>CP073640.1:29795000-32287500 GCA_018223645.1 Jasminum sambac
GATCCAGCATGACAAAATGAAGCTCCAACAATTTGAAAAATTTTATCGTAACCGACGGTAGTGGCCAGTCAAAGTTTTTTGTATAATTTAAGCTAAATTATAGCAAAAATTTTGACCGACCACACCGGCACCATGATGTCGCGGAAAATTTTTTCAAATTGTTGGAGTTCCGTCTCGTCATGCTGAATCTAGATTTGGTCTCAAATTTCAAAACGAAAGTGGTATGTGGCTGTAAATTACCTTGGGTAATTACGGTGCTCCCCGGAGCACTTGATCATTACCTTTGTTAGGGTTAGGCAAAAACTAACCCAATTGCTCAACCCACCCAACCCAATCCAATCCACTCGGGTTAGATTTAGTTTTTCACTACTTTGGGTTGTGTCGAGTTTCAAATCTTGATTTTGAATTGGATTGGATTGCATTTAGGTTGGGTTGGGTTGGGGTTCTACATGACAACCCAATTAAACCCAACCCAACCCGCCAATCTATATATTATATAAAGTTAATGGGATTTGGAAGTTATTAATTGAAAATTGGTTATTTGGATAAGAAGTTAGTTTATTGCTTTGTTATATCAATAAAATAAAATGTTGCCATATGTAATTGTTTTATTCTCACCTTTTGCTAGGTCATTATAATATTCTTTTCATTTTTCAAACTTTTTTTTTTAATTTTATAACTATCACGTCTTGCATGCTTCTTGAAACACAGTTTTTAGTATTTTCAATTTACTATACAATTAAACAATGGAGTTTTTATTTTAAAATCTGCTACAGTTAATTGTCATTTTTTTTAGAGTGGGAGAAGTGATTTCTAAGCATATGTACATGCCTTCCAACTGCATTAAGGTTGGAAGTTACACGTTACAGACTTTCTATATTTAAACTAAAACAAATAATATACACTGCTGCATTTTTGCTGTCATTGCATATATCAAAGTTGGTACACATCTAAATTGGAAGAGTTGATGGAAAGCATTAACTATAAAGATGCATGAGACTTTCTTTGAATATCAACCACCAAGAACTTATCTTCAATCAAATTTAATCCTTCGAATTTCATGCCAAGGTTCAACAAGTCATTGATCAATCTTTCCCATGAACGTATTATTTTACCTGCTAGAAAAGGAAAACAAAGGCAATTTTCATTGTACTTAAAACCCATTTTCGGCATGTAAATAAATAGCTTTATCACTAAATGCATGTATAATAAATCAATTTATGCTGGAAAATGATGTTACATGGTTAAAGAAGTGGAAATTTTGCGTAGTTGCTACATCATTAAAAAAGTTAAAAAAAAAAGGAAAAATAAAGAAACGCTGAATGCATTATGTTTCTAGGTAAATATATATATATATATATATATATATATATATATATATTTTTCTCATATTTTTCTTATAAAATCACTAACATAATGAATATTTTGTTTTCACACATTTTTATAGAAACGGAATTGTAGCAAGAAGACATTTGATTTCCAATTGGTAATTTTAAATGCCATTCCCAGTTATTTTATTTTTAATACTTACGCAAGTTGTCTTTGTAACGTCCCGAAGTTCTAAGAATTGAAATGTTAGTTCTTTCTTTAAAACATTTCAATTTTAATAATAATAATAATAATAATAATAATAAATGCTAAAAATAACAAATAATTAAGATGCCGAAATTCATTTAATTAGCAAACATATTAGTGTATCCTACATTTGTTCGATCTCTAATAACTTAAAACATTCAACATAATGTACTAAATAGTTCAAAGAATATAAAATAACACTTTTCAATATATCAAGTTTACTCAAAATAACAACAAAAATGAATTTTATTATTTAATGAACCCTAAGGAGCTCCTACGTCTCGCCATGCCTCCAACTCCTCAATCTGCAATTTATTAAAATGAAAGGTGTGAGTATTTCAAGAAATACTCAGTAGGCTTTGCGCAAGTTAATTAATCAATACAAGTGTATAAGGCAAATAGATATGCAAATTCTATAATATGATGTCCGAAGGAAAATTTGGGCCCGAAGGCAAATAATTTGCCTAAAAGCAACTATGGGCAGGAAGCAAGTCTAGGCCCGAAGGCAAGCGATCACACCAATTACATATTAAAAGCACTCATATAGTACAGATTATTAACTATGATTGCACAAAAGTAAAGTTGAGATTTGAGTTTTTGAGCCTACCTTAAGTTTTTCCCGGATTTGAGCTTATTTCGTGGTGATAATTCAGTCTTCTAGCTATTCGTACGCCCTATCTAGTCAATATGGAATTGAATTTATGTTAATACACTTAAATATTAAGTATTTATAAATAATATTGAACTTATGGACCAAAATTGAAAGAATATAAAAGTTTGGAGTTCGATTTGAAAAAACTGAATAGTTTGAGGATCTAATATGTAATAAAAATGACTTAAAAGTACTTTGGACTAAATTATAAGATTTTTAAAACCTGGAGGACTTGGATGCAATTAAAGTTTGGGTGTTAACTTAAATAAAGAAGTAAAACTGAAGGATTTAAATTGAAATAGAAGTTTATGGGTCAAATTGTAAGAATTGAACCTAAGGACTTAGAATTAAATAAACTTTTGGGGCTTACCTAAATAAAATAAATAAATTAGGGGACCTAACTTGAAAATATAGTTTAGGGGTTAAATTGTTGAAATTAAAAGTTGAAGACTTGTGAGTTAAATAAAATATAGGGACTAAGTTAAAATAAAGAACGAAATTGAGTGGCTAGGCTTGTAAATTTTCTAATAAAAACCAAGATTTGGGTTTAATATCGATCGGCTATGGCTTCTCTCCATCTCTACCACGCTTGACCAAGGAAAAACAAAATTTGCCCCGGTTATTCCGGCGATGGCTGGCAACAGAGCTCGACGGCGAAGGTCACGATGATGGATGAGGTCCTTGTGGTGGTTTCAATTGAAGGAGATAATGATTATAATGCAAGAATTTGGGGGTTGAAGCTTGGGGGGGAAATTAGGATTTGTTGAAATTGAATCCTTTTTTCTTTCTTTTTCTCATTTCTAATGGTTCTATAGGATGTTAGTGAGGTAGAAAAGGTCTGATTGTGGTAGGTTTGTGTAAAAGTATGATGTATGTGTATGGGCATGCGTGTTTGCCGCCGTTGCTACGTGTTTGTGTATGTTTGTGATGTGCTTGAGCTTGCTGCGTGTGCTGGAGATGGGGATGATGGCAGTGGTGGTAGAGATGGTAGTTGTGGCGGAGATGAAGGTAGCTGATGCAGGCGGAAGCATGAATAAAAACCAACCCGGGATTATTAATGGATATTCACGCATGAATCATCCATTTGGGTATATAATTGAAGAAATACTTCAATAATTTTATTCAATATTATAAACGACTCACTGAAGACCTAACTAGTGTTTAAATAGATCAACTCTCCCTTGACGACCAAGCAAAATAAAATAAGGAAATAGTTAAGCACTAGGAATCCTAATCAAAATAAAATACTTAGAAGGAAAGATAATAAACTAAAAATAAACTCTTGATTTTAGAATATCTTGTAGGACATTCCATCTCCATCAGTAGCAGTGGTGGTGAATCTGTGAAGTGAGGGTGGAAAGGAAAGCTACCACTACTGGCTATGCTATTGTTAGTTGCTACGTGTTTTGTTGCTACTATTATGAATACACAATAAACACGAAGAGGAAATGTAGTGAAATCGAATGAAAATGCAAGAAAACTAACAACTAATTAAGAGTGTGTGTGATTCAAATATTAGAACAAGATGGATTGAAATAGAAATTTAAATGAAGACAATGTTAAGAAAGTATTTATTGAAGTTTCCTCTTGAATACTTTGAGATCAAATGTTAGATGGAACTTGGCGTTGTCTTGTAAAATGTTAATGAAGGATGTAATTAAAATGAGGGAGTTGAAAAGATAATGGTGAAATGTAGGAGTAAAGTTGGGGCTATAGTTTGAAACAATTCCATTGCAAGTATCTAAAGGGCACACTAGGGTAAGAAATTGATTAAGATATTCTCAATGGGCTAGAAACACCAATGGGTTTAAAAATGGGCTTCTAATTAGAGTTGGGCTCTAATGAAATAAAATTAAGAGTTTTTTGGGACTAAAAAGAATAAATTTAAAAGTTTGGTCCTCAAATAAATAAAATTTTATAAATTACTCTCTTATAATGATTAAATATAATAATAAATAATATAAAATTTGACTAGACGAACATACATTATTAAATTCTATAGGTGGAGTCGTAGCGACACGTTTGAAATTTTATTTAATTAAATATTTATATTTAAGAAAATTTACAGCCACTACATTACCTACTAAATCTAATTTTAATTGTAGGAACTGCAATGGAACTAAGAGAGATATCACAATAAGGTATATCCCTTTGGAAGTTAATCAAGAAAATCTTTTTGAATTGAAAAGTAGTATACCTTTAATTTTTAAAAGATATTGTGAAATATGTTACTATTGTTTTAATGTTAATATGTTTAATGAGGCTTGGTAATTTAATTTTCTAACTTTGTAATTTAATCCTATTCTCTTAACTAGAGAATGAGTCTTTAATTCAAAAATGTACTTTTAACCTTGCACAAGTAAACTTTTGTGTCTTTGAGGTATATTTTATTGTGTGATTTTTTATAATTTTTTAACTAGCCTTACTAAATTTTATTATGTTAGTTTGTATTAGTTGAATGATGTACAGAGAAAATTGGTCATTTGAGTTTTTAGATTTCATCCGATTATTGACTAAATTAGTTTTTGCTACATAAAATACAAGCATTTCTTTTTCTTTTTTTTTTTTTTTTTTGGAAATCAATAATGTGGTCATTATACCTTTTTTTTACTATTAATGTGAATATTATACAGAGTTTCAATAGTTTAAAATATTTTACAAACCAATTTTTTTTTATGATAGATTGCTATAATTTATGTGCCCAAATGGAGCTGATTATTATAGTTTGTTTAATTTATAATTTTGTATATCTTAATTAACTTTAAAATTAAAATTTAATAAATAGTTTCCATTTTTCCATATGAATTACTGCAGTTGTTTTGTCGTAAAATGCAAATCAAAATGAAAATCGGTACTAAAAAATTTGATCAATTTTTAAGACTATTTTACTGTTAGAAGAAAATCTAAAGAGTATGTTTGATTGACGGGTTGCAAAGGAAAAGCTGCAAAATATTTGCGTGGTAAATGAAATACCACCTACCCCCTTAAGAAAACGTTTTCATGCTTTTGGTGGAAATTGTGTTTAAAACGATTGTACCTTGTAAAATCATTTCATTTTACAACTTGCAATCAAACAGCGAAAGTGTAAAACGTTTTACACGATTTGACATTTGCATGCAAAACCAATTCCAATCAAACACACCTTTAAGAACTTTTACACATACCTGAAGAACGTATGCTGGGGTTGGGCTCATGCAAACTGATGGAGACTTCAAATACGAATACTACAGCAATGTTACTTTATCTCAGTTCAAGCACTCCACCGAAAGAAGAGAGAGAGAGAGAGACAGAGTTAAGTGTGTTAAAATTTTTAAGTTATAATTTCCTTATTAATGATTTGGAAAAAATAAAAATTTATAAATTTATTATAATGATCTTTGTGATGTTTGTACACCATTACAATCTTCTATTCTAACAGGATCTGACCAATAACTCCACAGACTGAAAGCATGAACATATTAGGGTATTCCACACTTGCATCAGATTTGTTCAAAAAATCAATTAACGATTTAGGATCGAAGAAAATTTGTTATGATTGATCTTCTTAATTTACCTTCTAAGAGATGACACGCAATTTTCAGCTTCAAAACACTGATTTCTTTGTAATTTTGTGAATTCATCTTGAAGTTCATTATGTAGAGGGGGGAAAGTGAAATCAGCTGCAAAAGGGAATTCAAAAGTGTGTTTGGCCTGTAGTAACATATTTAATGGTTGGATACTTTGTAAGGTGGGATTGACTCTCTTGTGTATTAGAGACTCATAAAATTTTTATTATAATTTCTATTATTATATTTTCTAAATAGTTTGGTCAGTGTTATATACATATAAGACCACTTAATATTGATTTTGTGAGTGTATTTGATTTTAGGCTATTTGCTATTATGCTATAATATTGGGCAGAGTCGTACCTTTGATTCTTAGGGTCCAAAGTGAATTATATATTTTGGAGAGAACTAGGCCCTTCCTTGTTAAAGATGAACTTGTAGGAGGTTTTCGAGGGCAACGCCACCATATTTTTTGTTCAACGAAAATATAATAAAAATGAGAAAATTCAAATTCGCAAAATACAACTATACTAAACAACATGCAAATACACCATAAAAATTGCCAAAAAAATAATAAACATCAAATGTACAAAGTGCATAATATAAGATGAATCATATAATTATTTGTGAAACATTTTACTATCTAACCAATTTAAGACTAAGTATAAGTCATTGGATAAACTAATATGTTACAACATGTACAAAGTGTGTAACATGTGATCGTTTTCTCAATAAGAATGAACCCTGAGAGTTCTTGGAGGAACGTCACTTTTGAGGTACCCTATATAGATGAGATATAGTTGTAGAAAATTTATGTAGGGGAAAAAGAAGAAGTATAATTAAGATTCTAACATGACAATGGGAGGTGTTAAAATGTTGATATGTTCTTTATTTCTTAGAAGCAATAGGTAAGACATCTCTTGAACTAAATGATATTAGAGATATACCTTTCTACTTTCTCGAAGATCACACGAGTCTCACCAACCTATAATAATTACTTATCAGTTGTATTAATCATATCATACTATAATAAAAAGTGTGGATCAAAAGACATCTTTTAATTTCCAAATTTGTCCTCATACTTTATTTTAAATCCCAATTTATCCTTATTAATTATTTATTGGGCTTTTTTAATCAATTAATTAATTAAAAATTGAACAAGCAAGCAGTCTTTTCATTTTCCAATTAATACGTACAAGAACGAAAAAGTATAACTTTATGTCATTGTATTTAGTTCAAAAAAATATACAATATGGATGTCAAATTAAAGGTGTCAACTCGAACTTTGATATGAACTAAGTTTCAATAACTAATTTTGGACGTATAGTTTGTTATAGACTCTAGAAGCTATAGGTAGAACTTTTAATTTTTTTATATATTTTCTACCAATAACCTAACTTCTCATATTTAATTCAATTGAGTCTGAATTATTTATAATTTCTCAATTTAATCTATTACGATTTATTTGATTTGATTTTCTTACCTTTTCAGTAAAAACTAAATAATTTATATCAATTCTTTAAAAAATTAATTAGCTCTAATTATTTTTATGTTCTAATTTTCAATCAATTTTTTCTATGAAAACGACAATATTTATTTTTATTTATAATTTATTTTACTCGATTACATATTTTTAAGTTATAAATCTTTGCAACAATCATATTGTGTAATATAAAGATCGTAAACGTTAGTTAATATTAATTTTAAAATTTTAGTTTATGTAAGTTTCAAAAAATAAAAACGCAACAATGATCTTTGAAAGTATATGGTTAATTGCACTTTGAGAATGTTTTTCAAATCTATTTTAATACTTCCTCCATCCCATTATATGCACACTTTTTAATAGCCAATTTAAATTAAACTATTTGGAAGGCGTGTGATGAAGGACTACAATTAAAGAACATTAGAAAAAAATCTAGCTCCACTAAAATGAATACTTTTGCACTTATTATTGATCATTTATATGAAACGTGCAATACATGTTGTTATTGCTAGTTAATTTTTAAAAGGATTGATATGCTATATTCATGCAAAATGTTAGCTATTTCTCCAAGCTTATTTGTCCGTGGCATGCTCTCATAATTTTATGATTCTTGGTCGGTAATATTTACCTCTTCAAAAGACATTGAATTGTTTGTTATTTTTCTCTGGCCAATAAGTTTTATGAAAATGAGAACTTTTTCATTTAAATTATCACTTTTTACGGTTCTACCATTTAGCCTTTACACTTTGCATTTTTTTCTGTTTGAGAGGTCAAAAAGGAAACAATTTGAAGCTGCAGGGGACCATGGTGGAACAGGATTTGGGCACGATCGTGGTTGTAGCCGTGGGTACAATCAAGACTTAACCAACAATGAGAATTCTTATAGAAATGTGAAAATTTCTGGTGGTCAAGGTGCATCTGGAGAACCCAAGTTCAGAAAACCTTTTGAACGACTTGGTAGTTATGGTGGACATCGTGGTCCTTATGGCGGTGGTTGCTGAGGTTGCCTCCTCAGTCATTGAGAAGCCAAGGAAGGCAAATGAGAAAGGCCATGTCGAGTGTTTGATCACCATAGTGACACTATGAATGGGTGTGAAGCATAATAGAGATGTTTTGTATTGATTAAGAGGCAGCTTACAAAAGAATCAAATATACCTAGTCACAAAGGTACAAGTTAGACTTAACATAACTTTTCTTGGTTATCCATCTAGTGTTTGGTTGCCAATTTAATCAATGAAACACAAGTTCAACCAATTGAGGATCCATCATTTGGTATTCCAATATATAATACATATTGCTTTTTAATATTGTCAAGTACTCCAATGGAGCTACAACTCTACGATGTCTTTAGTGCGTTTATTTTCAATAATACATAGTTGTTCCTATTATTTAATACCATTTTTGTTATTCAATTTTTTGGCTTCCCTACATTTATATAATTTCTATACATTCTATTTTTCGGTTATTTTGGTTAATTTTTTTTAATTCTTTGAATAACATATCTTTTTTTCTCTCATTATTTATCAAGCCGTTGAATTAAAGATTCTATTGGTAGAATGGTTTGGAAAGGGGCTCTCAAATAGAAGCATCCTAATTAAAAAAAAATCTTGGTGTTATTTCATTGGTTCTACGAGATGTTGAGCAATTTTATTACTTTTGAAAAATTAATTTCTATTGTTTCAATTAATTATATTGTAACTGGATGTGGCAGAAGTTGGATAGGATCCTTATAAATGAATTCTTGATTTATGCCCATCAGGATTTTTGCCCAGAAACTACTTCGCATGCTACTTCATATCATAATCCATTGATCTTAGATATCAAAGAGCACGCTCTCCAATTTAAATCCTCTTTGCGATTCCAATTGATGTGGCTCCATCACCCATAATTTTTTCCTACAGTTCAAGCTAATTGGGAAATCCCTCTGCTGCCTTTGTCTAAAGGCCTTTATGGGCTTGTCTTTAAACTAAAGAGATTGAAACTTTGTCTCAAGCAATGGAACAAGGATACTTTTGGTGATATTTGTGCTAATATCAAGAATGCAGAGCATGCTGCTTTTCTTAAGGAGAAAAAGTATGACCTTCAACAAATTGATGCTTCTAGAATTGCTATGATTGAAGCCTTTTCTCATCTCAACTTTCTACTTAAACAAGAAGAAATTTTTTGGAAGCAAAAATCTAGTGTTAGATGGCTAAAAGAATGTGATAAAAACACGAGCTTTTTTCATGCTATAGTTCAAAATCGTAGAAATCTGAATAGACTCTCCAAAATTATTGATGATAATGGATGTGTTCTTAATAATCCCCTTGACATACGGCCTTCTGCCGTGGATTTTTTTCACAAACTTCTGAGCTCTGAGCCAATTTCTGAGGATTCCTCTATCTTGGATTGCATTCCACAACTTCTTGACAATAAGGATAATACTTTGTTGAATTCCACTCCTACATTTAGTGAGATTAAAGAGGTTGTTTTTGCCCTTCTTGGTGATTCAGCAATTGGACTCGATGGTTTTCCTACTGCCTTTTTTCAAGTCTACTAGGATATTCTCCAAAGTGACCTTGGTGATGCAATATTTGATTTTTTTCAGAGGTCGATCCCTTCCAAATGCTATCACAGCCACTAGCATTGCTTTAATACCTAAAGCTCCTCATGCATCTAGTTGGAAACTCTTTAGACCTATCAGTCTGTGTAATGCCACTCACAAAATCATCACTAAGATACTGTCTGCTAGACTTAACCAGTTTCTCCCTAAGATTATTTCTCCTTGTCAGAGTTGATTACACCAGATAGATCTATTGTGGATAATGTCCTCCTTGCTCAAGAAATGGTTTATCAAATTGGCAGAAATACTAGGGGGAAATGCTATTTTTAAATTTGATATGGAGAAAGCATATGATAGGGTTAATTGGAACTTCTTGCTTCAAGTTATGAAAAGGGTTTAAGTTTGATGAAGCTTGGAATGCCAAAATATATCGAGTTCTCTAATTGTAGATTCCCCCTTCTCATCAATGGAGAATTGAAGGGATATTTTAAATCTACTCGTGGACTTCACCAAGGGGATCTTATTTCCCCTTCTCTTTTCATTATCTTGGCCGAAGTCTTGAATAGAGGTTTACATCGATTGATTCAAACACGGAAAATGATGACTTTTCACTATAGAGGACCTATCCTTGTTCCATGTTTGTCATTTGTAGATGACATCTTTTTAGTCTCCAATGGGCAGCGCCAATCAGTTACTAAGTTGATGCATTTCCTTGAACAATACTTAGCAGCCTCGGGTCAAAAGATTAATCAAGCCAAAAGTAGCTTTATTGCTCCTAAAGAGAGCCATCAAGCCATTGTAAAGTCTTGTACTGGTTTTGTAGCTCAATCTCTTCCTATCACATACTTGGGAGTGCCCTTCATAAATGTTACAAGACGATTTTTCTGTTTGATGAGCATGTTGGAAAGATACGAAAGCGGATTACTGGTTGGGAGCATCGTAAACTTTCTTCAAGTAGTAGATTGATACTGTTCCAATCTGTTCTTAATTCCATTCCTCTTCATTTGTTGCAAGCTATGAATCCTGCTAAGCAGGTTTTGGTGAAGATTCCTCAATCATTTAATTCATTCCTTTGGGGTGATTCTACGCAAACTAAACATATACATTGGCCTTCTTGGGACAAAATATATTTTCCTAAGGATGAGAGTAGACATGGTTGGGATAATTTGGCAACGTTGAATGAGGCATTCGATACGAAGCTTTGGTGGTCTTTTAGGTAGCAGAAATCATTATGGAGTCAAGTTATGCTTGCTAGATATTTTAAAGGCTCCCATCCGCTCACTATACACCCTAAAACTGGAGACTCTCCTATCTGGGACAAGTTGCTCACTGTTAGGGCCCAGGCAGATTAGCATAGTAAATGGAAACTTGGTGATAGCCAAATTCACATGCTCTATGACACTTAGCTTCCTCTGGGTAAACTATCTACCCTCCTTCCAAACTTGCAGCTTGTGGAGAATCAGGTTCAAAACTTCTTTAAAGCTAATACTTGGGATGTTCTTAAGCTATAATCTTTCTTTCCTTCGCACATTGCTCATGATATTCAAACTATCCCTATTGGTAAACACCCAAACTTGATCATGTGGGATAGTTCTGCTAATGCTAAATTCAATTTGAAATCATGTGTTGATAAATTAAGGCAGAAGAGGGAAACAAATTTTCTCCTTAAGTTTATTTGGTCAAAAAAATCTTCCTGCAAAGATTTATTTTTTAATTGGAGGCTACTCCAGAGCTGGATACCTGTTGAGGAAGTGCTTCATTGTAAGTTTAACATAAAAACGCCTACTAAATGCATGTGTTGTGCTCATGCGGAGACTGTTTCTCATATTTTTTTGACCGGTGATATTGCTACTGAGGTTTGGGGCTATCTTCATGATTATTTTGGCATTGACAAACATAGCTATTCCTTCCCTCAACATCTTTTTATGCAATGGATTTTATCTTCAAGCCATCAGAATTTACAAATTGTCCTAGTTCCTCCTATTGTCTTCTGGTTTTTTTAGCTTGAAAGAAATGTAGCTAGGCATCAGAATTCTTGAATGTCAGCACAAAGGATTGTCAAAAGAAATTTATTCTTGAAAGATCAAATTCTCAGTGTCCATAAATTGACTATCCCCAAGCAAATGCAGAATGTATTGGTCTACCGGAACAAGCCGCCCTTGCCTTGGTATAAGCTTAATACAGATGGTGCTTTAAAATCTGATGTCATGTCAGAAGGTGGGGAAGTGATTAGGGATTATCATGGGAATATTTGTTGGGTGTATTTTGATTATTATGCTGAATGTTCTATTATTGTTGCTGAATTACAAGCAATAGCATTTGGACTTGAGCTATGTAGGGATAAACAGATTGATCGTGTATAGATTGAATCAGATTTACTCACTACAGCTAGATTGATATCAGAAGATAAACAAGGATCCTGGAACACTGCTTGTGTACTTGAAGAAATTCAACAGCAACTCCAACTTCTGACCTATAAAGTTTCTCACATTTGGCGTGAGGGCAACAAGCTTGCTGATTGGTTAGCTAATATTGGATATAAAGAACAAAGATAGGTAATACTTTCCCCACTGAATTTAGATAAAGAAGCTTGGGATATTGCTAAGCTAGATAAAAATGGTCTGCCTTATCTTCGTGTTTAGTATTTAGCACCATATTTTTCTATGTTAAGACCTACTATAGCTTTGTTTAGATTGAGAAGTAGTACTTCTCATACATTTCATCTAATTTTTCAAGTTTGTTCATTTAATAATTTGTATTTGTACTTAATCCGTTTGGGAGGTAAGGCTCATATGTCCCCCTCTGACTAGGTGTAAATTTCTTTTATTTTAATAATATTCTATTTGGAGCTCGAATTTTCAAGTCGAGATAGTTCTCTAAAAAAATTAAATTATATTGTAATGGAAATTATATTATTTGTGTTATTATTATGTTTATTTGCATTTTTTTATTAAGTATTTTCTTCAATGGTATATTATTTTCCAAGGCAGATCAATTCGATGCTGCTTAATTGGATGTTTGGCCCATAAGTGCAACAACAATGTTGAAGTTCAACTAATCAGACCACTAATATTGTTCTACGATTTTGTCATGTAGAAGAAAGAAAATATATTTGTTTTCTACTTACAAGTCCATTGTTTCTATAATGATTTTAATATCACCTTTTTCTAGGCAATAATACCACCTTCTTAATATTCATTCAATAGATATATATATATATATATATATATATATTTAATTTCTCTTCATTTTGTTAAACTTAAGTATGAGAACAACAAACTCGTAATTTATATGAACTTTTAAAACAAGATAGAAATATATAATTTAGAAAAATGAATTCACTAATCAAACGGATTCCAAACTGAAAGAAAACTAAAAATTTATAAAGTGTAACCTATACTAGTGCAAAAGAGAGAAAGGGTGGCGGTTGTAAAGGAAAAGGGTGGCAGTTTTTGGAACGCCACCAAAAATGGCGACACCCAATATTACAATAACGGGGTGGCGGTTCCCTAAACGCCACCCATTTAACAATGGGTGGCGGGTGTATGCAAAGAACAACTGCCACCCATTCACTTTTTTTTTTTTAACTACGGGTGGCAGTTTTTGAACTAAGGCCTACCACCCATTTGAGAGTTTGGGAAGTGGTTTTTTGTTACAGCCGCCACCCTTATTAGATTTTGGGTGGCGATTCAATATTTTTGAAATGCCACTTATTGTTATGTTTTTTTGTTTTAAATATCATAGGTGGCGGTTTTTTTGTGAGAACCGCCACCCCTTAAATTTTTTTTTTTAGGTGGCAATTACAACCGCCATCTACTGTATTTCATGGTGTCCATCTCTTGTTTTATGTTAGTAGGAAATAATTTTGTCCTACTATAAAAACTTGTAATACAAAATTGAACCCTACAATTTACCTCATATTGAAAACCCTAAACCCTAATGTAACATATATACACATCAACTAAAGCCTACATATTGCAATTCTACTCATATTGCAACTCAAGCCTACATCAATTAAACCGAATATAACTTAACATTCAAATATACAACTCCAACATGCAATACCTATTAACAAGGTAGAAGTAACAAACACCTTACATACAGTTTAAGTGAAGTTCATGACCACAATAAATCCCAAAACTTAGCGTGAAATATGAAATCACAAACTTATAACAAAACAAGAAATAAA
The DNA here is from genome assembly GCA_018223645.1 of Jasminum sambac. Taxonomy (NCBI): domain Eukaryota; kingdom Viridiplantae; phylum Streptophyta; class Magnoliopsida; order Lamiales; family Oleaceae; genus Jasminum; species Jasminum sambac. The sequence continues at coordinate 29,808,987 of CP073640.1, forward strand.
ATGAATTTCAACATATAATCAAAGAACTCATTTCATAACTGATATGAAGAATTCAACCCAAAGTTCGCGTACCAAATCGATGTCGTTCTGAGAGTATTCCTGAACTCCATATGCCTGAAAATGAAACAAAGGATAGTCAGTTATATATATACGTCTTTAATAAAGTACTGAATGCATGGTACCTGAAATTAACAATCTACATTCTACAATAAACATACATTTTGTATGTCATCGCCTTGACTATATCGTATGATTATGTCATTCACATTCTCCATGACGACATAGCCACACTCATCTCCTCCTGGTTGTTGCGTATACTAAAATATATATGTACATAAAAAAACATGAAAACTAATTAATAGCCAAAAAAAAAGTTGTATGTAAAAGACTTATTCGACATCCATATAAATCTAAATAATTAAATAAATCTAAATAATAGACAAACACTAGGGTATTTGAACACGAAATTCCTATCCATTCTCTTCTCTTACATTTGAAGACTTATTTGTTCTAACATTAAGAAAGCTTTTAACATTAAAATATATATCTTACATATCGGAAGTGATTTCCACTTAACACTCCTGCACCGCGATACAACCATATCGTTCCACATCATTCTAAAACCCCAAAATCACCAAATTATTTGAACAACATTAATAAACAGCGATTAAACTCCAACTTATTAGATAAAAAATCAATAAATAAAATTAAAATTAAATTGATATGTGCTTACACGTTTATCAGTGAACAGACTTCCAAATCTCTCGTCTGATTAACCTGTGAATCCATGATGTATACTATACCGGCTAAGGACTCGATTACAAGCAATATCCAGTGTTGACTAACACTTGCGATAGTTAGTTTTTAATAATATATCTATAATTTTCTAACTAACATTAGATATATTAAAGTATGATTGATCTTACTTTTGGTGGTACGGCATCAAAATGTATTTCATGTCTTTCAAATCGCACATCGCCTTGATAATGTAGTATGAAGTCTACTGAAATTGGGTTTTAATCATAATTGGTGCTATTTGTGACGAACTCATGAAACCGATGGGTATGTCATGCAGATGCAATTTCGATGAAGGTACCTATTAAAAAACATCAGAAGAATATATATGGCCAACTGAAAATTAAAAGAATCATGTAAACTCAAATGCAATTGAAATCTCACATTTCACACACTTCTAGAATAGGAGCATTCAACCATCTCATCGTCATGAACTCGGCAATGTCTTCAGCAATAACAAAAACTTCGGTAACGGGGGAAGAAGGAAACAAGTCGTCATCAAGCGTAACCACCAAAGTGTCATTACCAGGAGGCATCATATTAAGCAAATCGATCAACAGCTTGCAAGAATTAGGAATCCTCTAGTACGCTGCTTCATCAACGAGATTGCGATGGTCTGTTGTTGACATGGCAAAACTTTGAGGCTTCTTCGGTTTACCGGTTCGATTCTTCTGCTTCAGTGCAGTATCATTCAGTAAAATATCATCATCACACATCAATGTTAAACCATGGTAATGTATTAACATTCATAAAAACTATTGCAAAACTAAAACTAAATGCATTACCTTTTTCCAAACGAACCAGGATTTTAGGCCATTGAACGAAGCTTTCCATAGTGTCCCCTATCAGAATAAAGTCATCTCGAACTGGCACTAGAAGAGGCACCTTACGATACTACTCGGAAGCCATCTCAAGGCATACCTTAACATTTCCTTCGGAGAGTTTTTCACCATGCACGAGAGTGTCAGATTCAAAAGGAAAGCAAGGGCCTCATACTACCAGTTCTATTTGGCCTTCATTTTCTATGCACAATATACATTCGGTTATTTCCTATTTCAAGAAAAGTGTGTAACCGATAATTAATGTTGGCTTAAGCAGCATTTGTAAAATTGATTATCAATACCATTTACAAACTAAGTTAGAATTGTTTTATAAATACCTCTATAGTCATGAAAGGATATGGTGCAGCCGAGGCATGGAAAACACTGTTATTACTCCGTGGTTTGTTAACTGGCGTCACATCTAGAAACGATACAGACACTTGGATGCCTAGCCGAATTAGGGTATTCACAACTCCCTGTTGCACCCTACTATCAAATTCGGCATCTATTTGAGTTGCGACCTTCTGCGCAACCAGGCTGTCTAAATCATCCGCCGAAATTTTCCCAGCACATCGTTTCCTGGATTCTTGATTCGGATTTCCAAACACTATCCTCATGCCGCCAGCGTATCCACTGAAAGTCCTTGGCCGGCTAGGATGATCATCTTTATACAAGGCTGCTGATACTATGTCGTGCTGTCGTTTCGGGACAAATGTCCCCTTATTGACTTCTTTAGATTTTTCTACCTGTTCCAATTAAATGAAAACATCTTATCAGCAGTCAAAAGATGGTTAACATATACAAAGAACGCAATATTAAAATACAATACTTACAATCTTGTCATAACCATCTCTAATCTCAGTGGGAACTATCAAAACTCCGTCAAGGCGCACTTGGACTCTAAACCGTGCCCAATCCCACGACCGATCATTGTGAAGGATGGATTCACTAATAGACCCGGATGAGGATGGTTTCTTTACGGGTCAGCCTGTGCCCACACTTCCCTCATCCCTGCCTAACTAGCAGCTCCCATGAAATGGGGATACTTGCTATGTGACTGGCTCTCCTTTGCCTTCTCAATTATGTCCTTGAGCGCGCAACCACCCCAATATAATGTCGGAAGCCTGTTCTGTACGTGCCCTTCACCTGGACCAGATCGTCGAAATCATCATACATCAGTTGAATATTCTTTTCCTTCCACTTGGATATGGTCGTCAGCCCTCTAGACCGTCTCGTACTGGCGTTAGCAAATGGTGAACCTGATGACGATAAGGAACCTGACATCTTGGCTTCTCTATAGCCCAATTGCTTAACTTCTCTTACCAAGTGAACAACCAAGTGTACCATAACATCGAAAAAAGATGGGAGAAAATACATTTCAAATTGACGAAGGGTGACAACAACATTTGCCTGCAATCTGTGTAGGTCGTCCGGATCGATAACCTTACTATATATTGCATTGAAGAAAAAGCACGATTGTGTAATTCCACGCCTAACATGTTCGGCCAGTATGCCTCGATTGGCAACCTGCAATAACTGTTGCATCATGACATGACAATCGTGGGACTTCATCCCTACGAAATTCAAGTCTTTCATTGACACAAACTATTTCATGTTTGATTAATAACCAAATGGAACCTTCACATCATTCAGACATGCACAAAAATTTTGTTTCTCTTGTTTAGACAGGGTGTAGCAAGCTGTGGGTAAGAAATGGCGCTTCCTCGGCTCTTCTGTAGGTACTAACTCCGGCCGTATTCCTAATTCCAGCATGTCTTTCCTAGTGTTGACGGAATCTTTTGTCTTTCCCGAAATGTTTAATAATGTCCTGATGATGCTATCACAAACATTTTTCTCTATGTGCATGAAATCAATACAGTGTCTCACCTCCAAATACTTCCAGTATAGTAAATCCCAAAAGATTGATCTTTTCTTCCAAATACTCTTCTTAAGCGCCTTAAAAGTCTTACCAAATTGAATTGAAATATTTTTAACTCATTCAAAAACCTCTTCCCCAGACAATGACAAGTGTGAAACTCGGTTCTCGATTTTCCCATTAAATTCCTCTTTATTCCTTCGATACCTATGATTTTTATCGAAAAAGGCCCGATGATCCATGAATACAGTTTTAGAGCAATTATGCAAATAAAGACTGAACGTTGCATCTTCACAAATGGGGCATGCCTTGCCACCTTTGATCTTGTAGCCTGACAAGTTACCAAAAGTTGGAAGATCATTTATGGTGCAAAATAGTGTAGCACGTAAATTGAAATCCTCCCGATGATTAGAATCAAATACCTCGACACCGTCATTCCACAACTTTAGCAAATCATCAATTAATGGTGCTAAGTATACGCCGATGTCGTTTCCCAGCTGTTTTGGACCTGATATTAACAACGACATCATTATGTATTTACGTTTTCATAGACACCAAGGAGGCAAAACGTAAATCACCAAAAGCAGAGGCTAGGTGCTATATCGACTGCTCATATCAACGTGTGGATTCATGCCATCTGTACATAATCCAATACAGAGATTCCTATCTTCATCTCCAAAATAATGAAATCTCCTATTGAAATTGCGCCATTCAGGAAATCAGTCACCAATTTCATCGCATTGTCTGCATTTGCAAACAGTCGCTTAAACCTTGGAATCACAGGAAGATACCATAACACTTTCGCTGTAGGACCTTTTTTACCCCGCAATTATCATTGCGGATCTTCCTGTTATACCTTGAGACCCCACACTTGGAACGCGCATGCAAATCACTATATTCCTTTGATATAGTACACAATCATTCGGACATGAGTCTATCTTCTCAATCTCCATACCCAACGGCCATAATATTTTCTTGGCCTTATACATTGAGTTAGGCAGCTCATTATCATCTTAAAGCATATCTATTAAAAGCTCCAATAAAGCCGTGAAACTCCAATCACTCCACCCATTCTTCGCTTTCAAATTCAACAAATTAAACACAGGCGATAATTTGTTGTATTTTAGACAACCAGGATACAAAGGCTTTTCAAAATCGACGAATAGTTTATTGAATTCATGGGGCCTCTCAATGAAGTCATCTTGCACATCATGCAACATTTCATCTAATCGATCACATTCCACATCCATCTCTTTATTTTCTACACGACCATCATTCTCACTACCCAGCGTATTTTCATCATGCCCACCATTGTTGGCACCGCTGCTCGTAGTAGATACTATTTTCTCCCCATGCCGAAAGCAACATGTGTAATCGATCTTAAAACCGTTATTAAATAGATGGTTTCTCACTTCCGAAGTGGTGTCATAACCATTTATATTATTGCAAACTTAACATGGACATGCAATTTTATCCTTTTTATACTTCATTCTATCCTCCTCGGTACATTTCAAAAGCTCAATAGGCCCCATCATAAATTCAAGAGATGTACGATTCCCATACATCCAACTCCAATCCATTTCGAACGACCTGGTAGTCATCTCGTTATTTTTTGTAACTAACCATGTAATGCAAATGCCTTAACTATGCCTTACAAGTCCGTATCTAATCAAAATGGTAGAGATCTAAACCATTCGTCATCTCTACATAATATATCAAACTATGTTATGTTTTGTGCAGAACTGACGTAGTATTTTACCAAAAATTTCAGCAACATCTCCCCTTAGTTCTCCTAAGTGTGTAATTGACATAAAACATAATCTACACCCGGAGAACAAAGGAGGATCCTACTGAAATTAACGTAAATACATAATTATGCACACAAAAAAATTAAATTTAACACAGTTTGATTTACGTAGATCAATGGTAAACTCTCCACTTAGAGAATTCAAAGATAATCATGTGTATCTCAAACCGCACAACACTGAAAGCACAATTAATGACATAAAAGATTATCTTCAAACGGTTTTCTAAGCTCAATGCCAATGAAATGGGGTGTAGTACAATTAATAAGATCAGTTGTAACGAAACGACGGAGAATAACAATTTGCCAAACTAATATTAGAATAATATTAATTAGTTTTATTCCCAAATTAATTGATCATATAATTGCGAAATTTATTAACCTTTTCGAAATGTTATCGCTACACTACTTTATTATTAAATTATATTCATATAAAAGTAATATTAAATTATTTATTCCATACTGAAAGATATAAAATTAAAATAATAATAATTTTTCTTTTATTTGATATTATATATAAGTTACTTTATTATGATTGTCATACTAAGTGTTTGATATAATTCAACTTAATTTGAAAATATCATACGCATTTATATATTATATATAGAAGCCTAAGTTCGGGACATATCCAAAATTCAAGTTAAAAGGATGATAAAGAATAGATTATAATAGTTTTTAAAGGTTTTTAATGTAAAAGGAGAGAGAATGAGTGGAGTTGAGTGGTTGAGATTTGTGAATGTGATGAGATATGTGAATGTGATTGATTTAGGAGAGAGAAAAAAAGTTGAAAAAATATTTATAACACTTTTAATGGTTAGCCTAACAGGGCATAATACTAATTCCAAAAAATGCATAGTCTTGTATTGACTATTAATATTTCTTAATAAGTTATATATTATAATTTAATTATACCATTTTCGCCTTAATGTTATAGGTAGGGGCAATATATCTAAAAACCAAGTACTAAATTATCTCCTCTAAGTCTTAATTACTTTTATTTGAGATTTTTATGGTGATAGGGATTGGTTTTTAATGGTTTTTAAATGTTTTTAATGTAAAAGAGGAGAAAGAATGAGTGGAGTTGAATTGTGGAGATTTATGGATGTGATGCGATTGATTTAAGTAAAGAAAGAATTGATAAAAAAGTGATAAAAAGTGGTAAAAATCTTTAAAAGGGGTTCCCTATAACCCTTTTTATTATTAGAATAATATTTAAAATCAATTATTACAACAATATATTAAAATAAAAACTAATTATTTTTTAATTAATATTTTACATTATTTATAATTCATAAAAAATTATACATTATTTAATCCATCAAAAATTACTTATTTAACTAATATAATACTAACTAATCTCACTAACATTATACCTCTAATTCAACAAATGCATATAAATCCCACATATCCATGGCAAAAATAAAAGTTTACACTACAAAATATAGTTTTAATTAAATTACATCCAAAAAATACAACACCTTAGACATCAAATCACAATGTATAGGTATACTACAATTAACAGCGGAAGATGATATTGCTTCAATTGTAGCTCCAAATTGTGAAGAAAATGCAAAAAAAATCCAACTTCAACAAACCCTAAAATTTGGGGATTTTTAATTATAATAAAAAAATACCCGAATTTGGAACACATATGTGGAAGAAGTTTACCTTGCATCAATTGTGGCTCCAATTTGACAAGAAATTGAGCTTACATCCGATTTTTGTACCAAAACAGCCCAAATTTTCACAAGAAGGAGAAGAAAGAACCAAGAAAGCTCGCTTCTGCTGTGTTTAATTTACTAGCTTAGTTTTAAACTAAAGGGTGGCGGTTGCATACTAAAAACCGCCACCCAAAAGCCTATTTATTTTGTTAAAACAACGAATAAAGGGATGGCGGTTTATTTCATGAAACCTCCACCCAAGTAAAGACAACAGGTGGCGGTTTATTCTAGAACTGCCACCCTTTTTTAATTTTACTTTTTTCTAAATTTTAATTTACTCAAAGGCTGGCGGTTGTAGTACACAACCGCCACCCATTTTTAAAAATAGGATGGCGGTTGTACACTATAACCTCCACCCTTTGTTTGTTTATTTAATTTTTTTAAATTTACGCTATCTTCGGGTGGCGGATGTTACTAACAATCGTCACCCTTTGTCTACCAAATAATTACATGATGCCATTGGTAATTTGGGGTGGCATATTTCAATAAAAACACCACTTAATGGGAGGCCCCTAATATTTCTTGTGTACTAGTGCTGAACTTTAAATAAGTTTGTTACGTCATATGCTACTCTTATCTTTGCATTTTATATTATTTTATTTTACTATCAATTAAGCACAATTGTGAATCATGTGTTAAATAATATATTTTCATTATTTTTTACCACAAAATTTAACTTCCACAATTTTATTTCAGTGCAACGCGCGGGTGTGAAAACTAGTTAATTTAAATATAAATAAAAGTAAAAATTTGAAACAACAATAAATTGTGAGAAAATGAGCAAGAAATTTTTAGGCTTCATTCTCCCTATAATAGTTTTTTACTAATTTCCACTAACTTTCACTAATTTTTTTATCTCTCATTATTTTTAATCACTAATTCAACACTTTATGTTTGTTAATATTTTTTTTTCCATTTTTAACCACACATCTAACACGTAATTCGAGTAAATCAATCACACATTCACAAGAACAAGGCCTTAATAGGAACTCATAGTGCATAGTTTTAAAAAAAAGTCAATGTATGGTCTGCAATTGGATTGAGCTAATAAACAATTTTACATCAATTTAAATAATTATTAGGCCGAATTTCAAACCGACCACCCCAAACCGATCTTAGTTCGGCTAGATTGGATTGGTTTTGCTCTTCGAATAAGTTGGGTTGAGTTCGCGTTTTACCAAACTGATTTAATTGGGCAGGGTTAGGATAGACCCCAAACTCAACCCAAACCAACCCCAGTGTTTATACATCAACGGCGAGGGAAGGTTGCTGAACTACTGTACATAAGAAATATGATTATGTTAATGGGCACCACTAAAAATGAGAATGAGGAAAATAGGTAATAGCTAGGTTATTTATATTATTTTCTTTAAGGCGATTTTCGGAAATAATGAATAAAATCATAAATAAATATATGTAACAAATAATTATTGTGGTTGGAACGTAATTATCCTTAGAGCGAACCGAACTTAAATAAGAAGCGGCGACTTTTTGCGTCGTCATTCTTCGAGTTGGGTTCTGGATATAGGTAATCATGGGTTTGGGAATTCGAGTAATCATTGGATCAAGGCTCAATTATAATCCTCGATTTCTTTTTCCTCAATTGTAATCCAAGATCAAGGCTCAATTATAATCCTACGTCAAGTGAGATGTATAATACATAACTGCCCCCTGATGGTGGGAGGTCTCACGGCCTCTATCTTTTTTTTCCTCCAGAAAATGGGAGTGTTGGTTGCCAACGTGTTGGCAACAGAACGGGAGTATTCTTAAATGTAAATTCTTGAGTTCTTTGATTCAAATTTTTTTCAACAAAAATTTATAACAATAATCCGATTATAGCTTTTTGGAATTGAATCATCTTATTCCTGAATTTCTAGTGGTAGATTCTTGTGCGTTGACTAGTGATGGCAGAAAAATCCGATTCGATCCAAATCCGATGGATACTGGATCCGAATGGAGCAATTTTTTGCCGATCCAAAAATCCATGGATCATTGATCCGTGGATCGGCCGATCCGAAACGGATTTGGATTTGGATCAGATCAAGTCTAATCCGATCCGATCCGAATTGATTTTTTATTTTTATTTTTTATTTTATTATTTTATTATTTTATTTTTTATTTTTTTATTTTTTTATAAAAACCTATACCAACATGGGCGGATTTACAGTGGGGGCACTGTGGGCAGTTGCCTCCACTGTAAATTTGAAAATTTTCCTTGATAATTGTAGATTTTATGAGATGTACCCTCATGAGATAGTATATATATTAATGTTTTCCATATAAAGTGAATAAAGCTCAAGTGGTCCAGTGGTACAGCTACTTTTTGACCCATAATAGGGCATGGGTTCAACTCTCCAAGGCTCCAACATTACATATTTTTTTGTTTTCATCACAAAATTGTTCAATTAATTCTTAACCTTTACTATCTATATCAAATTAGTTTTAATACAATGTTTTCAATCTCCCACTTTTATCGAAGATGAATAAAATTACATATTTCGTTCACTTAATACAACAACAACAACAAACTAAGCCTTATTCCCTACAGATAGGGGTCGGCTGTATGGAACCATATGAGAACTACGTCGGATCGTGGGTATGAGTTTTGCTATACCACGCCTTCCTATCCAAAGTGTTGCCCATCTACCGCTTAATAAGCATATCCTGCGAATGACTTGCATCCACGTTTATGTGACTTCCTCTACCTTTCCTTATATTTCCTACCCTAATACTCTCACTCTTTCTCACGGGTGCATTCTCAGGTCTCCGCATTAAAAAAGAAACGAAATAACTTCAAAATGTGATGGAAAAAAATCTTGTGTCAGCGTGTTTGTCTTTGAGCCCCCAAGAAACGAGCCTACCAACCGCGTACATTAATATCTACCGTTTTCAAAAAAATTGCCCCCACTTAATACAAATCCTGGCTCCGCCCCTGTATACCAATATGGATCGTATTTGGATTTTTTTCTTGATCTGATCCGATTCGATCCAATCCAATCCGAGGAATTTGGATTTGGATCGAGGTGTTTGATTTAGATTTGGATTTGGATTTGGATTAGGCAGATCCGATCCGAACTCAATCCATTGCCAACACTAGCGTTGACAGCACTTATTATAAATGACTAATAATAACCATCGAATTATGTGAGAGAGAGCGCTATTTCATACTTAAAAATAAATAAATAAATAAATAAATAAATAAATAAATAATAAGAAAGAAACCTTTTCGTTTATTATTATGTTTATAGACATGAAATTAAAGTACAAAGAAAGGAGGATAAACCTCTCGTCTCCATTCCCAAAACAAAAAGTGAAATTAAAATAAACATTAATCGGTACAATGGATAAGTGACTAATAATAAAGTTTCAAACCAAAAGAAAAGGGTTACAACTGAAATCTGCGATCTTCAAGTGATAAATGTCATTCAGGAAATACCTCTATAGCAAGCTTCGCAAACTGATCAACCCTTAAAAGAAGGGTTCCACGGAATGGGAATTAAGTAAAGACCATTTTTCCTTGCTATTGTTAATCCTTCAGTCTCCGTCAAATCTATATCGTTAGGATTCATACCTTTTGGAAGTGTCCAATTAAAGTGGTAAAGAAGTTGTGCTAAAGGAAGTTCAACATTTGCTAAACCAAAGTTCATACCAGGGCAAAATCTCTTTCCAGTTCCAAACGGGATATATTCAAAGTTATGCCCGAGAAAATCGATAGGATTGTTGTCAAATCTTTCTGGGTTAAAAACTTCTGGTTCGTCCCAATATTCTGGATCTCTTCCCATAGCCCAGTTATTGACCATTACTTTTGTTTTAACGGGTACGGTATAGCCGTCAATTTCAAAATCTTCCCTACAAGCTCTTGGAATTACTGAAAATGGAGGGTGCATTCTAAAAGTTTCCTTGATTACCAATTTGAGATAGTGTAATGTTTGAATGTCACTCTCGTCGATTGACTCCTTCTCCTTACAAACTCGTCTTATTTCATCCTGTGCTTTTTTCAACACATGTGGATTCCTCATCAATTCTGCCATGACCCAATCAATTGTCGTGGATGAAGATTGAGTTCCGGCTGCAAAAAGATCCTGAAATATGACAGCAAAAACATATAATTGTTGTCAAAATGTTTGATGTAATAATCAATAAATAGTTTAGTTTAGTTTGTTACACGGATGAATTACTTACGAATATTATTGCCTTGATGTTGTCGTTGGTTATTGGAATAGCTAGTTCTCCGCTTTGTTGTAATTTGAGTAGAACGTCAACAATGTCGTCACCACCCAAATCTCCATTTCCTTTACTTGTAGTAGCCATGTTATTTTTATGCTCATCGATCAATAAGTCAAGAATCGAATCAACTTGACGACGCATCTTCAACAATTTATGCTTATTCCAACTCATGACTTGTAGAAACTTCGAAGAGGGAAACAAATCAGCTAATTCAAAACCACCTCCCATGGCTATTCCTTTCCTCATCAATTCTATAAGAGTATCTTTATCTTTGAGTACTTTACCGAAGGTTACTCTACAAGTCATCGAGCTTGTAAATGAAAATACTCGTTCAGTCAAATTAATAGGTTCTTGATCACAAGATGACTGAATAGATTTAATAAGACGTGAAGCCTCGTCTACCCTTATGGAGCCAAATGCTCGGACATTTTTATTGCTTAAGAGCTCCATGATACATATTTTACGCATTTGCTTCCAATATTCATTATATGGACTAAAAGCAATATCAGTATAGTCATACCACATAATCTTCATTCCTATACTTTCTGGCCTATCTGCACAAACAACGTCATGACCTTTCAGTACATCTTTGGCAATTCGACGTGATGACACAACAATTGCAGAAACTTCACCGAGCTGCAGATGTATGAGTGGCCCGTATTTTTTAGCTAAATTTGCTAAAGAACGGTGTGTGGGTGGACCAACCAAATGGTGCAGATGTCCAAGTAAAGGCAGTTTCCATGGACTTGGAGGCAAATTTTGACGTTTCGATTTCTTCCATCCCTTAACTAAAAAGGAGATGAAAGATATAAAAATTAAAAAGGTGATGAAGTTAAAATTAGGAGGAAACAGGATGTCCATTTTGAGGATGGTTTATCTTTCGATATGTTTATTTGTCAATGCAGAAAATGTCTCCTATATATAACGTATGAAGGCAGGCTAATTTATATTCAATGGTAGAATTTCGTTTGTGTTTCAATATTCTCATTGACTTCACCACGAGGAGGCCCAATGGAAAAGACGTCCAATTTTGACTACCAAAATGCCCAATTTTCTCATTGTTTTTTTTAAGTTCCAACCAACTACAATTATTTACAGTTGACTTACAGCATATGTTAACTACTCTCTATTTTCAAAACGCATTTTATGCAAATCAGAGAGTAATTTTAAATTGAGAGTAAATAGGTGAAGAACCAGTCAAGCCAAATGATTTTGCTAATTTGAATATTGAAATATGTACCATATAAATACATTTATTTATTGTGAAGAAAGAATACATAGACTACCGTTCTCTAAATCTAAATCTAAATTTGAAGAAACAAATCTCATTCTCTAAAAAAAGTAATTAGAAAAACTTTTTGAAACTCATTTCTAAAAATTGATTCTCGAAAACAAAATTCATCTTGAATTTACATAGCCTCTTAAAAATGCAGTCTTAAAACAAGACTACATAACTTCTTGTCACTTAGCTTGTCAGTAAGTTCATATATAACCTAAAAGAATTGCAAATATAAGCACTTTTACTTAACTGTTAATTATACTAATTTCACCAGCATAGCTAGCAAGACTCAAGTTTTAGAGGCTGATTTCGTTGGTTTGAATTATTGCAAATGTAAACGTCAGTTTCGATGGTTTGAAAAGGTCGACAAACTTAAGTATTTGGTTGATTTTAAAAAACCATGCAATTTCCGTCATCCTACGACTGCAACGCCTTTCATTTGTTGGAAATGTAGATTTCCAATATTAATTATGCAATGGAAAAAATTATAGGACTCCTCAAACACTCAATTTGATTCTCCATACTAGTGAGAGCTGTCCACTTGCATAAAAGAAACCATAATTTAATAAATAATATAGCCCTCTATGTGTAGGTGAGCAATTTTCGTTGGCCTAAAATACCGAATAGTTGGTACTCCAAGAGTACTATAATTTTTTTTTTTTTTTTTTGTGGGAATATATTATTAAAATTCAATTAAACCATTCAATTAAATTGGCTAAATTTAAGTTATCTAATTTGATAAGTCCATATAGAAGTTAATGTGAGCCAAATAAGTAGAAACAGATAAAGACCTGGTTGAGGCTGTATAAGAGTCTCTAATCACTCTTTCTCTATATAGAAATTTTGGTCATCATTCCCAATACACCAAATCGCATACAATTTCCTTCTCTCCATGTGGAAGTGAAATGTCAGGTCCTATATTCGGAATAACAAGATTTGGTTGAGAAATGTCGTAGTACCACCTAGGGGTGGGCATTGACTTGGTCGGGATCGGGGTCTGGCCCAACCCGAAACTAGCCTATTTTTGTCAGTTTGGGAAACTAGGAACCAAAATCGAACCGGCAGTTTGGCAGTTCAGTTTTGAAACCAATCTGAATCGGTTGGTTCAGGTCGGTTTAACGGTTTATGTCTAAATTTTTTTTTTCCTAAAACCAATTAGTTTGCGGGTTGGAAATTTCCAACTGCAAACCAACCCGACAGCCCTTTCAATCCGATCCAAAATCAACTCGGGTCAAATCGGTCAGTTTGGGCGGGCTAGGGATTGGATACGCACTCCTAACACCACTACTATCACCGTCTAATAACTCGTTCGTACAATCGTTCTAGTCAAGAATTTTCGCATTAAGATTGACGATTCCTGCTATGATCCAAATATCTTTTTAAATTTATAAATCTCGATAATTTTAATGTAATAGATTTTGTTGACTTAATTATAAATTGTAATTAAGGCCTTGTTTTATTGGGTGTTACAAAAATTCGCACGCAATTCCGTATAATCAATACACATTTTCAACCACACACACATTTTCCAATACAATATTAACCACATATTTTTATACGGAATACCGCACGGATAAAATTTACACCCAATCAAACAACCCCTAAATATGAACCGGGAAATTAATTTAGTAACGGGTGGATCAATTGTCAATAGTCAGGCTAAATTATTCGAAATTCAAAGTCAACCACATTCGTCTGGAAATAACACGCGGCAAACGATGGGATTGAATATGAGAATATGTCAAAAAAGCCAGCGATCTAATATTTTAAGGCGTCTGCGTTTAGAAAATATCATTGCCCGGCATAAATAAATAAAGTCAACACTTCAAGAAAAAATTAATTACAATGCATAAAAAAATAATAATTCCAAAATAATAATAATAATAATAATAATAATAATAATAATAATAATATTAACATTAATAATTAGTCTCACGACACGGGCTTAATTTGCATATAAAAGTAAATCTAACTAAGGATATGTTTGATTGGTGATAAGTTGGTCATGCGTAATATTCTGTATAAAATGTGTGGTTAAGATTATTTTAAAAAATATATGCGTGGTTAAAAATGTGTGTGAAGTTATACTGAATTGCGTGTATGTAAATTTATGTACAAAAGAACAAGGCCTAAATCTTTCTACGATTTAAACGGGAGAAAGTTAACTAGAAACATACTTACAATAATTTTTTCATAGTAGTCTATAATAACTTAAAATATGACTATAACGTATTTAAAAGTGTCACGAAAGTGGAAAAGTATTTTTGAAGAAAAATATCACCACTATTTTTATGTAAACTAGGTTTTTCACCAGTGTATTGCACGGACAACTAATTTTTCAACAAATAACAGTTTGGATAAATGTTAATGGAATAATTAATTGATGATTAGTTGTAAATTTGTATTGTGGTTTGGCCTACCATTTACACCCGTATATTGTACTGATGATAATTTGTATAGGAATTATGATAGTATGTCACATTTTGCATATTGTAAGATTAAATATATTAAATATAAATGAAAAATAAAATACTAAAAAATTATACTAACTTTTCTACCACGCATGATTTTTCTTTAAAACTAATTGTTTTCACCGTGCGTTGCACGGGACAATTTTTTTTAACTAATAACGGTATTGATAGATATTATTAATATTATAATAAGACCTTAAAAAAAAGTAAATAGTGAGTTACAACAATAAACTTACCTAATATACTAACGAAATAATTATATAAAAATTTCAATAGAGTTTCCTCAATATTTTGTACTGATCCTTCTTGCAAATGTGCAAGGAATAGCTCACTAAAATCCACATAATTTAATTTACTATTCTCCAAAAAATAGTAACTTAATTAGAATTTGCACCCCTATGTTGTATGGGATGACAATTTGTAATAGAAATTGTGATAATATATCATATTTTGTTCATTGTAAGATTAATCTACTAATATAAACCCAAAATAAAATAATATAAAATATTATAGTTATCAAAATAACGAATCTAAAAAAAACTGTACTAACATTTGTAGAGCCCATGTTTTTTCTTTAAAATTATTTTACATTGTATTATATGCAAGTATAAATTTTGGGAGATGCTAATTATGCATCTGTGTGATGGCCGTTATTAACAATTAATGTGTAAATAATGATTTTTAAATTTTGAATATGAAATATAATCAACGTAGAGATATATTATAATAATGGCAATATAGTGGGTACAGTTAGATAGATCCTAGCACTTTGTTCTTGTCCCTCAAGGAAACACTTATCCCTGTGCTCGGCCCATTCTCATTTAATCTAGGCAAAGCGAGAATGATATAAGAATTGCAATAAGATGGGAACTTCCATTCGTCGTCCCCACCTCGCTACAAAATTCACATCCTCTTCCATGCCTCTTCTTGATGGTTTAATCATAGACTTTTATTTGTACTTTTTTATATGTGTTAAGGACATTTCGTTTTTTAATAAACACCTTCTAAATATACTAAACATGTATATTAATATATTAGTTATACACTCGCTAATTTAACATATTCGGTATATTAAATATTGAATGATTCGATATCAAATTTAAATTAATTTGGATAAAATACATAGATTGAAATATATATGAGTAATACTTAAATAGAAAATTAAAAATTAATTAAACTCTCAACTAACTAAAATCGGTATAAAATAAATAATTCAAAGTAGTTAGGGTTCTTAAATTTATTTAGGAGATAGAAACTTAGATAAATATTTAACATAGTCGAAAACCAATTAAAATATTCTAATTGAGTCACATAATTCCAATAATTGATTGGGTATTGTTTGTAAGTTTGTAACGCCCGCTCTCAAAACATACGTTTATAACCATAACGATTAGCAACGGAAGCTAAATAGCGTTACAAAACCCTTACTCGGTCCAAGCTCATGAGTACTTATTTACACATTTACATCAAAACGTAAGCAAAATACATGATATCATGGCCATTGGACACATGCAAAAGCGGCCTATACAGGATCGAGAGCTTCCTTTGGTTTCCCCTCCACGTCACGTTCTCGAGGATTCCCCTCCATCCCCAGGTCCACGGTCTCGGCTCTGGTCACCTATCACATAACATAACACATCGTGAGCCACGAAGGCCCGATGGGAGCACAATCATATGCAATGCATGACATATTCAGTAACCATGGGCCCGCGAACCATATGTTTATATTGGCGCTACGTACATTCATACTTTAATTGGCGGACCCCAATCCTTTGTGGGACCTCCATTTGGGCCAATTGTCTCAGACCTTGTGAGACGAACATTATATAAACATTTGGTTGGCAACCCTGCTCTCGCTTTTTCATGCATGATCATGCTTTAATGTATACACATAAATAAACACATGTAATATCATATGCATATTAACATAAAATGGGTCCATAAACATCAAGGTCCTACAAACCCTCAAATTGAGTATCTATGTGCTATACCAACCCTATAGTCATATCTACTCAACCAAAGCATCAACATCATTAATCCTAACTTACCACTTGCCTCTTTACCTATTTATTGCAAACCAACCAATATTAGGGCATGATCTTACCTCAAAACACTTTAAGTGCTCTACTACCCACCTTAGAAAGATAGGACCACCAAGGAAAACTAGGTAGAGGATGGACTTGCTTGCTTCTTCACCTTGCTCCTTAAAGACTTGATTGATCTTCTATACCAACACTTGATCCAAGTATGATATGTGGGTGGATTTCTAGAGATGGAGGACCTTCAAAATGTCTTAGATGTATGCTTGGCTCGAAAATGGGGTTAACCATCAAGAAAAGTGATTTTTTTACCAAAAATCCATATCTGCCGACTTAAAATTACGGCCATAAATATCCCTGTTACGGCCGTAAATTCCAAAATTACGGCCGTAACTCAATAAATTACGGCCGTAACTAGGCACACGCGACCGCGCTTCCGGTCACGCGACCAGCAGAAAATCAGCCCTTTAACCATCATTCTTGACTTACGGCCGTAACCATAATACTTACGGCCGTAACTAGCACATTTACGGCCGTAAATCCCAAAATTACGGCCGTAAATCCCAGTTTTCTGCATTTCTCTTCCGGCTCATTCTAGGTGACCGTACCTAGTTCCAACATACATGGGGCAACCCAAAACACATCCTAAACATGTCATACCCTTCAACACCATCCCACGACATATTCACATCATCACGACCCATTCCCAAAAACACAAACGATAAACATACGAAATCATATAAAATCGTGACGAGCTTTTAGCGGGGCGTTACAAAGTTATTATTATCTTAGATCACAATTGATAATTAAGTAAACTTTCCATACTGTTGCATAGTACAATTCTTATTTGCACGTTTTCCCAATAGTAATTAGGTTTATCTTGAGCATCTTTGCTATTTGCAGTATTGACGTGTCTTTTATATCACATTATAAAGAATTTTGATGTCATTCAAGTTTAAACCCTAACTAATTTTCTTGTGGAACACGGGAGAATTAACAATTCATTTCTTGTTACTTCAACAAATTGTTGGTCTTATCAAGAAATGTGTCGAATTCTTTATGATGCATTTTAAAATTGTGGTTTGCTGGATTGATTCACGGGCCCGATTTAATATTTAATCTCAAAATTGAATTTTTTGGGTTAATTCTAACCATTTGAAGGCATAGAGAAATTAATCACAAATGCATGTATTAATGGACTAAAGTTGCAACTGGACACCATAAAAAAAATCAAAAATCACTAGGTCAAATAATATGAAAAAAGTGTTTTAGAATTATGTAGACAACAAACAAGAAAAATAAGTTTTTATCATAATTCACAACAAACAATGCTACTATGGGAGGAGCATAGTACATAAAAGTAGAAAATCGACAATGGCCCACCTAAAAGGATTATAATTCATAGTCAATGAAATATTATAAGTCATCAATGTCAACCCAACTAAGAATTCTTGAAGTTATTTCCTAGCGAGAATGATAGATTGCACCAAAGAATTATTATATAATTATTGGTTCGAGGAGTGTTCAAATAAAAAAAAAATCATTATTATTATTTGAAGACCTAATTTTAGAGCTTGTTACTTTAAAAAAAAGGAAAAAGAGGAAGGAACAAAGCCTTTGAAACACCATTAATTATACAATATATATATATATATATATATATTAATATTTTCAGACTGTAACTCAAAAGAAATATCATAAAAAATACAAAAAATATGTAAATCAAAAGAAAAGCATCTTTTGAAAAAAATGCTTGTGAAAAAGAAAATGATGTTAATTGGGGACTAATAATCAGTCAACCTACTCTACAATAAGATATAACACCCCAACTCTAGGTATCCAAAATTTTATATGTGTTAACTTAACTTTATTTTAAATATGGAAAAAGAGAAATTAATTTGGGAATCATATTTTTAATCCCCATAGCAATCTAATGAATTTTAATTATTTTTCATTTTTGAGATTGACTATAATTTCTCCCTTTTTAGTAATTTAATTAATTTTGATTAATTTACGTCCAATAAAATTGTGGCAATTTTAGTCCAATAAAAATGTATCCATTTAAATCTAAGAAATATAATTAATTGTAATATAAACAATTCTTAATTAATTCTAGTTTTTAGCTAATTATTTATTAACAAAATTGATTATTTCTAAAATAATTAGCTATTAGTCACAAATTAAAAATGGTATAATCTAATTTTAAAGATATCTTGCAAGCCAAAAGACATGTTTCATTTTTTTTCCAGGAAATCTTGTCAACCATCACAATCTAATTAATTTTAATTATCATTTATTTTTTAAATTAATACTTTTTTCACTTTAGAAATATAATTAATTGTGATTAATTTTCTTCCAATGAAATTTTGTCAATTTTCATCCAATGAAACCGAGTTCAGTTAAATCTTAACAGTATTATTAATTTTAATTAATTGTAATATAATTAGTTTTAACTAATTTTTATTTTTAGATAACTATTTCTAAAAAGAATTAATTATTTGAAAATTGTTTGTATCGATACTATACTTGTTTTAAAGCTCTCATCAAGACAAACATAATGGAGGCATGATTTATTTTTATTTATTTATCGTTAGGAAATGGGAAAAAAAAAGAGAGTAAATGAAAAAGAAAGAATATTTAGATATTATGAGATGGGATAAAGTATGATAGAAATAATAAAATCAAATCTGTATACATTGATATTAATACATTATTATTATTATTATTATTGTTGTTGTTGTTGTTATTGTTATTGTTGTTCTTGTTAAAGGAGTTAGATATGGATTAGGAAAGGAAAAAAAATACAGAGAGTTAATTTATGGAGGGAAAACTAATTTGTGGAATTAAAAAAATGGGAGGAAAATTCCTTCCTTTTCTTTATAAATATATATAGATTTTGCGTAAAAATTTAATGAATACTAATTTCGTATCACACGGTAATCAAATATTAATGAAATTTTTAATTTTAATTAATATTATTTTCTCAATAATTTATTTTCTTTTCGTAGTTAATTATTTATAAAAAAATCTCTTATTCTATATATAGATATAAATCTTTAGATTTAGATTTAAAATATATAATAAAATAATAATATTTAGCATTTAATATAAATAAATAATAATTTATTAATTTATTTGTCAGGATTGATTATGAATTAATAAAAAGGGGAAAATTAAAAGACAAAAAACTTAGAGAAGATAAATTCAGATCAGTGGAGATTTGAAAAAATTTAATTTTGACTATATTTTTTTATTTTGGTGATGGTAAGATTTAATATAGATCATGATTAGTTAATGTTATTGTTGGGGATTACTTATTAATTACTAAAAGAAGGAAAAAACCAAAAGACAAAAAAGGACTTTATTTTAGGTGGGAAAATTAATTAATCTAATTAAAAAATAGGTCGAAAATTCCCTACTTTTCTATATATATATATATAGATATAAATATAGATTATTCTACATTCTATTATATAGAATTATAAATTTCCGAATATATTAATTATACATCAGTACAATGCACAGTATTAGCAATTAATATGTGAATAATAATTTTTAAAATCTAATTGCAAAATCTATATATATATAATACTAGAGTATTTCACCCTATTTTTTAATTCATTTTTAATTATTTTCCTGCTCAACTTATGCCAGCTATTTTCCAAATTTTTAAAATTTTTTTTCTTTCCATGTCATACGCTATTTTCCTTGTACAATAAACTGACAAAATCTTCCCATCTCTATCCAATCAACAACCAATCTTTCAATTGATGATAGACACGGATGAAGAGCATTCCAATCCTAATTTTGCTCTATCGTAATCCCAAATTCCTGATTCAATAAGATCGTCGGATCTGCAAGCACAGATTGAGCGGCCGTATACAATTCTTCAATCGCACCATATTCGATTTACAAGAGAAAGCTTTACTTTCTTCCCCACAAGTGTCCCTCATACTTAGCCCTAAATTTCAGCATCAGACGACTAATTGACTGGCGAAGAGGCTTTAGTTCTACGCTTAGCCGCACTTTAGAAAACCGCCATGGCAATCGTCTCAAAAATCTCAAGAATTCTTCTATTTCGCGGCCCAAAGCTTCAATCGAGCCTCCAATTCTCCTTAATACACCTTTGTTGCAGCCTCTCAGGACGATTGATCAACAAGTAAGGTTCTGATTCCCTGCATCTTTACAGTCTCTTGCTAAAATAGTGGTTGAGGGAAGCTGTAGAGAGAGTATGCATAAACTATGTGAAAAAATAATTGTGATATCAATAGAATGCTTTGATTTATGATTGAATTTGTGATATTATATGTTTGCAATTTTTGTTTCTACTCTCTCTAGACATTATGGAAGAGTTCTCTATTTTTTGGTAGATCCATATTTACTTACTATCCATGTTTCTTTGTTTTTGGCATTTCATTTGTCATTGACTTTTCTGTGAACTTTTGCTATTCAGGCAATCTATATGAAGAGAGAGTACATAGCCCTCGAGTTACTGATATTTTGGTGAAAGTGAAAGCTTTGATTTGGTTATTCAAGATTTTCTTCATATTGTGTGTGCGTGTGTTTTTTTTATATCTAAGCAAGTTCGGCGACTGATTTCTTTGTTAGGCTCTTTTTGGTCTTCTAATTGTTTTCAGGAGCTTTAATTGATCGATCATCCGAGGATCCAATAATTTTCGATAGATTCTAATAGCAATACTCATCCTATGTCGGACAATTTGATTATTTTTGTCAATTCTTCATGCTCATGGTATGACCTTTTTTTTCCTAATTTCGTATTAGATCGATATAAATGCTCTCTTGGCTGGTAGTTTAAAGAACTAGAATATGTTGATTGTGGAGTGAATAATTCGCGCCTAAAATACTCCAATGGAGATATGTTATATGTATGGACTGCACAGACCATCTTTTTAATTATGCTATCTTTCTTTGTGTTTATAGGTCTCAACAGCAATTAATAGCTATTGGCGTAATATGTGAGAATTATTCTCTTGTAACTTTTCTGGACATAGAAATTATCAGTACATATTGACCTATTATAATCATAAATCTTTCTTCTTTTTCAGATGAAAATAGTAGAAGAATACGCAATCAAGATGGCGTTGTGAGTTGTTTATATCCATATTTAATATGGATATAGTCTAATAGGGAATCACTATTTGCAATTTAAAATTTTTGTTCTAATTTCTAAAAATCTCAATGATATCAATTTTATGAGAACACCTATTAGTTGAAGATTCTCCCAGTAAAACTTCTGTTTCGATTTCTTAAAATCTCACACCTATATTTAAGTCACTGTTTCATGAGTTTTGTTATTTTCTCGCGTCGTTGGGGATAGATTACTTCTTTCCTCTGTGGTTGATTTCATCATGGTATGGATTCCTCTATCTTTAACTAAAATTTGGGTATGTTTGATCTTGTATGAGTTGTCTGGGACGTCTACTTATTTGATTTGGTTCTGTGCTTTGGAAGATGAATTCTATGGAATTGTTGGGATAAGGTAACACACACTAATCTAAATCATTTTCTATAGTTTCTATGCAATTTTTTGTCCACGTTTTAAGTTTGAAATTTCTGTTTCTTTCGTAAATTTTGCAGCTTGCAGCTTGCATCTTCACAACATTCATGGTAATGAGTTATATCATAACAAGAATGCAAATTATTTGAAAAACCAATGTTGGGTCTAAAATCTAAATATTTTCTAGGTGCAGGTGTTAATATCTACTTTTGGCTATCTTTTACTGAGATTGATACAGTTCATATCATACTAGGAAAATTTTAATTATATAATTTTGCTTTCTCCAATAGCGACAAACCTCTTAAAATGTTCTGTGGCCTTGTACTGAATGAATGCTTATAGTCACTAACCTTTGATTCTGATGGTATCATTCTTTGCAATATGATCAGTCCGTTTGACATATACTTTATTCATTTTGCTACAAACAAAATGCCGCTGAAATCTTCATCAAAGTGCTTCAAGAAGTTCTAAGATTAGCAAAATTAGCTTGGTAGATCTTGCTGGATTTGAGAGAAATGTGGTTGATGGTGTTGCTGTAGAACTTGTGAAATAAGACAAATACATGAAGAAGTCAATGTCACAACTTGGGTATGTGCAATGGAAATATGCATTCTTGGTACTAGATAATGATAGTCAACTTGGGTATGCTTTCTGAATATTGGATTTCAGAGGAATGTGCTTGATGGTATTACTAGATAATGATGCTGGATATTCTTCCTATTTGTAAATTGTTTAATCTATATTTTCCACATCATCATGGATAGTCAACTATATATAGGTTCTCAGTTGTCTTTTCCATTTTCTTTTCCTTCGAAGTAGCTGATCATATGTCACTATGTATGTAGTTTCTCATTGTTTTTTCGTCCCTTTTTCTTTATTTAAAATCGAGGTGCAATGGTCAAACCTTTAAGAACACTGAGATTTGAACAGATGGTGACGCGCATGAACAATGAGCCTATAATTAGTGAAATAACTGAAGATGATGTTACTCATTTGAGTGATCAAATGTAATAAGTACTTAATCTTCTTAAATACTAAATATTAGTGACTCCTTATATATAAAAGTTCATAATTCTTAGATCACATATACATAAGAAAACACAGTTTATTAAAAATCGTGACCCCTTATATGGTTGACTACTATAAAATGGCTAAAAATACTAAAAATTTTTGTTGTAATTCCATAAATACCATTCATGTCCCCATCAAGTCGTAGAACCTTGAGCATGTCTAACATGAGTTGAAATTTTTCGATTATGTTGTTAAATATATTTTCACTAAAATTTTCATGTCTTAAAATTACAAGAGATCAATAATTTAGTTTAATAATAGATAAATAAATAGCCAAATCAATACAATATGTTAAATACTTAATAATTAACTCTTCTATATATATAGCTGACGGTAGAGATTTTCATACAAAGATGCAAATATTAAATGATTTAACTTTTGTTAATACTGTACAAACCAATTCCAACACGAATGTCAATTTCATATATAATTTTCGTCATCAGTAATTTTGAGATTGCCTGCATGGTCAACCTATATGAACATTATTTGTTTTTTTTTTTATCAAGATGCTATACAGCGTGAACTTCGATCGCCTATTCATCATCACCACCACTAGACTTTGTATGATTCATTTGTCCATTAGCATTTAGTAAAAAATCATATCTATGTTGGCAATTGGTTTTGAGAATTATTTTGTAAGTTCATTCATTAATCATATGATTGAAATTAAAATGAAAGTGTATTAAAAATAAAAAAAAAATTATCAAATCAATAAATCAGTCGTTAAATGAAGAGAAAGAACTATGAAATGGCCTTTTTTTTGTAAAATGTGTATATGCTAAAAAATTAAACAAAGTTAAAACATATATTAGAAATTACTTATTTTAGTATCTAAAATCATTTTAAAAATCAAATGTCTCTCCAACTTAGTTCTTTACATTAATTGACATAGTTAGTGATAGCTTGATGAAAATCTCATGCATCACACGGGTATAGTTGCGTCACTTGCAAATATTAATTACAACGTGTCTCAAACAAGACGTGGTCGACATAATTATAAATCGAGTCGATAGAATAATTGATTAAAAGAGTTAAAAATTGTGTTAAAGAATGCCACAAATTGTAGTACTTAAAAATACAAAAGGTTAAGTACGCAAAATGTTCCTAAACTTTTGGTTGTTTTGCACTTCCGTGCATCACTGTCGTCCCACTCTTTTTTAATTAGTACATTTAACTTTCAAAAAGTTAAAATTTTAAAATTTTATAATAAAGGATTTTGTTTGTATCAATCCGCGAATCACACTCAAAGGGTCTTCATAGAGCAAAACAAGTCTATTCATAGCAAAATGACAATGAAGTGGGTGGGGTCAAGGCAACGAAAATTTCTGCTAAGTATCTCGTATTATTTTTTATTATTTTTAATTTGTATTAACTTTTTACGATGATAATAACATTATTAGTTTCAAAAAATTAATTAAATAAAAATCAGACAAAAAATGGGACAGGGATGAAAAAGGAAGAGAGATCTTCATTTCGACCCAGCTGGCAAGGTAACATATTGACTTCATTCGTCCCCATTGGTCCACATTTGTAGGGAATCTCAGGAATTGAAATTTTATAAATAATAATACATTAAGACTTGCATATATATGTTCCATAAACATACTTTGTATAAACATACTTTGTGGTTTAAGGTTTACCAAAAAAATAAATAATAAATAAATAAGACAAAAAAATCTTATGTTAACCAATAAAATGACATTGGATCTCTAAAACACTTTTCTACACAAATAAAATTAATTATTTGTTGATATTCATCAATTAATATATAATTAATGATATAATACTAGGCCTTTTTTCCACCTTTGCACCCAAATTTTTTAATTAGTTTTTAATTCCAACTTTGCATGTTTTCCTGCCCTTGCAATCCTTCATTTTTTAATTTTTTTATTTTTTAAACTATAACAAGTAATCATCCTTAATTAATGGCCATAATAATATTCCAATTACAATTCTATCCGTATTTTCCTCAATTCTACGATTTACACAAATTTTTCTAGATGTTTTTATATATAGATAGATTTTATTTTATTGTATTTTTGAAAAAAGTGCTTAGCATAAAAATTAAAAGAAGCATGGAAAAATAATCAAATTATTAATAAAAAAATATAAATGTGGGTCGATTGTAAGGTATTGAACCACAAAATTACTTAATTTGTGTATGCTCTAGTGTCATTGTTGATCTTTCATTTTACCGAGTTTGATGATAATTTTTTTCCTTTTTTTATATAGGTATTGAAGCTTACAAGGAACAACAGACTACGCAATCTTCAAGGAGACAAAGAAACTGATGAGCTTTGCAAATTTCTTAATGGATTTTGACCATTAGGGATGGAGAAATCGGTGGGCCAAACGCTGGCAAGGCAAACATCGAAATACCCGATGATCTTGTGGTGCCCAATCATTCGACGACTCTTATTGAATCAATTGTGGATAACACAACCAAGATTTTTTGACTGAAGGACAATTGCCGACTTACTTGAATGGAAGAGCAATACTTGCACCTAAGATTGAGGATGTTGGGATTGTGAATGATTATGTGATTGGTATGAACCGCTCTAACTTGAAGACGTATTATAGCTTATATTCCACATATGGATCTGATGATTCTGATAATGATCTACTACTACGTGAGACTTATACTCTAGAATTTTTGAATGGTATTTCGTGTTCTGGTGTGCCAAGCCATGTATTGAAGTTGAAGGTCGGTGCCGATGATGTTAATGTGCAATATTGACCATTTGTCTGGTCTTTGTAATGATACTCGTCTTATAATCACGCAGCTTGGTGAGCACATTGTAGAGGCAAGGGTTTTCACTGGGATCAATGCTGGGAAGGAGTTTTTGATTCCTAGATTGAGCCTCACTCAATTTGATATAAGGTTGCCTTTTACTTTTCAGAGGAAGACAATTTCCTTTGACTATTTGCTATGCGATGACTATCTACGAGAGTCATGGATAGACTCACTAATGTTAGTGTTTTTCTTAGGAGGCCACTCTTTATCCACGGGCAATTGTATGTAGCAATTTCAAGGGTGACCAATAAGAAGGGACTGAAGTTTGTGGTTTGTGATGAGGATGGACGGTCAACGAGAACTACTGCAAATGTTGTTTACAAAAAAGGGTTTAATAACTTATAATATACTATATCTCAATTTTATCTAGTATGCTACTATCTCTTAGGAGTATTATATTTGCTAAATTAAAAATTTTAGTGTCTATGTACCTATGATTTTAATTGTTTCGTATTTGCACTCACTCAAATTTTATGTTTTTTGTTTTCTAATAAAGTTTTTCCTTCTATGTAGAGTGGTCGTGTGGGAGACGGGATTGAAGGTGTGGGAGCCAATGAAGGTTTGTGAAGATAGAATAGTTGAAGAATGACAAATGTGAGGCATAGGTGAGTTAGATTGCTTCTTTAGCTATTTTAATGATGTTAACAAAAATGATTTTGTTTATGTATTTTATGTATTTTTGTGTTGTGGATAGCAATGCACAAAGTTGTATTCATTGTGTTGGTGGTATTGGTAGGGTTGTTGGCAATATATATATATATATATATATATATATATATATATGTTATGATGAAAATTTTGAGAATCTTGATATGAGTACTAATAGAGTGGATTTTCCGAAATGCAAAGGAAACTTTGTTGATTTTGTGAAAGAATTGTATGGATTGTGTTTTACTTTTTTTTTTAAACAAAAATTACAATGTAATTATTTGGTGAATCGTTCTTCCCGTGCAACGCACGGGTGAAAAAACTAGTATAATTAATATATAGATATATCATAGAAATGGAAACATAGTAAATATAGTTTGACAAACCCAAACGGCCCGTTCATGCCTCACTCGGAAATACTTATTCTCGTCTCCGCCACATCTTCATTTAGTTGGCGTCGAGCAAGGATTATATAAGAATTCAATAGAATGGAAACGCGCACTCCGGTTTCCCACCCAAGAGAAACTTCTCTTCCCGGCTTATGCTCGATCGTAGTGGTTTAATCTAAAACTTTCATTTGTATTTTTTTAATATATATTCATGACGTCTGCTTTTTTCAATAAGCACCTTCTAAACACATTAAACACATATATTAAGATATTCAGCATAAGCTCACTAATTTAACATATTCGGTATATCAACTTTTTTTTAAATCATCAATTTAGATGTTTATTTTAAATAATTTAAATTATAGAGCATTCTTAATGTGGTCGATAAAAAATCTTATAAATTTTCTATTATTTTGATCAAATATTGAATGATTTGATATTAAATTTAAATTAATTTAAATGAGATAAACAGGAAAAGTTGCTATTGACTTGGAGAGAATCACAAAAGAGAAAAGGAAAAAAAAGGAGAAAAAACCAGAAAAATAATAAAACACAAAGAGGACAAGCTCACTGATAAGTGCACTTACCACTGTTATTTAAGACCTTTTGAAAGTGTGATTTATTTTGTTTTTATGTTTATTTCATGCCTAAATTAAGTTAAATGTTGTTGTTTTAGAGGAAAATAGAGAATGAAGAAGATGGAGCAAAAACGAAGTCAAAATGGGTAAAAATGACTAAAGAAATCAAGAAACTCGAAGTCTAGGATCAAAATTAACATAAAAATCAAAGTTCAAAGATCAAGGAAGAGATATGGCCATATCCAGAATGGATATGGCCATAACAAGCTTGCATAATGCCCCAGAAAAACCCAACAGAGAGGCTAGTGCAGCCATACCAAAAAAGATACGACCATATCTATTTTTGTATGGCCATATCTCTAAAGGATACGACCATACCAACCCCGATTCTAGCTTTCCTAATTTGGTTCAGACTCAGTTTTTGGTAATTTTTGGGCTACTTGTTCTGCACGACATTAGGGCATCTTGGAGACCTTTTTACACCTATAAAAAGGGGTTAAAAGTAGAAGAAAGGGGAAAAGCATATACACATCACAAGAAAAAAGATTGGAGCTTTTGGAAAGGATTTTCATTTTCCAGCACATCGAGGATTGAAGTCAAGACCATCACCCTCCAAGATCCAGTTATGGCTTCTTCTTCTAGTTTTTGTTCCTTTATCTACAATATGTTAGGCTAAACGGCCACTTAGTGCTGGAGTTTGATGAACCTTTGTTAATTACTTCATGATTTGGATTATTCGTTGATGTTTTGACTTGATTATCTTCAACCGAATGTTTGTTCTATGAATTTCCAATTGATTACTTTGAATTTTACAGCTTATGCGCAGAGTTGATTGTGACTTGTTTATTGGTTCGAGAGAATGTAGATGAGTTAGATTATAAAATTGGAAATCATAGGGTTCGATAGAGGACGAGAGTACCGCTATGCCTTATGCGATGTTTATGTAAATTGCTAGAGTTTAAATGAATTTGTGTGCAAATCATCAAGTTAGAGATAGTTAATATTGCATGTAAATATGTGAATTTGCTCGAGAGACACTTTCATTTCATTAGAAAATTCCATTGTCTAGATCACATATTCGCGTCAACTAATGATCCTAATCTAAAGTAATTGCAAAGTGAATTCAAAACCCTAGTACTAGCCTTCTCCAATTGTTTTACATCCATTATTTATTTCTAATTCAATTTTCAATCTTATTTTGCAATTTAGTTTAGAACTTGATTTTAGAATTTTAAACCAACTTCAATATGTTATTTTAGTTAAGGTTGGGATATTAAACAATTGACTAGTGATAAGTGCAATTTATGCACTTATTTAGGCCTCTTAAACTATATGTTTTTCTCATTTTTAATTAATTTCGCATCTAATTTAGCGATATTTGGTTCTATTTTAGGGAAAACCGGGAATTGAAGAAAATATTACAACTTTGGACAAAAAGGGACACAAATCAAAGTTGGAAGGACTCAATTGGAAGAAATAAAAGTTGGGGGAGGTGAAGATAAATCAAATGGGAGCCAAATTGAAGAAATCAAAAGCTTGTGCACTCAATTGATCAAAGTTGAGAAGTTCGGGACTTTGCCGCAATTAAACTTTGGGGACTAAATTGGAAGATGGCGAGAAGTTGAAATCTGTTATAACCATGCGGTCGCATCTGTGTTCCATGCTACAAATTATAACCATCTTGTCGCCTGGCCACGACATAGTTATATCAGCAATTCAGCGAAAAACTTTCCAAAAAGCGAGTTGGACTCGATTTTTGGGCTTTTTGGCTTATTTTAAAACACAAACTTCGACCTAATTTGGAAAAGAACTTGAGAGAGCGAAGAGGAACGAAAGTTGGAGCAATCATCTAGGAGAAACTTGGAGAAAGAAGCCACAATTGAAGATCAAAACTCAAAAACTACACATTAACTTTCGGTTATGGCTTTCTCTTCTTGTTTTCTTGATTTTTATAACATGATAAGCTAAACTTTTCATAGCATTAGGGTAGAGATGAAACTTTGATTTTGGTTTGAATCCTGATTGTTAATTTGATGTTTTGTTAATTCTTATACTAAGATGAGCGTTGATTTTGAGTTTTCAATATAATTATGCTTTCTTTTTACAACTTGTGGCCAAAGTTGATCGTGATCTATTTATTGTATTGAAAATCGTGAATAGATTAGACTTTTGTTGAAAACTACAAAGTCAGATAGGGGATGAGAATACCCCTATGCTTTGTCACGATGTTTTTATGCAATTCTTGCGTTGTAATGCATTTTATGGCGTTGTTATCATAGAGATATAGTTAACACGTCATATAAATAAAGGTTAATTCTACTTGAGAAAGATTATTCAACAAATTTTGTGAATTGAATCGTCAACTAACTTTCATTGTCAATTTGATAACTGGAGGATAACTAAATGAAAAGTGGATTAAACCTTAATGCTAGTTTTCCCTATTTGATTTAAAACCATAAAAATCATTCTTTTAATTTGTTCCAATTTAATTCTTAATTTTAATTTTAGATTTAGCAATTTAATTTAATAAGTTAATTTTTGCAAGATTAGGAAATTAATTGATCTCAACTTATTTATTTATTAAGGCTAGTTAGAGTAAATGTGGGAATAAATCGATTTCGTGGAGTACGACATCCGGACTTTAAAGTCCACTTTATTACTTATACGATCCGTACACTTGCGGTGTGGGATTTGAAGTCGCAACAAGTTTTTGGCCGTTCTGCGAAGATGGATGATCTACCGGTTGGGTTATTTCAAGCTACGAAAATTAGTGAAGATATAATTGAAGAGTTATCCCAACATGAAGAAATCTTTGTTGAAGAAAGTTGTTGTTGAGATGCCACACAATCTCATGAGGATATTGAGCTCAAAGAAATTCCAATTGAAGAAGAGCATTTAGAGACTAGATTGAGGTTTGCAAGGGGATTTGAAATCAATGATGATATCAAAGTTGATTTTGTGATAAGGATAGAAGAAACAATTGAAGTCGTATTGAAATTTCAAGCAGACAATGAAGTTCAACCATTTGTTGATGTGAGAGTCACCTATATTTACGGAGCACATATAATGATTGGTGCAAGTTCAATAAGCATCGGCAAAGTCAAGGCTCCAAAGCTTTCTTTGAATACCCTAAAGTGCTCCCTAAAGTCGAGCTTTAGACTCTAAGCGAGCGCTTGGTGGGAGGCAACCCATCCCGTATCCTTTCTTTAAGTTTCATTGTTATTTTAAGTTTAACTTTAAGTTTAGAGTCAAGCTTTGCATTTTTAGTTTGCATTTTCACATCTTTAGTTGTTTTCATGTAGTTTCATACTTTAGAACTAAAAAAAAAAAAAATCCACAAAAATTGTCAAACCCGTGGTTCCTTGATTTTCAAGTTCAAACCGGTTGCAAAATATCATCTCAAATCATTATCGTCAAGCCCAGTCCGTAATTAAAAAAAAAAAAAAAGCTTGTTGGTAAACCATGCGATCAGCGTGCATTACCGATTCTGTTCACCCTCATTTTCTTGCAAATTTGATAGAATTGCATCAATAGTTGATATGTGGTTTCTTTTGACACCGTACTCTATGTAGTGGAGGTCATTCCACCTTTGCATAGTATTGCACGATTTTTGGGCCCCATCTTCATTGAGTCAATTAATTGAGCTTCTTTGGTCTTATGCAATTCTATATAGTTTGGGGGTGCTTTTATAGGTACTACTTGCTCTCTTATTATATTTGAAGCGATGGTCGGACCGTCTAGAGTTACTTTGCACAGGATTCAAGACATGATCGATGTTCTCTCCACCTCACGGGACCCGGTAGAGTTTGCCTCTTTTGTCTTTTCTTATTGCTTCTTGTACTTTCTCTTTGATCTTAATTATACATTGGGGCAATGTACTCTCTTTAGCAGGTGGGGGCACTTTTTGTATTGTGTGCTTATGTGAGAAAGATTGAGTTGCACTTCAAATCTTATATATATTGGATGCCCGTTTGCTCTTTATATATATTGGATGCCGTTTGCTCTTTATTTTAACACTCTTTCACCGGTTTTTGTTACGCATCACGAGTTGCTAAAAAAAAAAAAAATTTTGTTTTTATTTTGTCTTTTATTTGTTTTGGTCAGTTGTGTACCGATGATGACAAGGTGCCTAAATTTTTCTAATGAACTCATAGTTGGATTTGAAACAACACTTGAAAATTTTCAAATTTTCTATTTACTTATCGTGCGATTAATCAAAAAGAGCACATAGTCATTGTTTAATTCTGCGTTCTTGTTGACTTATCACCTAGATCTTTGTGTTCCTTTAGGACTACCTTTGAGCCCCAATGTTACACTTAGGACCAGGTAGTTCTCCCAACCTATTTTAGTATCCAACTAGCCCAAATGGTCTAGTTTGGGGTGAAATAGATGTAGTGACTCTATGTTGGAGGGATTGCTCTTGGAAGTCTTGATACTTCCGCTTTAAGTTGAAGGATTTTTTAATTTGGCGAGTTTATCTTGGCACTATCATATGTTAAGTATCGAATTTTGGATTTAGATGATGGTTTAGTAGATGAGAGGACCGCAGAAAAAGCGCCTACCTAGAGAGTGAGAGTCGTCCTTGAGTAATCGGTGCTTTTCATAACCAATGTTTGAGGACGATCTACCGGTGAAGAAGGCTACCTCTAGGGAAATAGAAGCGAAACTACCTGAGGTAAAAGGCAAAAGAAAAAGTGCACACAAAAAAGGGAAAAGAAAAAAGAAAAAAAAAAAAAAAAAAACAAAGTGAGTGAAGAGAGCCATTATCGATTGAAGGAGCAAGTAAAAAGGAAAAATCCTTGAATAAAATTATAAAGGTGCCAGGAAAGGACTCAAAGGCTGGGAATTTGGAAACTTGAGGTCGGAAGTGGATGGGTGATAGTTGTAATACCTTTCAACATTTAGTCACTCTTTCTTGACACCTGTGTGGAAAATGCATAGAAAGTTTTTAGAAACCACTGACTAGAAACACCTCGGGAATTGAGAGAAAAGCATCGGGAGTGATTCATGGCGAGGTAAGGTTATTCAACCACTTGGGAGTACTGAGGCATGATCTTGTGTTGAACATTCGTAGTGATACTTGAACAAGCACTTGAGTTAGGTGATGACTATCACACACACCTGCAGAGGATAGTCGAGCATTGTGTAAGTGGATTTCTTTTTAGTGATTGTTTTGTTTGTCCAACTTGAGTTTTTCACTATTATTTTGTTTGGGCATGGTACACTGATTTGACTATGAGTTATATTCGTGGTTGGTGATTAGCTACTCTATTTGTAGTCTTTCTTTCTTTAATTTAGTTTTGTTGTTAGAGGATAACAATTGTTCTAGTTTGGGGGTGTTTGATAAGTGCAATTTATGCACTTATTTAGGCCTCTTAAACTATATGTTTTTTCTCATTTTTAATTAATTTCCATCTAATTTAGCGATATTTGGTTCTATTTTAGGGAAAACCGGAATTGAAGAAAATATTACAACTTTGGACAAAAAGGGACACAAATCAAAGTTGGAAGGACTCAATTGGAAGAAATAAAAGTTGGGAGGTGAAGATAAATCAAATGGGAGCCAAATTGAAGAAATCAAAAGCTTGTGGACTCGATTGATCAAAGTTGAAGTTCGGGACTTGCCACCAATTAAACTTTGGGGACTAAATTGGAAGATGGCGAAGTTGAAATGCATTATAACCATGCGATGCCAGTATCGCATGCGTACCTTAAAATTATAACCATGCGGTACACGCTGACATAGTTATATCAGCAGTCAGAAAACTTTCCAAAGCGGAGTTGGACTACGATTTTTGGGCTTTTGGCTTATTTTAAAACACAAACTACGACCTAATTTCGGAAAAAAGAACTTGAGAGAAACGAAGAGGAACGAAAGTTGGAGCAATCATCTAGGAGAAACTTGGAGAAAGAAGCCACAATTGAAGATCAAAACTCAAGAACTACACATTAACTCGGTTATGGCTTTCTCTTCTTGTTTTTCTTCTGATTTTTATAACATGATAAGCTAAACTTTTCATAGCATTAGGGTAGAGATGAAACTTTGATTTTGGTTTGAATCCGGATTGTTAATTTGATGTTTTGTTAATTCTTATACTAAGATGAACGGTCGGTTTTGAGTTTTCAATATAATTATGCTTTCTTTTACAACTTGTGGCCAAAGTTGATCTGTGATCTATTTATTGTATTGAGAAATCGTGAATAGATTAGACTTTTGTTGAAAACCACAAAGTCCGATAGGGGATGAGAATACCCCTATGCTTTGTGCGATGTTTTTATGCAATTCTTGCGTTGTAATGCATTTTTATGGCGTTGTTATCATAGAGATATAGTTAACACGTCATATAAATAGGTTGAATTCTACTTGAGAAAGATTATTCAACAAATTTTGTGAATTGAATCGTCAAAACTAACTTTCATTGTCAATTTGATAATCACGGAGGATAACTAAATGAAAGTGGATTGAAACCTTAATGCTAGTTTTCCCGTATTTGATTTAAAACCATAAAAAATCATTCTTTTAATTTGTTCCAATTTAATTCTTAATTTTAATTTTAGATTTAGCAATTTAATTTAATAAGTTAATTTTTTGCAAGATTAGGAAATTAATTGATCTCAACTTATTTATTTCGGTTAAGGCTAGTTAGAGTAAATGTGGGAATAAATCAGTCCTCGTGGGTACGACATCCGGACTTTAAAAGTCCACTTTATTACTTATACGATCCGTACACTTGCGGTGTGGGATTTAGTCGCAACAACTAGCAGTCCTCGTGGGTTCGACACTCTACTTATCACTATATTACTTATCAAGACCCGTTCACTCGCAGGATAAACGTGCAACACTCACCCTTGGTTAAATCAACAAATAGAGTTATTGAAGAACTTTATGTGTTCTTGTAGTCTCTAATATTAAATCCAACTCTTGAATAAGATTGTTGTGTAGACTTTGAATGACACAATGAAGCATTGCCTTCAAATGGAAGAAAAGGAAAACTTACTATATAGGTAACTTGCATTTGCAGTTAATGTTAAATTGGGCAATTCTTTCGTTGAATTAGATAAAAATGCCTTCTTCATTTTGATACTCTCTTTTGAATACATTCTAACCATGAACATATTGCTGAAACAGGGATTGTTCCAAAATTTCGAGTTTTCCTTCAACGAAAAATAAAATTCAGGATATTTTTATACAGATAAGTTTTCTCACAAAGTGAAAATTATCAAACTGACCATTACACAAGTCGCCTAAAATAGACATTGATGAACTTGGCGATTAAAACTATCTGTTATCTTGCCTCTAACAGTCCTCTTTGGTTGTTCCACAGCATTGCACTGACACAAACAATGATTGCCTTGGAGAAAGAAGAAATGGAAAATCAATTATCAAGGTAACTGCTCTTAAACACACATGAAAATATACATCTAATATAATATTAGCATTGAGTGAATATTAGTATGTTTAATACATAAACCAACCTGAACTCTAACCATTCCATGTTCTTATTCGTTTCAACTTTGAATTGGTTGTTGAATCCATTTCCATACACTAAATCCTATATTATAGCTTGAATGAAATTTATGATGCTTGAGCCTACTAATATGTCGATGCTTCGATGTCTATTCGAATACTTTTCTTTTGATAAAATGTGTTGCTGATATGCTATCGCCTAGGGTTCCCTTCTCTTTTTGATTGAATATTGAAACTTATGATGCTTGGACCTGCTAATATGTCGATGCTTGGATGTGTATTCAAATACTTTTCTTCTAATAAGATGTGTTGCTGATATGCGTTCACCTGAGGTTCCCTTCTCTTTTGATTGAACAGTGAAATGAAATTTATGATGCTTCAGCCCACTAATGTGTTGATGCTTGGACGTTTGTTTAAATGCCCTTGCTTTTGATCAGATTTGTTGCTGATATGCTATTACTTTGGAGATCAATGCAGTTAGGAGAACTTTGCTTATGAGATCAGTGGTCCTTTGTATACCTAACACTCCAACTATGATGAGGAAGAGCTCTTTCTTTTGATTAGTAGTACCTTAAAAATAGTAAAAACAACATGTCCCATCATTAATCATAAATAAGACACAACCATACAACTAACTGATAAATAATAGTTGCAAACATAATACAAAAATTATAGCTTATGGTAGATAATAACAAAATTGTTACTGTAAAAAATCATAATTCTTAATGTTACTGTAAGTTGTTCATGTTCCAATAACGTGTCCTTCTAATTTAATAAGTTTACCTTACAAACCAACTATATCTAATAATAATAATAATAATAATAATAATAATAATATTATTATTATTATTATTATTATTATTATTATTATTATTATTATTACTACTACTACTACTACGCTACTACGATGACTACAACGACGACCACCACCACTACTACCACAACCACCCCACCACCACCACTATCGACCACTACCACTACTACTGTATTTTCTGTTATATTTTATATACTTATAATTATAATCAATTTCGTGTCATAATAATACATATCCTTTTGGTATTTCTTATCACTATACTTATAATAATCAATTATAGTTTTAAATGTAATTGGTTTACTAAAGAGCAAATCCTTATATATATTAAAAGCATTCCTGGGGCCTAATCGGGTTTCCCGTCTAAAATTTTGGCCCAACCCGTAGCCAATAACAGCATAGCTGGACAACAATATTTTCCCCATGCAACTGGCTTCTTGCTTAACCAGTAACAAACAATGGACTTAACCCGTCAATTTTTCAGCCCATTTACAGTTCAGCCCACACGTATCCTTCTTCTTCAATTGGTAATGTGTGTATTCCTTATATCTCAGCTGCAATTATTCCTTTCTACCTTCGATTGCCGACACCATCTTCACTTAATTATTCCTTTCTACCTTTGATTGCCGATGCCATCTTCCCTTAATTATCTCAATTCTTGATTTTTCCCTAATCTTAGCTGTTTGAATTTCCTAAACTCAGTCGATCAAATTTGCCTTAATCTCAGCCGATTGGATTTCCCCAATATCCTTCGATCCCAGTATGTTTAATTATAGAAATTTGATTCCAGTTCTATTCATACGCTATTTTCCTTCCCCAATCATGGAAAACCTAATTTTCCTCAAATTGAACTCTACATCGGGTGTATATATATCACCGAGTATGTGGCTTCGAGTTCCCGTCGCACGCATTTGTTGAGGTAATTTATAGAGTTCATCTTCCCATTTCGGTAGCATTTGTGTCCGTATTTATTTTGAGTTTGTGTATTGATTTTAGTTTGTCGACTTTAATATATAGCTCTTTTTGGGTGGGGGGTTTAATTCATAGAGAAGCAGCGTGAGCTTCGAAGTGGGTGTTTGTTTACACAGAAGCAATGTCCAGCATTCAACAAGTATCCCATGTATTCTTCAATTTTATCAATTATTCCTTAATTTTATCAATTGCGTTCTCCATAAACAAGAGTTCATTGAAATACATGTAACTGATTGTATATAGAGATATGCATAAAATTTTGGCGTTGGAAAAACATGTTTTGTTTTTTACTTTATTCATTTTAATTTTCTCCTAGAATGAAAACTTGAATGATGTAAGTTTTATGAGATCCCTTTTCAATGCGGGATCATTAATTTCTAGATGCTATCATTAATTTCTATTATATATTTTCTCTGCAATCAATTGAGTCCCGTGCGCACTTGGTCCTATTCATTTTTGCAATTATCAGTTGCGTTCTCTATAAAATAGAGTTCGCTGAAATACGTGTAAATGGTTGTATATAGAGATATACATAAAATTTTTGTGTTCGAAAAACATGTTTTGCTTTTTACTTTAGTCATTTTAATTTTCTCCTAGAATGAAAACTTGGATTTGTGAATGACGAAGGGCTTCTGCAGCTTACTTCAATGAAGTAAGTTGGAATTAGTGTTAACAATTTGTGTGGAAACCTGGATTTGTGACAGTTATTCTGGATGATTTTTGAAAATGGGTGTTTGTTCAAGTAAATAATCATAAGTTAATTATGGCAGACTGGAGGGGGAAGCCACTAGCGAATAAGTAAGAAAAGCAATTACTTGACTCAGAGTTTTGCCTTTTGATCAATTGAGATTTGAGAAAGTAATTTCATACATGGACCTAATTAAACAATAATTAACTAAGCATTACAATACTTAAATACATAGTTTTCAAGTATGAGTAGAAATTTCATGAGATAATATAACTTACAGATCACATATAAAAGAGTTAAGGAAGTTATATTGAGGACGCGATATGAATTTCAGTTGAAGTTACCAAATGTTTTAGAGAGTTCAATGACATGAAATATGATGACCAACATAGAGCAAAATTAAGCATTGGAAGAAAGAGTTATCATCACTCCAAATTATGGCAGCCAACTTAGAAGTTTATAGCAAAATCAACACACCCGTGCGTTTATAGCAAAATCGCATTAATCAATAATTATTTGCTGTTTTTTAATTCTATCTAACTGTTAACATGTCTTTGGTGGTTTCCATAGGCCCATAAATTATTTGCGATGTCTATTGTTGTATGATTAGTTGTCTTTGCTTCATTATTATAATTAGTTGGTCATCTCTTTATTTCAAACTTCCTTTCATCATGGTCTAGATTGTCAACCATGGCTCCTAGAAGAATCATGCTTTCACAAATTCTTGGCGGTCTGTCGAAGAAGGATGCTATTGTTGTTCGTGTTGTATGCATGTGGCTTATTCCTTATAGGGACAATGCCAATGGCATTAGGTTGCTATCCATGGTTCTCCAAGATGAAATGGTATAAGAATTGTTCGTTGTGTTTGGCTTATAGTTTTGTTTTGCAAGTATAATTGATTTTTACTAATTTTATATTATACTTATACCTTACATGTCCTTTTATAGGGTGTTGAATTCATGCCAACTGTTGAGAGAGGTTTAATTGAGCAATTTCGTGCCAAAATTGAGGAACATGGATTGTTGTTATGAAAAATTTTTGTGTGAAAAAGTGTGATAGGGATTGGAGGCCAGCCTCTCATCCTTACAAGCTTTGCTTTCATGCTGACACGAACGTTAGTGACAATGTTTTTGGAAGGGTAAAAGACTTCCCCATGCAGATTTATAAGTTCAAGCCATATGAAGAAATAATGTAAATGCCAGAAAATGATCAAAGCCCTGAATTGCCAGTTTAGTATGGAAAGTAATTGTTTTTTTTTTTTTGGTCATTATTGTACGCTCTATTGAAATTTCATTTAAACTTTATTAGACTTCTATTGCATTAGCTTTCAACTCATGTGTTTGCAGATTTCATTGGTGTTTTGATTCCTAGAGAGAGTTTGGTATGGAAAGAAAAGGACGGCGACTCGAACGAGACATGAGGTAAGCCTAATATGTTTTTCAACATTAGCTGCGTATTTGACATTGAGGTTTTGTAGATTCAATTAACCTTTGGCTATGCTTAGCAACAATGAAATCCCGTGCACTCTTTGGGATAATTATGCTAATGTTGCAAATCCCGTACTGAACAAGAGAAGAGAGGGTAATGTTGTGGTTTTGCTCCAATTGTGCCGTATATCTCGGCGTAGAGGTAATTAGTGAATTAATTTTTTTTCCATTATTCTAGGAGACAAAAAGACTAAAACGTGCTGTCACATTCTTTGTTTCTCAT
This sequence comes from Jasminum sambac, assembly GCA_018223645.1. Lineage (NCBI taxonomy): Eukaryota > Viridiplantae > Streptophyta > Magnoliopsida > Lamiales > Oleaceae > Jasminum > Jasminum sambac. The sequence continues at coordinate 29,848,667 of CP073640.1, forward strand.
CTTTTTACTTTTATTTGTTATTTAATAATGCTTTTCCTTATGAATTGAAGATATCAATGCAATTGGGTTGGCTACCTTTTTTCACGTGACGAAAGTGCTTATTGATGAGCACATCCCAGAGATTGAAGAGTTCCGTAATCAGTAAGTATCATTGTTCGCTAATATTTTGTGGTGCTTGGAACAACTTTGCGTGGGAAATAATTAAGTTACGTGTTTTGAATTTTACAGATATACCGCGGTGTATCAGCTTGATTCAAAGAAGGGTAGCTCTTTATCGATTTCTTCAGCAAGTGTTGCTGGTGTAGGTCCAGTTGCTAAAATCAACAAATTGTTTTGGTTGAAGCAGGTGAATGTCCTATTGGAAAACCCATATATTTTGCATAATATGGCGCTTAATAATCTTACATTGGATCTTCATTAAGTTGCTTTCCTTTGTCCTATTTTATTTGTTACTTATTTATCATATTATTATTGTGTATAGGCAAAAGGCTATTGGTTTTATGGAGAGATAAGGATTGTACTTAAAAACAACAAATGCATTTATCCGGGGTGCATTGATGAAAGGTTCAATGGGAGAGTTTATCTTAATGGCGATGGATATTTGTGTGACAACCACACATGCAAAAACAGGATGGCAAAACCTGTGCAAAGATATAGTGTTAAGGTGATTGTTGAGCACAAGGAAGATAGTGTGTTTGCTTTGTTATTGGATGAGTTGTGTACCCGTATTATTGGTAAAACAGCTATGGAACTTCTATGTGAAATAGGACAGGTGATCCTCCACTATTTTCTTTGTTTTTTAGGAATTTCTATTTCTGTTGAATTGTGTTACTGGACTAATTGTTCTTCCTATTTAATTGAAGGCCAATACGGTATGTGAGCCGCCTAGAGAGATATTGGAGTTAGAGGGAAAGAGTTTCTTCTTCAAAATTTTTGGTTATTCGCCGGCCAATGAAGAAGGAGTGGAGTACTACATTGGCCAAGTAACTGATGATGCTACACTCATTACAGAATATAATGAAGATGAAGGCTGTAGCTCGAAGGTGGAGAGATATATGATTAATTTTCACGCATCGTTTGGTTTGAATTGCCTTAATCAATTACCTCAATTTTGTTCCTCCATCTTGGTTAATAGGAAAGTGATTCCGATGATAATTTAGACCTACTTCTTGATGTGGCAACTCAGGCCGATTTGAACACGGTAATTGCTATTTCTTCCATCTTGCATTTAAATCTGTCCTTCAGCCATTAGTGTGAGAACTTTGAGGTACACTAAGCAGGCTATCTGATTTGTGTATTGTTTTTTGGGCATTATATTTTTTGCCCCACAATGGCATAGTTTTATACACAAGAGTTGGTTTATAGAATAGGTTTTCAACACTGTTTTGTTTCCAGTTAGCTCCTGCCATTTTATACGATTTCATGGAGATATCTCACAAGAGAATAGTTGATTAGGTTCATCTTTATTTGACTTACTTTATTTTCACCTTTGCAGCCTTTTGACCCAAAGTTAAAGGTTGATGAGGTTGATGCAATCACGCGATCTTCCAAGTGTCACAGAGATGACGATGATGATCAGTCGGGGCTACTCCAGACACGCAAAATTCTACTAATAAGAAGCTGAAAAACATCAAGATTGAGAAGCCCTGATTTTTAGTTTCTTTACCAGTTGCATTAGTTTGAATAGACTATTAATTATTTCCTTTTCTATTTCTCATGGTCTAAATTGTTGAATTTTTTCCAAGTTAATGTTTAGGATTTTAAATCTTAGGGTGAGTTATTAATTGGGTGTGAGACTTATTTTGCTGGTGTTTGAGTTTGGATACTTGGATGGTTTGTCTTATTTTTTTAGATAATGAATATTGTTGGCATCTCAAATATATAATGACGTTGCCTTCTTTTCAATTTTCAATGGGCTACTGTTTTATAGTTTATCTCAGTAGCATGTGTATGGCAGTTTATCTTTCTGTTATGTGCATTGGTTGTTAACTGATGAGCTTGAAAAGGTCATTATAATCATAATTGCCTTCATTCTTAGGGTGAAGAGTCTGCTTCCCATTTTATTCCACCTTCTATGTTGTGGAATAAATTTTTTTGGTTAACAGGAATCATTTTTGGTGAAGAGTTTGCTACCCAGTTTATCTTGAATCATTATTTTAATTTTGGCTATTATCATTGTGATGTGCTATTGCTTTTCTTAATATCGTTTGTTAATTCGTTTTGATCTTTTTCCATTAATTAACCCATCCCTAAAAAATAAAAATATTATTAAAATAAAAATATTATTAAGATAAAAAAGAAATATATGTTACTAAAACCCATTCTTGGGCTCTGCCGATGATGCTAATATTAATTTTCCCATTAATTTTCCCGTTACTAAAACCCAAGAAATATATATGTTGTTAAGCTCAAACCCATCAATTAATAACGTTGGTTAACTCTGCCGATGCCGCTAATATTATTTTTCCCATTAATTTTACTCTCTCATTTTTTTATTAATTTTTTCCTCGTATCATTTCGTCTATGGTCATTGTAATAGTATGGAACCTTCAAAAATTAAAAAAAAAAGAAATTGATAAATTGATAAAGTGTTTATTTACTTTTACACTATAAATTTTCCCCGTACATTTTTCCCTTTCATAATATGTAATTTTTGTATCATTGATTTTTTAACCAAATTAACCTTTTTTAATCACTTTGTTGTCGACACCACCATTTATTTATTTTTCCTTTATTTTGTTGTTTCATATGTTACCAATACAAATTATTATTCGCGTCAAGTAGTTTTTTTCCCATTTATTGTTTGTAATCTATATGCACCATAATAATATGGGGAAGCTTCGTTGGAAAAAAAAATGCCATCGGCATATAAAAACAACGAAAGGCATATCATATGTGTGAATCAATATAAATATAAAGGGTGATAGGGGTTGATTTTTATAGGGTGATAGGGATTAGGTTTTAATGGTTTTTAATGATTATTAATGTAAAGGAGGAGAGAGAATGAGTGGAGTTTAATGATAGAGATTTGTGGATATGACGAGATGTGTGGATATGATTGACTTAGGGTAAAGAAAGAATGTATAAAAAGGTAGTAAAAAGTGGTAAAAAGTAGAAAAATTGTTTCCTATCATGCTTTTAATGGTTTTTAAAGGTTTTTAATGTAAAAGATGAGAGAGAATGAGTGGAGTTGAATGATGAAGATTTGTAGATGTGATATGATATGTGGATGTGATTGATTTAGGGTAAAAAAAGAATGGATAAAAAAGTGGTAAAAATTTTTATAAAATGTTCCCTATCATGCTTATACAATCTTTATTACTTTTCAGTGCAATTAAATTTTTTCTTTGGTAATATCATTAATTATATATATCCTCATTGCTTCAATTACCTTATCAATGTTTTGTGATGGGCCAAATCTTTTTGCTTCAGGGTGAATCTTTTGCACTAATAATCTTTATATAAACGAATTGTAAAAGCAAAAAATGAACGCATGTTTAGTAAAGAATCTTGGACATATAGGTTAATTAGAATCCCATTCATTAAGATATTCTTCCAAAACTTATACATAACAATCAAAAGCCTAATTCATTAGTTGTCTTCTTCTCTGCAAATTTTCTTATCCGTATTCTCCTTCAAAATATTTTAAGAAGCTCACTAATCTTATGCGAGGCTTTCGAATCACGAGGTTTAGAGAGTTGCTATGGTGTGTGATTGAACCAGTTCTATTGGCAATTTTACACATCAAAATTCAGGTTACATGTCTACAAGTTTCTCACTTTTTACAACTAAACCTGTATGAAAACACATCCCTTCCTTACATACAACAAAAATAGTGCACAACGGACAATGTTTAAGCCGTCTTGGATTTTTTTTCTTTTGCAATCTTCTCCTCTCGTCCTCTAATCCCTGTTTGCTTTATGATTTCTTTTGGTTTTCCGTTTGACTTTATTTGCAAGCTTGATCTCATCTACTGCGTACTCTCTCTAACCCTTTTTTGATTTTTTGGTTTTTGTTGCAGGTTTTGCAACCACACACTTTCCTCTCCTCCTCCGTCTCTTCGTTTTAGCGGTTAGTTAATCTTTTCCTGTTGCAATTTGGTTTTGTGCTTCATGTGATGGATGATTTTTATAACCTATATGAAAACGCATATATTCAAGTAACCTATATGAAAATTAGGAAGAGTTTCCATTGACACGACAATTAGGAAGAGTTCTCACTTTTATTCAAGTAACCTATATGAAAACGCATCCTAATTATTTGTTGACGTCGCCACTTATTTTTTATGATTTAGTTTGCTCTTATGTATTATTAGCCTTTTGTATCATTAAAGTTTTTAATCTCGTAACTTAATTTTAATTTTTTCAACACCATGCCATTGTCATTGTTAGTCATGCGATCTGCCAGTGTTATTTATTTTGTTCTTTTGTGTTCTTACAATTTTCTATCATTCACCTGCTATTTCCTTTGTTAATATTGTTGGTTAATTCATATGGTTTGCAAAAGGATAGAAATGTAGGCCACTCAAATGTGAGGGTTTGGGTTAGAGTTTTTTTTAAGTAGGAAGAATATTTACGCACGGGTCTTAAAACTTTCTTTGAAGGGGAAGCACCTCACTAGTCTAAACTTCAAACAAGGAATGCAAGTGCAATCAGCACAAATTGTTATTTTATACAAATTTCAGTTCTATATGTACTCTAACTATTTCACAACGTCAAATGTGAAATTCCCAAGAGTTAGGATATATATCAAGTAATGATTTATTGGCAAGAATACAATTTGAGTTTTGATTATTCAAAATACAGTGGTAAAAGAGTTTACTTATTTTTGAAACTATTTTCTACTTAGAATCGAGTAAATTATTTTACATCTAATATATGAAAAAATTTAAGGTATGTATTTTTAATTTCGTAGTAATGACCAGGTGGATCATAATATTTTGGATCATTAAAATTTGAATATTTTGGATCACTGAAATTTTATAATATAAGACAAATCATACAGATTTTCATTGTTAAGTATCCGATTTAATAGATTGAACAAGGTGGCCAGAGCCGTAGTTGGAGTCCTTGAGGCCCGAAGTCAATTTTATATTTTGGGCCCTCTAATCATGGTTCTTAGTATTTAAAACCTAAAAATTTAAGGGCCCGTTCTGTTTTTTTTGTATTTTCTGTTTTCATTTTCGAAAATATTTTGGTATTTTCTATTTTCAATTTTTGTTTTGAGAAAATTGAAAATGCGTTTTGTTTGTTATTTTGAAAAATTATTTTTGAGAAGAGAAAATAGAAAACGTGTTTGGTTTATGCTTTTAAAAAAATATAAATTGGTATAATAAAAATTACAAAAAGGTCCTCAAACTATACAAAATATTCAAACAAGCCCTCATCCTCACCCCACCCTATCCCCACCCCACCCCACCCCACCCACGCCACCCTCCCTCTCTCTCTTCAACCATCGCTGTGGTGAAATGCGAACCACTGCAGGTGGTTTCGACCGCTGTTGGTGGGTCGAACCACTGCATGGGTGGTTTCGACCACCAGCAGGTGGTCGAAACCACCTGTTTATGGTGGTTGGACAACCAGATCTGGTGGTTAACCACCAGATCTGCTGGCTTGCCGGCAGATCTGGTGGCCGGACGTTGGCAGCGGCGGTTGGCGGTCGTCGACGGTGGTCGGCGGTGGTCGGAGGTGGTCGGCGGTGATCGGGGATTGAAATGTACGAAAAATAAAATTTGGGACTGAAATATAATAAATGTAAAGTTTAAAATCCGAAAACGCGTTTTCTTTGTTTTTGACATTTAATACTGAAAACGCCGAAAACGTTAAAAAGACGTTTTCGTATTTCCTATACAAATCTTGAAAACGTTTTCGAAAATAGATTTTCAAAAACAATGAATAGAACGCGTTTTCAATATTTTCGAAAACTGAAAATAGCAAAGAGAACGCACCCTAATATATCGACAAATAAAGGTATTTTTTCAACTAATAAAGGTATTTATAGATATTAGTAATATTAACATAAAACCTAAAAAAAAAGAAAATGAAAGCGAAATCCGGCTTTGGTGGGTTTGTTGCCTAGAAGCATTTTCCATATAGATTAATAGCCTCAATTTGGAAAATTTATACATTTTTTGTCAATGGCAATGGGAATAGGAAAATGCAATATTGTGTAGATAAGAAACAATTGACACGTGAAATGTTGAGGTTATGTTCCATGTTTTTTTAATCATTTTAACTTTTTTTCAAATAACTTTGTCATTGATGTCACCGCTAATTTTTTTTTTTTTGTTTTTTGGTTCATTTTATTCTTCCATTTTGTATTAACTTTGTTATTTTAGTCGCTATTTTTGTATGGACTTATTGTACTTGGTTAATCATCGGAACAAGAAAGCATTTTAATCCGAAATTTTGATGTTTGATTTGTCTGGATTTCTTTGAAAACTTAATATATCCAAAGTACGCACGGGTGAGTATATCAACCTGTGCAAAGATATCCTTTTTTTAAATAACTATGATGTTGATGCTAACAACATTTTCCCCTTCATTTTATTCTTTCATTTTTTAATAATTTTTCTCTCTTATCCTTTAATCAATGAAGTATTTGTTTACTTTTGCACCATAATTTTTTCCATGTGTTTATCAATCTCATAATGCTAACTTTTGCATCACTAATTTTTAAAATAAATTAACTTATCTTTTAAAAAAATAAATAAATTTGTCGTTGATGTCATCACTAATTTTTCCCCTCATTTTACCATTGCAAATTACTATTCGTGTAGAATCCCTTTTTTCCCGTTTCATAAATAACACTATGGGAAAGCTTGGGGAAAAAGGGGAGATCACATCTTTCCATAGTAACTGTCTGTTACACCATATTCATGAATGACCACTCAACCTTAAAAACCAAAAAAAAAAAAAGAAAAGAAAAACATGTAAAGATATGAAGTGTTTGTTATCCATTCTTCTCTTATTTTCCCCTTATTTTTTCCTCCAACATATTGGTCATTTTTTAAATCATTGATTTTTAAAATACAACCAAAATTTTTTTAATGACTATCGTTGACGCCAACTTCATTTTTCTTGTTGAAATTTAAAATTGTGAGTGATTTGCTTGACTGATCTTATTCTCAGTTGTCGGGTTCACATTAATTGGTCATAATATTGATAGTTTAATCTCACTTATTTAGGCAAGAACAACAAACAAAGCAATGTGTGAACGTGAAGTTAGTTTTGATTGGTTCACATTACCAGTAGTTGCACGGAGTGCTTCTTTTATGCATTTTTCAATATTGTTAATTTTATGTTTCGTTATTGTTAATTTTATTTTTCTTATACTTTGTCATTTTTCTCTACACTAATTTTTGTTCATTGTTTTTCCATAAATAAATAAAAACTAACATCTAGTATTTAATAGAATTAAAGCCTACACAATAATTTCAAGACCATCATTTAATACATATGCCACTTAACTTAAGACAATTAACTAATGCTTATTGCTATTATTTTCGGCTTTCTCTTCGATGTACATTCTAAATAAATGAAAACTAACTTTTGATATACAATTCATTCAAAGATCTGACATTACATAATGAACTGTCCACAAAATAGACGCGCCTTTATAATTATGACACAAAAGGCCATGGTATAAATTACTTTCTTTGTAAATTGATTCTACTTTTTCTGGACGATTATTTATTCTTCTCTTTTATCATTTTTCTATGGGAATATGAGATAGTGAAAGCAATTAGATGTATGGTTTATTGTTAGTTGTTGTAGAAATTATACTTTTCCACGTTACACTTTGTGTCAAGGAATAATACTTTCGATTATGCCAAGAAATAGGTTTTTGATTACAAGAGGATCCCCATTAGAGTTATATATACATTAGTAATTAGACACAGTATAAAGTGACTTTTGGAGTATAACTATTTTTAAGAACTTTTTATTCATACTTTATTGTTGTCATTATCACTACAATTTTTTTCCCTTTACTTTATTCATTAGTATTGTTAGCCTTGATGGCGTATTTTTTAATTCTATCAGAACTACTACAAGTATCTGTGTTTCTCATTGCAATGAGGAAATTAACAAAGTCTGGGCCTATTTTGAAGGGAAATTGAAGGCTTATCGAAGAAAATGGTAAGTCGGAAAATAGTTGAAATTTACGCAATTGCTCACGCTATCAATATTGTATTTTTTGTTTTTATACCATCACCTATTATTATAGCTACAACTGAATCCGAACCAAAGAGATCACGAGTCTCTAACTTAGAGAGCACTTCTAACGCCATTCACATTCGCGGTTTATTGGACAGATGTGAGCCTTCGAGTACTCGGACGCCATTACGTAATATCACTACTAATGGTATGCTTTTTTTAATTTATATTTATTTAAGGTTTTTTAGCTACTTGAATCTAATACTTTGCACTTTGCTAAATTAATTGATAAAAATTAGTTTCCCTAGCCTTCGAGCCAGGAGTTACACATGGATTAAGAGATGAGAAGGAGATTCGCGATAGAGAATTTGTTAATAGCAGCATTAGTATCTCGGCTAATAAAAGAAGTCAAACTGCGATTTGTAATGCATCTGGTTCGAGTGTTTGTCGCCTTAGAATTGATGATGTTGGTAAAAGCAAAGTTGTTACCCGTCATGATGAAAATATTGACACCAATATTTGTGAGTATTATCTTCAAAAATATCAAGTTCATATATTTTTAGCATTATGTTTGTAGCCGTATATTCTTCAATTTAGTTTAGCTTATATTCGAACATTATATTTGTGTGTGTAAATATATATATTCGCCGATGTACTATTGACAGCTCGACTTGAAGCACAATATAATAAATCACCCCTGCATAGCGTTGAGGCAAATTCTAATGGCACTAAGGTTTATGGTATGTTCGATGGTTGGGCATCTCTGGGTTCTGGAACGACATCAAGTTATATAACTAATAGTAAGTTTGTCACCTATGGTTTACATTTACATTATTTATCTACCTTTACCTTATTTTTTATGAATACATTTTTTAATTAGTTTCTTTGGGAACTATGTCAAATCAGCTCATGGTTGACAATTCACGTGCTCCTGTACCACATGCTCGGAGAACTAATGGTGCTGGTCCGAGCAATTTTGTTAATGAAGGTAAAGAAAATGTTGCATCTAATGTTTGTAAATATTGTGTTTATAGATAATTAACTATTTGTAGTTAAATTTTGTTGATGATGAAGTTTTTTTCATAAGATCTAGATTTATATTCGTTAAGTAACCTTAATTTGTCACCTAAACTTTAGATTTATATCGTTTACTTATCTGATCCGATCGGTGTTTTCATATTATGCGCTTATTTTTTATGAATTAATTTTTTTGATTAGTCTCATTGGGAAGTAAGTCAAAGCAACTTGTAGTTGACAAATCACGTGCCTGTAGAAGACATGGGTAGAGAAATAACAATGCCGTAATGGCCGTGGACGAAGGTGAAGAAAATGCTGCAAATAATTTTTGTAACTATTGTATTTACAAACAATTAAGTATTCGAAGTTAAGGATTCAAAATAGTTAAGTTTCTTACCTAAAGTTTAGATTTATGTCCTTTATCTAACAATAAGTTTTTTACGTTAGGTTTAGATTTATATACTTTATCCGCTTGATCCTGTTGTTCTTGAACAATCATTTGCTTATTTTTTACAATTAGCTTTTTTGGATTAGTTTCATCGGGAAGTAAGTCAACCCAACCCTTGGTTCGCAATTCGAGTGCTTCTAGAGCACGTGGTCAGAAAACTAAAGGTGTTGGTGCAAGGAGTATCATCGACGAGGGTGAAGAAAATGTCTCTAAGTATTGTGTTTAAAAATAACTATTCGATGTTAAGCATTGTTGCCATAGCATTCAATTCAACCATTTTATATCGTCTCCATTGTATCAATTAACTGTGTCCTCTTAACATCAATTATGCTTAGTTTACTAATTCATATATCCATAATATTCAGTTGACATGCATGAGGAATCTTCTGACCATTTGTCTGAGGACAAGAGTGATAGTGACGATTCTTATGGTATGAAAAATCCATCGGATCAACAATTTTTTTGATATCCTATCACACTATTTTTTGGTATGCATGAGGAATCTTCTGACCATTTGTCTGAGGACAAGAGTGATAGTGACGATTCTTATGGTATGAAAAATCCATCGGATCAATAATTTTTTATGATATCCTACCACACTAATTTACGACATTATTTTAATAATGTCTATTTTTATTCTCTTGCCAGGCAATATTGTTGATTGCATTGATTTCACCCGGCAAGTATTCACTGTTCTCTATCATAACATCATTGTTATGGTTCATAATCCAACAAGATACTATCTATTCAATGTTAAGATTCACCTTTCAATCTATATTTTGTTTGACTTTTTATCAAACTAATATTTTACAATGCATTCCGATATTGGAGATTCGGTGCATGAATGCGAACATTGTGGAGCTATTTTTTGGTATGCAGAGAGAAGGAGGAAGGATAATAAAATGAAGAATTCGACATTCTCGATGTGTTGTAATCAAGGGAATGTTGTGCTCCCCGTAGTGAAGGACCCCCCGCAAGTACTGAATGATTAGATTTTCGAAGAAGATGAGAGGAGTAGACATTTCATTGACAACATCCGCTCTTACAACTCGATGTTTTCATTCACTTCGATGGGTGGAAAGATTGATAAGGGAATAAACAAAGGCAGAGCCCCTCCTATATTTAGATTGAATGGTTAAAACCATCATAGCATCGATTGCTTGCTTCCGAAGGATGGTGATAAATCGAAGTTTTTGCAAATATACATACAGGACCCTCAGAATGAAATTGTAAATAGAATTGAAGCTGTCAGGTTGGTTTTACCGACACTTATTATTATTATTATTATTATTATTATTATTATTATTATTATTATTATAGTTTTTGTTGATTTATTCTTTCTTATTCCTTTTATTTTAATTTAATGTTTCATTCACCTTTGTGCAGACATTGTCTCTGATCTTAAGAATATGCTTGACGAACACAACGTGTTTGCGAAATCATTTAGGATGGCAAGGGACAGGTTCAATGAAACAAACTGTGCCGATATTAAGATTAAACTTATTGGAAGGAGGAGGGGAGACGGAAGACAGTAAGATCTTCCAAAAATGAATGAAGTTGTAGCAATTATCAAGGGTAATATACGGCTCGATCGAGTTCAGCATGATGTAATTGTTCAGACAAAAGGTGGGGCCCTTCAGCGAATGAATCACCTCAATCCTTCATTTTTGCCTCTCTAGTATCCATTGCTCTATCCTTATAGACAGGATGGATTCAGGGAAGATGTGTTGCTTACCCGTGCTACGCCGTCTTCTTCGAGTGGCGGGAAGCATGTTAGTATGAGACAGTATTTCGCTTACAGGATACAGGAAATAGCGAATGCGTCGCCTTACATTATGCGCTACAAGAGGTTATTTCAGCAATTCTTGGTTGATGGTTACACAATGATTGAGGCAGCCCGAATGATTTATATTCATACGCACCAGCCGCAATTGAGATCTGAGTTGTTTTTTGGTTTGTCCGACGTTGCCGATTGTGGAGAGACAGATCCGACAAGGTTGGGAAAGCTAGTGGTGTTGCCAAATAGCTTCCAAGGGGGTCCCCGTTTTATGATTTCAAACTATTAAGATGCAATGGTGATATGTCGATGGGCTGGGTACCCAGAGTTATTTATCACTTTTACGTGTAATCCAAAATGGCCCGAGATCACCCGTTTCTTGGAGAATAGAGGGCTCTGGCCTGAGGATCGGCCTGACATCATATGCAGAGTGTTCAAGATCAAGCTAGATCAACTTATATGTGATATAAGGTAAAAGAAGATATTCGGCAAGCCTAAAGCCGGTAAATTTCAATTTTTCGTTAGCAGTTTTAAAAATTTATCATATTTGTCTTTTCCATTTAATTACTATTTGTCATTCAGTTTTCATATTTTTTCGCTGTAACGATTGTTTATAATCTCACTTGCAGTTATATATACTGTGGATTTCCAGAAGCGCGGGTTATCGCATGCACATATTGTGTTGTTCATGGCCCATAAGGGTACGCCTCCTACTCCGACAGATATTGACCGAATAATATTAGCTGAAATCCCAAATACGGAGGCTTATCCTAAATATTACAATCATGTTAAGGATCTAATGATGCACGGTCCATGTGGTGCTTTGAATAGGAATTCTCCATGTATGGATAAAGGTAAATGTACTAAGAAGTTCCCCAAGAACTTTGTCAATGAAACCAGCATCAACGAGAAGGGGTTCCCAGTATATAGGCGCAGAGATAATGGAAGGACCATTAACAAGGGTAGCATAATCCTCGACAACAGATATATAATTCCTCACAACCCGTTCTTACTTATAAAATATGGAGCTCATATCAATGTTGAGTGGTGTAACCAAAGCAAAGCGATAAGGTACCTCTTCAAGTACATAACTAAGGGACAAGATCGAATTACTATAGCATTTGCAAAAAATGCCGACTCTTCTTCCGTGGGTTCTAGAGACGAGATCTCGGCATATTACGACTGTCATTATGTTTCCGCTTGTGAGGTAGCCTCGAGGACATTCGGATTCCCTATCCATTATAGAGATGTTGCGGTCGAACGCTTGAGTTTTCATCTGCCAAGCTAACAGAATGTTGTCTATTCTGGGAATGATGACGTTAGTACAGTAGTAAGGCGGTCGTCTGTAAAGGATAGCAAGTTCACTGCATGGTTTAAGGCAAATCAGAAGTATCTTGCAGCGAGGGAGTTGACATACGCAGAGCTACCTACCAAATTCACATGGAAGCCAAAGAAAAAGGAGTGGGTTCCCAGACAGCGGGGTACTTCTATCGGTAGATTGTATTTTGTACGTCCTGGCACGGGGGAAAGGTATCATTTAATTTATTTGTTATTAAGATTATTTTACATGTGTGTTTGGCTTTTTGCATTATTTGAAAGCCGATATCATCTTGCATTGTTTGAATTTTTTAGTAGTGATTTCTTTAGTGGTAAAACAACGAATTATAACGTCTTTGTAACTTTTTTAATTGTTTACAGGTATTATCTACGTACTTTATTAAATCATGTTCGTGGTCCGTTCTTTCATCGAGAAATTATAACGGTTGGGGGGACCGTTGAAAATACTTTCAAGGATGCGTGTTATGCACGGGGCCTTTTGGACAATGACCAAGAATATGTTGATGCAATAGAATAGGTGAGTCATTGGGCTTTAGAACACTCATTGCGTAATTTATTTGTCACGTTACTGGTGTCTGGTTGCCTGGATAGACCCGAGTCCTTGTGGGAGAAATCCTGGCATTTGTTATCCAATGACATTGAACATAGTCAACAGACAAGTCTTAACAACCCAGGTATAACAACGCATAACACTATTCTTTTATTATTCCCTTTATTTTCGTGCTAAAGAATTGTGTACATTTTCATGCGGTTTGGTTTGTACTTGCATAATATTTCATTTTACCTTATTTATTCAAGATTCGCCTGATTGTGTAACCTTTGTTGCAGATGTCAAATTGACCGAGGATCAAATCAAGAACTATGCTTTGGTTGAGATTGAGAAGTTACTCCGTCAACGGGGAAAGAGCTTGTGAGATTATGATTCCATGCCATTCTTAGACTGTTCTTATTTCTCCGCTCCGAATAACATTCTGGTATACGAGGAATTGGACTACAATAAGGAGGAGCTGGCGGAAGAACATTATAGGTTATTATCTGATTTGACTAATGAACAGCGTGGTGTGTACGATACTATAATGAATGCCGTTGATGATGATTTGGGCGACGTCTTCTTCTTTTATGGGTACGGAGGTAAGGGGAAAACATTCTTGTGGCGCACTTTATCGGCCGCGATCAGGTCTCGTGGAGAAATTGTGCTTAATGTAGCATCCAGTGCTATAGCTTCTCTTCTTCTCCCGGGAGAAAGGGCGGCTCACTCCAGGTTTGCTATCCCATTGAACGCAGATGAAGATTCGACCTGCAACATCAAACAGGGAAGTCATTTGGCCGAGCTTATAGAGAGGACCAGGTTAATAATATGGGATGAGGGTATGATGATGAATAAGCATTGTTTTGAGGCATTAGATCGCACTATGAAGGATATTGCTAGGTTTAGCAACCCGCGGGGTAGCCAACGGCCATTTGGTGGGAAGACAATTGTGTTTGGTAGCGATTTTAGGCAGATTCTCCCTGTTATACCCAAGGGAACCAGGCAACAGATTGTAAATGCATTACTCAATGCCTCCGAGCTGTGGGATCATTGCAAGGTATTGAGATTGACAAAGAATATAAGACTATGTAATCTTCCGGGCGATGAGGAATCTAATGAGCTCCGTAAGTTTTCAGAATGGATTCTAAGCATTGGGGATGGTGAACTTGGAGGGCCAAACAATGGTGAGGCAACTACTGAAATACCCAAAGATCTTTTAGTTGCTTGTGGGTCGGATCCCGTTAAGTCTATTGTGGACAGTACTTATTCGAGCTTTCTGACTGAGGGACGCTTTCCATCATACTTGAATGGGAGGGCCATACTTGCACCGACACTTGAGGATGTTGTCATGGTGAATGATTACATGGTTAGCTTAAACCAATCGGAGATAAAGATGTATTACAGTTCAATTCAACGTGTAAGTCTGATGACTCAGAGACTGATTTGCTTCGAGAAATACACACTCCGGAATTTTTGAATGGGATTAGTTGTTTTGGTATACCGAGTCATATTTTGAAGTTGAAAGTTGGTGTGCCGGTGATGTTAATGCGTAACATTGACCACTCTTCGGGCTTGTTCACGTGGTTAAGGCGAAGATTCTGTCTGGGCTAAATGGCAGAAAGAAATTTTTATTCCCAAGTTAAGTTTGACTCCATCCGATATGAGGTTGCCATTCACTTTTCAAAGGAGACAGTTTCCTTTGATGGTTTGCTACGCCATGACTATCAATAGGAGTCAGGGACAAATGCTTACTAATGTTGGTGTTTATTTAAGGAAGCATGTGTTTACTCACGGTCAGTTATATGTTGCAGTGTAAAGAGTCACAAATAGAAATGGGGTTGAAGTTTGTAATTTGTGATGATGGTAAATGTTTAACGAACACCACCACAAATATCGTGTACAAAGAAGTTTTTAACAATTTATAGTATGCTATGTATCAAGCATGTTAGGTATGTCATTTACATTCTTTTATTTTTTAGGCAATCGTTTGACCTATACATTGATTAGAAGTATCATATGTTGAATTGATATATGATTGAATGTATTTTGGTATATGTATTGCTAGACATATATGGCATCGGAAAAAAAAAAGGATGATTTGATATGTTTATTGTGAACAGACATCCGTGTGTTTAAGGTATGGGAACCTTTTCTTCTACAAATGCCCTTTTCTAAGTCACTTGCATTTGTTTTCTGTCAATGTTTTAATATATTGAACCCTCTTACAGGCTTGCGCTAAGGAAAGTGGATGGTTGTCATGAAGTTTTGAATTGTTGTTGGCTGCTTTCCATTGTTTTGTTAGAGAATTACGAATTCTATTACGTGTTAAAGAATTATGAATTCTATTAAGTTCTATAGTTTCTTCAAACTGTGATGTTAACAGATATTGTGTTATGTTTATATTCATCATGTTGTGTTTAGAATTGTATATTTACAAGTTAGATTTTTCCAAAGTGCAATGGAGACCCTGTCAAAATTTTTAGAAAAATTTTTCGTTAGTTAATAGGTACATTAATTGTGTACTTTGTTAGGGATTTGTAATATATTAAGTATTCCTTTTCCGTAATGTTAATGCTATACTCTTAGTGTTAATAGGGTTTATATATTTGTTGCAGATATCACCCCGTGCAGCGCACGGGTAAAATAGCTAGTTCATACTAATTTGCAATCCACATTCATAATAATTCTCATCCTTTCAGCATTTCTTATGTCTATATTTATAATTAATTTTGATTTTGAAACACGAAAAAAAGTATAATGAAAACATCATTAATTATATTATTAATTATATTGTCATACATAGATTATTTTTATAATTTTAAAAGGACGAGAAGTTACTATATGTTTTTTTGTATTTATAGTTGTGATCACGAACCTTATAATTATAATTAGTTCTTTTATCTAGTAATATCAATTTGGGTGGGCCGAGCTCTGCTGGTCCGCTAAATGCTGGCTCATGATCGATCCGCTTGATTCATAGGCCCGCTCATATTGGTTGTGCGCCAGGTTGGCCTGGCCCGTATTTTTTTTGTTGTGACCAACCCACTCGTCGACCCACATAGGTTGGCCCATATATCGATGGACGGGCCGACCCATATGAATTAAAATTAAAATTTTTAATATTTATTTTTTGAAATTTAATATTATAATAATTATAATAATAATAAAAATAAAAGAAAAATAACAAAATAAAATTTTGACTTGAGGGGACTTATTGTCCCCTCAAGTCAAATTGGCTTCAGATTTGCAGCCTCTTTTAGGCTGCAAAGATGCAGCCTTTACATATGAGGGGATGTATTGTCCCCTCATATATTATTATATAATTATTATTATTTTTTTAATATCACAAGCCGGAGGTTAATCACTGGCTCGTGAGATTGGACCAGGATCGGCATGATCTAGCCATGAAAAATCTGGGTCTGATCGCCCCACCCATATTGACACCACTACTTTTATCATTATCAAATCTTTTTTTATTGTTAAACCTATTATAATTCGATTCTTTTTTTTTCTTTTGGTATTTAATAATACTCATTAATTAATTTTGATTTTGAAACATGAAAAAAAGTGTAATGAAAACATCATTAATTATATTACAATACACAAATTATTTTTAGTCCTAGAAGTTACTCTATATTTTTTTTTATTTATAGTTGTGATCACTAACCTTATAATTATAATTAGTTAGTTTATCATTATCAAATCTTTTTTTATTATTAAACCTCTTATAATTCAACCTTTTTTTTTGCATGTAATAGTACTCATTACTAATCTATCAACTGAACCATGTAGTTCTATCTCGTCATTCATTTTTATTTCTTACTATACTCGCTATATCATTATTGTTATCATAGCAACATAAATATTTATTTAAAAGACATGGCGGGTGTTAGAATGCGTGTAAAAATAAGTTTTTATGTGATATGAGGAGAGAATAAATAAAATTGAATTATGGAGATTTGTGTAGTATAGGTAGGTCCCACAAGATATATGGATATGAAATAAGAGAAAAAATAAGTGTAATTGAAAAAAGTATGCAAAATATATAAAAATGTGTAGAAGAACACCCACATAACAGAAAGTTGAAAAGTTAGGATAGAAAATAGAAAACTCCATTAAACCAAACAAACTTAATAAACTAAAACATCAAAGTTAGCCACCAGACAACACAAAACAACCATAATAAAAAATTCCTTACCCACCAAACACACCACTTAACAAAAAAAAAAAAAAAAGAGACACCAATCATAAAATTCAAATCTTGATGTTGATTAAAATCTACTCATTCTTCTTCTTTATCCTCAACCTTTGGAAGCACAATTCTCTTTGATGAAGTAGATTGCTGACTGGAAACACTATTTCCTTTGTCACTGACATCACTTCCCTCAACTTTACCACCCCTTTTACCAAGAACGTTCTGTGGAGAACTGAACTCATTTCCATGGAAAATGTCTTCATTCTCTAACTCTGTACTTCAGCTCATTTTCCCTCATTTTTCTTAGCATTGCTTTTAAATTGAAGAATCTTATGATGAGTAACCTTATGCTTCCCAATCAACGCAACATCTTCACAAATATTCTCTACCACATAAACATGATCACGTCCATCCAAGTGCTTTGTCTCAAAGCAACTCCTGACCAATGAAGCAATCAACCTCCGATGGAGCCTCAGGTTTTGAAACATCTTTACCCTTAATTCCAGGGTCAGCTTCCCTAGCACATGCTTCCTGAAAAGAAACAAACTGAAAAATAACATTGTAATAAGCTTTAATCTCAATGAAGATAAAGTATAATCTCAAGATATGTTACGGAAGGCAACACAAAAAAATTCTTTACCATAGCAAGCCTTTTACATATCTCAGCAGCAGACTTCCCAATCAAAGCCTTCACAACATCATCCTACATCAAAAACTCCAGATTTGCTTTTCCATCAACAACTCTAACATGAACTTTATAACGGGCACGCCAAATAATTTTCCTATAATAATGCCCGATACTCCGCATCATTATGTGCCGTCCATAGATGCCAAAAGATGAAAATAAGCACAATGATGCGAATATAGCCCTCACTTGACAAACTGACCAAAATATCGCCATCATTAAGCACGGTGCTAGACGATATTAGACCTAGGAAAGGGAATATGAAAAATGGCTGAGAAATGTTGCTAGACTCGAGACGCAGCCTCACCATTGATGAAAACATGTTGAAGTGTCACCTCATAGAACAAAATTGGCAACGTGAAGGCATCTGCACATGAATCCATTGCCTAATCATATAGTCAAATGGCATGAGGGCCTACAATAACCTTCAACGGAAAAACGACACAGTCACAAGTATAGTAATGGTCGTACATCAACATGTTGTCATACCAACTCCCAAGCAGGCTGAGTGGTAAATCGACCATCATAAGTATCTTGCCACAACATCCTATCAGGGAACCCAATGTCCAAGGGGATAGAAAAAAACAGAATGGCTAGGTAAAGAGGAATTGCCTGCATTGAATGCCCAAAGTCCCAACCAATATCATCCAAGAAGTCAAATACCATGGCTGAGAAACTGTCATCAAGCAATACAACACTAAGAAGAGTATCACCCATCCAATAATCATGCTAGAAGAAGAGTCGGTTATGGCCAATCTACCCGAAAATGTGGGCTTAGCATTTGCTCGGATTTTCAACAATCGCCGCTAACCCCTATAGTCGAGGTAAATAGACTGAGCCTGGTTGTCCCCAACAATATTTGCCTATCAAATAGATGACACAAAGAGACTCATGAGAATGAAAATGCCACCAAAGCTTCAGGGAGAAAACATCAACCATATCACCCAGTCTCCTAAAGCTCAATCCACCCTCCTCCAGGGGACGACCCAGCTCCCCCCAGTGCCTCAAATGCATACGATGGGCACCCTCCTGAGAGTTCCAGAAGAAACAGACAAACAAGCTAGATAATTACTTTAGCACAGCCTTAGGGGGCTACAAAATCTGAAATAAATAATGGGGCATAGAATGAAGGACGTATCTAATCAGAGTAATACGTATCCTTGGAGACAACAATCGATAGGCCCAACCTGAAATCCCGTCATGGATCTTCTGTACCAAACCATCAAACAAGAAGATCCCTCAGGCACCCTTATACAAATGAACACAAGATAAGTGATGGAAAGCTAGCTGTGCACAAAACTCGTAAAAGTCTACCGACGATGGAACTGGGTAGTAGAAGCCTGACGAGGCACAATCAACGAACTCTTATCTCCATTCACCAACTGGACAGAAGCCCTATCATAGTGCTCGATACAAACCGATAAGTGCTGAATGCTCCACTTCTAACAATTAGCAAATATAATAATATCATCAACAAATGAAAGATGCGAGACAAGAGTGGAACCCTCATGAATGAACTGCATATAACTATTCTGCTGGAACCAATAAATGAGCAGATGAGATAAGTAATCAACAGCAATAACAAACAAGGCAGGGAAAATGGGATCACCATGTCGTAGACCCAAGAGGAATGAAAGAAACTAACCACTTGATCGTTGACTATGACTGAAACCGATACTCAGAAATACACCTCCTGGTCCTATCGACCCATAACTGGTCGAACCCGAAATGTTCCATCACAGATAATAAGAAATCATATTCTATCCAATCATAAGCCTTGGCCATATCAAGGTTGAGGATAACGTTGCTCCTAACCTATTTGTTAAGGCTATTCACCATCTCTTGGACCAAGAAAACGTTATCCCAAGCAAATGCTTAGGCACGAAACCTCTCTACTGGGATGAGATAATACAAGGTAGGAGCTCACTAATGCAGTTGTTCAATAGCTTCGTGATGATCTTGTTGAACGCTGTGCAAAGACTGATATGCGGAAAATTCGTCTAAGCACAAGCCCTCTCCTTTTTAGGAAGAAGGATAATAGAAGTACTAAAGAAGCCCCGAGGAAGCTGGCCCCTTCAAAGAAATCAAGCACGGGCCGATGTACGTCCTCTAAAATAATATTTCAACACTGTTGATAGAATAAAGAGATAACCCCATCCAACGGCCACACTATTCCCATCAATACCGAACATAGCCTCACGAACCTCATCAATAGTAGGGATTCGATTCAATTGGGAATCATATTATGTAGTGATGAGGGAAGGAATAATACCAGGTTGAAGCGGTTGCCGCGAGGTCCCCGGGGAGGACAACAATCCCTGGAAGAAGTCCATAGCTTAACTTCTGATAGACTGCTGATCAGACAGACCAACTCCCTCAGAAGTCCAGATGTCATGGATACCCGATCGAACATGACACCCCTGAACCAAAGAATGATAGATCATCATATGAGTTTAGGGAAATCATTTAGGGTATAAAAGTTGAGATCATTACATGACTTTAAGAAGATTACTATTACTTTACATCTCACATCCAGGTTCTAGTTTACATTTGATCCATTAATATTGTGCTCCATATGAATTATGATAATTACAAGTGGGTTTGTTTAAAGAGCAATAATTGATCGATCATCTAAAACTTAATACAAACCGACAAATTGTACAACATTAGAATTATTATTATGATGATATCATCATCGTCGATGTCGTCGTCGTCATCATCATTATTATTATTATTATCAAGGATAATCTAAATAAAAAACAATATCTAATAGGTGCATGTCAATCATCTTCATCTAATCAACCACTACTTGCTAGTCATTATTAGTAGACTTAAAAGTAGCAACTAGTAGAAGAAAAAGTCTTTCCTATATCGTTTCTGAAGCCTTTATCTTTATTGATGTTATCTTACCTATGAAATTAACCTACCCCTATATCTTATCCATTTAAACCGACGCCATTTTTCCTTCTTTAAATAAATGGTCATCATTTTTTTTACACCCATAGAAAACAAGTTTGAGTATTTCCTTTTAACTTACCTCCAAACTACAATCTGTACCCAGAAGCGCCACCTATAATCTGTAATTTGTACCCAGAAAGCTTCAATGTCATTTTTTGCTTAATGCAATATTTCAAAATGAATCCCTCAAACTCTACACCAAATACAAATGAGACACAAAAGACACTTCAGTGACCTTTGAATCTTCGTGCAACCCAATTCGATGATATCCCTGTGGAATCATTTGAAAGTTTTAACTACTGCCATTAACGGATGGGGAAATAGAACCCAGTCTTGCAACTACTACAATAAGAGAGTGTTTGGTTCCTATTACAAAGTAAAAGTCCACTTGCTGAAACTTCCTAATCATTCGTGAAATGTTGTAGAGAAATCGGTAAAGGTGTTCTTCAAAATCTTATAAGGGAATATAAGAAGGCAAAAAAGATGAAGTTGCAAGATTGGATTGCTTTGAGTACGTGGACTTGCCAATTGAATCTAATTTATTGAAGCAAAAGAGAAAGAAAGCGAGAGAATTGGGACCTCTACAAAAGACATTCAATAT
This sequence comes from Jasminum sambac, assembly GCA_018223645.1. NCBI lineage: Eukaryota > Viridiplantae > Streptophyta > Magnoliopsida > Lamiales > Oleaceae > Jasminum > Jasminum sambac. Next base: position 29,870,371 of record CP073640.1, read on the forward strand.
GGCGTAGAGAGAAACAACTGATAATGAGGCTCGCATGATGTTTTACGCTAGTGCATTGCCATTCAATTTGGCGAGGTCTCCCTATTTCAGACAATACTTAAGAATGTTGGCTAATGTAAGCTTACTGTGCTACATTCCTCCTACCTACAATCAATTACGTCCTACACTGGTCGCATAAGAAAAATAGCATATCATTAGAAAATTGTCGCCCATCGGAGATTCATAGAGGAAGAAGGGATGTCAATCATCTCTGGTAGATGGTCGAACAAGTAGAGGAGGCCTCGTATAAATATTATTAGCATATATTCCAGTGGGGCAATGTTTAATGCAAGTGGTAATGTGAAAGATGAGGATTGTGTTGTAGTAGTGTTTATGGATGCTATTAAGGAACTTGGAGCACCAACTATTTTTCAGATCATCACTAATAACAGAAGCAATTGCAAATCTATTGGACAACTCATGGAAAAAAGGTATCCTTACATCTTTGGAGTCCATGTGTGGTGCATAGTTTGAATTTAGCATTAAAGAATACGTGTGATTCTTCTGAGAAATCATCTCATTACTCTAACTTTAAATGGATTGTTGATTTGACTCATAAGTGCAAATCGGTCATAATATTATTGCTAATCATGATATGACCTTAGGTATATACAATAAGTATTCTAATTTGAGTTTGTTGGGAGTGGCTGATATGAGATTTGCTTTAAATATAGTAATGAGTAAATGTTTGAGACAAATGAGGTCATCAATTGAAAATTTGGTGATGGACTCTGTCGGAAGAGTTTATAGGGAAGAAGGAATGGAGGAGAAATCTCAACAAGTGAAATAGTGCATTGTAGATGATACTTGGTGGGATAAATTGGATTATTTTCTATCCTTAACTAAGCCTATTTTTCCTATGTTAAGAAAGGCGGATGTTGATGCTCCTATGTTGCACCTAATCTATAATATGTGGGATAGTATGATTGAAGATGTGAAAAAAATTGCATTTGAGCATGAAGAAATTGATATGATCACAGGGGAATCAATCTTTTTTAAATCTATTCAAAAAGTATTGGAGAGTAGATGGAACAAAAGTAACTCATTCATAGTGTATGGCACACTCTTTAGTTCCTAAAATACCATTGTGAAGCTTGACTTCAACGTGGAAGTAATGGACTCCAAGAATTGCACCGCATATGGATGTGGATGTTTTTTTGTAACAGAAACAAATGTCTAGAAAGGTTGTTTGGGGGGGGGGGGGGTAATCCAATTGATTTTAGAAAATTTATGCTCAATATAGTGCCTTTTTAGTGGGTCAGAGTATTTTAATCAACCTCATGTAATTGAGGAACGAATGTTTGAAGAACCTATCTCTTATAGGCTAACCTATTAGGAATCGTACAATAAAACATGTACAATGGAATACAAAAATAGAAAATTCAAAACCAGATCTTCTCGTTTCTTAGATGAGATTTGTGATTAGAAATTACCGATATAAAAACGAATTTCACAGCGAATCTCTCATTATTCTTTCATCCCTATAGCTGTCCAATTGGCCGGTCTCTAACAGTGATCCATATGTCAAGACTTCTCTTGAATCACGAATACTTTCGTTATGAGATGTCGTCTCTAACACCTAGTGCTAGCTAAGTTTGTAAAGAGAAATAAGAGACAATCAATTAATTAGTTATGAGACAATAGTGGGCTATTTGTGGGTTTCTAGTAAGTCTAATGGGCTTGTAGTTTCTTTCCCTAAGCTAGCTAAAGCCTTTAACTAATCTAATCAATTAATTAAGTCCTGACTCGAATAACCTGACCCAACATATTGGGCTTTGTAACATAATCATGGTTCCTTTGTACCTTTATTGCCATCTTTGGCTTTCAAGTTGCTTTCCCGACCACCATCTTCTTTATGTTGTGAAAGAAATTGGAGCACGTATTCTGTTATTCAAAATGTCAAGAAGAAAACTAGTAGGTTTGAAATCTTGTTTTTGTGCAGTGCAATCTTCGGTTACTATCACGCAAAGAAGAGGAGTATACGAAAGGACCAACAAAATTTGTGTATATATACTTTTTAAATTCTTTAAATAGATTTAGTTTAATTTCTTTAATTTTAATGTTATTTTCCTTATTTTTTAGGTGGAGATCAAGCAGACTTTGGTGAAACTACTATCGAGCTTACTGAACTCTCCTTGGATGATCCCAAATTGCAAGCAATTACTTTTAATGAAGAGGAGTAGACTTGTACCTGACAGAAAGAATTGTGTTATTCTTCTCTTGGAATTCTAGTTAGTTTAAGTTATTTTAACTTCGTGTTTTGATTGATTTATCAATTACTTCCCCATTTTGATTATTTGGCATGTTGTTTTGACTTTATTAACAATGTAATATAGTTTTAAATGCTTTGTTGGATTTTGTGAATTAATGAAATGCATTTTTGTTCATCCTCAATGTGTGTGTTGTGTTTTTTTTTGAGTTTTTTGAAGTTATTATGAATTATACTACACACTTGTTTTTTATTTTTTATTTTGTTAGTTAATAGTTAATTTTACTTCTTAGCATGAAAAGGTAATTATTTTCTTAAAATTTTAAATATATACTTCCCCTGTTCCAAAACAATAGACCTATTTTTCTTTTTAATTTGTCCCTAAAATATACCCACTTGCTAAATCAAAAGTGTTCTTAATTTTTGATATTCCTATTACGCCCTTACTTTATTTGACCAACTTAATCAATAATTTTTAGAATTTTTAACTATTTACATTGAGAATATAATATATATCCATTTTCCCATAAATTAGTTATAAACGTTTGCAATTATGTAGCGATATACTGGGAATATTATGTAAATATTTTATTTCTCAAATATCATTAATTGATATTTCTTAAACTATGTGAAAAAAGAAGCAGGTCTATTGGTTGGGATGAGGGAGTAAAATTTTTTTTGCCATATCTCAGTCTTTGTGTCCAAAGTTTGGATCCTTTTCGATTCCGTTCCAGTATCCTTCATTTTAGAACATAAAAAGACCTGACCCTTAGATCCATACATGTATCCTTTGTTCTAAAAAACATGCTTTGGTGAAATTGTTTAAACTTAAAACTTGTGTCCACATGTTATACTGTACTGTACGTTGATCGTGCTTTTACAGCACATCCTCTCCCTTAAGCACCTTTAAAATTCAAATTTGTGTGTCACGCTTCGCCACACATGGCGCGTGTTTTAGAACTGCCCTTATCCCACACCAGCCAAATATAGCGCGTGTTTTAGAATTGCCATTATCCCAGGCCCGCACCTGAGGTTACATAAATGGGAAGCATCAAATGACCAAGAAGCTCTAGGGGTGTGTTTGATTGGTTTTTTCTTGCAAAAACCAACTTTTCACATTTTTTTTTTCAGTTTTTGGTCTATTTGATTGTATTTTTTTAAGAAAAACATTTTCTAACTTTTTTCGAAATCCCTTTTTTCCTTATTTTGATGGAAAATGTTTTCCTTGTGGGAGGAGCGTTTTGGTTTCCTGGAAAAATTTGCTCTTTTTTTAATGAACAATTTACTTTAACCATAAAAATAAGGAAAATAATTAAATTTCATTAAAAAAACAAAAAAAAAGGAAAATAACACTATTTTCCTACTTACAAATTAATATAATCAAATACCTATAACTATCAATTTCCTTAAAAAACATTTTCTCAAAATTCATTCACTCAAAAATTACTTTCATTTCAAATATTTTTCGACCTTCCAATCAAACTCACGCTAAATACCCACAGCGTCTACCGCAGCGCAGATATCCCTGACGGGGCCAATTAAGTAATTACCGGTATAGAGGCCAATTCTAGGTTTTCTCCTCGTTTCATTTCATATTCACGGGCACCCATTAATTCGTAGTTCGTAACATTTCTGTGGAGGAGCTGGACTGTGGGGTGCTGCTCCTGTACCCTGTATCCAAAACCCTAGCCCTCGCCTCCGATAGACGCAAGTGCAGGAAAAAATCTGTGCATTTTCCCGTCATTCGTAACTCTAAGGGGGTATCTATGAATTTAATACTGAAAATCTCTGCTATTCGTTCCTTCTTCGATTCTTTCTTTTCCTGTTTAGATTTTTGAGGTACTCAGCGAATTTGAAAACTAAAGTTCCTTTCTTTGCATATTTTTCCCAATCCACAGTGCTTTGTAGAAATGTTTTCTAGCTAAGGTTCTGGGTTTCGGTATGTCACTTTAATATCTGAGATTTCAGTGTTAAAACTTTTTTTGGAGCAATCAATTATTTAGTGCTGCACCGTATACAAGGTATCCAAAACCCTAGACCTAGACTTCTGATAGACGCAAGTGGACGGAAAATTTGTCTATTTTTTTTTCGTTTGTAACTCTAGTATTGGTAATATATTCAATACTGAAAATCTTCTCGGTTACCTTTTTTTTTAATTTTTTAATTTCTGTAGAAATGTTTTCTAACTAGGGTTTGTGGTTTGAGCATGTGAGTTTAATATCTGAAATTTCAGTGTTAACAATTTTTTGAGCAATCAATTTATCAAATCGTAAATGATTTAGGTTTTGGAAAATTTATAGGTTGTTGGTCCTCTGAGCCTTGATAAACAGGCATGTATCTCGTTGGGACTGATTGAAGAGCATCATACCTTTCGTTTTTAGGCATTGACCGTTGGATACTGGTGAATTGTTGTTACATGGATTCTATGTTAGATCGATGAAATTATGTAGCTTACCTTTTCTTTGTGCTGTACCTGCAGTTCGCATTTTGGTGAAACAGGAAACTCTTTGCTTGTACTTGGTGATATTTTTGCTAATGTAATTTGCCAAATATGTCAGTGCAGAATCATTTGTGAAATTGGAGTTTGAAGAAAATGGATAAGAAGAAGCCACTAGTGTTTTTAGATGTCTCAATTGACGGAGATCCTATTGAGAGGATGATCTTTGAGGTAATAGAGTTCTTAATTTTTCTAAGTTGTATTATTCATATCGCATAATATTACTGTAGATTTTATCCCGATGTTGAAATTTGTGTTTACTGCAATATTTTAGTTGTTCTATGTTTTGTTTATGATTCTGATATGTATAGCTGTTTGCTTTTGATACTGTGATGCAGCTTTTTCCTGATGTTGCTCCAAAGACTGCCGAAAATTTTCGGGCACTTTGTACAGGTAACTTTCAGTTTCTTGCAGTGTATGTGGCAATAGATTCATGTTGCTTTTTAGACTGTTACAACGAACCATAAATTGAAACCTTGTGGTTCTCTTGGTATATCTTGACTTTGTAGCTGTATCTTTTCTTACCTATGTTTTAAGAATCTCATGTTTATTATATCAACTCTTAGTAACTCTTGGTGTGCACAAGAATATATGCCTTTATTGTGGTGGCAAAGTTTGTAGTGTGTGCTAGTTTCCACATTTTATGGAATCTCCGCCCATTTGAGACTCCACTTGTGGGTTGTGTTGTTGTTCACTGTGCATTCTTTATCATCTGAGTCCTAAGTTATGTTAACTCTCTCTTCAGGAGAGAAAGGTGATAGTTCTAAAGCTAAAAGACCTCTGCACTATAAGGGAACTTTCTTCCATCGTATCATCAGGGAATCTGTCGCTCAGGTAAGTTAATTACTTTTATTTGCATTTCTACGTTCCGATTTGATACATAAGCTTGGCCAATTCATTCTTTATTCTGGTTCTACATGAACTAGAGGTGGTCTTTGTCTGTAGCAGCCATCCTTGTTTACGCTGTTGACAGGGCTGATGGCCACGACTGCTTTCTAGTGATTTAGTTTTAAGGTTGTGTTACTGAGTTGTTTGCTGAGATTCACTGCATTTTGTGTTACATAGTCCAATTATGCACAATTTATTGTTTTCCTAGTGCCGAGTGATTCACATCCTTTATATTTTGGCAGGGAGGCGACTTGCTTAGGCGTGATGGTATGTTCGTCATTCGTCTTGATTTTATGAAGAAACATTTGAAAAATAATTTTTGTCTGAGAATGACCTGTTGTACCTTTATAATTTTATTTTTATTTAAGCGCGTGTTAGTGTATGTGTAAAAATGGATTTTTGTGCGATATAGGAGAGAGAATGAGTTGAGTTGAATGGTGGAGATTTGTGTATTACAGGTAGGTTCCGCGAGATATGTGAATGTGAAATAGGAAAGAGAATTAGTAGAGTTGAAAAGAATGTATAAAAATGTGTAAAAATTTGTTAAAATCTATACACTAACACCCGTTAAATCCTAGACTAGATGGAACATACTGCCTTTTTCCTCTCTTGTGCTAAACAATATCAGGATTGTATTTCGGTAGGGATTTAGGTAAAAATGTGTTTTAAATATGTGATTGAAATGTAAAGTAAAAGTATTAAAAAATAATGAAATGTTGTCAAATCAATGAAATGAGTCATTAAAATTCATGTTGGAGAAAGATGGCTGTTGAGACAATGAGTGGCAAACAAGCTCTAGATATCTGCCCTTTATCAGTAGCCAGCCTAGATGTCTTGATCTCTGTTCGTACATAAGAATATGCAGTCATGCCATAGCTGCTATACTGGATAGATGCTTCTATGGAAATCTTCAATACCATATATCAATGATCAATTCAAACGTTTGACCTATGTTGATCTAAATGTTTAGTACCTGGCTCGGCATTTGCACCTTACATGGATGAGGTCTACTTTAGCTTATCACCAGTTAAATTTTCTTTCTCTTTTCTTTTTGTTAATTTTTCTTGTGTGTTGGTGTTTGCGCGTATGTAGTTTTTTCAGACATTACAATGCCAAAGGAATTACCTTTTCCAGTTTTGCCTGTTCATTATTTCTATGTTGTCGAAGCAATGTCCTTTAGTAGATGTTATCCTAAGGGGCAATTAGAACGTATGCATGATTCAGAACGAGTGTGAGAAGCTTGTTTGGGGAGAAAATAGAAAAGAAGTGAGGGAGAAAACTGAAATTTGAGGAAGATATTTCAAAATCAATCAGTATATGTAACTGTCGAACTCAGTTCTTTGAGTTCAGGATTTGTAATAGCAGGGAAGCTATCAAGAAAAAAAGCATTTCCATTTCTCAACTTAATGTCTATGGTAATAAATATAGTCGATACAGTAAAATTTTTAAATAGACAATATTAACAGTTGAATACTATCTATTTCCTTAAAATCGATCCATCATTTTATTTTCAAATAGAATGTCCATTAGAATCCATGTTAGTCATTAGCTATATTGATTGAGGTATGCGAGGAGAAAAACTAATAGATCTCCATGCTTCCACGGTGTGGGTTGAGTCTCTTCTAACTGCACCTTTGTTTTAGTTATCCAAAATTAAAGCTCTAGTTTTTACTTCTTATCTATGTAACCAATGGGAAGCATGAGTTACACAGTTCTTTATTGTATGTATTTAAAACCTGAAAGTGAAAATTGTTGCTATTGTAATAATTCTCACATAGTTGCTATTGTTGAGAACAGCAGTAACTTATCTGCTCATAATCTAGCGGATTAATTTAGTGTATGTTTAGTAGTGATTTTTGGGAAAATGATTTTTTAATGTCTGGTTTGGAAGTCAAACTAGTGGTTGGAGACAATAATTGGGGAAAATGTTTTTTTAAGCTGTAACTAACAAGCTCTCAAGGGTGTAAATTTCAAAGAAAATTCCTTCAATTCAGAGTATGTACTACATTTAAGTAGTTTTAATTATCTAACGATGACACCAGAGGTATGATTTTATGTATTTCTGTATGACACGCGAAAGCTGCCACCAATACCAACTGAAAAAATAAAAAGATAATTTGAAATAAATCTTCCACCACAATCTGCAAATACATTCATACCTTGTAATTCTTGCCGTAAGTGGAAGCAGATATTTTCTACCAGTCTTTGAAATATCATCTGAGAACTCTGTTGCACTGACAAGCAACGGTCTACTCAATTTGAGGCTTGCCTCATGGATTTGACCACTCCCTTTGTCCACTTTAAACATGCAGAATGATCCAATGAAGTCAAACCCTGTGCAATATCAAATCATGTAATATTTGGGAAAGCAGATATTCAACCATTCGCTGAAATATTATATGAAGCACTGTTGCAACTACAAGCCCAGTTTTTCTCTGATGAGTTTGAGGTTGGCCTTGTTGATAATTCGGTTCCTTTTGTCCACCTTAAACATGCAGAGAACCACTGAGGTCAAACCTTGTTCTGCTACATAAAATAGTTTAATGTTTTTGAATCATTCCTGTGGAATGAGGTTAAGGCATGCTTTAGTGACTTAACCAGCTGGGACATTTGCCTTGTAAGTCTTGTAGTTAACCAATAGGTGCCATTAGGGCTTATTATACATCTTTGATATTTTCTCCGCTGTATGTTTGTGAATCATTTTGGCTAATAATGTTAAATCTTTGATGATTGAGTGGATAAGCTATGAACTGAGTAATGAGTTTTGGGTTCATACCTAATTAAGATGCCTTTACTGTTGATGAAGCTTTCTGAATATGATACTGTAGTGGTGCTCATTGTTGATCGCTGTTTATTTTTCAGGTAACTATGGTGAAAGTATATATGGTGGAAAGTTTCCAGGTAACAATATATTCTTTATTTTTGTTATTGTTATTTTGTTTGTGGTGTACATTTTGGCGAGAGACAATGATTACCTGCGGAAATTTATACTTGCTTCTTCTCTTTAAACCATAGATCAACCTGTAAAATTAACACTAGAATCAGGCAGAAACCAATTATGTTGTTCGTTTTCTGCTAAAATTACTATTCTCCTAAGAGCTAGAGCATTTCCTTTGTCATTGATGTGAAGGTTGGAGCTGACTTTAATCATATTCTTGCTGCATTGGGGCATTAATCGAAATGGTATTGAAATGATTGTTCCCTCTCTTAAGTCTTAAGATGGTTCACGGTTTAAATTTTGCCTGATTTTTCATGCGCCATTTAAATTTTAATGAACTATCTTCTCTGTTGTTTCATTTTCTGCCATCAATTTATATGAAAATGTTATGATTAATCACTTTCTTTTCCATCTAATATACCTCAATTTTACTACATTTGTTCTTTATTAGATTGCTTGTGTCAATCTTGCATTTGAAAGTATACACGATACTCTGCGAAGGAGTCTGAATGAGAGAATAGGTTTCTTCCCTTAGACAGCAGACTTAGATTTTTTGAATCAAATAATTGTAAAGATTATCGAGTTGTGTTTAGTGAGTCTATGACTTACACCTTCTTGTTCAATTTATTTTGACATGCTTGAATTTGACTGGTTTAGTTGGTGGGTGTTTACAATTTTGTAGCGTCTTGTTTCAGATCAGGGTATTTGCTGTTTATGGGTTATAGCTAGTGTTCTAAAAAGCGCGCCTAGGCGCCGCCTAGGCGTGAAGCGTGACATAAACGCGTCGCTTAGGCCAAAAGCGTGAAAAAAGCGGTCAATGCAAATTTTGATCACCTAAGCGCGATTTAGCGGTGACTAAGCGTCGCCTAGGCTCTACTAGGTGCGATTAAGCGTCGCCTAGGCGCGCTTTTTTTTTTGAACCATACCTATTTTTGAGGCGTGCCTAGGCGTGCCTTTTTTTTTTTTTGAACCATACCTATTTTTTACTTTTTAAGTTTAAGCCGAGTTCAAAGTTAGAAAATAATAAATTAAATAAAAATAAAAGAAATTGAATACATCTCAAACCATAAATATACGATTGAAAACCTCAATTTAATTTCAAATTTTAAACATCTTGGATTCTCAATCTGACCATGTGAGCATGTAATCCCTATAAACCTATTAAGAAAGAATTGTCCATCTTTTGACTTTTTTCATTTGAAAATATTAAAATTATATTGTAAATTTCTTGAAATTATAAAGTAGATATAATATTTATGAATTTAGATGTATTTTTTAATTTAGTATATACTATTTTAATTATTTAATACCTTAGACTCATAAAAGAATTTTTAAAATTAAAAAATTTGAAAAACGCTTTTTAAGCGAGTAGGCGCCGCTTAGGCGCGCTTAAGCTCGTAATGCTTGAAGCTTCGGCTCCACGCTTTTCCGCGCTTCACGCTTTTTAGAACACTGGTTATAGCTGAAAAGTTGTGTATTGTCTTTAATTTTTGAGAGTCTTTCTTCCATGGTCTGAATTAGGTATTGGCATTGTGTGTATGCACCAACTTGGACACATCAGCTTGATAATTGGGAAATTGTTTGGCTCAGATTCCAAATTGGCTAATTATTGTCTGTCTTTAAGTGTGGCACCTGTTGATTGGTTGCATATTTGGCAGCCACGTTGCTTAATACTAGTTCATGTGGTGGTACTGTGTCTTTTCCTTTCTTTCCAGAGCTCCTTCCATGCCCAGCAGGCATGATTTTCTGCTGTGATTTCTTGAGAATGTCCAAATTCTACATTTTTTTCTAGGGTATCTAAGGTATAAGGCAGTCTCAGAAATTACTGCAAATGCATTTTCCCAGCTGTTTTTAGCTTTTGATGTTGCCATTATATTTTGTTAAGATGCCTTCTTTTCCTTAAGCTGTTCTGTGTAATAGAGTTTTTGAGTCTGCATGGTACTGATTTTGTGGCATACCTTGGGCCATGTTCCTTGGTTGTTCCTACTGTCTAATATCCATAGAAGGTTTCCTTGTTTAGCTAATTAAGTGGGATATAAACAACTGCAGCCAAATTCTTTTGAATCATTTGTCATTCACTCACATCTGGGTGTTGATATTATAATATTATTGTTGCAAATTCTTTAATCGCCATTCTCCGCTTATAATCCTTCAGCAGTCAAAGCGGTAGTCTCAGCATGACTTACTAACCCATTAATCTTTTGATTTCATTTATTTTCCCCTTGTTTTGTTCTAAGTTGGCATATGGATATTCTCCGGTCATCATATGCATTGTTTGATTGATTAAGCAGTGAGAATCAGTGTTCTGTTTCAAAGTATTATGAATGTAGGGGAATAAATGATGAACTGCTTGTCTGTTGTTTTTTTATGCAATTGACATCTTAAGATTGGGAAATGGAAAAATGCTTCTTTCAATTCTTAGTTTATGATGCAGGGAACCCTGTTGACACCTAATATGATGTCTGGGATCTTTTTCTGGTTTAGCACATTATGTTATGTGCAACTGGTCTGGTAAATTTTGTTTGTTTTCTTCTGACTCTGCCTTACTTTCTGTGCCCTTCTTTTCTGCTTGCATTTATATATTGAAGGTTTCGCTGCTTTTCCATAAAGACATTCTGGAAGCATTAACATACAGTCTACATAATTCGATGTTGCCATGTTTGATTTTTAAAGGTGAATCCACTAAAAATAGATGCCTTTTCCAGATGAATCTCCAAAGCTGAAACATGACTGCCCTGGTCTTCTATCTATGGCGATTGTGGACCGAGATGAACGTGGATCTTTATTTAGCATCACCTTTAAGGCGGATCACCATCTTGACAGGTCTGTTGCAGGTTTTGTGCTCTAGTGTGTTTTTATTCCTCCTTTATTTCTAACTTTGGAAACCATGACTTGCTAGCGTAGAAAAATTCACCATTTAGAAATTGAATTGTCTTGATTTTTGAGATTTGTTTTTCCACGTATATATTTAAGCCACACACTTCGAAAGTTCCCTCTTTGCCTGAAGAGACTCTGTGCTTATTATTATTTTATTTATTTATTTATTTATATTTTATTTTTCCTCCTTTTTAAATTCTGGTTCTCTTAGGAAACATTTAAGGTAGTCATTTTGTTGACGCAAGTAGGCTTCTTATTTTTGTGCTCAAGTGAATGTCAATAGTATCTATATTAGGAAAAAGGTTTAAAAGCAGTAATAGACTTGCTATCACGGCCCCAGCATATTGCAGCAGACCGTGAATTTTGTCCTTTCATACAGTGCCGGAGGGAGGGGGTATTCCCGGGAATACCCCATTTTTGTGGAATTTTATTTTTATTTTTATTTATTTATTTATTTATTATTATTTTTTAATTTTTTAATTTGTGGTCAAATTGGTTTTAATTATGGGTGGTTATATATAAACTACATTTTTTTTATATATGCACCATTTTTTAAATTTTATCAACACTACTTAATCTTTTGTTGTTTTTTAATTATATTTTTAACTTTTTTTCTTTATGTTTCTAGTTTTAATGTCTTTGGAATCAACATATTTGATCTCTAAGATGATTCCTATTTAAATATTTTAGGGATTTACTTTTAATTGGAGAAAAATATTGATTTAAATTTTTGTATTTATTATGTTTTTAAACCTATTTTTCAATACGAAGGGAAAATAATTTTTTTCTTCACTTGATAACAAAATTTTTAAACTAATTATATTAATTAATTGACAGTTATTACAAAAAAAAATGAGAGATGAAAAAAGTTAAAAATAATTTTAGTAATAATGACCTAAAATTAAGGACTATGTTTGGAAATAAAAAGTGGTGTGAACATCAAAAGTGATGGTGCAAATGTCTTGGGCTCTCGGCCCTTGTTTGAAAATTTTCTTTTGTGCATACCCAAATGAGCTAGTTTGGCTCCGCCACCGCTTTGATAACCACGGGAGTGAATTCCTTTATAATTAATTTTGCCTGGAAAATGCTTGTTGCTGCTTTGCCCTTTATTGGTTTGGTGGCTTCTTCTCAACAGGAAATGTGTTGTCTTTGGGAAACTTGTGGATGGGTATGAAGTGTTGAAAAAGATTGAAAGTGCAGGTGATGAAGATGGTAGACCATCTGTAACCGTGAAGATTATCAACTGTGGTGAATTGCATGATGGTAAGAATCCAAACAATATGCATTGTGAACCGTTATGCGCTGATTCAAGCACAAGAAACTGACAGTCGGAGTGATATTGGGCTGTGAATTGTGACTTTGCCCATATTATTGAGCAGTTGCACGGGCCTCTATATTTTTAAAGAGCATCTATGCATTATAAAGAGTATCATTGAATATAAGGAGTCCACATTTTCGTGTATGCTCCACAAATGCTCTTTGTTTTAACTCTTGACATTTTTCAGAAAACATTTTGTTGTTCTTTTCCTTATCTCTTATTTCGTGATACTTTTTAGCAACCACATCAAATACTTATTAATGGTAGTATTTAAATAATTAAAGTTGAGTGTTAAAACTTGCAAATTGAGGATGCATCTAATAATAGGTTGGAGAATCAAACTCCACTTCTTGACTTGGAGCCTACCTTTGAGATGCAACATTTTAAAATCGATTGTGTCTTCTGTTTCACAAGAAATGTCTTTTTAAAATAGTGATCATTTTTAAAATTTATTTTTAATAATAAATTGCTCTTTCAACTCTTGGATTTCGTATCTTGTCATATAGTCAAAAGGAAAGGGAGTAAGTTGAAAATGGTAAAGGATTCTGTTGATGGTGATGGCCATGAAGTACGACGCAAGGTGAAGCGCAAGAAATATTACAAGGAGAGAAGGAAAAAGAGAAGATATTACACATCAGAATCAGAGAGTTCTTCTGATACTGATACAGAGTCTTCCGAATCTGATAGCGAGTCCGACTCATATGAGTCCTCACCAAGTGACAGTAGCTCTTCAAGTGATGACAGGCGTAGGAAGAGGAAGAGATCTAAGAAAGATAGGCAGAGACGGAGAAAGCGTAAAGATAGACGACGTGAGAAACGGCGGAAGAGGCGTGATAAAAAATCGAAGCGCAGATCAAAAAGGTAGCACTTGTACCATTTCCTGTCGTACCACCTGTTATTCGTTCTCTATACATCAGTATATGTTCATACTTGTCCTCTTACATGATTGCATGTAACATTCATACAAACAATGTTTTTTGGATGTTCTTGTGTGGGTCTCTTGGTTTAGACCTTATTTTACTCAGATCTATCCTGATGTGATATTTTACCCTCCAGAGGGAATTGGTGCTCGACTTTGAGTATTCATAACAATCTCTCTTTGTTGTCAAACTTATAACCGATCATTCGGTGGAGTTCTATTCTCCCAAAACTTCGATGCTGGCTACCTACCATGTATTGTATCATGGTCTTTGCATTGGAAATGAACTTTTAGATTGTTTTTTCAATGTTTCATATATTTCCCCCCTTCTCAAGTGCAATAGGTGTATGGAATTTTATTAGTTATTAGTTAGTACATGCTAATGTTGTCTCGCGTAAGTACTTGTAGGGAGAGTCTTTCAGATAGCAGTGAGAATAGGAGTGGGAGCAGCTCTGAAGACAATGCTGTCAACAATCACCAGTCAGATATGAAGCATAAAAGTCCGGGTAAGATTATGTATCTTATTTGTCTTCCTTTTAGATATATCACTCGTATAGCTTGTTCATGCACAATTCCTTGTTTGCTGTTCTACAGAAGTAAATCGCTCAACTCTACATGAGGACCGCGAAATTGCAATTGTTCATCACAGGAAAGCGGAGGTAGCTGATATGTTTGAAAGAGAAGAGGGCGAATTTCCAAGGGAAAATGGCGAGCACTGTATCAATGGCACGGAAGGAGAAACAAGATCCAACAAGAATGCAGATGGGCACCCCGACGTAGTAAATGATCATCCTAGCAAATCTAGGTATATTCACCATAGCTCCTCACACTTTCTTTACGCTTTACCAACTCTCCCAGATTTGGTATTTTATTCGAAGTTAATGAGCAGGAGTCGGAGCATAAGTCCTAAGAGGAGCATGAGTAAGAGTATGAGCATTAGCCCAAAGAAGAGTAAAGGTCGAAGTCCTAGTGTTAGTCCCCGACACAATATGAGCAGGAGTCCAACTGTTAGCAGAAGCCCACAACGAATTGCTGAGAGAAGCAGAAGTAACAGTCCCATTAGAAGTGGAAGTAGCCCAGTAAGAACAGTTAGGGTAAGAAAGGGAAGAAGCGTTAGCGTCAGCCCCCCAGCAAGGTCTCGATCCCGACGAAGCCCTAGCAGAAGTCCAACGCCATCTCCTCGGACAAGAGTTACCAGGAGTCCACCAAGAACATCGTCGAGGCGGCCGTCTTTGAGATCAGCTAGTCGCAGCCCTGTGAGATCTTCTAGGAGGAGCCCAAGCAGGAGCTCCGGTAAACCTTTTCGAAGAAGTCCAAGCAAAAGTCCAGTGCGATCATCTCGGAGAAGTGTCAGCGGGAGTTCTGGGAGGGGCCTTCCTCGAAGAAGTCGTAGCCCGAGTCCAGTTAGGGCACCTAGCAGGACTACTCGCCGCAGCTTTTCTAGGAGCCCTGTAGGTGCAGGGCGTAGGGCAAGGTCACCTGTCTCTGATCGTGGCAGGAGCTCGTCAAGAAGCCCCCTTATGGGTGATTCACCCAAACGTATCAGAAGAGGGAGGGGTTTTAGTGATAGATACTCATATGTGCGTCGTTACAGGAGTCGCTCCCCAGATCGTTCTCCTGTGAGATCTTATCGGTATGGCGCTCGAAATGAACGAGACAGGTAATGGGCTTCATTCCTCTCCTCCCAACAACTGTTCGTATGTCATCATATATTCGTTTCATATTCTTCTGCTTTACTGGATTGTACTGTTTTATTTTTTATATTTTGGGGGTTAATTTTCATAGGTATTCGAGTTACAGAAGATCGCCGAGGCGTTACAGGAGCCCACCAAGAGGAAGAACTCCTCCCAGGTCTGTTGCTGTAATCAGTGTATTGATCTAACAAACTAGCTGATTCACCGCAATTGATCTCTTGAAAGTCCTGCTGTTTCTTTTTCTTTCAGATACAGAGGCAGGAGGAGCAGGACACGCAGCCCAAGTGTATCTCGCAGTCCAACACGATATCGCGGACGTCGTTATAGCCGCAGCCGCAGCCCTATACGCAGTCGTTCACCTTTGGAGAGATACCGTCCATCGCCGCGTGCTGAAAGGCGAAGGTCTCCTTCATTGAGTAGGAGTCCATCTAAATCACGCTCGCCACTTGCTTCACGGTCCCCAAAAAGGGGGAGTAAAGATGTCTCAATGTCTTCCTCTGAAAGTCCTCCCCCACACAAGACGGGACTGGTTTCTTATGGCGATGGCTCTCCAGACTCTGATCGAGATTAGGATTATATTTCACAAGCCACTTCTACGCCCCTCTTTCCGGGCTACTACTTGGTATGGCTGATTGATATATATGGAGTTGTCGTATGGGAGTTTTGCTTGTTTTCTGTTGGTGTGTTTTCAGTGTATGTCCAAATAATGTTCTGGATTTGGATTACCCTGCCATTCTAATCATTTTGGGCTTAAACCGTGAGATAATTTGATGTAGCTGTTTTGTCCTCAGAATATTTGGAGCCTGTTGGGAAAATATTCACAATATTTTACTTTGGGTTGGACTTTTTTTGTTGTTTTTGGCTTTTGAATTTTCGGCTTCAAGTGATATTTAGGAGCTATTGTTTAGGAGCTATTGTTTAGTGATTATACGGAAAATGGATTTACATTTTAATGTTTTCGTAGCTCTTGATTAGTGAGACCTAGCTTTGCCTGACCTTAATCATGTTACCTATTTCTTGGTACTTATGGCTGACCTCTGAGTTGTCTGGTATTGAACAATTCCATTCAAGGAAAATGGGGGTTTTCGTGGTCGATAGAGTTTGTACAATTGATGTTAGGAGAATGGATTCCGGGGTAGAGGAGCTTAGCACTCTGATGACCTAAAGAGTTAAATTTTGTGGTTCTGTCACCATAGGCTTTGTGACCTATTCGGGGGAAAAAAACATTTGTCATTTGGTGTTACAGGCTGAGATAACAAGGGGATGGCTAAGATAACAAGGGGATTGATGTGCTTAATTCTTTATGGACGGATAATTCAGGGAGTTTCTTTCGTTTTCAACTTTTGAACATTGGTATCCTCACCAAGTTGAAATGAGAGTTGGCGAGTGTTTAATATCTTAAACTTCGTCTCTTATATCAAACCAAAACAAATAGGTTCCTATTTGTCTCATGATATAGCTATATACATTTCCAACCTTTGTCCCATAGATCACGTGGGCATATCCAAGCAGCACATAAATCTGACCTCATTACCGTCAGCAACCAAGTCTGAAACAATGTCTACAACTCAACTCGGTGAAACAATTCTCGAATTTCTAGAAGACCCTCAATCCAACACAAATGAGAAAAGGCAAAAATCCCTTCAGGGCTTAGCAACCATGACAAAAGTCAGCCCACAAAACAGAAACTCGGTGGCAAAAGCAAACGGGGCAATCCCCGCACTTGTCCAAGCATCAATGTCTTCCTCCCCAGATATCCAAAAGCTCGCACTATCCACACTCTTCAACCTGTCCCTCAACCCAAATCTCAAACGTGCTCTAGCAGACATGAAGATGATCCTCTACCTCAATTCTCTAATCCTCTTCCCCAACTCGACCGAAATGAGCAAACTAGCAGCCTCTTTGCTCTGCAGCCTCGCAATGCTAGATAAGAACAAGGCTAAGTTTGGCGTCGCAGGTACCATTGAGGCAGTGGTGAAAGCTATCTCAAAACCAAAACATCCTGCAAGTCATCACTTGCTTAGCACACTGGCGGAGCTGGTGCAGTTTCATGGGAACTGCACGTTGGCTGTGCAGTCTGGGGCCGTCGCAGTGCTGATCAAAAGAAGCAGTGAAGGGGGAGATGATCTTGCAGGGACAGCTTTGGCAATTCTTGGATTACTTGCGAGGTTTAATGAAGGATTATCTGCTTTGAGGAAAACGGAGGATATTGTGAGCGTAATGTTGGAGGTGCTAAAAGGGAGGAGCATGTTGAGTAAGGAAGGGGCCGCAGAGATTCTCCTGAGGTTGTTTGATGAGAGTGAAGGATGTCTCAGAGATGCTTTACGGTTGACGGAGTTTTCATCTGTACTCACTGATATTTCGATAAGAGGATCCGCAAAAGCTCGAGAAAAGGCTTCGTTGCTGATGAAAAAGATCATGGACTCGGATAATGGAGATAATTCTGTGTTTCTCCAGTGGTAAATTTGGTATTCATATTTGTTGAAATGAATTGATTTTTGATCAAGATATTTTCTGTAGCAGACAAAAAAATTTGGTCCAAGTTGGACCAAGTTCAAATTAGTTTTGCTAAGAGTTGCTTTATCGAATATTGAAGAGTCATTGATTTTGGTTTGTTGCGTTAATGTTTTTGGTTTCGGATTCTATATATGTGAAACTCTATGTACAAGTAGGACTAGGTTAGACTAGTTATCTGGTAAGGCAAAAATAGAAAGAAACATTTCAGGATGATATCTATTCCAAATCATCTAGCTTTGAGTGTCAGAGCCGCTCCTCTCTCAAAAAAAAAAAAAAAAAAAAAACCCGTAAACTTTCTTATGTACGAAACTCATCGCAGTGTTGTTTGTATGAAACTAGTTTAACGTACAAAGTACATCTCCACTACCTTTCGTCAAAAAAATGTTGAGCAGTCATGTTTATCTCCGACGTGGTTTCAATGGAGAAAAATTTGATGATGGAGACCCAAACGATTGTCAAAACAAAAGTAAATTTGATCATTTTGTAGTGGCTATTTAAGTCACAAGATCTCTCATCAATGTCTTTGGAGAACTTGCAAGGAAGATTAGAGGCTCTTGAAGAAGAGTTCAAAGAAAGGAAGAGGACGTGACTCTTACGAAGTTTAAAATCGCCTAACTTTTTCTTCCAAAATCGGTTTGTTAGAGGGGGTTTACTCTCACCTTATTAATTGGATCTTATATATCCTCGTAACCTGATGTGGGATTCTAACACGCCACTTCATGTACAACGTGGATCAGATGATATTGAGGCTATCTAATATCATAACTGTGCCTAACTCTGATACCATATCTTATATTAACCCTAACTCCTTTTAACAAAACCAACTTTTTAGGGGGACTTGTAAGTGGATGTTTACCATCATCTTATTAATTGGATCATCATATACATCCTTATAACCTAATGTGAGATTCTAACATGTTCAATTTTGTAATTCTCATGAAAAAAAACGATTGATTGTTGGATAAATATCAAGAAAAGACGTGAAGATGGTTTAGTACATGAAAATGAAGTTGAAAATTTTGAAAAATTTTGAAACTTTTTTGTTGATTTCTTCTGACGAAAATGTTCAGAATATTGGATATTTGAATAGTGGATCAAGTTGGCATATATGACAAGAATAAGATCCCCTGTTTCGATTTTAAAAATGAAAAATAATAATAGTAATAAAAAAAAGGACTTGTTTCCAAAATATGTAGTAGTTCCTAAAAGACACACACACACACACAAAAACACATTAATTAAAAAAAATGTAATAGTCAACCATATTGAACAGGTGAAAGTTGGAGATGCCAAGTCTTACAAAATTCAATGTATATCATATATATCCGATATGAAAATTAATTTCCTTAGCATTCATCATCTATTAAATAATTGAATGAGTAGTTAAAAATGAAGAGAAAAAATTGATAAAATTTATATTGTATAGAATAATGTCTAAATCAATCTTTTCAATTTCATGATTTATTTGTAAGTGTGTTTTCTAGTAATAATAATTGAAATCTATGTTCTTGATATTTTATTCATTATAATAATTGAGATTAATTTAAACCAATTTAGATAAAATAGTTCTCGTGGGTATGATAACCTAGATTCAGAAAAGTTTATTTTATGCATGTTTGGCAATGTCATACACTTGCGATCTATTTTTATAATAACTCTCAACTATGTTAAATACTTATTTAGGATTCAATCTCTTAAATAAATATTTAGAACGATAATTTTATTACCACTTCATGTTTTCGTCTCACACTACATTTTATGTACACCATAATATTAATTTAACATTTATAATTCAACCACCCGTAATTTACAAATATCTCCTTGCCCTTCTAATTTTGTTTTAGATGCATAAGAAGGATTTGAAAATCACATTTATTCACTATAATACTTCCTCCGAACGGTGGATTTATTCAACCTACCACCACCCAAGAATGGAATTCAGCCATTTTATTCTTTATTTTTTTTTTTTTATTGCAAACCAACAGGCAATTTTATAAGTGAAGAATTTTTGTTTACTCGCCAGTCGGTTTAGGGCGGGTTGGGTGGGCGTGGTAATGTGTAGATTGCCATTGCAATGTCTTCAAATTGAGATTGTACAGAGCCGGGGTTTGTAGGGTGCGCCATGGCGGAATTTGAATGGCGCCCGTGAATGATGTTTCGAAAATATGGAATCTTGAAAATTATTTTCCAAGTTGGTTGTTTAATTGTAAAATTTTCCATGGAAATAATTTTTCATGTACAATCAATTAAAACATGTTTTAGCCTATTTTCCATAGAAAACAATTCCCACCTCCCCTAGAGAAAATATTTTCTCTTCCATCTTTTCCAATCAAACACACCCTTAGATCCAAAGATGAAAAAGAGAGCTAGATCTAAAGATACATCTTTCCATTCCATTATTTCCCCTAAAAATTTATCAAACTAACATATCCCCTGTTCGCATACTAATTATAATCCATTCTTTCTCATATTTTTTAAAATTCAAATTTATTAAACAAATCACATCCATATATCTTGTATGGTCCACTTGTATTATTAAATCTCCACCATCCAATTTCATTCATTCTCTCTCTTCCTACTAATAGAAATACATTAAAATTTGTATGCAAACCCCCTCTAAGAAAAAAAGCTTGAAAAGAAGTAACTATAATTTGTGGTGTTTGAGTGTGGAAGGATATTGATAATGTTCAGATTTGTAGATAGCTTATGGACACTGTGATTTTCTTCGTTCGCTGAAACTGAAAATTTTGTTGGATTCATCATGACGAGACGAAGCTCCAACAATTTGGAAAAAATTTTGGACAGTATGCCTGGTGACGGTCAAAGATCGGCCAAAGTTTTGCCAAAATTAACCAAAACTTTGACCGATCTTTGACCGTCACCACGGCCACGTCCAAAATTTTTTTCCAAATTGTTGAGCTCATTTTGTCGTGATGAATCCAACAAAATTTTCGAATTTCAAAACGAATCCAAAGGGAGAAAATCACCCGCGTGCCATGTTATGGCACACCCGGTGCACCTAACACATCGATGGATATTGTGGTGTGCACCGTGAAAAATAACACTACACCAAAATGTGTAATTTGTCACTCAATAGAATTTCAATTTGTCACGGTTTTAAGCAAAGTGACTGTACCTCTGCCACGATTGTCACTGGCTTTAAACCGTGATAATAAATTTTTTTTTAGGATTGTCACTTGCTCAAAATCGACAATTCATGAGATATTGGTCACGGTTTAAAACCGTGACTATTCACGATTTGTCACGCTTGAACCCGATTATATCTCATGAAGTTGTCACTGTTTTAAACCGTGACAACTCGAGTTTAAAAAAATAAAAAATCACCTAAGGCAATTGACCAGCAAGAGTCATACACAGCATAAGGCGAAGAAAGCGAGATCCCCAAATTCTCTAATTCTACTCAAAATTCACCATCAAAATTGCAAAATTAGTCCCAAAACTTGAATTCAAGCTAAAATCAAGGTTTTTGCTCAAATACCGCCAATCACCGTCAATTTCAAGGTAATCTCTTGTAGCTAACTTCATGGAGGTAGCTAAAATTGGTGTCATTGATTATTAATTTTTTTATTGACAAATCTAGGCATATAGGTTCGTTGGTTTAGAAATTATGCTATAATTTGTTGATTATGTAGTATTCTTTGTGTATATTTTGTATATATTGAGTGTGAAACATACCTTTAATTCATGGAACTTTGATCATCTCCAACGGTAATTTTTTGAATGGAATGCAAATTTGGCATTAGAAATGGTTTTGTATGAATTTTGTAGCTATACATATATTTATAGCTACATTCCTTGATGATTAATGAAAATTTTAATAATGTTTGTAGAATAGGAAAAATGGAAAGAATATTTAAAATAAAATTTAAATATTAATGGAAAAAGAATATTAATGGAATTGGTCTCATTGTTTATTAATTTTTTTATTGACAAATCTAGGCATATAAGTTCAGTTGGTTTAGAAATTATGCTATAATTTGTTGATTATGTAGTATTCTTTGTGTATATATTTTGTGTATATTGAGTGTGAAACATACCTTTAATTTTTGTAGCTATACATATATTTATAGCTACATTCCTTGATGATTAATGAATTTTTGGCAATAATGTTTGTAGAATAGAAAATGGAAAAGAATATTTAAAATGAAATTTAAATATTAATGGAAAAAGAATTTTAATGGAACTGGTCTCATTGATTATTAATTTTTTTATTGACAAATCTAGGCATATAGCTTCATGGTTTAGAAATAGGGCTATAATTTGTTGATTATGTAGTATTCATTGTGTATATTTTATGTATATTGAGTGTGAAACATACCTCTTTAATTCATGGAACTTGGAGGATCTCCAACGGTAATTTTTTGAATGGAATGCAAATTTGGCATTAGAAATGGTTTTGTATGAATTATTTGTAGCTATACATATATTTATAGCTACATTCCTGACGAATTAATGAATTTTGGCAATAACATTTGTAGAATAGGAAAATGGAAAAAGAATATTTAAATGGCATTTAAAATATTAATGGAAAAAGAATATTAATGAAATTTGCTATGAGATGCTTGGTTGGGGAAAGTTATTTTTGAAGGGAACAAGTATATCTTATTACTATACATTGTTAAAATGTAGAGAATAAACCTAGGGAAAATACAAAATCTATCTCTAATATGGTGTAGTGTTGGTTACCTATCAATATCAATTACATTATTTTATTTTGAGAAAGTGTGACTAAACTACGGTTTGTCGGAAGTAGTACATGCTCAATGTTCAAAGTACTAATTAAAATTTTTTGTGAAGACACGCTGGAGTAAAGTACACATTACGCTAAAATATTTTTGGGATAAATTAAGCACTAATACATAACTAATTAGATTATGCACGATTAATTAAGAGTGAAAAAAATTAAAGAAAAAATTATTCCTGGAGACATTGTTAAAACTTGTTACGGTATAATACATTATTAAAAGTGACTTTGTTAGAATTGAAAAGTGAAAAAGAAAAAGACATGATTAATTAATTTTAGTCAAAAATTAGCACTTAAGGTTTGTTCTCTATTTTTTGTTCATATTTTCTTCATCTTTTTCTTATCATTTTTGTTCTCTTGTTTTCCGGTTGATGAAGAAGGTCAAATGGGCATTTGAGTGGAAAATAATCAAGTCTAAGATCATAAGAAAGTGAACGGAATATCATCGAACTTTAAGGTAGTGCTCATTCATTTATCTAAGTTTTCTAGATTCATGTATATGGTGTATTTTCAATTAATATATATGTGGTTTTTTCCATTTCTAAACACAATATAATTTGTCAAAGTACATATGGTTCAAGGTTCATTCCTGTTATTTATACTTTGTTCAAGCATTGGAAGATTGTAAACCTTGTATCTAAATTACAACTCTTCAATTTAATAGTTTATTCTTTCCTTTGTAAGGTAAGATTTCTAATTTTGAAAAATAGTATGATTTTATTGATGCTATTTGGTTATGCAAATGTGAACTTATATGTGTGCTCAATTTGGTAAGTTACTCAATGGAACAAAATTAAACGAATCGTGTTGTTTTTTAATTAAGAGCGCTCTAATCGCTTCTATCTCTACAGGGCATTCTATCGCTATGGCGTTATCTCTTATCCCTATCGTCATTCATCCATTTGATCTGTGACGAAGGGGATCCACAAAGGTTCCATTTAGAATTTAGCAAAAGTAATTATTAACAAGTACTATGGACCTTCCATAAATACACTCTTTTAAAAGATTATGTACCATTCAAATGTTTTATTATTAGTATAATTTAAAAATTCTAATGATTTGCCATATTTGAATACTAGATGTTTAAGTGTAGTTTGTACTTTAGTTGTTGAGATAGTGTCTTTAAATGGTAGTTTGAATGTCTTTATTGCAGGTACTTCGAAGTAAAAATGCGTTGTGTGAAGAGTTGTCATAGAACTTCACAAGGTATATTTTCATAGAATCACTTACCATTCAAATGTTTGTTGTGGTTTAATTTAGAATCCTATTGGTATGGCATATTTGGATTCCTCAACACTTGAATAGAGATAATGATAAAAAAAAATGTGAAATATTTGATATGGAAGGAATTAGATTATGACTAGCCTTATTGACTCCTTTGAATCGAATAGATGTCTAGATGTAATTTGTATTTTAATCAATAATTCAATAAATCACTATAAGATTTTTTCTCGCTTTGTTTATCAAAATTGAGTCCTTCGCTTATTGATCCCACTTAAATGTAATAAGATTTGCCAAACATGCACTAACTCATACAAGTTGTCATTTCTATTCCTTTACTTATAATGTTAAATCAAGTTAATACTTCATTGTGAAGCAAATTTATTTTTTTGAACTGTGGTTGCAGGAAGAAGCTACTTTAGTACATTGTAATTGTACTTTATGTTATTCCAATTGTAATCTTAAGGTTATTACAATGTTGATTAACAGTTGTTGATTATGTTAGGACATCGAATTTTAGTACACAATTGTAATTTTATTATGACTGCACAAAAAGATATCGGTTCTTGTGATGATCAAAATTGATTTGAGAATGTCATTTTGGCATGGATTTAGGGTTTTTTAATGAATTGTTGTTGCTAATTTATACCATCAACCATATATATATGTTTGTTAATATCAAAAATTATATTGTAATTTTTTTTTAAAAATTTTTTCCAATTTGTCACGCGTTTAAAATCGCGGATAAATTTGTCACGGCCTAAATCATGCGATTATTTGTCACTTAAACTGCGGACAAATTGGTCACGTTTTAAATCAGGATAAATGGTCACGGTTTAGAATCATGATGAAATTTGTCACGGTTTTAAACCCGACAAACCGGGGCCATGACGACGTTGTTGTCACCGCTTAAAATCGATACCTGATTCATATCACGCTTAAAACCGTGACAAATCGCGAGATATGGTGTAGTGTAATATCGAAGTGAAATTAACTAATAGTCATTTACGTCATTTCATAAATGTCTCCTTTTGTAAATAAAAATAATGTGGTGTCACTGTAAGTTTTTGTAGTGGCAATATAATTCACCGATTAAGGATCCTAGGTATTTTAAATTATATTATTTATTTGATTTTGATTTTTGTCAATTTAGATTTTATTTAATTATTAAAGATCATCAATTAAGTCTTCTATTTTAATTATTAATCACATATATTTTAATTTATTTATCTTATTCAAATTAATTTAAATTTGATATCAAACCATTCGCTATTTGATCAAGAAAACATAAAATCTATGAGATTCTTTATCAACCATATTAAGAATCTGATTAAGCGATAAAGATGGGGCGTGGATAGGGATGAGAATTTTCTAGCGTGGTGAGAACGGTGAATGAGAGTCTCCATCTTATTGCAATTCTTATATCATTCTTGCTCGGCCTTGGTTATATGAGGATGTGGCGGGTCTAAGGACATGTTTTTCCTAACAGGGCAGGAATGGGGTGTTGGGATTTATTGAATTGTACCCGCTACATTGTCATTTCTATAATATATTTGTATATTGATTATATTTTAGAATCAAAATGTAAAAATCATTATTCACATATGCATTGCCAATACCATACATGGCATAGGTGTATAATTAATATCTCCCGAATTTGTAATAACATATAATAGAATGTTGAATAATTTTAAAGAAAAAACCACAGTCTCTATGAAAGTTAGTCAAATATTTTAGTGTGGTTATTTTGATAACTATAGTATTTACTATTTTTTTATTTTTTGTTTATATTTAGTAGATTTAATTAATCTTACAATGAGTAAAATATTACATATTACTACAATTTTTATCATGAATTATCATTCCCATGCAATGCACGTATGTAATTGCTAGGATGGTTAAAGGAAAGAAAAACGCAAAACAAAAAAAAAGGGCCAAAAATAAAATCTACAGAAGGAATTCATAGCAAAAAGATCAATTTATCGACAACAAAATTAAATTCTCGAATAAAAAGAAAAAGAAAAGATGGTAATAATTGTAAAAAGTACTCTAAATATGCTATTTATTTTTTTAGATAGCTAGACTCGAAAGATGATATTTAATGATATGAACCTACAAATTCTCAAAATAAAAAAAGGACTTCTTTACTTCTTTTCATTTTCCCCCACAGAAAGTCCTTTATTTCTAATTCTAATTCGCTCTCTGACAAGCTTTCGTGTAATTTAGACCCACCTCCTCTTGATGCCACTCATGAACTTAAGATATCATAGAAACTAAATTACAAATATTTAAAAATAGTCACCTGAAATAAAATAAGTATCTATAATCGTAATACAAAAATAACTTAACGTTGACAAAAGATAAACAATATTATTTTCTAAAAAACAAAAGATTATATACGTACAGTCAATACTCAATAACTAAAGAGGAAATTACACGAAAATAGCTTTTAAATTTGATTAATTCAAAAATCAGGTAAATTGAAACCATTTATAAAAATCAGGTAATTGAACAAACCAAAATTAAGCATTTTAGGTATGTGCAATTGAATGTGTGACAGCATGTGATTGCGCGGTTAAAAATCTGTGTTCGGTCCAAATTTCGACTGTGCAATTCATGGTGTAAAACCCATGCGATTTGCAATTTCTTATAAAGAGTGTGTAATAAATGACAAAGATTATGTAACTATTACAAAGTGTGTGTAACAATGTGTAATAGCGCATCATAGTGTATAATCTTACAAAAACTTTGGATTTCAACTATACTAGTTTTTGTAACTTTGTATAATGTGGTTGGTATTCGGTGTTTTGGGCATAAAATTTGTATAAGATGTCTATTTTGGATGGATAATAAATATTTTTGGCGTTTCTCGATGAACCTGCTCCAACCACTCGCTTCCTCGATGCTAATATGTCGGTTTTTGCAAATTATCTTCTATTTCTTAGTTATCAATAATTTTTGGATAAAAAAAAAAAATCTACCATGAATAAGGTACTGTAACGATGTTTTACCACCATAACCATCTTTGTATTACTTCTTAATACTATAGCACGTATTGTAAGCAGTGCCCAAATATGACTAGGGACTAGGCGTGTATCCACTAGATGGATAAGGCTTTAGAGCAATTTTGCTTGGTCTTATCTTGGTAGGTGGCGAGCAAACTTAATTAATTACATTGAAAAAAACAAAGATTTTAAAAAAAGGAAACGCATTAATTTTGGAACTCTTTCCATGTTTATCACTATTAAAAATACTCCATCAATCTTAATTATATAAACTTGTTGACTTTCTCACAAAGATGAAGAAAAATTATTGGAAAAGTAAAATTTATAACTAATTTCCTAATCTACCCTCATTTAATGAGTATTATTTAAAAATAATAATGGTTTTAATTAGATAAATTAAATAAGATTATTTTGGTAAATACACAAAAATACTCCTGAATATAAAAACAAGATCATATATTTTGGGACATTCCAAAAAGGAAAACAAGTCTTTACATATGGGACGGAGAGAGTAGGACTTTTGGCGGCCAGTCGCCCTTATAGCGTGATCTGCACTTATGGTAGTAATAGTAGAAATATCGCCCTATTATTATATAAAAGACACACGTCAGAGTGACGATCCCAATCATCCATCAAGGTTTAATTTCTTATAATGTATTATTATTACACATACTATTGGTCAATATTCTAAAGAGAGCGAGACGTGCTGAAATATGGAGTACAAACTTTAAATTTAAACATGCTTAAGCAAATATTGAAGTGCGTTTCCTAGAACTGAACTATTGGCAATTGGGGATCGAGCCTGGCGTTCAGTTTGTTTCCAATGAGCTTGTACCGGGAGAGTTGTAAATCGAATTCCCTGCCCGGCCGGTCTAGCATTTGTACTTGTTTTGGGCTATGACTGAGCCAAGTGGACCCCAACGTGCAAGAGAAAGAACTAAGGGTGTGTTTGATTCATTTCCGAGAAAATGAATTCCTGGAAAACGGATTTCTGGAAAACGGATTCCTACCTTTTCTTCGGATTGAGTTTTCCAAGAAAACTATACTTTTTGCGCTTTAAACGCCAGACTGAAAACGCTTTGAAAAACGAATCAAACACCTCAGATGGAAACTACGAAAACGAAGCTTTCCAGAAAAGTTTAAGCGATAGGGTGTGTTTGATTGGTAAATATTTTCCCGGAAAATGTCAAATCAAGGAAATCATTTTCCAAGTTGTGTGTTTAATTGCATTTGTTTTTCCGGAATTCGTTTTCCGGGACCAAGTCCTTAAAGCACAAAAACAATGATTTTCCTGAAAAACTCAATCCAAGAAAAGGGTGGGAATCGATTTTCCGGAAATTCGTTTTTCGGGAATTCCTTTTCCTGGAATCCTATCAAACACACCCTAAAATTTCTTCATGTTTTATTTTTATCTGTTCCCCGCGTTGAATTCAATGAACAGCTGAGGAGCCAACCTGGATTTACCAGTTACCACACGATTAATTTGAGGTGGAGCATCAAGCATCTACCTCTCTATGACTATAAGCATTTACGAATTCAATACACGAAGAAATATAGGAGTGGTATTATATTATATTAGTAGTATTGATTAACAAACAGAAATACTGGAGGCCAATGCTGAGTGATGACTTTGAATACGAACTGCTACTAATAAATGCATGAATTAATAGGTATTGAACTGTGCAACCCAATATTGGTGCTGGCATTAAATCCCCTCACCATCCACCCAACTTTGCTCGCACAAGTCTCAATATATATCCCACATTTTCCTTCCAGTTCAAACACGTCAATTTTCAATTATCCAATTATTATAGAGGTATACATAGGGCCAACTTGTTGAATATTATTATATTAGTAATTAATTAAGATGGCCGGCGGAGAGCAACACCTGCTGTCCACCGAGATTGTTAATCGGGGCATTGAATCGTCGGGCCCAGACGCCGGATCTTTAACATTTTCCGTTCGGGTTCGCCGTCGTCTGCCGGATTTCGTGCAGTCGGTTAACCTCAAGTATGTGAAGTTGGGTTACCACTATCTGATAAATCATGGGATTTATTTGGCCACAGTGCCGCTGCTGGTGCTGGTTTTCGGGGCGGAGTTGGGCACCCTCAGCAGGGCGGAGCTGTGGCGGATTGTTTGGGATAGCACCGCACGTTACGACCTCGCCACCATCATGGCTTTTCTTGCTGTCTTTGTCTTTACACTCTCTGCTTATTTCATGTCTCGCCCTCGCTCCATTTACCTCCTCGACTTTGCATGTTATAAACCCTCTGACGACTTCAAGGTAAATTTTTATTTATTTATTTACTCCCATTTTTAAGATCCAATTCATATATATATATATATATATATATATACACACACTAAGCTTGAGAATTATACTAACTCGACACCCAAATCTCTATACCTTCTAATACAGAACAAGTAAACTATAATTTTTACCCTTTTCTGCTGGTGGAGTCCAGTGCTGTATCCCAGTGTATATCTCGATATACACAGTCTGATTGGAAGCTTATTCATTTTGTATAATAAGTAAAATAAACTATATCATTGTTTTGATGCCATATATGTAGGTGACAAAGGAGCAATTCATAGAGCTAGCAAGAAAATCAGGGAAATTTAATGAGGATAGCCTTGCATTCCAGAAGAAAATATTAGAATCCTCCGGCATTGGAGACGAGTCCTACGCCCCGAAATCCATTAGTTACCCGGAAAACATTTGTACAATGAAAGAAGGCAGAGCCGAAGCATCAATGGTGATATTCGGAGCCGTCGACGAGCTTTTCGAGAAAACCGGCATTCGTCCCAAGGACGTCGGAATCCTAGTCGTCAACTGCAGCATATTCAATCCGACTCCTTCTCTATCGGCGATGATCATAAATCACTACAAGATGAGAGGAAACATATTGAGTTTCAACTTGGGCGGCATGGGTTGCAGTGCTGGAATTATCGCGTTGGACTTGGCGAGCGATATGCTTCAAGCGAACCCGCACAATTATGCAGTGGTTGTTAGTACTGAAATGGTGGGGTACAATTGGTACCCTGGAAAAGAACGGTCGATGCTCGTCCCGAATTGTTACTTCAGGATGGGTTGCTCGGCCGTGCTCCTCTCCAATCGCCGCCGCGACTACCCTTTTGCTAAGTATAGGCTTGAACATATTGTTAGGACCCATAAAGGTGCTGATGATCGTAGCTTCAGGTATATATCTAATCTCTAATCATTAATTACGTTCGGCACTTTTTCAATTAGAATTTTATTAAATAATAAAAAAATTTCAGGAGCATCTATCAAGAAGAAGATAGTGAGAGGATCAAAGGATTAAAGATGAGTAAAGATTTGATTGAAATTGGAGGTGATGCACTCAAGACTAACATCACAACATTAGGACCACTTGTGTTGCCAATTTCTGAGCAACTCCTATTCTTCTCGACGCTTGTATGGAGGCTCTTTTTAGGCATTAATAACACAAAACCGCAGCAAACAAAGCCATACATTCCCGATTACAAGCTAGCATTCGAGCATTTCTGTGTGCACGCGGCGAGCAAAATGGTGCTCAATGAGTTGCAAAGAAATTTGGGACTCAGTGAAAAGAATCTTGAAGCCTCACGTGCTACATTGCACCGTTTTGGCAACACGTCGAGCAGTAGCATTTGGTATGAGTTGGCCTATTTGGAGGCAAAGGAGAGAGTGAAACGAGGGGATCGAATCTGGCAACTGTCATTTGGCTCGGGGTTTAAATGCAATAGCGCTGTTTGGAGATCAATGCGGCATGTTAAGAAGCCATCGAGGAATCCATGGCTTGATTGCGTTGAGAGGTATCCGCAGAATGCAGACTAACTAGTCTGGATTTTCCTTGTGTTTTATGTAAAATCTATATATGTCCCAAGTCTGTTTTATAATTATATATATGAATCCAGTTTGAGGCATTATAGGGATACCGTGACTTAGACACATTCATCTACGACCACGCCAAGAACGCAAAATTTTATATGTATTGTCAAATGGTGACAAGTTAATCGTTTCATTTTGTTATGCAATTGTGTCAAGATATTCCATACTTGAGTAGTATTTTCTTTTCAATGAACTTAATTGGTCATAGTTGGAAAAAAATTATAGCACTCCTGGAGTAACAAACATTCGGCAATCGAGGCCAAAATGAGAACTGCTCACCTACACATAGATTATATTATTTATTAAATTGTGGCTCTCTATGTGTAAGTGGACAACTCTCATTGGTCGGGAGGACTGAATTGAGTACTTTGGGAATACTAGAATTTTTTCTGTTATAGTTGATAGTTTTGAATCATTTGTAACAGATTGTCACAATTTGTTAGATTTGTTTAGATTTGTTTGATTTTTGTTCCATCGATAGAAGACCCTAGAATAATGTGAGTGAGACTATATAATTTGTAATTTGGTGAACTAAATAAATTGAGTCAGTTCTTCATCTTTTATATCATATTCAAACTAATTTGTTCTTCATGATATCAGAATAGTGTCAGATCTAAAGAAAATGTGATGTTGGGTTGGAAGAATAGTAATTTCCAAAGCAACAAAATAAATGAAAATTCATGAATCTAAATGTGAAATTCCTGCAGATGGCCAAATACATTAAGTCTTCCGGAAAAGAAGAAAACTCCTCCAATTCCCGGATAGAAAGGCAGACTGAGCAGTTCGGAGTAAAATGTCAATAACTTTGTGTAGAAAATTCCAAATCCAGATCCGTAAAATTATTTGTAATCCTAACTCAAATATCTTTCCAGTGGTGTCCAATTTGCTTCATAAAAGTTGCTGAATTAATCCCAGAATGTGACCCTTCATGTTCCGTACCTTGGAAATCAACATACCAATGAAAGGACATGGAATTCTTTTGGTTCAAGTGATACTCTTGTATCAAAATGGCTCCATTTCAAATAGAAACCTAACTCTCTCCAACAAGACACAGTTCGAAACCGGGAATCTTTATTTCAACAAACAATTGGATCACAAATCAAGCCGTTTGATCTAAGTATAATATAATGCTTCATATATGTTTTTCAATGCTTGAAGAAAGCTTGCTCTTCAGTATCATCCAAATGCGTCTACAGGAAATAATTGAGAAATCCAATTTTATGAGATGTAAACATTTGGGGTGATGAAATCGGATTTGCTTCACATTCACCAGACTCTGTTATGACTTATGGTAATAGATGGTGGCTGAAAGACTGGCTTCATGTCCTTGAAGACTTCCAAATTACGGTAATCTTATTTATGAGCTTTTGAGTTCTATGTATCGGACCGTCCCTTAGAATTCAAGGGCCCTAGGCTCGTCTACACAGCGGTCCACAATTAACGGTTTAAAAAATCACAAGATACAACCATCATAACTAAATTTCTTTTCTAAATAAAAACTTAAAAGTAACAATAATTCCCATAAGAAAAAATAATAGCAATATGAAAATTTAGGTTCAGTTCATATTCAGTCCTCTAACATTTTGATATAAAAAATCAGACAATTAAACTATTAAATATTACAAAATTTCAATCAATGTTTTCTAGGGCACATTTTCATACACTGTTGTTAATCAATTTAATCTCTTGGGATATTATTGACTAAATGTCAGACTTTACTTCAATTTTGAGAAGCTTATATCTGTAGCGGACAATTGAAACCATTATAATCAACAATAGCAATAAGTAATCCACATGTTTGGGAAAAAATCCATCTTTTTTATTTTGGGTGTTTTTGTTTGGGGTATCTCGGCTTGAAAATCCAATCCCAAGATACATTTTATTTGAATAAGTTAAAACGTACAAAATGAGGGGAGATGTCATGAGCCTTATCGCTCTCAAAATTACAATCCAATGACGAAGAATTTAAAGAATGCATGAGAAAGAGCCGTACTACTCCCCAGGATTACAAATGTAAGAAAAGGATATATCAACAATCTACTAACTAGACTTCTTAAGATATGGGATACCTTCTCTGTCAGTATGGATGATTCCTGTGATTAGTCCTTGAAAGGAACTTGGATGATAGATAGTTAAACCAATCTTTGCATGCCCAGATTGGCAAACCAATCCGCTGCCCAATTCGTCTCTCGCCACACATGTTTTATGCTCCAACCCTCTTGCTGAGCTTGTGATCTGATAAAGCCAATACCATATTGCAAGGGCCAATGACCAGATTTCCCACTCGATAACATCTGAGTCACATTCAGGGATCAGTATAATATACACTTTAGAAAGGCCACGCGCAATACAAAGCTTGATCCCCGTAACAATAGCCTTAACTTTAGCTTCAAGTACAGAAAAAATCCATCTTTCTTAAATCGCCTATTTTATTTTTAGTTTTTATTTTTTTGATAAATCGCCTACAACTTTGAGTTCTAGAATACTTCATGCTCCTCAATATCAGAAACCACGTCAGAAATTTATTAAACTTTATTACACGAGTTTTTAAAAATCATCATATATAAACTATATGAACTAATTAAGCATGACAAACGATTCATTGTTGTGGAAAACTTAAAAACTTTTGACTTGACTTGAGGACCTCGGGACATCTTTGTGCAGGATAGGTTGTGGGCTACAGTAATCAGCACACAACGGCTGAATTTGAAGTAGAAATGAGAAAAATAAAAGCTTAAACACTGAGATTTACGTTTTAAAATCCTCAAATTGGTCGGAGTAAAAACCACTGGCAAAGCGGTAGAAGGATTTCACTATCGACAAAAGGATTACAACAACTTCTCTCTAATATAAGGAATAAGAGGCACTGACGAGATATACCTATAACTTATAATAGGAGAAAACTACCTTTTTCACTTGAAATAAAAGTAATAACCACAGAAAAATTTAGGAGAAACTCACATTTTATCTTTTTATCTTCTAATTTTCTCTCTATTTCTCTCATGTAGATTGCTCTCTCTTTGTGGGATTACATCTCAAGCGAATGGGATACTTGAATCACCGAAGAATTTGCCCCAATTTATAGGCATATTTCAATGGCAAAAATATAATAATTAGCATTAAATAAATGCTAATTAATCACTCCACCAATTCCACCGAGAGAGCATGCCACTTTTCTTATTCTTTATTTGACAATGGAGCCTCCCTTTCTTGATTAGCTAGGTCATGATTGTCTCCCCACTTGCCTCCTCATTTCATCAACTTTCCCATCCGTGCCAACAACCAAGAAATCTTTCCAAATTCTTCACCTTAGCCACCATATTTGAACTCTGGGCCACGCTTGGCCTCCCCCAAATTTTCCAACAATCTACCCACTTGGAAACAAATGTGGATTTTTCGTAATAATCCTTCAATCCTTTCTACGCTTGCCATGCTCATGCCGCTTTGCTCACGTTTACGCTATGAGCCAATAGAAAATCGACATAATGTAAACTTGTTGTTGACCGCTTTGTTAACATATCCGCTAGGCTGATCTTATCACCATTATGGATTTTCCGAATATCCACTTCCTTCTTCCACCTTCTTCACTAACAAAGTGGATACTTGAACCAATGTGTTTCGGCCCTTGAATGAAATGCATGGATTCTTTTGCCAAGTGCAAAGCGCCTCGTATCACAAAATAGAGTAATCTTCTCATGTTTGTGCCCAAACTCTTCCAATAACATTTGCAACCATTATTACCTCTTTGTCTTTGGCTTGTGTAGGCTGCCACGCATGTCTGCCTCCGTCGTTGGCGTGAGCCACGATAGATCGCAAATAAACCCAACCTCACTGCTCCTCGGCCAAAGAAGAGTAAATACATAACCTGCGGGTGGATTTGCTTTTATCAAGATCACTGCAGTGTCCAGGAATCAACATAGCCTTTGACAATAAAATCTGATCCTTCCATAACATAATCGCAGCATCCGAGGTACCCTTTTGATATATCTCAGGGATCCTCTTCCACTGATATTCCAATGCTCTCTACCAGGATCTAGCCATGTGTACGGACTAACTTGCTTCCCCTTTGCTTGTGCAATGTCCGGCCTTGTACAAACCATAGCGAACATTAAACTACTATTGATGCATACTAAGACCGAGAAATCTCCATCCTCTCCGGCTTCACTGCTAGGGACTCATGTACTTGAGATAACTTGAAATTAATGTGGGAAGAGGTGTAGAGATTGACTTACAATCTTGCATATTGAAGCCGCGTGTAAGATTTTCTTCAAGTAATTCTTCCGAGAAAGCCAAATCTTCCACATATTATTTACATCGCTTCCTGATAAATTTGCATCCTTAGAATCTTGCTTCTGTCGGGTCCCAAGTCCTTCATTTCAAAACTCTCTAGCCAATTGAGCCTTCAGTGCATGAATCCCGATCTTTGTTGGGGCCTCACTGCGCCAACATGTAAATCAACATACAACTTGATAAAATAATGAAATCACCATCACCAAATCTCTTGTTATAGACACAAGGATCTTGCATTGTAACTGGGTTGTATCCAAGGCTCGTGGATGAAGGAATCAAATCTCTTATACCAACATCTCGGCTACTGTTTGAAGACAAAGATTATATGGATTTGTTCAGCAGGTCAAACCAAGTTCTCTTTTCTTTGTCTTCAGCCAAAACCTTACGGTCGAGCATACAAACACTCTTTCATCAAGTTTACCATGAAGAGTAGCAGCTTCACATCCAAGCTCGCTTCTTAATGCAGAAACCATATGTAGCATACACATCTTAGGTACACTACCTAAATTGTGTCTCTAGTTTTTCTTTTGAAGTGCTATCATATCCTTTTCTTGCATATTATCATTTGCATATAGTACATCTCCACGATTATCACCTTGTGGCGGTGGCAAGAACTCCACCAGTAGTACCCCTTAACACCATCGGCCTCTTTTCGAGAATATGCACTTTACGGATTTTTTTGATCCGATTCCAACTTGCACTTTGTAGTCTTTGGAAGAGAAAACACACACTGATTTCCTTTTATTAACTCGGATACAATTCCCACATCTCACTAAGCGGATACAAAGTATCTTGCACCCTCCTAGGGATATAATCAAGCGGCGATTTCCAAACATCAAAATGAATCTGACTCAAGCTAGTTTTTACTTCTAATAGTAGAAGTACCAAACTTTAACTGCGTTGTTACTAGTAAACAATTCTTTTAGCTCGGAGAAAGTTACGGTTACGAGAGAAATCTCGAGTAGCCTTTTTCTCACATGCGTCTGCGAGCTTTAACCGATGCCACAACATCGTTGATTCTTCTATTGAACTTGCCGATGCAATGTATCCTTCTTCTTCTTTCAACATTGTCTTCTTTAAGCATCCACGGTTAAGAGCCGTCTTTTTCTTCTTTTCATTATTACAAGTGCGCTAGACATTAACAATCTTCATGGATCCCAAATCTCTTTGTCTTAGTCTTTTTCTCCGATACACTACGACAATACTCGAGTAAATGGCGCTAGATGAAAATTAGCAATAGTATTGCCATCCATCTCGCCTCATTTATCATCAGTGATATAAATCGCTGACCTTTTCTCCAATTGCCTCCCAAGTGCGGTTATCTTTTCTCATCTTGCTTTTTTATTCTCATTTTCCACAATGAGAAATTTTTCCCATTGAATTTCTCTATTTCATATTTCGTCGTCATTTTTATAGGTATCTCCTTTCCACTAACTGGATCTGATGTCGGCTATAGATCTAGTGATTTTCTCAAAAAATCGACTTGACTTGAAGGACCCTGGGACATGCCACCCGTTTAGACCCGGCCATCGGGCTTGTTCTGGCTGGTTGCGATCTTCAATTGGTTCCGTGCTAGTTCACTTTTGGTTTGAACCGGAACCATAAACCATTGGTCACAAACGGTCACAAATGTTACCGTTCACTACCCCCAATTCAATTTTTTATCCTTTTTAATTTTTTTTAATGTATAAATATCCTTTTTCCTCTCTAAGTTTTCGGCACAGAACTCTCAGCTCTCAATCTCTCAACTCCCATTCTCTCAACTCTTGACTCAAGCTAGTTGCATAATTACATTACATACTTACATTTGCTTACATTTTGCAATTTACAAATTTCTATATACTATCTTTATAATCTCAATTCTTATTATTATACTTTCTATACTATATTTTTATTTTACACTACTAAAATGTCGGCCGGACTTTACTGAAGATACATCAAACCAATTCTTGGTTTTGGTGATTTTTCAACTCAAGAAAACGGACATGCCTTAGATTCAAAAAATGACGAAGGTCTAGACTAGGAAGATGGAGGAAGAGAGAAGAGGAATACGAGAATTTCTAGTTCAAAAATTTTCAATACCCATTTCAAAAAAGTACCAATAGCGGGTAAGAAATTTCAAGTATTATGCAATTATACAATTATTGTGACAAGAAGTTCAAATTCAAATCCGGATGGAGATATGGCACTTTCAATAGGTATTTGGAAAATTAGAATAGTGATGTCGTAGTTGGACTCCAGTTGACACAAACTGAAATTACCGGGTATGCAAGTTCTTCTAATACTTCTCAATTATTTAAGTACTCGGACAAAAGAAATAAAACGGAATTAGCGAAAATAATTAATATGGAACACTTAGCTTTTAATTTTTAGTGAAAGTATGCCTAGAAATACTTTGAAACTTACACTTTTGAAAATGTTTAGAGACAAAAAAAAAAGAATTGGTACAATTTTTTTTCAAAATTAAGCAAATCAGTTTCGACTCATTGGGAAACACATTCCTATATGGGCATAACATGCCGATGGGTTGATAACGAATGGTGTATGCAAAAAGGAATTATTGTATTTAGAGTTTTTGATGATCGACATACCACCGATAATATTTTTAGAATGATTCAAAATATTTTGGAAAATATGGTATAGTTAGGAAAGGTTTTCTATTTCTTTTGATAATGCGTCAGCAAATACCCATTCAATTAATGACTTACAAAGTATTTGCCAACCTAATATCGGCAGTAAATTTTTTCATATTCAATGTGCATGTCATGTTTTTAACTCGTGCGTACATGATGCGTTGAAATGCTTAAATTTGCACTTAGTCTAATTAAACAAACAATTTCTTATTTATGGTTACATCCCACAGGAATGAAAAGTTGGCATAAGTTTTCTAAAGAAAATGATAGGGGACCAAAAAGATTTCCTAATGATATTCTGATTCATTGGAATTCAATTTATAAGTTACTAAACAACTTCTTTGCATATAAAGATTTGTTGTGCAGTTTTATTTCACAAAATGTCCCTCAAGTTGCTTCATATCCACAAACTTGGGACGTTTTCACTAATTTTTTGGAATTTTTAAAAGTTTTTTTATGATGCGATACATGTTTTAAGTGATATTTATCGTCTTACATCACGTTTACTTTTAGCTGAATGTATTAATGTGGCTAGTGCATTTTAAGAATATTATGATGATATGGTTGTAGGAGAATCAATGACATTGATGAAAAGTAAATGGTTGAAGTATTTTACGAAAATTCCTTTAATTAATCTCGTTGCATGTGTTTTTTTAATCTTAGGACTAAAATAGAAGGTTTAGCTGTTTATTACGAATGTTTGGGTCTTAACAAAGTTGATGTTGATATGCAAATGTATCAAGTTAAAAAATTATTTAGAGAATTATTTGAAGAATGTTTAAATTGTTATGGATTATCTTCTTCATCTTCCACCTGTTCTACTTCTAGTTAAGTTCGGAACGATTCAACTAAACTTGGGGCTGGTGATCAATTATTTAGGCAATGACATAAAAAAACCTAAGGATTCATCCGGTCCATATCCCGAGCCTAACATTTATCTAACAGCTATTTTTTAGTTTGGTAATAGTGAAGTAGGCAAAGATTTTCCAGTCCTAGAATGCTGGAAACGTCACCAAAATTCTTATCTTATACTATCACCAATCACAAAAGATATACTTGGAAGCCTGGTATCAACCATTTCCATAGAACAAGCTTTTAGTATCATAGTATGGGAGGACTTATTTTTTATTGGAAACGATCTACCTCGCACCCCGATTCATGAGAAGCGCAAATATGTGTCGACGATTGGTGCAAAGCATATGAACCAGCCCAACAATTTTAGTATAAATCTGATGACAACAACTTTAACCTAACTATTGGCGGAAGTGGAACCGCAACTTAGGCTGCATGTAGTGACTAAATGAAATGGGTGAGAGAACTATGTCGGCTCTATTCCTCATGAGAGGATATGTATGTATCTTAATTTTTCGTTAGAGATTAAGATAATGCCTTATTTTATTAAAAAAAAATTCTTACTTTTGTTTGGCGTTTGGGGCTATAGTATCAATTTTATTTTATTTTTAAATAAAACAAAACTATTGAACTAGCGGTTAAAAACCGGCTAGAAAGTAAAGGTTTTTTAAAGATCGTGAACGGGTTCAAAAATCGGCACTTCGAAAGGTTCCGTGCTGACTTACTCTAGCCAGGAATCGTGAACCGGCTGTGCACGAAGCATGGTCAGATCTACACCCATTGTTTTGGGGGAGATGTGCCATCTTTAATACGGATCGAAAGGGCTCTTACAGTGAAAGAAAGTAGTTGTTATAAAGAAAAATTGGAATCGAAAATGGCAGTTCGATTCCGCTACCCACAGTGGGTAGCTTATGCTACCCACAATTGCCGAAAAAATTTGTGTGGCCCCCATCGCCCCCCACAATCAGGGGCAGTTATGTATTATTCATCTAATCTAATGTAGATGCTAACAAAAATAAAAAAATAAAAAATTTCTAATAACATGGCGCCAATGAGAGCGCCACGTAGGCGTGGGTACCTACCCACATGGGTAGGTGAACAAAACCGTCTGAAAATGGTTGTCAACGAGAGATGGAAAGACAGTTAAATCCAGTAATATCGGAGTACTTGAGTGTTTCTACTGATTTGGATGATACAACTTTTCTTGGGTATATGGATTCAAATTCAGTCAGAAGGATAATCATTACAAGTTGATCAAATTATCCCTAAACTGAGTTTTGATGATGATGAACTGGAGGTAAAAGTTTGTTCATTGGGATTTGATGCATGGAGATCTATTGGGATTCTTCCATTTTATTTTATCCTCCATTATTTAGTAAAATTTCTTTATGGTAATCTCATTGGGTTGTTTATTATCCTCCATACACGTTCGTTTTTATATTTTTTTCCCCTTTTCGCTATAATTTATAAATTCTAATTCTTTGTACTAGCTGTTTCACCCGTGCGTTGCACGGGAGACAAATTTTTCAACTGATAACGATATTGATAGATGTTAATAATATTAATATAAAATCTAAAAAAATAATTAAAATAAAGAATGAGTTACAATAATAAATTTAAATAATTTAACTTGGAACAATTCTATAAAAATTTCAAAAGAGTTTCTTTTATATTTCATAGTAATCCATTCTACCAGTATGCAAGGAATAACTTACGATAATCCACACAACTTAATTTACTATTCTTCATAAAATAGCAACTTAATTAGCATTTACACCCATGCTTTGCACGGGATGATCATTTGTAGCAGTGATTGTGATAATATAAAATATTTTATCCATTGCAAGATAAATCTACTAATATAAATGCAAAATAAAATAACCTTAAATATTATAATTATCAAAATAACTCTACTAACATTAGTAGAGCTCATTGTTTTTCTTTGAAATTATTTTACATTTTATCATATACAATTATAAATTTTAAAAGATATTAATTATACATCAGCATGATGTACGTTATTAACAATTAATATATAAATAATGATTTTTAAGTTTTAATTATGAAATATAATGAGTATAGAGATATATTATAAAAATAATAATATAGTGAGTAATGTCAAGCCGGATCCTAATACCCTGTTCGCTTATGTGGGAAACACTTATCCTCATTCAGGTCCCATCCTTATTTACTCTGAGGCTGACGATGATGATATGAGAATTACAAACTTCCATTCCTCGTCCATGCCCGTTAGAAAATTCACATCCTCATCCATGCCCCATCATGATGGTTTAATTGAAAACTTTTATTTCGATATTTTATTTTTTCAATAAATACTTTTTAAATATACTAAACACGTGTATTAATATATTAGGTATAAACTTACTAATTTAACATATTCGACATATTAAATATTGAATGATTTAATATAATATTTAAATTAATTTGGATAAGACAAATAAATTGAAATATATATGATTAATACTTAAAATATACAATCTATTTGATGATATTTAAAAATTAAATAAAATCTCAATTGCCAAAATTTGATGTAAAATAAATAATTTAAAAGTACGTGGGATTTTTAATATTTATTTAGGAGATAGAACACGTAGATAAATATTTAACATAGTTGAAAGCCGCTTAAAATATTCTAGTTGAATCATATAATTCAATAATTGATTGAGTCGATAAATTGTTGCAAGAATTCTTAGGCTTATTCACTACTAAAGCGATATATTGAACCAAAGAATTATTATATAATTGTTGGTTAAGTGAGTAATCAAAATAAAAATAATACTATTTGAAAACCTACTTTTGGAGCTTGTTACTTAAAAAAAATGAGAAGATCCTTTGAAACACCCGTATCTATGCAAAAAGAAATATTAATATTTTGTCATCAACTGTAACTCAAAAGAAATATTATAGAAAATACAAAAATACATGAGAATCAAAAGAAAAGTATGTTTTGAAAAAAACATAATACTGAAAAAAGTAAATAAAGTTAACTATGGACTAATGATCAGTTAACTTACTTTGCAATAAGATGTAACACCCTAATTCTAAGAATCTAGAATCTTATAGGTGTTAACTTAGCTTTATTTTAAAATCACGTGAAAATTTAAATTAATTTCATAAGCATATTTTTACTTGTAGCAATCTAATTAATTTTAAAAGTTTTCATTTTTGAAATAATTATGGTTCCCCTTTTAGTAATTTAATTAATTTTGATTAATTTTTCGTCTAATAAAACTCTCTTAATTTTCATCAAATGAAAATATATCCAACTAAATCTAAGAAATATAATTAATTGTAATATAATTAATTCTAATTAATTCTTGTTTTTATGAAATTATTTACAAAAATAATTTATTATTTCTAAATAATTTATTTTTTAACCACAGTTTTAAGAATGGTAAGAATATAATTTTAAAGATATTTTATAATTAAAAAGATATCTTGCATGTCAAAAGATATCTTTCATTTTTTAAGAAAAAATCTAGCTAACCACGGCAATCTAATTAATTTTAATTATTATTTATTTTTTAATTAATGTTATTTTTATATTTTAAAAATACAATTGATTAATTTTAATCAACGAAATCATGTCAATTTTACTTACATTGAAACCAAGTCCAAATTAAATAATACTTGATGTTACTAATTTTAATTAATTGTATAAGTCAAATTTTAATTGATTTTCATTTTAGCTAATTATTGTATACATCTAATTTTAAAGAAATCTTATAATTTAAAAGATATACTACAATTAAAATTTTTTTTCATTTTTTAAGGAAAACCCACATCAATTTAATGATTTTTTTATATTAATTATATTTTCTCCTTTAAGAATGTAATTAATTTGGATCAATCCTTATCCACTGAACACATGTATAGCAAAATATTAGCAACAGAATTTATTATTTTAATTAATTATTGTTTAAATAATTATATTTAATTTTTTA
This sequence comes from Jasminum sambac, assembly GCA_018223645.1. Classification (NCBI taxonomy): domain Eukaryota; kingdom Viridiplantae; phylum Streptophyta; class Magnoliopsida; order Lamiales; family Oleaceae; genus Jasminum; species Jasminum sambac. The sequence continues at coordinate 29,912,890 of CP073640.1, forward strand.
TTTAATTTAATTATTTCTAAAAAATTAATTATTTCCAAAATAATTTGCTTTATAGCTATAATTTTAAGAATTACATGAATCTAATTTTAAAAATATCTTATAATTGAAAGGATATCTTGAGATTTAAAAGATATATATATATATATATATATATATTGATTCAATTAATTAAAAGATCAATTAATGTTACAATTGAATGATTAATTGAACAAAATTGATGTTTACCGCGTTTCTTTTAATTTTTATGTAAACATTAAATGAATTATAATTTTTATCTCACCAAAATTAAATCTTAGCTTGAAATCGCCAATTTTAATTAATTTTCATTTATTAGCTAATTATTATTTTAAAAATAATACATTCATTTTAAAATTAATTAAAGGGTCCAAGTTAAGTTTTAAATTTTCATGTTACACATTTATTTTAATTTTTATGTAAAATTTAATGAATTGTAATTTTTCATCATAACAATTAAATCTTCCAAAATTGGTCATTTAAATTAATTTTTGTTCCTTAACTAATTATTTATAAAAATGATGGATTATTTCTAAAATTAACTATCGAGTCCAACCTAATTTTTAAAATTTTTAGTCCAAATTCGGAATCGTGATGGTGGGATTTTGTCTCAACTCAAGACATTATAGGTAAGTTTCTTTTTCTTTGTGTAAAAGTTTAATGAATCTTAATTTTATATCGCCAAAAAATTGAACCTTGAATTCGTTTTAATTTATTTTTGTTTGTTAGCTAGTTATTTATAAATTAATTAATTATTTCTAAAATTGATGTAGTGCGATCTTATTTTTTTATTTTAATGTTAAACCTTTATTTGAATTTTTGTTTAAAAATTTAATCAATGAATTTTGTATGGATAAAAATTAAAACTTAGTGGAAATTGTTAATTTTAAATAATTTTTTAAATATGAAAATTATGAAAAAGCGATCGAGTCAAAAATTCATTCTAATTTCTAGAAACGACCATATATTTTTCAAGACATAAACTTATAAATTGAAGCTTTTGAAAGAAAAAATAAGAAATTTCAAAATTTCTTGATTCAAAATAAATTGAAATTTATCACAAATATATAATATTTATCGATTTTGTGTAATTACGAAAATTATATTTAAGTACTAGATTAATATCTAAATTATTATTTTGGAAAATTAAAGATTTATTAGGAAAAAAATTATCTCGTTTTAAACATAAAATAAAGTTAGTTTTACCATATATTTGAGATAAACAAATTGAAGTATTATTTTTATTTAATGCATTTTCAAGGTAAATCAAACATGGAATAGAATTAAAAGTTAAAACATTTTATACATTTCATTATATTTGAATTTTATACACAAAACATCGATTAAGTGTTGTAAGAAATTATTAATTTATATTTAAGTTGAACACTAATTTATATATTTGTGGGAAATTTTAATTTTCAAAAAAATAAAATTTATGTATTAATAGTATACTTATTTTAAAGCTATCATCAAGTCGAGTAAAATAGAATGACAATTTTTTTATATGTAGAAAATGAAAAAAAGGAGAAAATGATAGAAGGTATTTAGATGTAATGAAATTGGATAAAGTATGGTAGAAATAATAAAATAAAATTTATATACATTAATATTAATATATTAGGGAGGAAAAAATAAAAGAAAGTTGGATATGGATTTGATAATAAAAAATAAAAAATAAAAAGATATTTTTTAAGTAGAATACGGATTTAGGACAATATAAAATATAATAATAAAAATCATCATTTTCTATATATAAAAATTATTCTATTATAGATAAAAGATTATATTAGGAAAATTTAATATGAGGGAAAAATTGAGGAGTGCATTTAGGCGGAAAAAGGCTCTTTATATATATATATATAGATTTATATTTAAGTTGAACACTAATTTATATATTTGCGTTAAATTTTAATTTTTTTAAAAGTAAAAATTTATATATTGATAGTATACTTGTTTTAAAGCTCTCATCAAGTCGAAAAAAATAGAATCACAAATAAAAACTATCATAAGATAAAATATAGATAAATTATTATAATAAGAGAAGAGCCTCATTTTCTATATATATAAATTATTCTATGTATAGAAAGAAGTTTATAGTAGGCAAATTTAATAGACGGAAAAAATTAAGGATGTGCTTAGGAGGGAAAAAAGGCTCCTTATATATATATATATATATATATATATATATATATATATAAATATATAAAGATTTTGATTGGCTACAACAGTTTGAGCTGGAAAACTATTAAATAAATGATTAAAAAATATTTTTTGTTCAATTCTTTTTCTATATTATAGATGTTTCATTGATTTCATTTCATTTTCCTATAAATTGTAGTTCTTTGCATGTTTCATTGTTTTCATTTTAAATATTTTTTCATATTTCTTCTTATAATGTAGTAGCTTAATTTTTTAATTTAGTTAATTACTGTAATATTTTGATTTTAAAATGAAATTTTTTATATAATTCCTAATATATTTTGTCATTTTCATTTTATTTTTTCTTCTAATTTCATAGTTTGACTATTTAATTTAATTTAATTAACTTGCAGTACCCATATTTTGGTTTTTTATTTATTTTGTTTATTTATTATATAATTCCTCACATATTTTTTCATTTTCATTTTATTTTTTTTCATTTTCTCTTATAATTTTACAATTTGTCCTTTTAATTTAATTAATTAATGTATATTAAACACTCCCTATAATACATTAGAAAATCATTGCACACTTTGTGCAACATGTTATACTATGTGTAATTCATATTGTCATTTTTTTATTTTGTTTTTATACGATTCTTCATAGGTTTATTTGGTTTTCATTTTACATTTTTTCCAATCTTCTTATAATTTTGCAATTTGACCCTTTAATTTAATTAATCTATAGTGCACATTCTATGTAATTAGTCTGTAATACATCACAATACCATTACACATTAAAGATTATATATAATATGTATTACTCTCTCCTTCCCAGTTATATGGTCTATTTTTCCTTTTTTGGATATCACAAATATATAGTCATCTTTCTATATATAGCATATTTTTTAATGCTCATTTACTAATGTGCCCCTCTATAATCTTGAAAGTGTAAAGCATACCTTCTTATCTTTACTAAATCAACGTTTGGAAAATGACAACAATTAAATACACACGTTTTTGAAAAAAAGACTATAACAAGGATCAAAGCAATACAACTGAGAAAATTGACAAGTCACCATATCTTACAAAACCATGCAATGTCTGTGTACATTTGAACCTAATTTGGACTCAATGGAACAACTTTGGGCTTGATTTAGCTACAACTTGTTCAAAAATGAAGGTTGAACAATCTATCAACTCCATTGAAGCTTCAGAAGCAATATGCAAAGTAGGAAATGAGTCTATATTAACGAACAATGTGAGACCGATGCTTGATTTGAATGCCCCACCAACATACGACGGGTACATTTTAGCCACTCAAGATATTCATTATATGAAATCTACCATGTTGAAGATCTACATACTAAACGTTTTGAGATCAAGACTTATAATGCTACAACAAAATTCGGGATTCTCTTCGAACCTATCAATCAGGAGAAGATGTATCCATTGATGGACTAGAATGAAATTTCCATGTTTTGTTTTGCTAGCCATTGGCAATTAGAATGAAATTTCTATATTTTGATTGTAATGAATTTTCTATGCTACCATCGGCTAGCTATGTAATTTGATTAATGGTTTTGTGATTAAGCCATGTGAAATTTCTCTGTCTCGTCCATTGCTTTGAGTTTCTGTGTTTTGTGCATTTCTTGAGTTTCTATATTTTGTCCACAATATTTCTTATTTTCATAATTACTCATGCATAGAAAATAATCACGGAAAATTAAAGGGGAAAATATAGAGATAGAATTCCTTAGGGTGCGTTCGTTTGCTTTTTGGGCGTTTTCTATTTTCTGTTTTCGAAAATATTGAAAACGCGTTCTGTTTGTTATTTTCGAAAACACATTTTCAAAAATATTTTCAAGATTTGTATAGAAAACTCGAAAACGTCTTTTTAACGTTTTCGGAGTTTCCTATGTTAAATGTCAAAAACAAGGAAAACGCGTTTTTGGATTTTAGACTTTACTTTTATTACATTTGAGTCCCAAATTTTCTTTTTTGTATATTTTAGTCCCAACCACCAACGACCACCGCCAGCTATCGCCAACCACCATCGGAAAAGAGTCAAACCACCAGATCTGGTGGTTCTCAGGTGGAGAATCACCATCCGCAGGTGGTTTTCCACCTTCGCAGGTGGTTCTTGAAGGTGGAGAACCACCCGCGATCACATGCGAAGGTGGAGAACCACCTTCGCACGTGGTCATCAATCGCCAGCGAGATCGCCGGCGACTGCAGGAGGAGAAAGAAAGGGTGGGTTGGGGATAGCGTGGGGTGGGGGTAGGTTGGTGAAGATGAAGGCCTGTTTAAAGATTTTGAAAAGTTTTAGGATTTTTTTGCAATTTTTCTTATACGAAATTGTATTTTTTTAAAGTATAATCCAAACACATTTTCTATTTTCTCTTCTCAAAAATAATTTTTCAAAACAATAAACCAAGCGCATTTTCAATTTTCTTAAAATAACAATTGAAAACAGAAAATACCAAAAAAAGGGGAAAATATAGAGATAGAATTTGCTTTCCATTTAATTAAAGAATAACATCCAAAAATTTCTGATTGAAGTTTGCAATTCTAGAATAATCGACATTCAAAAAAATGACAATCAAAACGACGACTGCAAGGTTGCAATTCTAAAACAGATAGCAAGACTTAACAAATTGAAGGTTAGAAAATGTTTACGTACATTTTCATCATCAAGTTAAAGCCTCTTTTGCAATGTCAAGAACTTCAGACTTGAACTCAATACAGTTTGGTAATTGTCCATTTCTCATTAGCTTATGTTTGTTCAGGTGTGGAATGAAAGGATTTATATAAAAAAGGGAAAAGATGAGGCATCGAGGCCAAGAGTGAGCTATGAATGCAGAGAAGGAGAACGATCAATATGGGAAGCTTAATAATATTATTGATACATGCGTTTAAATGCAAGAGGCGACCCAACGACTTGCTAACTCTATACAAGATAAAGATCTATGTTGCTTGGAGGGCAAACCTAGGATATACATGGACTAGAAGTTTACAGAGTATACGTACAAGAATACAAAAGGGATTGAATAAGGAAAAATAAATATGGATTGATTTGGATGGTCCCTTGTTATCCCATTATGCCCCCCTCAAGATGGAGGGTGGTAAAACTCCAATCTTGGTGCGCAACAAGGTATGGCGAGGGTCAGGTAGGGGCTTTGTAAGGGCATCGGCAAGCTGATCAGAGGAGTTGATATGAGTAATGCGCGGCTTCCGAGCTTGGACTAATTGGTGCACATATTGATAGTCAATGGCGAGATGCTTCATCATGGAATGAAGGATCGGATTGGCGGTGAGAAAAGTGGTGCCAAGGTTGTCACAATAGATGGACAGGATGAAAGTGGAGAAAATGCCAATCTCACAAAGGAGGGAGAGAAGCCATTGAAGTTCGGCGAAAGGGAAGCGATCGGCGATATTGACTTGATGGAAGAGCGGGCAACGCTTGATGGAAGAAGCGAACGCGGTGGCTTGTTTCTTGGAGCACCAGCTGATGGGTGTGTTGCCAAGATAAACAATAAAGGCTCCAGTGGAGGACTGATCAGCAAGATTGCTTGCGCAATCTACATTTGAAAAAGCATGAAGATAAAAGACAGAAGATTTGTGTATTTTTAAGCCAAAGTCTATGGTACCACATAAGTAACACAGCACACGTTTCAAGCAATTCTAGTGTGATGTGTTTGGTGTGCATGTGTTGAGAGAGCGTATTGATACTGTATGATAAATTTGGCCTGGTAAAGGAGAGATACTACAAGCTTACAATAATCGATCGATACTCCTTCGCATTGTCCAGCTCATGACCGTAGAGAACGTGGATTGAAAATTTAAGGCGAGGAGAGTGGACGTGGGCTTGGAATCGTGTATGTTTGCACGTGTGAGAAGGTCACGGATATATTTTCGTTGGGTAAGAACTAGACCGGTGGGAGTATGGGTGACTTCTATACCAAGGAAGTAAGTCAGAGTGCCAAGATCTTTGAGGGAAAATTGAGATAAAAGGCGATGAATGAGGTTGTTCAAGGCTGTGGACGAGTTGCCAGTGATGATAATGTCATCAACATATATGAGGATGAGGATAACTGTGGAATGCTTGCGAAGAATAAGAAGGGATGCATTTGTTTGGGAGGTATGAAAGCTAAGAGTGCAGAGAAAGGTTTTAAGAGATTCAACCACCCGAGGCGCTTGTTTTAAGCCGTAGAGTGATTGGTTCAATTTACAAATGTAATCCGGTCGTTTTGGATATTTGAACCCTGGAGGTTGATGCATGTAGACTGTCTCGGTAAGCTTTCCACGTAAGAATGCATTATTTACATCAATTTGACGTAATTTCCACCCGAATTGTACCGCAAGTGTGAGTACGAGACGAACTGTGGTTGGTTTAACAACAGGGCTATATGTTTCATAAAAATCAATGTCATACCGCTGTTGGAAGCCACGGGCTACAAGTCGAGCGTCGTAGCGATCAATTGATCCATCTGGTTTGTATTTGACTCTGAAGACCGATTTACAACTAATTACATTATGCTCAGTAGCAAGGGGTGTAACGCCCCGCTAAAATCTCGTCACGATTTTATATGATTTCGTATGTTTATCGTTTGTGTTTTGGGAATGGGTCGTGATGATGTGAATATGTCGTGAGATGGTGTTGATGGATATGACATGTTTAGGATGTGTTTTGGGTTGCCCCATGTATGTTGGAACTAGGTACGGTCGCCAAGAATGAGCCGGAAGAGAAATGCAGAAAAACTGGGATTTACGGCCGTAATTTTGGTATTTACGGCTGTAAATGTGGTAGTTACGGCCGTAAGTCAAGAATGATGGTTCAAGGGCTGATTTTCTGCTGGTCGCGTGACCGGAAGCGCGGTCGCGTGTGCCTAGTTACGGCCGTAATTTATTGAGTTCTGGCCGTAATTTTGGAATTCTGGCCAGTAGGAGATTCTGGCCGTAATTTTGAGTCGGCGAGATGTGTATTTTTGGTCAAAAGTCACTTTTCTTGATGGTTACCCTCATTTTCGAGCCAAGCATACATCCAAGACATTTTGAAGGTCCTCCATCTCTAGAAATCCATCCACATATCATACTTGTATCAAGTGTTGGCTTAGAAGATCAATTAAGTTCTTAAGGAGCAAGGAGAAGAAGCAAGCAAGTCCATCCTTTACCTAGTTTTCCTTGGTGGTCCTATCCTTCTAAGGTGGGTAGTAGAGCACTTAAAGTGTTTTGAGGTAAGATCATGCCCTAGTATTGGTTGGTTTGCAATCAATAGGTAGAGAGGCAAGTGGTAAGGTAGGATTATTGATGTTGATGCTTTGGTTGAGTAGATATGACTATAGGGTTGGTATAGCATATAGATACTCAACTTGGGGTTTGTAGAATCTTGATGTTTATGGACCCATTTTATGTTAATATGCATATGATATTACATGTGTTTATTTATGTGTATACATTGAAGCATGGTCATGCATGAAAAAGCGAAGAAACGAGGTTGCCAACCAAATGTTTATATAATGTTCGTCTCACAAAGGTCCGAGACAATTGGCCCAAATGGAGGTCCCACAAAGTTGGGTGCAGCCAATTAAAGTATGAATGTATGTACTTGGCGCCAATATAAACATATGGTTACGCAGGGCCCATGGTTACGAATATGTCATGCATTGCATATGATTGTGCTCCCCATTGGGCCCTCGTGGCTCACGATGTGTTATGTTATGTGATAGGTGACGAGGCGAGCCGAGACCGTGGACTTGGGGGCGGAGGAATCCTCGAGGGCGTGGCGTGGAGGAAACCAAAGGAAGCTCCTGATCCTGTATAGGCCGCTTTTGCGTGTGCCCAATGGCCATGATTTAAAGTATTTTGCTTATGTTTTGATGTAAATGTGTAAATAAGTACTCATGAGCTTGGACAAAGGAAAGGTTTTATGCTATTTGTTTAGCCTCAGTTGCTTATCGTTATGGTTATATCACGTATGTTTTAAGAGCGGGCGTTACAGGATGGTATCAGAGCCGGCTTCCTTTTCGTTTCTCCACACATTTGAGGACTCCCTTCGCCTCTCCAGGTTATGGTTGGTAATGTGTTTTATGTGTGCATACTTTATTGTTATGATATGTTATGTTATGATGCTCTGTGTACTATGCGAAGGAGATGAGTAGGGTGATGTGAGTTGAGATGTTTCCTTGTTGTGATGGATAGATGGCTGATGATCAGGCACCGGTTATTGAAAGGTTAACTCGGTTGGTAGAACAACAGTCCCAAATGATGCAGCAGATGATGACGAACGTGAGTGGGAATCATAATGCTAATGGAAGCAATTCCGTGAGTGCTTCGGGTGTTGAGAAGACCCGAGAAGATAGGGATAAGGAGTTTTCATCCGATCGGTTCCGTCGTCTAAATCCACCTATCTTTGAGGATCACGAAAGATCCGATTGGCCGAAAATTGGCTTGAGCGATAAGCGGATGTTTGAGTATGCCCACATTCCCGAGTCGGGCAGTGAATTGTGCGACCTTTATGCTCCGAGGCTCGGCGGGCTTTTGGTGGGATCTGCGTGAGACAAGAAGAGGAAGTTGCGATTCACGGCATGGGCGGATTTTTGTACTAGGTTTCGGACCAAGTATTTCTCGGATCGGCTCAAAATGAGAAGTTGAATGAGTTCATCCAGTTCGGCCCAGGTGCTATGTCGGTGAGTGAGTATAGTAAGAAGTTTGATGAGCTCGCCCGATTTGCTACGCATATGGTGAATACCGGCCATAAAGTTGCTCCGGTTTATTATGGGCTTGAAGCGGAGTTAGCTTCGAGATGTCTGATTGGCGATATGGCGACTCGACTAGCGAGGTGATAGAGCGGGCATATGTCGCGAGCGAGCCGGGCGAGAATTACTCAAGCTCGTCAAGCCGCTAATCAATCGGTTCGTTTACTTAGCAACCGGCTCAAGGACAATCCTTTTCGTCCCAAGGTTCATCTGAGCGGTCGGGGGACGAGGTTCTAATTATAGAGGTCGTGGGAGGAATAATAAGAGGCGGCGGGTAATGCTTCCCCCTCCCGACCACCGGCTAAGAAGGGAACAAGTTCTTCTCCCGCGCCGACGTGCCAAACATGTGGAAAGCCTCATGGGGGACCGTGCTACTATGGCACCAATCGATGTTATAATTGCGGTAAAGAGGGACATATGAGTAGAGCTTGTCCGGAGGCGAGGAATCAAGCGCCTCAACAACTCCCTCCACCGAGACAATCCGGACGCGTGTTTGCGTTGGTACAACCCGAGGTGCCCGAGAAGGTTGATGTTATTGCAGGTATTGTTTATGTTTATACATTACCTGCTTATGTCTTGTTTGAATCCGGAGCTACACACTCTTTTATATCATTATCCTATGCCCTACGAATGGATATGGTCCCGAAGCCATTGTGGTGCACGTTTGATGTTATTTTACCTCTGACGGAACGGTCGTCGTGAGTTATTGCCCTAATGTCCCTATCACGGGTTCAGGAGAATGAGACATCCATTGATTTACTAGCTTTGGAACTCCGAGATTTTGATGTGATTCTCGGGATGGATTGGTTAGTTCAACATAGGGTTATGTTAGATTGCCCTAACCGTGCTTTGAGGTTTTCGGATGGTGAACCAATTATGTTTCCAAAGCTAGGCGCTCAAGCGAGTTATGATTTGGCTATGAGGGCCGAGAGATTGATTAGTCAAGGATGCCAAGGTTACGTAGTCACTTTGTATAGTGCAAAGATAGAGATACCCGTGTCGCCAGCTTCAGTCCCGGTTGTATGTGAATTCTTAGATGTGTTTCCGGAAGATTTATCGGGTTTGCCTCCGCCCCGGGAGATTGAATTTATTATTGAGGTTGTTAGAGATGCATTAGCCCATTTCTAAAGCTCCCTATCGTATGGCTCCCTCGGAACTTAAAGAGCTTAGAATCAATTGAATGAGTTGTTGGAGAAGGGCTTCATTCGACCAAGTACTTATACCATAAGTGCGCCCGTATTATTTGTGAAGAAGAAAGATGGATCTATGAGGCTATGTATTGATTATCGAGAGCTTAATAAAGCTACGGTGAAGAATAAGTATCCATTACCCCGCATTGATGAATTACTAGATCAACTCCGAGGCTCGGCAATTTATTCGAAGATTGATCTTCGTTCCGGATATCATCAGTTAAGAATTAGTGATGGGGATGTGATGAAGTCGGCTTTTAGCACGGTATGGTCACTTGAATTTTGGTTATGCCTTTCGGACTTCTACGAATGCTCGGCCGCTTTCATGGACTTGATGAATCGAGTTTTCAAGCCCTATCTCGACAAGATTCGTTATTGTTTTTATCGGCGATATTCTTATCTACTCTAAATCCGGGAGGAACACGAGAATCATCTCCGCATTGTCTTGCAAACTCTTGAGATGAGAAGTTGTATGCAAAGTTCTCGAAATGTGAGTTTTGGGCGAAACAAGTGGTGTTTCTAGGACATGTGGTGACGGAGGATGGTATTTCCGTTGATCCTAGTAAAGTGGAGGCCGTCTTGAAGTGGTCTTAACCAGCGGCGCCCGCGAAATCTGAAGTTTTGTAGGTTTGGTGGGTATTATCGGCGTTTTGTCAAGGATTTTGCCAAGCTTGCTTCTCCATTGACCACGGTTGACAAGGAAGCGTGCCTTTCAGATGGGCCAGGCGAGTGTGGCGGAGTTTTCAAGAGTTGAAGACTTACGCCTCACCACGCAGCTCCTATTTTGGCAATCCGGACTGACTCAAGTGTTTTCGCCATTTATAGTGATGCGTCTCAACAAGGACTTGGGTGTGTTTTGATGCAAAATGATAAAGTGATAGCCTATGCCTCCCGCCAATTGAAGAGTTATGAGGAGAAGTATCCAACACATGATTTGGAGTTAGCGCGATCGTATTTGCTTTGAAAATTTGGCGCCACTACCTTCTGACGAGTTCGATGTGAAATTTTTACGGATCACAAAAGTTTAAAGTATTTCTTCACTCAAAGGAGCTCAACATGAGACAAAGGCGATGGTTGGAGCTCGTGAAGGATTATGATTGTTCGATCCATTATCACCCGATAAAGCAAGCGTAGTAGCGGATGCTTTAAGTAGGAAGTCGCGAAACAAAGATCCGTAAGTTGCAACATGAAATGGAAAAATTGGATCTTGAGGTGTTAGACCAGACGAAGCCCGACTCATGGCTATGTCAATCCGGTCGGCGCTTATAGATCGTATCAGCGCAAGGAGGCGTGGCCCGATGATCGGGCTACTAAGGCGAAGAAGAAGCTTGGGGAGAAGCCAAGTTCGGACTTTCAAGTTCAACAAGGGATTCTTAAGTATAAGCAGATACTACGTTAAAGCTCTGAGAGGAGTTGAGGCAAGAGATTTGTCTCGAGGCTCATATGACCCCTATACTCTCCATCCAGGCTCGACTAAGATGTATCGGGACATTAAGGTATTGTATTGGTGGCCAGGCATGAAAGCGGAGTGTAGCGGAGTTTGTAGCGAATGCTTGGTGCGTCAACAAGTCGAAGGCGAGAACACGAGGCCGGCTGGACTATTACAACCACTCCCAATTCCAGTGGAAATGGGATGATGTTACTATGGATTTTGTAAGCGGGTTACCAAGAGCGAGTAAGGGTCCGATGCTATTTGGGTGGTAGTCGACCGACTCACCAAATCTGCCCATTTTCTCCCAATCAAGACGACATATCGAATGGAGCAATTAGCTCAACTGTATATTCAGGAGATTGTTCGATTACATGGGGTCCCGGTTACAATCACCTCGATCGAGACCGAGATATCTATCACATTCTGGAAGGAATTACATACGGACCTTGAGAGCGAAACTTCAATTGATCGCGGCGTTTCATCCTCAAGCAGATGGACAAAGCGGAGCGAACAATCCAAGCGCTCGAAGATATGTTGAGAGCTTGTGTTTTAGAATTTCCCCAAAGTTGGGACCGTTACCTACCGTTAATTGAGTTTGCCTATAACAATAGCTATCATTCCTCGGTTGGAATGCCTCCCTACGAAGCTCTTTACGGTAGAAGGTGTAGATCCCCTCTTCATTGGGATGATGTGGGAGAAATGAAGTTGATGCGAACGGAAATGCTACAAGACATCTTTGTCGTGATTGAAAAAGATTAAGCAACGGATGAGAATAGCTCAAGATCGACAGAAAAGTTATGCTGATAATCGACGTCGGCCACTAGAGTTCGAGATTGGCGACAAAGTGTTCGTTCGTATCTCGCCAATTAAGAGACTCTTTCGGTTTGGAAAGCGGGGCAAGTTGACCCCAAGGTATATTGGTCCCTATGAAATCCTTGAACGAGTTGGAGAAGTAGCGTATAAGTTGAAGTTGCCAACTCATTTGGATCGAATGCACAACGTATTTCATGTCTCCATGTTGAGGAAGTATGTTGCAGATCCCTCCCATGTATTACCAGACCCTCCATTAGATCTTCAACCGGACCTATCGTATGAAGAGAAACCCGTGCAAATCGTTGATCGAAGCGTCAAGCAATTACGAGGAAAACAAGTGCCTCTTGTACGTGTTTTGTGGCGAATGCGACCATTGAAGAGGAAACATGGGAAAGAGAGGCGATGAGACAACACTACCCCGAGACTATTTTCGGGTAAATTTAGGGCGAAATTCTTTTAAGGAGGGGATATTGTAACGCCCGCTAAAATCTCGTCCACGATTTTATATGATTTAGTATGTTTATCGTTTGTGTTTTGGGAATGGGTCGTGATGATGTGAATATGTCGTGAGATGGTGTTGATGGATATGACATGTTTAGGATGTGTTTTAGGTTGCCCCATGTATGTTGGAACTAGATGCAGTCGCCAAGAATGGCCAGGAAAGAAATGCAGAAAAAGCGGGATTTCTGGCCGTAATTTTGGTATTCTACGGTGTAAATGTGGTAGTTCTGACCGTAAGTCAAGAATGATGGTTCAAGGGCTGATTTTTACGCTGGTCGGCGTGGCCAGGGCGATCGTGTGCCTAGTTACTGGCCGTAATTTATTGAGTTCTGGTAGTAATTTTGGAAATTCTGGCCGTAACGAGGAGATTCTGACGTAATTTTGAGTCGGCAGATGTGTATTTTTGGTCAAAAAGTCACTTTTCTTGATGGTTACCCTCATTTTCGAGCCAAGCATACATCCAAGACATTTTGAAGGTCCTCCATCTCTAGAAATCCATCCACATATCATACTTGTATCAAGTGTTGGCTTAGAAGATCAATTAAGTTCTTAAGGAGCAAGGAGAAGAAGCAAGCAAGTCCATCCTTTACCTAGTTTTCCTTGGTGGTCCTATCCTTCTAAGGTGGGTAGTAGAGCACTTAAAGTGTTTTGAGGTAAGATCATGCCCTAGTATTGGTTGGTTTGCAATCAATAGGTAGAGAGGCAAGTGGTAAGGTAGGATTATTGATGTTGATGCTTTGGTTGAGTAGATATGACTATAGGGTTGGTATAGCATATAGATACTCAACTTGGGGGTTTGTAGAATCTTGATGTTTATGGACCCATTTTATGTTAATATGCATATGATATTACATGTGTTTATTTATGTGTATACATTGAAGCATGGTCATGCATGAAAAAGCGAAGAAACGAGGTTGCCAACCAAATGTTTATATAATGTTCGTCTCACAAAGGTCCGAGACAATTGGCCCAAATGGAGGTCCCACAAAGGATTGGGGTGCAGCCAATTAAAGTATGAATATGCATGTGGCGCCAATATAAACATATGGTTACTTAGCGGGCCCATAATTCTGAATATGTCATGCATTGCATATGATTGTGCTCCCCATTGGGCCCTCGTGGCTCACGATGTGTTATGTTATGTGATAGGTGACGAGCCGAGGACCGTGGACTTGGGGGCGGAGGAATCCTCGAGGGCGTGGCGTGGAGAAACCAAAGGAAGCTCACGATCTGTATAGGCCGCTTTGCGTGTGTCCAATGGCCATGATTTAAAGTATTTTGCTTATGTTTTGATGTAAATGTGTAAATAAGTACTCATGAGCTTGGACAAAGGAAAGGTTTTGTAACGCTGTTTAGCCTCCGTTGCTTATCGTTATGGTTATATACGTATGTTTTAAGAGCGGGCGTTACAAGGGGGACAAGTGTCCAAGTGTGGTTGTTGACGAGAGCATCATATTCAAGGTGCATTGCCTAAAGCCAATGTGGATCAGCCATTGCTTGTTTGACATTGGTGGGTTCCTGTGGAATAGGGTAGACAGTGTAATGGTCTTGAGTGGCTTGAGACCGAGTTACCATTGGGTGCGTTTTTGGAGGCTTGAAGATTTGTGGTACGATAGGTGGTGATGATGAGGGGATGAGCTGGGGTCGGCGGTGGAGTCAAAGAGTTGGCGAGGTGGAGGTGTGAGTAGGGAGATAGGCTGTATGGTTTGGAGAAGTTCTGTGATGGATTTGGTTTTGCGAGGTGGAGAGGAAGGAGAGTTGGCAACCCGTAGATGGAAGGATGGTGGTTTTGTTGGAGCAAGTGATGGTAACAAGTTCAAGTGGGTGGGCCAGCGAGAGATGGTGAGTGTTAGATTTATGAAATGTGTCAAATAAATTCGCATAAGTGTGCGAATTCGAACAAGTAGTAAAATGGATTTTTGAGTCCAAATATCGATCCCACAAGGACTTGATTTAACTACCAAAATTATCAATTTTATACTCTATTTGAAAAGACAATTGAAGTTGCTTTGTTTTTCAATGAAAATAAGTTCTTACAAATTAAATATAAAAACTAAATAATATCTAACTAACAAGAATTAATATTGCGAAATATAAATAAACAAAGATGGGAATTATGAGACTTGGGACTTACAATTTCCGACTTTGATCCCTCTAATGCGTTATTGGATTCAATAGTGATTTTATTGTCATTAACTTGATCGAATTTACTAAATCAAGTATTTATATCTCTCGATAATAAATAAATCTATTCTATTAGGCCAATTTATTTATCTCTAAATAAATTAGTTATCAACCCTCTAGAATGCATTCAAACAATAAATTCAAATAGGTTACGTCGAAACTTCACCTAAGATCGCACTAACCACAAGTTTATCTCTAAATCTCGTCTAAATTAGTGTTCTATGTTGTTTATTCTAATTTATGTTTTCATTTCTCAAATCCAACACAAACCAATTTATAATTTATCAATTGATCAAAAAGATAAATTTATAAGCTTAACAACATAAAATTAACGACAAATCAATCATGTAATATTAAATCCAATAACAAAATACTAGAGTTCACAAAGAGGATTCATTGTTAAATGCAAGTATAGAAAATTAGCTACACATAAATTTAAATACAAGAGTTTCAATAGAAAATAAAGAGATACATAACTTGATTTTTAAGGGTAGAAACAAATATTTGGCCTCCGGTGTTTTCTCCCTTCCTGTGCTCCTCAATTGTGTATGTGTTCAACTCTCTCTTCACTCGTATTTATCTCTCAATTTTCTTGTGTTGAAATTCTTGCATGTGCTCCCTCCAACTCTCTCTGCATATGCTATATATTCCTCGCAAATTCACTCTGCTTCCTCCTCTTCTACGTAACTTGCCTTTCATATATAACATCCACGTTTTATTCTCCAAAATGCAAGTCAAAAGAAGAAAAAGAGGTGTGATGATTATGTCCTAATGATGTGCCATGATGATGTTTTTTTCTTTTCTTTTTCTCTTTTGTCTCCACTAGCACTTGTCTCCATCATTATCTCCACTCCACAATATTCCCACTAGCCATTGATTTCACGAGCCAATTTATCATCCGGAAATGCCAATACAAGGAGAAATGTTGTAGAAGTATTGTAGAAGTGCCTCTTTGTAACTCCTAACACATAAAGTAAATAATAACCAGAAAAATATATAAAAACATAATACAAACATTATCAAAATGCGAGAATTAAAACATTAAAAATATAACTTATCAAATACCCCCATACTTAAGCTGTTGTTCGTCCTCGGACAACAAAAGACTCAAAATATACAAAAGCAAGCACACCATCAAATAATTTAAAATTCAAAGCAACTTGACAGACACAAATACAAGTAAAAAAAAAAAAAAAAAAATGTAATCAACTCACTGTTCATACTACAAAAATATTTAGCTCGTCCCTTGGTAATCTTCACTTCTCGTTGCCTTTTAGATCCAGAAATTGAGTGGTTAGCAACCCGACCCTCAACGGTCCAATTATATCCTTACCCTCTCGTGGTCACATTTAACTTATTTTCTCTCAATCCCCAATGATCATCCCAAAGGTAACTCTCAATTACTCTTTTCTTTTCAACTCCTATCTTTGAAGTGAATTTTATTGCTGGGATCAATAGTGTAGTAATGTGATGATTCTCCCTAAATTTGAGTGTTCCAACAAACAAGTTACTCCAAAGTAATTCAAACCAACTAGAATTCCAAGTCAACAATGCTCACTTTTTCTTCTCTCTTTTTCTTTTGCTTTTTTTTTTTTTTTTTCAACTGTTAAAATGTAAACGTGCAATGCAATGCCCCAAACAATAATGCTTTCTCAATGACCCATGTAGCGGGCTTTAGGTCGGCGACTCCCGAGCTCGTCACTCAAGGCACCAGGTTTTGAAATACCCCTAAGAACTTATTCACCCGAGTCAATGAGGCAAGAGAGTGGTAGCACAATGAAATGAATGCATTTTTGTTTTTTTTTTTGTTTTTGTTTTTTTTTGTTTTTTTGTTTTTTGTTTTTACCACGACATGGATTGCATTTCTAGTAATCGGTCATTACCTTGTTTCTACTTGTTGATCAAATACACTCCACACAAGTTATCATGCACGGAATCATCTCAATACTAACTCATCCTCCATCAATAAATTCACCACTTATCTCACAACGGCAAAGTGTTGCGAAAATGAAGGGTGGTGGGAAGAATTCAAGCACACTTCTTATTCCAACCAACCAACTTCTAAATCCAAAAACACTGAGTCATGACATCAATGGGCGAGCAAGCATGAAAAGAACTTGAGCGGTATATTTAGTGAGTTAAATACACTTTAAATTTGAGAAAAATGAAAATTTTTACACAAAATTATCACACATGCACGCAATACTAGACATACTAGACATATAGCAAGCAACTTATAAATAATAAACACACCAAACACGCACAAAAATTCAAAAGGTAAACTCAAACTAGTAACCCCCACACTTTAGAATTACGACCAATTCTACCATTCAAAAATACAAATGATTTGACTAAGCGAGAAGCCATGCAATCAAAGAATCGTTTTTATTAAAGCATGAAAACACAAAAAGCAGTTTAAAATGTATAGAACAAATAACAATAAGATCGTCTCAAGAGTCTACCACTCCTTACTCTGCCATCTCGAGAACAGGATAATCAAATTCCACACAAATTTCAACTAATTGCATAACAACACCAAAATCCCACCCCCCAAATCGAAATGGACATTGTCCTCAATGTTCAATAAAAAGGAGAGATAACACCTGAAGACGACTCAAGTTGGGGGTCATACGCCAAATCCACGAAAACAAAACTAAACAGAATCACACAAAGATCTGCCAAAAATCAAAGGCTCAAATTCCACAATTATAATCGCAACTCTAAATCGAGCTCATTGGATCCGTTTTTACGGCTTGTGGGAGATTCGGTTCCAATTGATTGAAGGGTGTGACGGATCAAGTTGTGGTGTATACGCATGAAATTTCTCCAACAATTCCTCAATGGATGAGGCAACTAAAATCATGTTTCTTGAAATGGGAGAAATTAGTTGCTTTGCGTTAGCAAAATCGAAGCAGCTAATAAACCATCGAAGAAATGATCCACATTTAGCAGGCCAATAGGTTTATTGTGCAAGTTAAGCGGTACCAAGAGATAATGTTAAAAATTTGTTCCAATGTGTCAAAACCTCCCGGAAGTGCAATGAATACATCGAATATGAGATGATGAGTGACAGAGGCCTTCGAAAGGGATCGAGCGTTTACCTCGGTACCCACTGTGAATCCAGTATACCTGTGATAAGGGCTCGAGTAACTCCAATCACTCGAGATCCTCGTACTCGGCAGTAAATGCAGACAGACCTAACGATCCGCATGATCCTCCTCCATAGACGACATTGGCTTGAAGTTCCCCGGTTTTACGCCTACATCGGCTGCGGCGTGTATTACGATCTCACCCCATAGTCGAGGCACCAAAGAGGCCAATGGTTTTTAATTGTACATATGAAGGTTCTTACATTGTGGGGAATGGCTTCCATAATCACTCGAGTTTACCCAAAAGCTAAAAGCGAAACAAATAGAAAAAATCACAAACAACAATATAAACAAGTAGTTGTGATTGTGGCTCACATCTTCCTCTGGTTTTACGTCCGTAAAGCTGCAACACCTTCTATGAGTTGGGGATATGCTTCCCATCCGATTTTCTTAAAAAGCGGCAAGCAGGAGTCTTTTAAAGTCGATTCCCAAGGCTGTAGTGGTCACGTTCTTTGTTGAATTGAGTCCATAAACCAAGAAGTTCATGTTGCACAGACTCCACAAGGATGCGTCTCAAGAGTGTATGGATATCATCCAGCGACTCCTTACTCGAACCATCCTTAATGAAAGCGATCTTATCTTCTCGATTTTTAGACATAAATCCAAGTGAGCGACAACTTTGTATCACATGTCCATCTAGCACACTTATAGCAAACATTCATCCTTTTTGCTCGTCGTTTCTTTGAAAAACTGCTTTTGCCTAAACCTGATAAATGTTTGGTATAGATGGCTGGAATTTCTCCCCCTATTCGAACCTTGGCTTCAATTAACCAACGGATATCCTCGGGCATCCCATAATACATTAACAATCTCAACCGCTCGAGTCGAAGGCGGTAGATTCGTTCAAATCATTCAAAGGAAAAGATGAGTAGTATTTTGAATTTTCACAAAGCGAGAATCCATGTTTAGTGGGAGAAATTGATGAAATAAAAGAAGAAAAGGATAAAAATTTGAATCACACACTCAACAATCACAAGAAGAAGATATATATACAAGCATGCATCCATAACCGATTAGAGGATCGGAGAGAAGAAGAATGTTACCTAACGGTGATTGAGGAAATACCGAGAGAGAAAAGCAAGTGAGATCGAGTGTGGTGTGTAGAAATGGTGTACCTCGTCGACTTTAGAGATCGGAGCGACTCTTTGTGGCAACCACTAACCCGACAAGTGGCCGAGGTATCCGTGGTATCCGAGGAAAAAGGAGGTCGGTCGAGTTATCGAGAAAAGCGTCACACCGCCCACCTTGTTACCATGCCGCTTCAGCTTTTCTCTCTCTTCTCTTTTTTTTTTTTTTTTTTTACAACGGATACTTGTCCAAAGCACGCCTAAATCATTAGTATTGTACCACCTGAAATATCTCACATATGTATCAATAGAACTGCATTACGAAAAATCAAATAAAAGTAATAGAAAAAAAAATAAAAATGAAAATAGAAATATGGAGATAAAACATAATTTAAGAAAAACACTAAACTTAATTAAATATAAACACACTCAAATAAAACAAAATAAACGAACATAAAATAATGTAATGCACACACAACACACATCAAATGAGCGAAGTTTGGGTTGCCTCCCAAAAAGCGCTTGTTTATAGTCACGAGCCTGATTGAAAGAATCAACTACTTGAGTTCAAAATCGATTTTCTTTCGAGAAATTGGTTTCAAAGTAGTGCTTTAGTCGTTGACCATTGACTTTGAAGGTCCCTTTGGTAGGGTGAGAGAGCTCGATAGCACCATATGGAGTCACTTGTGAAATAGTGAAGGGCCACGACCACCTTGACCGGAGTTTTTCCTGGGAATAGCTTCAAGCGAGAATTATAGAGTAAAACTTGATCCCCTATCCTAAATTCTCATTTGTTGAATGTGCCGATCATGCCATTTCTTGAAATGCGCTCTTTGTAGATTGTCGAGTTTCATAAGCACCTAGCAAAAATTCATCCAATTCATTGAGAGTCAGACATCTCTTCTCTCCTGCAGCTTTCATGTCCATGTTCAATTGTTTTACCGCCCAATATGCCTTGTGTTCCAATTCAACAGGCAAGTGACATGACTTTCCAAACACTAATTGAAAAGGAGACATACCAATAGGTGTTTTGAGCGCTTGATGCGGTATGCCCAAAGTGCATCATCCAATTTCTTTGACCAATCAGTGCGAGATGAGTTAACAGTGGTTTCCAGAATTCTTTTCAACTGTCGATTTGATATCTCAACTTGTCCGCTTGTTTGTGGATGATAAGGTGTGGCCATTCGATGATGAACTCCATATTTGGCCAAAAGCAGTTTGAAAAGTTTGTTGTTGAAGTGAGTACCACCATCACTAATGATAGCACGAGGTGCTCCAAACCTTGTGAAGATGTTCTTTCTAACAAATTCTACCACCACCTTAGCATCGTTCGTCGGTGAAGCACGTGCTTCAACCCATTTTGACACATAATCAACTGCTACCAAGATATACTGATTGTTGTAGGACGATGGGAATGGTCCCATGAAATCAATTCCCCAAATATCAAAGATTTCAACCACCAAAATGTTGTTCAGGCATCTCTTGTCGTGCGAGAAATGTTGCATGTCACGTTGGCAGCGGTCTGCGCTTTGACAAATGAAAGCAGCGTCTTTGAATAAAGTGGGCGATAGAATCCGCTCTGTAGCACTTTAGCGGTGTTTTGGTGGGTCCCAGATGACCACCATAAGGTGATGAATGCACACGTTCTAGAATTCTTCTCATTTCATCATCAGGCACACATCTTGATGATTTGATCGGTCCTCGTCTGCAGTAAATGGCTCCTCCCGGAGAAGTGACGAAGGTCATGGAAAAACTTTTCTTACGTTGATAGGAAAATTCATGTGGAATTACGCCAACTAAGTAGTTGGCGTAATCGGCAAACCAAGGAGCTTTGTCAACTAGAAACAATTGCTCGTCCGGAAAATTCTCATTGATGTCACCGTCTGTGGGCTCCACACCCTGCTGAAGTCTTGACAAATGATCTGCCACTTGATTTTCTGTTCCCTTCCTATCCTGAATTTCAATGTCGAACTCTTGTAAAAGCAATACCCATCGAATGAGCCTCGGCTTGGCATCCTTCTTTCCAAACAAGTACTTTAAAATTTGAATGATCTGTGTAAACCACCACTTTCGACCCAATGAGATATGCTCGAATTTGTCAAAAGCATAAACAACTGCAAGTAGTTCTTTTTCAGTGGTAGCATAGTTAACTTGAGCTGTATTGAGAGTCTTGCTAGCATAGTAGATCACTCTGAAAACTTTGTCCTTCCTTTGCCCCAAAGCTGCCCCTACAGCATAATCACTAGCGTCGCACATGATTTCAAAAGGTAAGTTCCAATCCGGTGCGATGATTACAGTCTTTGAAATTAGCTTGTCCTTTAGAGTGTTAAAGGCAACCACGACATTCCTCCGAAAAATGGAGCGGCACATCCTTCTCCAACAGCTTGCACAATGGCTTCGAAATGGCAGAAAAATCCTTGATGAACCGTCTATAAAATCCTGCATGGCCAAGAAAGCTACGAATGCCCTTGATGGATGTGGGTGGGGGTAGTTTCTCAATGACTTGCACCTTAGCTCTATCAACTTCAATCCCTACCTCTGATACCACGATGGCCCAAGACAATCCCTTGAGTCACCATGAAATGACATTTCTCCCAATTGAGTCTGAGGTTTGTTTCTTCACATCGTTGTAACACTAAACTCAAATGATGGAGACACTCATCGAAAGATGACCCAAAACAGTAGAAGTCATCCATGAAAACCTCTATAAACCGCTCCACCATATCTGAGAAGATCGCCATCATGCATCGTTGAAAGGTGGTGGTGCATTGCATAAACAAAGCGGCATTCTCCTGTAAGCAAATGTCCCATAGGGGCAGGTAAAAGTTGTCTTCTCTTGATCAGAAGGTGCGATGGGAATTTGATTGTATCCCGAGTACCCATCCAAAAAGCAGTAGTGAGAGTACCCTGCTAACCGTTCCAACATTTGGTCTATAAAGGGCAAAGGGAAGTGGTCCTTCCTGGTTGCGTTGTTGAGCTTTCGATAGTCAATGCATACTCTCCATCCAGTGAGTGGTCTAGTGGGAATTAGCTCATCATTGTCATTCTTTATCACAGTTATCCCTCCCTTTTTAGGCACCACATGGATCGGATGACCCACTCACCGCATGCGAGATAGGGTAAATAATGCCTGCATCCGAGAAGTTTAACTATCTCGGCTCGAACAACTTCTTTCAACGTGGGATTGATCTGCGTTGATTCTCAATGGAAGTTTTAATTTTCCTCAGCGAGGATTTTATGCATACATATAGAGGACTAATCCCTTTTATGTCAGCAATTGTCCATGCCAGTGCTGTTTTGTGTTCTCTCAAGACTCGAAGCAGTTTTTCCTCTTCTAACTCCGTCAAGTGATTAGAGATAATCACAGGTAAAGTTGAAGAAGCTCCCAAATATGCATATCTGAGATGAGTGGGAAGGGATTTCAATTCAAGAGTTGGGGGAGAGTCAATAGATGGCAAGAATTTTTTCGAGGCTTCACCCAAAGGTTCGTAAATCCAATTTCTCCTGTACGTCATGGTGGGTGATGCTTCCAAGTTATGAGCCATCTCATTTCGGACTTCATTCTCCGTGTCGTACTTTCGATTTGACAAGACAAGCCTCCGGAGGTTACGTCGGTAGATTCTCTTCAAAAGTGTCTTTCACTACTTGATCGATGACATCGATTTGAAAACAAGCATTTGTGGAAGAAGAGGAAGGATGTTTTAATGCTTGTAAGACATTGAAAGTCACCTCCTCTTTATCCACCCTTAGTGTCAATGTACCTTCGTAAACATCAATTAAAGCTCTCGATGCGTAAAAATGGCCTTCCAAAAATCAAAGGAATTTCCTTATCCTCCTCCATATCTAGAATGATGAAATCCACCGGGTAAATGAATTTATCGACCTTTACTAACACATCCTCGATAATTCCTCTAGGATATGTGATAGATCGATCCGCCAATTGTAGAGTCACAGTGGTAGGCCTACATTCTCCCAATCCAAGCCTCCTATAAACAGATAGGGGCATGAGATTGATACTAGCACCAAGGTCACATAAGGCAAATCCAGAGTAGAATGACCCAATGGTGCATGGAATGTTGAAACTCCCTGGATCTTTCAGTTTGGGAGGTAGTTTCTTTTGGAGAATGGCACTACATTCCTCAGTGAGCATCACTGTCTCATGTTCTTCCAGCTTTCGTTTGTTAGAAAGAATTTCCTTCATGAATTTGGCGTATTTGGGCATACCGTGCTAAGGCATCACGCAAAGGGATGTTGATGTGTAATTTCTTGAAGATTTCAAGAAATTTCCCGAATTGTTTATCCAATTTGTTCTTTTGTAGCCTTTGAGGAAATGGGATAGGAGGTACGTATGCTTTCACAGGTTTTGGAATCTCATTTTCCTCCTTTTCGAATTGGGATTTTTAGGATGTTTCACCAACACTTGTTTCCTTCGTCTCTTCCTTTCTTTCATCAGTATCTTTGATCTCATTGTTCTCCTTTCTCTTTACTTCTCTCTCCGGAAGTTGTAAACCACTTCTTGTTGTAATGGCATTGACTTGTCTAGGGTTTGTCTCAGTATCACTTGGTAATTTACCAGGTGCTCGTCACCGCAATCGCCGATGCGATTTGTCCCATTTGAGTCTCCAAATTTTTATCGCAAATGCTTTGATTTTGGAGAGTGTGTTCGGTTTTCTGCATAAAACTGCTGTTAACCTCCATGTATTTTGCGTAATACATCTTCAAGCGAGGTTTCTTTTCACGTGGTGGTGGAATCCGGTGGTCTCACAGGTCTTTGGATTATCTTTCCATGAAAAGTTTGGATCTTTGTCGCCCGGACTGGATTGTAGGTGGGAGCATAAGGCCCAAATTGTGGCCTTTGATTGCTTCTAACAAACATTGCTTGATGGACCCATTTGAGTGCGTGACGGGGACACCGGTAGTGGCATGATTTGCGCAACAAATTTCGCACCCTCCAGGATGATTGAACCATATTAAGCTGTTGGAGCAGTCAATCCTTCAATTTTCTTTGATAGGGCTGCAACTTGAGCAGAGAGTGCAGTGATAGCGTCTATTCCATGAACTCCAGCATGTTTAGGCGTTGCTCGATCTGAATACCATTGATGGCTGTTTGCAGCCATTTTCTCCAGAATTGACGATGCTTCGTTGAAAGTTTTGTCCATTAGTGATCCTCCTGCTGCTGAATCAGCGTGCTTCTTGTTTTCGTTTCCCAACCCGTTATAGAATGTTTGGACTATGAGCCATTCCGGTATTCCATGATTTGGACAATGTCTCAATAGATCATTGAATCGTTCCCATCCTTCAGAAATAGATTCCCCATGGCGTTGATTAAAAGAGGAAATTTCTGTCCTAATTTTCAGCATTCTACCCGGTGAAAAAAGTTTCATTTTTATCGCATCTGGCGGCACTCCGTTAATTTTGAACATGCCACAAATTTCTAAAAATTTTCTGATGTGTTCGTGTGGGTCTTCATCGGGTAGGCCATGGAATTGAACGGTTTGTTGAACTAATTGAATAGTTCCAGGCTTGATCTCAAAATTGTTTGCGGGAATCGCTGGAGGAACTAAGCAAGTGAAATTATCCCCAATTGTGGGAATAATATAATCCCTCAAAGGACGCTCTGCAACAATCCTTCGATCCTCTGCTTCTTGACCATTTTCTTTCCAACCCTATAGCTCGTAATCTATATCTAAAGGTTCGTTCAATTTCTGGGTCGAAGGGAATTAATGGACTAAACTTCCTACCACGCATGCAAATTGCATCAAAATAAAATAAATAAAATAAAAGCGAATAAAAATTTCAAATTAAAGCAAAAATTGATTGGTATTGATATTAAATCCAAGTCCCCAGCAACGGCGCCAAAAACTTGTTCGTTATGAAATGTGTCAAATAAATTCCGCAAGTGTACGGGTCGAACAAGTAGTAAAATGGATTTTTGAGTCCAAATATCGATCCCACAAGGACTTGATTTAACTACCAAAATTATCAATTTTATACTCTATTTGAAAAGACAATTCGAAAGTTGCTTTGTTTTTTCAATGAAAATAAGTTCTTACAAATTAAATATAAAAACTAAATAATATCTAACTAACAAGAATTAATATTGCGAAATATAAATAAACAAAGATGGGAATTATGAGACTTGGGACTTACAATTTCACCGACTTTGATCCCTCTAGTACGTTATTGGATTCAATAGTGATTTTATTGTCATTAACGATCGAATTTACTAAATCAAGTATTTATATCTCTCGATAATAAATAAATCTATTCTATTAGGCCAATTTATTTATCTCTAAATAAATTCGTTATCAACCCTCTAGAATGCATTCAAACAATAAATTCAAATAGGTTACGTCGAAACTTCACCTAAGATCGCACTAACCACAAGTTTATCTCTAAATCTCGTCTAAATTAGTGTTCTATGTTGTTTATTCTAATTTATGTTTTCATTTCTCAAATCCAACACAAACCAATTTATAATTTATCAATTGATCAAAAAGATAAATTTATAAGCTTAACAACATAAAATTAACGACAAATCAATCATGTAATATTAAATCCAATAACAAAATACTAGAGTTCACAAAGAGGATTCATTGTTCGTCCCAAGTATAGAAAATTAGCTACACATAAATTTAAATACAAGAGTTTCAATAGAGAAAATAAAGAGATACATAACCAGATTTTTAAGGGTAGAAACAAATATTTGGCCTCGGTGTTTTCTCCTTCTGTGCTCCTCAATTGTGTATGTGTTCAACTCTCTCTTCACTCGTATTTATCTCTCAATTTTCTTGTGTTGAAATTCTTGCATGTGCTCCCTCCAACTCTCTCTGCATATGCTATATATTCCTCGCAAATTCACTCTGCTTCCTCCTCTTCTACGTAACTTGCCTTTCATATATAACATCCACGTTTTATTCTCCAAAATGCAAGTTAAAAGAAGAAAAAGAGGTGTGATGATTATGTCCTAATGATGTGCCATGATGATGTTTTTTTCTTTTCTTTTTCTCTTTTGTCTCCACTAGCACTTGTCTCCATCATTATCTCCACTCCACAATATTCCCACTAGCCATTGATTTCACGAGCCAATTTATCATCCGGAAATGCCAATACAAGGAGAAATGTTGTAGAAGTATTGTAGAAGTGCCTCTTTGTAACTCCTAACACATAAAGTAAATAATAACCAGAAAAATATATAAAAACATAATACAAACATTATCAAAATGCGAGAATTAAAACATTAAAAATATAACTTATCAGTGAGGACGGTAACGGTCCTGTGGTGGCCAGCGTTGGTGGGGAAGTAGGTTGCTGAGGCGAGGAAGAAAGTGGAGTTGATGATGGTGGCCTTGGAATATTGCTCTGATCTTTAGAACACGAGGGGACGAGGGAATAGTGTACGTGGGAAGAGATTGGGAGATGGCTTGTGGTGCGTGTGAATGTTGTAGTGGAGCAGGTTGTGCAAAGGGATATATATGTTTGACAAAGACAACATGACGGGAAGTGAAGATTTTGTTGTGTTCTTTATCGAAACATAAATATACACTTTGCGAGCTTGAGTAGCCAAAGAAAATGCACGGCTTAGAGCGGGACTCAAGTTCATTGTTATTGTACGACCGTAACCATGGGTAGCATAAGCAACCGAACACTGGTAATTTCGCAAAATTTGGCGGTTTGGAAAATAGTTTTTCAAATGTCGTTAAATAGTTTAAATTTACTTTGGGCATTCGATTGATTAGATACACCGCAGTGTGAAAAACATAGGGCCAGTATTGATGAGGAACAGACGCAGTGTGAAGCAGGCTTAAGCTTGTTTCAACGATGTGCTGGTGTCGCCTCTTAGCGAAATCGCGGCGCTCGGGCATATGTGGTGGTGAAGTTAAGTGACTAATTCCATGGGAAGAAAGAAAGTGTGATAAGGCTAGAAACTCACCACCATTGTCACTGTATAGCCGGCAAATTTTTGTGTGCAAAAATGTTTCTACTAATGATTTGAATTTTATAAAAATATCCTTTACATCAGATTTTTGCCATAGTGCATACAGCCACACATATCGAGTAAAGTGATCTACAAATACCACATAATATTTAAAGCCTTCATGAGATGAAACAGGGAATGTCCACACATCAAAATAAATCAAGTCCAACGGTTTATTGCTAGTCAAAGACGATGAATCAAATGGCAATTTATGACACTTAACACACTGACAGGAGTCACAATTAAAGAAACTAGACCTAGGTGGAAAGGAAATGGAGTTTGAACGAATAAAATAGTTTAAAACTTTAACTTACGGGTGTCCTAGACGACGATGAAAAGTATCAAATGACAAGAGCTGTGTAGGTAGGCATGTTTCAGATCAGGCGATGAAGATTGGGGCCACACGTACACTCTATCTTTAATTCCTCCTTGCAGATCCGGCTTCCCCATGTGCAGATCCTTCACAGAAAAATTGGATGGTAAGAATTCAACAGACATTATTTTGAGAGCAAAATTTGGAGATAGATATAAGATTTCTGCTCATTTTGGGTACACACAAAACATTATCAAGTCGAAAATTGGAATTTTCTGTTTTTAGAAATTTAGTGCTTGTGTGTGTAATGGTTAGACCCGTACCATCACCGATGTGAATGTCATCTGGACCAAGATAGTCGGAATGGAGGGACAAATTGTTGAAATCTGTTGTGATGTGGTGAGAGGCACTGGAGTCCAATAACCAATCGGATGAGCTAGGGGATGCTTGTGCAGCAACATAGGCAGATGGCGAAAAAGACCGGAACTGCTGTTGCTGCCGTGGAGGATAACCACCAGATGGGTGGTTTTGAATAGGTGTACTTCTCCACTTTGAACAATACTTTGCCGAGTGACCCACTTCTTGACATAGCTGACATTTACCCTTATAATTGTTAGGCTTGTAGTTTTGGGAGAATTGAGCAGGGGCGAATTGTGAGTTGTTTTGGGACAGCTGATTGTTATTGAACTGGGACCGAGAGTTGCTATTTTTGTTTCGGCTGTTATTGTTGTTTGATGGCTTGTTAGTAGTATAGTTGGCAGTAATCGGAAAGGAAAGGCGGTGTGGTGTTTGGTTAGCCTTAATTTGGAACTCGGTTGCTTCAAGCTTTTCTTCAAGTTCATCTATTGTGAGCGATGTCTCTCTCGCATTAATGGCTGCAACTATGTCTTTATAATCTTTGTCCAGCCCATTTAATACATGCACGGTCACCTCATCAAGATCTGGCTCCTTGTCTAGAATAGACAATGTGTCAACGATTTGTCAAACTTCACGCATGTAGTCAACTATGGACGAATCACCTTTCTACAGTCGTGACATTTTTCCCTTGAGCCCCATAATTCTAGCTCGAGATTTTTTGGCAAAGGTTCTCTTGATCTTTAACCATGCCTCGTGTGAGGATTTTGCCGAGGTGATAGGGGAGACATACGTCGGCGAAACTGAGCTTAGCATTGCATTCAAGATCAGTTGAACTTGTCGAATCCAATAAGAAAAATCAGGATTTGGTGTGTCAATGTCATTCACTTTGACGACGGGCGGTGGACATAACGTGGTTTCGCCAACATAACCAAAGAGACCACAGCCAATCAGACAGCTATGAATCTGAGCATACCATTTAGAATAGTTTTCAGGATCAAGCTTAACTGGAAGGGATTGTGAATTAATCACAATTGGGAGTTGATTGATATGGGAGGCCGTGATCGACGGTTGGCTTGTAGCAAGAGTTGAAGATGTGTTCGAGACAGCGGATGAAGAGGAGGAATCCATGGATCAAGCGGTCAAGCTATTTGCTCTGATACCATGAAAGGATTTATATAAAAAAAGGAAAAGACGAGGCACCGAGGCCAAGAGGTGACCCAACGACTTACAAGAGGTGACCGAACGACTTACTAACTCTATACAAGATAAAGATGGAAAATCTACGTTGCCTGGAGAGGAAACCTAGGATATACATGGACTAGAAGTTTACAAAGTATACATACAAGAATGCAAAAGGGATTGAATAAGGAAAAATAAATATGGATTGATTTGGACGGTCCTTAGTTATCCCATTATGGAATATTGTAATCATTACCATCCGAATGTTTCATGACCTCGACCATGCATAATTGCAATGTCAAGAAAACGTTGTTCAACTCTTCACTCGAAAATTTGTTAAAAGCATTCTCAACAGCCACAACAAATTTCTCAATCATTGACAGAGCTTCTTGGTGCTGAAGTGAATCAATAGCCCTACAAAAATGGAGGTCCAAGACATTTATATCTAGACTATTAGGAGGTTGAAAATATAAACAAATATCAAATTCATCCATTTTTGTGGCCTCCACAAATTCCAAATCATTGACATCCAAATGTGGCTTCACATTGTCTTGTTGGATGTACATTGTCAAAGGGCTTGAACGTGGCTGTTTCTCCTTAATTGCAGGGATTAACTTTTGAAGGATGCTCGACCATATGACATCTTTGTTGATTGACAAAATAGGCTTCATTTCTATAGTCCCGACAGGACTGTTTTTACTATTTCGCTTAACTAGTTCATACGGAACGAAAGGCCATATTTCAATTTTCCGATTGAATTCTTCTCCTTTATCAAAATAAAATCTTGGAACCATGGTAAAAAAATATTATCTTCGGAGTATACATTCTTCTTGTGCATGTTTGTAACGGCTCGGTTTCATCAGGGTGGAGATAATATTTTTGTGACGTTTTAGAAATGTAGAACCAGTTCTCGTCAATATGAATTTGGTTATACATATCAACAAGAGTACAGTTAGATGATGAAATTCTACCTTCGTCGACCATTGACAAACAAAACTTCAACGTTACCTTTTTGTTCTCATTTGACAAATAAGGTTTAATCGAATTTGAGTACAGTTGAATGCCCCAATCTTTAACTCTTCTCTGTGATGTTGAACTTGACCTACCCAACAGATTCCATAATGATCTAATATTTGTCCCGCAACGAAGAAGGACATCATTTTTTCAAAATCTATGTTTGGTTTTTTTTTTTTTGGGTAATTCCTAGTAAACAGCTTGTTTGAGAAAGTTGGTCTGTCATTAGTTGTGGTTGTACAAAAATATTTTCCATCATTCCAAATACTAGAAACGGATTTCTTATATATGGAAAATGACTTTGCAATATTCGTGATTGCTCCTCTTGGTAACTTTCCATCTTGTTGTCGGAGGAGTAGTGCTTTAAACACAGCCTTTTTCATGTATGTAACGCCCCAATCAAAATCGTCCCGAATACGTATATGACTTCGTATGTGAACTATATGTGATTCTGTATGCGATGTGGAATGGTATGATTATGTTTTGATATGAAGAATATGTCTATGATATGGTTACGATATGTTTATCTGCATATGTGATGCCCCGGGATCCGAAACGTCTTTCGAATTCATGAGAAATGGAAGATTTCAGCAAAAGCATAGTTACGGCCATAAATGGACGGGGTACGGCCGTAAAAGTAAGGTCACGGCTGTAAATGTATATGGATACAAGCTGTAAATGTTTAAAGAGAAGGATGTGGAAGATTTTTAGAGTTTTATTTGGCCGTATGGTGGAGTGATACGGCCGTATAGGTCATGTTACGGCCATAATGTATGAGTATACGACCGTAAATTCAGAAAAGAAAGATGGGTGAAGATTTACAGAGGCCAAGATATGGCCGTAATAAAATGTGATACGACCGTATGTTATGAGTTACGGCAGTAAATCTGAAGGTTACGGCCGTAATTTTAAGTTGGTAGATTGGGTATTTCTAGACCTTTCTTGTTATTTCTTGGGATATAACCATCCAAGCTCGGTTCCAACACTTCCAAAACCCTCCTAAGACCCCCAAGAACATATGGAAACGCTTCAAACTCTCTATATCATGTATGTAATCCATGTGGAATCTATGATGCCAAGAAGAAAGGAAGAAAGTAAAGAAGAGGAAAATAAAGGAAAGGAAGGGAGGATGAAGGAAATACTTTCCAAGCTTGTTTGTGCTTCATGTAAGGTGGGTGATAGATGTATTTTATGTGCTAGAAGGTAAATACATGCTTTTGATTACATTAATCAAGAAATGAACATGTTTATGATGTTTATGAAGCTAAACAACATGTTATGATCCATTGGCCTTGTTTTATGATTGTGCCATGATGTGTTAATGATATTTATATGCCTATGTGACCTATATGATCCTTCATGCTTATTTTATGAGTTGTTTGGCTACTTGGGGATCCACGGAAGTAAAGAAATAGAATGAATGGTAATCTATGGTAATCTATATGTCATGAACTAAAGAAGCAATGCCTTATGTGATGGGTTTGGTATAATACATGGTACATGTAATGACTGTGGTCCACTATGAAGTTTTATGTGCCTCTATGTGATGAGGATATGATTGTGATTTATGAAAGTAAAGAAATCTAACTATGTTAATGTATATGAAGTGAACTAAGTGACGTATGTGCCTAAATGAATGTTGTGAATGACGTTGGCACTAGAATATGCTAGATAAGATAAAAGAAGGAATGTGAACCATGGATGTTATAGCTATACACGTATATGATATGATTGAATGTCATGGTGTTACGGGATGTTATATGTGAAATGTCCAATGTTTGGATGTGTCGTGCCTTATGTTTATGATGAAGACATAATTGTGAAGCCTTGCATATATGTTATGTACAAATGATGATGATCAAACGAACTCAAGGCTTAAGAGGTAAATGTATGCACAATCATGTCATGAGCATATGTATATGACGTTGACTGCTGGTGCTTACAAATATGTAAAGCTCTCGAGGAAAAGGCCCCGCATGAGGATAGAGACCTTTGGACCGAATGGACAGTCTCACGGGGTTTCCCCGCATGAGGATTGAGACTATGGCCAATATGTTATGTTACGTTATGTTATAGAGCCTTTGTAAGCACATGGTTAGCAACAGGGCCCAACGATAGGAAGAAACTGGTGACACATGCATCTCATGCATTGCATTGTATTGCATCTATTTCCCACAGAGTCTTTATGACTCATGATGTATACGTTTATGTTTTTGAAGGCAATGAACGTGTTATGTGCAAGGGAGTCGGTGAAGAGTCCTGCCAGATGATATGATGTTGATGTGTAATTGGGAAAAGGAATTGAATGACCCTGCGGTCTATGTTAACGTAAGCCGAAACCCTTTGAGTTATGTGATGTACGTATAAAAGTTTAAAAGAAAGTTACGAACTCCGGGTTTCGTGTATGTTATGTATGAGTAGCGTTGCCCTAGTTCTAATGTATGTTGTGTATGAAAGACGTGCACGAGGCCAAGGGGAGGCCATTATGTTAATGTTACGTTCACATTACGTATGCTATGACGTCAAGATGACGTGTATGTATGTGGAACTAGTGGAGGCGTTACATTGTAACTGCTCAAACTTTTCTTTTTTGTTCCCCAACATTCCAAATGTTCTATTGGATTAGAATGGATATTGTTGTCTGAAGTAGTGTCATATTCATCTACATGATGGTTGAGATCAAGCTGGATACAATGTGGTGGAGAATCCGAGTAGCTTTCGTCGGACAAGGTTTTGTTTTCGGGTGAAGCATTCAAATCAATTAGAGGAATTCGTGAATGAGTATTCATTTCCCATACTCTATTTTTTGTTGCTTATGAAACTGTAGAATCAACTTTTGGGGTATGGTCTAAAATTGCAGTGAACGAGTACTCATTTGGTGTATCAAATTTTGGTGTGCTCGTTCAAATTGTACTCAAATCATGCATAATTATAGTGTTTCTCAAAAAATTTGAAATCATTTTTGGTGTATAATCTGAAATTTTTAGCGATTTGTTTGAAATTTTTGGAGTTAAAGGCGGACTGCAGTTTGAAATTTTTACAATGGTTGATAAGGTATTAATTAAACTTTGAAATTACTAGACTTTGAGAGGACCAATATATTATTATTATTATTATTATTATTATTATTATTATTATTATTATAATAAGCACCCACACCCCCGCCCCCAAACCAAAAAAAAAAAAAGAAGAAGAAGAAAGAGCACGAATCCTAGCTTTAATTTTCATGGTCCTTGTGTTGGAGGAATTCAATTTGCAACTGCACCTTGTCGGAATTTTGGTCAAGAGGACCCCTTCTGGAATTTTTATTTTATTTTATTTTCGTTAAGAGGGATTGTTCATACATTCAATAATTTTCCTTTTTAAAAAAAAAAAATTGTTTTGCAATCGAAAACAGCCAAAAACAATATCATTTGACAAAAATTTCAAGTAGCAATTACAATTAACAATGTAGTTAGAACTAGTAATCGCAACCATATTCTATATATGCTATGCACGACATATATAATTGAGAATTATACATTGAGTCAAAAGACCTAACATGCCAATCAACCAAAACCATATTAATGTCAAGCAATATGAAACCACACAATCTCATTTCCTAAGATATCACATCACTTTTAAATCAATAGATATCACATGTGCTATGTTGAAGTAGTTTAATGCATATGCTTATACTATGTGAAAAATATATGCTATCACTGGTGTAACCGTTCACATTTCAGCATTGCTATTTTTGTTTCTTCCCTTAGTAATATCGTTCACTTTACAATGAATGAACAATTTGTGCATGGTGACATATTACTTGGCAAAAATCTTTTATTCTCTTGACCATTGGAGTCACCTGAGTCAAATGGAAAATTGGAATTGGATTTAATTCAAATTCAAAGTAACCGATTCATATGCCAAAGCAATAAGAACCAAATGTAATATAATACTGTTTTGTTCCTAGGTGCCAGTCACCGATGTCAACCTGCCATTTCAAAGACAATTTATGATTTCATAGTACTGACTACATTTTCGGCTACCAAAGAATGAATTTAATTCTCATTCAAAAAAAAAAAATAAATAAAAAACAAAAAAAAAAGAACACGAGAATGAATTTAATTCATGGTCCAATGTGTCATCAACAAATTGAGAACACGCAAAACATGGAAATGTTAGAAAATGAAATTTGGGGGCAAAGTATATCTATCACAAAAATATACTAAGACGCAATATGAGGTTACTTTTCCCTCCATTTTTTTAAAATTATGTAATTAATTAATTAACTAACACTATAATATTTTGTACCTTTCCCCACAAAATACTTTTGTAGTGAAAAATCTTTATTTGTAGCCAAGTGGTAGATGAGACAAAAAAAACTGGTAGCCAGGCTTGTTGGCTAAACCTCGAAAGGAAAAGTAATATGCCACAAATTGTGCAAATTTCGAGGACTAATGCTTGATGCTACAAATTTTTTGGAGATAAATAGAGTTTGTAAGAAAAGGTTAGAGGTGACAAAGCTTTGAAATTGTGAGGTGAATTTTGTCCCTACAAGCCTTTTGGAAACAAATGCAGGGGTAGAGGCGACAAATATGTTTTGGCTCCTAAAGTCCCTCCTTACAAATTATATATTTCAAAGTAAATAAAAATTAATTTTTTACCCGACCCACTGGCCATCTCTCTAACTCAACTCAACCCAACCCAACCTATTAGTTACTTAATTAGCTTCAAAAATATGCAGAACTCAACCCAACCCAACCTATTAATTACTTAATTCGCTTCAAAAATATGCAATGCGTAGGAATTGAGCTTAGACCTCATGGTTCAGAGGCTAAGACCTCAACCACTAGGCCATTTTAATTTCTTAGTATTCATTCTCATTCTCATTGATATAATATGTAAGTTATGAGTGTAAATCTTGCAATTAGTTAACTATAAAGTTCAATTTATCTGCAAAAAATTTGCACACAAAGTCATATGGCTACAATTCTTTTTTCTAGGAAAATGTAACATTTGTCTACAAATGCTGAACAATTGTAGAAAAAATCATATGCCTTACAAATTGCAATTTATTCGTGGAAAATTTGTAAGGAAAATCACATGCTTGCAAAGTCTTTGTTTTTTTTTTTTTTGGAAAAGGGTAACCTTTTGCTACAAATTTTAATTTGTTGGAAAAATCAGATACCAGTGAAATCTATTTTTTGTGGGGAAAGATATCATTTAGCTACAAATTATAATTTGTCTAGGAAAAATTGTATGCTTACAAAATCTTACTTTTGTAGGGAAAGGTAGCTTTTGGCTACAAATATTAATTTATAGGAAACATCATATACTTACAAAATTTTTTTTTTTTTTGGGAAAAGATATCCTTTAACTACAAATTTTAATTTGTCTATGCAAAATTTGCAAAAATATCATATGCATACAAAATCATTTTTTTGCAGGGGAAAGGTAATTTTTGGTTACAAATTTTAATTTTTAGGAAAAATTATATGCCTACGATATTCATTTTTGTGGGGAAAGATATTCTTTGGCTACAAATTTTAATTTGTCCTTGAAAAATTTGTAGCTAAAGTCATATGTCTACAAAATCATTTTCTTTGTGGGGAAGGTAATTTTTGTTACAAATTTTAATTTATTTACAGAAAGTTTGTAACGAAAGATAAAAGTTCTTGTAGTGTAAACTATAATTGATTAACTGTTATATGATTAGCTAAAGCAATATATTTAATAACTAAAATATAAATAATTAATGTATATTTTAATAATTTTTTAAGCAATGTAACTATTCATTTCCACCTTTATAGGTATGTACCACCAACAATGTAATTGAAATCATATATAAATGATTTTTTATTTCTAATTATTTTTTCTACTAAAATTAAATTAATATTTATGCCGTTATATCTTTTTAAAGAAAATTACATATTACATATATTTGTAAATATAAGCTCTTATAGTCTTATTCACTAACAATGATTTAAATTGATTTTCATTTTATAGATTAAAAAAAATCATTGTAGATATTAAATTGGATTAACTTTTTATTAGGTGGTAGATAAGCATTGTATCTGCTTGAAAGAATAAATAGTAGAAAAACATTTGACTTAAAATGTCGTGCCTAAATTTTTTATTTTTTATTTGATGTTCAATATTTTATCTTAATTGTAATTCTTATTTAAGTAGATGGTCGTATATTCTTAATTTATAATGATTTAGTCTTACGTTCACTAAAAGACTTTTTTTTCGTGGTAATTAACTAGTATTTGCACCCGTGCGTTGTAGGGAAAAAATCAATGCATAAATACAATTTCCTTTTCATTAATACAAACCAACTTTATACTGAATGATTACCGTTATATAAAAGAAATACAATTTCACTAATACTTCGTTGCAAAAATTTCATAAATTTTGAAATACTTCTTGATATACAACGTTTGAAGTTCTATTTATTAAATTCTCATTTTTGTCACATATCTACATTTTTAATCATTTCCATAGAGAGGCTTAATTTCTTATTTTGTTAATAATAAAAAAGTTTAGACGGAATTATTAGCATTAAACAAAAAATATAATGTAATTATTTTTTATTGTAAAAATATCACAAATGTTAAAATATTTTTTTATATACAACAATCATAGTTGTATTTGTTAGGTTCGTATTCTTATCACATGCCAATATTTTCAGCCCATCGCGACTTGTGAATCTTGAAACTGCAACATACAACTATACATGACTAAATATTAGTCTCTTCAAGAAAATAACAACATGTGAGAGCAATTGACATTGCTAGAATCACTAATGTTCGAAAATCTTACTACACAATACCTGTATTTGAATTAATCTGTGCTTTATTATCATCACGGATCAAGATTTTAAATGTTAATAAGGCGATAATACCATAACATTTAAAATCTTGATCCGTGATGATAGTAATGCACAGATTAATTCAAATACAGGTATTGTGTAGTAAGATTCTCACAATATCAGTTGCTTTCGCATGTTGGCATTTTCTTGAAGAGACTAATATTTAGTCATATGTAGTTGTATGTCGCAGTATCAGGATTCACAAGTCACGATGGGTTGAAAATATTGACATGTGATAAGAATATAAACCTATAAATACAACTACGATTGTTGTATATAAAAAAATATTTTAACATTTGTAATATTTTTATAATAAAAAATAATTACATTATATTTTTTGTTTAATACTATTAATTCTGTCTAAACTTTTTTATTATTAACAAAATAAGAAATTACGTCTCTCCGTGGAAATGATTAAAAATGTAGATATGTGACAAATATGAGAATTTAACCAACAGAACTTCAAATGTTGTATATCAAGAAGTATTTCAAAATTTATGAAATTTTTGTAACAAAGTATTAGTGAAATTGTCTTTCTTTTGTATAATGGTAATCATTCAATATAAAGTTGGTTTGTATTAATGAAAAGGAAATTGTGTTTATGCTTTGATTTTTTCCGTGCAACGCACGGTGTGAATACTAGTGTGTGTGTATATACATACATATATATATATATATATATCATGCATGTGTGTATTAAGATTTTCAGCTATTAGAATTTTTTTGCCAATGGCTGGAAAATAATACTTTATTAAAATGTTTTATCTAGTTGCTAATATATTAGGAGTTCAATTTACACTTAACCCATTGACTCATTGTAATGGTTTAAATATGTGTTTGTATATATATATATATATATATATATATATATATATATATACACACACTAGTTTCTCCACCTGTATATTGCATGTGAAGATAATTCGTGATAGAGATCGTAATAATATGTCATATTTTGCTCATTGTAAGATTAAATCTACTAAATATAAATGAAAAAATAAAATAACGTTAAATGCAATACTTATCAGAATAACTATACACTAAAAAATCTTCTTTCATTGTGCTTCTTTATTTTTTTCATTTTCAAATTATTCTACATTTTATTAAATAAAATTGCAAATTCTAGGAAATATTAATTTTACACCTGTGTAATACATAGTATTGATAATGAATATGTGAATAATTATTTTTGAAATTTTATTATAAAATATAATCACTATACATATATTTTATAAAAATGGCAATATAGCAGGTACAGTTCGATAGGCTCCAATACCTCATTCCTACCCCTGCTAGGAAAAACATATCATCCTCCCCTCATAACCTCATTTAATCGAGGTCAAGCAAGTATGATATAAGAATTGCAATAGGATAGGACTCCCATTGCCCATCCCCGCCAGCCAGAGAATTCTCATTCCACGTCCACATCCATCGTGATCGTTTAATTGAAACTTTTATTTGTACTTTTTAGCACGTATCAATGACATCTAGTTTTTTCAATAAACACCTTCTATACATTCTGATTTTAATTATTATTTGTTCTTTTAAAATAATTATATTTTCCACTTTTAGCGATATAATTAATTTTGATTAATTTTCGTCTAATGAAACTATGCCCAATTAAATCTTAGCAATATAATGAGTTTTAATTGAAAGATTGCTATCTTCTATTTTTAGGGAAATCTTGTCAGCCCATAGCAATCTAATTAATTTTAATTATTTTTTAATAGAGCTGTTTCTTTCAATGAAATCAAATTTAGCAAACTTTTCTTTTATATGAATCTAATTTTAAAGATATTTTAAAATTTAAAAGATATCTTTCAATTTAGACATCTTCCAATTTAGAAGACATATTTCATTTTTTAGGGAAAATCTTATCAACCCATAACAATCTAATAAATTTTAGTTAGTTTTTGTTTTGTTAAACTGATTATATTCTTCCCCATTTTACCAACACAATAATTAATTTTGACGAATTTTATTCCAATGAAATCGTGTCAATTTTTGTCCAATAAATCTGACTCCAATTAAATCTTAACAATATGACTAACTTCAATTAATAGGGTGATAGAGAGTAGTTTATAAAGGTTTTAAAGATTTTTAATGTAAAAGAGGAGAGAGAATGAGTGGAGATGAGTAGTTGAGATTTATGGATGTGATGAGATATGTAGATGTGATTGATTTAGGGTAAAGAAAGAATGGATAAAAAGTGATAAAAGGGGTTTAAAACATTTAAAAATGGTTCACTAACAGGCTATAATTTGAATACAATTAATTTTATTTTAAACTATTATTTCTGAAAAAATTTATCATACCAACCCTAGCAACCTTTGAACTAAAAATATGAACGAAAATGCATCAAAAATTTTCAATAAGATACCGAAAATTGGTTCCAGAAACTTGAAAGTAGTGTGTCAAAGACAAAGTAATCACTCAAAGGAATTTTTGAAAAAAAAATCAATAAATATTCAATTAATTGTTTAAATGAACTGTATATTAATTCTTTGACTTGAAAGTTAAGTATAGTTGTATCAAGTCAACTAAGAGTATTGAAACGCAATTTAGACATTTTTATCAAAAATTAATTTGTCAACCAAAAGAACACCTATAGATATAATTAATTCAGGCAAACTAAAATATGATCGTCGAAGAGTAAAAAGAAAAAAAGTATGATATGAGCCTAGTGTAAGACTATAAACACAGCCTGTATTTTTGAATGCAAGTGGTCATTTTGTAATTTAACTAAAACTCAAGGATCATCAATAAAGATAACCTACTTGACACCTTTTTCAAAAGGCTTCAAATATAAAGATCGGCAAAAACTTTCATAATCAAAGGATTTATCATCCATGACAAAAAAAAGAATTAAAAAAGCTCAAAATCAACCCCAAACAATTTTCATAACCTGTTCTAAGAAGAGAAGCATCCTACTCATACATTCACATATAGCATTGTCATCCATTGAAAATGGAGATGAACTACGTCGAAAAGGACTATATATCTAATGATTTACTATAGACAAGTAAAAATGTGTTCAGATTAAATTTTTATAAATTTTTATAGATTTTGATGTGAAATAAGAGAGAGAATAAATAAAATCGAATGGTGGGGATTTGTATAGTACATATAGGTCTCACAAGATATATGAATGTTACTCGTTTGACCAAATTTAAATTTGAAAGAGAATGAGTAAAAATGCATAAAAATTTATTTCCTAACATGTACTAAAAGTTGGATTAGTGTTACAAACACAAGCTTCATCACAACTGCATATCAAGGGTTGATAACATGTCTGTTAATCTCTGGGACCTCAAAATTAAAGGCATGTACGATGAAGCTCTTCCAAAATATCAATGTAATCACTAATCATCCAAGGGTCTTCAAGCATAAATTTTTCAAAACCGAGCCTCAGAGCATCACCAGTTTCTTGCTTAATTTGGGTAGTCAAGTATTGCTTCTGTCTCCGAAGAGTTACAACTTTTGAAGATCTTCGACTTGACTTTGATCAATGAATTGGCTGCTAGTTGATTGACCATTTTTGGTGAGTTATCTGGGCACTGGGTAAAAATTGGTCCAAAGAAATGCTGGAGCCAACAAAGAAAAACTAATACGTAATACAGGCTTGTATGTACATAGAATTGCTTAACCGAAGCAACTGCTAGGCAATCAAATGCTTGGAAATTTCAAAAACAAAAGTCAAAATAATTAGCTGGAAGAGAGTTTAAATCTTAAAAAAATCAAAATCTTTAATTAAAAACAATAGCAAAATAAAGAATCATAACCTAGAGTTGTGATCTCAAAATTCATAATAGCTCGGCCACAAGTACACAACGTTATTTGAAAACAGAAAAAGATGATTTTAAAACTCTAATTATGAGATAGGAAATTAAAGGGTGTGATATCAGTTAAAACTATGGTTTAAATGACCATAAATTTGAATCTAAAAATTGCAAAATCTTTTATCTTAACTATATATAAAAATTCATCTTAAGACACCAATTTATCAGTTTATTGGGCATAAATAGAGAGACAAATACCTAATATTCTATTTCATTCATCTCGCTTGAAGACACACCTGATGTTCCGCGTTCACGGGAATGCAATCTAATGAATAAGGTTGTTAGAGGCGAGCTATAATCTTATCCTATGGTAGCTTTTTTCTGTGGAAGATTGCCAAGGACATCTCACTGCACAATTAGTTGTGGAGCCATTCTAGAATTCAATGAGGCAGAAAATAAAGATATTAATAAATTTGAGATAAAAAAGACTACATAGCATATATAGTAGATGGATGCTTTATGATTTATATTGTTTAGAGGCAGAAGTAATAGCTATTAACATAGATTAAACAAAAGCGCACATTAAAAGCACACATGATGATTGATATTGTTTAGTGGCAAAAGTAATAGCTATTCACACAGATGAATGGTAAAACATAAAAAAAATAAGAACCATTGTCATCATCGACCATATGAATCCAAATTATAATATTGATAACACTATATACATAGATATTAACATGCCAAGTCACGTTCCACATGACTGTGTGTTGCTTTCGAGGCGTCTAGTCTCTGATTTGTGTCCCGCATCGCTTACTCAATGGGGGTGTGTGTGGTATATATCTGGTTTCACAGTATTCAAAATTACCATGGTTTTGAGTATTGGCGTGTTGGGTTTCTGTACTTTGTGTGCATGTGTTGTGTGTCTTCTTTAAAAAAAAACACATGCCAAGTCATGTTGTTCTCGGGAAAATTTCAAAAATAAATGAATAAGTCAAATTTGAATCCAACCGAATCCATGCAAATGGATATAATCATGTTATACATTTAAACATTACATGATTAGAATTCATAGTACATGCTGGCAATCTCCGTCAGACTGAATGTATGAAAAATTCCTATCGAATGGTCAAAGGTAGTAACCATGATTCATACACTGACATACTATATATGATGCTCGAACTCGGGTACGGGAGTCAGGTATGAGTACATATCCGAGTGTCAGGTCCTTCATTTTAAAAAATCTAGGATACAACGACATGGCTAAAAATGCTCCAAATTTTAGAAAAAAAAAACACACAAATCTATCTTATAAACATAAAATTGACTTTAGAAATGCATATTTTGCTAGTTTTATGTGCATTTTTGTGGAATACAAATAATCTTCTCTTAATTTAAATGACATAAAGGATTTTCTTTTTGACTTAAAGGATCCCATACCCAAGTGTCCGACAGGGGTACTTCTTCAAAAGTGAAGAGTCCTAGCAACATAGTTGACACACACACACACACACACACATATATATATATATATGCTTTTGGAATATACAAAACAGGATCCAGAATTTATTTCACAATAATCATCATTGAAACAATCAATGACATATATTGTAAAGATAATATATGAATCTG
Source organism: Jasminum sambac (assembly GCA_018223645.1). Lineage (NCBI taxonomy): Eukaryota > Viridiplantae > Streptophyta > Magnoliopsida > Lamiales > Oleaceae > Jasminum > Jasminum sambac. Next base: position 29,955,242 of record CP073640.1, read on the forward strand.
AATTTTTTTGAATCCATTAGAATACGTATACAATCTAATTTCATTCATATGATCACTTAAACCCAAACTTTTCAGAATGTGTCTATCAATCAGCATGGTAGACACATGCGCAGTTGCCTATCAGAAAGAACTAATTTTACTAAAAGCTCTGGTCTAAACTCCTCTTGACATATATGCTTGCATTGAGCATAAAATCAAACACTATTCTCATTTAAATTAATCCCACAATATGATCAAAATATATAAATAGTTAATTACTCAAGACCTAAATATGAAAGGTCTGATCGATGAACTAAAATGTAGAATAAGAAAAGGAGAAATAATTAACTAACTTGTACAGGTTTTCTCAAGAAGTTCAAATTGAGCAGCAGTCTTCATTTTACACCCAGCCTTTGGTTCTCCCTCTGTCGTAGTCTTCTTCTCGGCTCGAAGCTGCCAACCCTTTCTCCTACACTGATAGTACCGGCACCACCACCACAACTAGTTGAAGTAGGAATACACACAAAGATGTAAATAAAAACAATCAAAATTATTAATATATATATATATATATATATATATATATTTGTAAATCTTTTCCATTGCAAAATTTCAATGAAAACATAAGACATGTTAATCTCATCAAAGAAGAAGTTGGAGAACAGAAACCAGCATGTTAATCTTGTCAAAGAGGAAGTTGGAGTACAGAAACCAAGTATATTAATATTAGGCTATCATATATGGACACCAGGGTGGGCGGGATGCCATGCCCACGCATGATGCGGCGCCCTCACAGGGCGCCACATCATCCAATTTTTTTTTTTTTATAAATTTTTTTTTAGCATTTACGTTTAAGCGAGATGAATAATACATAACCGCCCCTAATGGGTGGGGGGCCTCGCGTGGGCCGCACAATTTTTTTCCCTCAAAATTTTCAAGTGTGGCAATCTCCCCTGCCCACAGGGTGGGTACGGGAGCACGAGCGTAAAAACACGTATTATCTAAACCCTATATAAACCATAACTAAATTAAACGGAACAAAAAAATTTCTTGAAAGAACATGGAAAAAAAGTTTCACCTCCACCTTTCTATTCAAGTTCCAATAAAATTCCTGAACTATAACCACCACGAAAAAGAAAAAATGAGGAAGATTAATCACGAAAATGAATGTTTTCAACATCAACCAAGGTGGCATCTACATTTGGAGATCAAACCCACGGCTTGCATCTTCACTTCTCCACTGTCTGCCGATTCATGTCACTTTCAATTTTTTTTTTTTTTTTATTAGTAAGTGGGAAATGGAAAATTTGAAACACAAAATTTTCCTTACCATTCTTCCATTCTCAAGCTCTTCACGCTTTGCAATTGCTCTTTCCCGACAACACTCTAAACGTCAGGCGAAAAAAAGAGCTCAATTAGAAGAAAATTTAAAAATTTCTACAAAACTCAAGCACTAACAAAAGCGCGCAACCTCGATCACCACACACAAAGGATTAATTAGAAGATCCACAGTAGTTAAGAGATTGTGCAACGAAGATGATTCAGAAGATTTGGGAGCTTTCGAAAGAATGCTAGTGCTCTCCTACACACTAGTGTGTAGGAGAGTGTGCACACTCCATGACGTGGCGCCACATCATCAAAAAGTTTTTTTTTTTTGGAATCTACGATAAGTGAGATGACCACTAGTACAAAAAGAACTTAGGGTGGTGGTTGTTTTACATTAAAGGTGGCGGTTCATTGAATGCCACAAAAAATGGCGACACCCAATGTCAATATTTAGGGTGGCGGTTCCAAAAACGCCACCCTATCTTTTTTTTTTTAAAATTTCGTATACTTAGGGTGGCGGTTGTGAAAACAACCGCCACCTAAGTTTATATATATATATATATATATATATATATTAAAAATTCATTAGGATGGCGGTTGTTTAACCCTTTTTTTTTAAATAACATAGGGTGGCGGTTGTGTTAAAACACAACCGCCACCCTAAGTTCTTAGTCACAACACCAACTAATTAACAAATAAAGTAAATACAACCTAATGAAACAAGTAAAAGCAGCTCAAACACATCTCCATACCCAAATCCACGACTACATAAAGATACAGAAACTAAGTAAAACTAGAAGGAAAATAAATTGAAATCTATAAATTAAATGATCATTTCATAACTTCTCGAAAGAATTCAACCCAAAGTTCTCGTACCACATCGATATTTTCCTGAGAATACACTTGGGCTCCATACACCTATAAGTGAAATAATGAAAGATAATCAATTTTATACATACCCAATAAAGTACTGAATGCTTAAATAATTAACCAATCTACAGTAATCAATAACACACCATTTGTAGATCTTCGCCTTGACCATATCGTATCATTATGTCATTCATGTTTTTCATGACGCAGTAACCACATTCATCACCTCCTGATTGCTGTGTACACTATAATTTGTATATACCAACAAAATAAAAATAGTCATTAACAAAAAAAAATCTATTTTGAAAGAAATTCATATATCTTCCAAACAAAAATGAAAAAAAGTTATAAAAAAATAACTTTTACTATTAAAAATTATATATGTACATACCGGAAGTAGTTTCCATCGAACGCTGCCTCGTCGTACACCCATTTTATCCCACATCACTCTGAAAGCTCTAAATATTTAAAGTATATGTATAATACTAATGTATAAGAAGCGATCTAAACTCCAACTTATCGTAAAAATCAATAAATGAAATGAAAATCATTGGATATTTTCTTACACGCTTATGAGCGACTTGATAACCAAATTTCTCTTCTGATTGGCCAATGAATCCATTACGTATACCGTATTGGTTGAGGGCTCAATGACAAGTAATAACCAATGATAACTAACAAATGTGACAATTAGCTTTTTAGTAACATATGTATGAATTTCGAACTTATAACATTCACAAATTAAAGTGTAAGTGATCTTACTCTTGGTGGTATGGCGCCAAAATATATTTCCGATCACTTAAGTTGCACAACGCATCATTGATGTAGCGTGAAGCATCCGTATGTTGAGATTTAATCATAACTCCAGCTATTAGCGACGGGTTCATGAAACCAAATGGTATTTCATACAGCTGGCAGTTCCGATGAATGTACCTATTACATAAAAGACGAACTTAGAAGTTTATTACACGACTGAAAAGTAAAAGAGTCATGTAAGTTCAAATGGGAATTGAAATCTCACAATTGAAATACTTCCAAAATAGGAGCACTCAACCATTTCATCGCTATGAATTCGGCGATATCAGTAGCAGTAACAAAGATATCAGTGTCAGGTGATCCAGGAAATAAGTCATCGAGTGGGACCTCCAATATATCATTACCAGTAGGCATCATATTGATCAAATCGACTAATAGCTTGCAAGAGTTAGGAAGACCCTGGCACGTTGCTTCATCAACGAGATTGCGTGGTGCAGTTGCTGACATAGCAAAACTTTGAGGCTTCTTCTGTTTGCCGGCTCAATCCTTCTTCTTACGTACAGTAGGATCCTACAACAGTAAAGTAGTCATTACAGCGTTACATTAAAGGATTCCAAAGTATTAACTACTATAAATGCTATTACATAATATTCAAACAAATGAAATAGTAAAAACCTATTAGAAACCGTCTATTAACCTACATTTTCCAGCTGAACTTGGCTTTTAGGCCACTGAACAAAACTTCCCATGGCATCCCCTAATACCACTAAGTCGTCTCGAATTGGAATGGGAAGAGGCAACTCACGATATTGTTCAGAAACCATATCAATCCGCACCTTCACATTTCCTTCCATAAGTTGGCAACCATGCACTGTGATATCTTGATAATAGGATAGAAAATCCAATGCGACTGTTGTATCGGCCTTCATGTGGTAGGCACGATGTACAATCGGTAATTTCTTGTTGTTCCCAAAATTATCAACCAACAATTTCTTGTTAGTTACTCTGATTATTGTGGAGCTGATTATCTATACTATTTTAAAAATAAGTAAAATTAATTCATTATTTATATATAGTATTGTAAAAGCAAATACCTTCCACAAAATACCGTAATGGCGATGAATGGATCTGGCGCACCCGAGGCATGACAAACACTGCTATTACTCGCAGGTCTAGTATTGGCCATCATTGCTCCCATCCCAGTAGGTACTTGGATACCTAGTTGAATGAGGGTATCAACAACTCTCTGCTGAACCCTACTATCAAATTCGGCATTCAGTTGACTTTGAACCTCCCGTGCAACCCGGCTGTCTAAATCTTCTCGATCGAAGTTGTAGTTCTTCGATTGTTCACACGGTTTTCCAAAAATTGCCCTCACACCACCTGCGTATCCACCGAACGTCCTCGTCCGGCCCGGATGATCCTCTTTCCCTAGTTCTTTGAAAGTATGTCGTCTTTATGCAGTCGGGACAAATGTTCCTTCCTCAACTTCTTTAGATTTATCCACCTGTTCCAATCAAAGGTAAATTAAGTGTTAACAGTTATCATTGGTTAAATAATCAATTATATGTAAAATTGGAAAGAAATACTTACAACCTTGTCGTAAACATCCATAATACCATGGGGATATATCAAAGTTCCATCGGGGTGAACGTGCAATCTTGCCCGTAAGTAATCCCATGAACGATCACTGTGCAAAATGGAATCGCTAACAGACCCGGTGGAGGATAGGTGCCCTAAGGGGTCATTCTGTGCCCACACCTCCTTCATTCCTGCGTAGCCTGCGGAGCCCATGTGATGGGGATACTTATTATGTGATTGGCTCTCCCTTGCCTTCTCACTTGTGGCCTTCAAGAAATTAAAATATCATTATTGATCAATGGAATGGACAAGACTCTTAGAGAAAAAATGTAAAGATGAATTGTATAGTTAATTGTAATAACTAGAGAAGTATACCTCAAATTCTTTACTCATCGCCCTTTCTTTGAATTGTTCCCAATCTTCAGTGGTAATGAAGTTATAAACATCAATTAGGGAGTCATTTCTTTTTTCCTTATTGCGAATCCACTTCTGCACGAGTTTATTTTTAAAATTTCTCATTCTACGCCCAACTTGTGAAATAACTTTCTTCTTCAATTTGTCATCTTTCAAATTACACATTGTCTGTAATGTTAAAAATTCAACTCTTAACCTTACTAATACGAAAATAAGTGTTAATGAGAGCACACAATTGTAATTTGCATCTTATTACCTTAATATCTTCCCAAATGGTATTCTTTAGCCCGATTTCCACCTGCCTCCAATCAGTATAATTTATATTTACCTTTGAGCGTGCAACTACACCAATATAATGTCGGAATCTCGTGCCACATGCCCCCATCGGCCGATCTAGGTCATCAAAATCATCATCTGTCAAACGAATACCCTTTCTCTTCCACTTTGACATAGTCGTCAATCCTCTCGACCGTCTGGTGCTGCTGTCAGCACACGGTTCTCCTGATGTAGATGAAGATTTGGAATCCGACATATTTCTGACCTATCAGCACATGCCTGTACATTCACAAAAATATTAATAATCACGATAATAATAAATAAGATACTGCAATGAATAAGAATGAAAAATATTACAACCATTGTAGTTCGAAATAACATATGGCGTGCAAATAAATTTAAATTGTAAATAAATAGCAATGGAATAGAATTTAAATTACCAATAAATAATAACACCGGTTGATCATTCCACATACTCTTCCTCCTGATGGTCCGAACGCAGATAATTTGTTCCGGTGTTGTGTTCTTAAGGATCTAATATAGGCAATTCAGTTGAAAATGGAGGTATTTCATCCCAGTGGTCATATTCATCTTCATCAACCATATCACCGATCCCAACAATGCGTCGCTTCCCTTGGAGGACAACTGACCACTTTGCATCGCTCGGATCAGTAATGTAAAACACTTGCTTAGCTTGTGATGCAAGTATAAATGGATCATTCCGACTTCCAACCCGAGAAAAATCTACCATACTGAAACCCAATTTGTCAATCGATACACCCCGGGTGTTGTCCACCCACTTGCATCGAAATACGCATATCTGAAACTTCGTGTAATCAAGTTCCCAAATTTCTTCAATGATACCATAGTACGTATTGACCCTATTATCAGTCGATACTGCCACCTGTGACACTCCACTGTTTTGCATCGTACTTTTATCATCTTGAATTTTTGTATAAAATGTATACCCGTTAATCTCATATCCCTGGTAAGATATCACACGCGATCCGTGTCCGTAAGCCAACCACTTCACCGTCTCTTCAATCATTTATGACGCATGCGTCGACCGATTCATAACTTTATTTTTGAACCATTTTGGGAAACAACGATTATGTTCACCAACCAACCACCTTTCGCCTTTCAAAGGATTCTCCACCCTTAAAACTGCCATGTGCTCATCGAAGTATGATTGAACCACAGCAAGATGATGCAAAACGAGAAGATGAGCTTTGGCTAGGTCTTGGCCGATGGGATCGATAAACTGCGTCCAACAATGCCCTTACCGTCAAGCCTTCCCTTATGTCGAGATATAGGAATACCAATACGTTCGACTTTTGCTAGGTAATCAGTACAAAATTCAATGACTTCTTCAGCAACATAACCTTCTACGATACTGCCCTCTGATCTAAATCGATTTCTCACATATCCCTTCAAAACACCCATAAACCGTTCAAATGGATACATATTGTGCAAGAATATCGGACCTAACTGCTTAATTTGTCGAACCAAGTGAATAACCAAGTGCACCATGACATCGAAAAAAGATGGTACGAAATACATTTCAAGTTGACAGATGGTGATAACAACGTTTGCCTGCAGTCTATCTAACTCATCTGGATCAATAACCTTACTGAATATTGCATTGAAGAAAAAGCAAAGTTGGGTAATTACGCGCCTGACATTTTCAGGCAATATACCGCGAATAACAATTGGCAAAAGCTGCTGCATCATAATATGACAATCATGAGACTTCAATCCAACCAACTTCAAGTCCTTCATCGACACAAACCGCCGGATATTTGATGAATAACCTGATGGAACTTTCACCCCTCTCAAACATTCACAAAAAATTTGTTTTTCTTTCTTAGACAGAGTGTAGCAAGCTGCCGGTAAAAATGAGCGCTTCCCCGTCTCTTCAGTATGTGCTAACTCTGGCCTTATTCCCAAATCCACCATGTCCTTTCTAGCATTGACAGAATCTTTCGTCTTGCCTGGAATGTTTAGCAACGTCCCAATGATATTTTCGCAAACATTCTTCTCTACGTGCATGAAATCGATACAATGTCTCACCTCTAAATACTTCCAATAAGGTAAATCCCAAAAAATCGATCTCTTCTTCCAAATACTTTTTTTAGTCCGCTTACCGAACTGAACTGAAATATCTTGAACTCGATTGAAAAACTCTTCCCCGGACAACGACAATCGTGCGACCCGATTCTCGGTTTTCCCATTGAAATCCTCTTTATTTTTTCGATATCTATAATTTTTTGGAAGAAAAATCCGATGATCCATGTACACATTTTTCTTGCAATTATTCAAATATATGCTACAAGTGGCATCTTCGCACACGGGACATGCCTCACCACCTTTAATTGTGTGACCCGACAAGTTACCAAAAGCTGGAAGATCATTTATGGTACAAAATAGCATTGCACGTAAATTAAAATTCTCCCGATGATTAGCATCAAACACCTCCATACCCTCCTCCCACAACCTCCTTAGATCATCAACTAGAGGTGCTAAATACACGTCGATATCATTGCCCGGTTGTTTCGGACCTGAGATTAGCAATGACATAATCATGTATTTGCACTTCATAGATAGCCAAGAAGGGAGATTATAGATCACCAAAAGTACCGGCCAAGTGCTATGCCGGCTGCTCATGTCGCCGTGTGGATTTATTCCATCTGTACATAATCCGAGACGAAGATTCCTATCTTCATCCCCAAATTCTCGAAATCTCCTATTGAAATTGCACCATTCAGGGGAATCAGCCGGATGTCTTAGTTTTCCATCCTTTTTCCTCCCTTCTGCATGCCACAACAATTCGGCTGCATCATCTGCATTTGCAAACAAGCGCTTAAACCTTGGAATGATAGGTAAATACCATAATACCTTTGCTGGAGGGCCGTTCTTGCCCGCACAACTATCATTACTGTTCTTTCTCTTATACCTTGATACCCCACACTTCAGACACACATTCAAATCTCTGTACTCATTCCGATACAATATACAATCATTTGCACAAGCGTCTCTCTTCTCAATCTCCATACCCAATGGGCATAACATCTTCTTTGCCTTGTACGTTGAGTTAGGCAACTCATTATGATCTGGAAGCATATCTACTAAAAGCTCCAATAACGCCGTGAAACTCCGATCACTCCATGCACTTTTCGCTTTCAATGTAACGCCCCCCCAAATACGCATACATATACATATATATCATACGAAATGGTGCACGAATACATAAACATACGACCTCCTATTTGGCCGCAAGCACCTCACATACATAATACAGCGGAATTGAGGGGACGCCACACGTATACATAAACACGAAACCCCAGGTTCGAACTTTTCCTTACATATACATAAATACAGGAGGGTTTCGCTTGCTTTCGCGTGGGTCGTAGGATCTTCGGTTTCCCTTTCCCGATCACACACGGACGTCGTAATACAGAGGGGACTCTTCGCCATCACCCAATCACGTAACCTACACATAAGTGATCATACACATAATGAGTCACAAAGACTCAGTAGGAAATAGATGTGATGCAATGCACATGATGCACGTGTCATATCCTTTCCATATCTCATTGGGCCCTGTTGCGAATCGATGTGTTTACATGGCGCCGTTCATACTTATCACATATGCCTCTTTTCACATATTTGGGGTCTAGATCCCCCATTGAGGCTCATATAGGCCGGGACTCTAGAGGTGGCTCCTACGGGCTCAAGAGGTGGCTCCCACATATTTTGTGTAGCACTTTGCCCCGTATAGCACTTAGCTCCCATTTTGGCCACATATATGCAAACACACGATAGGCAACATCGTATATGCATGCTCATGACCGAATTATGCATGCAATTACCTCACGAAGCCCTGACCTTGATCCATATATACCACCATCGCACATCGTTAACTTACATACATGGTTACCATTCGCATCGCATAGTAACTTCGTAACAAGAACGTTAACATATACGGCATACACTTAACACGTTGGACGATTCACATGTAAGAGCACATAAGGCCACATTGCTCACATAGGCCATACACACATCACGAGCGCATTTTAATGCCATAGCCCATCACACAAGACAATTAGGCATGCACATTGTTCGGTTCATTTCATAAGCATATCATCACCTATGTTTCCTAATAGCCGAACAACACAACCACATAGGCACAAAGGTCACATAACACGGCCAAGGTCCCATCACATCACAATGCAATCATGGATTGAACTAACTTCTCCTAACATGCTCATTCGTTTCATACATGTCATAATCGGATTCATCACTTTCTAATAGTCGAACAACTCGTGGGGCTAGGCATACGGGAAAAAAAGGATCATATATGTCACATAAACCTTCACGTATCCTTAACAAACAACACATAATCACAAGACAAGGCCACTTAACCCTAACATGCTTCCTAATTCCAATCATGCCATAAACGGATCCATAACTTACGTCTTTCGTAATTAAACATGTAATCATATCATAAAGCATATAAAACATCCATTACCTACCTCGAAACACAAAGAACCGAGTCCCAAAGATCGAACCATGCTTCCCTTTCTTCTTCCTCTTCTTTCCCTCTTCTTCTCTTTCTTCTCTTCTCCTGTATATCTCGGATTTCATACGGGTTGTGTACATAATTTGGGAGCTTTGGGATGTTTCCCCATGATCTAGGAAGTCTTAGAGAGGTTTTGGGGAAGTTGGAACCAAATGGAAATGAATAATGGTCGAGCAGCCCTTTAAAAACTGATCCTGAACAGTTCTGCCGACTTAGATTTACGGCCGTAAATTCCTGTCTTACGGCCGTAATTTCCCAAATTACGGCCGTAACTCTTATGTCTTACGGCCGTAAACCATCCTTTGCGGCCGCAACTCGAGTCATGCGGCCTACCGAGCCTTGTGCCTACCCAAATCACATATTTACGGCCGTAAATCCCACTTTTACGGCCGTAACCCATTTTTTTGCTAATTTTCCCATTTTCTTGGTTTTAACGGCCATTTCGAATCCCGAGGCATTTCATATACTTGTAAACACGTCGTAGCCACATTCGTCATATCGAACATCATCATAACCTGTCACATCATATACGGAATCACATACGAAGCTATATACGGAAACACACAAATAATTGGGACGAATTCGTGCGGGGCGTTACATTCAAACTTAACAATTTGAACACAGCTGATAACTTGTTGTATTTTACACAACCAGGGTATAAAGGTTTTTCGGAATCGGCAAACAATTTATCGAACTCATGGGGCCTATCAATGAAATCATCTTGCACGTCACGCAACATTTCATCCAAACGATCGTACTCCACATTCATATCTATATTTTCCTCATGACCGTCGTTGCCACTGCCCAACTTATTTTTATTAATATACCCACCACCGTTGCCACCACCAACATTGCCACTACTGCTCGTACCAGCCACTATTTGCTCACCATGCCAAAATCAACACGTGTAACATATCTTAAACCCGTTTTTAAACAAATGGTTTCTCACTTCCGCAGGAGTGTCATAACCAACAGTATTATTATACACTGAACAAGGACAAACAATCTTATCTTTCTTATATTTCTTTCTGTCATCCTCAGCGCGTTTCAAAATCTCAATAACTCCATTTGCATATTGAAGAGAAGTATGATCTCCATACATCCAACTCCGATCCATTTCGAACGACCCATAGAGTTATTTTTCCACAATTAACCATGTAATAATATCATTACGTATAGTCTCGTTATTTTTCGCTTATTAACCGTGTAATGCAACTGTTCTAAATCTTCCTTATAACTCCATATCTAATCGAAAGGGTAGGGACCTAAACCATTCGTCATCTATCTACGTAATATCGAATTGTGATTTTTTGTGTAAGACCGGTATAGTATTTTACTGTAAATTTCGGCAGCATCTCTCCTTAGTTCTCCCAAGTGTGCAATTTACGTAAAACGTAATTCACACCCGGAGAACAAAGGAGGATACTACTGAAATTAACGTAAATACATAACCGTCTACACAAAATATTAAATTTGTCGTAGTTTGATTTACGCAGATAGATGACAAACTCTCCACTTGGAGAATTCAAAGATAATTTTGTGCATCTTAAACTGAGCAACAATGCGTGCACAGTTAATGACATACATGATTATCTTCAAACGGTTTTCTAAGCTCAATGCATGCATGTGAAGTGCGGTGTAATAAAATATATAAAATCAACCAGGGTAACAAAAAGATGAAAAACTAATTCGACAATTTGATTTATTAATTTACACCACAAAACTAATAGAATGTCTATATTAATTAAAATGATATTAAATAGTTATATTCTTAAACCAATTGCTATAATTGTAATAAATTATAGTCATTCTAATTATATAAATATAATGACTCCGAAATTGTTATTACTTTTATTGAAATAATATTATTCTCATGATCATTTCTAATAAATTATATATATTTATATAAAATTATTTTTAATTTATTTATTACATATTAAAATATAGTTCAACATATATAATTTATAAATATTACATGCATTAATTTATCGTACGCACATAGAATACTAATTACTCTAAATTTAATAAATTATAATCATTAAAATTATTATAAATATAATAAATACGAAAATGTTATTACCTTAATTTATTGAAATAATATAAAATTATTCCCATGCTCTTTTTTAATAATTTATATCTATATAAATTTAATATTAATTTATTTATTACGTATTAAAATGTAATTCAAGATATTTATAAATATTGCATGCATTATTTTGTCATGCGTAGAATATACTAATTAAATTAGGAACGTATCAAAAAATTAAAAATAATATTATTTCAAAATATCAATTTTAATAACCATATTAATAATTCAATTTTCAATTTTTCTTATGACTTATTTATAATTCCTCCAAAATTATTCAATAAAATTACTTAACTAAATAATACTAACCAATCTACCTATCATACACTAACTCAACAATAATATATATAAAATCCCAAGTATATGTCCATTGCAACAAATAATATAGGGAAATTTGAACAAAAAAACACATCTAATAGCAACAAATTAACAATAGAATTTGGGGATGGTATTTTCTAACCTTAAAAATACGAAAATATATCACCAATTGATAGGGAGAAGACAAGTTTTCTTCAAATGTGGCTTCAACAACAACCAAAATTGCCCCAAATCCGGTTTTAACAAAATACCTACAATTTCACATGTTAAATTCCTCAAAATACTCGAAATTTGGATAAATACATCAAGGGGAGGATTCTTACTTCAAATATAGCTCCAACCCATGACCAATTTGCAGCCAAATGCGTCTAAATGATGGAATTCTGGTTGAATTTTGCCAAAAAGTAGTGTATTTCGCGCTGAAGGGATCGAGCTGCTGGTTTTCGTGAAGGGGATCTTCAATTCATGGCCGATTTTTTTTTTTATTTATTTAATGTTTGGTTTAGGGCGGCGGTTGTACTACAACCGCCACCCTAAGTTATTATATGGTGGCGGTTGTTAGATACAACCGCCACCTAATGTTTTTTTTTTTTTTTACTTTTACTTAGGGTGGTGATTGTGTGTACAACTGCCACCCTAAGTTTTTTATTTTTTATTTTTTAAATTTTTGATGGTTTAGGGTGGCGGTTGTGTTTATAATTGCCACCCTAAATGTTTTATTTATTTATTTTTTTTTCAATTTGTTGATTTAGGGTGGCGGTTGTGTGTATAACCGTCACCCTAAGTTTTATAAATTTTTTTAATTTGTTGTTTATGGTGGCAGTTGTGTGTACAACTGCAACCCGATCCACACCTTAGGGTGGCGAATTTGAACACAACCGCCACCCTTTCTTCAATAGAAGAACCAATGGTGGCGTTTTCATTAAAAACCGTCACCCAATGGCGTCTCCTAAAGCCTATTGTGTACTAGTCGACTAATACCTAACTGCCCCGGATGGCGGGGGGTTATATGTCCCGCATGAATTTTTGAACGGGAGTGTGTATGTAAGAGTGTGTAGGAGAGCGGGAGCGTTCGAAAGAATAAGAACGTAACGCAGAGAATTTGGATCCCTGAGTTTGCCTGATTTTGTATCATGAATTAAGATGGGTTTTGCTTTGCACGGGAGATCGAATTGAAGCTGTGACATTGATGCGGATTTAGGAGAGAGATTTTATGATTGGTGCGGATTTATTTTAGGTGAGAGGGTAAGGATTGAGACAAATTTGATTATTCAAAACGCGTTAATTATGTGCATCTACAACTGGAAATACTATAATTAATTAATTAATTAATTAAAACTAATTATGGTTGAAGCGAGTGTGAATGAGATGGTGTTGGCATATAAACTATAATGTATTTTTGTGAATACGAAGAGAGAGAATTAATGGAGTTGGATAGTAGAGATTTGATAGTACAAGTGGGTTCTACAAGATATGTGAATGTGATTTTTTTGACCAAATTTAAATTTTAAAAAGTAACAAAAAGAATGTATTAATAATATATAGTACGCTAACATGCAAATGAAGGATAATTAGGGGTATATATTAGGATAATAATAAATAAGGTAATTAAATTGATTACATAATTAGTTTAAAAATTATTTCAGTGCAAGGGAGAGAAAATTTGATGAGTTGGAATAAAAAATGGACTAAAAAATTTTAAAAATTATGTGCAAAGACAGGAAAAAGCTTGCTATTATACATATATATATATATATATATATAGATAGATAAAGAGACTTTTTGTTTCCTCCTTTGGACCCTTTCTTTTTTAATTTTTCTATTTTTTAATTCATCATTATATATATATATATATGGTATGTTTTTCCCTACGCATTTGCATCCCCATCTCCATATCCATTTTTTTTTATCATCTAGACCATGATTAATTTTTTAATTAAAATTTTAAATAATCTATCTGTATCTATAATTTTTATATAAGGAAAATTCAATTTTTCCACGAAATCCCCAAACAGATTTGTACAAATCTTCTAATCTATACAAAGACTAACAAGAGGGGTTTTAAATTGCAGTCTATGGGTTTCAATGAAACATATATTAAAAGAATTAACTATTGCAATTTTTTAATTATTTGGTACATGTCTAATAGCAGCTATTAAGAATTATTTTAGGAAATAATTATAGGTCTACATTTAAATGATTGCGGCTACCCGTTTAAATAAAATTATTTTAAATTAAAATTATTTAATTAAGAATTATTAAAACAGAATTAATAATTTTATTTTAATAATTTTACTTTAATTAATTAAATTAATTAAAATTATTCAATTAAGAATTATTGCATTTTTAACGATATATATTAAATAATTTAAAGAATTTTATTTTAAACTAAAATTATTTTATCGAGAATTATTTCATTTTTTAATTTAAAAGAAGTTTACTTTAAGAGTTTTATTTTAAAAGAATTTTATTTTAATAATTTTATTTTAAAATAATTGAGGCTATTGAGCTAAATATTTTGGAAATAATTAATTTTTTAGAAGTAATTAGATAAAAAATGAAATTTATTTATATTGTAATTAATTAAAATTAATTATAATGACAAAATTTAATTGAACGTGGTTTCATTGAACAATAATTAATCAAGATTAATTATATTTCTAAAATGAGAAGAATATAATTAATCTAAAATTGAAAAATAAAAATTATTTAGATTGCTATGAGTTAGCAAAATATCTCATAGGAAATTAAAGAAATCTTTTAAATTAAAGATATCTTTTAAATTAAAGCCATCTTTAGAATCAAATTCATATCATTTTTAAAACTACAGATATTAAGTTGATTATTGTAGAAAAAATTACTGTAGAAAAAATTATTTCTTCGAAAAATAATTATAAAAAAATACAAATTCATTATATTGCAATTAATTAAAATAAATTATATTGTTGAGATTTAATTAGATTTGATTTCATTGAAGAAAAATTCACACGGGTTCATTCGACGAAAATTAACCGACATTCAATATAATGCTAAAAAAGGGAAAATAATATTATTTAAAAAACTCAAATTAATTAGATTGATACATGGTTAGCCAGATTTCCCCAAAAAAATAAAAGATATCATTTAAATAGAAAAATATCATTTAATTTAAAATTAGATTTATACAATTCTTAAAACTGCTGCAATTAAGTTAATTATTTTGAAAATAATTAATTCTTTTCAGAAATACTTAGCTAACAATAAAAATTATTTAAAATTGATTATTTTTCTAAGAATTAATCAAACTAAAATTAATTAGATTGATATGAGGTTGGCAGATTTCCTCGAAAAAATGAAAGATATATTTTAATTTGTATGATATCCTTTAAATAGAAAAATATCGTATAATTTAAAATTAGATTTATACAATTCTTAAAACTGCTGCAATTAAGCTAATTATTTTGAAAATAATTAATTCTTTTTAGAAACAATTAGCTAACAATAAAAATTATTTAAAATTAATTATTTTTCTAAGATTTAATCAGGCACGATTTCATTGGACAAAAATGAATCAAAATTAAATATGTTGCTAAAATAGAAAAAATATAATTAACTTCAAAGAACTAAAGTAATTAAAATTTATTAGATTGCTACGAGTTGGTACAATTTCACCTGACAAGTGAAAAATATCTTTTGAATTGTAAGATATCGTTTAAATTACACAAAAACATCTTTAAAATTAGATTTATACAATTCTTAAAACCATGACTATAAAGCTAATTATTCTAAAAATCTATGTATATATAAAAAGAGCCTTTTTTCCCACCTAAATAATTCATCAAATTTTCCCGCCTATTAAATTTGCCTAATATAATCTCCTATCTATATATGGAATAATTTTTATATATAGAAAATGAGGTTTTTTCTTATTATATTTTTTATTCCCTTAAATCTTTTTTCCCATTTAAAATAGACTCTTTTTTTTTTAATTTCCTAACCATATCCAACTATTTTTTTTGTTTCCTAATATATTAATATTAATTAATGTATATCGATTTAATTTGATTATTTCGACCGTACTTTATCCAATCTCATAATATCTAAATACTCTCGCTATCATTTTCTCTCATTTTTTCATTTCTACCTATCAATCAAAAAAAATCACAATTTTATTTTGTTCGGTTTGATGAGAGCTTTAGAACAAGTATGCTATATGTTACGACCCGAATTTCCGCTAATTAAATTTTGGCTGCTACTTGATCAAAATCGTTAATTATGGTTAAAGGTCAAAGTTTTAAAAGAATTCAATTAGGTCGATTGAAAATTTGTGGATTTAATGAACTTGATTAGAAGTTGATGGATTGAGGATGTAATATTTGCTCTTGAGGACCTAATTCAATGGTTTAATGGAGATTGAGGTACCTAGGTTGCAATTATATATAATAATATAATATATATATATATATATATATATATATATATATATATATATATAAACAAGGCTCAATTGGAACTCTTCAACAGAAACGAGAACCAGAGAAGCCGAAGTCAATACGTGAAGAGGAAGAAAAAAAAGAAAGGAAAAAGAGGAAAAGAAAAGGGAAAAAAGAAAAAGCTTGGGTTCGTCGTGGTTTCGCGTGGTAAGTGTGTTTTTTTAATTTTTCTCTATTAAATTTGAGGTAAATAGTGAAAGTAATTTAGGGTTTTACCAATAGATGCTGAGGATGCGAAATTTTTCATTGATTTGGGTCAATTAGGTGTTATTGAGATGTTATATAGCCCTAATCAAATATTTTGAAGTGGAATTGATGGTAATTGAGTAGTGGATGATGAAGTGTATTGAAACTTTGGGAATTTATTTTGTGATTCAATTGGCTGGTTCCAATGGTATGAAATATGGAAAAATCAACGAAAGAAGTGGAATAAAGCAACAGAAGGGGAAAATTAGAGAAGGTTAGAAAAGTTAAAACTTGATATTGAATGTGAGTAGGCAATTGGTTGGAAATTCATGTATACAGGTTTTGATTAGAATACCATTGTTATTTCAGGTAGTGACGAGACGATTGAGAACGCCTACCAGCTGAATTAGGAGCAGTTCGTAGTTCTGTGAATGGGAAAATCATATTTTCATAAAGTAGCACGTTTTAAATACCAATATATTTTTAGAAATTACCATGACATGTTGTTGCAATAAATATCTCAGAAAATCATGAACTTTATTAAGTAGAGTTTCTTTTCTAAAAGATTATGTGAAAATTCTTTTAAAACTATCATAAAGTGTCTTGTTAGAATTACCCGCTCTGCACTGTTGTGATGTGTTCCACAGTGTATGACCAGAATTACAGAGGTCTTTGGGACCCACTTTCATACACATATAGGCTTTGGGCCGTGTACGGGGGTGCTTAGCCTTTGGGGCTTGCTCTGCGCACGTATGACCAGATATTCAGATAGAACAGACTTTTGAGCGACACACCACGTCTATTGAGAGTACTCTACACAAGTGTGTTGTTGCTCGTTGGTACCTTTGATGTTATTTTTCAGTAAATTATCTTTAGCTACAGAATTCAGTTTTAGAAAGCAAAATCCATTTGAAACGGTATAATCAGTGGTTGTTCAGTTAGAACAATATCAGTTATTAGTATTACCTCGGTGATTTTCAATATTTATATGCAGATTTAGCTGTAAAAATTTAATAAACGGCGTTTAGAAATTATTATATGATCTCAGCAGTTTTTCAGTGCTCCACGATATACGTTTTATTTTAAGTATTATTTAAATTCATGTTTTTAGACTCAGAGTTTTGTAAGTAAGGTTTAATTAGAATTCTCAGCCTTCAAAGTTTATAGTTATATATTTTGTCAAGTGAAATAATTTTTCAGAAATAAAGGATGTGGAAAATTATATAAAAGTATTTGCAAACTTCTCTACTCACTGAGTTACCAGCTCACATATTTTCCAACATTTTCTTATAGGAAGGGTCGAGCTTGAGCATTATCGAATTGCCCGTGGAGTTCTAAGCCGACCACCATAGTATTCAAATGGTCCATGCTTAAGTTAGCAGTCGTCACATTTTGTTATGCATGTCGAATGTGCTTGAGGTTTAATTTTGTTTAAGAATATTGGATTTAGAATTATTCATCATTTTCTCAATTATAATTCTTTTTCCACAATTTCCGCATATAATGTTAAATATTTTCAGATTGGTTATTTCATTTTATTTACGAAACCCATTAATAATTTTTATAAGCTCATTTTAGTACAGAGAAGTTAAAATTTCATGTCAAGTTTTGCTTGCCTTGGCGGTGGGTCCAGTGTCAGGCTGGCCTCCATCGTCGGCGCACGCCACGTATCAAGTTATTAGAGATAATTTGGTGCGGGGCGTGTCAAGTGGTATCAGAGCATGATCCTGTTTTCAGAAGAGTTTCACCACGTATTTTCCCAAAGTTAAAAAAAATGCATAAAACATTTTCTTTGAAACCTTTAAAATCTCTTCACATGCATTTAAATTTTCAACGTATCACTCGTGTCTAAAAAAAAAAAAATCATGATTTACGGTGGCAGAACCCATGGGCAACAAAATCCATTGCTTCAAGCTTCACATCTTCTTGGATGAGAAGAGGTTAGTATGATCGATGAGTATTTTCTTTAGTACTGTTATTGATAGAATAAAGAGTTGTGGCTCCAGGTAACTAGTTGACCAAGAGACTTTCTTGAGCATTTCTTTTCCATTGCCAAACGTTGATAAGTGTTACTCAACTTGAATGAGGTATTGATGGTTGATAAAGCTTTTTAGAATGAATATGATGATTTAGTTATACTTTGGTTTCATGACTTGAAGTATTGGAGCTACTAATTATGTTGATTATCATAGGAGTCATATCGGGTTTATTAAGAACTTTTTGATTCAAGGCTTATTTATTTCATTAAATATTGATTATCGGTGATCATATGACGGCGTAATCTCGATGTGGGGAAAGGATGTATACGTGGATTTTCACGTGTAATGAGGTGAATTAGAATGAAGATATTAGATACTGTATTTGGGGGAAGGTGTCTGCTATGTTCTTAGGCATACCAATTAGGAGGGTATTATGCATATAACGGATATGATAGATGATGATTATGATTATCGTTTCAACACATATAACTATGGCGGTAAAGTCTATTTTGTTGGAAAAATATGGATTGAATTTTTCTTTTAGGAAATCTAGTGAGGGTTGCTTCTGGCATTAAATTATGAGTGGAATTCTTTTATTGGTGACAATAATTATTGTAACAGGAATATATCATCAATAGGGTTAAATGGATGTTTTGATGTGATTGCGGGAACGGTGTATTAAGGAATTAAGTTATTAAGGAATTAAGTGGAAGTTTATTGTAATTATATTTACAAGAACGAAAGAGTACTGAGTTCCTTAGGATTGAATTTGGTTAGTGATCATCTGGAAGCACGTGGTTCTTAGCCACAATTTTTGAAATATTGGTGGAGTCTAATTGGATTTTGGTAACGCACATGAGCATTTTAGAAAATTAAGCATTTTGAGATCTCTTGAGACATGAGATAAACTATTTGTAACCTTAAATTTTGATTCGATACAATGACTTGGTAATCATGATGGTTGTGAGGAATAATATAGACGATGAGACGATTCACACTATCTTGAGAAACACAAGAAGATGGTAAAAAGTTGTAGAGATTAGTATGTTGAAGTAATGATTTTGTTTGATTCTCATGATGGATTGGATATTGCGACTAGTAATTATTTGATTGGTGAATTTATTTATATTTTTGGGAAATTCAGATAGAGAATGGCCTACTGCATTCAAGGTAAACTATTTAAATGGTGTTTATGGAAGTTTGTATCACTATTGTGGATCAAGTCTGGTCATATGGGCAATTTTCAAAGGTATGTCAATTATGTGTTCTAGACCAAGTTATTTTTGGAATGCTTAACGGTTTGACCATGGACGAAAGTTTGATTATGGAAAATTTGTGTAATTGTGGAATGAAACCTTGTTGCTTCGGAAGTTTAGAAGAGAAAGTGATGGACCACTTAGTTAACAAGCGTAAATTTAGCAAGGTAAGCTATTGGTCCTACAGATATGCCATACCAGAAATTAGTCAGACAAAGGATTCCAGTTGGAGAATGAAGATCATGTAAAGGTCAAGTATTCTCATCCTTATGGGTACAGTTAACTGAATTTCGAGGATGAAATTCTTTAAAGAATGTAAGATTGTTACGACTCGGTTATTTTATTTTATATTAAGCCATTTTATGGTCAAAATCACATTATTTTTGGGTCAAGGTTGAGGTATTACAGGATTTAATGGAGAAATCAATAATTTAGGTTCTAAGTAACTAGATTCCTCTATATCCAAGTTCATTGAATTTCGAGGATGAAATTCTTTTAAGGAGGTAAGGTTGTTACAACCCGAATTTCCGCTAATTAAATTTTTGCTACTACTTGATCAAAGTCGTTAATTATGGGTAAAGGTCAAAGTTTTAAAAGAATTTAATTAGGTCGATTGAAAATTTGCGGATTTAATGAACTTGATTAGAAGTTGATGGATTGAGGATGTAATATTAGCTCTTGAGGACCTAATTAAATGGTTTAATGGAGATTGAGGGACCTAGGTTGCAATTATATAATATATATATATATATATCAAACAAGGCTCAATTGGAACTCTTCAATAGAAACGAGAACCAGAGAAGCCGAAGTCAATACGTGAAGAGGAAGAAAAAAAAAAGAAAGGAAAAAGAGGAAAAGAAAAGGGAAAAAAGAAGGGAAAGCTTGGGTTCGTCGTGGTTTCGCGTGGTAAGTGTGTTTTTTTAATTTTTCTCTATTAAATTTGAGGTAAATAGTGAAAGTAATTTTAGGGTCTTACCAATAGATGTTGAGCATGCGAAATTTATCATTGATTTGGGTCAATTAGGTGTTATTGAGATGTTATATAGCCCTAATCAAATATTTTGAAGTGGAATTGATGGTAATTGAGTAGTGGATGATGAAGTGCATTGAAACTTACATTACCTAGATGTTGAAAATTTGGGAATTTATTTTGTGATTCAATTGGCTGGTTCCAATGGTATAAAATATGGAAAAATCAACGAAAGAAGTGGAATAAAGCAACAGAAGGGGAAAATTAGAGAATGTTAGAAAAGTTAAAACTTGGTATTGAATGTGGGTAGGCAATTGGTTGGAAATTCATGTATACAGGTTTTGATTAGAATACCATTGTTATTTCAGGTAGTGACGAGATGATTGGGAACGCCTACCAGCTGAATTAGGAGCAGTTCGTAGTTCTGTGAGTGGGAAAATCATATTTTCATAAAGTAGCACGTTTTAAATTCCAATATATTTTTAGAAATTACCATGACATGTTGTTGCAATAAATATCTCAGAAAATCATGAATTTTATTAAGTAGAGTTTCTTTTCTAAAAGATTATGTGAAAATTCTTTTAAAACTATCATAAAGTGCCTTGTTAGAATTACCCGCTCTGCACTATTGTGATGTGTTCCACAGTGTATGACCAGCATTACAGAGGTCTTTGGGACCCATTTTCGTACACATATAGGCTTTGGGTCGTGTACGGGGGTGCTTAGCATTTGGGGCTTGCTCTGCGCGCGTATGACCAGATATTCAGACAGAACAGACTTTTGAGTGACACACCACGTGTATTGAGAGTACTCTACACAAGTGTGTTGTTGCTCGTTGGTACCTTTGAGGTTATTTTTCAGTAAATTATCTTTAGCTACAGAATTGAGTTTTAGAAAGCAAAATCCATTTGAAACGGTATAATCAGTGGTTGTTCAGCTAGAACAATATCAGTTATTAGTATTACCTCGGTGATTTTCAATATTTATATGCAGATTTAGCTGTAAAAATTTAATAAACGGCATTTAGAAATTATTATATGATCTCAGCAGTATTTCAGTGCTCCACGATATACGTTTTATTTTAAGTATTATTTAAATTCATGTTTTTAGACTCAGAGTTTTGTAAGTAAAGTTTAATTAGAATTCTCAGCCTTCAAAGTTTATAGTTATATATTTTGTCAAGTGAAATAATTTTTCAGAAATAAAGGATGTGGAAAATTATATAAAAGTATTTGAGAACTTCTCCACTCACTGAGTTATCAGCTCACATATTTTCCAACATTTTCTTATAGGAATGGTCGAGCTTGAGCATTATCGAATTGCCCGTGGAGTTCTAAGCCGACCACCATAGTATTCAAATGGTCCATGCTTAAGTTAGCAGTCGTCACATTTTGTTATGCATGTCGAATGTGCTTGAGGTTTAATTTTGTTTAAAAATATTGGGTTTAGAATTATTCATCATTTTCTCAATTATAATTCTTTTCCCACAATTTCCGCATATAATGTTAAATATTTTCAGATTGGTTATTTCATTTTATTTACGAAACCCATTAATAATTTTTATAAGCTCATTTTAGTATAGAGAAGCTAAAATTTCATGTCAAGTTCAGCTTGCCTTGGCAGTGGATCCAGTGTCGGGCTGGCCTACATCGTCGGCGCACGCCACGTATCAAGTTATTGGAGATAATTTGGTGCGGGGCGGGTCACTATCAATGTATAAATTTTTATTTTTAAAAAAATTAAAATTTACCGCACATAAATTTCCACCACTACGATCCCAATTTGTATTAAAAATTAAAAAATTAGATTGTACCCATTAATCAAGTTTAGAAACAATCAATCATTTTTATAAATAATTAGCTAAGAAATAAAAATTAATTAAAATTAGCAATTTCTCTAAGATTTAAATTTTGTATGATGAAAAATTACAATTCTTTAAATTTTTACATAAAAATTAAACTAAATGCGTAACATGAAAATTTAAAGCTTACCCTGGAACCTTTAATTAATTTTAGAAAGAAATCATTATTTTTAAAAATAATAATTAGCTAATAAATGAAAATTAATTAAAATTAACAATTTCGCTCAGATTTAATTTTGGTGTGATAAAAAATTAAAATTTATTTAATTTTTACACACAAATTAAAAGAAATGTGTAACATCAATTTTGTTTAATTAATAACTCAATTGTAACATTAATCAATTTTTTAATTAATTGAATCTATATGGATATCTTTTAAATTCCAAGACATCTCTTCAATTATTAGATTTTTTTTAAAATTAGATTTATATAATTCTAAAAATTATGGCTATCAAACAAATTATTTTGGCAATAATTAATTCTTTTAGAAATAATTGGCTTAAACACAAAAATTAACTACAATTATTTGTACTATAATTATTTAAAATAATAAATTCTATGGCTAATATTTAGTTGGACATGAATTCAATGGAAAAAGATTAGCAAAAGTGTCAGATAGCTATTTTTTGTTTGGGGGTATTGCCACTTAAGTATTAAGACTTTTTCCGTCGACACTTAAGTGCATTTTTTAATTTATTTGAGCACTTAGGTCTTTCCCGGTGACCGGAGATGAGAAATTGAATAAAATATTATTTTTCTGTATGATTTTGATTAAAATATTAATTTCTTGTTTTTTAAATCATTTTACTCTTTTTTTATTTTCTAATTCAATAATTCAGTATTATTATTATTATTATTATTATTATTATTATTATTATTATTATTATTATTATTATTATTATTATTATTTAGAAAAAGTGTTTCCATTGCAGTTTTAGTGCAAAATAGAAAAAATTTTCTCAAATGATTCAAAATATTTTGTTTCCCGTTTAGTCCATTGGGACAGAATCCATCCAACACAATAGCTTTTGTAATCGGTAATATCATGTTGAAATATATCACAATAAAAAATATACCGAATACAAAACATTTATCGTGTTAATAGAAATATACCAAGGTAAAAAAATATACCCAATACAAAAATTATTAAATAAAATAATCAAAATGCGCATATTTTGATATTAATCAACAGTTAATAATAATTGCAATTGTTGTACATACGTTAAATTTTATAAGGAATATATTATCGTAAAAAATATACCAAATGTAAAGCAATAATAAAATGAAATAAAATAAAGTTTGGAAAAAACCCTAACCCCTTCCCCTCCCTCCCCACTCGACCCCTTGCCCAACCCCTCCCCCAACCAACATTTCTTGATTACTCGATCGGTGACCTTTCCCCAGATTTCTAGGTACCATCGAGGTCGCCTTGACGACAAGCTCGCCGATGCCCAGAAATCATGGGGGGGAGGCCCCCGTAATAGCCAAATTGATGATGAATTATTTTACTCATTAGTAGAATTATTTTAGTATGCTTATTTTGATAACTATAATATTTAATGTTATTTTATTTTGGGTTTACATTAGTAGATTAATCTTGTAATGAGTAAAATGTGATATATTATTATAATCTCTGCTACAAATTGTCATCTCGTGCAAAGCACGAAAATAAATGCTAATTAAGTTACTATTCTGTAGAAAATAGTAAATTAAGTTGTGTGGATTTTCATGAGTTTTTTCTTACATATTTACAGAATGGATTAATACGAAGTATAGGGAAAGCTCTATCGAAATTTTTATAGAATTGTTTGAATTAAATTAATTAAGTTTATTGTTGAAACTCATTCTTTATTTTAATTATTTTTTTACATTTTAGGTTAATATTATTAACGTCTATCAATACCATTATTAGTTTAAAAAACTTACCTCCCGTGCAACGCACGGGTGAAACAGCTAGTAATTAATTATTTTTAGAAATAATTAGCAAAAACGAAGATTAATTATATTTTCAAGATTTAATTGGAATTGACTTTATCGGACGAAAATTGACATAGTCTCATTGGACAAAAATATTCAATATTAATTATATTACTAAATGGAGAAAAAATAGTTAATTTAAAAGGTGGAAGATTGACACAGTTTCATTGTTCAAACAAATTATATGTGGCCCCACCAATTATAGGCCAAATTGCCACCAACTACAGATTACCACACTAATTATAAAAGACTCCTATTAAACGGCCACGATGGGGTGTCGACGGGGATAAAAATTTTCTAGCTGAACGAGCATGGGAATGAGGATCTCTATCCTATTGCAATTCTTATATAATCCTCGCCAGGTCTCGATTAAATTGGAATGTGGAGAGGATGACAAGAAGTTTTTCTAGTGTGGTAGGAATGAGGTATTGTGATCTGTCAAACTGAACCAGCTACATCGTAATTTCTATAATATATCTGCATGTTGATTATCGAGAAAGCGTAGGTGCAAACTTCTTTATTTGTCACTACTGTGGATTACTGGTATAAGTCACTCATTAATTTTTTCAAATTTGAGGCATTTTATATTCTTTGAGTTGCATTTGTGTTTTAGATAATAATGGATGTCATTGTTTTTGAATTACTTTTGACATTGATATATTTGGAAGAAATAAAAATTACATTATGTTGATTCTATTGAGTTTTGTCGCGAGTTTAACAAGATTGATTAGTCCGAAATATGGGGAAAATTTTGTCGGAATTTTAATAAAATATTATTCATTCTTTCGTTCTCTTATTATTAAATTTCTCAAAGTAACATAAATTTTCATGCAACGCGTAGGTGTAAACACTAGTAGTTATTAAAAAAACTACTAAGGCCGGCTTTATACAATTTAACTTACTCTGTTGATCTTTTAAAAATATTGCGACAAAATTTAGTGATTTGTTTAAGTTTTGTACATAACTAAAAATCGACGTTAAAATTGAATTGTAGTTTTGGACTTTTAAATCTTTCAATTTTTTCAAGTGTCAAATAAATATCAATATGTTCGGGTTGAAACAAATTACATTTAAAAATTGGATGGAAATTTAATTTTTTTCCCGTTATGCATTGACCACACTTAACTAAATATTTATACTATAAACTAAATATTTATACTATAAGCTTTTCTTAGTTACATATATGGTCGTTAAATAAAATTTAATAAAAAAAGTTTTATCTCTTAATTAAGTTGTTAATCTGTTTGGCTAATTAATATTAGGATAAAAATTTTGTTTTTATATGCGTACGAATAGTAAAAAAATGGTTAAAAGCATCAGCTCTTGGCTGGTTCACCTTAGTCATGTATCAATTCCCGAATAATATCTCATTGTGAAATACTTGTTGGAATATTGCCAAAAATAAATCAAAAAGAAAAACTAATGGTCAAAATTCTAAACCATTTAGAATTGGGAATTTTGTTGGGATTTTGGCACATTTGGTCTAAAAAATGTGGTCTGAGTGTATTTTTTGTCCGAATTAAATAAAGGTAGCGGATTTGGTCCCCCAAAAAAAAATTTGGAGCGTATTTGGTTCATTTGGATGGAATCTATCTATCATACCGTTAATCAAAGTCAACTCTTGAAAAATTAGGTGCGCATTTGATCCATTTTACTTCAAATAAATTGCATAAATGTCCTAACCTTTAGGTATTGTTACAATCAAATCCGAAAATTTGAAAAATGTGTACTTTAGTCCGAAATTTAGTTAAATTATATAAATTAACATTTTATTTTTTCTATGAGTGCTTATTTGGTCCGTAATTAATTTTATTGAATTAATTTGATACTGATTAAATAATTTTTATAAAAAATTTCAACACAATAGCATTTATTTGTATTAATATAATAACACGAATTTCGAAAATTTTGTTTACCATTAGAAACTCGCACATTTTAATTTTAACCAACAACGAATAATAAATACAATTATTGTGCCTACATAAAATTTTATTAAAAATATATTACTACAAAAAATCGAATATAAAGAATTAATCAAATCAAATTTGAAAATACAAAAAAATAAAAAAATTTGATAATTTTCTTTAGCATTCGAGACACGCACATTTTGATTTTAAACAACAATCATTATACATGCATAAAATTTTAATTTTATTAGGAATATACTACTGTAAAAAACTATTGAATACAAAGAATTAATAAAATCAAATAAATTGTATAAAAATAACATAAAATCAAAGAAAAAACAAAAAACAAAAACAAAACCCACCCCCACCCCGCCCATGCTAATACCACCACTGGGATTCTGGTTGTGGTTCGAACCACCAGCTGTTGCTGGTGGTTTTGAAACCACCGGTGTTGCTGGTGGTTCCGGACCACCAACGGTTGCTGGTGGTTCCGGACCACCAGTTGTTGTTGGTGGTTGAACCACCAGTTGTTGCTGGTGTGGTGGTGGTTTCGAACCATCACCACCACCACCATCCCGGTGGTGGCGTTGGAGGTGGGGTTCGGGTGGGGCGGGGGCCTGGGTGGGTTTTGTTTTTTGTATTTTTTTAAGTTTAATTTTATGTTATTTTTATACAATTTATTTGATTTTATTAATTATTTCTATTAAATGTTTTTTTTCCAGTAGTATATTCCTAACAAAATTTAAAGTTTTATATATGCATAATAATTATTGTTTAAAATCAAAATGTGTATGTCTGTAATGCTAAAGAAAATTATCAAAATTTTTTTATTTTTTTTGTATTTTTAGATTTGATTTGATTAATTCTTTATATTTGATATTTTTTTACAGAATATATTTTAATAAAATTTTATGCAGGCACAATAACTGTATTTATTATTAGTTATTGGTTAAAATTAAAATGTGCGTATTTCTAATGCTAAATAAAATTTTCGAAACTGGTGTTATCTATATATATTAATAAAATGAGATCAGTTTCCCGCTCAATCTTATAATTTTAAGAATTAAAAAATACTATTTTATTTATATTTCTAACTCAAGCACAAATACTTAATTTTCAACCCATGGATAATCTCCCGTTATTATCACCCTCATTTTTTGATAGAATAACTCCTTATCCCTCCAATCCGGGTTATTATCATGTGTGATCTTTTTAAATCTTCCATCTATATCTTTTTACCATGAAAAAAAGGAAAATATGTTATTATAATTTTTATTTTACACATATTTTAAATTATAACTTGGCTATAAATCTCCCCGTGCAAAGCACGGGAGAAAATACTAGTTATATTAATACGAACAAATGCTATTGTGTTGAAGTTTTTTTATAAATATTATTTAATCAGTATCAAATTAATTCAATAAAATTAATTACGGACCAAATAAGTACTCATAGAAAAATAAAATGTGAATTTGTATAATTTAACTAAATTTGGGACTAAAGTATACATTTTTCAAACTTTGGGATTTGATTGTAATAATACCTAAAAGTTAGGACTTTTATGCAATTTATTTGAAGTAAAATGGATGAAACGCGCACCTAATTTTTCAAGAGTTGATATTGACTAACTGTATAATGGACGGATTCGATCCAAATGGACCAAACGCGCATCAAAAATTTTTTTGGACCAAATCCGCTACCTTTATTTAATTCGGACAAAAAAAGCACTCAGACCATTTTTTTGCCCAAATGGGCCAAAATCCCAATTTTGTTCTTATTTTGATAGGTTTAGGTTAGGAGTTTTCCTGTAAATTGATATGTTTTCTCTTTTTATAAAATTAGAACCGAGTATAGACTGAAAGAAAAATAGTAGTTTAGCACTCTAGTTTTGTGGTCTTTGTGAGTAGTATAAATAATAGCAATTGGTGAGTGTGGTAAGATTTAATATATTTTTTTTATCTATAATACTTGGGGGTGACTAGATCTAAAGGAAAAATTGTGAGTTTAGCATCTTGAGAGTTTTCTTGAAACCCCTTGTGGTTTGTACAAAGAATAGAAAATTAAGTGTGATAAAACTCGGATTATTTTTCCTGTAATACTTGGGATTAGGGTTGGATGAGTGAACAATTTATATAATTGTAATTTTTTTTCATATAGTAGAAAACTTTGGCTGTCCACCCCATAATTTTTCTCCGATTTTGGAGTTTTTAACGTAAATCTTGTGTTGTTATTTCCTTGCATATTTACTTCTCTTATTCTTTTAGTAATT
This sequence comes from Jasminum sambac, assembly GCA_018223645.1. NCBI lineage: Eukaryota > Viridiplantae > Streptophyta > Magnoliopsida > Lamiales > Oleaceae > Jasminum > Jasminum sambac. Next base: position 29,984,304 of record CP073640.1, read on the forward strand.
CTCAACTAGAAGATAAGATCTTGAGATAAACGTGAAATCATAATCAAGATAATACTAAATTGCCAAACTAAAACAAGGAAAATAATAATAATAATAATAATAATAATAATAATAATAATAATAATAATAATAATAAGAGAAACGTCTACGCCATTCTATTGGACGAAATACTTTTTCATGATGTTGAAAGTTGATAATATACAATATTTTGAAAAGGGGATGGAAATATGACGATAGGAGGCAGATTTGACAATGGGACCTAAGTGTCCGAATAAATATTAGGATCAAGTATCGTGTATGAATAATAATTTTGCTATTTCAAAAAATAAATAAATAAATTTGGTGTGTAACGCGAGTTGACTATGACAGTACAATGAACCCGTAACGTTCAGCACAGATCACCTCTACCGCACAATATGCAATGAGTGACTATGACAATACATTAGGATCGCAAAAAACCCGCCCCGACCCCAACGGGTCGGAATGGGTCCCAATTTTTCCGACCCGCGGGGTTGGCGGGTGGGATTTGGGTAGGCTCCGGTGACCCAAGTTTGGTGGCGGGTTGGGTTCGGGTCGGTGGTGACCCGATCCAAGCTGTCCTGAAATACATGTACAAATTTTTTTTTCCCCCCTTAATTTGATATGTTTGCAATTTGCTAAATAGCCAATTAATACTCAATTACCCAAGCCCAAGTAGCACCAAGACCAAAGCTAGAATCCTTATAAAATAAAATAAAAAAAAATTTAATGGGGTCAACAATCTGGTCAACGGCTTGACCCGAGCCATCCGCGACCTGACCCGATTATTGCGGGTCACGGGGCAAGTTCGGATCGGAATCCTTACAAAAAAAAAAAAAAAAAAATTTAATGGGGTCAACAATCTGGTCAACGGCTTGACCCGAGCCATCCGCGACCTGACCTGATTATTCACGGGTCACGGGGCGGGTTCGGATCGGAATTTGACCCGCAAGTCTGCCACAGAAATGGCCGACCCGAGCCCGAATGGCCGACCGGACCCGGACCCGAAGCCGTTGCCATCCTTGCAGTACAAGTTTCATCCGTTCTTCAAGAACTAGTATATCTCGTAATTTTCTGCAGCATAATTTTGTTCGCACCCGACTACTGCAAATTTTGGTCAGGATTTTCTTCTATTTTATACTCAATTTAATTGCACTTGATTTTTGCAAAGTGATTTCTAATTACTTTGTTCTTCTTCTTCTTCTTTTTTTTGGCCCCCCTTAAAATATTCAAGCAATTCGCGAGTTTTATGTTATAGCAAAGACACGTGACAGTGAATGGATTTTGTCCTAACAAAATGCCATGAACAACAAAATAATTTTCGCATAGACAAGGTAAAAGAGATGCATACTGCCTGCAGTTTGGCGGAGAAAAAAAGTACAGATAAATAAGTCGATTATGACAACATGCGGTTCAGTAACGCGTAGAAGGACAATTTTTCTAATCGCGTAGAAGGAAGGAGAGAACTAGACATACATGTATTCACCCCCTCGAACGGCATTTGCTGCCCCTTTTCTCTCTTCCTCGGCCTCTTTCTCCCTCTCCTTCCAACTTTCATAGGCACGATCATCAGTTTGCAGTTCATGCCGACAGATTGGACAAGAATTGTGTACATCCTGCCAGTTAAGATAAAACAACAATAGACTTAGCATCAGAGCAGCATATACTGCAATCTGAGCAATGCTAAAAGTACAGAGGAGTGGACCCCACCAATACAAGAGGGATAAAAAATGGTATTTTTTCCACCCTTCTATCAGAGATGTACCAGTTTGTTGTATATTTAGCATTATTCGTACAATTTATTGAAGTCAACATAAATGGAAAACCAACAAAAAAGAGGCGGAAATTTTCAAATCAACTAGTAAGAATATTTTACCAGCCATGGTTTAAGGCAAGGAGGATGAAACATGTGCTTGCAGGGTAACTCTTGCATTTTATCATTTACAACCAAATTCTCTTGGCATATGGAGCAAACAGCATCTTTGCCCAACTTTGCCAAAACTTCTTCTGTAACAGCAGTAACTGGAAGCTTGGCCACCACTTCTTTACTTGCAGGCGGTACTCTTGGGACTGCAGCAACATCGTCCAGATGCTTTAACAAATAAGCAATGATGTCAGATTGAAATCGAATTCTGAGACACCGCTAAATTAGGGAAAACAATACTTACAGCTTCTTAAGTTAATGCAGGCCTTTTTTGAAGTGTTTACAATCGTTTTTGTTTGAAAAATACAATAGATATATTTCTCTTAATCCCCTAATTCTCTTTTGTCGTTAGATTCTCCTCTTATAATTCTCCATTCAATTCATTCAATTGTTAGTTACAATCTATACTATAGTCAGTACTACTCTTCCTACCGCAATACAGTATCAGAGCTTAATCGTTTCCCTTGGCCAAACAAATCTTGCGAATTATCTTGAATCCAAGTTAAATTATTTTGTTCTGCTCATCCAACAAGAAATAAAAAGCAGTCAGAGAAGCAAGAGCAGCATCAATCTTCTACTTGCTTCTTTAGTTCCTTCTTTTTTTTTTCCTTATTTTTTTTTTTTTTTGGTGGGTCTGTGTTCAAAGAGAAAAGTTTAGAAATTGGGGCAAACTACCAAGTACCAACCCCTAACCCATACATAAAACCCATCTATTAACCAACCCTTTTACTCCCAGAAAAAATGAAATAAAATAAAGAAGAAAACCTCAAGCACCAGATGGCCCAAAAACAAAGGTTTGCCTACCCCACCTTAAAGAAAAAAGACTCATCATATTTAGCCAAATCACAATTATCTGGCTCAAGCCCATTTATGCAGCCCACTACTACAGAGCCTAAACCATCCCAAAACAACCCAAGCACAAGCGACTGAAGGCTTCACTATTACTTCAAAAACCAGACCCGTTGCCACCAGCAACCACAAACTGAACCCCAATTCGTCACGCAAAGTTGGGTCAAGAAAACATTCCGTCATTGCTGCTTCCTCAACTACACTGACAAATCGCCACAATTACCACGGCTAAGGACCTGTTTGAAAGCTTGGTTTGCCTTTCTTAGCCAATGGTTTCACGGTGGCTTACTTGTGCTTATGTCTTGAATCAGTCATACGGTGATTACCCCATTGATGCTGCACTTTAATTTAGTGTCATGGCTAATCTTCATTTAAAATAAAAATAAAAGAACCCACTTTGATATAAGTAATCTTCAATATGTTGTAGCATTCCTTTCAAAAGTCAGGTGAACAATTATTAACACATGCAAAACAATTTCAACTCACAGCCTTTCGATGAACTCATTACCCTTATTTACTCTCAAAACTGGACCAATCACATGCCACATCTATGTGTACGAGATTTCTCCAACAATGCAACCATTGGTCATAAATGAGCTATTAAAGCAAGTTGAGTTTTAAAAAATTTTGCAAATATTTAGTTACTTCTATTTCTATTTGTCTACCTGAAATTAAATAAAGTATTATTCTAATAGGTGAAAATCACGAGATTGTTTTCTTAGCACAATATGAGCTCAAATATTGATGGTGATTTTTATACTGACTTTTTTCTTTGGCACAATTCCCGACACATAAATAAAAAGTTTTCAAATCACTTACTTTAAAGCAATCCATTTGACTGCCATCACATCTAAACAAAAGTTTATGTGTTTTCAATATAGATGAATTTCAACCTTATCCAGGCTCATGGAAGCTACTAGTGTTGAAATCATTCATCTCCACAGGCAAGTCCACTGTCTACTATATTCTTCTCCACATTCTCTGAAGGGAGTTGAAGTTCTGTTCTTGCGTTCCAAAAATTGTTGCTATTTGGAGTTTATCGTCAATATTTGGTCAAAATGAAATAAGGTCCCACTTCGCTAGAATATGTTATTGGAGATGCTTTAGAAAATTTGTTTTATGTCGTGTCTATTTTGTTATCCACTCAGGAAAAAGGAACAACCTACTCAAGTAAGAATTTTGCAGCCTAACTCATCAATCGAGTTTCCTTAGCTGGGGTGAAATGATCGAAAATGCAAATATATATTAAAATTATCATGGGATTAGTAATAAAGATAATTCTTTTTTAAGTAGTTTATTAGATTTATAGCTGTTTCATTACTTTACTATTTAGATTATACTTTTTATTAGTTTCCTTGAAAACTTGCGATTTTCAGACTCTCACAAGAAATGGTTAATTCTTTGTTTTTAGGAACCTTTGGTTATTGAATACAAGACATTTTTTTTTTCTTAGTCTCCTAACTCTCTCCTCTCTAAATTCGGTTCTATTCTTGTTCTTCATTCAATTGTTGATTGTGATCTAATCTCAAGTTCAAGCCTTCACAAGTCATTATCACATACCCAAATGTAATTACCAGTAATAAACAGCCTACAGGCTCTCACATGATCAATATGAACAGGATGCTAAAAGATTTATCAGCACATTTGATTTTCCAACCATCCTTCATACTATATTTTCTTCCCCTCTTTTTCCTTTATCATCCATTTGTAATGGTTCGAACCCCTTCCCATTCCCATTCAATATAAATGCAGAAGAAAGGAAAACAGAAACAAAAGAGACTTACAAAAGTACAAAGCAAAAATAAAAATAACCAGGTAATGTTTTGTAGGTCACTTGTCAAGCCCATCTGCAAATACAAGTGCAATTTCAGTTAGAAGAGGGTTCATCACACTAGCATTAGGAGGCTAGCGGCAAACTTGCTTCTTTCATTCATTTCTCATCTATCATTCTCTTCTTCCAGGCTTCTACTGTATCTAAAATAGCCAAAAAACATAAATGAATCCTAAAACTCTCAGGCCACTAATGAAAGCCAAAAAAAAAAAAACAGAAAGCCTAACAAGAAACAGCTTAGTCACCCTCAGGCTTGGCCTCGAGTTGAGTATGCCATAGCAACTCCAGGAATAAGCCTGGGAAGCTATAAAAACAAAAGCCCGTATTATGGTGAAAGGAAATTTAAAGAAGTAGAACCATCACATAATAGCATCAGAAACATAAAAAAATAAAAAAATAAATACCTCTAGCACGATATTATGAAGTCTATTAGCACCACAATATGAAAAGAAACAAACATGTGAGGTTAATATCACTCGGGTGCAACAAAGACAATTATGAAAACAAGTTCCTGTATTAGCAAAAATACTGCTGAGGCGAGTATATATTTTGTAAAAGAGTAAGTCATGGGAACTCAAAGTAGAAGGTGGTAGAAAAAGAATTTACCTCTGGCACAATATCATCAAGTCTACTGAAGAGCTGTTCAATTAGATTGGAAGCGCCTTCTAATGTGTTTGGACCACCCGCTTCATCTCCAGAAGATTCTCCATGTAATAAGGTAGCCGTAGCTGTCAGCAAGTTTGATCGCACTAACCAATCAGGTTGCGGAGGTTCAGGATCTACAGTAAGATGCCCTTCAAATAGGAATCCTAAATGGCTGTGCATGTTAGTGCCAATCTATAAAAGGATTAACTATGCAGTAGACATTAGAATATTAATTTATGAACCTCGATTCTCAGATGGTCTTGAATCTTCCAAACCATTTTGTACTTCACCTAAATGCTCACGAGCCTGAGACATGCAACTTTCCAAATGCTTTCGTGACGAAGCATCTGACACCAGCCGCTCAGCTTCCTGGAAAAGTGTGAGACCAGCATTCCAGAACCCAGGAGAAGTGTATCTTGTCTTTAAAATAGTAGCAACTCGGCATACGACGGAATAGAACTGCAAACACGCAAATAATTCTTTTCGAAATCAATTTTTCCTCCTACAATATGTAGAACTTCATGGACTGCAGCATGGTGAGCACAAGAAGATCAGAGTTTACTACTTATAGAGTTATTATTTTTTAGCATGTCTTGGTAAACCACAAATTACTTCTGTCTGTTATAAACATGGCATTAGAACACCAAACCTTAATCATCACACTGAGTTAGTTTCAGCAATCAAACTTGGAATGCCTCAAAACCTTTTATCGGGCCTTTAAACCATAAAATTAATGATCCACTATGTTAGGGATCCTTTGGGCCATTTTTATGATATATTGGAGCCCAAATGTGATTTATAGCCCAGTCTAAAACTAGGCCACCATTAAAAAACGTGACTTACAGATTTTATTGTGATTTTATGTCAGTATTGGGGTGATTATCTATTTATCATCACAATTCATTTATGACCATGTTAAAATTGTTTTATCAGTCAATTATGTGGCCATGACATGTTTTGTGTGTTTTAATTGGTCCAAAGTTAAAGCTTAATTATCCTAGTTCATTTATCAATTAAGAATAATGTTTAAAATATAATTTTAACCTTATACAATATATGTTATGATTCTCCCTAATCTTGTTAGACTTCAACCCCTAACAAGATAATAGACCCATTCCCATTCATTATTTTTCACACCGAAACAATTATTCTTCACTAGTACTCTAGTTCTCTCCCCATCTCCATAGTAGCATCTCGAAGTTAGGAACTTTCTCTTTAGTTCAAGCCAAGGTAAGTACAACTCGTATGCTACACATTAAAATTAAGTTATGTTATGGATCCCTCATGTTCAAATATGTTATAAGTTTCGGGATCAGAGTTTAGTAGCGCTACATATAAGGATTCATGGCACCATATGAAGTTGGGTCTCCTTATGCCTCTTATGTTATGATCAAGTTATGCAAGTTAATATCGTAATAATATGTTCGTATTTACTGATATTAAATCTCCCGCTTTCAAATTGCGTTTTATTTCAGGTAGTTACCAGTGAAGTGGATTGAAACTTGACGTGACATGACGTGGCGTGGCCGGGCAGATTTATGATTTTATTAATGTTATTAGTTTATAGTTATTATTTCCGTTCCAAGACAAGACGACTTTTAAAGTTGTCATGATTTTACCGTTCATTATGAATAAAATGCGGTTTTCCCAAATTTTTGCAAATCTCGAGTCCAAAAGATGCGGGTGTTACAAAACTAAAGGGGATTTTCAATTATTAATTACATGAAGTTATCCTGTTTTGTTTCTTTTTTCTTGATGGCAATTTGAAATAATTCTAAAAAAAGAAAGCAAACGGACTCTTTGCAGGAATTCACATTCCAATTCTCCATTTCAAGAACCCAGAAGGTCCAAAATAGCAATATATAAGATGTGTGGACAATTCGTTAGATCCAAACATTAGTCACTGAGTTCAATATTCAATTTCATCAAACGAACCTAATCAATCTACTCAAGTAAAGATACTACATTTTTTTTTTTTTTTGGCAACAGGACGTATGACTAACAGAACAGCAGACTTAATTTGTGGGAAAATTAAGAAATTTAAGGATAAAAAGAACAGGTATTCAGGGAAAACCATACCAATTTTTGAAGAGAAGGCGAAGCAGAAGAATAGTGTTGTTGAAGGAGAGATCTAATGGTGGAAACAGATTCCTCAAACATTAGTTTCTTCCCAAGGTGCTTTTGCAATGCTTCGAGCTTCTGCTTTAATTCGTTCTCACTTATTGCCATAGGTTCGTTTCTTGATTTATTCCGCTCTGAATCGAAATTTCAGATCTTTGATTTCCCTTGAGCAGGTGGAACGAAATTTGGGGATTTTTATACTTTTATTATTGCTTTGTCTTGCGAAGGAGGAAACAACCGACCTTTGTTCAGATTGTGATAGTCAAAATTTTAGCCCGCTACAACGCCTCTACCATCACTGGGCACAGGTTTTCAGGCCTTGTTTGATTGGGGATAATTTTTATCCCACACTTTTCTTTCTCTTCTTTTTAATTATATACATACTTTTTAATATAATATTTGTAGGAACTAATAATTGCTAAACAGATCATAACTTATGCAAAATGGGCGTGTTGTCGCAGTACACCAAAATTTATTTTATTTCCTTACTCGGTTTCAAAATTACAAATTAATGTATAAGTGGTAAAGAATGGTCGAACCCAAGAGGAACGGTGTTTGATCTAGTTATTTTTATCAATTAATATAAAAAGGGGGTTTTGTGAAGTTAAATGCAATTCGAAAATAAAATTACAAAATAAAAGAGATGAAAATGAAACAATTGAAGATATATCTAGTTCTCGGGTTCGGTTGTGTCAACATCTTGTGTTTATCTTTCCCATGCAACATGTACTATCCCTTCTTCAATTTATCAACTCTCAATTAACCAAGAAGCTCTGATTAACGAATTCTTCCTTAAGTGTATTAAATTAAAGTGAGTTCTTTAACTTAACATTTAGCTATTGGATAATCCTAAACAAGTTCTTAGGATTTAATGCAATGCTAGTGTGAAATGAACAAGAAGAATGAGTTGAATTAGATGATCAATTTCACAAACTTGAATTAATACATCTAAGTTGATTTATTAACAAATATGCACGACATTTGTTTGCTACTGTGGATTGGAATCTAGTGATAATTACGGATCAAAAGTTCCAATCCTCACACTTAACTTGAACTTAAAGATTAATTGATTCAATTGGCCAAAGTGAATGCAATAATCACATAAATTCAAAACGGGTTTAAAAGCATAACAAATCAACAAATTGAAGTAGAGGAATAGATAAAACGTTAGTAAAGAATTAGAAAAGATAACAACATGATAATTGAACACAACGTCCCCTTCGAACTAGATAGAGAAGTCTAACTACTCATATTAGCGGGTATCACCACTGCTATATGATAGATTATACTTCACTATCTCAAGTAATATATACAAAACATAGAAACAAGAAAATAAATGTTAAGAAATAAATAGAGAAGTTTAATCACTCATATATATGGGTTAAATACTTTTTAGCGAGTGTTCGCCTTGTATTACCTCCACAATATATGAGAAATTAGACTTCTCAAACAAGAAAAATAAAAGAAAGACAGAAACTAGCGAAGAAATGCCCGCTAATCATATTCTCGGTCAAGAATCGCCGATTGATTAATCGAACCTAAATTTAGGTTTTTCTTCCACTTAATATGAGAAACTAAGAGCTTTCAAGTTAGAACTAAAAACTAATGATGAAGAGAATTTTATTGAGGAGAAATTTGGAGAGAATCACAAGCTAATTCTCTCTACAAGTTGTGTGATTCAAGCTTGGAAATGTCTCTATTTATAGGCAAAATATTACATCAAAAAATATTAAAAAATCATAAAAGTCTTCCTTCATGAGTCTATTGTGGTGTGCTCAAGTTGTTTTATCTCTAAGAAGTCAAGAAAATACCAAAAACACGTTTTATGATAGGTGGAGTCCGCTGGTCAAAATCTGCGGTGGTGTCAGCGTGACTCGAAGTCGTCGGACTCAAGTCACGCGATTCTGCTAGTCACGCGCCGTGAACGGGAGGCCAGGGACGTTGCAGGCATGACTGACGGTTGCGGCTGATCGAGGATCTCGGCGTGACTCGAATCACTTGCGGCGCTGACTCGATCACATGCGGCGGTGACTCGAGTCACCCGAGTCACCCAGAAATTTCACACCAAGTCCCTAAACTTTTGACGGTTGTTCATTTGGGTCCTTCAAAAATTACATTTTGGTCCTTTAACTTTCTGAAAAGTTTCACTTTGGTCCTCAGACTTCTAAAAAGTTGCACTTTGGTCCCCAACAGTTTTGGCTTTGACGCTTTTAGTCCTTTTTCTTCAAATGGCCATAACTTTCACTAGGAAACTCCGATTTGCGATCCGAAAAGAGTGTAGGAATTCTCTTTTGATGTTCTTCGACTTTAGCACAAGAAAAATTATAAAAATAACTTTTCATAAATTTGCATCGGAAGCCCTCCATATTTGATTCGCTTGCATTTTGATCCCGAGTTTCCATTTTCATTCGATTTTCATCCTTTTTGACTCCTTTTGATTCTTTGTGACCCTAAACACCACAATAAAGGAAAAATACATAAAACGGAACATATAACACTAATAAAACACATAAATACATAAAATAGAAGAGTTATTTAAGTGCTTTTCTAGCACTTATCAAACTCCCCCACACTTAGACTGTTGTTCGCCCTCGAACAACAACCATACGACACAAAACAACACAATGATTTTACATGAGATAAACAACTTTAAACATTGAAATCCTTCTACAGATAGTGACTTGCTTAATCAACATTCTCCGAACCATGAAAATTTCACTTCTTCTCAAATACACAATGGCTTGTGAGTGTGTGCATTTAAGGTTATCATCCCATCACTAACTGGAACCAAATGAAAGCTTACGATGTTCTATCCAAATCGACCGAAGTGGTCAAATATTTCCTTTCATCTCTCGTGATCCCATTCTTATTTTACAATGATTCCCATGGATCCTAAAATTACTCGATTCACCAAAATCATCGATCATTGTTAGCACTGCAAAGAAAAAAAAGGGCATGGCAGGTGTTTTATCGCAAATATGTCTTCAATTTAAAGAGTGCTTAGATTGGGCATTTCAAACCACTGAGAAAATTTATTTATCTTATTTCACACTTGAGTAGATATCACATTTCTTGCGATTTTCTTTTTTTCTTTCTTTTTTTTTCATGAAGAAGAAGAAGAGTTTTGCAATTTTCTTTTGAGCTTTTACCCCACAGGTAGCTTTCACACTACCCCTTTCATTGGAGGCAGCCTTCTTCACCCATTCGAGGTAACGGCTTCACACTCTGAGGTAGGTAGCTCTTTCCTGTGGTCCCTCTCCTTATTTCGAACATAAAAGTAAAATTCATTCTCAACATAGGTCAATACTTTTTCCAAACTTTTTAAACTCTATCAATAAAAGACACATTCACAAAAAACAGATACCATGCGATTATAACTCCGCCTTGCTAACAATTGATGTTTCCAGGTTACTTTGAGCAGGACGAATGGATAGAAAAAAAGAAAAGAAAAAGTTAGTTTACTATGGTCTAGAAAGTTAGAAAAAAATCAACATTTTCAACCTTCAATTTGTGTTCCAGAGAATGATAGTAAATTACCTTATAAACGTGCTTAGGTAATTTAGCCAGCTATGCGTAGAGAAGAACAGAACACAACAAATTGATTTTTTTTTTTCGGGATCCTGCAGTTTTAGCTAAATCACTCAAATTAAGCTCAATCATATTCAAAAGTTGCTATCTCATGAAAATCGTCGACACAAATAAAAAAATATCACACGCAGACCACAATATGCCACTCCCCCACACTTAAATTCTACATTATCCCCAATGTAGAAATATAAATACCATGTAAAAGAGAAGAAATTGAAACTCCCCTATGGTAAGCTATGAGTCGTGCCGAGTGGGGATGGTGGTTGCACAATGTATCGCTTCGTAGGAACAGGTCAACAATCCAAGAGTAAGAGACCTGCAATCAACATATTTACAGAACAAGAAAAACAACAACTGAATTTTTTATTTTTTTATTTTTTGTTTTTTTTAATGAAGAAGAGAAATATATACAAAGCGACTTTGGGAGTTGACAACCCTCTGAACATCTTGCAGTAGTATTCACATCAAATTAATGATATGATTCCATCAAGTCTGATCCGCATGGAAACTATCTGAATCAGCATACTCTCTACAAAACAGTTTGACAACCAACCTTAATGAAAAGGTCCTCCATATCGCCACATGACGCATAGGTATGTTTACCATTCAATAAAGAACAAATTTCACAAGAACCAACAAATGGGAGAACGTTTAGAGCGAGCGTCCAACTCGGACACTTCTCAAATGAATGAGACGTAGTTTTACATCTTCGGATGGGTGCTAATGATCACGCTCAAAAAGTTCTTTGCTCAATGGTTAGGCCATCGAGTTTGGTTTCCAGAGACGTTGTCGTTGTTCCAACAAATTATCAAACTCTCTCACACTGATTGCGAGCTGGCTGTTTCTCCTAATAGACTTTTCGGCCCTGCACCTAATCGGTCCATCCTTGAAGAAAACAACATGTCTATATTGTGAATAAGTTTGATTTCGAGTACAATGAGGTCCCTCTAATAGCTTTCCACATTTAAAGCAACTTTTAAGGCGCTTAGCACGTCGTTTATGAAGCGGTCGGGATGATCCTCGCCTAAAGCGATAACGTTCCAAAGGGCACGCTCATACTTGTCAACAAGTCGAACAATGTGAATCTTGATATCAAGAGGCATAGAGAAAGAGTCGAGTACTTGTAGAAGAGCAACAATACGTAGAGGGGATGCCATAGAAAGAAATGAAAATTCATTGCACTTTGAGGTATCTGCAAAGACTTGAAAGAAGAAGGTTAATAGAAGAGAATACAGTTCTTTAAGGTCTCTTGAAAAAGACCGCTTAACGCCTTTGGGCGGGATACATAAACCAAGATCCAAGGTGTTTTTCTTTTTTTTATTCCAAAGCGTAACACGGATGTGTTTCGAGTTAAACTCCAGTATTCGACCATCCAAGTTAGGTATTCCACATTCATAACCTTAACTCTAAATCCAATCCATTCGGATCTCTGTTCCTTTTGCTTAATTCCTCGGCCAATTGATGACAGTGCACTTCTATATGCATTTGTGGTACATAAGATTCTAATTTCTCCAATAATTTCTCAATTGATGGTGTAATAAAAATCATTTTCAAAGTATTAGGATAAATCGACTTTTGATGAGCTAAAAATCCGAGAAATGCCAATAAACCGTCAAAATGGTTGTCAATGTTTAAAAGACCAATTGGTTTAGAGTGTAGTCTCATCTCGGCCCAAGAAATTATGCAAAAGATTTGTTCCAGAGTTTCGAAACCCCCTGGTATTGCAATGAAAGCATCCGAATACATTATCATTAGTGTTAAGCGTTCAAACAATGATCTAGCATGTACCTCAAAACCAATGGTCTTACCATACGCCTGTTTTAAAGGTGGTACAATAACGCCAACCATCAGAGACCCTCGTACATATCTTTGACCGAATTGCACATCCTATCAGCCCACGACAACCTCCTCCGTAGACTAGCTTATACTTTTGATTTCCAAGGAATGTTCCAGCTGTGACTACTGGTGAGAGAAGTGTCGGTTTTCCCATATTGATTCCACCAAAAAGACTTATGGTTGTCAATTTCCTCTTTGAACTCCCAGTTCCGGTAGAAGTAGTAGCCGCCATAGGTTGTCAACTTTGCACACTAAAAATGAAAATGAAGATTGTGGTTGTGGTTTCGAGTGGAGAATGATCTCTGATTTATAGTCAAAGTGGGCACTGTTTCAACCGACAATCGTGCATGCAGAGTGTGCTGTAAGGAGTACGTTGGGAGGAGTATCCAAGAAAACGCGTTTGACGGATTTGTCATTTATCAATAATTAACCTGCCCATTATCCGTAATTCTCGCTAATCACCAATTTATGGGTCATCATGTCTCTTCCCAAATAATTGTGTCTCGAAATATCGTCCTCCTACAGTAATAAAGCAATATCTTCCTTAATACGTTAGATGAAAAGTAAACAAATTAAAAACAAAAAAAAATACAAATATTAAAAGAAAAATGCTTGGGTTGCCTCCCAAGAAGCGCTTTTGTTTATGGTCGTTAGCTCGACAAAGTTCCCATTTGTCAAGTAGGATTCCTCAAATCCATTGCAGCTCCACTTTGTTTTCGATGGCTTATCCGAGTGTCTTGATTTCTTAACAGTCCTTGTTGAATTCTTCTCCAAATTTTTTTGGTCTCATTTCTTTCCATGGCTTCCTTCTTCGAGATGAGGTAATTGTGCTTTGGCTCAATCTTATGTGGCATGCTAGCTTTACAATTCAATTGACACATTTCTTTCACAAAAGGATTAGTCGAATTAATTGCAAAGACAGAACAAGTCTTATTAGGGCGCAATGAGCCATCAAAAATATTAAAGTTCGCTTTTTCCTCATCAAATTTCATGGACAGTGTACCCTCATAGACATCAATTTTAGTGCGAGAAGTGTAAAGAAATGGAGGTCCCAATATGATAGGTGTAAGGTGAGGTGAATATTCATCAGCCATATCAAGCACATAAAAATCAGCAGGGAAAACTAAGCCATTTATTTTGACTAGCACATCTTCTATGACTCCATCTGGGTATGCATTGGTACGATCAGCTAGTTGCACAATTACGTGAGTTTCTTTTAGTTTTCCTAGATTTAGTGAAGCATACAAGGATCTAGGCATGACATTTATGGATGCTCCTAAATCTATAAGTGCTTTATCAATATGGTGATTGCCTATGGTGCATGGGACAGTGAACATACCAGGGTCTTTGCATTTTGGAGGCAACTTCTTCTGGAATACCGCTGAGACGGTTTCTCCCATTTTGATCATTTCATTTCCCTTCAATTTCCTCTTATTATTGCAAAGATCTTTCAAAAACTTAGCATAGCGTGGAACTTGTTTAATTGCATCTAATAATGGAATATTGATTTCAACTCTCCTAAATGTGTCCAAAATTTCTTTTTCCTTGTCATCTTTGTTGGTTTTCGCTAATCTACTAGGGAAAGGGGGAGGAATTGTTTTAGCAATGATATGAGAGTTAGGACTTGCCTCCTTTTCAAACTTTTCTTCTTTATCTTCATGTGTGGGAACTTCTTTGTGAGGGTTTTCGATCTCTTTTCCACTCCTTAAGGTTATGGCACTAACATTCTTTAGATTTACCTCAGTTTGAGATGGTAACTTCCCTCCAGGATTGTGCTTCCCGGTCGATTGATGGCGGTTGCCAATTGACTCATCCGGTTTTCTAAGTTTTGAATGCTTGATTTGGAATCCTGTTGAAATTTTCTGATGTTAGTTGCTAATGTTTTCACCATATCCTCAAGAGACATACACGATTGTTGAGGTTTTTGTTGAAATTGCCCTTGAGGTTGGAAATTCCCTTGTTGCTGGAATTGGTCTTGAGGTTTGTTAGGGAAGAATCCTGGGGGTTTGTTGGTTCCATAACTCAGATTGGGGTGATCTCGCCATCCTGGATTATAGGTGTTTGAGTATGGATTGTACTTGTGGCCTTGGGAATGGAAAATTGCTTGAATTCACTTGTTCATTGTTATCCACTTGCGAACAGGACAAGCATCTGTAGGATGTCCTAGGTTTGTGCATATGCCATATGCTTTGACTTGTGGATTATTTCCTACAACAATTTGTTTGAGAAAATAGGTTAGTTCAGAGAGTTGGTTTCCAACATTGGAGTTACTTACCTCATTTACTCTTCGAATGTTCGTTTCCCGGTCTTTACTGAATTGTTGAGTGTTTTCAGCCATGTTTGAAATCAATGTTCTTGCTTGAGGTTTTGTTCATCGAGCTCCTCCACTAGCAGATCAACCATGTTTCTGTCCCGATTGACATAAGCCTTCATAGAAGTATTGCACTAGGAGGTTTTCACTGATTTGGTGATGCGGGCAGCTTGCAATGAGCTTTTTGAAACGTTCCCAATACTCATAAAGAGTTTCTCCATTGTTTTGGCGTACTCAAGAGATATCTTTCCTGATATTTGCGGTCTTTGAAGTTGGGAAGTACTTTTCGAGGAAAAGTTGCTTCATTTGATTCCATGTTGTGACTGAACCTGGTGGTAAAGTGTACAACCGATCCGTGGCGGCATCTTTTAGTGAAAATGGAAAAGCTCTGAGCTTGATTTGCTCTTCAGTGATGCCTGAGGGTTTCATGCTATCACACACCACATGAAACTCCTTCAAGTGTCGATATGGATTTTCGCCGGATCGTCCATGAAAAGAAGGTAGAAGATGTATCAATCCAGATTTTAGCTCGAAAGTTTTACCTTCTTCTACGGTTGGAAAAGTTATACACAATGGTTGTTGAGTAACTTCAGGAGTTGCCATTTGTTTAAGAGTTCTTTCATTGTTGTTATCAACCATTTCTCGTTCGGTTTGTTTTGCTTGTCTTATTCTTCTTCGAATGGATTTCTCGATTTCCGGATCGAAACTTTCGAGAATTCGATTAGTAGATCGGGTATTATGTATACAAGTGAAGAAGAATTTTTTTTTTTTTTAAAAATTAATTAATTAAAGCAACTAAATTTGTTAACCGTTCCCCGGCAACGGCGCCAAAAACTTGGGCGTGTTGTCGCAGTACGTCAAAATTTATTTTATTTCCTTACTCGATTTCAAAACTACAAATTAATGTAGAAGTGGTAAGTAAGGGTCGAACCCAAGAGGAACGGTGTTTGATCTAGTTGTTTTTATCAATTAATATAAAAAGGGGGTTTTGTGAAGTTGAATGCAATTCGAAAATAAAATTACAAAATAAAAGAGATGAAAATGAAACAATTGAAGATATATCTAGTTCTTGGGTTCGGTTGTGTCAACATCTTGTGTTTATCTTTCCCATGCAACGTGTACTATCCATTCTTCAATTTATCAACTCTCAATTAACCAAGAAGCTCTGATTAACGAATTCTTCCTTAAGTGTATTAAATTAAAGTGAGTTCTTTAACTTAACATCTAGCTATTGGATAATCCTAAACAAGTTCTTAGGATTTAATGCAATGCTAGTGTGAAATGAACAAGAAGAATGAGTTGAATTAGATGATCAATTTCACAAACTTGAATTAATACATCTAAGTTGATTTATTAACAAATATGCACGACATTTGTTTGCTCTTTGTGGATTGGAATCTAGTGATAATTACGGATCAAAAGTTCCAATCCTCACACTTAACTTGAACTTAAAGATTAATTGATTCAATTGGCCAAAGTGAATGCAATAATCACATAAATTCAAACCGGGTTTAAAAGCATAACAAATCAACAAATTGAAGTAGAGGAATAGATAAAACGTTAGCAAAGAGTTAGAAAAGATAACAACATGATAATTGAACACAACGTCCCCCTCGAACTAGATAGAGAAGTCTAACTACTCATATTAGCGGGTATCACCACTGCTATATGATAAATTATACTTCACTATCTCAAGTAATATATACAGAACATAGAAACAAGAAAATAAATGCTAAGAAATAAATAGAGAAGTTTAATCACTCATATATATGGGTTAAATACTTTTAGCGAGTGTTCACTTTGTATTACCTCCACAATATATGAGAAATTAGACTTCTCAAACAAGAAAAATAAAAGAAAGAGAGAAACTAGCGAAGAAATGCCCCACTAATCATATTCTCGGCTGAAGAATCGTCGATTGATTAATCGAACCTAAATTTAGATTTTTTCTTCCGCCGGAATATGAGAAACTAAGAGCTTTCAAGCTAGAACTAAGAACAAATGATGAAGAGAATTTTATTGAGGAGAAATTTGGAGAGAATCACAAGCTAATTCTCTCTACAAGTTGTGTGATTCAAGTTTGGAAATGCCTCTATTTATAGGCAAAATATTACATCAAAAAATATTAAAAAATCATAAAAGTCTTCCTTCATGAGTCTATTGTGGTGTGCTCAAGTTGTTTTATCTCTAAGAAGTCAAGAAAATACCAAAAACACGTTTTATGGTAGGTGGAGTCCGCTGGTCAAAATCTGCGGTGGTGTCAGGCGTGACTCAGTCGCCATGCCCGACTGAGTCACGCCGCGATCCTAGTCACCACGCCGCGAACAGGGAGGCCAGGGACGGTTGCAGGCATGACTCGGACGGTTGCGGCGCTGATCGAGGATGCTCGGGCGTGACTCGAGTCACTTGCGGCGGTGACTCGAGTCACCCAGAAATTTCACACCAAGTCCCTAAACTTTTGACGGTTGTTCATTTGGGTCCTTCAAAAATTGCATTTTGGTCCTTTAACTTTCTGAAAAGTTTCACTTTGGTCCTCAGACTTCTAAAAAATTGCACTTTGGTCCCCAACAGTTTTGGCTTTGACGCTTTTAGTCCTTTTTCTTCAAACGGCCATAACTTTCACTAGAAAACTCCGATTTGCGATCCGAAAAGAGTGTAGGAATCCTCTTTTGATGTTCTTCGACTTTAGAACAAGAAAAAATTGTAAAAATAACTTTTCATAAATTTTGCATCGGAAGCCCTCCATCTTTGATTCGCTTGCATTTTGGTCCCGAGTTTCCGTTTTCATTCGATTTTCATCCTTTTTGACTCCTTTTGATTCTTTGTCACCCTAAACACCACAATAAAGGAAAAACACATAAAACGGAACATATAACACTAATAAAACACACAAATACATAAAATAGAAGAGTTATTTAAGTGCTTTTCTAGCACTTATCACAAAACAACGAAGATACAGAAATAAAACTGGAGCAACGAATGAAACCAGAATACGAGCAGTGGAGGCTTGCGCAAATGCAATGTCCTTAAAGCAAATTCACCATCACCACCGACGTTTGCCTCCTAGGATACAACGATGAACTGCAGTTGCGTTGCTTGCAGCGAACTGAACCGATGCTCAAACAATATCACCAAAGAAAAGGAAGATTGAGAGGCGGAGGATCGATGGTATAGGAGGAGGATTGTCATTTTTATTTGTTGGGTCTTGGAATAGTAGAGGATCGATGGCTTTATAAGCGAAGGAGAGCTTCCTCATTGAAGTCCAGCAGTCACTCCAGTAGGAGTTACAGGTCCAAGTTGCCGTTTTGCTCTTAACCAACCTTAACTCTGCAGCTACAAGTCAATTTGAATGCTTGATGAATTTTGAAACGCATGGCAAAAATACAAGGCTGTGCAAAATCAAAATACAAGGCTGTGCAAAATCGTATTTTGCCCGGTGTGGCAAATTTCGGTTGGACATTCTTGTACGCAGGTCGCGCTCGCACACGAGTCCCAAAGCCCGTGTGGAAATCTGTCCAAGATTTGCACCCCCCTGCGGGCGCATAGGCTACGACGAATTCCCGTAGCTAATAAGTGATTGCACTTGGTGTTTACCCAACCACTTTTATATTGGTCCACATTTCCATATTTTTCCTATGTGGGATTCACTCAAACCAATTTTCCATTTAACATTCAATTGCCTCATTCACCTATATTTTCCAACAATCCCCCACATGAATGGGAATTGACCGACACGGAATAGTTGGTGATAAAGTTCAATGTCAGAACCCTACATAGGATTGGTAGATATTACCCTTTGAACCTTTCCTTGTGGAAATATATTTACTTTACTGGCTGATCAGTAGACGTGATGTCCTTGAACTATTCTACCGTTTGTGTAAATGATGATGTACCTCACACAAGCTTCTTCCTAACACCATTCAGTTCTCATTGGTGTGTCCGTTTATGGCCCTGGACACGCGCATGGTTCTGCGAGAGTTACTTAAGAATTGCGTCTCAACAATTCCCTTCGAAGCGGCCCCACTTCTCTCTCACATAGGCGATTCCGCTATAAGAGTAACCCGCCTTATCCTACTTGGATTGCTCAAATTTCCGACGCTTAGGAATCATTAAGGGTGTGTTTGATTGCAAAGTTGGAAAATGGTTGGAAGAAAAATATTTTCCGGGTAAATGAATTTCAAGAAAAGATTTTCCAAGGAAAATGATAGTTGTAGGTGTTTGATTGCATTAATTTATAAGTTGGAAAATAGTATTGTTTTTCTTATTTTTGGGTTTTTTTAATGAAATTTGATCATTTTTTTTATTTTTATGGTTAAAATAAATTATTCATTAGAAAAAAGGGAAGGAGCCCAATATTTTCCTGGAAAAGCCAATCCAGCCTCATGCAAGGAATTCATTTTCCTTGAAAAGTAGGAAAAGCCAATCACGTGCGGAAAAGCCAGGAAAAACTTTGCTTGGAAAATTTATCCTATCAAACATGTGCTAAAGATGGAAAAGTGTGCAAAAGGTTGAGTTTTTTAGGTGAATTGCCCCAATCAAACACACCCTAAGAGCTTATTGCTCAACCTTCTCCAACGGGGATCACTATTTTAAAGGAATGGACTGAGGGGAACCCCCAGTGATCTCCAACTGAGTCTTTGCAATTAAGTTGTCCCATTGAACCTAAATCTTGGGATCTCTAGTCATGGGATCTCCAGTCAACTAGGTTGGGTTTTCCTTCACAATGACTTACTCTTCTTGAGGCTTAAATCCCATTCCTCTAGTTGACTTAGAAACTAACTCTCGATTTAAACCTTTGGTTAGTGGATCCGCTAGGTTATCTTTTGACCTCACATAGTCAACAGAGATAATTCCTGTGGAGAGTAGTTGCCTAATGGTATTGTGTGTACGACGTATGTGCCGAGACTTCCATTGTACATGTTGCTCTGTGCCCTTCCGATCGCCGACTAACTGTCGCAATGTATACAAATCGCTGGCATAGGCTTCGGCCATCTCGGAATATCCTCTAAGAACTGGCGTAACCACTCAGCCTTTTCACCACACTTATCGAGGGCGATAAACTCAGATTCCATAGTGGATCTGGCTATAACTGTCTGCTTAGAGGATTTCCACGACATCGCTGCACCACCCAATGTGAAGACAAATCCACTTGTGGACTTTGAGTCTTTCATATCAGATATCCAGTTAGCATCGCTATATCCTTCAATCACGGCAGGATATCTGGTATAGTGCAGCCCATAGTTACGAGTATATCTCAAGTATCATAGTATTCTTACAATCGCTCTCCAATGTTCAGATCCTGGATTACTCGTATACCTATTTAGTTTGCTAACTACGTAAGCGATATTGGGTCTTGTACAACTCATTAAGTACATCAGACTCCCGATAATTCTGGAATACTCAACTTGAGAAATACCCGCACCTCTATTTTTCGATAGATGTTGACTCGTATCTATTGGGGTTTTGGCCACAAGAGTATCATCCTTATTAAATTTCTCTAAGATCTTATCCACATAGTGTGATTGGCTCAAGACGAGACCATCTGATGTTCTAGAGATTTTAACACCAAGGATAACATCAGGCAAACCCATATCTTTCATGTCAATTTTTGATTTCAACATATCTTTTGTGGATTTAGCCATCTTATCGTTACTCCCAACAATAAGCATGTCATCAACGTAAAGACATAACATGACGTAGCCATTGTTAGTGTCTTTTACGTACACACACTTATCGAACCCATTTATTTTAAATCCACATTCCAATATGGCATTGTCAAACTTCTGATGCCATTGTTTTGGTGCTTGTTTCAAGCCATATAATGACTTCACCAATTTACACACTTTGTCTTCTTGTCCTGGTGCGGAAAACCCCTCGGGTTGTTCCATGTAAATTTCCTCTTCTAAATCTCCATTTAGAAAGGCTATTTTACATCCATTTGATGTACTTCAAGATTGTGCAAGGCTGCAATCGCTAGTATCATCCTAATGGAGGTTATTCTCGTAACTGGAGAATAAGTGTCAAAGTAGTCAAGGCCTTCTCTTTGCTTATAACCTTTTATTACAAGCCTAGCCTTGTACTTGTCAATAGTTCCATCTGCCTTCATTTTACTTTTGAAAATCCACTTGTATCCTAGTGGTTTGTTTCCGGGAGGAAGGTCCACTAGCTCCCAAGTACGGTTCTGCAGGATGGATTTTATCTCACTGTTGATTGCCTCTTTCCATTGAGGTCCTTCAGAGGAGTTCACAGCTTCTTTAAAGCTTTGAGGTTCACCTTCTAGCATATAAGTTAGAAAATCTAGACCAAAAGATTTCTCCGTTCTAACTCTTTTGCTGCGTCTTGGTTCAACCTCAACTTCCTCTTCCCCTTCTTGGACCACATCTTCGTGTGTTCGCTTAGAAGAACTTGCTTCTTCTCTTGACTTGTATGGGAATACTTGTTCAATCGCTAGTATCATCTATAAAAGTGATGAAATACTTGTTGCCACTTCGTGTTTGCACAAGTTTTAAATCACATACATCGGTGTGAATGAAATCAAGTGGTTCACTATTTCTTTCAATAGTTTGAAATGACGTCCTTGTCAATTTCGCTTCAACACAAGTCTCACACTTGTGTTTTGGGTCAATGTGGAATGATGGTAGGTGGTCCAAGTTAATCAATTTACGTAAAGTACATAATTAACGTGACCTAGTCTACCATGCCGTAAATTGGAAGACTCAAACTAGTAAGCAGAAGAGTTATTCATTTTATTCATTTTGGGCTTAACAGCCATTACATTGAGTTTTAACAGCCCATCAGAAACATAACCCTTGGCTACAAACACTCCACTCTTTGACAAAATAACTTTATCAGACTCAAACACCATGTGAAAACCATGTTTGTTTAGCAGCGCTCTAGCCACAAGGTTCTTTCGAATCTCCGGCACATACAACACATTGGTGAGAGTCAGCTCTTTCCCGGATGTCATTCTCAAAACCACTTTCCCTTGGCCTTTGATTTCGGAGGTAGCCGAGTTCCCCATGAACAGCTTCTCTCCATTCTCTGCAGCTTCAAAGCTATGGAATATCTCTCTATCGGAGCAAACATGACGGGTAGCACCGGTGTCGATCCACCACTCTCTTGGATTCGACCCGACCAGGTTCACCTCAGAGACAACCGCAACAAGGTCCATGTCTGGAGCTTCGTTGTCTTCAACCATATTGGCCTCTCTTCTATAGTTGTTCCTCTTTAGAAGTTTGCACTCCCAAGCCTTGTGACCGACTTTGTCACAATTGTGGCATTTCCCCGAAAACTTCGGCTTTGTGACTCTTCATTTTGGTCCCAAGTTGGGCCCGTTGTTCGACGGCCCATGTCTGTTGGGTGGCCCATTCCTGTTTGGTGGAACGTATTTCCCTTTGTTGCTTTTCGAGTTTTGACCATGTTCCACAACATTAGCTTTAGCAGCTAGCGCAAGATTCGACTGTTTCTTATTAGTATTTCTTTGTTTCTGTTCTTCCTCAATTCAAAGTCTTATAATGAGCTCTTCAACAGTCATTTCTTTCCGCTTATGTAACAGGTAATTCTTGAAATCTTTCCAGCCAGGTGGCAGCTTATGAATGATAGCGGCAACTTGGAATGGTTCACTAATAACCATCCCTTAAGCGTGAACTTCGTGCAAAATCACTTGAAGTTCTTAAATCTAACTCATAACAATTCTGGAGTCCACCATCATAAAATCCAGGAACCACCTCACAACAAATTTCTTTGTACCAGCGTCATCGATCTTATGTTTGGGTTCCAGTGACTCCCATAATTCCTTTTCCGTTTTCACTAAGCTGTATACGTTATATAACGAATCGCTCAAACTGTTCAGTATATAGTTTCGGCATAGGAAATCCGAATGT
This sequence comes from Jasminum sambac, assembly GCA_018223645.1. Classification (NCBI taxonomy): domain Eukaryota; kingdom Viridiplantae; phylum Streptophyta; class Magnoliopsida; order Lamiales; family Oleaceae; genus Jasminum; species Jasminum sambac. Next base: position 30,007,310 of record CP073640.1, read on the forward strand.
TTCCAAGTGTCAATAGCACTGACCGCTTGAATGTCTCCATCTCCCTCTTTCAAGATTGGAGCCGTCTCAATTAGGAATCTCGCAAGATTCAATGTGGTCAGATAGAAGAACATCTTCTGTTGCCACCTTTTAAAGTTCAATCCATTGAACTTTTCTGGCTTTTCATTGTGATTCACAGGGACTGTCACACTCGGACCAGCCCCAAAGCTCGGCACATGAGCTGTTCCACTCGAACTAGCACCAAGACTTGGCGTGGATGCCACAGTCGGTGTCACAGCCACTGTTGGATTAACAGCTTGTGACACTGGAGCCACCACGGGCGTCATCGGGGCCACAGTGGGTGCCACTTGAGGCACCACATTATTTCCCACATTTCCGATTGCCACAATATTGTTGTTTTGCGTATTTTCCATTTCCAACAATTCAAATTAAATCTGAAACACAAGTGGACAATTAGTATTTTCAACCAAGTCTTGACCAAAAATTAGGCAAAAATCTGACCAAATTATCGGCGTCACACAAGTGAAAGATATGATGTAGATTTATATGAAGGCAGAATGTAACCAATGTGTAAATCCAACACGAAGTTATAAAATTCGATTAACAAACCATATATGTGGGTTCTGTTTAGTTATGGAATGAATACACACTAGAGAGAGCATATACAAACTCATATATATGAATAAGCCGGAGAAGACAAGCTAAAGTTAATTATCCTATATTGAATTGTTTAAAAGCATACACAGAAGCAGTGATTTCCATTTCGTGCAGAGAAAGAGATAAATCTGGTCTAATGGATTGTTATGGAATGAAGTGCGTTGCTCGAATGCACAATTAGGCAGTGAGTGAATCCACATATACAGCTAAAATGCGGATAAATTGAAGACAAATATGCATAATTTAAAGTAAATCAGTCCATGAACATATCAAAATTGCACGTAGCTGTCTATATCATCAGACAAAATTATTATGCAGATCATAACCTTCGGTGATGCATGAGCAAAGTGCAGATATATCAGAAGTCATATGAATTAGTTCAGTAGGGTTGTGTCGAATGAATTTGCTTTAAGTTGTAGGAGCTAATAACTGCTAAACAGAGCATAACGTATGCAAAACAACGAAGGTACAGAAATAAAACAGGAGCAGTGAATGAAACCAGAATCCGAGCAGTCGACGCTTGCGCAAACGCAATGTCCTTAAAGCAAATTTGCCGTCACCACCGACGTTTACCTCCAGGATACAACGACGAACTGCAGTTGCGTTGCTTGCAGCGAACTGAACCGATGCTCAAACAGTATCACCAAAGAAAAGGAAGATTGAAAGGCAGAGGATCGATGGTAGAGGAGGAGGATTTTCGTTTTTATTTGCTGTGTCTTGGAATGGTAGAGGATCGATGGCTTTATAGGCGAAGGAGAGCTTCCTCATTGAAGTCCAGCAATCACTCCAGCAGCAATTACAAGTCCAAGTAGCCGTTTTGCTCTTAACCAGCCTTAACTCTGCAGTTACAAGTCAATTTGAATGCTGGATGAACTTTGAAACGCATGGTAAGCATACAAGGCTGTGCAAAACCGTATTTTGCCGGTGTGGTCAATTTCGGTTGGACATTCTTGTACGCAGGTCGCGCTCGCACACGATTCCCAAAGCCCGTGTGGAAATCTGTTTAAGATTTGCACATAGGCTACGACGAATTCCTTAGCTAATAAGTGATTGCACTTGGTGTTTACCCAACCACTTTTATATTGGTCCACATTTCAATATTTTTCCTATGTGGGATTCACTCAAACCAATTTTCCATTTAACATTCAATTGCCTCATTCACCTATATTTTCCAACAATATTAACCACACATTATACACGGAATACCACGTGTATCAATTTTATCCCCAATCAAACAAACTCTCAAACTTACGCGTCGCTTAAAATTGTGTAAGTTAAGGCCTTGTTCTATCCAACATAATTTTATCCCACACTCTTTTCTCTCCTCTTTTCAACCACATACACACTTTTCAATACAATATTAACCACACATTTTACATGGAATACTGCACAAATAACTTTTATCACCAATCAAACAACCCCTAAATTTATGACAAAGACCTGTCAAAAATAAATTATTTAACATATAATTCACGGTTTTTTAATTTTTAGTAACATAATGTTTGATCAAATACACAAATTTGGTAACATATATTATTACAATCTTCTTCTTTAAAATTGAGACTACACTTTAAATAATATAGTTATTGTTAATAAAGACTATAAGAGTGTCAAATGAGTAATAAAAATATTATAATCTGAAATTCAAATAAGAAGCTTTCTCCAATCCCTTTTATAGTTGTGCCCACATCATAGACCTCACATATAAAAATTGTATTAATAATTAAAAAAGAAATCAAGCCAATATTCAATCAAAAATTAAATCCATTGACAATGAAATGAATATAATGTTCAATTGAAAAGTAAATATAATTCAACACAACCTCATAAACAACACTAATGATAATAATGATGAAATATCACAAAAGAAATATCATTTATGTACTTAAAAATAAAATAAATAATGACATCAGTATTTCAAGAAACAAAATAATAGTCCAATAAATTCAAAAAATGACCGTTTGCAATACTTTATTTATGTTAAAATAATAATAAATTGTCTTTAATACGTTTAATTTAATAAAAAAAGAGCGTAAGAATTAATAATTATAATTATAATGTAGAATTTGATATATATATATATATATATATATATATAATACATAATCTTCAACATTATATAAAATAAAGTGTGTTTGAGATATTTCATCATTATTATCATTAACGTTGTTTATCTAGTTTTGAATAACATTTACTTTCAGTTGAGCATTATTTTCATTTCATTTTTACATAACAAACTATTTTGAGTCTAAAATTAATTGCAATGCAAATTATAGTTCAAGACGAACATGTATAGTAGAATATGAAAACAAGTCTTTACATTTAAAAATAGGTTGTTAAAACAAACTGAATCCTTATAGACACAAAAAGAGAGAAATAGATCTTCTAATAATATCATTCCATCATGACTTCATTAGAAGTCCCTTGCTTCAAACTTGGGAAAACTCAAATGAAAAGTAAGGCAACAACTAAAAGGAATGTATATTGAATAATTAAATGTCAATTATTTCTTTTCTTACATACGGTATTCATTCACCGAAGGTACATCTATATTTACTATCAACTCCGTCACAAAATTCATTAATATTTGTCAATTGACTTTTACCTACATTTGGTAAGAATGCGTGCAAGTTCTATCTTTTATGAAAATTGACAACAAATCATGTATAAAAATAATATTATTCTAATTAGGAAATAAATACTTTTCCTTTCTTCTGCACGATAGAATCAGTAAACAACGTCGGTTGTTTGATTTGGTGCACTTTTTGCATCACAATTGAATTCATGGCCATGGGCCAAGTGTCCAGTTAAACTGTAGCAAATTCCTTTATGTCTTGGAGAACAATATGCCATTGAGGAAAGGGACATCAAAAGTAATGTTAAGCAACATGCATGTTTTATGGCTGTGCCTATATTGTAGTCGTGTTAGCAAATACAAAATGTAGTAATCTTTGTAAATATTAATTGTGATTCAATTTGTTTATCTATCATTTTTATGTCACATATGACATAAGATTGATGAGAAAAGATAACAAAACGTATTAATTTCACTATAACATATATATATATATATGTGTGTGTGTATATATATACCCCTGTTCTTCTACAACTTTTAACAAATTTTTACACATTTTAACTCATTCTTATTTAAAGTCAAACCAATTATATCCACATATTTTCTGGGACCCACTGTACTACACAAATCTCCACCACTCAATCCCACTCAATCTCTCTCCTATTTCATATCAAAACTCATAAATACTCATAAATACACATACACTAACACCTTGATATATGTGTGTGTGTTTTTAATTCATATACTATATATTATACGTTTTGTTATATTTTATGCATTTTTTAAAACAAATTATTCAATGCTACAAGAAATGAAATTCCTTTATTTAATTGTAGGTATATTGATTATTTTTAAATATACTGTATAATTAATGATTTCGCATGCATAATCTACAATAACTTAATATAGGAATTAATTTAATTACTTTTCAAACTATATAAGCCGGGTACCCAATGATATAGGTGAATTTACTTATATTCATGTGAGAAATGCTTAGATAGGTGGTTGATATGTTAGCGCTTTTAATTATATCACAGTTGGCGATATACCTCTTACCAAATTCCACATTAAACAAATAATTTTAAATAGATTAACTTGCTATAATATCACAAGCTAGTAAGAGGTAGTAAAAACCATTAATTAATATTATAATTTAGATTTAGGTCTTAAAAAGCTTGATCTACAGTAACATGTAGTAATGCACATTTCCTATGAAATTTTATTTTTATATTTTTATTTGTAAATATAATAGAATTAATAAGTTTTTTTTTGGCGACCGAAATAAGCATTTGATATAATATTATATTACCATATTACACCATTAAAATTTTAGTAAGTCATATCAATAATAATCAATTAAAATATCGGATATCCTCAAGGGCCATAATAAATTAAAATAAGGAAAAAGTAAATTGAATATAAATCAATATTTCTAACTCAAAATAGGCCAACTAAAAAATATATTATTATTATTATTATTGTTGTTGTTGTTGTTGTTGCTTGTTGTTGTTGTTGTTGTTGTTGTTGTTGTTGTTGTTGGAGAAGAAGAAATATAATGGATAATTTATAAGCATGACTCACAAACACTGAAAAGCTAATTTCATGTGCAAGCCCAATTTACATATCAATATTGCAAAGAACTAATATTGGCTGCATGCATTGCGCGGAGGAAAAGTTTAAAATTTTTTTAGTTAATATCAAATTAAATAAATAGAATGATATAAATGAAAAACAATACTAGGCAAAAGTGATATGTAATGATGTTTACATTATTATAAAAAAGTTGAAAAATCATTTACTAAACAAATTAATATAAAGTTTAGAAAGCCTCTTTGAAGTCAACATTTGACATCAAATAGTTATGCATGTAGATGTATAATACAATGCTATTTTTACAGTTGTGTCTCACATTTGCATCTAAATTTTTGTAATACATGAATTAATTTTTGAATCATATAAGAGACAAATTGTAAGACATAAAAAAAATACAACTTAGATCATGATTTCTAAAAATTTAACTTTTGCACCACAAATGAAATGACTAATTATGCGTAACTTTATGAAAAATTGGCATATATATGTATACCAAAAGAAAGAAAAATGCACTTATCAAAAGAAATTTAATTGTATAAATTCATTGAACGCAAAACGTAAGTGATTACTTTATTTTCGTTAAATAAAGTTCTAATCATCCCTGTATTAATTTTTTTATTTAAAAATAAATTTAATTAAAATTTCAGCTTATAATTGTTAAAAAAACATATATCATCCATCAACTTTATATATTTATAAGAATGACAAAAAGATTTTAAAAAGTAATAAAAAATAAAGTTAATCATAATGAAGAAATAAATTTATTAAATATTAAATAATTAATAATCTTTTTACATCTTGAACTATTGCTCTCACTTGTCCAATCAACAAGTAAGATAAAAAATCGCATTTTATTGAAAAAAGGCAGCCTAAAACTTATGGCAAACTGGCCCAATTACTCTTTCCTAATGTTTGGTTCCAACAGAAAAAATAAAAAATAGAAATAAGAATAGAAAAATAGAAGGTAAAAAAATTAATAACCAAATGAGAATGAACCACATTTATTGTTAGTATAAAAAATAATAATACCCAAATGAGAATGAACCATATTTATTAATGTTAGTACATAGCCATATTTATTGGCTAGCATATTATAATAGAAAGGCCAGAAATAGTGGCATGAAACATGCATAATTGCATAACATTGAAGGAAAAAAAGTATTGGTGGCAAAACTATGGCCAATTATTATATATATAATATCAAGATTTACATAAGAAAAGCTGGTTCTAAACAAAATGATACAACACGTAATCTAACTATATATAAAGGTAAAAGAGCCACCTAGGCAAAGTGCCATGTTTGATATTTTAAAGGATTAATTGGGTTCAGTATTTAATTTATTCTACTTTCCTTATTCGGTATTGTTTTCCATATTTTACTTTTTAATTCGAGTATATAATTTTTTAAAGTCTTTTATATTTAATGTTGCATGCATTAATGAAAATATAGTAAGTAATCAAAGTTACAAATTGAGAGCGATTATTACAACCTCCCCCACTTAAAGAAATTTTGTCCTCGAAATTGAAAATTAATTATTTTAGAACGTCGGGTTTTTGGCTAGAATTTCATCGTCTCTTTCCCAAGTGACCTCATCTCTTCCATGTCTACTCCATTGGACTTTAACTAGTGGAATCTCTTTGTTCCTCAATATCTGAACTTATCTCTCGAGAATCTTCACAGGGGTTTCCTCGTACGGCAGGTCTTTATCTATTCCTAATGAATTGTAGTTGATGATATGGCTTGGGTCATGGACATATTTCCTCAACATTGACAAATGGAAAACATTGTGTACTGCCGGCAGTTCCGACGGCAAGGCCAATTGATAAGCCGCAACACCGACATCTTCGAGAATTTCGAAGGGTCCAATGAATCTAGGCCTTAGTTTTCCTTTCTTCCCAAATCTTATAACTCCCTTTATAGGATGTACTTTTAGAATAACTTTCTGTCCAACTTCGAAATGCAATGGATGCCATTCTATTATTTACTCTTTCACAGGCCAAAATTGCTGAGCTACAGGACAGTCAAGGAGGAGATTCAAGCTCAACAGATATCGATAATGATCCCTTGACTCAAGTGTTCGGGAAGGACAAAAGTGGCCGTACTCGTGGAGTTGGGTCAAGGTGCCGATGACTAAGTTTAAAGCCACCACACTGTAGTGTCCGAGATTGGTAGACTCAGGCGTGAAGTACTGGGACCACGGTTCAATTCTGCACCCTGTCAAATGAAGGACCAAAGCACGTTGTTACAAACCTTGGTTAAGGGGCCGGTTCAAATCAAATGAACATTCACCTGGTAGTGGTCACAGTGCTTCCAAGAAAGGCACTACTGATTGGAGAAGGTTCATCCGACCCGATCTATGAATGCAGATTACTCTCAATTCCAAATAAGCACAAAGGGTATTACCATCTTAGAGATTTACGCAATGAAAATAATATTGCAATGGTAAGAATTAGTCCATTCGCCAGGTACTCTTGTTCATGGTCGTAAAACTTCAATGCCCTGAAGCAAAGGTAAATATCGAGTATATCTATCCGGGCTTCGAGAATGAGCCTGTGTATCTTGGTAAACAAGGGGGTGCAGAGTGTTTGGCAGATTTTGGTAACGGTTCATTCATTGCGTGGCCGACATACTTGTTGAAGGAGATGATGTAATTCTCTCCTTTTAATTAGTAGTTATGTTTGTTAACTTCTAAGACAATGGTTGTGCTTGTGTTTGATTGAGTATTTTGTTTCATACTTAGTAATATTCGTTATGGTTTATAGTACTGGTACTTGATACTTGGTTTTAATTAGCTCATGTTGTTTTCAATGAACCGTTTGTAATATATGGATGGTGATGTTTGATATTTGGTGGAGTAGTTTATTTGTGATGAATTGGTAATTTGATGCTTGATAGTTTGTAATGGATGGTGAAGATATTTGTTTTAACTCATTGTTCTAGTTTGTAATCTTACATTTGAATTGTGTAGTGTGGTGATGGATTTGGTGATGGATTTAGTGAATGAATTTGTGTTATGGTGCATATATAGTGAATGAATTTGTGGTGATGGAATTAGTGAGAGCAATATTGTGTTATGGTGATGGATTTGGTGATGGATTTAGTGAATGAATTTGTGTTATGGTGCATATATATATGGATATGGTCGTTTTATGTGAATAAATATTGCATGGTGTTTTTAGGGGAGTGATTGATGAAGATGGGCTTGGTTGTACCAAGTTACAACCAATTTACAAATTGCAAATATGCTGGTCGACCAATTTTGTCACGGTTTTAAACCGTGGTAATTTTTGTCTATTACCATTCCGGACGAAATGGTCACGGTTTTAAACCGTGACCATTTGGTCACGGTTTAAAACCGTGACGAAATGGTCACGGTTTAAAACCGTGACCAAATGGTCACGGTTTAAAACCGTGACCATTTCGTCACGGTTTTAAATGACGAATCGTCACTTTAATCGCGATTTTAAACTGGCGAATTAAATCGATTTAAAGCGTGACGATCCGATTCGACGGTGAATTTTGTCACGGTTTAAAACCGTGACAAATCCGAATTGTCACGGTTTTAAACTGTGACAATTCGCGAGTTATGGTGTAGTGCCTGAGCAGCTTTGATCTTTTTCCTGATCTTATCTATGGCTTCAACAGTTTGTTCGACTATTTTCGGACCTAGTAATCTCTTTCCATCGACCTCGTCCCAATGCACAGGTTATCTGTACTTCCTCCCATAGAGAGCTTTATATGGTGTCATTCCGATAGTAGCCTGATAACTGTTGTTATACGCAAACTCAACCAACGGTAGGTGCATTTCCCAAGTACCACCAATATTGAGCACAGAAGCTCTCAACATGTCTTATAATGTCTGTATAGTCCTTTTTATTGACCATCTATTTGTGGGTAATAAGCAGTGCTAAACTTCAATATGGTATCGATAGCTTCGTGTAGGCTCTACCAGAAGTTAGACTTAAACCTGGTATCTTAGTCGGTTGCAATAGTGACTGGTATTCCGTGTAATCTCACAATCTCTTTCACATATATCTAAGCGAGATGATCAAGATTGAAGTTCATTTTCACTGGTAGAAAGTAAGTTGATTTCGTCAAATGGTCAACTGTTATCTAGACGACGTGATGATCCTTTACCGTTTTGGAAAGTCAGGTGACGAAATTCATTGCAATGTGTGCCCATTGTGGAATTTCAAATGGATTCAACAGTCCAGACGGATGTTGGTGTTCGGTTTTCACTTGTTGACACGTCATATAGTTCTCAACAAATAAGCCGATGGACCTCTTCATATTCCTCCACCAATATAACTTTTGTAGATCTTGGTACATTTTCCTACCTCTAGGATGCAGGGTAGATGGCGAAGAATGAGCTTCTTCAAGGATCTCATTTCTTAACTCTCCGTCTTTCGGTACGCACAATCTCCATTTAAACGAGAGAGCGCCATCCATGGATACTTCGAAATCCTTGACATTGCCTGTGAGTACCCAATCCTTGATCTTACACAAGAACTTATCACTTTTCTGAGCCTTTTTAATTTTATCCCTAAGCGTAGGTCGCACTACCAATATAGCTATGATTGCAGTGGTGCGACATAGGGCAGTTACGACTTCAATCTGCATAGTGGAAAAGTCCTTAATCAACTGCTCTTTACTAGTTAGTAAAGCAGCAATATGACCATGTGACTTTCTGGTCAGTGCGTCAGCCACAAAATTAGCCTTACCCGAATGGTAAAGGATCATGCAGTCATATTCTTTGACTAACTCCAACCGCATTCTCTGTCTCATGTTCAATTCTTTCTGCGTGAAGAAATACTTAAGACTTTTATGGTTCATGTATATTTCATGCGTACTACCATAGAGGTAGCGTCACCATATCTTCAGAGCGTGAACTATAGCCGCCAATTCTAAATCGTGCATGGGGTAGTTCTACTCATGGGGTTTCAACTGCCTTGAAGTGTAGCCCATCACTTTCCCATCCTACATTAGCAAGCATCCCAAACCCTGTTTGGATGTGTCACTGTATATAAAAAATCCCTCTGATCCTTCCAAAATGGCTAAGACTGGAGCTGATATCAGCTTCTGCTTTGACATCTAGAAACTCCTCTCACATTTGTCTATCGATCAGAAATCCACTCCCTTTTTAGTCAATTGTGTCAACGGTCCGACTATTTTCGGAAAACCTTCAATAAACCTTCAGTAATAGCCGGCCCAACCCAAGAAGCTACGAATTTTGCCAACATTCGTTGGTGTACCCCAATTGGGAACATCTTCGACTTTGGCTGGGTCAACGTCGATACCATTGGCGGTTACAATGTGACCCAAGAAGCCAATGCGATCGAACCAGGACTCACATTTCTTGAACTTGGCATACAACTTTTCCTTACGAAGAGTCTATAGTACCAAATTGAGATGCTCCTTATGCTGTTTCTTATCCCTCGAGTCAAACAGTATATCATCAATGAAGACTATAACGAACCTGTCGCGGTACGGGTGGAAAATGCAGTTCATTGAGTCTATGAAGATAGTTGGTGCATTGGTCAACCCAAAAGGCATTACAGTGAACTCGTAATGGCCATATCGAGTCCTGAACGCCGTTTGAGGTATGTCACTATCCTTCATCTTGAGCTGGTGGTAGCCTGACCTCAGATCAATCTTGGAGAAAGCACTGGCACGTCTCAACTAATCAAATAGATTCTCGATTCTTGGTAGACGGTACTTATTCTTGACCATGAGACCGTTCAATTCTCTATAATCAATACACATCCTCATTGATCCATCTTTCTTCTTCACAAGGAATATCGGCACTCCCCAGGGGAATACACTAGGTCGAATGAATCCCTTGTCCAACAATTCATGTAATTGCACTTTCAATTTGTGGAGTTCCTTCAGTGCCATTCTATATGGTGCTTTGGATATTAGTGCAGCTCCAGGTACCAAGTCGATGGCGAATTCCACATATCTGTCAGGAGGAATCCCAAGCAAATTATCTAAAAATAATCCACGAAGTCTCGTACAGTCGACACGTCCTTCGAAATTGGTCGGTCGATAGTTTGCTGACCATACTCACAATACAATTACCTTTCTTCAACATCTTTTCTATCTTCATTGCTAATATGATTCCGGGTAAGTTTTGGGCCCTTGCCCCAAAGAATAAGAATTCATATTCTCCCGGCCTTTGGAAAAGTACTTCTTTCTCACGACACTTAATAGTAGCATGGTTACTACTAGGCTACTCCATTCCCAAAATAATGTCAAAGTCTTTCATATCTATCATAAATAGGTCAACCTCTAATTCTCTTCCCTCAATTTCAAACTTAATAGCTCTGGATTTTCGATCAACACTAATAGTTTCTCCTGAGGGGATACTACCTCTAAGGCCTCATTCACATTTTCACATAGATTTATAGTTGACAGTACATGGTTGACTTATGGTTGTTCGGATCACACACACTGTAATTGACTTTAACTCTAAGCATGGTAGATTGTACACTGCTCAGGTGTATCTGACTCAATGAAGATTGAGACCTCATGGATGTATCTGCAGGTACCTGGATGTATCTACAGGTACCTAGATGCATCTAACTCTAAATTTCACATATTTTTTTCTGTTTGAGCAATATACAACCGGCTTAAGTATTTGAATCTTACAAGAAACGTTAGTTGGTTGTGGGCCCGAAACGTTAGTTGGTTGTGGGCCCAAAACGTGGTAGTTTATTTGTTTTCCAATTCTTTACTATTTCTTTTCCAACCAACTGAATTTTGAAGAAAAAGTGAATTTCTTCCCACTTAAAATTCTTATTCTCCAAGATGACATCTCTAAAAAGAATTCTTTAAAGGTAAAGAAGAAGTGACAGGTGAATCATTCACAGGTGAAAAAGAAGCAGCCAAATATTGGCAAGGGTAAGAAGGACATCACGGAGATAGGTTATAGATGATGTTTGACTTCCCTATTTGTCCGAAAAATCGGGAATATATTAAGCAAATCTTTTTTCATGTAGATATATATGCATCTCTTTTTACGCTCTAATAATTTTGTGTGCCCTTTTATTTGCTTCCATGTTGTTTCTCCTTAGTTTCATATTTTTTATTTTGCTTATACTGAGGGAGAGGAGACATATTTAGGGGGAGAAAATATTTTGTGCTTAAATCATATATCTTTGAAGATGGAAAAGTTTTGGAAAAATAGAAAAGTTAAAGGGGGAGATTGTTAACATATTTTATAAGTTAATTAATTTGTTCTCATTTCTATCTTTCCATGCATGATAAAATTGGACTTTTAATTATTTTGTTAATTAATTCATTTTTATCATGCAACACTTGCATTTATCACCTGTTGGATTCTAAGTGTTTTATTTTATGTAAAATAAATGTGATTAATTGATTTTGGAGTCATGATTAATTTTATTTTGATCACACATGGTCTTTAAAGTGTTTTGTCAATTAGGGAATACATTGGATTTATTAACATAATTTAACTAGCAGTAACACCGGGGCGTTGCACGGGAGCTGGGTGCATGGATATGTAATTCTCATATGTGTATATAAATTATCATTGAGAGTATTGAAAACCGATTACGAAAATAATGCTACGATCCCGAACATCACAGAATTTAAGTAAAAGCATGTCCCTTTTTAAAAAATGGATAGAGATTCATTTGTACTTATGTCAATTCAAACCTATAAATATTGGCACAATTTATAAAAATTAGCATGCACACACGAAAATACAAAAAATCTCTATAAACAACACAATTTTACATTAGTAACCAACAGTATTAATGTTCGTTAACTATCCACAAAATTATATTGGAAAATAATACCAAGCATACTATAAAATCCATAAATTGTATGGGATAATTTTACAACATGTGGTCCTATTGCAATTAACCATATAGGAAAAGTTCTCCTATATTTATTTATCAATAGGACTGTGTAATTCAAGCTAATTTGATTTGTATCCTACTGCAAACAGGGAGATGATTGAGGATTAAGGAAGAAAAAACCCAGATGATTCTCATGGAAATATGTGGTATGACAACATAACTAATATTAAGGAGATGAGTAACAGAAAGCAACAGATTTATTGACTGGTAATGTTAACGCATAGATACAAACCTTTTCAACCAAACTCCTTATCAATTCATTGATCGTCAACACTGTGTAATTCAATCCAAATTTATTCGCGTATTGTTGCAAAGAGTTGTTGGTTCTAACGGCAATGAAGAAGAAGATGTCTCAAATGGAAAAATCAAAGAAAAATCATATATCATGTGTTATCAGTATGATAAATCTTGTTTGGAAAAGAACCATGTAAGGACTTCTTCTCATCCCAGAATTCTTCTGAGCAGTAGCTGTTGTACAAAAGACACGAGATAACCAATCTGGAAATTTACTTTGTAAAAATTTAACACAAATTCTCCTCTTGCCGTGAGCACAATTAGTCTGGTATAGTAGGAACGATTCTGAAGCTGGTTATCTCGGGCATTGATAGGTATCTCCATGCTCATCTTTTGCTTACTGATACAAAAGTTGAAAGTTCCAACGGTTCTCTCGAGTTAATATTCTGTCGTGTTCAAATTTAGATCCATATTGTTATGACTTAAATTGCAATACTTTGATTCTATGTTTGGTTAAAAAGCTGTGACAATTTAACTTTTTACATGTCTGTACTTATTTAGTCAAGGTGTTGCTAAGTTAGCTGAGTTAAATTTGAAAACATACTATATATTAGCACAAAAGTAAGTCTGTTTACAAATTTTATAATGGAGTTGATTTCTTTGTTGGATAATACTCATCTTTTGTAGAGTTGCTGCTTTTCATGCTTGTTTCCAGTTTGGGACCCATTTTTTTGATTGTATTGTAATTGCAACTTAAAAATAAAATAAAATTAATAGATTCAAGTGGAGATATGTGTTTTAGGGGGATTAAGAGATTGCCAAAGCATGAATTAAAAAAAGGAAAATTAATATGTGAATTCAATTTGAGCAAATGAAAGAAAAAAATAGCGGGGGGTCTGGTAATTGTATTATGGAATAATCCAATTAATTGAATTAAAATTAATAGGTACACTTAATTAATAGGTTCTGTTTGCATTGCGAAATTTGGCTCCGTTGCAGTATTGGATCAATAACGATATTAAAATAAAATTGACTTTTATACACCTTTTCTTATGTACCTACTATTGTGAGTATTATGCTACAGCTCCATTCTCTTTAGTTAATGGGTAGATTATTTGATGTAATTTGAATCATTCATATGAAAATATATCACATGTTTAACATTCAAAATGTGGATTTTTATATATTATTGTACTTTTGTTACATATAGATTCATCTCTCGACTCAATGGTTTTTAGGTATGTGTTTTATTGTTCATTATGTGAAATTGTTGTTGTGCCGTTATTGATTCTTTTTACATAATATTATAGGGAACATAGCAAAGACTGTTGTGTTTACATTGCAATAAGAAACAAAAAAATCATTCAATAATTCGATGAGAAATCAAAGATGTGTCATCGAAAATGGCATTAGACTGATCCAATGCCTTCACATGTTCCCTCCCCTTGTTTTGCTTCACCATTATCTCAATTGACAAATTATCGTCATTTCAACTGCTACAATTGGGTTTCAACCGAAAAGATCACATAATTTGAATAAAGATAGTCTGTCACATGTGACTCCATTAGGTGGTTCGTTTGATGGAGTGTCACCTACAAGCAACCTACGCCCTTTAACAAATATCACTAATGGTATGAGTTTTTTTAAAATTACTATTTTTATTGGTGTTCTATAGAAGAAAAAAATATACTTATACATCTTGTGTTACTCATAAAGAAGTGTTAAATATGACCACAAATGGTATGATTTTTGTGTTATTTTAAGTTTTTGGCATTATTATTTTTTTATTTTTGCTAAAAATTGTTTTTAACCTTATCAAAAAAGCTAAACAAAAAAAGTACATCTTCCTTTTTTTCATGTTAAATGAGTAGTATTAGATACGTTTGATGATCTAATGTATGTTATAATATTCGCAGCTATAAAGAGGACACGGCCGAATCAACTTCGTATATCTGGAGAAAATAACTCTCCTAATGTGAGTTGCATATGTGGTTTATTTGATAGCATCTCATCTTTCAGTGGTCGAAGAGCATTAACGAATATTAATAGTGGTACTTTTTTATAAATAAAATGTCTATTGATTGGTATTGTATTGATAAAACATGAATTGTTTTATGTTCTTTATTTATCGTAATTGATATAACTAATTGTTTTTAATGTTATTTTCAACGGCAACTATCAATATAAATCAAGGTTTGGGCAAAGATTTTCCTCATTCAATACCGCGTTTTCTACTATAGATCGCACAAACCAAAGCAAAGTGGTTAGCCAAACTGATGAAAATTTTGCATGTAAATGTAATGTTTGTAACTTTTTATTTTTGGTACTCTTTTTAGTTACTAGTTTACAAACACGTGCGTTGCATTTGATTTTAAATTATTTATGTAGATGAGGTTCTATAAAGAGTATATGTAATTGTAAGATATTTGTGTGAATAATATTATATAATTTTTTTAATGATACAATGATAATATAATATAATTCAAATCTTATTACAATTTTACCAAAAAAAGTATTCATCTTATTGATGTAATTGAATTAAAACAGTAATGTGTCAACCATTTTTTCTTTTTACATTGTAATGTGCTTGGAATAATTATATATTCATAAAGCATAATAACATGAAGTAACAAAAATAATTCAAAAAGGAAAAGAGTTTTTCTCAAAAGCCTTAGCTTGCTCTATATATCTTAAATTTCATCAATTTAAATCCATTTTTCTCTCCCTCTAATCCAGTCATCCTTTTCAACCACCATATTTATTTGACAATTTATTTATATTTTTTAATATATATTTTTTTCAAATTCTCAACCACACATCCAATACAAAAGTGAGTAAACCAAATTTAATTTGAAGAGAACAATAATGTAAATAAGGAATAACTAATATAATATAAGGGATTCATTTAGTTGCGGGGTTATATCCCACAGGCAGTACAAAAAATGTAATTATAATAAATTCAAAACATACAATACCTAGATGAGCAATTAGGAGAAGAACTCAGTAACATAACTTTTCAATTTGTAAATAGCGCAATCGGTAAATTCAAGAAGGAAAATTCTGCAATCGAAACCCAATGTCTAACCAAACCCAAATCAATATCCAAAATCCAAATACTCAATAATAAGAAACTTACATCTTATGTAAAAACAAATAATAGAATCAAAATTAAGAAATACTTATGAAGGAATATGAAAGAACTATAAAAACTTATTAATAATAAATAAGGACAATTAAAGAATTATAAGAAAATAATTAATAAAGGACAAACAAAGAATTATAAAAATCTATTAGGGGTATAATGGTCCAAAAATGTTTCTCCTCCCATTCATACTTTTATATATAGTATAGATAGATTTATTATTTTGTACTTTGTTTACCAACTTGATTACATGATTCCTAGGACTATACAATTTCCTTTTCCCATTTTCACGAAAAAAAATTTAATACGCCGTTCGGAATTTCCTTATAGGTTAGTAATTTGTGATGAAATTGTCCGTTTAACAACTCACATGTTCTTTCAAAATTAGTTTTTTATTCTTTTTTTGATTGCTTTTTTACTTTGATCATTTAATGTAAATGCGCTTTACGAATATAGAAAATGATTATCAATGTATGGCATAAATTACACATTGAAAGAGCACTTTTGGATACATCTTAATAATATAACATAAGTTATATTATTAGCTATCATTGGGTCACAAACTAATAAAATGCGTATATCTATCGAAGAGAATTCTATAAATGTGAGTTGGGAAAGTGGTTTATTTAATGAGATCTTATTGTTTAACTGCCAATTATGATTAACGAACATTAATAATGGTATGTTTTTTTAATAAATAAATTGCCTTTATATTGGTACTATACTGATTAAATATAAATCATTTTATTATTATTTTTTAATTATTTTGATTGATTTTACTTAGAGATTTTTTGACTGTTCTTTTTATCTCAGCCATCAATAAAAGTCAAGGTTTCGGCAAAGATTTGCTTAGTTCAATAATATGCTGCTCTACCATAAATCTAAGAAATGGAACGAAAATTGTTAACTAGCATGATGAGAATTCCTCAAGTAATGCTACTAACGGTATGAGTTTCTTTAAAAGGAAACGTTAGGTATTATGTTGGTGTTCTTTTTTGGAAAAATAAATTAGTTACATATTTTCATTTAATCACAATCAATTCATAAATATCACGAAAAATGGTATGATAATTTTGTTACTACTATTTTTATCATTATTATCCCACGTAACTTCTGTATATTATATTGTTAGATACAACTGGCTCGCACCAAAAAAAGGCACATATATTTGGAGAAGAAAATGGTGTTAATATGACTCAAAAAATTAATTTGGTTGATCGAATGCAAACTTCCAATAATCAACCATCATTAAATGGTATTACTAATGGTATGAGAACTTTTTTTTTTCATTTCAACATTTTCTACATCATATATAGTGTTATCATGTTCACAGCTAATATTGTTGTTGCCAAAAATCGTTTTCTGCTTACTACAAAAAAAAAAAAAAAAGAAGAAGTAAAAGAATGCATATTCATTTATTTTTACCATGTAAAAAGAGTTGTTTTATATATATTTGCTAAAGCAATATATGTTGTGTTATTAGATTTAATTAGGTCCCAGCAAAAAAAATCGGTTGTATCTGTGGACGACACTCCTCCTAATGTGAGTCGGATTACTGGCTTATTTGATGGGATCTCATCTTTCAGTGGTCGAATGGCATTAGTGGATATTAACAGTGGTGCATTTTTTTTATAAATAAATTATCTATTTTTTCTTGTGTTGTTGATTAAATATTGATTGTTTTCTGTTCTTTGATTATTGATTTTTTTGGGGGATGCACCGCGAGAGGAGGGGCTTGAGGTGAATTTTTTTATTATTGTAATTGATATTACTAATTGGTATTTTATGTTCATATCATTGCAACAATTAATGCAAATCAAGGTTGAGGCAATGTTAGAGTGCCTCTTGGTAAAAGAGATGGTGCTGGACCGAGCAATGTGCATAGTAGCAGCGATGGACAAGATCCTACTGATAATAGTAAGTGTTAAAATTAATTATAGCAACTTCAACACGCATCTGTTGATTGTTTTATACTCTTTGATCATTAATGCTTTTTAGACGGGGGATGATTCTTTGATTATTTCACTAGTACAAAAGTGATAATCGGTGTCACCCAATAGGTAGCGGTTCTATATGAAAACACTACCCAAAGAAAAAGGGTGACGGTTGTTTGGCAATAACTGCCATCCAAAATTCGATTAAAAAAAATTTAACAAAGGGTGGCGGTTATCGCAACCCAAAACTCGTTAAAAAAAATTGACAAAGGGTGGCTTGGCCAAGAACGCCTCCCTTTGTCTGGAACTGGTGGCGGTTGTTATGTATACAACCATCCCCCCAAAAATTTGTTATAAAAAAAAAATTGACAAAGGGTGGCGGTTCTTGGCCAAGAGCCGCTACCCTTTGTCAAGAATGGGTGGCGGTCGTTATATATACAACCGCCACCCAAAACTCTGTTATAACACCACTAGTAGCGAAATTCTTCATTTCTCAGCTTTCCCTCATTCCTCTCGAAAATTTCGAATCTTCAAGCGAATTGGAGCCAAATTATTGCAATTTCTTCACAAATTGGAGTCATATTTGAAGCAAAGTAGTGTTTAAACATGATATAAATCCAAAAACAGTAAAGGAGTAATATCAAAGTTGTTGGTTTCATTCTTGGATTTCACCAATAATTTCAAGCTAAAGGTTATCTCAGATCTGCAATTTTTGTTCGAATTTTTGTGTATGTTTATCTCAAATATCCAAATTTAATGTATAGATCTTCAGTTTTTACATATTGATATGTATTTTTTCCTTAATCTTGCTTTGATTTTCTGCAATTTGCAATTTTTTTAACACTAAAACCGCCACCTTAAGTTTTTTTTAAAATATAATAATTATAACGGGTGGCAGTTCTTGGATAAAGAACTGCCACTTGTTGTTTTCTAAAATAAAAAAAAAAAAAGATTTTGGGTGGCGTTTTTGGAACCCTGCCACCCGAAATGGCAACATTGGGTGTCGCCATTTTGGGTGGAATTTCCAAAACCACCATCCGTTGTTATTTTTAACCGCCACCCAAAATTTTTTCTGTACAAGTGTTTTAATTGATATTACCATTTGGTTTTTTTTAATGTTCATTTATCACAGCCATCAATACAAATCAAGGTTTAGTGAATTGTAGAGTGCCTCTTGGTGAAAGATATGGCGCTGGACCGAGCAATGTCCATAGTAGCAGAGATGGACAAGATCCTACTAATAATGGTAAGTGTTAAAATTAATTATTGCAACTTCGACATGTATCTGTTCATTGTTTTATGTTCTTTGATTATTATTTTGTGGGGGGAGGGGGGCGTTATTCTTTGATTATTGTAATTGATATGATAATGGGTTTTTTTTAACGTTCTTTTCATCGCAGCCATCAATGCAAATCAATATTCAGGCAATTTTGGAGTGCCTCTTGGAAAGATATGGTACTGGACCGAGCAATGTTCATATTAGCAGCGATCGATACGGTCCTCATAATAATGGTAATTGTTGAAATTAATTAAAGCAACTTCGACACCTATCTGTTGATGTTAAATTCATGGATCTTGTGTTGTCTGTTGTTTTGTGATAAAGTCATGTTCTATTCGCGTGAACTTTAATAAATTATTTCTTGTCGAATAATTAGTTGGTCCGTCGCCTGAAATGTCTGTTGAATTGTCCGGAGATGAGATGGACGGTGACATGCTTGACGGTATGCAAGAATATTAAGCATTGCTTTCATCGTGAGCTTATCTTCACATTGGTTTTGAGAGGAGAATGTTGGGTGTATTGTAGATGATGACATTGAGTGTGCTGAGATCTCGAAAGCTGGTAATTATTATATTTGTTATAGTGTTTGTCCATTTCGAGCATTTGATTCTATAGGAGTCTAACTGTAGTTAAATGCTATGCACCTTATGATAAATTGGAGATCCTAGATATTCATGCAACCACTGCAGAGCAATTTTTTGGTATGCCGAGGGAAACAAGAGCTTATCTAGAAAGAATTTTCCGAAATTCTAGATGTGTTGTAATTAGGGGAATATAGTGCTTCCATTAATGAGGCGACCCCCCCAAATCTTGGAAGATTTGATTATTCGAGTGGATCACAGGAGGAAGCCTTTTGATAACAACATTCGTTCCTACAATTCTATGTTTTCCTTCACTTTGATAAGTGGAAAGATAGATAAGGGGATAAACAGGGATAGAGCACCTCCTATATTTCGGTTTAATGGTCAAAACCACTGCAGCATCTGATCGTTGCTTCCTCCAGATGGAGACCAACCAAAGTTCTTGCAAATATATATACAAGATCTTCGCAATGAAATTGTGAACCGAATAGAAGCTGTCAGGTATGTTTGGATTATGCACACTAAAATTTCCACTTAATTATGTATATTGAGCATTACTTTTCCCCATATAGGATCGTGGTCCTATTTATAACACTCTGTTATCATTATGCTCATATAATAGGTCTGAAGGTGTCCAAAACTTGCATGCGGAGATTATATCTGATTTGAAGGAAATACTCGACGAATGAGAGACAGGTTGAATGAGAGCAACTATGGTGATGTTAGGATACGACTCATTGGAAAGAGGATAGGAGATGAAGACAATACAACCTCCCACAACAAGAGAAGGTTACAACATTGATAAGGGGTGATTTTGACTTTGATTGGCTCAAGTGTGATGTCATTGTTGAGACGAAAGGCAAATTCCCCCAACGAATGAATCAGTTGAATCCTTCATTCTTAGGTTTGTAGTGCCCTCTACTGTTCCCATTTGGACAAGATGGCTGCAGAGAGGATGGCATGCTTACTCAGCTACTGCATCTAGCTCCAATGGCAGGAAGCATGTCAGCGTTACGGAGTTCTTTGCATATAGGCTACAAGAGAGGAATAGTGAGTCGTCATATCTTTTGTGATCTAGCAGGTTGTTTCAGCAATTCCTGGTCGATGGTTACATGATGATTGACGACACGCATGACTTTTATCGGAACACATCAACCGCAGTTGAGATCTGAGTTGTATTGTTGTAACGCCCAATCTAACTCACACACGAACCTACCCTTAGTGAGAGCTGTGGAACTAGACTAGACGTCACACATACGTTTAGAAAAGCTACCACAGGTTTTATATTTTCATTTCGCACAACATTTTGAACAATATGAGAACATAACATATTCAAAAGATCTCGTGCCAATTTAAGTACACTATAGCAAACGTTGAAACAGGATGCACAGCTTCCTTTCTTTTTCCCCACACGAGCTCCCGCACATCAAGTTTGGGAGGACTCCCCGCCATCTCCTGTGCTAAGATCCTATCCCGAATTACCTACAATCATGCAACCAAAACCAGGTGAGTCATAAAGACTCAGTGGGAATATGGACACATGCAATGCATGTTCACATTCGTTCTTGGGGCCCGGTTGCTTATCATGTGTATACATCGGTGCCAGAGCGTAACATAACATAACGTATTCGGCCAAAAGTCTCAATCCTCTTGTGGGCTTCGCCCGTGAGATGGCCAAAGGTCTCAATCCTCTTGCGGGGCCTTTTCCCGTGAGACCATACATATACTTTTCATGGGTGTATCCACATGATAGACAACTTCACATTCATATGCTCTTATCCTATGATCATTCAATAAAGGTACCAATAACTAACTTTTCTTGTATCTATCCTTCACAAGAACATTCATACAACATTTAAAATAGATATAATATCAACATATGTAGCATCAACATATAGGTCATAACATTCACACCCTAAGCCCTAAGGCTTTAGCACATAGACAAGGCTACTCACATATAGATCAAAAGATACACCATAGGCCTTGACATAGACAAAGAAATACACATAAATATGCTTACCCCATGTCACAAACTCATGTATCCATTACCCACCTTATCTACAGTAGACAACCACCCAAGCTTTGCTCAACTCCTCTTTGATCCAATCCATAGCTTGAAATACCTTGGGTTGCAACTTGATGATCCAACTAGCTTAATTAACTTAAGGAAGTGATCCTGTAACGCCCTCTCTTAAAACATACGTATATAACCATAACGGTAAGCAACGGAAGCTAAACAGTGTTACAAAACCTTTAACTTGTCCAAGCTCATGAGTATCTATTTACACATTTACATCAAAACATAAGCAAAATACAAGATATCATGGCCCTTGGACACATTCAAAAGCGGCCTATACAGGATCAGGAGCTTCCTTTGGTTTCCCCTCCACGTCACGTCCTCGAGGATTCCCCTCCGTCTCCAAGTCCACGGTCTCGTCCCTGGTCACCTATCACATAACATAACACATCGTGAGCCACGAGGGCCCAGTGGGGAGCACAATCATATGCAATGCATGACATATTCGTAATCGTGGGCCCGTTGCGAACCATATGTTTATATTGGCGCCGTATCATACATTCGTACTTTAATTGGCCAGACCCCAATCCTTTGAGGGACCTCCCTTTGGGCCAATTGTCTCAAACCTTTGTGAGACGAACATTATATAAACATTTGGTTGGCAACCCTATTTCTCGTTTTTCATGCATGACCATGCCTCAATGTATACACATAAATAAACACATGTAATATCATATGCATATTAACATAAAATGGGTTCATAAACATCAAGATCCTACAAACCCCCAAGTTGAGTATCTCCATGCTATACCAACCCTATAGTAATATCTACTCAATCAAAGCATCAACATCATCAATCCTACCCTAACAATTGTCTCTTTACCTATTTATTGCAATCCAACCAATATTAGGGCATGATCTTACCTCAAAATACTTTTAAGTGCTCTACTACCCACCTTAGAAAGATAGGAACACCAAGGAAAACTAGGTAGAGGATGGACTTGCTTGCTTCTTCACCTTGCTCCTTAAGGACTTGATTGATCTTCTATACCAACACTTGATCCAAGTATGATATGTGGATGGATTTCTAGAGATGGAGGACCTTCAAAATGTCTTAGATGTATGCTTGGCTCGAAAATGAGGGTAACCATCAAGAAAAGTGACTTTTTGACCAAAAATCCATATCTGCCGACTTAAAATTACGGCCGTAAATATCCCTGTTACGGCCGTAAATTCCAAAATTACGGCCGTAACTCAATACATTACGGCCGTAACTACCAAAATTACGGTCAGAACTCAATAAATTACGGTCGTAACTAGGCACACGCGATCGCTTCGGCCACGCGACCAGTAAAATCAGCCCTTTAACCATCATTCTTGACTTACGGTAGAACTATAAGACTTACGGCCGTAACTACCACATTTACGGCCGTAAATACCAAAATTACGGCCAGAATCCCTGGCTTTTTTGCATCTCTCTTCCGGCTCATTCCCGGCGACCATACCTAGTTCCAACATACATTGGGCAACCCAAAACACATCCTAAACATGTCATATCCATCAACACCATCTCACGACATATTCACATCATCACGACCCATTCCCAAAAACACAAACGATAAACATACGAAATCATATAAAATCGTGACGAGATTTTAACGGGGCGTTACAATATCCCCTCCTTAAAAGAATTTCGTCCTCGAAATTTACCTGAAAATAGTTCGGGGTAGTGTTGTCTCATCACCTCCTCTCTCTCCCATGTCTCCTCTTCAATGGTCGCACTTCGCCACAAAACACGTACAAGAGGCACTTGTTTTCCTCGTAATTGCTTGACGCTACGATCAACGATTTGCACGGGTTTCTCTTCATACGATAGGTCCGGTTGAAGATCTAATGGAGGGTCGGGTAATACATGGGAGGGATCTGCAATATACTTCCTCAACATGGAGACATGAAATACATTGTGCATTCGATCCAAATGAGTTGGCAACTTCAGCTTATACGCTACTTCTCCAATTCGCTCAAGGATTTCGTAGGGACCAATATACCTCGGGGTCAACTTGCCATGCTTTCCAAACCGAAAGAGTCTCTTAATTGGCGAGATACGAACAAACACTTTGTCGCCAATCTCGAACTCTAGTGGCCGACGTCGATTATCAGCATAACTTTTCTGTCGATCTTGAGCTATTCTCATCCGTTGCTTAATCTTTTCAACTGCTGATAGCATATCTTGTAGCATTTCCGTTCGCATCAACTTCATTTCTCCCACATCATCCCAATGAAGAGGGGATCTACACCTTCTACCGTAAAGAGCTTCATAGGGAGGCATTCCAACCGAGGAATGATAGCTATTGTTATAGGCGAACTCAACTAACGGTAGGTAACGGTCCCAACTTTGGGGAAACTCTAAAACACAAGCTCTCAACATATCTTCGAGCGTTTGGATTGTTCGCTCCGTTTGTCCATCTGTTTGAGGATGAAACGCCGTACTGAATTGAAGTTTCGTCCCCAAGGCTATATGTAATTCCTTCCAAAAATGTGATAGATATCTCGGATCTCGATCGGAGGTGATCGTAACCGGAACCCCATGTAATCGAACAATCTCCTGAATATACAGTTGAGCCAATTGCTCCATTCGATATGTCATCTTGATCGGGAGAAAATGGGCAGACTTGGTGAGTCGGTCGACTACCACCCAAATAACATCGGATCCCTTACTCGTTCTTGGTAACCCACTTACAAAATCCATGGTAACATCATCCCATTTCCACTCTGGAATCGGGAGTGGTTGTAATAGCCCAGCCGGCCTCTGGTGTTCTGCCTTGACTTGTTGACAGACCAAACATCTCGCTACAAACTCCGCTACACTCCGTTTCATGCCTGGCCACCAATATAATACCTTAATGTCCCGATACATCTTAGTCGAGCCTGGATGGAGAGTATAGGGGGTCATATGAGCCTCGAGACAAATCTCTTGCCTTAACTCCTCTGTAGCCGGAACGTAGTATCTGTTCTTATACTTGAGAATCCCCTCTTGAACTTGAAAGTTCGGATTTGGCTTCTCCTGAAGCTTCTTCTTCGTCTTAGTAGCCCAGTTATCCGTTTCTTGCGCTTCCTTGATACGATCTATGAGCGTCGACCGGATTGACATAGCCATGAGTCGGGTTTCTTCCGGGTCTAACACCTCAAGATCCAACTTCTCCATTTCATGTTGCAACTGACGGGATCTTTGTTTCGGCGACTTCCTACTTAAAGCATCCGCCACTACGTTTGCTTTACCGGGGTGATAATGGATCGAACAATCATAATCCTTCACGAGCTCCAACCATCGTCTTTGTCTCATGTTGAGCTCCTTTTGAGTGAAGAAATACTTTAAACTTTTGCGATCCTTAAAAATTTCACATCGAACCCCGTAAAGGTAGTGGCACCAAATTTTCAAAGCAAATACTATCGCGGCTAACTCCAAATCATGTGTTGGATACTTCTCTTCGTAACTCTTCAATTGGCGGGAGGCATAGGCTATCACTCTATCATTTTGCATCAAAACACACCCAAGTCCTTGTTGAGACGCATCACTATAAATGGCGAAAACACTTGAATCGTCCGGATTGCCAAAATAGAGCTGTGGTGAGGCGAGTCTTCAACTCTTGAAAACTCCGCTCACACTCGTCATCCATCGGAAGGCACGCGTTTTCCTCGTCAACCGTGTCAATGGAGAAGCAAGCTTGGCAAAATCCTTGACAAAACGCCGATAATACCCAGCCAAACCTACAAAACTTCGTATTTCCGTGGGCGTCGTTGGTTGAGACCACTTCAAGACGGCCTCCACTTTACTAGGATCAACGGAAATACCATCCTTCGTCACCACATGTCCTAGAAACACCACTTGTTTCGTCCAAAACTCACATTTCGAGAACTTTGCATACAACTTCTCATCTCGAAGAGTTTGCAAGACAATGCGGAGATGATTCTCGTGTTCCTCCCGGGATTTAGAGTAGATAAGGATATCGTCGATAAAAACAATAACGAACTTGTCGAGATAGGGCTTGAAAACTTGATTCATCAAGTCCATGAAAGCGGCTGGAGCATTCGTAAGTCCGAAAGGCATAACCAAAAATTCGAAGTGGCCATACCAGGGTGCTAAAGGCCGACTTCATCACATCCCCATCACTAATTCGTGAATCGATGATATCCTAACGAAGATCAATCTTCGAATAAATTGCCGAGCCTCGGAGTTGATCTAGTAATTCATCAATGCGGGGTAATGGATACTTATTCTTCACCGTAGCTTTATTAAGCTCTCGATAATCAATACATAGCCTCATAGATCCATCTTTCTTCTTCACAAATAACACCGGCGCACCCCATGGCGAAGTACTTGGTCGAATGAAGCCCTTCTCCAACAACTCATTCAATTGAATTTTAAGCTCTTTAAGTTCCGAGGGAGCCATACGGTAGGGAGCTTTAGAAATGGGCGGCGTGCACGAACAACCTCAATAACAAATTCAATCTCCTAAGGCGAGGCAAACCCGATAAATCTTCAGGAAATACATCTAAGAATTCACATACAACCGGGAATGAAGTGGCGACACGGGTATCTCCGTCTTGGCACTATACAAAGTGACTACGTAAGTTTGGCATCCTTGACTAATCAATCTCTCGGCCCTCATAGCCGAAATCATAACTCGTTTGGAGCGCTCTAGCTTTGGAACCATAATTGGTTCACCATCCGGAAACCTCAAAGCACGGTTAGGGCAATCTAACATAACCCTATGCTGAACTAACCAATCCATCCCGAGAATCACATCAAAATCTCAAAGTTCCAAAGCTAGTAAATCAATGGATGTCTCATTCTCCTGAACCCGTATAGGGACATTAGGGAAATAACTCACGACGCACTGGTTCCGTCCCGAGGGTAAAATAACATCAAAAGTACACCACAATGGCTTCGGGACCATATCCATTCGTAGGGCATAGGATAATGATATAAAAGAGTGCGTAGCTCCAGAGTCAAAGAAGGCATAAGCAGGTAATGCATAAACATAAACAATACCTGCAATAACATCAACCTTCTCGGGCACCTCAGGTTGTACCAACGCAAACGCGCGTCCGGATTGTCTCGGTGGAGGGAGTTGTTGAGGCGCTTGATTCCTCGCCTCCGGACAAGCTCTACTCATGTGTCCCTCTTTACCACAATTATAACATCGATTGGTGCCGTAGTAGCACGGTCCTCCATGAGGCTTTCCACATGTTTGGCACGTCGGCGCGGGAGAAGAACTTGTTCCCTTCTTAGCCGGTGATCGGGAGGGGGAAGCATTACCCGCCGGCCTCTTGTTATTCCTCCCACGACCCCTATAATTAGAACCTCGTCCTCGACCGCTCGTAGATGAACCTTGGGAAGAAAAGGATTGTCCTTGAGCCGGTTGTGAAAATGGAACCGATTGGCTAGCGGCTTGACGAGCTTGAGCAATCCTCGCTTCTGCTCGTTCCGCGACATATGCCCGCTCTATCACCTCAGTGTAGCTCGTAGTCGCCATACTGGCCAACTGTACATCTCGAGCTAACTCCGGCTTCAAGCCCATAATAAACCGAGCAACTTTGCGAGCCGGGGTATTCACCATATGCGTAGCAAATCGGGCGAGCTCATCAAACTTCTTACTATACTCACTCACCGACATAGCACCCTGCTGAATTTGGATGAACTCATTCAACTTCTCATTTTGAGCCGCATCCGAGAAATACTTGGTCCGAAACCTAGTACAAAAATCCGTCCATGCCGTAACCGTCACTTCCTCTTCTTGTCTCACGGTATCCCACCAAAAACCCGCCGAGCCTCGGAGCATAAAGGTCGCACAATTCACCTGCTCCGACTCGGGAATGTGGGCATACTCAAACATCCGCTCTATAAATGCAGAAGCCAATTCTCGGCGTCAATCGGATCTTTCGCATCCTCAAAGATAGGCGGATTAAGACGACGGAACCGATCGGATGAAAACTCCTTATCCCTATCTTCTCGGGTCTTCTCAACACCCGAAGCACTCACGGAATTGCTTCCATTAGCATTATGATTCCCACTCGCGTTCGTCATCATCTGCTGCATCATTTGGGACTGTTGTTCTACCAACCGAGTCAACCTTTCTATAACTGGTGCCTGGTCGTCAGCCATCTATCCATCACAACAAGGAAACATCTCAACTCACATCACCCTACTCATCTCCTTCGTATAGTACACAGAGCATCATAACATAGCATATCATAACAATAAAGTATACACACATAAAACACATTACCAACCATAACCTGGAGAGGCGAAGGGAGTCCTCAAATGTGTGGGGAAACGAAAGGAAGCCGGCTCTGATACCATCCTGTAACGCCCTCTCTTAAAACATACGTATATAACCATAACGGTAAGCAACGGAAGCTAAACAGCGTTACAAAACCTTTAACTTGTCCAAGCTCATGAGTATTTATTTACACATTTACATCAAAACATAAGCAAAATACAAGATATCATGGCCATTGGACACATTCAAAAGCGGCCTATACAGGATCAGGAGCTTCCTTTGGTTTCCCCTCCACGTCACGTCCTCGAGGATTCCCCTCCATCTCCAAGTCCACGGTCTCGTCCCTGGTCACCTATCACATAACATAACACATCGTGAGCCACGAGGGCCCAGTGGGGAGCACAATCATATGCAATGCATGACATATTCGTAATCGTGGGCCCGTTGCGAACCATATGTTTATATTGGCGCCGTATCATACATTCGTACTTTAATTGGCCAGACCCCAATCCTTTGAGGGACCTCCCTTTGGGCCAATTGTCTCAAACCTTTGTGAGACGAACATTATATAAACATTTGGTTGGCAACCCTATTTCTCATTTTCATGCATGACCATGCCTCAATGTATACACATAAATAAACACATGTAATATCATATGCATATTAACATAAAATGGGTTCATAAACATCAAGATCCTACAAACCCCCAAGTTGAGTATCTCTATGCTATACCAACCCTATAGTCATATCTACTCAATCAAAGCATCAACATCATCAATCCTACCCTAACAATTGTCTCTTTACCTATTTATTGCAATCCAACCAATATTAGGGCATGATCTTACCTCAAAATACTTTTAAGTGCTCTACTACCCACCTTAGAAAGATAGGAACACCAAGGAAAACTAGGTAGAGGATGGACTTGCTTGCTTCTTCACCTTGCTCCTTAGGGACTTGATTGATCTTCTATACCAACACTTGATCCAAGTATGATATGTGGATGGATTTCTAGAGATGGAGGACCTTCAAAATGTCTTAGATGTATGCTTGGCTCGAAAATGAGGGTAACCATCAAGAAAAAGTGACTTTTGACCAAAAATCCATATCTGAGACTTAAAATTACGGTAGTAAATATCACTGTTCTGTAGTAAATTCCAAAATGCAGTAACTCAATACATTCTGGCCGTAACTACCAAATTACGGCCAGTAACTAGGCACACGCGACCCGCTTAGGTCACGACCAGCGAAAATCAGTCCTTTAACCATCATTCTTGACTTACGGTAGTAACTATAAGACTTACGATCGTAACTACCACATTTACGGCCGTAAATACCAAAATTACGGCCGTAAATCCAAGTTTTTCTGCATCTCTCTTCCGGCTCATTCCCGGCGACCATACCTAGTTCCAACATACATTGGGCAACCCAAAACACATCCTAAACATGTCATATCCATCAACACCATCTCACGACATATTCACATCATCACGACCCATTCCCAAAAACACAAACGATAAACATACGAAATCATATAAAATCGTGACGAGATTTTAGCGGGGCGTTACAGATCAAATGGCTTAGGAGGGGATTTGGGGGGTCTAGGGGTTGAATGGTGTAGAAAAATACCAAGAAAATGGCCAGAATTGACTAAATACATCATTCTATCGACTTAAAATTACGGCCATAACTAATACACTTACGGCCGTAAATCCCAAATTACGGCCGTAACCATAACATTTACGGCCGTAACCGATATCATACGGCCGTATCCCAGCATTCATACGGCCGTAAAGAAGTTTCTGTAAATCCAGTCTATCTTCTCACTAATATTACAGCCGTAAGTCGCATAATTACGGCCATAACCCATGGTATACGGCCGTATCTCGACGTTATGCGGCGTCATAAACTCTCTGCATCTTTTGGCACATTTCACGGTTACACAATTACGACCGTAAATACCATAAGTACGGCCGTAACCCAGGTTATTACGGCCGTAACTCGACGTTATACGGCCGTCAGAAACTCTCTGCATCTTTTGGCATATTTCACTGTTATACACTTACGGCCGTAAAAAGAACCCTTACGGCTGTAAGACCATAATTACGACCGTAACTCTAAATTTTCCTGCATTTTCCTCCCGGTTTACGCTAAATGGCCATAACCCTCTCAATACCTCATAGAATACTTACAGACACATCTGACCACATTGAACACATACTCAACATCAACATCATATCATCATTACAGTAAATTCTTAGGGAAAACGAACGGGGGGTCACAATTGTGGCTTGCAAGATGCTGCGTGTCATGGAGAGAGAAGCCCTACAAGGTTGGGAAAGCTTGTGGTCTTACCTCGCAGTTATATGGGGAGTCACCGTAATATGATCTCGTTTTATCAGGATGCTATGGCCATCTATTGATGGGTTGGATATCCGGAGCTATTTATCAATTTTATGTGTAATCCGAAATGACCTGAGATCATACGTTTCATCGGAGAAAGGGATCTCCATCCTCATGATCGGCCGGATATTATTTGTAGGATCTTCAAAATCAAGTTGGAGAAACTAATTAACGACATAAGGAAAAAACACATATTTGGAGAGCCCAAAGGTGATAACTTTCTATTTTGTGATTGTATTTGTCAACTAAATAACGCCATTTTTTTTGCGAGGAAAAATATTGTATTCATCGTTAAGCTTATGTCTATTACATTTTCTCACAAATGCTAATGTTGTGCTGTGTAGTTATATATACCGCGGAGTTCCAAAAGCGTGGGTTGCCACATGCACATATTTTAGTCTTTATGGCGCAAAGAGGACAACATCCTACACCGGCGCAGATTGACAGAATAATATTTGTGGGGATTCCGAATAAAGATACTCACCCTGAGTACCATAATCACCTTAAGGATATCACGGTACATGATTCGTGTGGGGATACAAGTAGAAGATCTCCCTGTATGGATAAAGGTCGGTGTACAAAGCACTTTCCAAAGAAGTTTGCCAGCTGCACAAGCATAACCGTACAAATGATGGACGGACAGTTGACAAAGGCAAAATTGTTCTTGACAAGAGATTCGCAATACCTCACAATCCCTATTTGCTTTTGAGGTATGCGGCGCGTATTAATGTTGAGTGATATAACCAAACTAGTGCCATAAAGTATCTCTTCAAGTACATAACTGAGGGCCATAATCGTATTACTGTTGCATTTGCGAAAGCCGCTAATTCAGTTTCCACTGAACCAGTTGATAATATTAATTCGTATTATGATTGTCGTTACATCTCTGCCTGTGCGGCTTCTTGGAGAACTTTTGGTTTCAAGATCCACTACAGAGATATTCCGGTTGAACGCCTTAGTTTTCATCTCCTGGGTGAACAAAATGTTGTTTATTCTGGAAATGATGGGTGGGAAAAGTGTTGAGGAAGTCTTCTGTTAAAGAGAGCAAGTTTATTGCATGGATGAAGGCAAACAGAATATACCTCGAAGCTAGACAATTGCTTTATGCTTGAGTTTCCTTCAAATTTGTTTAGAACCAGAAGAAGCGTCAGTGGGATCGGAGGAAGAATGGGATTTCTATTGGGAGATTATATTTTGCTCGGCCAGGGATGGGAGAAAGGTATTCTGTAATTGATGAATTCTTTTGCTCTGTCCTTTGTATTGAATTCTCTTAGGTACTATCTGTGCATGTTCTTAAATCATGTGCGAGGTCCAAGGTATTACGAAGATATAAGAATGGTTGATGGAAAATTATATAATACTTTCAAGGAAGCATGTTATGCTAGGGGTCTCCTAGATGATGATAAAGAGTACATTGATGGAATTCTCGAGGCAAGTCATTGGGCTTCGGAAGTTTCGTTGAGAAATTTGCTTGTTACCTGACTTGTGTCTGACTGCTTGGATAGATCCGAGGCCTTGTGGGAGAAATGCTGGCAATATTTGTCAAAAGATATTGAACACAATCAGCGCTATTCACAATGACTCTCTTTTGAATTCACGATATTTGCATGCTTTGAATATCTGGCTATATTTTTCCAATCATTACCTAATTGTATAAAATTTATTGCAAAGTTGCAGCTCATTAATGATCAGATTAGAAACTATGCATTGGTTGAGATTGAAAAATTGCTACGCCAACGTGGGAAAAGCCTTTAGGAATATGAGTTAATGCCTTTTCCTGATAGTTTGTATTTTTCTACACCAGACAACATCCTAATACATGATGAATTGGACTATGACACGGATGCTTTGGCCGAGGAACACGCGAGATTGTTGTCTGATTTTACTGATGAACAAAGAGCTGTTTATGATACTGTGATGAATACAGTGTATGGTGATCATGGTGGAGTTTTCTTTTTGTACGGACACAGTGGTACTTGAGAAAACTTTTTGTGGAAGACTCTTTCGGCTACAATAAGATCTCGAGGAGAAATAGAAATTAATGTGGCATCCAGTGCAATAGCTTCTCTTATTCTTCTGGGTGGTAGAATTGGTCATTCTCGGTTTTCAATCCCGTTGAATGTGGATGAAGATTCAACTTGCAACATGGAACTGGGAAGTCATTTGGCGAAGCTTATTGAGAGGACTAGCCTAATAATCTGGGATGAAGTTCCAATGATGAATAAGCACTGTTTCCAGGCATTGGATCACACCATGCAAGATGTTGCCAGGTTTAGTAACCCAAGGGATGATGGTTTACCCTTTAGTGGCAAGACAATTGTATTTGGAGGAGACTTTAGGCAGATTCTTCTAGTCATACCGAAGGGAACAAGGCCTGATATTGTAAAAACATCTCTTAACTATTCTTCTTTGTAGGACCATTGCAGGTCATTGAGATTAACTAGAAACATGAGGCTTCATAATCTTCCCGGGGATGAACACACTAATGAATTTAGAAAGTTTTCAGAATGGATTTTAAGCGTTGGAGATGGAGAGATTGGTGGGCCAAAGGATGGTGAGACGACTATTGAGATACCCGATGATCTTCTTGTGAGAGATTTTTCTGATCCGGTGAAAGCTATAGTAGGCAGCAACTATCCCAATTTTTTGGCCGAGGGGAGCTCCGCCTCTTGCTTGAATGGAAGGGCGATACTCGCCCCTACACTCGAAGATGTTGGAATAGTTAACGATTATTCGGTTAACAAGAATCGTTCAAAGTTGAGGACTTATTACAGTTCATATTCGACGTGTAGGACTGATGGTTCAAACGGTGATTTACTAAATGAGCTTCACACTCCTGAGTTCTTGAATGGGATTTCATGTTCGAGTCCCGAGTCATGTTTTGAAGTTGAAGGTTGGTGTCCCGATCATGTTGATGCGTACTATTGATCATTGGGTTGGTTTGTGTAATGGTACCCGTCTTATCATTACACGGCTTGGAAACCACGTTATAGAGGCCAAGATACTTAATGGGATAAACTCTGGAAAGGATTTTCTAATTCCTAGATTGAGTCTGACGCCGTCTGATATACGGCTGCCGTTCACTTTTGAGAGAAGGCAATTTCCTCTAATGGTTTGCTACGTGATGACCATCAACAAAAGTCAGGGATAGACGCTCAGTAATGTTGGGGTGTATTTGAGGAGGCCAGTTTTCACCCATGGTTAGCTATATATCACAGTGTCGAGGGTAACCACTAGGAAGGGGTTGAAAATCATGGTTTGTGATGATAATGGAAGTCAGACTAATTCGACAACAAACGTGGTGTACAAAGAAGTTTTCTGCAACCTATAGTATTGTGCGTAGGAATCACACGAGGTATGTTGTTTGTATCTGTTATGTTATATCTATTCGTATAAAGTGTGTGACGTCGTATATATAGACATAGGATATGTGGTCTTTTACATGAATCCCATATTAACTTTGTCATTCAATTGGATTATAGTAATTTGAATTGTAGCTCCTATTTTTCTACTTGTGCTGCAGATTATTAAAGGGATGAAATATTGATGACATTTGTTCTTGCTTTTGTTGTTGTAGATTGATTGGTTGCCGTTAGAGTTCTATGGATTTCTATTTGTGATTCAGTGTATCTCAACCAGATGTCTATGCAAGTATGGATGGATATATGATTTGTTCACTTTAGAGTATTATATATTTGTTTTGTACTTTTCAATGTTGATAGGATTTGTTCTTACCGTTCTATTGTAGGTTACAATGTGCACCGCTCACACATCCATTCATTACTTGTAGCGTTGCAAGAAAGGCATCGAGGAAACACTACAACATATTGTTGACCATGCAATGAAGCTTGGTGTATTTATGGATTTTATAGTGTGCTTGGTATTGTTGTTCAATGTAATTTTGTGTTCAACTAACGAATCTTATTATTATTGTTACAAATGTAAGATTGTGTTATTCACATAAATTTTTGTACCTTTTCAAGTGCCTATTGATTGTCCGGTATTGTGCCTGTATTTATAGGTTGGAATTGACAAGAGTACAGACGAAACTCTGTTGAATGTTTTTTTAAAAAATTGAATGAACATACTTTACTTAAATGGTGAAAACATTCGGGATTGTAATGTTGTTTTTTGTAATCATGTTTAATACTCTTAACGATAAGTAATATATATATATATATATATATATATATATATGAGAATTACATATCAGTATTCCATCTCCCGTGTAATGCACATGTGTTACTGCTAGTAAAAAATAAAAATAAGAATAGAAAAATAGAAGGTAGAAAAATTAATAATCAAATGGGAATGAACCATATTTATTGTTAGTATACAAAATAATAATAACCAAATGAGAATGAACCATATTTATTAATGTTAGTACATAGCCATGCTTATTGGCTAACATCTTATAATAGACAATGCGGAAAAAGTGGCATGCATCATGCATAATTGCATAACATTGAAGGAAAAAAAGTATTGGCGGCAAAACTATGGCCAATTATTTTATATATAATATCAAGATTTACATAAGAGAAGCTGGTTCTACACAAAATGATACAACACGTAATCTAACTATGTATAAAAGCAAAAGAGCCACCTAGGCAAAGTGCGATATTTAATATTTTAAAGGATTAAATGCTTTTAGTATTTAATTTATTCTACTTTCCTTAGTTGATATTGTTTTCAATTATTTTACTTTTTAATTCGAATATATAATTTTTTTAACTCTTTTATATATAATGTTGCATGCATTAATGAAAATATTATAAGTGATCAAAGTTACAATTTACAATAGTTGTCAAATTAATTCTGAAAATAGAATTAACATTTTTTTATGTATTTTTTAATTATTTATTTTCGGATATATATATATATATATATATATATATATATCTTCTTGTATTAATAAAATTTGAAGTGCCAACTTGGAATAGTGCCATGCAGGTACTAGTTTTCTATTTTAAAAAAATTACTTTTACATATTTAAAAAATTAAATAAAAAACCTCTTTTTATTTGTATCATATTAAAATGGTAGTTTTAGGCCATTTTTATGGGTAATATGTATTGGGCGGTTCAAGTAGTAGGTAATTTTTTAAAGATCAAAGAGTGAGTAGTTAAATAATTAAATTTATAATGAATAATTCCCTAATTAAAAAGAAATAAGGAAAAGATAAATTTCATGTCCCATTTCATCGTTTTGCGGGCCATTTAAAAAAATAATTTTTAAAATTATCATTTAATCACCTCTTTATTTTTTGTCAAAAAATTTTAAGTATCAAAAATTATTTTTTTTATATTTAGCATTGCACGCATTACTGATCTTTTTAACTTTTTTCTCAATTTTTCTGCACAAATTTTTGTTGCTGAAAAATCAATATACAGAGTTTTACCTATAGATACTTTGTATAGAGATCTTATCATTTCATACCATACACAATCTACATGACATAAATTCTCCAACAATTAACATTAAAAAATTCGTGTTAAAAAATTTCGTTGTCGCTTAGCTACTTGAATAAGATTGATGATAAAAATTTTGACAAAAATTTTAATAGTAGCATTTCTTTTTATTCAAATAACTATTGTCTAAATTTTTATCCCAAATATTTTATTATTGCCTAAAATCACCAATGATAATTGATATTATATTTTCTTCTTACAAGATAATGGTTTGAATCAACATTTGTAAACCATTATTGAAATCTATAATATTATATATATTTTATTATTTTTTGTATTTTATTTGTTTATATAAATAAAACATCTAAATCGTTCCGTGCATCGCACGGGGAAAATACTAGTACATATAAAAGTAGCTATTTCAATTTTTATATTTTGTTTACCTCAATAAATTTATATAATATATATATATACACATTAAGGCTTTGTTCTATCCAGGATAAATATTATCCCACACTCTTCTCTCTCCTCTTTTCAACCACATACACACTTTCAATACAATATTAACCACACATTTTACACGGAATACCGCGCGGATAACTTTTATCCCCAATCAAACAACCCCTAAATATCAACATTTATGTTTCTCAATTCAAAGTAAATAAAAAAACGAATCGCATAGACTATATCTATAACATTAATTTGGCTTTTTGAATAATTAAACAATATAACAAACATGACATTATATTTTCAAAATTATGCAAAAATAAAAAATAAAAAATAGAAAAGAATGATCAAAAGACTATCTCTTGAAATTCAAAGTAAATAAAAAACGAACTGCATGACTATCTATTGCCCGTCAAACAATAAAAAGACTATCTCTTGAAATTATCAAAACACGAGTGATATTTCTGCGTTTTATTGGTTCATTTCTCTAATATAATTCTCATGTGACATTGCGTATTTCAACGTTCACACTGATAATAGTAACATAAATTAGACCTATAAATTTATGATAGATTTATTCTTTCATTGTTTTGTAGATTGGAGGTTGCTTCATCGGAAACAACCAAAAACAAATTCCAATTTCTTTTACACCAGATCCAAAATCATACACAACGAATGCCTTTATCAAATTTGTAATTTTATGTATTTGTTGTAACTAATCTATAATAATTGAGTGCATTCATGTAATAATAATTTAAATATAACAACCCAATTGAAAAAACAAAACATGTAGAAAGAGAAATATGGCATGGTTAATTGGTAGAGTTAAATATATTTCATAAAATAAAAAATTATAGAGTTAAGTATTGGCAATTGAAGTACTATAAAAAAGTATTGGTGATTAAAAGAAAAAGAAAAGGAACAAATAAAATTTCTAATTAAAAATATGGACAAGTGGATGTGGCCATTAAAAAACCATTTGGCCAAACTAACAACTTGTCACTCGTAAAAATAAAAATCAGACATATGCACAAAACCACCATAACTAAATTGATGTTCAAATAACTATTTTCTAATTACAACTTCCAATTGAAACCTAAAATTATATAATGTATAGATTATCCAATCAAAAATGCTATAAATGCCTTTGGAAAAGGAAAAAAAATGTTATAAGTGGATATAAGTCAATTCCACCAACTTATTACATTACATTACATACTTTAAAATTCTTAATTTTATCCTTCAATTGGTAATTTGATAAAAAAATAAATGGAAACATTAAAAATTTAAGTGCATATACTTATAGCATTACTCATTATTATTACTTCCTTGTGATGCTATTCGAGTTGGCAAATGCTCCTACAATATTTATGGATTTGATGAAACGGGTTTCAAGAAATATTTAGATCAATTTGTTGTATTTTTTATTGATGGAATTTTGATCTATTCGCAGTTCGAGGAACATTAGAAACATTTGCAAATTGTGTTTAAGATACTCAAAGATAAAAAGTTCTTCACAAGATTTAGAAAATGTGGGTTCTGACTGGAGACGATGCCATTCTTAATACATATTGTATCAAAGGAAGGTATTATTATGGATCTTAGTAAAATTGAGGTAGTTCGAAATTGGGCAATGCAAGCCAATGTTGAAGAAGTTCACTGTTTTCTTATAGTAGCTGGCTATTACCGATTTTGTTGAGGGATTGGACACTATTAACCAAGTTGACAAGGAAGAACACAAAATTCCAGGGGCATTTTTCATGTGAGAAAACTTTTGAAGAATTAAACTAAGAGTTGACCTCTGCACCTATTTTAACAATTCCTTTGGGTAATGATGGATTCTTCATTTACAGTGATGCTTCAAAGAAAGGGCTTGGCTGTGTTTTCATATTGTGGGGAAATGCAATTGTTTATGCCCGAAGGTAGCTTAAAAGTATAAGAAAAATTACCCAACTCATGATCTTGAATTGGCTACGATAGTCTTTCCATTAAAAATTTGGAAGCACTACTTATATGGGGCAAGATATGAGATCTACATTGATCACGGAGTCTCGTATGTTTCTTCAGATAGAAAGAACAAGAACTCAATATGAGAGAACGTCAATGGCTGAAACTTGTGAAGGATTACAATTGTGTGATGAACTATCATATTGGCAAAGCCAATGTAGTTGTTGATGTGTCTTTTAGAAGAAAGAGCGAAGGTCAATAGCCAATGTGCAAGTTGTTCAGAAATTGCTATTAATGAAACTCCAAAAGATCGAGTTAGAGTTCATTCCTATAAGTAAATTAAGCTACATGAAAAACATGATTTTCTAATTGATATTTATAGAGAAGATTAAAATTTTGTAGCTTGAAGATCCTCAAATATTGAAGTTCTGAACTGGGCCGGTTGAAGAAAAATATTCATATTTTGTCATCACTGTGGATGATGCTCTTCAATATGCTTGCAGACTTATTGTTCTCAAGGATGAAGAATGGAAGAAAGAAATTATGACGAAGCTCATATGCTCCTTATTCAATTCAACCACCCATCAGAATATAAAAATGTATCCAGAACATCAAGGACCCTCATGCCTTCTATAACTTGTCATTGTTCCAAAATGGAAATGGAAATAAGTTTACATGAATTTTGTGATTGGCTTACCTAGGACAGAGAAGGGCTATGATTTTATTTTGGTCATTGTTGATTGTCTTACTAAGTCAACACATTTCCTAGCAATACCATTTATAATATGGAGAATTAGCCTGAGTTGTATAAGGCAGAAACTGTTAGACTTCATGGAATCCTAATATTCATTATGTTTGACTGTCACCCAAAATTCTCTTCTTCATTAGCCATTGGCACATAGCTAAAATTTAGTATTGCCTAAAATCAACAAGCAGGTACACGTATCGCAAACAAGTAATGAAGTGATGAGAGAGTATCGTTCCCACGAAGATTGTGTATTAGAAAAATATTGTAGAGATTAATGAAAATTAAAGTTTAAAAAGAATGGATTTTGTGTTTTTTTCTTAGTGCTAAAATAAATTAAAAACTAAAATAAGAAAGAGAAGTTTAAAGGTGGTAAAATGAGGTTTAAAGAAGTGAAGAGAAATTGCTAAATGAGACAAATATGACAAAATTAGTAAGGATTGCTTCCTAGATAATTATGACACTATACCTATATTGCTATTACTTTGCCATGTTTTACTGTAGTAAAATGTTCGAGCAACTAGAATTCTCAAATGATATGATTTTCCCAAATCGGTAAAAATTAATCAAACTTGACGGTTGACTAAACATATTCCTATGTTAATCTAACTCCAAAGCTTCCAATAAAAGGTCTCAATTCTACTTTTGTTGTATGGGGCGGCTATATATTCCTATATTAGTTGCAATATTTGAACTTTAACCTAGATTAAGTCAAACTCATATCATTCAAGCACTATCCAATCTTAATTACTTTTTCCAAAGCTAATTTAGGTTTTAATTTCCTAAAATTGGTGATCAATCAATAATAGAAAGTATGAAATTTCACACAACTTGAATAACAAGAACAATCACCAAGTAAAAGCAACAAAATAACAACTATAGATATAATTATGTCATAATCATCCCATCAACAATCCTAACTAAAAGAGTTTAGCCTAATAACATCTCAAAATTCATTACAAACTCTAGAAATAAATTTGTCATAATCTCAAAATCGAAATAAAGAGAAAAAGAGTAGAAAAAGGAAAGAGAAAACTCTATTTATAGATCCTTATCTTTTTCTCCTCTAATTTTGCATTCCAAGAATCCTTTTCTTCTCTTGAATCTCGTAGCCTCTTCTTCTTTCTTTAGCCTCATTTTTTCCCCTTTTTGTTGAGTTGAGAAATTTAGATCTAAAAGTAAGTCTCCCTTTTTACCCTAATTAGGTATTGTCCTTTTTGACTACTTTGCCCTCCTAGGATTGTACAAATGACATGCCACATTTCTTTAGCTCTTTTCCAACGTTGCCCCTCTTTTTAAGTGGTCATGTAGTTGACTGTTGGCTCGATTCACGTTTAGAAAATCTGCACAGTTTTGCTACACCTTTTCCACAACATTTCTTTAAATTCGAGCAACAATCCCTATACATTTAACCCTTGTTAAGCCATATTTCAAATGTCAATATGCAACTAAATCACCATCTAAAACACATATTAACATCAAAAGGACATTCACACCATATTTTCCATATTCGACTCATCGGATGAGAGTTTATTAAGATTATAAACTAATAAAATGCATAAATAACTCTAATAAAATTAGAGTTATCAAACCTCCCAAACTTAAAACCTTGCTTGCCCTCAAGCAAGTCATATTCCTTCAGGAAAGATTCAAATTCAAGCAAGTATAAAGCTATGTCATACCAAACAAACCATATTCAAAAGGTGTGGGAGATCTTTCATTCTCAGGATTAAGCATTAGCCACTCAAAGATGCGCTTCAAACTTATTGTTTCACATGGGAGTTCAAACAATTTTAAGCAACCTCGAAATGCAG
The DNA here is from genome assembly GCA_018223645.1 of Jasminum sambac. Classification (NCBI taxonomy): domain Eukaryota; kingdom Viridiplantae; phylum Streptophyta; class Magnoliopsida; order Lamiales; family Oleaceae; genus Jasminum; species Jasminum sambac. Next base: position 30,048,250 of record CP073640.1, read on the forward strand.
TTCTCCAAGTGTGTGTGTGTGAAGTCCTAGATGCTCAAATGAAGATCCCCTAAGTTAAGTTAAGTCACGATCCTCAAGCCTAAATAATGACATGATAAGTTAGCTTTTCAATCCCCCTATCCACTAGTTAAAGAAGATCATATAGTCAATGATCAAAAGGACTTTTATTAGCTTGTAATGTAAGGCTTAGGTTAGGGTGGGATGTATGAAATTTTGTAGCTCAATTAACATAAGCACGAACATTAAACAAGGACCTCATGAAAGCCATTAGCACAACAAAATGGTCACACCCCCAAACTTATTCACCAACACTTCTCAAACTTACAATTGAGTGCCAGCCGTTTCAATTTTATGGAATTATTTACTAACACTTTTTTTAATTTCTTTTTATTTATTTTCTTTTTCTTTCTTTTTTTTTTAAATTTTGACTTGTTTTCTTTTTTTTTCTATTTTTTTCTTTTTCTTTTTTTAATATTTCTCATAACACACAAATATAAAATGGTGGCACATTGAACAACTAGCATTTTTTCCCTCTTTTTGCCTTTTCACACTAGCCACTTTTGTCTCAATCCCAAGTGTGCAAAATAACTTCATTTCGGTCCTTGAATTAACATTCCACCTATGAGGGTAAAGAACGGTTATTTACAAATGTCTAGGCTTCAATGTTGGTTTATCAAGAAAAAATTGGTCAATTTAAGCTCGAGGGGTGTGCAAAGGGTACATTAGTATTCCGAGTTGGCTAGAAAGGCTCAAACGGTCCAAAGATGGCCTCAATCATTTCACAAACTATGAGCTTCCTCAAATTTCACTTCAATGTGAATCTCAAACTAATTCTAGAGGCTTAAACTCTCCCATAAACTCAACTATCCTTAAGTTCACCTCAACTTAACACTAGGACTTGTGCTCAAAGTAGATGGAGAACGCATTTCGCGATTGCTTACTAAAGGTTGAACCCTCATGTAATCCAATCAATTGTTCACACTTCTAAAAGCAACCTCTTCCTAATAATTTTCATCATTGAAGACTTTCCACACCCAAAAAGCAACCCCCATGTTTTTTTGACACAAGAAAAAGACACTACATAAAAGATACAATGTCAACCCAAGCAACGATAACCAAACAAGAGAAAAGAAGATAATCACGACACAAACAAAGCACATAACACACAAAGTAAAGAGAGACCCCCCAAAACTTAAAGTTTGGTTGTATCCTCACAGCCACAGACACAACAATTGCAACCTAAACATAGCATCTAATGATTCAAAGAGAAATTTAGATTTAAAGAAAGAGAGGGTCTTCCCTGAATTGGTGCGATATTGCTACTGAAAGTAATCTCTTTTGTTCCTTCAATTCATCCGATTTCTTCTACAAAAACAACACAAACACATCACATTAACAACGACCACAATCTAAATCACTAAATTAAGGTAAATTCAAACTAAAAATTCAAACTTTAAAGAAAATAAAGCTAAAAAGAACTTGGGTTGCCTCCCAAGAGCACTTGTTTTAGAGTCGCTGCCTGACTTTGCCTCCTTCAAGCTTCCTCTAGTAACATGGAGGTGTGTTTGCAATCCATTTCACTTCCAAAGTGATACTTGACTCTTTACACATTCACCATGAAAAGTTCTCTCAGATTTTTCTTCCATTAATTCAATAGCCCGTAATGGTAGAACTTGATTTATGCGAAATGGACCGGATCATCTAGACTTCAATTTCCCAGGAAAAAGTTTCAATCTTGAGTTAAAGAGTAACACCTATTTCCCCCACCTCAAAAGTTCTTGGGAGAATCTTTTTGTCATGCCACAACTTTGTTTTGTGCTTATAAATTCGAGCATTCTCATACGCTTCTCTTCGAAGTTCATCAAGCCCATTCAATTGTAAGAAACACTTTTGTCCGGCCTCCTGAAAATCCAAATTGAACTTCTTAAGAGCCCAGGATGCCCAGTGCTCAAGCTCCAATGGTAGTTGGAAAACCTTCCCAAACACAAGCTTATGTGGAGACATCCACTAAGGTGTCTTGAAAGCCGTCCTGTAGGCCCACAAAGCAGTATCTAACCAAATTGACCAATCCTTTCGAGTTGGACTCACCGTCTTTTCCAATATCCTCTTAATTTCCAGGTAGAGATTTCGGCTTGACCACTTGTTGGAGGTTGATAAGCCGTGGAAAACTTGTGCTTAACCCCATAATTAGAAATGAGGCTCTCAAATTGTTTGTTGCAAAAATGGGATCCTCCATCACTTATAATTGCTCTAGGCGTGCCAAACATACCGAAAATATTCTTTTTTAAGAATCTTACCACCACATTAGCATCATTAGTGGGAAATGCGCTGCTTCAATCCATTTTGAAATATAATCTATGGCTGTAACGCCCCGAGTTCGAAGAACTCGGAACGCTAGTTCTTTTTCTAAAACTATTTTTTTATATATATAATATTAAATGCGAAAATATAACAAATATTTAAAAATGTGGAAATTTATATAAAAATATAATTAAGATGCGGAAATTCGGTTTAAATAGCAACCATATAGAGTATCTTATAATTATTTGATCTCTAAATGTTCAAAACGCCTAACTTAAGATGCTAAGTAGTTCAAAAGATTTGAAACGACATAATCCAATACAACAGTTTACTCGAATAGCAACGGAAAAGAAATATCTTATTTAATAAGCTTAGGTAGAGCTCTCACGACTCGCCACGCCTCCGGACTCCTCAATATGTAAGAAGAATGAAAGGCGTGAGTATTTAAATAATACTCAGTAGGCTCTGCGCAAGTTAATCATCTATACAAATATATATATATATAAGGCAAATAGTCATGTAAACTCTATAATATAATACCCGAAGGTAACTCTGGGCCCGAAGGCAGCTCTAGGCCCGAAGGCAAGTAATTTTCCCGAAGGCAAGTCTGGGCCCGAAGGCAAGTCTATTACACACTAAAAGCACTTATATAGTACAGATAATTAAAAATAATTGCGCGAGAAGTAAAAATGAGTCTTTTGAGCCTACCTGAAGTATCTCTCGAGTTTTGAGCCTACTAAGCGGTGAAAAACAGTCCTCTAGCTGTTCGTACGCCTCGTCTAGTCAATAAAGAGTTTATTTTATGTTAATACTCTTAAATATAAGGTATCTATAAGTAATATAGAAGTTTGTGGACCAAAATGGAAAGAATATAAAACTTTGGGGGTCGATTTGAAAGAATTTAATAGTTTGAGCACCTATTATGCAATAAAAGTGAACTAAAAATATTTTGGGCTCAATTATAGGATTTTTAAAACATGAGGGACTAATATGCAATTAAATTTTGGGGGTTAAAGTAAATATGAAAAAGAAATTGAAGGATTAAAAGTGAAATAAAAGTTTAGGGGTCAAATTGCAACAATTGAAAGTTAGGGACTTGAAATTAAATAAAATTTGAGGGCTCATTTAAATAAAATAAATAAAATGTGGGATCAAATCTGTAAATAATATTGAGGGACCAAATTGTAACAATTGAAAGTTGGGGATTTGAAATTAAATAAATTATAGGGACCAACTTAAACTAAGGATGGAACTTGAGGGACTAACTTGCAATAAACCAATTAAATAAAAGGAAAATGGACACGGGCCGGGTCTCGTCTTCTCTACCCGCTCTCTCTCTCTCGGCTCTCGCTACTCTCTCGGGTCTCTACTCGCCAGTGTTCGACAGCTTTGGCCGTGAAAATGGCTGAAGGTGAAGTTGAAGGTGGTGAAGCTAGTGGTGGCATCAATTTGAAGAAATATTGAGTGTTTGGGAAGAAATTGAAGCTAGAACACTAAAGGAAAAATTTGGGTATTTTAAAAATTCGATCGTTTCTTCAAAAATTTTCGAAATTAAACTATACTACGATGTTCTAGAGAGGTAGAGGAAGGTGTAGGTATAATTTTTGCGTTGTGAAGTGGATTTTTGAGCGTGGTTGAAATTTTGGGCCGAGATTCATGCGTATATGCGTGTATGTATGCGATGGTGTATGTATTGTGTATGTATATGCGTGCTATTGTGTGTGTTTTGGCCAAAATGACGGTGGACGGTGGAAGTGATTGTGGTTGGTGACGGTGGAGATGGTGGTGCGGCAGTGGTGGTGGCGTGTATACGTATGTATTATGTATCTATCCTACTTACACTAATGACCAAGTAAACACTACAAAAATTTGATTAAGAACTTAAAACAATAAAATAGAAATAAGTTAAAATGGGAAAGATCAAGAAATCTTACCACTTGAAGTTTGATTTGTTGAATGGAAATGAAGATGAACTTGAAGATGCAAATTGTGAAAGAGTGGAGAGTAGTGTGGCTAGTGATAAGTGCTAGAAAAACACTTAAATAACTCTTTTATTTTACGTATTTGTGTGTTTTATTAGTATTATATGTTTCTTTTTGTGTGTTTTTCCTTTTATTGTGTGTTTAGAGTCACAAGAAATCAAAAGGAGCCAAAATGGATGAAAACAGAGCGAAAACGGAACTTGGGACCGAAATGCAAGCAAATTCAAAAATGGAGGGCATCCGATGCAATTTTATGAAAAGTTGTTTTTACAATTTTTCTTGTGCCAATATCAAAGAATATTGAAATAGGATTTCCACATTTTTGTCGGATCCCAAATCGGAGTTTCCTAGTGAAAGTTATGGCCATTTGAAGAGAAATGATAAAGCGTAAAAAAATCAGCAGCTAGAATTTACTGCCACAGTTCAGTAATATGACCATAACTTTTGCTATAAATATTGGATTGACCTTTACTTTATATTGTTGGAAAGGAAACGCAGAGGGCTACAACTTTTATGTTGACCACGTCAAATGATTCGGATCATATCATGGTCAAAAATGGGCAAAACCGAGAGTGATGTGAATGGAGGATTTCTTGGGCCATGTTTTAGTAGAAAATTCATAACTTTCTATTAAAATATCAAAAAAATGAAATTCCAATTGCACAATTCAGCCACGATGCTTACCTATACCATGATGCAATATTTGAACTAATGGAGCAATTTAAGATCATGATTTGGTGGTTACCAATTAGTGGAATCATAATGGAGTAGTTGTACAATTGTTTATCATGGTTTCTTGTGAAATTTTGCCTATAAATAGAGGCATTTGTAAGGAAGGAAATACACAACTTAGTACACAACTTAGTACACAACTTAGTGGAAGAGAATTAGCTAGTAATTCTCTCCAACTTTCTCTTCAATAAAATTCTCTTTTTCATTTGTTCTTAGTTTTAGCTCGAAACTTTTAGTTTTAACATACAAGAGAGTTTGATAGAGAGGAATTTAGTCGAGAAAAACACGAGTGAAGAAAGATCTAAACACATTCGAGGAGCGAAGGAAGGGAGACAACACCGGAAGCTACACATTCATTTCCACTCGTCGTAATCCGGTTATGTATCTCTTTACTTTCTCTATTGAAATTCTCGTATTTAAATTTATGGGTAACTAAGTTTCTATACTTGGGACGAGCAATGAATCCTCTTTGTGAACTCTAGTATTTTGTTATTGGATTTAATAGTATGTGATTGATTTGTCGTTAATTTTATGTTGTTGAGCATATTAATTTATCTTTTTGATCAATTGGTAAATTATAAATTGGTTTGTGTCGGATTTGAGAAATGAAAACACAAATTAGAATAAACAACATAGAACACTAATTTAGACAAGATTTAGAGATAAACTTGTGGTTAGTGCGATCTTTAGGTGAAGTTTCGACGGAATCTATTTGAATTTATTGTGTAAATGCATTATAGAGGGTTGATAACGAATTTATTTAGAGATAAATAAATTGGCCTAATAGAATAGAATTATTTATCCTCGAGAGAGGTAAATAGTTATTTTGGTAAATTCGATCGTTGACGAAAACAAGATCACTATTGAATCCAATTGCGTATACTAGAGGGATCAAAGTTGGTGAAATTGTAAGTCCCAAGTCTTATAATTCCCATCGTCGTTACATTATATATTAAATTCTTGTTATTTAGATTCTCTTTAGTGTTTATATTTGTAAGATTTTATTTTCAAAAGCACACAAAACAATTTTCGAATCGTCTTTTCAAATAAAGTATAAAATTGTTAATTTTGGTAATTAAATCAAGTCTCTGTGGGATCGATACTTGGACTCAAAATTCCATTTTACTACTTGTTCGACCCATACACTTGCGGCATTTATTTCGACACATTTCACAACGAACAGCTAGGGTTTCTAAAATCAACCTAAAACTGTATAAATATGGTAAAAACTAGGTTACTCCTCCAAATGGGCTTTCTTATAGCATAAGAAGTAAAATTTGGACCTTAAACGGGCCTATAATTGGGTTTAAAACGAATAATTTCTAAAGTTCGGTCCTCAATTGTAAATTGAAAATAAATAAATAAATAAATATTTTATAAATTTTTATTTGTAAATAATTCAATATAATAGTTAATATTATAAAATTTTAACTAGACGAGCGTACGCTATTTAACTCTATAGGTGAAGTTGTAGCGACACGTTCGAGATTTTACTTTAATTAAATATTTTAATTTAAGGAAATTCGCGGTCACTACAACGGCCACCAAAATTCATTGGTTTCCAAAACTTGATAGAAACGGCCCCATATAATCAATTCCCCACAAATCAAAGAGCTCTACCACCAAAATATTGTTCAAAGGCATCTCATGTCTCCTTGAAATATTTCCCATCCTTTGACATGGATCACATCTAACCACAAAAGTATGAGCATCCTTGAAAAGTGTTGGCCAATAGAAACCCGATTCTAACACTTTTGAAGTTGTTCTTGTTCCTCCAAAATGTCCTCCATATGGTGAGGTATGACACCCTTTCAAAACACTCTCAATTTCCTCTTCCGGAGTGCACCTTCTAATCATTTGATTCGAACATTGCGTGAACAAGAAAGGTTCATCCCAATAGTAAAACTTCACACCATGCAAAAATCTCATCTTTTGTTGTGAATTCAAGTCGGGAAGCAATACTCCACTCACCAAATAGTTAACAAAATCGGCATACCATGGAACTTGAGCTTGAGATAGTCCAAAAAGTTGCTCATTGGGAAACTTTTCATTGATCACCAACCTATCATCTTTCCCTTGCTCTAGTCTAGACAAATGATCGGCAACTTGATTCTCGGTCCATCTTCTATCCTTAATCTCCAAGTCAAACTTTTGCAAAAGAAGCACCCATCGGATTAGTCTTGGTTCTGCATCCTTCTTTTCAACTAGTTACTTGATGGTGGAGTGATCGGTGTACACAATCACCTTAGTCCCCACTAGATAAGACCGAAACTTGTCAAAAGCAAAAACAACAGCAAGCAACTCTTTCTTTGTGACGGTGTAATTGAGTTGTACCCTTTGCAGAGTCTTACTAGCTTAATAAATGGAGTGAAACACCTTATTCCTTCGTTGCCCAAGAACAGCCCCTAAAGCAGTATCACTCGCACTACACATAAGCTCAAAAGGTGATGACCAATCCGGGCTACAATGATAGGTGCCATGCTCAACTTCCCCTTAAGATCAAGAAATGCTCTCAAACACTCTTCATCAAAGAAAAATATCCTATCTTTCTCAAGTAAATTTCCAAGAGGCTTGGCAATCTTAGAGAAATCCCGAATAAAAAGTCTGTAGAATCGGCATGCCCAAGAAAACTTCTAATCCCCTTAACAGAAGTAGGAGGTGACAACTGCTCAATCATCTCAACCTTAGATTTATCAACCTCCAATCCTTCCTTAGAAACTTTGTGACCCAAGACAATCACTTCCTTCATCATAAAGTGGCACTTTTCCCAATTCAAAATAAGATTAGTTTCCTTACATCTTTGAAGAACTTTAGCCAAATTATCCAAAGAACCCTCAAATGAATCTCCAAAGACCGAGAAATCATCCATAAAAACTTCCACAAATTTCTCCACCATATTGGTGAAGATGGCCATCATACATCTTTGAAATGTAGCCGGTGTGTTGCACAAGCCAAATGGTATCCTTCTAAAAGCAAAAGTTCCATAAGGACATGTGAAGGTTGTCTTGTCTTGATCATTGGGGGCTATAGTAATTTGGTTATATCTCGAATAACCATCTAGAAAAAAATAGAATTCTTTCCTTGCAAGACGATCCAACATTTGGTCAATAAAGGGCAAAGGGAAATGATCCTTTAGAGTGTTCTTGTTTAGCTTTCGGTAGTCCATGCAAATTCTCCATCCGGTGACAACTCTAGTAGGAACCAACTCATTTCTCTCGTTTTTCACTACCGTCATGCCACCCTTTTTAGGCACACATTGCACCAACTTGCCCAAGAGCTATCCGAAATAGGGTAAATAATCCCAGTATCCAACCACTTAATGATCTCTTTCTTGATCACTTCTTTCATAATCGGGTTGAGTCGGCGTTGAGTTTCAATGATCCCTTTTTATGATCCTCCAACAAGATTTTGTGCATGCAAATTGAAGGACTAACACCCTTTATATTCGCAATTGTCCAACCAATGGCCTTCTTAAAATTCTTCAACACCACAAGCAATTTTTCCTCTTGTTCATTTGTCAAATTTTCTAAAATAATTACCAGTAGGATAGAAGATTCACCCAAGTAGGCATATCTCAAATGTGAAGGAAAAGCTTTAACTCCAAAGTAAGTGGGTTCTCAATTGAGGGCTTTGGAAACTTACATTCTCGAGAAAAAAGTATCTAAAGCCTCAAATTGACTTCTTTGCTTGTAAAGGTTCGAACTTTCTCCCAACCATGCCAAATCCTCTTCATTATCCTCACAATCAAACTCTTCTTCGCTCAAAGGTAAAATGGATCTCCCACAAAATCTTTTCAACTCCTTAGAAACAAGGAAATCCACTAAAGAAATCGCCAAACATTCTTCGAAATCACTTGGGAACTTCATAGATTGAAAAAAAAATTGAAGGTTACTGTCTCATCTTGAACTCTCATGGTTAGGTTTCCCTTTTGCATATCAGTTAACGCACGTCCCCTGGCTAAGAAAGGCCTTCCATAAATGATTGGCATTTCGAATCGGCTTCAAAGTCCATAACAATAACATCTACCGGAAAGATGAACTTATCAACCTTAACCAAAACATCCTCAATCTTTCCTTCCGAGTGGGCTTGCTAAGTGCTTGAAAAGTACTTAAATAACTCTTCTATTCTACGTATTTGCGTATTTTATTAGTATTATATATTTGCTTTTATATGTTTTTCCTTTATTGTGCTTTTAGAGTCACAAGGAATCAAAAGAAGCCAAAATGGATGAAAAGTGAGCAAACCGAAACTTCTCGACCAAAATGCAAGCGAACCAAAGATGGAGGGCCTCCGATGTAATTTTATGAAAAGTTATTTTTGTAATTTCCCTTGTCCTAATATGAAAGAATGTCAAAAGAGGATTCTCACATTTCTTTTGGATTCCAAATCGGAGTTTCCTAGTGAAAGTTATGACCATTTGAAGAAAATGACTAAAAGTGTCAATTTTCAAAACTATTGAGGACCAAACTGTATGTTACTGAAAGTTTGGAAGATTGCACCCATTTGCGTCTACACTTGTACAACTCGGAGTTTGGTGAGGATTTTGGCCAATTTTGACTCCTTTGAGATAATACAACTTGAGCACACCATGTTAGACTAATTGGAGGTCATTTTTATAATTTTTTTGTATTTTTTGTTGTAATATTTTGCCTATAAATAGAGGCATTTTCAAGCTCAAAATGCTCAACTTTGTAGAGAAAATTAGCTAGTGATTCTCTCCAACTTTCTTTTCAATAAAATTATCTTCTTCATTTTTTTTAGTTCTAACTTGAAAGCTTTTAGTTTCTAATATTCCGGTGAAAGTAAAAGCCTAATTTAAGTAACTAATAATCGATCGACGATACTTTGGTCGTGAATATGATTAGCGGAGCATTTCTTTGCTAGTTTCTCTCTTCCTTTTATTTTTCATGTTTGAGAAAGATAATTTCTCATATATTGCAGTGGTGATACACGGCGATTACGCCGTTGAAAGTATTTAACTCGCGTATATGAGTGATTAAACTTCTCTATTTATTTCTTAGCATTTCTTTACTTGTTTTCTATATTTTTGTAAATTACTTGTGATAGTGAAGTATAATCTATCATATAGCAGTGGTGATACACGGCGATTACGCCGTTGAAAGTATTTAACCCGTGACTATGAGTATTTAGACTTCTCTATCTAGTTCGAGGGGGACGTTGTGTTCAATTAATATGTTGTTATCTTTTCTAACTTTTTAGTGACGTTTTATCTATTCCTCTACTTCAATTTACTGATTTGTTATGCTTTTAAACTCATTTTTGAGTTTATATGATTATTACATTCACTTTGGCCAATTGAATCGATCAATCTTTAAATTCAAGATACATGCTAGGATTGGAACTTTTGATCCGTTATTATCATTAGATTCTAATTCAAAGTAGCAAATGAATATCGTGCATATTTGTTAACAAACCAATTTAGATGCATTAATTCAAGTTTGTGAAATTGATAATCTAATTCAACTTATTCTTCTGGTCCATTTCACACTAGTATTGCATTAAATCCTAAGAACTTGTGTAGGGTTATCCAATAGCTAGATGTTAAGTTAAAGAACTCACTTTAATTTAATACACTTAAGGAAGAATTCGTTAATCAGATCGTATTGATTAATTGGAGTTGATAAATTGGAAAAGGAATAGTAACATGTTGTATGGGAAAGATCAACACGAGTTATTGACACAACCGAACCCGAGAACTAGATATATCTTCAATTGTTTCATTTCATCTCTTTTATTTTGTCATTTTATTTTCGAATTTCATTCAAACTTCACAAAACCCCCATTCTATATTAACTGATAAAAACAATTAGATTAAACACCGTTCCTTTTGGGTTCAACCCTTACTTGCCACTTCTACATTAATCTGTAATTTTGAAACCGAGTAAGGAAATAAAATAAATTTTGGTGTACTGCGACAATCACGCCAAGTTTTTGGCGCCGTTGCCGGGGAATGGTTAACCAATTTAGTTGCTTTTATTAATTAATTAAAAAAATTACTTGTATGCATAATACTCGATCTACTAATCGAATTCTTAAAAATTTCGATCCAAAAATCGAGAAATCCATTCGAAGACGAATAAGACAAACAAAATAAATGGAACAAGAAATGGAGGAAAACAACAACGAAAGAAGTCTTAAAGAAATGGCAACTCCTGAAGTTACTCAACAACCATTGTGTATTACCTTTCTAACTGTAGAAGAAGGGAAAGCTTTGGACTAAAATCCGGTTTGATACATATTCTACCATCTTTTCACGGACAGTCCGGTGAAGATTCGTATCGACACTTGAAGGATTTTCATGGGGTGTGTGATAGCATGAAACCCCCAGGCATCACTGAAGAGCAAATCAAGCTCAGAGCTTTTCCATTTTCACGAAAAGAAGCCGCCACATATTAGTTATATACTTTACCACCAGGATCAGTTACAACATGGAATCAACTGAAGCAACTTTTCCTCGAAAAATATTTCCCTGCTTCAAAAACCTCAAATATTAGGAAGGATATCTCTGGAGTATGCCAAAAGAATGGAGAAACTCTTTATGAGTATTGGGAGCATTTCAAAAGGCTCATTGGAAGTTGTTCGCATCACCAAATCAGTTAAAACCTCCTAGTACAATATTTCTATGAAGGGTTGTGTCAACCAGACGGAAACATAGTTGATGCTACTAGTGGAGGAGCCCTGATGAACAAAACACCTACTGAAGCACGAACATTGATTTCAAACATGGCTGAAAACACTCAACAATTCAGTACAGAGCGGGAAACGAGCATTCGAAGAGTAAATAAGGTAAGTAATTCCAATGTTGAAAACCAACTTTCTGAACACTCATCTTCTCAAATAAATTGTTGTAGGAAACAATCCACAAGTCAAAGCATGTGGCATATGCACAAATCTAAGACATCCTACAGATGCTTGTCCTGTTCTGCAAGTGGATCATAATGAACAAATGAATTCAGCAAGCAATTTTCCATTCCCAAGGCAACAGTACAATCAATACCCAAACACCTATAATCCAAGATGACGAGATCACCCCAATCTGAGTTATGGAACCAACAAGCCCCCAGGTTTCTTCCATAAGAAGCCTCAAGGGCAGTTCCAATAGCAAGGAAATTTCCAACCCCAATGGCAATTTCAACAAAAACCTCAATCACCAAGCATGTCTCTCGAGGATATGGTGAAAACATTAGCAACTAACACTGTGAAATTCCAATAGGATTCCAAATCGAGCATTCAAAACTTAGAAAATCAAATGAGTCAGTTGGCAACTGCCACCGATCACCTAGAAGCACAATCTAGAGGAAAGCTACCATCCCAATATGTGGTAAATCCAAAGAATGTCAGTGCTATAACCTTAAGGAGTGGAAAAGAGATAGAAAATCCACACAAAGAAGTTCCCACACATGAAAATGAAGAAGAAAAGTTGGAAAAGGAGGTAAGTCCTAACCCTTCTGTCATTACTAAAATGATCCCTCCCCTTTTCCTAGTAGATTAGCAAAAGCTAACAAAGAAGATAAGGAAACAGAAATTTTGAACACATTTAGGAGAGTAGAAATCAGCATTCCCTTGTTAGATGTAATCAAACAAGTACTACGTTATGCCAAATTCTTGAAAGAACTTTGCACTAAGAAGAAATTGACGGGAAACGAAAAAGTAAGAATGGGAGAAATGGTTTCAGCTTTGTTTCAAAGAAAACTACCTCCAAAATGCAAAGATCCAGGTATGTTCACAATTCCATGCACAATTGGAAACACTAAGTTAGATCGCGCTTTAATAGACTTAGGAGCATCGATTAACGTTATACCACGATCAATCTATGCTTCTTTAAAATTAGCTAAGCTAATTGAAACAAATGTTGTCATTCAACTTGCTGATCGATCTAATGCTTATCCAGATGGAGTAGTTGAAGACGTATTAGTACAAGAAGGTGGTCTAGTATTTCCAGCCGATTTCTATGTTTTAGACATAAATAATGATCACTCCCCTAACTCTACACCTATATTGCTAGGAAGGCCATTTTTGTGGACTTCCCAAACAATTATTGATGTGAGAAATGGGATCCTAACAATGGAATTTTGACAAGGAAAGGGTGCAATTTAACATCTATGATGCAATGAAACATCCTAGTGAAATTTGTACTGCTTATGCTATTAACACCATGACTCCTATTGTAGAAAGAGTTTTTGAGCTTAATTGCAGAGATGAGTTAGAGACAGCACTTTGTGAATCACTGGAAATATATTGAAGACAAAGAAATAGAGCTGAGTGCAGAATTGAAAAACACAGTAGAATTGAATTCATTGATGACCAATCCACAGAGGTATAATGTAAAAACCATTCGGTTGGCGGAATCTCCTAACAAATTGTTATCTTCAATCACGCAGGCACCAAAATTGGAAATGAAACCTCTGCCAAACCACTTAAAGTACACTTATCTTAGAGATGGTGAAACACTCCCTGTGATAGTTTCCTCAAAATTAATTGTGGTGGAGGAGGAAAAACTGGTTCGAGTCTTGCGCGATCACAAAAAAGCAATTGGATGGACGATTGCAAATATCAAGGGTATAAGTCCATCAGTTTGCATGCACAGAATATTACTTGAAGAAGAAACACAACCGTTGAGACAAGCCCAAACGAGATTGAATCCACCAATGATGGAAGTTGTGAAGAAGGAGATTCTGAAGCTATTAGGAGCAGGTATGATCTCTCCCATTTTAGACAGTAATTTGATTAGTCCAGTTCAGGTAGTACCAAAGAAATCCGAAATTACTGTGATCGAAAATAAGGAAGGAGAACTTGTACCGATAAGAATACAAACTGGATTCCAGGGTACGTATTGATTATCAGAAGATAAATGCTAAAACTCGAAAAGATCATTTCCCCATTCCTTTTATTGATCAAATGCTCGAAAAGTTGGCTGGACATACACATTACTGCTTTCTTGATGCTTTTTCAGGGTATTTTCAAATTGCAATAGCCCCCCAAGATCAAGAGAAAACCACATTTACTTGTCCATTTAGAACATTTGCTTATAGGCGTATGCCTTTTGGATTATGTAATGCCCCTACAACTTTTCAACGTTGTATGATGAGTATTTTCTCAGATTACATTGACAAAATCATTGAAGTATTCATGTGTGACTTTAGTGTATGGGGAGACACTTTTGATGCATGCTTGGACAATTTGACACTGATTTCAAAACGATGCATTGACACTAACCTCGTTCTTAATTGGGAAAAATGTCATTTCATGGTTGAACAAGGGATAGTGTTAGGTCATATAGTATCAGAAAGAGTAATAGAAGTTGATAAAGTTAAGGTAGATATTATTTCTGCATTACTTTACCCCACCAGTGTGCGGGAAATTCGATCTTTTCTTGGACATACAGGATTCATTATAAGTTTATAAAGGACTTCTCAAAGATTGCATCACCACTATGCAATCTCTTGCAAAATGATGGACCATTTGAATTTAATGATAGATGCAAGAAGGCATTTGATGAACTCAAGGAATGACTCAATACACCGCAATCATTCAACCACCAGACTGGAACCTTCCATTTGAAATAATGTGCGATGTTAGTGATTATGCTGCGGGAGCAATTCTAGGGCAAAGAGTTGGAAGAGCTGGACATGTGATCTACTACACTTCACGAATATTGAATCAATCCCAAGAAAAATACACCACAACTGAGAAAGAATTTTTATCTGTAGTTTTTGCTTTAGAGAAGCTTCGATCATATCTCTTAGGAACTAAAGTAATTGTTTTCACAGATCATGCAGCTCTACGATACTTGCTCACAAAGAAGGATGCAAAAACCTAGACTCATTCGTTGGATTCTCCTACTTCAAGAATTCAATTTAGAAATCAAAGATAAATCAGGGGCAGCGAATGTTATGGCAGACCATCTTAGCATGATTGTAAGAACATAAAATGAAACACCATTGCAAGAAGCCTTTTCCAAGACGAAAGTCTATTTGTTGCTAAGGTAAACTCTCCCCGGTTTGCTGATTTGGTTATTTATCTCGCATCTAGGTTAATCCCTGCAGGCTTATCCAAGGAGAAATGATATAAGCTAAAGAGTGATGCAAAATACTACATATGGGATGACCCATATTTGTGGAAAAGGTGTTCGGATCAAATCATTCGGATATGTGTGCCAGAGTCAGAATTTCAGTCCATTCTTACATTTTGCCATGCATATGCTTGTGGAGGACATTTCGGACCATGAAGAAGGCTTAGAAGATACTGGAAAGTGGATTCTACCGACCAACACTGTTCAAAGACGCTTATATCTTCTGCAAATCCTGTGACGAGTGTCAGCGATCGGGTAACTTGTCCCAACGAAACCAAATGCCTCAAACTCCTATCATAGTTTGCGAAATTTTTGATGTATGGGACATTGATTTCATGGGACCCTTCCAAATTCATTTGGCCACTCTTATATTTTACTGGCAGTTGGCTATGTTTCTAAATGGGTAGAAGCGAAAGCCACACAAACTAATGATGCTAAAATAGTTGCAAAATTTGCTAAATCTAACATTTTTAGCAGGTTCGGGATTCCAAGAGCTATGATTAGTGACAGAGGTACTCACTTTTACAATTGAAACATTGAGTCTTTGTTAAGAAAATACGGAGTTCTACACCGAGTATCAACTGCATATCACCCCCAGACGAATGGACAAGCAGAGCTCTCAAACAGGGAAGTGAAGTCAATTATTGAGAAGATAGTCAATCCTAATCGAAAGGACTAGAGCATCTGACTGGATGACACTCTTTGGGCATATCGGACAGCTTACAAAACACCGATTGGAATGTCACCATACTGATTAGTGTTTGGAAAGCCGTGCAATATACCAGTTGAAATAGAGCACAAAGCTTATTGGGCAATCAAACAATGCAATATAGATTGGGGAAAACAGCAGGAGATCACAGGAAGCTTCAATTTCAAGAATGGGAAGAAATTCGGAATGAAGCTTATGAAAATGCAATGAGCTACAAGAATAAGATGAAGGCATTCCATGACCAACGAATCTCCAGAAAAAAGTTTAGTATTAGACAAAAAGTGATACTTTTCCATTCCAGAATAAAACTCTTCCCGGGTAAGCTTCGCTCTAGATGGGTTGGGCCATTTGTTACTGAAATTTTTCCACATGGTGCAGTTGAGATCAAAAGTTTGAAAACGAATAAGATATTCAAAGTGAATGGGCACCGTCTCAAACCATACTATGAAGGATTCTCTACAACCAACATGGAAGTAATTATATTAAAGAGTCAGAGCTAATCATGTCATCACTAAGTCGAGCTAACGACTTTAAACAAAAGCGCTCTTGGGAGGCACCCCAAACATTTTTTTCGTCTCACTTTTATTTTTTTTCTCTTGTGATATTTTCGTTATTTTTGTTTTTATTTCTCAACTTTTTATCTATCGTACTGAGGAAGATATTATTTTGAAACTCTAGAAAGAAGATATCTTGCGATTCAATTATTTGGAAAGAGACATGACGGCCCACAAATCGGTGATTAGCAATAGTTACTGATAACGTATGGGGATTAATTATTGATAATGGATAATTTGTCAACGCGTTTTCTCCGATACTCCTCCCAATGTTTCCAACACACTCTACATGCATGGTTGTGGGTGGAAACAGTGCTCATTGGACTATAAATCAAGATCCTTCTCTACTTGAAACCGCAACTACAATTTCAATTACTCTATGAGTGTTCCTTCTAGCAGTGATTGGGTAATTTTCCTCTTCTTCTTGATTTTTTTTCTCTTGTTCTTCCTTCCCTCTTCTTATTATTTTTTTTCTTGTAGCATGGACGTGTGTGATATTTTTGTATATATATGTCTTTTCCTCATATTAATTGATTATGTAATTCAAATTTTCTTACTTTTTTTCCTTCTTCAGTATCTTGTTTGAAAATATGGAAGAGTGTGATAATCTATTATGCTTATTGATTTTGATGGTTCTAATCTTATTACTTCAGTATTTCTTTTTCTTTCGTTTGTTATGTAACTAGAAAAAGAAATTTATAGTCGAGCCAATGACTATAAACAAAGGCACTACTTAGGAGGCAACTTAGGCACTCTCTTTTCTTCTACTTCTCCAAAACACTTGAATTTTCAATGGATAACAAATTTTCCAAAATCCACAAATATTACCCGTCATTACTTTTGAATGCCTTGAAAGAGATTTATTATTCTAAAGTAGGACGGTTAAAAATGTTGATGGAAAATGAAATGCCTGAGCATATCCGTTGGTTGATTGAAGCAAAGGTTCGATTAGGAGGTGAAATGCCAGCTTTTAGTATTAAATATGCACCAGGGTTAGGCAAAAGTAATTTTGCCAAGAAACGAAGAGCAAAAAGAATGAATGTGTGCTATAAATGTGTTAGATGGCCTTATAAATGCACTCGATGGACCTGCAACTCAGGTAACCATTCCATTGGATTTGTGTCCACAGATCGAGAAGATAAAATATATTTCATTAAGGATGGCATGTGTAACACCCGCCCCAGTACGTCCAGCGGCATCGTACTAGGAAGGGCGTTACCTGCGTGACGTCACCGAGCTAATACATTTTCAAGAGTTTTACGAAAACCTCAAAACGATAATTTTCATATATATATCTAACGTGATAGCTCCAAAAGTTACATTACAAAAGAGATTTCAAAAGAGTGATTTGTATACACATGACCCCAAAATCTTTTTCCTTCCCGTTTCTACACGTCGACGAGCTCACGCGTGAGAGGATCCAGCGCCACCTCCAGCCTGCCTCCTACTCGCAGCATCATCTAAAACATAAGAAAGGATACACGTGAGTCATAAAGACTCAGTAGGAAGAGATACAATGCACATGAACATCACATATCACTTCCGGGCCCATTGCGAATCATGTGTTAGCATTGGCGCCATTTTAAACATTTAGCCGGCCTCGTAACATCATCGGGGCGTAGGTCCCCCGTGAGGCCATACTATCGGTTATTGGGGCGTAGGTCCCCCATTCGACCGACGTATCATTCGTTGGGGCGTAGGTCCCCCATATTTGGCCGAAAACATAACATTAACGCAACACATGATAGGCAATCCAATCCAATCACGCATGACATATGAGCACACATGGACGAGACATTCATAGCATAGCATTTGGAAACAACATAAGCATATCATGAACTAAGGTTAGGAAGCACCTAACCCTAGGAAATCCCCCTAACAAGCTAACCATGTCCTACTTCACCAAAACTAGGAAATTAGCCAAAGAAACTTGCATACATAGCTATCTAAGGATCATTCATGTCTCCACTTACCTCCTACATAGATATTCTATCTCAAACCTACCTCAAAGAACAAGAAACCAAGTTAGGAGATTGGTTGGATGATTCCTCTTCTCCCTTCCCTCTTCTCTTCCTTCCTTCCTCTTGCTTCCAAGATAGTAACTAGGTTTGGAGCAATGATCCACAAGCCAAATACCAAGCCAAAGTCTTAAAATCACTCTTGAACTTCTTCTCTAGGGTTTTGGGGAGTTGAGGGTCGAAAATAATGGAAAAACCCCAAGCCAACGTGTTAAAACTCAATCCAACAGTTTCTGCCGACTTAAAATTACTACCAGTAACTCTATATTTTACTAGAACTCCCAAATTTACGGTAACCCATGAATCTTACGGTAGAACCTTACGATACGGCCACTCAAAGAACATACGACCGTAATAAAGTCTCTGTAAATCCATGCATTTCACTCTTCAAGAATTACGGCCGTACTACATAACTATTACGGCCGTACCTCAAATAATACGGCCGTATCTCCAAGTCCTACGGCCGTAATTACCTCTCTGTAAATTTTGGCACATTTCCTCATTCTACAAATTACGGCCATAAATATCTTACTTACGGCAGTAACCCGATAATTACGGCCGTAACCCATAAACTTACGGCCGTAAAACTCGATCCTGCAGAATTTTGTAGCGGCCCCGTTAGTCGCTCGGGAGGCCGTTTCGACACTTAATACCATACATAGCATCACCACGAAGTCACCAAGGGTCCAAACACATATTCACCACCTCACGATCATACATAACATCATAAATCACATGCATAAACGGACGGGATATTACAGCATGAGTAAGGAGTCTTTAGATGATATCCATCAAACTCTTGAGACGCATCCTAATGGAATGGTGCAAATCGAACTTCTCAATTTGTGGAATGAATTTTAAAAGGAACGAGAACGATATAATCTTGGGTATCTAACTTTAAAAGACTCTGTTTTCCAGTCTATAAGAAAACTGGATGGGAAGCCTATCCCCAACTCATAGAAGGCTTTTAAGCCATTTCTGGACGTAAAACCAGAGAAAGATATGAGCCACAATCACAACTACGTGTACATATTGTTATTTTTAACTCTTTTTGTGTTCTTGTGTCAGTTTTTAGTGTGCAAAGTCGACAACCTATGGAGGCTACTACTTCTGTCGAAACTGGGAGTTCAAAGAGGAAATTAAGAGTCATAAGTCTTTTTGGTGGAATCAATCTGGGACAACCAACGCTTCCAGCACCGGTAGTAGAAGTTGGAATAGTACTTGGAGATCGAAAGGGTAA
This sequence comes from Jasminum sambac, assembly GCA_018223645.1. Classification (NCBI taxonomy): domain Eukaryota; kingdom Viridiplantae; phylum Streptophyta; class Magnoliopsida; order Lamiales; family Oleaceae; genus Jasminum; species Jasminum sambac. Next base: position 30,067,879 of record CP073640.1, read on the forward strand.
GATAATATACGTAGGAGGTTACCGTGGACTAATAGGGTGTGCCGTTCAATCTGCGTACGTAAGAGGATCAACAGTGATTAGTATTACTGTGCCACCTATAAAACAGGCATATGGTAAAATCATCGGCTTTGAGGTAAAGGCCAGATCGTTGTTTGAACACTTAACACTGATGGTAATGTATTCGGGTGCTTTTATCGTATTACCAAGGGGTTTTGAAACTCTGGAACAGATCTTTTGCATAATTTCCTAGGCCACGTTGAATCTACACTCTAAGCCAATTGGTCTTTTAAATATTCAAAACCATTTCAATGGTTTATTGGCATTTCTCGAATTTTTAGTTCCTCAAAAACTGATTTCTCCTAATGCACAAAAAATGATTTTAGTTGCGCCATCAATTGAGGAATTATTGGAGAAATTAGAAGCGTATGTACCACAAATGAATGTAGATTTTCCTGTCATCAATTGGCCAAAGGAATTACGCAAAAGGAGAAGAAATCCGAATGAATTGGATTTAGAGTTAAGGTTATGAATGTGGAATAGCTAACTTCAGATGGTAGAATACGGAGTTTAATTCTAGAAACACATATGTGTTATGCTTTGTAATAAACAAAAGAAAAAAAAGAAAAAAAGAGCCCTGGATACTGGTTTCTGTATCCCGCCCAAAGGCGTTAAACTGGTCTTTTTCAATAGACCTTAAAGAACTGTTTTCTTTTCTTTCTCATTTTTCTCTCTGGTCTTTTTCAGATGCACCTTAAAGATTGAATTTTAACTTTTCTCAATGGCATCTCCGCTACGTATTGTTGCTCTTCTACAAGTGCTCGATTCTTTTTCTATACCTACTGAGATTAGGATGTATATTGTTTAGCTTGTTGATAAATATGAACATTCTCTTTGGAATGTCATCGCTTTTGGGGTAGGATCATCGCGTTCTGCTCGTAAACGACGTGTTAAGCGCCTTAAAAGTTGCTTCAAATGTGGATATCCATTAGGGGGCCTCATTGTACTAGAAATCAAACTTATTCACAACATGAATATGTTGTTTTCTTCAAGGATGGACCGATTAGGTACAGGGCCAAAAAGTCTATCAGGAGAAATAGCCAGCTCGCAATAAGTGTGAAAGAGTTTGATAATTTGTTGGACCAATGACAACGTTTATTGGAAACCAAACTCGATGGCCTAACCATTGAGCAGCAACTTTTTGAGCATGATCACTAGCACCCATCCGAAGATGTAAAACTACGTCTCATTCATTTGCGAAGTGTCTGAGTTGGACATTCTGCTATAAATGTTCTCCCATTTGTCGGTTCTTGTGGGGTTGTTCTTTATTGAATGGTTAACATACATTGGCTTGGAGTGTAGCCTTCCAAACTCCGTTCTGAGATTCTTTCCTTAAGAACTCTTTAACTTAAATCTAAATTGCGTAGCAAATCTCTTGTTTTCAAAACTTGAAATTATGGTACTTAAGTTAGAGGTCGGACTAAAACCATCCCCGGTGGTAGGGGATTGACTATAACAAGATTCACTTAGTCGACGAATCAAACCTATCTGTGGGATCACAGAATGGCCTTTGTTGTCTCGCCAACAACTAAGCTGTGACATAGCTGAGGTAATGAGGGATTGCTCTGAGGACAAGACCAACCTGCACCATCTCTTCCTGGGTGCCTTAAATGGCAGATGGGGTCAAACAGGCTATGGCATTAGGTTCACTACTTTCTATTTCAGTTTTAATAATTGATCGTTATGACTTACAAAATTGAAGTTGAAGGAACTGCCTATGGGGCCCAGAGTGCACCTGGATTCCACTTTAATTTTGTACTTATTTTCTAATGTTGTTGTTTTGAAAGTTATTTTATATATTTGTTGGTTTGAGTTTCTAATATAATATTTGTAAAAAAAAAAATTCCACTTTTATTTTCCTTGCCTTATACATATGTTGATTTCAGAGTTTCTCGCTCTACATTTGCTGGACTAGTCATACAGGATGCTGAATTTGAAGAATTTCCACCAACTAATACCTAGCCTCATTATGTACCCAAATGGAGTTTCTCTTTCTTATCTTTTTCATACTTTCTATAATTCTACATTGGGGACAATATAGAAATTAAGTATGGGGGAGTGAGAGTGAAATATTTGTGGTATATTTGTGAAATTTTTTTTCCTTGTTATGTCTATAGTTTTGCATGAGCTAGCAACTTTTAAATATGATTGAGCTTAATTTGCGTGACTTAATTGAAACTACAGGATCTCGAAAAAAAATTGTTGTGTTCTATTCTTTTCCATGCACAGCGGGCTAATTTATCGAAACACATTTATAACGTAATTTACTATCATTTTCTGGAAAGAGAATTGAAGGTTGAAAATGTTGATAATTTTTTTTTTTTGGTTTTCTTTTTGGACCATAGTAAACCAACTCTTTTTTCTATCCATTTGTCATGCTCAAAGTAACTGGAAGACGTCATTTGTTAACAAGGTGGAGTTAAGATTGCATGGTCTCTGTTTTTTGTGAATATGTCTTTTGTTGACAGAGTGTTAAAAGTTTGGAAGAAGCACTGACCTATACTGAGAATAAATTTTACTTTTATGTTTAAAATAATGAGAGGGACTACAAGAAAGAGCTACCTATCTAAGAGTGTGAAGATCGTCACCTCGAATGGGTGAAGAAGGCTGCCTCCAATGAAAAAGGGTCAGTGTGAAAGCTACTCGTGGGGTAAAGTTGAAAATAAAATTTCACAATTCTTCTATCCTCTTTTCAAAAAAATAAAAAAAAAATCAAATCAAATCAAGTGTAAGGGTGGATAAATAAATTTACTCAGTGATTTGAAGTGCTAAATCAAACACTCTTAAAATCGAAGACATATTGGCGACAAAACACCTACCATGCTTTGTTTAATTTCGCAGTGCTAACAGTTGGTGATTTTTGATGAACAGAGTAATTTTTAGGATCCATGGGAAACATTGTAAAATAAGAGTGAGATCACAAAAGATGAAATGATATATTTGACCATTTCGGGTCAGGATTCGGATAGAACATCGTAAGCTTTCATTTGTTTGCAAATAGTGATGGGATGATAACCTGAGTCACACACACTCACAAGCCGTTGTCTATTTGGAAAGAAGTAAAATTTTCATAGCTCAGGAGAATGTATATTAAGCAAGTCACTATCTGTAGTTGAATTTCAATGTTTAAAGTCGTTTATCTCATATAAAACTAGTGTGTTGTTTTGTGTCATATGGTTGTTATTTGAGGACGAACAATAGTCTAAGTGTGGAAGAGTTTGATAAGTGCTCGAAAAGCACTTAAATAACTCTTCTATTCTATGTATTTGTGTATTTTATTAGTATAATGTGTTCATTTTTATGTGTTTTTCCTTTATTGTATTTTTAGAGTCACAAGAAATCAACAGAAGCCAAAATAGATGAAAAGTAAGCAAAATGGAAACTCGGAACCAAAATGCAAACGAACCAAAGATGGAGGGCCTCCGATATAATTTTATGAAAAGTTATTTTTATAATTTTTATTGTCCTAATATAAAAGAACATCAAAAGAGGATTCTCACATTTCTTTCGGATTCCAAATCGAAGTTTCCTAGTGAAAGTTATGACCGTTTGAAGAAATGACTAAAAGTATCAATTTTCAAAACTGTTGAAGACCAAAATGTATGTTGGTGAAAGTTTGGCAGATTGCACCCATTTGTGTCTACACTTGTACAACTTGGAGTTTGGTGAGGATTTTGGCCAATTTTGACACCTTTGAGATAATACAACTTGAGCATACCATGTTAGACTAATTGGAGGCCACTTTTATAATTTTTTAGTATTTTTTGGTGCAATATTTTGCCTATAAATAGAGGCATTTCCAATCTCAAAATACACAACTTTGTAGAGAGAATTAGCTAGTGATTCTCTCCAACTTTCTCTTCAATAAAATTCTATTTTTCATTTGTTCTTAGTTCTACCTTGAAAGCTTTTAGTTTTTCATATTCCGGCGGAAGTAAAAGCCTAATTTAAGTAACTAATAATCGATCGACAATACTTCGGCCGCGAATATGATTAGCGGAGCATTTCTTTGCTAGTTTCTCTCTTCCTTTTATTTTTCATATTTGAGAAAGATAATTTCCCATATATTGTAATGGTGATACACGGTGCTTACGCCGTTGAAAGTATTTAACCCGCGTATATGAGTGATTAAACTTCTCTATTTATTTCTTAGCATTTCTTTACTTGTTTGCTATATTTTTGTATATTACTTGTGATAGTGAAGTATAATCTATCATATAGCAGTGGTGATACACGGCAATTACGCCGTTGAAAGTATTTAACCCGTGAATATGAGTAGTTAAACTTATCTATCTAGTTCGAGGGGGACGTTGTGTTTAATTAATATGTTGTTATATTTTCTAACTTTTTAGTGACGTTTTATCTATTCCTCTACTTCAATTTGTTGATTTGTTATGCTTTTAAACTCGTTCCTGAGTTTATTTGATTATTACATTCACTTTGGCCAATTGAATCGATCAATCTTTAAATTCAAGATATATGCTGGGATTGGAACTTTTGATCCGTCATTATCATTAGATTCTAATTCAAAGTAGCGAATGAATATCGTGCATATTTGTTAACAAATCAACTTAGATGCATTAATTCAAGTTTGTGAAATTGATAATCTAATTCAACTCATTCTTCTGGTTCATTTCACACTAGTATTGCATTAAATCCTAAGAACTTGTTTAGGGTTATCTAATAGCTAGATGTTAAGTAAAAGAACTCACTTTAATTTAATACACTTAAGGAAGAATTCGTTAATCAGACCGTATTGATTAATTGGAGTTGATAAATTGGAAAATGAATAGTAACACGTTGCATGGGAGAGATCAACACGAGTTATTGACACAACCGAACCCGAGGACTAGATATATCTTCAATTGTTTCATTTCATCTCTTTTATTTTGTCATTTTATTTTCAAATTTCATTCGAACTTCACAAAACCCCCCTTCTATATTAATTGATAAAAACAACTAGATTAAACACCGTTCCTTTTGGGTTCGACCCTTGCTTGCCACTTCTACATTAATCTGTAGTTTTGAAACCGAGTAAGGAAATAAAATAAATTTTGGTGTACTGCGACAATCACGCTAGGCCTATAGACCAATCCGCCAATTGCAAAGACACGGCGTCGGCCTAGCTTCCCCAGTCCCCAACCTCTTGAAGATCGACATAGGCAAAAGATTAATACTTGCACCTAAATCACACAATGCCTTGTTGAAATATTGATTTCCAATTGAGCATGCGATGGTGAAACTTCTCGGATCCTTAAGTTTAGGGGGAAGCTTGTTTTGCAATGTCGCACTACACGTCCGAGTAAGAGCAATTGTCTCAAATTCCCCAAATCTTCTCTTTTTAGTCAAAATGTCTTTCATGAACTTCACATAGTTGGGCATTTGTTGCAATGCCTCCACAAGAGGTATGTTGATGTGGAGTTGCTTAAGGACATCCAAAAACCTCCTAAATTGTTGATCCTCATTTTGCTTTTGCAATCATTGAGGAAATAGGAGCGGCGGTCTATTTGTTTGTTGAGATTGTTGTACCTTTGCACCCAAGTTTTCAACTTTACTTTCTTTTTCATTCGACCCCTGACATTTCTCCATTTCTTTTTGGTTCAAGTTGACCTCTTTTTCATCTTTTTTGTCAATCTCCGGAGTCTCAATTGTTTTTCCACTTCCAAGGGTTATGGCCTTGCAACGTTCTTTTCCCTCTCTCTTTGGAATTTTGGTATCACTTGGAAGTGCCCCCGAAAGTCGGTTTCTAAGCTCATTAGCTAGTTGTCCCACTTGATTCTCTAGATTTCTAAGTAAAGCAGCTTGACTTTGGATCATCGCGTCATTCCTTGCCATGTACTCCTTGAGCAAAGATTCCAATGAAGTTGATTGTTCTCCAAGATGAAGTCTTTGTTGTTATTGTTGGAATCGCGGTGGAAATTGTGGCTTTTAAGGCATGGGAGTACTAGCTTGGGCCCGCCATTGATTGCTTCAAGAGAAGTTTGGATGTCTCTTCAAAACCTTCATTGTAAGTATTGGAGTAGGGACTGTTGTTGCGGTTCAAATTTCCCACATAGTAAGCCAATTTTGGATTTGAAGGACAACTATCAAAGGGATGAGCTCCACTACAAAAGACACAAGACACCCCTGTTTCTTGAACCAAATTGTCACTAGGTTGAGGAGTCAAGTGTTGATTTTTCAAAGCATTCACCAATGAAGCCACTTGAGCGGTAAGAGCCGAAACTTCATTCACTTCATGAACACCGGCCGCTCTTCTCCCCATTGGTATCATCTCCACAGGCTATTGATAGTTGTTGGCAGCCATCCTCTCTAGCAATTCATAAGCTTCATTATATGTCTTAGAAAAGAGTGCCCCATTGGCCGCCGCATCAACTATAGTCCTAGTTTGAGCGTTAAGACCATTGTAGAAAGTTTCCATTTCAATCCAACATAGAATCGCATGGTGAGGACAGAGGTCATGTCATTCCTTAACTTAGCATTCTTGGTTGGTGGGAAATACTTCATCAAGAATTTCTCGGCCAAGTCATTCCATGTAGTAATAGAATTGGGCGGTAAAGAATTTAACCAAGCTCGGGCTCGATCCCTCAATGAAAATGGGAATAACTTAAGCTTCAAAACTTCATCCGGAACACCATTCATCTTAAATGAGTCGGTCACCTCAATAAACAACCTAAGGTGAATATGTAAATCTTCAGTAGGCATCCCACTAAATTATCCAATGGTTTGTAACATTTGAAACATAATGGGCTTAAGTTGAAACTGGGGAGTTTGGATGTTCGGCCTTACAATTCTCAGATTCAACCCCTCCAAAATAGGGTGAGCATAGTTATTCAAGATTTTATCCCGCTCATTTATCTCTTGTCTTGCTATATCTAACTTATGTTCATTGTTTTCCAGTCTTTCCATAGCTTGAATTTGGAGGAAACCCAATTGTTCTCATCTTCTACGTCGAAAAGTCCTTTCAATTTCGGGATCAAATTTTTCCAATTCACCCTCAAATTCGTTCATATAAGATTCCTCGTTTTTTTGGATTTTTGTATTTAATTACCTAAAAAAATAAATAAACAAGTTAAGTAAACTAATAAGCAAGTTAAAATCTACAAAATAAATTCTAAAGCTTTCAATTCCCGACAACGACACCAAAAACTTATTGCCTAAAATCAACACGCAGTGTACGTGTCGCAAACAAGTAATAAAGTGACGAGAGAGTATCATTTCAACGAGGATTGTGCATTAGAAAAATATTGTAGAGATTAATAGAAATTAAAGTTTTAAAAGAGTGGATTTTGTGTTGTTTTCTTAGTGCTAAAATAAATTAAAAACTAAAATAAGAAAGAGAAGTTCAAAGGTGGTAAAATAAGGTTTAAAGAAACGAAGAGAAATTGTTAAAATGAGACAAATATGACAAAATTAGCAAGGATTTCTTCTGGGATAATTATGACACTATACCTATATTGCTATTGTTTTGCTATGATTTTACTATAGTAAAATGTTCTAGCAAGTAGAATTCTCAAATGACATAAATTTTCCAAATCAGTCAAAATTAATCACGCTTGAAGGTTGACTAAACATATTCCTATGTTAATCTAACCCCAAAGCTTCCAATAAAAGGTCTCAATTATACTTTTGTTGTATGGGGCAACTATATATTTCTATATTAGTTGCAAGATTTGAACTTTAACCTAGATTAAATCAAACCCATATCATTCAGGCACTATGCAACCTTAATTACTTTTTCTAAAGCTAATTTAGGTTTTAGTTTTCTAAAATTGGTGATCAATCAGTAATAGAAAGTATAAAATTTCACACAACTTGAATAACAAGAGCAATCACTAAGCAAAAACAACAAAATAACAACTATAGATATAATTATGTCATAATCATCCCATCAACAATCTTAACTAAAATAGTTTAGCCTAATAACATCTTAAAATTCATTACAAACTCTAGAAATAAATTTGTCATAATCTCAAAATGGAAATAAAGAGAAAGAGAGTAGAAAAAGGAAAGAGAAAACTCTATTTATAGATCTTTGTCTTTTTCTCCTCCAATTTTGCACTCCAAAAATCCTTTTCTTCTCTTGAATCTCAGCCTCCTCTTCTTTCTTTAGTCTCCTTTTTCCCCTTTTTGTTGAGTTGAGAATTTTAGGTCTAAAAGTAAGCCTCTCTTTTTACCCCAATTAGATATTGTCCTTTTTGACTCTTTTTCACTCCTAGGATTATACAAATGACATGCCACATTTCTTTATCTCTTTTCCAACTTTGCCCCTTTTTTTAAGTGGTCTTGTAGTTGACTGTTGACTCGATTGGCGTTTAGAAAATCTATACAGTTTTGCTACGGCATTTCCACAGCATTCCTTCAAATTCCGACAACAGTCCCTACACATTTAACCCTTGTTAAGCCACATTTCAAATGTCAATATGCAACTAAATTACCATCTAAAACACATATTAACATCAAGAGGACATCACACCATATTTTCCAAAATTAAGAGCATTAAAGAGGCTTTTCGACTCATCGGATGAGAGTTTATTAAGATTTTAAGCTAATAAAATACATAAATTACTCTAATAAAATTAGAGTTATCACTTTCATCTTAAAAAGATGACAATCACAAAAAATATTCACACCCTAGAAAAAGTACTCCCTTTTGTTAAATTTGACAATGCTAATGGCTATCAAACTACAATTGGAATCACACTATAAATAATCACAGAGGAGGAAGTGCAAATTGCTGATACATTAGCACACGGTTGGCAAGAGGAAATCAATGGGCCCCAAAATCATTCAATAGATGGATTAGAAAGTTGAAAAAGTTAGACAACGAATGCAGACAACTCAAAGAAAGTAGAAGAGCTCTCCCAATAGGAAAAGGAAGCCTTTAGAATTTGCACCTGGTGAAAGGCCTTTTTGAAAGTGATTGCCATGAAGGGAATTATAAAAATTGGGAAGAGGGGAAAGCTAAATTATCATTTTGTTTGACCCTTTGAAATACTTGAAGGGGTAGGTGACTTAACTTATTAGATTACACTTCCACCAGCAATATCAGAGGTGCACAATGTGTCAATACAAGGAAGCATATCCCTGATGCTTTTCATATCCTTAGCTATGAGTTCTTGTACCTTCATGAGGATTTGACTTATGAAGAATTGCCCATCAAAATCTTGGAACGGGCAAACAAAGAACTAAAAAGGAAGAGGATACCATTGGTCAAATTTCTTTGGAGAAACAATATTGTTGAAGAGACTACTATGAAGTGTGATGGCGAGATGCATGCCAAGTATCCACACCTTTTTGGTAAGTTCTAATTTGAAAAAAAAAATCTTTTAGTGGGCAAGGAATTGTGAAATCATGTTTCAAGGAATTGTAACACCGCGTTTCATTTTCTGATTATGTAAATTTATTTCATTCTAATAATTTATCTTAATTGATGATTTCGATCAAAATTATTATTGCCAATAATTTTGAATATATTATAGTGGCAGGACTTAGATGCTACAATGATAAACGTGTCGTGTATAAAGTTCATTTACGTGTCGTGTATAAAGTTCATTTACATGAAAAATGAATTTAGGGGTGTATACTTTTTGCGTATTATTTTTTACTTGCAACATTACATTACTTCGAGCCAAAATTTATTTTTAAGTGTAAAAATAAAACAGATCTGGTATTGGGTCACTCATAGGAAAATATTATCAAGGGCCAACTTGTACAATTAACTACTCTCACCGTCCAATAAAGATAGGGAAATTTGTTATTTAACACACATTAGGAAATCGCATTCAATATAATTGGAAAAGTAAAAAAGACACTTGCTATTTCTAATGTACCCCTATCCAAATAAAGACTATGTTCAATGAAATTAATATTTTCAAAATAATTTGAGTGAGGAATACGACCAGTTATTTGCTAAATCACATTTTTAACTAAGGTTATAGTAGGAAAAGACACAAGTAAATATACAATCATTATGGTAGTTGGACTATAATTTGGTAAAGCAAGAAATGAAAATAAGCATATCTTTTGCGGAGACAGGGGGTAATAAGGGACTTAAAAAGGACTAATTATTTTGTGTGTAAATGTAATAAGATAAATTCTTAGGTCTCCAAATGAGTAGGTTATGCTTAAGCCTTCCGAACAACCTTCCCATAAGTGGGTAGCTTGACTACACTCACAATTTGGCGAATATCAGGGTGCAGGCCTGCCTCAAAGCGTCGTGCACTACTCTTTTCTATATCAGCAAGACACGGGGCATATCGAGAAAGTTATCGAACTTTCTCTCGTACTCGGTGATATCCATGTTCTCTTGCTTTAGATTAATGAACTCTATCTCTTCATGGTCACGGAGAGCCCGGGAAAGTACTTGTCCCTAAGCCTTCCCTTGAATTGTTTTCAGGTGAAGGCTGTTCGCTACTCGATGGTTCTGGTAGATGTGCCCGACTTCCACCAGTGCCTGGCCCGCCCTTCAGCATGAACTTTGCGCACAAGATCTTCTAGCTTTCTAGGTAGGCAATCTGTGTGAACATCAGCTCAATTTCATTTAGCCATTCCTTAACGTCCAATGGGCTCTTTCTGTCATCAAAATTAGGGGGACTGCATTTCCTGAATTGTCCTATACCAGAAGCTGCTGGTGCAGGGTTCTGCCCAATATTTTTGCATTGCTTGAATGAAGTTCTGTACTAGCATGGACGGGTGGGGCAGATTATTGGAACCCTCTTAGCATGCAATATTCCTTGGTCGTCCATGTCTTGGCATTAGTCACAAGTAAAATAAATATTTTCATCATCCCACAATATAAACAAGTCAGAGGTATAACACTTTGATTGAAGGCGGATGAAAAATGAACATTTTATTAATCCTCGAAATAATATCCTTCAATGAGGGTACGATGAATAATAATGCACTAAAACAACAAAAACTGTAAATTAGTGCCTAATGCTTCAGCTACACGACCTATCTATTGTACTTTATTCATCTATCCAGCCTTTCCTACGCAAGTGCAGTGGTGCCATATCCTTAGTGAAACGCCACAGTCCCTTTCCATGGGTATGACTCATAAGGCCTAGCGTGCCCGGGGTGTGCTCGTGTGCATCAAGGGGCGTAGTGGGTGTATAGTCATAAATACCTGACTCTACATCAGGCACCTCTCTTGTGAGGAACCCCGATATGTTATCATCATCCTCTTCCGGTAGGTCATTCCACCTTATAAGAGAAGGAAGCTTAGACTTTATTATATGTTCACCGGGGGCGAGGGTTTGGAACTTATCTCAGTGCATCACAAATTCGTCACAAAGGGCTTTGAAACTTACATTTTTCCCCCGACATTTCTTCACATCCTCATAGAATTAGCCAACATGTTGTTGCAAGGCCTGGGGAAAAGCGGATAGTAGACGGCCAACGAATTCAGCATTGTCATCTCATTTTCAACAGTGATGGCATCGTGGTGAGCAAAATGGAAATAGAGAACATAATGGGACATATTGGTAACAGGTCCATTCTTGCAAAACAAATACTCAGTGATCTTGGGTTGTACTGCCATGCCTATTCTATACAAATTATGCAAAGTCTAATTAAGGTGGGTTGACCCACATAAGCCGTTTAAATTTTGAGGGCACGTATAAAAATTAACTATCGATACTTTCACCCAATTATGCTCAAACTCATTTCTTCTTATTTTTGGATACAAGTATTTTTTGGGTTTTCCTTTTTCGTCTTTTTACAAAGCACATCATTTCCTTTTTTTCGCAATATTTCGTGTCTCCAAAAATAAGTAATAAAAGCTCTATAATAATCCTTACCTCGAAGTCGAAAGATGGAACAATGGCAGTGGCAACCCATGTATTTCTTGAAATTTTCTCTTCCTTTTTTTCTTTTTTTGAAAAACTGCAAGTCTACAAAAGTGTAAGCCCGCGCTGATACTAAGCTATAATGCCCCAATTTCACTCAAAATCGGAATGCTATCATAACATTTAAATCATTACGCAGAAATAATAAAAAAACTAATATTCAACTCGATTGAAAACTCAAAAACATTCTCCACAATCACAAACAAAAAAATTAACGGAAACCAAAAAATAAAATAAAATAAAAAAAGAAAGGCATTGTTTGTTGAAAATATTAAAATTTATAAAATAGATGATTAAAGAGCCTCTTTATTCATGCACTATTGCTGCCAGCCCCTATGCCCTAATCTGCAATTTCGGCAAGGTATGGAAAAATATGAGTAAAGGATTACCCAACAGGTTCAAGCGCACGTTAATCAAACTGGATATATATTGTAGGTATAAGTATGCAAATCATGAATTAAATAAATTCGAACGATAAGCATTTGACCTCTAAGCTTTCACACTTGCCCGCAGGCTTCCAATAGTGCCGGTAGGCTTCCACATTTGCCGGTAGGTTTTCAATCGTGCCCATAGGCTTCACATTATTCATAACATTTCATAAAACATACACACTATACAACACAGTTTTCATAACAATGTGCAATAAGGAGAAATTTATTTTAGTTTAAGAACCTACCTTGATTCACGAGTTTGAGAGTAAGCTTAAGAGGGTCTTTAATAATCTATATCTCGCGCGCCACTCAAGAAAATAAAATACTTTATTTAATCTCCAACGTAAAATATATAAAATTTAGTGTAAATTTAATATCAACTTGTAAAATAATGATTTGGGACTGTTTGTAGATGGATTTTGCACACTGAGAGCTTGTTCTTTTGGTTGGTAACTTGCCGGGCACGATATTCCGTAGAAAATGTGTGGTTGATATTATATTGGAGAATGTGTGTGTGGTTGAAAATAGGAGAGAGAAATTTTTTTTTTGTTGGAAAACTTTGGAAAGAACAAGCTTTGAATGACCAACTTAGTGTGCATTTAAAAAATCAAAAACGGAATGAAGGCGAATTCAATCCAATTTCCATTTTCTATCTTTCTATGTGTATATTTCAACACAGGACAAACGAAGAAAGGAGAAAGAAGCCACAGCAGCGGTCGTCGTCGACCACCAGCCGATGGTTCAGTAGCATCACCGCCGCACGGCTGTGTCAGTGTGGCACCGCGCTGAGACCGAGAAGAGGATGGAGTTTCTAAGGCACCAGAGTCCCACAAGTCTGAAATTTGGCAGCCCCGCCCTTTCTTCATATCCATTTTTCTATCTGTTGTGCTATATACATATGCGTGTGTGTGTGTGTATATATATATATACACATACATATGTGTACATATATGGGCTTGGGTTTGTGCCTGCGTAAGTGTGTGTTTGTATGTATGTGTCGGTGTTTGCTGTGGAAATAAGTGGTCGACAATGAAGGTGTGGCAGTGCAATTGGTGGTGAAGTTAATGATGATAAAGGTGGCGGTGACTTCGACTGCAATATGGCTCTGTCAAGCAAGTTTTCATTCTACCTTTCCTTCCCCCTAAAATCCACAAATTGAACAAAGGAAAATGGGTGGATTGCGTGTGTATGAGCAAAGATTGATTAAGGGAAAAGAAGTTACTGATGAAGAAAATCGAGGCTAGGAAGTTGTTCGTTCACGTCTCGAGTTTTCGACTCATGTTTCCTTTGCTTACTTGAAAGTGGTGGCTTGCCGTTGTATTGGATTTGTAAGTGGGAGGAAATTGTGGATAAAATTTATGTATGTTTTGATGATTTTTAGCAGCCAAGAAATAGGGTTATGTTGATAAAGGTGAAGGGTTTGGTCGTTGGGAGATATGAGGGAGAGAGACGTGGGTTTAGAGAGTGGCAGAGTGGGAATGGGATTGTTGGGAAAATACGTTGGACTCCAACTGATTTTCCTCACGTCGGTTTTTGGGAGATACAATTATATTACCATATCTCATTTAAGCAATTATGATCAAGTGCTCAATAAGGCATGGGTTTATTGTGCCCAGCTAACACATGTCATTTCAGCATTTGATGTGTGTTGGATAATGTTGAGTTGATTATATCATACATCCAATTTGAGGTGACATGTGTTAATTAGGCACAATATATCCATAACCAATCGGGTACTAGATCATAATTGCTCATTTAAAAGTTTAAACAAATATAAATAACTAAATAAAACAATAAGAAAAAAAACAAAGATTTTAGGATGATAAAATCCCATAAATTAGTGAATCGGTTTAAAGAAATATTTGTTTTGAACAATTTATTAATCGTAGACGGACTGTGCAGTTTTTAATTAAAATCGGGTAATGGCTTAGCGACACATTAATGAAAATCTTTTTACGATAATATTCGGGTCGCTACATCAGCGTTGAACATCACACGTGAGTGCAGATCTACAGGAGGACCGCGGAGTGCCAAAAGAAACTATTGATGAGCGGTGGGATGGCGGCTTGATTTTGTTAATTCTTGGATGTTAATTAGTTTTTGCAAACACTGTCTTTAGTTTCTTTAAACTAATATGAACTCTTGCTAATTCTAGTGGATTAGTTTTGTCAGTAGGCGACAGACACATGGTTTTTTACACTATGGGATTTTCCACGTTAAAAATCATTGTGTTTAGTTTTGACTTACTGTTTACATTTTGTATTTCGTTCAAACATGTAGATTATTCTATTTATCATAGCATCATTTTAATGCAAATCTATGTTGCTACTTAAAAACAGAAAACTGCATTTGCCTTAAATTCTATAAAATTGAACACTATGCAAATCAATCTGAATATTCTGCATTATTGAGACAACTTATTTTCAAGATTTATTATTTTTTTTCCATTGTTATTGTTTATGAATGTGATGGACCATCGTGACCCATGTCTCAAACTAACCAACTAGGTGATGTGGCGATCGTGGATTCGCCTACTAGCTATTTAGAACTGGATAAATTATAAATAATAAATTTATAAAATAATCAAATTAAGATCCAAAATTCGACACAAAAGAATTTGCGCCCGGTATTAAATTGCGGTAAATACTTATGTTAAAATATAATCTATAATCTATAATATATCTAAAGTAGAGGAGAGTGGTTTTGTTGTTTTATGGTAGTGGTTCTATGATAAAAATACCTAATTTTAATACAATTGCTTACCTGATTTGCTTCCACGTGTCCTTATCTGTTGTAACTGTCAACAAATACCACTAATTAATACAGCTACGTTACTGATCTGCCATGTGTCCCATTTTCCCATTTATGCACCCAATACGTAAACAATTTTTTCAGCTACATTATTATTTTCCCAACAGGCTCTAAAATAATAATTATTAAAAACAGAGAAAAAGAACAAATCATTAAATGCAATCGCAAATCACCAGACAAAAATACCTAATTTTAATACAATTGTTTACCTGATTTGCTTCTACGTGTCCTTATCTGTTGTAACTGTCAACAAATACCACTATGGGATTATGTAATGGAACGAGATTAATTATTACACGACTCGGACATCATGTTTTGGAAGCATCGATTCTTTCTGGAAGTAACGCTGGGGAAAAGGTTTTCATCCCAAGAATGTCGCTGACTCCATCAGATATGAGGTTGCCCTTTCGATTTCAAAGAAGACAATTTCCAATCATTGTATCATATGCCATGACCATTAATAAAAGCCAAGGACAATCACTTTCACATGTAGGCCTCTTTTTTAGAAAGCCCGTGTTCAGTCATGGGCAGTTATATGTTGTTATTTCTCGAGTTACCAACCGTTCAGGATTGAAGGTACTTATTTGTGATAAAGAAGAGAAGCCGACCAGCGTGACTACCAATGTTGTATATAAAGAAGTTTTTCGAAATTTATAATGTTGTTTAGTAATAATTACAGACTATGTAATTGTTCTAAGTAATGTTATTAGAACAATATGATACTTTATTATTGTATTTATATTACTTTTTCTATTTAATTTTCTGATCTGTTCATACTTCATATTACATAAATATAATCCCCGTGCAACGCACGGGTGTAAAAACTAGTGAAAAGAAAAAGAAAAAAAGGGGGTGAACATCCTAATATTATCATTTCAAAAAATTATACTACAATGTTAATTATCATATAAGGGGCGTGTTTGGTTAAGTTTATATTTCATATTCTTGGCTAGTAGCCAATACTCCTTGCACTAAACACAAATGCCAATTTCTTCTTTTCCTTGATATGAAAATGCCACGTATGCACACATGTAAGGAGATTCTTTTTTCTTTTTTATACACCAAACACTCCCTTAGAAACCATTCTCATATCTCTCAAAAAGTCATGCGATAAACGTTGCCTTTCTCTCTACACAACTCTCGGCTCTCTCTCCCTTTTCTTGAACCCACGAGAAACTCTACCCAAAATCATCGTCATCTTCAAGCCTCAGGCCTCAATTAGAATATAGGGTGATTGAAAATGGATTATAATGATTTTTAAAGGTTTTTAATGTAAAAGAGGAGAGAGAACGAATGGAGTTGAGTGGTTGAGATTTGTGGATGTGATGAGATATGTGGATGTGATTGATTTAGGAGAGAGAAAAAAATTGAAAAAAGTGAAAAAATTTGGAAAAAAGGTTCCCAATCTAATGGGAACCAAGCAAGAACTGAGGATTTCATTAACTAGCAATATGTAGCAACCCAAGAATTTCAAAGTGAAAATTTGGTTTTAACTAATTTTTTCCCCAATCCTCGTCTAACCCTAATTTTAATTTATCCCCAATTTCAGAACCCTAATTCGGATCTAATTTCAACCCCCAAAGAATTAAGAAGAACCCTAACCCTAATCTTGGTGCTCAAGACTTACCAAAACTCAATTATTCATCTTTCTTAATTAGATTATTTTATCTTTCCGAAATTACTACCTAAGAACTCCTATATAAACAGCCCAAAGTTTCACCAAATCATTCATAAAACTCACCCGGTAATCCTCTTCACCCGAACTCTCTCTTGAGTTCGCGCTCGTCCCTCTCTCCTCTTTTCTTTTTCGTTGCTTCCTCCATCTCTTTTGGCGGTAGTGGCCGCCGATAGCGGCACCACTCACTCCAGCAACCGCCGGCAACCTCGGCCGGAAAAGACAAGAAGCATCGCTAATTTTCCTTTTTTTTTCCTTTTCCCTTGGAGTATTGCTGCGTCCGAGAAAGAGGAGAGTTTTAAAAGTCTTGGTTCATTTTAATTGCATTCCTAGTCCCCAAGCTCTTTCAAACTATTTAAGTTGGTTATTATATTTTAATTACTTTCAAGGTCCAAAGGTTTTGATTTCTTTCAATCGAGTCCTCAAATTTTCAGATCCGATCAACTGTAGTCAAATCCCATGACTTTCAGTTGACTTTCAATTTAGTCCTCATATTTTATTTATTTAACGAGTCTCAAAGTTTTAATTTATGTTCAATCAAGTCCAAGAGTTTTCAAATTTGGTCAATTGCAGAATTGACCCTTTAACTTTCATTTAACTTCCAAATCAGTCCAAAGAATTCTCTAATTTTGCAAATTAGTCCCCGACTTTTCAAATTTAGCGATTTAAATCCCTAAATTTCATATTTTATTCGATTTAAATCCCATGTTTGTTAATTTCCTTTAGTTTTGAAACTTTATTCACCCAAGGGCCTAATTAGAGTTGTTTTAATTATTTTAGGACTAGACGAGATGCGAAAACCTAGAGCTTTGCAGTATTAAGACTCAAACTCCCAATTTAAAGTAGATCTCTATCTACAAATACTTTACTTTCAAATTTTGCGCATAGATTATTAATTCCTATTATGTGTTGCATGTGGTGCGTACTTCTATGAGACTATTTGCTATCTTTTAGCATATACGTTAGAGAATTGCTTGATCAAACCCAAACATGAGACTATTATTACTTCAATACAATCAGATGTTGAGAATTACTTGCTTAAATGCATGAGATTAGACTTGAACTCTTACTTGTTCATGAGATTTATTACTTGGACTACGTGATCGCATGTTTTTATATGTGGTACGAATTATTATCTTGCGCGAGATCTACTGAGTATCTCTATGAAATACTCACCTTTCCTTCTAATAAATCATTGCAGATGAAGAGTTTGCTGGTGTGGCGAATGGCGATGGATCTCTAAGGGATTTTTATTTATTTATTTAATTTGAGACTCAAATTATTCATGTTATCCTAAGTTTTTGGATTATTCTAAGATATTATGTTTTAAAATTATGATTTGTTGGTTTTTTTTAAGTTTAAATGATATTCCGCGCAGTTAGATCCCCGTTTATTACCGTTCTTTTAAATTTTCAAAAGTTAGTTTAGAAAGATGATGTGACGTAATCATGCAATCCAAGTAGTCTCATGAACAAGTAGAGTAATTACAAGTTCAAGTGAAATCTTATGTGCCCAGGTAATTAAGATACTATATCCCATGCTTTAGGAAGCAAGTAAACGTAGTTCTCATGCTTAAGCAATCTATTCTCATAACACATACTTTTAAATAAAATAAATAGATCTCATGAAATTGCAAATAAGACATGCGAACATGCGAGTAAATCAAATATTAATGCGCACTGAAGAAAACTCAACTTGTAAATAGAGATCTACCTTATTCCCGAGTTTCAGCTGTAAAATAAGTAATGTTCTAGGGTTTTTGCGCCTCATCTAGTCCTAAAATAATTAAAACAAAGTTCTAATTAGATCTTCTAGTTTAATAAAGTCCACTAGGGGAAAATATATAAGAATAGGATGCGATTAAAGGGATTCTCTAAAACTTTGAGGGTCTAAATCTTGAATTTCATAAAGTTTGGGGGCTGATTTGTAAAATGAAAAAACTTAGGGGTTTGATTTGCAAGATCTGGATATTTGACAGACTGATTTGTAGTTCCCGAAAGCTTCGGTGACTGAGCTGTAAAATCCGAAAGCTTGGGGATTGATCTTACATTTACTAAAAGTTCCACGGGCACTGTTTTGAAAATCAATCGATAGGTTATACGATTAAATTGATAACTAACTTGATATAAAAATTTTGGACTCAATTAAAGAAAAAGTAAAGTTTCGGATCTTTTAAATAAATATCATATGAGGACTAATTTAAATAAAAAATAAAACTTTAGGGACTTAGGGCACATATAAAATAAATTAATATGCAATTTCCCCCAATTCCGTTCCCAATCGGATCAAATATTCAAATGTAGAGAACGAGAGACAGGGTCAACTTGATAGTAGACCAGTAGCCAGCGTCGTCTGTCTCAAACTTTTGTGGCCGCGGCGGTACGAGTCGCCACTAAGAGAAGAGTGGGAGATAGAAAGCAAGAGAAAGAGTCAAGACAGAGAATAGTGCGAGGAAGGGAGAAGTAGAAGTGTGGACAGAGGCATTAACTGTTGGCGATGGGAATCGCAATAGGTCCCTCCCTCTCTACAATCTAGATTTTCTACTTCTTCCCACCCTCCCTTCTACTCTTGGTTGCCCCTCTATGAGAAAACGGGGGCAGTGATAATGAGAAATCGGTAATTATATATACACAATATATTTTTATCATCACACCGCATTATATTTGCACTACAATTAAATAATACTGTTTATAATCACACCACATTAAATTTATTGTTATAGCCATGTACACCACAAGTAAAAAAAAAAAACTTCTCAAGGGTAAAGTTATGATCGTTGTGGTGCACCGGCCAATAGAAAAGGGAAAGGAGAGAATAAAAAAACACAGGAAGAAAACGAACAACTAATCCAATCTACTCATAGGGGCGGGTGTCGGTCGATTCGGTCAGTTTTTCCACCTGAACCGACACCGACCGAGCGATCGTCGGTTTGGTGGTTTCCAAACCGAACCGAACCAACCGGTTCGGTTAGGTAAACCGAAACCGATCGAACCGAGTTTTCATTGTTTTTCCCTTTTTTTGGTTTTTTCAATTTTTTTTCGGTTTTTTTAATTTTTTTTAGGAAAAACTGATCGGTTTTTCGGTTTGGTATAAACCAAACAGAAAACCGACCCGACTGACCAAAAAAACCGAATACAACTAACCCAATGGGGTTGGTTTCGTCAATTGGTTGGTTTTTCAGTTAATATGCCCCGCCCTATCTCCTTGAGAAGTCGGCTATGGACTGTTGCTTGTTGTTCCTGCCAGACTCCCTCGACATAGCTGTTGCTTCATCCCCCCACTACAATTTTCAATGTAACCAAAAAATCTATCACAATTCCTACAAATCCCACAAAATAAAGATTGGTTTCACCATTTCAGGCAGTGCAGCAGAAATTTCAATGCAACAGGATTTCTATGAGGGGAAAACAACAAATCTTTTTCCCGAATCAACATTAAATTGTAAAATTTTCTGCAAATAGTAGAATAGAATAGAATAGGTTTCGCCTCCTAAAATAATAATAATAATAATAATAATAATAATAATAATAATAATAATAATAATAAAATAAAAATAAAAATGGTTTTGCCTTGCGGTGAATTGTCAATGGAATTCGCAGCCTTGGCACACTTTGTCACCATATTCTTCCATCTCTCTAGGCCTCTGTTTGTCATCTCCATAATTAATATTTCATGAAGCGGAGAAATTTCATACATGGTTATTAGAAAAATTGAATGCAATATCAACTCTGGAGTTCGACCATCCGTCGATCGATGAAGGTTATGGGATTTTGGTAATGTGGTGCATCAAGAAAAAATTTAATAATTATGAAACGTTAATAATGTCATTTTAATTTTGTCCAATTTCATAAATAAAGAAAAAAAATATAAACTTGTGGTGTAATTAACCATTTTTGTGGTGCATATATAATTACCCATGTGAATTACCTAAGCTAACTGTAGGATTTGCTGTCAAAAAAGTGAATCTCGTGTAGTGTTCATATAGGAACCTCTAGATGTATAAAAGGAATGATTTTCTAGTGATTATTTCCATAACTTGAAGATCTTTGTGATAATCAGGGAAAGAATAAAATTGAATAGGAAGAAAATTTCCCCAATTGTGGTAGGCTCTGGGATGCAAAGTTAGGGTTAGGGATTTTCAATTAAGCTAAAAATCAATTGAGTTTAATTAGTTAGGCCTAGACGAGGGCTTAAATATCTAATCTTGGACCATTATCGTTGGTGGGGTCGTAACGACTCGTCATTACAGCAGAATTTTCATGTTCGAATTCTCGGGCCGCTACAAATCAAGAGGTGGGTAGTATGGCCTATGTGGTAAGGGCGTAATTAAGCGAGTCTTAGGATGTGTGTTTTTATGTGTTTTTATGTGATTTGATGTGATATAGGAAAGAGAATGATTGGAATTGAATGGTGGAGATTTGTATAGTATATGTAGGTCTCACAAGATTTATATGTAAAAATATGTTAAAACTTGTAGGAGAACACGCGCTAAATTTGCACCCTAGGGTTAGTATTTCTTCACCCCTTTTTTTTCAAGTTTTTCTTATAAATATGATTATGATGATGTGGTTTATATGAGAATTTGGTGAAAATTATGAAGTAGAAGTGTTGGGTAAAAACCTAGTGTACGGCCGAGAACATGACCTTGAGCACGCTTGATATTTTGATGATTTATTTATGTATTATATGTACAATCATGGGATTTTAGTCGAATAATTAATGTTTTGTGTGGGTAATTGTGGAATGGAGATTGAGGGTTACGAAGCCTTGAGTTCACTGAGAGCTTGTTTGGCATTAATGGAGAATTTTTGTTTGTTTTGATAATCCTTTAAATTATATTTTAGATTATTATCATTAAATTAACTGATTTGTGAAGCAAAATTTCAAGTTTAAAATTTGATGTTGCAAATTGACTGGAACCCGAGGCCTATAAGGATTGCATGGCTCGGTTGTTGTTAAATTCTTGTCAAGACAAGTTGATATGTTGATTTTAGTACAAGGAATTAAAAAAATGGGAGATCAATTTCATGGTTGAGTATCGATTCTCTAAACTTGAAATTTGGGAAAATCTTTAATTTGGGGCTTTTAAGTTTAACGTTAATAATCATGTGATTTAATCAACTAACTACATATTCCAAGGTTTTATTAACTCAAATAATGAAAATTGTGTGGTTAATTTCATCAATAAGACACTAAGTTATGAACTTGGATTTATAGAGAATTCTTAAATTCGTGTTTTTAGGTTAAAAGCAAACGATGGTATAATTCGTCCTATTTACTACATGTTTTAATGTTTAACAAGCTCAAACTTATGAAGATTGCATGTGATTGTTCCATGTGGCATCGACCTCAACCGTAACTGGTGACGTGGTGCCTAGGATAGGCCCACAATCTCAATACGCGACATGCCAACTACCCATCTACTAGGCACCCCGCATAGCGCGCTTCACGCATATGAGAACACTGCCTCCCAGGCAAAGCCGACCTTTCCATATTGGGTCAAACGTATGATCTCTAGGAAAGGAAAGAATCACGGCTAAGGAATGTATGTTGTGGTCAAAGAATCTCAGAGGATCAAGTCACAATCTTCTTAGAGATCTAGGAGGATCTGGAGTCCATGTAAAGTAAGAATTCTCCTCCAAGCCTGCCCGTTCCATTCTCCAAACCCGTAGATCACGGGCACTCTATATAAGGGAGGGTAACTCTTTTGCTAACGGTACGCAAGTTTCTCTACTCGAACTCTTGTACTTCTTACACGCTCCACCACTTTGTTCTCTTAACTCCTTTCCCATCACCGTTCAAACCACCGCCCACACGAATTCTTTAACCCTAATTAAGTTACTCTTCATTTTTCACCTACAATGACTTCACCGTTAGAGTGCTATCGGTTGCCGCCTCCTTTTCCTACGGTGACCTTGGAAATCTAATAGCCGTGGTTGAGTGTACGGCTACAGACAATGTACGGCAAGTGTGGATTAGGTGATCTGTTGGCGTATAGGTGCTGTCACCCAGATATCGCCGTCAATAGATTAGCGCTGTCTATGGGAATGACATAGGTCCCACACGTCAAAATCTTCTACTTTTACGTGGCAAAGGATTTTCTTAACAAGCTCTAATGGCGATAAATGACATATATATGACTTCAGGTCAAGTTCAACAGAACCTGGAAAAAGATTCCAACAACCATCCACTGACCCATGAAATCCTGATTAACCTACGGAAGAGCAGACCAATGATGGCAGAGAATGAGGCTCAATGCTTGGGCAAGATAAATGAGAATCTTCAAGCTAGGCTCCAATTCTTGGAATCCCAATTCCTTGAATTCTTCCAAAAAAATATGCCAGGATGTCGGATGAGAACTTGGAGATCAAAGACTTCGAGAGATACTCTAATCACTATCAAGTTGATGTACCTGATAATCTATAAACTAAAGCAATTCCTGTCCAATCAACTAGTGTCTTCGACGAGATCCAGCATAAATTAGTAAGGCGCCCAACCGATGCGAGTCGGGAAACAAATTCCCTCACTATGAATAACCGTCCATCTGAAGGCAACCTAAGACCGCATATCAATGCTTTACACAGGCAACGCCAACATGGTGATCTCTATAACCAGCCCAATGGGGATCGCGATCTCAGATTGGCACTCAATCAAAAAAAAAGAGCACCCGAACAACACCGAAAGAGTCGCGAGGACCACGAGCATTTAGTGCAAGGAAATGGCAGTGGCAATCCCAACAGGATTGGTCGAAATTGCAGAGGCCCCTTAGCTAATGACCTATCGATGAGGCACAAGGGAATTGGATGAAGAAGGAGAAGGCCTAGCGCTAGGAAGGAAGACAACAAATCTTAAGAGGACGCACGCTCCATCAAGACCTCCGAGCTTGATGATGACGATGATAATTCCCCATTTTTGAAGGATCTTAAGGATATGCCCTTCGATAGGAAGTTCAAGATGCCACCAATTGAGCCTTACAAGCGCAGGAATGGACCATATCGATATCTATGAAACTAAGTTCAAGGGAAAATCGCTTATGGATAAGTGCAAGAGTTTTCACTTGCCTCTAGAAGGTGAAGCGAATATGTGGTACAACTTCCTCACCTGAGAAGCATCCGCAGTTGGCCCCAACTCAAACACAAGTTTTTGGATGCTTTTGTTAGCAATCAGCCCACTACTACACAAATATCTAAGCTCCATGACATCCGCCAAATGAATGGAGAGGGTGTCAAGAGCTACTTAAAGAGGTTTAGCAGCCTTATGCAAAAAGTTGAGAATTGCTCTGGAGAAAAAGCTGTGGATCCATTGATGAATGAGATTGATCCACACACTCGATTTTGAGGTGATGTGTACAACAAGAACCCGAAGAATCATACTACCTTCGTCGAGATGATTAGAGATAAGATAAGGCAGGATGACTTGATTGAGAACCTGGAAAAGATGATGCAAACCCAGGAATACGAGGGTGAAAAGAAAGAGTATACTCAATGCCCAAAGACACCCCAAGGGAAAGTTTATGCAATCAGAGACCAAGGATTCAGGGCTAAGTCTCCGGCCCCCTGTCAAAATGGTGCGGGGTACATAATTCGTCAGCCCATGATACCTGAGTTCCACAAACTCATAGGGGGCTACACAGAAGGAAAGGAAAAGAATATGGGACTGCCTCGTGCAAATCATCATCTCAGCCAACGGCTTAGGGACGGAGCCCGCAGCCATAAAGGGTAAACAGCCAGGAACCCCAGGGTGATAAGCCTGCCCACGAGACCGAGATGGCCAACCCGAACTTCACGCATAATGCAATCAAGCAAAGGGTCCCTGCTGGCCCCAGCCATAACCGACACGCCATGTCAAACCAATATGGGAGATTAATGAGAATAGTGCGCCTCTTTGCTGCAATTTTCTTTAGCACAATTTTTATTATTTATCTTTCAAACTTCATTCGAATTTCTGCCAATTTTTAGCCATAAAATTCTCGTTCATTTTTCGTTTTGATGTGTCTCCATCTATCATCTCAATGACTCACCACGACAAAGTGCTTTGGATGCCTGCAGTATTCGCAAGCACATGGGCACATACAGCTGGCTGAGGAGAGAAGACTTCTTCGCCTGCACTACTAAACCCCCCCTCAACGCAACAAAGTAGGGCCCGCCATCCTGACCCTGCTCATACATTGGGTACTATACCAAAGCGTGGTTGAATTTAAGGGGCATCCTAGAAGTAGGGGCAATATACCCCCCATCGCTCATGCAAAGGACAACCCAATGAAGGCAGCGGAAGGACAAATCCCGCGTTCTGATTCTATGCAGACATTGGATAAATTCGCAAAAGCATGGACAAATCACAAAGGACTCATTCACAAAATCGGGAAGCACGCCCCTATCAACGGAATGTTAGCCCAATAAACCGCTAAAACCATACAGGTCTGGACATAGAAATATTGTAAACGGTAACATCAACAATTCGGAACAACAAAGTAACTAAGGCCAAAGACAATGCGAATGAAAAAAAACTAAAAATTGTCTATTCACTTGATTGGAGATATACAAAATAGGGAGCCTGCTGCCTCTCTAAGTCAACACAAATTGCAGATCAATAATTAAAACCTAAGGCCCGAGGTGAAGCCGACTAGAGGAGGTCACCTCTCCTATGTTGGGCTCTTCCATCTGACGTCAAGCAATCCTTTCCTTCTCCAGAGTAGTGTTCGTTTCATCGCATTCCCAGGTCAGTGTCTCATGAGAGCCTCCTTGTCCAAAAGTCACCTATCGAACTCTAAAATGGCGTGGGGGTGGGCTCTCTCAAGATCTCAGCTACGGACCTCAATGGTTAGCCTTCTTTCCCATTGTTCCTAGAGTACTATTTCTCATCCGTGAATTTTTATCTTGGGTAGACGCATCCAGCTCAAAACTTTGCAAAGCCTAAATGCGATATTACAAGGTCAGGACATCCTAGGAAAGCCTATCCTACTCTACCTTCGCCTTCATCTTTTCCATTTATGTCCAAGTGAGGGGTCATTCGAGCTGAGCCTGTTCAGCTTTCGCTCTTGCCTTAGCCTCCTACATTTGAAACTCCTCCAATTCAGCTGTCGAGACACCTTTTACTTTTCGAGCTACTCACAACACCTTGTGTAATACCCACAGAGGTCTCGAACATAAGTGTCCAAGATTTCGCCTCATACAGACATAGCCTTGGAAAAATAAAGCACGTGGAGAGGCCCCAAATCTGTGGCCTTAGCACATTGAGGTCCCACTTGTGAGCCAGCCAAGCCGTCTTCACCAATTGGTTGGGTAACATCCGCAGAGGTTCAGCTTAGAGCGGCTTCGAATTTTTTTTCAACTTGATGTTGAGCAGCTGCATTGATTCCTAGGAAGCGTGCTCCTCTTTTATGGGCCCAGCCTCAATATTCGATGAGTCGCCCTCTTTGCATGGGATAGAGTGAGCCGATTCATGGTGGATCGTCACCCCTCCGGGAAAATTTAAATACAAAATCTTTTAGTTGGGGACTGTCTGTAGGGACTTCCTTTCTTTTCCCCTAGTCCAAAGCAACTGACTTCCCATTTTCCTGAGTAGATGAGCGATGAGGAATGATAAGAGGGGCGTCGATAGAGGTAGGATCTACTGATGTATTGGTAGGGAGGCCCTCCATGAGCGGCCGTGGAAGCAGCACCAACCGCATATTTTTTGTTCTCCACGATCTCAGCCAGGGTGGGGCCCGGCACTTCTGTAAGCTCGTTTGGTTCAGCTTTATGCTTAGCTTCCTCTCTCTCCCTTTTCTTCCAGGTCTCAAAAATCTTCCCCTAGCACGCAGGTCGCGTTGTCTCTGCATTTCAGCAATCTCCTCCAACACGAGCTTCTTAATCGAGTCCTCTTTACAGCTAGCACAGCCACGAAATTCCAAGTTGAGAACGACAATCTCCTTTTCCTCGTTACTAATGTTGAACACTTGGATGCCTTCCATGATCAACTCCTTTGCTACAGGCAACACCGGAGGTCAGTTAGCATAATAAAGAAAATATAATTGCCTCAAAAAGGAAGCCGGCAGACTCACCAATCAGGCCGTGATAGATAAGTGTCCCGGAGTGAACTAATCAATGCATGTTGCTCTTCCTTTTCGGTACCTTTGGCACCTTCACCAATTAGTGTAGCAAGGTGTTTTCCTCTCAATAATGAAGGGTAAGATTCTTGGAAAATATTGCGGACAAGGCAAGGAAAAGCGCTAGGTAAGAAATTCGTAGGCACTTGGAAGAGTAATGGAACGTAACTTATTTGAGTGCCCAAAGGATGTGCAAACTGTACTTTTCAAGGTCGGATCCTCGAGCGAAAATTACCTCTCCCCGCCTACGAAGAAGAATTTTCTCTACCAGTCCCTCCCAAAGCTCAGGATGTCGACCACCCATTGGAAACCATCCTACGCATGAGGCCAAAGGATATAACACCTGCGTTTATCATCCACTGAGTGAAGCGTGACGAACTTCTCTAATGTAAAATCCATGTGGAACACTTGGCGCTATATAATGACTATAGAAATCATGTGCCCAAGTTGCGGGAGTAAGTTTACTAAGGACCAGATTTAGGTACGCCAAAATATAATGCACCAACGGAAAGAGTGGAAGGGGAGAGGATCAATGGAAAATTTCCCACCTCGGGTCTTTACATCCTTACATGGCACGTGATACGATATGTTTTACGCAAATCCTGTAGTTCTGCTTCAATCACAATGCTGTGGGCCTTCCCACAACTTGGTTGTCCTAGATGGTCATCTTTTCACTTGGATCACAGCAAGGATGGCATGAAAGTGCTTCCACAGAGGATCATATTGACTAACCATTGGTAAGGGAGACAAGGTAAACTACCTTGATTGGAAGAAAAAATGGCCGAAAAGCGTTCAACAGAATTTTCATTAAAAAGGAAAAGAGAATAACCGAATTCAATAAAGATGATGATGACTTACATTACCATACAAAAATTTGGGTTTTGTGGAACTAAACTCTGGTGTTTCCAATAGGTGGATACGCTGCAATCAACCACAGAAACCATACAAGCGTGGTTGCCGAGATTTCAAACAGTGTAAATCCGCTATCGAAAAAACCTCCCACGATGGAATACAAAAAATGCAATGAAGAAAATATGAAAGGAAAACGTGAACCTTGTAAATTCCCTTTTTATAGGAAGGAAAAACCCTAGGGATGGAATGGACCAAGGTACCTTGAAATTTGATTTTTGTCATTAGGCCACATTTTCCCAATCGCATATGCGCCACGAGCTCTTAAGAATCCCCAAAAAACGCAATGGGCTGTAGCAGAATCAAATGTAAGCGGCGCCAAGAACGCCAAACAATACTCCTATGCATCATTAATTCTAAGAGCGGCAACTCTTGTGAACATGTTTATGTTTTCAACGCCATCAATCTTGTTAGTAGTCACATGACTTCAACTGCCCCACTTCACAGCAAGCCCTGAATCACAAATCAGTTTAAGGATAATGCTTAATTAGTTGCGAACTGTGTGCAACCCAAAGTCCTTGCCAACTATTACGTAAACGACTTGGACACAGGGAGACTAGGACATATGTCATTTCGCACCTTGCTATCGAAGCAAAATGGCACCTCAATGCAAAGTGTCCTACGAACTATGACCCCTTTGGCGAAATTTCCCAAAAAAGGCCACAATTCCCATACAATTATGCTTGGGAGACCCAAGGATGTGGAAACACCAATATGGTGGGACTCCTCTCGCACCAAGATAGGCTCTTTGCTAACTCGACCTTCCACGTACTAGCTTCGAAATTTTTGGTTTGATTTTTTGTGCAATAGTTTCTTGTGCATGGATCTTCACCTCGTGGAGGGAAAAATTGTGTGAATTTTGATAGTTTTGATAGTACAAGTATAGAATCAATTGCGAACGCCATGATCAACATGAGTGATGGACAAACACTAGGGGGCACTAATGTTATATGTGAAATTTTCACCCTTCAAATGGCGTCAACCTCAGCCCTAACTGGTGATGTGGCGCCTGGGTAGGCCCATAATCTCAATGGTGCAACATGCCAGCGGGCCCATTTGCTAGGCACACCAAGCTAAACGTTTCCGCGACATTCACAGACTACCCTCCCAGCAAAGCCGGCTTTTTCATATTGGGTTAAACGTGTGATCTCTAGGAAAGGAAATAATCCAGACCAAGGAAGGTATACTGCGGTCATAGAATCTTAGGAGATCAAGTCACAATCTTCTCAAGGGTCTGGGAGGATTCGGAGTCCAAGTAAGGCAAGAATTCTCTTCCAAGTCATCACCGTGCATGCTCCAAATCCTAAATCACAAGCACTGTATACAAGGAAGGGTTACTCTTTGGTTAATGGTACACAAGTTTCTCTACTCGAACTCTTATGTGGACAATATATAATGTCCACATATGGGCGGATGGACGCTACCTACCCCTACAATGAAGAGCACCGCCTTTCACCCATTCGGCAGCCGCCCACACGTGGGCAATATATCATTAGGCTATGAAAAAAAGTGTAATAATTGCAAAGAGATGGAGCATGAATCCACTTTATAATATATATCTGTGTGTGTATGCATATATTTGTGTGCATGTGTTCCTTGATTTATTCTTTAAGATTTTATGGTTGATAGAGTATTTGAAACACCTTGAATACTTGGTGACATAAACAAAGGTTTCTTAGTACCCTCTATCAGTTAAATTGGCTAACGTTAACCAATGTAGGAAATAATGTGATTCATGGCCTCAGAATTTGCATTGCGGGATAGTCGCAAAGCTTTATGTGTTGGTTGGGGTTGAAGTGTTACTTTTGTTACTGAATTATCTTCTATAAGCTTTTATGATTGGTTAATGATAGTTACTTGCTTATCATTGCGCATTTACACCTTTTAAATTATCCACAGTGCATTTAAGCATTTACATTTGAGCATCTACATTCGAGAATTTAAATTTAAGCATTTGCATTTGAGCATCTACATTCAAGAATTTACATTTAAGTATTTCCATTAAGTATTCATAAAGAGGTTTTTAACCATGAAGTTGGAAGTTAAAGTGCTCACCAATTCGAAAGAAAAATGTCGTGACTTTAATGATGATCGGTTTAGGTTATCTATGCATATCTCTGAATGGGGATATGGCATGATAAAATGGTACCACATGTTATTGTTACCTCAAGCTTTTATCCTATCTTGTGCATATCCCGTAAAGAGGAGATGAAACTCTTATCTATCCCGTAAGGATGAGATGACTCGCTATGACTATCCCTTAAGGAGGAGATGTCACTTACGTCAATTGATGCATTGGTAAGCACTTAACGAAGAAATTGGACACCAAAATCAAGCAATTTTTTATGAAACCACGTCGTGTCACGTTTGTGAAGCCACATCATGTTATACTATCCATCGAGTTCTTTGATATTGTTTCTTGGTTTCTCTTGTAGATGATGAGACAGGCAAGCATAGATTTGTAGCAAGACTTGGAGTTTGGTTGGAGATGGAGAGATGACATTGTGCAATACTTAAGTCGCTAAACAAGGATTTTACATATGTATGCCAGGCTATTGTACTATTGCTTCTTACATGTCATATGAATTTTAATAACCAATATTTGTTATCTTATGTATAAGATCAAACTATGTGAGTTGGATTCTCCTTGTGTTTCTATGATATTTTGATTAAGCCTGAAAAGATGGCATCGTACTGAGTATGTTGTGTTTTACCATGGTTAATATGTACATTTTATGGATATTTGGGCATGTAATCTTAACTCTATTTTTAGTACATTGAACATTTCTTCTCTAAGGGATATTGGTATGTAATATGATGGCTTCTAGTTATTATTATAAGTATGTGTTTTAGGCTTCGTATGATGAGTTTGATGATAAATCGTTTAACTTGTAAATTAGATAGGTCACATGGATTTAGAACACTATGTAGCCAACCAAGTATGCTACTGTCTTTACTTAGCATTTTGGACTTGTACCATACTGTCTTCTGTGCTAGTATACTGTAGGTGTAATTCTAATCAATTTTCTTATTCGTTTTGCCTTCCTATTTGCACGACGTAATTGCTTAAAGAGTGTACATGTTACTTCTATGACATGTTTATATATATGCATATTACATGAATGATATCAAGAGCCAACATGTTTACTGTAACCTTGAAAGAGTTTCATCATGTTTAACAGGCAACAACGAAATTCCCATTCTTTAGAGATAAAAAATGCCATTAACTCGGAGGATTATTTACTCCTTCTCGACCACGGAATCCAGAGTAAAGAAGCTGATAACGTCCACTACAAGAACCAAGTAGAGCATTTGAGAGATTTTTTTGGAAGAAAAATTAGTCATCCTAAGAAATTTTCAGGAAACCAAAAAGATAAGAAAATTCAGGAGAAGTTAATTAAGATCAAATAGTAGTATGTCATGTGATTCAAAAAGGATATGGAGACTTGATGACTAAATGAAAGAAAGTTGAGCAGATAAAAGGAAAAAAGAATTTAGCATGTGCAAGAAGAAAAAAATCTTAAGGAAGAAGACTCTGAAGACTATTGCTCAAAAATTTTTTTATCTCGAAGAAAAATCCTCTGTAGGATTGACCAAAGATCAAGACCAAGAAGATCAATACAAAACATTGTACATACAAAAGGCGTAGAGATAAAAAATGATTAATGAATCTCTGATAAGTTTGAAAAAAGATTCACCATTATTCACCCTCGAAGACAAATGGCAAGACCAAGTTCAAGGCCCCTGCATAATCCAAGAAAAGTGTCAACACCCTATCTTACTGGCCCCCACACATTTCAAGACGAAGAACAAACACATGTTCTAAATTAGTAGCAATCCACATGTATGTAGATAATTTAAAATGGCGTCTATAAATAGCCATGCATATCAGTTGTAATATATATAAATAAGCATAAGCAAAGAATACATAGTAAGCTATCTACACACAAACACTCGCAAAAAATTTAGCATTCTCAAGTGTGTTAAAGACTTTTCGATTGCTAATTTTGTTCTTAATCTTTTTCTTTTCTTTTGCTTTCACAGCCTTTTCTTTCTTCTGGAGGGTCCTACTGCAGAAAAGTTTTTTTGGCCTTCTTGTATTCCTTCAATTATGTCTAACAAACTTTAAATGGTAACGTCTTCACTAGGGTCTTGGTTATCACATAAAATTTATTTTTCTTCATTTGAGTGTAGCATATTATCATAAGTAGATTGGGCTAAGTTATAATTAACTAGGTAATCAAATTTTCCACTGGCCTGGCCTAATGTGTTCCAAATTTCAATCTTGTTAAAATTATGGTCTGTAGCAAAAGAACCAATTTGCTTAGTCTGCCTACGTGAAGTAGAGGAGTCAAGAGTCCTCTAAGTCTCTTGAGATTTTGGCAATCATATAGCCTTCCCCGGATTTTAAAAGTTTTTACCAGCGATCGGTAACACTGGACTAGATTTTGACTTATTGGGCTCGGAAGAACCTTTTTCGACATTCATTGGGGAATACTCACTTGTCCTAGTCTTCATATTATTCTGGGCTCAAGATTGGCCCTTTGGGAATGCAAGCTTCAGCTCCACGAGTCATTTTTCAAGATCTGCAACTTGTTTTGAAGAGCAAGTTTTTCGTATAAGTCGCTTTTGATTAGTCTCATTAAGGATCTTATAATTCTTTTGCATAGCTTCATAACGGTTACAATAAAGATTTCTTGAATCTATATCTCTAGCAATACATTATTCTAAAGGTGGTTGTTCAAAACTTCTAAGGGAAGGAGAGATACAAAAATTTATACCAACTGCACTTTTGCTAGTGTCTAAAGCATCTTGGAGATGATAAAAACCCTTTAAAAGAGGATTTCTAACGTCTTTAATATTTCTATCTACTATCTACAATGTACCACCACGGACTGCGAGAAATATGCCCCTATATATTCTAGTTTTTGGATTCTTCTTGGTCTTTTGGATTCTTATTATAGGAAATTCATGAATTGTCCAACAAACATTTTTCCTCTTTTGAAAGAGAAATCTGTGAAAATAACTTAAAAGAAATGTTGCGATTAGGAAAACATGCAAAAACAAAAATAGTGAGATATTAAGATCACCTATAGCCAAAGAAGATTTAATCCCTACAGAAAAATCATAAAAAACAATAGAGCATTGTAATATAAAAATTTAAAAGGTTAACGATTTAGAAAATAGACTATTAGAACTAGAAAAAGGAAGGGTAGTTGAAAAACCCAATCCAGAACTAGATAACTTAGCAACTAAATTAGAAAATTAACTTTAGGAAAAAAGAAAGAAAATAGTAAAACTAACAAGACTAATTGGATTTATACATAATGGATAAAGATAAATAGATTGTAAGTAGTACTAGTAGAATATCAAGAAACCCTTTAATGTTTATGGTGGTTAAAAGAACTGTACCAAACCAAGATTAGAAACCTTAATTGATATCGAAGAACAATTGAGAACTTTTAGACAATATAAGTTAAAATCAGAAAAATCCACAAAAATATATAAAAGAGGAAATATATTTAGTGAGACGGTAATACTTCAGCACAGCAGAGAAATATATGTTTCTTGTACTCATGAAGACTAGAGTGTATCGTTAAATTTAATTGAAAAAGAATCTTACAAAGAAATATTACACAAAAACCTTCAACAACCACATTTAGGACTAATAATGGTAGGAATAAAAGGACCACATAGAGAAAGTTTAGAAGCCAAAGCATGAATACATTTATACGATGTCAGATTCTCGAGTTTAGAACAAGAGTTATTAGGAAGTATAGAATGAGACATGAAAAATAAAGGAGTAGTAGTTTATTGTACACCAGGTTATTTAGTAAGATCTACAACACTTTATCAAGAGATAAAAATAGGAATACAAGCAAGAGGATATGAAATGAATGGAAATGAAGACAATTTATTAATTTGTACTGGATTTATAGGAAGACTTGGCTAGAGTAGCACTACAAATTATAAATTAGAACATGAACGAATAATAACTTTAACAGGACAAAAAGGAATTAGAATTCCTGCTAAGAATTTCTATTTAGAAAAACATCTAAGATCAGGCTGGAATGTGAAAGATTTTATTAAAAAGCCAATGTTAGTACCAGAAGACAATATAATGTACAAAAATAGAGATAGAAGCCTTAATCTTCAATTTGGAAATTATAAGTTTCAAACAGAAAATAATAAAAGCGATGAGATGAGATTGAATGTAAATATTTTGAAATAAATGATGAAGATTTTGAAAAAGAACAAGAATTTAATATTTTAGAAGAAGAAGATGAAAGCGATGATGATGAGGAAGAATTTGGATATATAGATATGGAATATTATCCAAATCTTAGAAAAAGTAAAGAAACTGAAAGTAAAACATAAACAGAAGAAGATAATAAAGAAACACTAGAAATAAAGAGAGAGATGAATGAAGAGAGTAGTAAAAGATTTAAGAAAGAATCAGACTCAGAATTTGGAAGAATAAAAGAACCAATGAGTAATGGATATGATTTAGGATGAAAATAACCTTTCCATCTAGGAAAATTAAATGAATGGGAAGATTACAAAAATATAGAAGTAAAGGAAAAAGACAAACTGAAGAAGGATGTAATTTACCAACAGCTAATGATAGAGGATTAATTCTAGAACTTAATAATTGTAAATCACAAGATAGACTAGCCACAATAACAAAATGGGAGAATTCAATAATAAGAGCATATAATAGTGTACCGGTTTAAATGAGTGTAGAAGAAATGTGGGCTTATTTAGAAACCTATTTAGGAAAGACAACATTAGATATTTATGTTACAACTAAAAGATTAAAATCAGATGAAATAAGAAAAAGAATGTTCGAAAGAGATAACCCTAGAAACTTTACAAGCCCTATTAAAGAAATAATAATGGGAAGTGACCCAAGTAGAGATCATACATATGAACAAAAAGATCAATAGAAGAATTAGAAAAGCTTATTATAACAAATATAAAATACATACAACCATTTTTATTAGAAGATTTTGAAAGATTAGCTAGTACAGCAAGATTAGCATTGGACGTAGACATAGCTAAGAGATTATATAGAAAATTTCCAACTCCTTGGAGTGAAAAAAAATAAAAAATGAAATAGAATCGAAAAAACTTGTAGGTGTGCAATAAGTTCAATCATAAAATTCATAGCAGATAAATTAAAAGAATATTTGTAGAAGAAGTAGCTAGAAAACAAGTTGAAAAGCTTAACTATTCTTTTTGTTTAGACCTTTATGCCTGTCAAGTATATGATTACAAACCAAAGAAAAGACATAAAAAAAAAAGAATATTAAAGACAGTGAAAAATATAAGAACATAAAAATATAATAATAAGACCAAGTAAAACAAATAGTAAAAAGAGAAGGCATAATTACAATAGATATGTTAGAAAACCAAAAGATAGGAAATATTGCGAATGTATTGTGGAGATTCCAGATACTTTTATAATAAGTGTGATAATTAAAATAAAAATAAATAGAAAATTAAAAAAGCTTTGATTTTTAAAGACCTTCAAATTAATGCTATACAAATTTCAAATAATTAGACATGTAGCTCAGTTTGTAGTATCATTACAAATGAAGAATTAGATTTAGAAAATTTAGAAATAAATACTTCAGATGAAAGAAGCAGTAGTTCAAAGACGAAATTTTTTTAGACACAGAAATGATGAATATTAAAACTTTTATGCATAAATGGATTAGAGGACAAGAATCCATGATAGACACAAAGTATGGATTTTAGTGGATTGTTAAAATGGGTTAGACCCCATGATTTGTAAATTAGCTTGCAAATAATAAATTGACATGGATCGTAATGCTCACGCTAACAAAACGAGATTGATAGAGAATGTTGCAATCAAAATGCTGCCCTTGAGAGCAAAATTCCTATCTATAACTATGTCTTTGTTAATTTGAATTCTAATTACCTGAGATGCTTGTGCTCGACAAATGGATTTCAAACTTGATCTTGATCACGTTGTATCTGATGCAACCTAAAAGGTTGAATCCATAAGATCAAATTAAGAGTACAAGGCACCTAAGAGGAGCTAAAAACTTCATTTTAATGAGACGATCAAATAGTTTGATTTTATCATAAATGAATATGAAAAGTGTGTACAAGAAGTTAATGGAAGTATAATCTTGTTTCTAATACGGTATAGTGATATATGTTATTAGAAAACGATATCTCCAGAGAATGTCTAAGGTTTTCTCCACTACGGATTTAGAAAAGGTATATAATTTTGGGATAAAGATCTATGCAAATAGATCTATAAAAATGCTTAGCCTATCCGAATCCAAGTACATAAATAAAATCTTTAGAAGATTTTTCATAAAAGAGTCTAGAAGAGAACTCTATCGTATAGGGATGGGACTACACTCTCAAAAAGGTGTTGGAGAACACGGATTGAGAGAGATAACATAGATAAAAGTCATTATGCGCTTGCAAAAGAATCTATCTCACATGCGATGTTATGCACTATAGCAAATATCTCACATGTTTTGGAGAGGAAAGAAAGTTTCCAAGAAAACAATGTGGGAAACATTAAATAATGGTCAATGAACGCTATCAAATGCTGAGAAGCATTGAATACATGTTCTCATTGAGAAATTGAATTAAGAGTTCAAATATATACAAGCGACAGTTCTCAGTCTGGAGAGATTATAAACTAATCTCAATCCAGATAGACAGTTACTCATAAAAGTAGTATGATCATTTGGAAAGGTACCAAATGAATACAACTACTCCAACCCAGTCATGGAAAGGTTCCAAATGAATACAACTACTCAAACCCAATACACAGCTACTTTGGAAATAGCAAGAGAAGCGGTTTGGATTGTTCAGTTCTTAATTGAACTCAAATGTCTTCGTGGCATTGTTGATCCAATAGAGATTGTGATAACAATGGAGCCATCGCACAAATGAAGGAAACCCAAGTCTCATCAACGATCTAAGAGTGTATTGAGGTAGTGTATCTCTTTAGAAGAGATAATACACAAAAATGATAAAAGGATAAAATGAATCCAAATGATCCTTTGACATGGTGGATGTCTTAGCATATTCATGATGGTCATGATGAAGCTATCTGTATTACATACAATAGCATTTTGATCTGTTTGTGTAAGATTCTTGTGTTGTAATCTATGTAAGATATTGATGTGCACAAACGCCTAATTAAGAGATGCACTTGAATGGAAAATATATTAATTTATATATTTGTGTTGTTTTATCATAACGACTAAAACAATAGAGTCCATAGAATAAATGTGGAAAAAATTGTTAATTACAAGGTGTTGTGATTGTAAGATACAAGTTGCTAGCCCTATTCTTAAACTGTCCCTAGTTATAGCAATAACCAGACATGGTTGTTGTTATCATGGATACAATAGCATGTGTTGCATCTCTTTCTTAAGAAGAAAGTAACTGATCTCACAAGTTAGAATGTGGAGACATTCGGATGGACATATGATGCTTCATTAGTGGAACAAGCATCTAGATAACCCATCTATAGATGTTATATGGATAGTTATCCTTGTTTTAGTGGTTGATCTCTAATGTATGGTGATGGAATTGGTCCTTTGACTTAAGGATACCATAAAACCTTATGTAAGGATTGCTTTACTTTGGCGGACATTGAACGAGACTCTAATCATGAGTTGACTGAAAATGCCGTACGGGGTATAGTAAGAGATGCATGAAGGTTGTGAGTATTCAATAAAGGATTTATCACTCTCGGATAATGGAAGATTATAACCTGCATTTCACTCAGTCAAGTTGATATAAAATCCTTGGTTGAAGTGGGATTGTGAGATTGAAAAGCGATTTCAATTACAATAGCTATTTTAATCAACGTTAAGTTAAGAGCGAAGAACATGGTTGGTTGAACAAGATTGATGCGAATCCATACCTCTGAACCAACTGGGTTATATTGATGAAGGGATTATAGTTCCACGGTAACCGCACATGTAAAGGATTCGTCATTCGCACATGACTTATCCCGTCACATGGATTGCCATGACACATTGCTAGATGTCAATCATGGATGACGACATGGGTTGATCGATTTGGGTGAATCGATGATAAACTAAAATAGGGATTTCACTTCATCCTATCCTGATAAGATCAGAATAGGGACACCATGACATTTGCCATTGTGAGTGGGAGCCTTGATGGGCGTTTATACACATGCGCCAATTTACACCGCAAGCGCACAGACCGTTCAAGTAGTAAAGTTTTGGATTTAAAAGTACAGATATTGTTCCCTCAAGGACTTGAGTGATTTTACACTAGATAATTGTGTAGTATAATACATATATATAGATATAAACATATTTTGAGAGTGGAAGTTGTTTGATTATGAACTTAAAAACTTTAAAGCATGCGATCAAGCTGTAACGCCCCAAATCTACTTAGATTCAAGCCGCTAAACTTGCTTCTAGATGTCGTGAACTTACATAATGCGGAAAGTAAAGATTTTTAAAACAAATGTTTATATTTTCTCAGACCAATAGCTATTGGTAAGCAAATCCTAATGAACACTATTCTTTTAAGGAAAAAGGTAATGATAATAATAATATTGTAGAATAAAGATATAACCTAGGAATTTAAAAACAATATCTAGTCGTTCGCTAAATTAAATAAAATAAGGAATGCAACTAATTGACTTCTTTGGTTGATTGCCACTATCGCCTGCTCCTATGCCGCCTCTTAATCTGTAAAATTCGTTAAAAATAGGAAAAATGTGAGCAATGAATTACTCAGTAGGTCCACTGCGCACGTTAGTCAAACTGTAACAATATGACAGGTACATGCATGCATATCATGAATTACTTGCGTCTGGACGAAAAATAAACGGGCACGTAAACATTTAACATTCTTGTGCCTGTAGGCTTCTTGACATTCATGTGCTCGAAGGCTTCATAGCATTGTTGAGCTCGAAAGCTCCATTTCATTCATTATTCATAAAATGGCATAGGCAATGTACACTACACAAATAGTTTTCATAACAGGTGCATAGACAAGAAAAATAAAATTTTAGTTTAGGGACCTACCTGATTTTCTGAGTTTGAGCGTAGCTTGGGGGTGGTTTCTAATTCTCTAAATCCTGCGTCGTCTACAATTAAACGAAATTATTAAATTAGCGCTAGACGTTCGACTTATAAAATAAATGAGTGGATTCGGCTAATGTTTAAAACTATTTTTAGCTTTACTCATTTAAAATAAGTAAAATTGTTAGAATAAAATAAGAATTATAATTTAAATAGAACTAAGTTAAGTAAAATTAGATATTCATTATAATGAAACTAAATAGAGCTAAATAAAGAGGAAATTGAACATTATAGCACACCTAATTAGAAAAATAGAATAAATTAAATTAAATTAAATTAAAATATAATAGGATTTTCCACGAAACCAAATAATTTTGGATAAAACGATTTAAGATAAGATTTATATTGAAATTTAAATGGAATCACATTAAATTTGCTTAAACAAGCATCATTATAAAGTTAAATGGAATTTAACTAAAATAAAATAATTATCATAATATGTGTAAATAAAATTAAACTAAATAAGATGAACTTGCCATTAAAATAGAATTAAGTAAAATAATGCGCAATAAAAATTACGATGAAACCAGTTAATATTGGATAAAATAAAATAGAGTAGGGGATGCAATTGGCTAATGGAAAAGTTTGGCTTTCGGAATTATTTATAAAAGTAAGATATTAAAACAAATATAGGGACTAACTAGTAAAGTGCTATTAAAAGTGGTGTCTAAGTAATAAAGTGCTATTAACAAGTGGGGACTAAGAGAGTAAATTCCTAATTAAATCCCCAAATTGGATTCAATTGCAGCAAGCTTCTCCCTCTCGGCTCTCTTGTATACGAAATAGAGGAATTCAAATGTGCTACTTGATTCCCTAAATCCGATCCCTCCCTCAAGCTCTTCTTTCCTATTCACTGATTATTGGGGCAAGGTGCTAATCAATGGTGTACATGTATATGCGTGTGTGTACATATGTGTATCTATGTGTATATATATATGCGTATGTGCTTGAGCATGAATATATGTATGTATGTATGTATGTATGTTCGGGTGCTTGTGGGTTTGGCCATGGGTGCGTGGATGGTGGGTGTACTAGTGGTGTTGGAGGTGGACGGTGGTGGTGATTATGGTTGGCGATTTGGTGGTGGTGAATGATGGAGGAGGCGGTGACTACATAGCTCCCGAGTCGAGTTGTCGACTCGGCAAAACCTTTGGTTTCCATAGCTTCACATACTCTTCTCTCTTTTCCTCTCTGTATACACGATTGAACAAAAGAATGTGATGGTTGTGTGCGTACGGTGATTAGTAGAAAATCAATGAAAGAAACTAGGGAAAAGAAATCACCGAATGATGAAACTAAGACTAGAGAGGTGCTTGTTCGCGTCTCGAGTTGTCGGCCGGGATTTTCCTTTGCTTGAGTTGGGAGTTGCTGCTGCGTTTGAGTAGTTTGTAGGTTGCAGTGATACGAGTTTATAAAAGTGAGGGAAAAGAAGAGTTGGTTGATTGTTAATAGACTTCTTGTCCCTCATGCGTTTGTACTTTGCAGTCATGAAGGAGTTGATTTCCCGGAAAATTCTAGTTGTTTGCTTGAAGACGTTGTCTTGACTTCTAAGAAAATATTGGAAAATAAATCACCAAGTGGTAGGACT
Source organism: Jasminum sambac (assembly GCA_018223645.1). Classification (NCBI taxonomy): domain Eukaryota; kingdom Viridiplantae; phylum Streptophyta; class Magnoliopsida; order Lamiales; family Oleaceae; genus Jasminum; species Jasminum sambac. The sequence goes on from CP073640.1 coordinate 30,108,409, forward strand.
AGTTTATTAGGATGCTAATAAAAATGAAATAAAATTAGTTAATGGAACAACATTATCATTATTTTTCTTTATAAATAATAATAAAAAGGAATATCTATTTTAATTTATAAATCAATATATATATATATATAATAATTTTAACTGTAGACGGGCGACGCAGGTTTTAAGTAAATTCGAGCAACGGTTTAGCGCATTAATCAAAATCTTCTCATAAGATAAAAATTTCGTGTCGCTACACAAGTAAAGTAAATGCTCGTAACACAATAATAACTTAAGAGAAGAAATAGAGTTGAGATTGTTGACTTTAGTTGATCACTATGTAATTGATGCTCTGCTAGCTCTTACACAAGTTATTTGTCATTTGTGTTAGATCCGATTTTCCTTAAATAGGTGATTCCTCACTCGAATGTCAAACCACCCCTTTCCAATCAGTTCAACCTACTATATCTCTATGTTGATTGAAGATTGATCCAAAGTATAAAACTTTGTGAAAATACTCAAAGGATCATCCAATGTGAGAGGTATATCTCTATCCTCACTAAGTATTTGGAGTGAAAACTATTTGGTCTAAGTTAAATATTCTTTTCTCAAAGCCTATTTAACTCACAAACAACAACACTTATCGGCCAAATAAGTGCAGACCAACAAAAGCAATGGAGTACACACACAACTACAAGCAACTCCATGTTTCAAACTAGCTTAGCACGAATAATATGATCAAACTTTACCAGCAATCTCAACTAAAAAGATTTGCCCCATAATAGAAAGTAAAAACATCATTGAAATGTAAATATTCATTACCATATGAAATTCAAAAGTTAAATACAAAGAAGATGATAAAGGGACTCCCTTTAAGCCATAGATTTGAAGCAAACCACCATCATCTTCAACAAATACAAAGCAAGTGTAAAATTACCTAGCTTTTCACCTCTTTTTTCTTTTCTTGAGAGCCTAAGCGAAAACCAAGTCTAAGATCCTCAAAACATGCCCTAAATATCCAACTAAAAAGAAACCTAAAACTACTTGAAAAGCCTCAAAGCTTGAGGAGAAAATAGGAAAGAAATAAATGAAACAGCAAAAGCAGGCCAAACTCCCATTCTAGTTCTGGCAAAATTACTGTCGTAAGACTTATTTATATGGCCGTAATTTTACTGTTACGGCCGTAAGACTTCTTTGTAAGGCCGTAATTTACATTCTGCATCTTTTCTGCATTTTCATCAACTTGATCAAGTGCGGCCGTATGAAATAACTTACTGTCGTATTTCACGTTCTACATAAAAATGGCATCCAAGCTGTATGAGATACAGCCGTATAAAGTTATTGTATGGCCGTGTTACCATCTTACGGCCATAAGACTTGTAATTACGGCCGTAAATTTTTCCTGCCTCTAATGTTCTTCATTTTAGCTCTCAGCTTGTCTTTTTCCACTCATTTCCTTTATTTTCCTTCTCGTTTCACATTATGAAGCTACATAGATCAAATTGGAGAATTAAAAGTAGAGATCTGCTCGTTTTATCGATTTCCAGAATGTTAAAGGCACCTGAAAAGTGTGTGAAAATGACCTATCAAGCATGATGGGTTATACATAAAGTCAAGTACTCTGTACTCATATCTTGAATTGGACCTTATCCAAGTGAGAGAATATTAGTTATGGTATACAAGGCCCAATAGTTGGAATAGATTAAATGGTTTATGCCCAAATAATTAATTTAATTAATTTAAGGGTTAAGTTATCTTGGGCTTTAAGAAATCCAAAGTCCAATATGTTTGTTAGAAACATATAAATAACCCACTGTTGTTTCATTACTCATTAAGTAATTTTTTCTAAATTCTCTCTACATGCTTAGCTAGCACTAGGATTCAGAGAGGTATCCTACTACGAAGTGTTCATGATTCAAGAAAGGTCTTGGCATGTAAATCACCATTGGAGACCGAACGTTTGGATAGCTATAGAGACAAAAGAACAAATGAGAGATTCACTGTGAAATCCGCTTCTATATCAGTAATCTCTATTCACATATCTTATCTAAGAATAAGTAGATCCAGTTTTGAATTGTTTGTTTTTGCATTCCGCTGTGCATGTTTTATTTGACAATTTCTAACAATACTTTCGAAAGACATTCCAGCAAATGGGGCATAGAAAACTGACCCTTTATTAACCCTTTATTAATTAAAACTTAAAAAGCACCTAATTTCCATTTCGCAACTTCAACCATGTATAGTTAATATGTCAGCATAATAATTGATTAATTAATTAACAGTCAAAGATATATTAATGTTCCTCCGAAAAATTAATTTATTGAAATTGACACTCCAAAGACCTAATAATGCACTCGCCGACTAGGGATTAAATCCCTCTACTATCTTAGGAAAACTTTAACATAAGAATATTTTGTAGTGACAAATTTTTCACTAAATCATAGAGTACGAGCATGTTTATGTGGACTTAAAAATATTTGTGTGAAATTCTAAATCAAATTCTGATTCTAAATTGATTCTTTTTATTACTTTCTTATACATTTGAGCTCTTAAACTTCATTTATTACTTTGAAAATATTTAATTTTCATAATAATTTATACTAATAACTAAAAAAATAAAATAGCATTCCAAATCACATGCAACACACGTGTTACACATTAGTACTAGTACCAGTCATTACTATATAAAATGGAGAATGAGTGTAAAACGTTCATTTTTCTATTTTACCCTTTCAACTTTTGCTATTTAACAAAAATATCCTTAGTTAGTATATCTCATTAAATAAATATTTTTAATGTCATTAAGTATATTGAATGTGACAAATTAGGATATGTTTGATTCACAATAAATGAAGAGAAAGTTTTGTTTACTCGAATAGCGTATAGATTGTGTGGTATAAAATGGAAAATATTGCATTAAAAATATAAAATAATTATATGTGTGGTTGAAAATGAGGAGAGAGAAATTGTTTTAGAAATTTATTGTGAATCAAACATACCCTTAATTATATTGTAATATTTTTTTATGTTGTCATGTTTATTGGATTTAATTATGTTCTCTTAGTTGCTATTATAATTATAATTTTAATGTAGTCATAATTTTTAAGCAGCTAAATTTAAAATTTTTTATTTCTTAGATTAGCTCTAAATTTTTAATGTTGTAACATTTGTCAATATAAGTCATAAAATTATTTGAACAATAATATATATACAGTAATATAATAAGTCAAATATTACATCAAAACTCATGCATTTTATTTCAAACATGGTCACATAAATATTGTGTTAATATCTTTAGATTAGGTCAATAATATTTAAAATTATTTGTCGAATATGGAACCATAATCAATTGAGGCATACAATTTTATGCATTTGTTCTTTTTAGTAAGTCGGTTATCTATTGGTTGTTATGTTTGTAGTTTTTTTAGTATTATTATAATAAGTTTTCTGAGTATTATTACATACTAATTTTAGTATTAATTATTGCTTCATTTTTTAACGAAACTGCTAATATTCTCTATTAATTGCACGGTTTGGAATAATTTAATATTGTATTAATGATTGTTCAACAATTTGTAACAGATTTCATCTATTTGATATTGAATGGTAAGAAATATTCCATATTATAAAACTTACATTTATTTTCAAACTTAATGTATCATAATATTTCTATCTTTAAAATTATTTTCGATTTTATTTTAAGTACAGTTTATCACGTAGTTTTAATATCACATGTAACGCACGTGGCGCTTACCAGTCTATAAAAAGTGGGGATGTTGGAAAATTCTTTGATTTCCAATTTTTCCCTTGACTTTTTATGTTAATATCAATTTAAACTTAGTTTAACATATTTTAATTAAATACAATTATTATTATCCTACTTTACATTTATGGTTTGCCTCTTGGAATTCCTAAATTAGGCATAATGTTGTATTAAAATAAAGAGTTACTTTCATATAATATATTTGCTTAATTTCACATTCATTTTCCGTTTAATTTTATATATTTTAGCATAAATTTTTAATTTTGGTTTATCATTATTTTCATCAATTATATTATTGAGATGTCTAAATTTTAATAAGATTTATAGATGAGAATGGTTTTTTTTTTGTACGATAGTTTTTTTTATGTATAAAAACGTGGGGCATTTGACCACGGAGAAGTTCATTTGTGATATCTACAATACATAGCAAAGGAGAATGATGAAAAATATTTTAATTGATTAGTATATCTTTTCTCATTTGTCTTAAATGTCCTTAATTGATATTAATAGAATTATAACATTTATATTGTACCATTGATATTTACCTTTACATTTATAACCATAGTAATCATTCTATTTGTACATGTTAATAAAAGCGTAGCCTAGCAGGAAATTAAATAGCCATATTTTATTACACTCATTTGATAAATCGAGCATATGGAAAAAAAATATTATGCATGAATATTGTAATTATGTACTCACAATTATATTCAAATTAATTCACCGTTTTAAGTGTTTATGCAGAATTTTATAATAGTATCTCTTTATATATTCTTTTTAACAATATTTTTGCTTATGTAATTATTTTAATTACGAGTATTATTACGTTAAAAACAAAACATTACAACTATCATTCATTTTATACATTACACGTGCAACACAGTACGTTTTTAGATGCTAGTTAAAAGAAATATTCATATGTAAAATTTTGTTAATAATTTTGGAGGTACTTGTCTAGTTTAATTTACAGAGTCAAGATTAATTATGACAAATGACACTGAAAAATTTCCGTTCAAATCCTTCATTTGTTTCAAAATGGAAGACATAAATTTTCAGGGTAAATTTCACAAAAAGTCCCCAACCTTTGTAAAATATAGCAAATCCACCTCTATTCGTTTTTTCAACGTATGTGGCTACTAACCTTCCAAAAATTAATACCCAAGGTCCCTACTTGTTATTTACCATATGAAAATGACTTATTTACCCTTCTTCATATTAACTAAATAAATAATGAAATAATTACTTGATTATCAAATTATATTATGTTAATTACTGAAAAATCAAAAGTAATTTTCAAATTTCAAGTTTGTCAATATTTTCAAATTGAGGGTCTAAAATACCCTTTTCAATTTAAAAAAAATCCTAGAACTTAGGATTTAGGATCTAGAATGTCTTTCAGACTATAATAGGGTGATGTATAGTTGGGAATTTTGCCGGAGAAGATGAAGTATGCTGGAGAAAATGAAAATGCATTCTAGATCCTAGATCCTAGGTTTTAGGATTTATTTTTACGAGTGTATAATAATCTACTCAATTTGAAAATATTGATATTCTTGTAATTTAAATTAACTGCTGATTTAATTGGAATTAATATGTTTCAATTTGACAATTAAATAAATCACTTATAAATAATAATACAAAGAAAAATGGGTCAAGATAAGCCAACAATATTTAAAACAAAAAAAAAAGGAAAAAGAAGCAGAATTCTAATCTACGCGAAAATTATTATTATAAAAAATTTATATGTGCATAATAGTAATTATTTTGTTGATCGAACACCTTCTAGTGACTTTTTTAAAATACATAAACCAAGCTCAAAATAACATGCATAGCATATTTTACCATGACAGGAGGTGTGTACAGTAAGGTAAGGACAGGAGGTGTGTTTTCTTTATTTTATTTTATTTTATTTTATTTTTCCTGTTATGTTTCCCCTCGGTATCTAAAATAATGAAATAGATTATGAGAGGCACAGCTAAATTCCTTGTTGTACATAAATAACTAAAACACATTGATTTCAACAATATATATATTGTTACTATAAAAGATGTAAACAATAGAGAGACTTAGAGAGAATTTAATTCTGGCTAATTCTCATGAATGAATTTCATTAATAACTGCTCTATTTATATGAAACTGAATAAGACAATCGTGATTACATAATTTCACTGGGTATAATAGTCATTCACATATAATAATTACATCTTTTACCAAATTATTCCTCCACCAAATTATTCCTCCACCAAATTATTCCTCATAATTCATAACCACCACATTATTCTCAATTATTCATAACACCTAATAATTATTCTTCAATTATTATTCATAACACTCCCTCAACGACTATTAATACAAATGCCTCTGACTGCTTTGGAGAAACCCAATGGGAAAAAACTTCAAACCGACAAGGATAGCTTGGCGTGGTTATATCGCCTATCAAAACATTGCTCCCTCGATGTCTATCGCAGATATGAGTATTCACGTTCTTGCCTCGTTAAAACCTTGTCAAGAAAACCCATGGGAAAAAACTTGATCAAGGAAAAAGAGATAAATGCCCCGCTTGATTTCATATCATATCTAATGATATCTTTACTTACCGTAAATGATTTCAATATCATCATCGCTGATCTAAAGCATTAGCTCCATTATAACTTGATCCAATAGATACACCATCAATTTCTCCTATCGTTTCAATAATATACCATGAATATGTCTCGTTAAAACCTTATTAGGAAAAACCAAAGTGGGAAAAAACCCTAATGAAGGAAAAAGAGTACATTATTCATGTGAATACTTTTAAAGTTGCCTCATTAAAAACCTTACTAGGAAAACCCAATGGATAAAACTCACTAAGGGAAAAAGAGTGCAACGCCAGATTTTATACAATTATCGCCAGTAAAGCATTTCAAAATCTTTCATACATTTGTATGAGTATCATATACATTGGTTTTATACTCTTCGCTCATTTAGAGTGCATCAATTTTCTTACACAACTACAAAACATTCACCATGAACACATGTCTCCAAACACACAATTTAAAGCATATAAATTCATAGTAAAAACATGTAAACATATAAGTAAACCTTCATAACTAACTAACACTTAAAATATATCATTTAACATTTAATACTCACTTAATAGGTTATTTCATTCCTGTGGGCTTAGCTCACCCTTTTTGGGTACTCTATAAACACGTTTAGCTCATCCGATCATTTAATTTCCTTTCTGTACTACACACACGATCTGGGTAATTTAACTTTCATGAGCATGCAACATATAATGACCACCATGCTTATCTTTAAACTTGAGCAATAGTCATCATCACCTCATCATCTCATAAGTTAAGGATTTCACATTCACCATTTATCATCTTCAATATATCTCAATATTTTCATTATCATTGATCATATGTAGCGCTACATTTTCATATCGTGTTTCCACACTTTTCAATTTCATTTCTTTCCCCATATCAACATAACTTATCGAGATATCTCATTATCAATCCTCTTGTGGATTACACAATATAGTTATGTCTATATACTCTCAAGAGCATATGCCTCCATTATTAAGACCATCTTTTATAATTTGCTTTGATATATATGTTTGGGGAAATATCAACGCTTTCAAGCGCGCTAACTTATCAAAGCATCGTGAGTGATATATGTGATTGTTCATAGCCTTTCATGCATCTTTGAACTTCAAGTTCAGATTTCAATTTCGAGGATATAACATGATGCATTTATTTTCAACCTTTAATACTCCCCCTCATGTCGAGAAAATTTAGAACACCAAAACTCATACAAGCTTGGTATGATTTTAATCATATATGTTCTCATCATTCAAATTTAATATGGGAATTTAGACCGTTTGCATTCTATTCTCGATATCTGCAATTTATTTGAGGACTTTAAATAATTTGCCATATAATATCCCACTTGTATGCATACTCAATCCTTCGTGATTTATTCAAGTATTGGGATATACATTTACTACTTTATCATTAAACTGGAAATCATGCTCATACATGAGCAAATATTTCAGAAATTTCAAATTTCAATCATAAACACATGTGACTATCTAGTGGATCCATATCATAATATCTAAGTAGTCCACATGGAGGATGAGTGGGCCCATACTTCATCCTTTATTCCGATATTTGGATTTATTCTCAATATTGGCTAGTAATGATTTCATCATTTATCGGAACAATCATTGAAGAATTCTTTAATTTTTCACTTGAAATATTGATTTCAATAATTATTTAAACCGATGGTCAGTCCGGTTTTGCAACGCAGTATTATTGAACTTCTAGTTCAAGAAATTCTTATATCGATTTCACTAGTATCAGATAGTGCTCAATATGATTTATCATAGAAATAATTCACCGACATATTCCATCATCTTTTGGTGACATTATTGTCTACCACTATTCAAACACTGAGTTACTGCAAAACGCATCACATCCGGCTATTATTTAATTCAAAACGTAGCTCTTACGCTCATATTATTTATTTAAAATCTGGTCTTATTTCATACGTTACTTTATTATTCTATAAAATAAATCATCAAAATTATTGCAAAATTCATCCTAACAAGGGTCTATACATTATAATGGATCATATGCTCTCAAATCTTCTGAATACTATCCATCACTACCGATCAAAATCCTAAAAAGGATTTATCGATGTAAAGGTCGAAAGATTAAGGATGCTAATGAATAAGGGTATCCCTACAAGATATCCGATGCTTGATTGAAGCAAAGGTTCGATTATCCTGTGAGGTTTCAATTCCTTCTAAATACATGCCCGGTATGGGTAAAAGTAGTTTTTCAAAGAAACGGAGAGCAAAAAGATTAGGAGGATGCTACAAGTGTGCTCGATGGACATGTGACTTTTCTGATGTAAATCAAAGTGGGTACTTGTCCTAAATCGAGAAGATAAAATAGCATTCATTAAGGATGGATTGAGTAAGGAGCCTGGATGATATTCAACAAAGCTCTTGAGACACATCCTAGTGGACACGTACATAAGGTGAGCTAATGGCCTTATGGGCCAAATTCAAAGATCAACAAACGCTGCATACTTGAAAACTTACTTTAGAAGATCCTGCTTGTAAATTTAGTAGAAAAATTTAGCATAATGATTTTCCCATATTTATGTAAGAAAGCTCTGTAATAACAAAGATCAATATATTTCTTTATTTGTAAATATCGTTTTAATTTTAAGATATATATTATTTTTCACCATCGACAATTATATGTCATATCACTAAAGAAAATTTCTCGCTTTTCTCTTTCATATTTGTCAAAAAGTAAATAGTGCACTCAATTATTGGTTTTAAAATTTTTCTTTAAATAGAGGGATTCATATATCTCTCATGTTGAAAATATAGTGCAAGAGAGATAGGAGTAGAGATGGATGTGAGATTTTAGAATCATCTCATACAAGTCAACTTTAACCTCGCCATATTAAAACCGTATGTATTCTTGGTGGATCTAATCGGTAGGCCATATCCAATATGTGGATATGGCAAACCAACTCGTAAAAGAGTTAGGAGACAAGAAATCAATATACTATACGGAGGAACCAACAACAAACTTTTAGCTAGACTTATAATGGCCGCACAATCATGGGGAATAAGAGTTTCGAGTGTAATACCTTTCCATCTAGTTGGATCTAATACTCGAATTGGAGCCAGTTCTACCATGGGTCCAAAGAGGTTGGTGCTACAAAGCGAATCCATCCACAACCGCATGATGTATATGATGAATAATAGTGATGCTTCATTGTCCTTCCAGTGGCGCTACAACACTCCGGAGGAAATATTCAATATAGCCTCGTTGCACAAAGGAATTTTCATGTCAAACCAATAGGTTTGTTGAATATTAATAATTTCTTTGATGGCTTACTAAGCGTTTTTAGATCAGGGGTGTAAATAATAAGTTTATCTCTCATTCGAGAAAAATACTTATTTCATGGGCTAGTACATTGATGAACTACTCATCAAATTTCATGCATATGTTCAAGAACTGTGGAAGCCAGTCCCGCTTGGTCCGCACCACCGTGTCAGCGAAAAAGAAATTCGATCCTTTAAATATTTCATTATGAATCCTAATGTTGATGGTGTATGAGTTACTTGAGTATTTATACTCGAGACGCATCCCTCATTTATGGATTCAAGTATGTATATTCTTTTGCATTTTTATATTTTCGAGTGTTTAATGCCATCTTTTGATATTCTCAATATGTTCCACTTCGACTGCTTTTGTACTTCTTTCCGGAGTAATAATAATATCATATTGGCTTTATTCAAATACAGAATCTAGTGATTATGCTTCTTCAAGAGCATTTTATTCTCATATTAATACAATCTCATATCATCGATGAGATTACTTCATATAATTTCTCCATGCGATATATTATCTTTGGATTTATCAACATGGATCTATTGAGCATTTGATTTTCATCTATTTATCCAATGGTGACTTCAAGTACCACTTACTCAATTTTCTCCATTAATATTACTGTATATATGGGGAAGTAATTTTATTCTCATCGCCTACTACTTGAGAGTATGATTAGAATATTTGATCAACTACTTCTTTCTCGAGTAGGATTCGTTATAACCAATCGTGTAGTATAACCCACCACATTGAAATATGCACACCAATCGTGTGGTATTACCCACCACATTGGAAATATACTCAAACTATAAAGTGCATAAATTTAAATTCATAAATTAAATTTCCCTCCAATAGGTGGTAACCTACCTTATGGGAATTATTGCAATAAATATAAATCTACTGAATTTAAATAGCAAGAATTAAATTGCATAATATTTAACTACTTCTTCGTGAGTAGGATCTGCTTAATAGAAGGTATTACCCATCACTTAGCATATAAAATGCAGTAAATATATAAAACCTTCCATTTAGTGACAATAACCCATCATCAAGTAGGGAGTATTGCAGTAATTAAATTACACTAAATAAAGTCTTGAGAATTAAATATTGAATCTCGCTTCTACGAGCAAATTTGTTCTTCTAGAACAAATACTCATTACTTACAAAGAAGACACTTATCTTCTGTAATAAGTACATTATGTAATCGAACTCTTCGTGAGTTACATTAATATTTCGATCTATTAACTCAAATGGACTTCAAGCCATTTTATATAATCAATGGATTTAGAATTTCTTCATGAATATTCTATCCATTTTCACCGCCGCCACAAAATTAAAGGCTGATTACCCTAAGGGTAAAATTGTCCATTCCAATTCCAATCGTGCAAATTGTCAAAAATATTTTATCAATGTTTTACGATTGGAAAATTATCTCCTTTCTATTTCAATTTATCAATATCAAAATGTTCAAGGACTATTTTGTAACTTTTTCAAAAGTTGGTGTACTTATTTGTAAATTTTGAAAGTTTGATAATAACATATTTCAAAACGAGTTATTACCCTATCAATGTTGGTGTCACAAATCGAAGCTCTGTAAATCGAGTATAATGGAGTGAGAAAATTTGATTTTGATAATGTATGCTCCTTTATATCTCGAGAAAACGAATATTATAGTTTAATATATTATTATATTATAAAGTAATATAATATATATACCTTTTCATTTTTCTTGGAGAAGAATCAACATGCACGATTTCCTCCATTTGCCAATTCTTGAATTGCCCACAACTCTTTATCTCTCGCATGACAACGTTTTTGTTGACGTAAGATAGAAGAGTGAGACGTGAGAAAGTGGGAAAAGATAAGAGAGAAAAGAAGATAAGATTGATTGGAGATGGATTAGGTTATTTATAATAATTCGGTTTCGATACAGTAAGATCATCTATAAGATGCAATCAGTAGAAGATACTCCTTCATATTACTCAAATTGTAGACTGCGTCGTGATAACGCCAAGTTATAAAAGTATAGTAAACAATAGAGTAGATTTAGAGAATGAATTCTAAGGAATTCTCGTGAATGAATTTCATTAATAACTGAAGTTCTATTTATAGTGAAAACTTCGAATTGGCACAATCAGAATTACATAATTTCATCAAGGGTATAATAGTCATTCACATATAATAATTACATCTTTTACCAAATTATTCCTCCACCAAATTATTCCTCATAATTCATAACCACCACATTATTCTCAATTATTCATAACACCTAATAATTATTCTTCAATTATTATTCATAACATATATATATATATATATATATATATATGTGTGTGTGTGTGTGTTACAAGGTATCTTATATGTTCATGCAAAAAAAAAAAAAGTGTATATGTTTGGTCCAGAGAGAAAACTCATCTAGCCGAGAAGTATGTTAGCATATTACTATTAATACATTATTTTTCCTATTTTTTAAAATTCAAATTTGATCAAACAAATCACATCCACATATCTCAATCATCCAATTCCACTAAGTCGGTTGTTGCTATTAAATCTCAATCATCCAACTCCACTAGTTCTCTCGTTCTACTCATAAAAATACATTCTAATTAATACGCTAATTTGTGGGAAGATGATTAATTTTGATCGAAGAATGAATGAACAAAGCAAAATGTTGAATGAGGAGAACATGAAATTGGGGAGAGAATTGAAACTGACCTATATATATATATATATATATATATATATATATATTCTTCCAACATAATAGATTCTGTTCCAGTTGTGCTAATTAGTATCGATCTCCATCCTTCGACGACCGAGCCCCAATCTTAGTCAATCTTAGTCTTAGGCTAATTAATTTCCTCTCTCCTCCCTTTACGGCTTAGGGTAACATCTCTCTCTAGAATCGGATCTCTTCTGGATTCTTCGGTTCCAGAATCAAGAGTACTCTCCTTTCCTTGTTATACAATTCACAAGTCTCCTATATATAAATGTGATTATTGATGAATTGGTAAAGTTTGACTATTCTAGTTTGATATCTAGAAGGTACTGTCCAATCTATAATTTGACTTTGACCCACAATTTTCCATATATTGACTCCACAACAACATTTGACCAGTCGAAGGAACCATCTGACTTCTGCACCTTCTAGGCAGCTGCTCTCCAACTTACGTTTATTTTTCTCTGTTGTTCAGAGATACAAAATACAATACATGTCCGATCCCTTAATTTGTTTCTATTACTTAATTTATTTATTCCAATACTTTTTTCGCGGAAATTTTGCCAACGAATTTTAGTTATTCCTTCGTTTTTGGCGCCTCCACAGACATATTTGATATTACTAAGACATACATATAAAGGGTCATCAAAATGCTTAATTCATCCACACAAATTATATACTCCCTCCATCCCATAAAGATAAAGATAAACTTGTTTTTTTTTTTTTCATCCGTCCCAAAATATAGGTCACTTTCTATTTATCAGAAACTTTCGGGAACCATCGATGGTTCCTTAATTAAGGAACCATCGATGGCATTTGGGGGTTCGTTTGAGCTGTGTTTTGAAATCCGGGATCAGATCTGGAATCAGCACGACGAGAGTGAGTTCCAGAAATTTTTTGATTTTTTCCGGTGACTCCGTAGTGGCTGTAACCGCCGGTCAAAGTTTAACAATTTTTTTTGCCCAAAAATATTGCTTAAACTTTGACTTTGGCCAAGCCATGCACTACGGAGTCTCCGAAAAATTCAAAAAATTCCTAAAACTCACTCTCGTCGTGCTGATTCCAGATCTGATCCCGAATTTCAAAACGGAGCTCAAACGAACCCCCAAATACCATCGATGGTTCCTTAATTAAGGAACCATCGATGGTTCCTGAAAGTTCATGTTCTATTTATATCTATTTATTTTTTTTATTTTTCTTATTATATCATTATTTAATGGGCATTGTTATATGTAAAAGTATGCTATTATCATTTAATATACGGATATATATGAAAAAATACAACTATATATATGGAAAAATCAACTAAAATTTAATTTTCTAATAATATTAATTTCAATTTCTTAATCTTTGTGAAAGTCAAACTAAGCCTATCTTTATGTGATGGAAAGAGTAAAAGTTACTAGATACGATAAAAATGTCGATTCACTACATATAAATTAATAAATATCCTAATCATAATCCTTATCCTAATCCTAATATAATACTCCATCCATCCCATATATGTCTAAGTTTATTTTCCTTTTTGGGATATTCTAAATATATAGTTTTGTTTTTATATTAAGGAATTTCTTTTGTTCATTTACAAAAAAAAAAAAAAACACTTATTTGATTTGCCTAATTATAACCAATATTTTTTAACAGCGCTCATTAAATTAGAGCAGATTAGAAAATTAGTTGTAAAATTTGCTTTCCCAATAACTTTTTTTTTAATCTTTGGAAAACTTTCAACAAGCCCTTATAATTGGGATCGAGAGAGCAAAACTTGAAGTGCCACCTAGGCAAAGTGCCTAGGTGGCAGTGCTGCATTTGACATTATTTTTTAGGAATTAATTATTTTCATTATTTAATTTATTCTGTTTTTCTTGTTTAGTGTTATTTTCATCATTTTACTTTTTTATATGTATTTTTTATATTGTTCTAATTTTTGAATTAATTTATATAATTTTTTACAGTTCTTTTATATATATTTTTAGTGTTGTATGTATTAATTTAAAAAATGAGAATTAACATTTTCTATATATATTTTAATTTTTGAATTATATATATATCATTAAAAACAATTGAAGTGTCAACTACGCACAATACAACAGTTGGCAGTGGTTTTCCATTCATAATTTTTTTTACATATTTAAAAAAATTAAATAAAAAACCTCTTTTTATTTTTACCAAATTAATAGGGTAGTATGAGATAGCTTTCATAGGTAATATGTTTTGAGCGGTTTAAATAGCGCGTAATTTTTTGAGATCAAAGAATGAGTATAACGAATAATTAATTAATTAGAAAAGAAATAGAAAATGGCAACTTCCGCGTCCCATTTCATCCTTTAGCAAGCCACGTAAAAAATAATTATTAAAAATTATCATTCAATTATCTCTTTATTTTATGTCACAAATTACAAGTATCAAAAATTATTTTTTTATATTTAGTCCTCCATGCATTAATGAAAATGTGATAAGATGTCAAACTTACAACTTGTAGTACCAACTAAATTAATTCTGAAAGTGAAAATTAACTTTTTTATATGCAATTTAATACATACATATATATATATATAGTCTAACTATTAATAGTAAAAGAGCCACATTGGAGAGTGCCAATATGGCGCGCATATGCTAAAGAAAATAAAAAATAAATTTTGGAAAACGCATTAATTGAATTTTCATTTAAAAGTGTACAATATAGAAAAATCATAACAATTAATGCATTTATTGAAAATAATGAGGTATTAAATATTCCTGTATATAAAATATGTGAAACAGAAAAATCGAATTGTTATTATATACTTCTTCGGTCCCACTAAGATAGGCTCGTATTTCATTTTTGTTTGTCCCAAATTATAGTCTATTTTCCTTATTGGGAATATGATTTATTTTATATTTGACTAAAGTACCACTATTTAATATTATTGGAATACTAAAAATCAATTAGTTATTTTATCTCCCAAAGATATTAATAATGTTCACATTACTTTTTTGTCAATTAACGCAATGATAAAATAGGAACAATATATAAATATTTTGTGATTCCAATAATATTTAAGATGTTTTTTAATATGTTATGAAAAATACTGAGTGTCTATTTTAGTGAGACGGATGGAGTATATAACTATAGAAAACAAATTTGAATAAATATAATTTTTACAAATTGGGCATGAATTCGTGCGTTTACACCAGTTTAGTTTGTTTATAATATATAATATATTTATAATATATTTTGGCCATTTCAATTTGTTTTTAATAATCTCAATATACTTCAATTACTTTCATAAAAAATGTTAATATTTATTATTATTATTATTATTTCATTCATCTTTTGCCTCGCACGTTATCATAACTAGTTTAATTAAAGTGGTTGAGAATTATCTTCATAAGTAGTTCTAGATGGTTTTTTGTCTGCCAATTCATCACGGAGACAGTACTACTATTCTAAAATACACGTATAGTTATTATTACTATTTCCATCCAAAAAATATAGTCCATTATTTTTTTTTGTCCATCCCAAAATATATGCGATATTCCTTTTAAAGATATAGTTAAAATATTACTTATTTTTTATGCCATCATTTAATATACATTGTTATCATCAAAATAGAATAGTTGAAATAAAATATCTAATAAATGAGAGGGTATATTAGGAAAATAACATTGAATTATACTTTTCCAATACTATTAATTATATTTTTCTTAATCTATATGAAGATAAGAAAATGGTTATAATTTTGAGACGGAGGTAATATTATATTGTATTAGGGGTTATTTGATTGGGGATAGACGTTATTCGCGCGGTATTCCATGTAAAATGTGCGGTTGATATTATTTTGAAAAATGTGTATGTGGTTTAAAAGAGGAAAGAGAAGAGTATGGGATAAAAATTATCCTGGATAGAACAATACCTTAATGTATTATTATTGTTAGAACCTTCCGAATGTGCAATGACTTCGATACCCGTATTTGGGGACTACGTGCATGGAATATGTATTCAACGCTGGAGGCTGGCAATAGTTTTGTCTGTTGCTTGAACGTGGCAAAATATGCAAGTTGATTAATATGTTTTAGATATTTTGCCAGTCGACAGCGAAATTGCCTCTATCTAGATAAGATTCGAATGTATTAGATTATTAATTTCTTTGTCATTTAAATTTAACAAAGTTAAGATTTGTTTAATATTTCAGAATTCGCGTGATTCAACTGTGCTGCAACGGTTTAATATTTAATGAAGTTTTAAAAATCACTTTTACCATATTCATGGTTTCAATCATACATTTTTTCAATATAAAAAAGGGTAATTTTCACGCTTACGCCTTACTAACAATCTTTTCTCAACATAATAAAAAATAATGGGACAAGATTTCTCGACTCGGAATGTCTCAGTAATGCCAAGGGAGGAGTTCAGTTCAAATAATTGTGGTTTTTAGTTTGAAACTTTTTATTCGAATTTTCATCCATAAATTCGAAAAATAAAAAAATAAAAAATATACTTCATTTTATTCTATGTTGAAGTCTTATTGAAGCTGATCTAATACCTAATTATGTTTTGAAAATTGAATTAAAAGATATTTTGTGTATAATGAAATCCAAAACGTATGTTTTAGTCGCCCTTGTGTCAAAAAACAAAAATGAAAAAGAAATTATAATAGTAACTATTTTTTAATCCTTTGTAAGTGACTAAAAATAATTACATTCTGGCCTGCTCGGTGCTATAAAGCAAATATATTATATTTTTCTTTATATATATATATAGCAAATATCTCGTGACAATATTTGTACATTAAGAGCTTGTTCAGTTGGTGTGATATTTGTCGTGCACAATATTCCGTATAAAATATGTGGTTAATATTATATTGGAGAATGTATGTGTGGTTGAAAAGAGAAGAGAGATTTTTTTTTGTGTTGAAGGCAACCGAACAAGCTCTAATACTTAAAAAAAAGAATAATTCTAGATATACACACAAATTCACTATCACACACTATTACACCCTAATACATAAAATATGAAAAGATCAAAATACCCTCCGAATGTGAGGGGACTCATACCCCTATTAATATGTGATATTTTACCACACAAAAAATGTGTGTACTCCAAAAATTATTCCAAAAACAAAAATTGTACATTAATAAAATATAGAGTAGTACTTTTTAATTAAAATTAAAATATAATAATAGTCCATCACTG
This sequence comes from Jasminum sambac, assembly GCA_018223645.1. NCBI lineage: Eukaryota > Viridiplantae > Streptophyta > Magnoliopsida > Lamiales > Oleaceae > Jasminum > Jasminum sambac. The sequence continues at coordinate 30,125,949 of CP073640.1, forward strand.
CATCACATCATTCCTTTAAAAATAAAAATAAAAATAAAAATAAAAATAAAAATAAAATAATAAATAAATAATAGTCCATTACTGCAACTTGGCAGAAAAAATTTGAAATTGAAATATTATAAGTTTTTGAACAATAATTGGTCATGAAGGGTCAAAGAAGATGTCTTGAAGAAATTTCTTGGTTGAAACTCCAAAGCCGCGCCTTGCAGTTCCATAACTATTATAAGTAGTTGGAGCTCCAGGTTTGGGAGAAATACCTTTCTAAACAATTTTTTTTTCTTTTTTTCTTTATATTAAATCGAAACCCATTTCATAAAGTTAAATTTTCTAACCCCACCCCCCCGGCCTTTTGTGGGAAAATCAGTGACAGATCGAAATAATCCAAGTTTCATTTGCATTTTATAGATTATTCCTGGGCATTAAGCTGCTGTGTACGATCCCATTAGAGATTAGAGATCCAAGTTATTTGAATTTTTGATTTTGTTGGCATAGTGGAGTGAAAATGGATTCGGGGGATCTGTATAAAGCTAGTAGTAGCTTAAGAGGGGGAAGTAAACATATGGGAAGCTTGAGAGAAAACAGTTCATCAATATGGAGGAATACTGGTATGCAAGTATTTTCGCGTTCTTCGCGAGAAGAAGATGATGAAGAAGCTCTTAAATGGGCTGCACTTGAGAAGCTTCCAACCTTTGATCGTTTGAGAAAAGGGCTTTTGTTTGGATCAAAGGGTGCTAATGAAGTTGATGTCCAAAATCTTGGGTTTCAAGATAAAAGGAATTTGGTTGATCGGCTCGTTAATGTTGTTGATGAAGATAATGAGAAGTTCTTGTTGAAACTCAGAAACAGAATCGACAGGTAATTTTTTTTTTTTAAAAATTTTTAATGTGTTTCGTTATGGAAATTAAATTCTGATTGATGTTGTCGTTATGTAGAGTTGGAATCGATTTACCGACAATCGAAGTCCGGTTTGAGAATTTGAACATTGAAGCAGAAGCTCATGTGGCAAGCAGAGCTGTGCCTACATTTATTAACTTCAATATTAATATGATTGAGGTAAAAACAGTAGTATACATATAGGACTCTGGTAATTACTGAAGAATGTGTGAGTCTAACTTGTTCTTTTTTCCATGTCTTAAAGACCATATTGAGCACACTGCATATTGGAAGTAGCAAAAAGAGAAGTTTTCCTATCCTTAAGGATGCAAGTGGAATCATCAGGCCTTGCAGAATGACATTGCTTTTAGGCCCTCCGAGTTCCGGGAAGACAACACTTATGTTGGCTTTGGCTGGAAAACTCGATCCTTCTTTGAAGGTAAAAAAAAAAAAATATTATATATGCATATACGTGCCACTTCTTGATGAATATGAATCATGGGCGTGTTCTTTTAATTGATGAAAGCCACCAGATTTGAATCTGAAGTAGAATTTGAATTTTTTAAAAATTGAGTGGTGGGATTTGTGCATACGCGTGGTCAAGTTAAATTCGTGAATGTGATTATTTTTAGGAAATTCAATTTTGAAATAGAATTGGTTTGATAACACGAGTTAAATTCATCAGGTTTCGGGGAGGGTAACCTATAATGGACAAGGAATGGAAGAGTTTGTTCCTCAAAGAACAGCTGCATACATTAGTCAGCACGATCTGCATATCGGAGAAATGACTGTTAGAGAAACTATGGCTTTCTCTGCCAGATGCCAGGGGGTTGGATCCCGCTATGGTTCGTTTCATTTCTTTTCTTTGTTTCTTTATTTATTTTATTTTCAGGGATGAAATTTTAATTCAATGTTTACAATGAAATTTATGCAGAGATGTTAGCAGAGTTGTCAAGAAGGGAGAAAGCAGCAAACATCAAGCCCGATCCCGATATCGATATATACATGAAGGTGAAATAGACTTTCCAATTTCAAATTATTACTACGGTCACTCATACTGATGTTCAAAACTAATAGACTAGATAAATTGTTTTTAATTTCATATTTCATGGTTTCCCATTAATTATGCAGGCTGAGGCTACAGAAGGAGAGGAAGCTAATGTGGTCACGGACTATTATCTTAAGGTCTTGGGCCTTGACGTTTGTGCAGATATTTTGGTTGGGGATGAAATGATAAGAGGAATTTCCGGAGGACAAAAGAAGCGTGTGACAACTGGTAAATATTCAAAAAACAAATAACTAAACATATTTAGCTCCTTCAAATTTCAATCATGTTATTAAATAGTTTTGATTGAAATTTTACAGGGGAGATGCTTGTTGGACCAGCAAAGGCACTCTTCATGGATGAGATATCCACTGGATTAGACAGTTCAACAACGTTTCAAATCGTGAAAATGCTTAAACAATACGTGCACATTATGAAAGGAACTGCATTTATCTCCCTCTTGCAGCCTGCACCCGAGACATACGATCTTTTCGATGACATCATTCTATTGGCTGACGGCCAGATTGTTTATCAGGGTCCTCGAGAACACGTACTCGACTTTTTCGAATCAATGGGCTTTAGATGCCCTGACAGAAAGGGTGTTGCTGATTTCTTGCAAGAAGTAAGTTCGGAAAAAAAAATAATAATAATAATAATAAAAAATTATAAAACGTGTGCTATCGTTCTTTTCTTTTTTCATTGCTGATGAGAAATGTATGTGTCTACAGGTTACATCAAAGAAAGACCAGCAGCAATACTGGGCAAAGGATGAGCCTTACAGGTTCATCACTGTGAGTGAATTTGCAGAGGCATTTCAGTCCTTTCATACAGGACGAAAAATCGGGGACGAGCTCTCTGTCCCATTTGATAAAAGCAAAGGCCATCCTGCTGCTTTGACTACCCAAAAGTATGGCCTGGGGAAGAAAGAGCTACTCAAGGCTTGTGCTGACAGAGAAGTATTGTTGATGAAGAGAAACTCATTTGTCTATTTCTTCAAGCTCTTCCAAATTACCGTAATGTCCCTGATTGCTATGACTGTGTTCTTCCGGACGAAGATGCACAAAAACGATGAAGCTGATGGAGGAATATACACTGGAGCCTTGTTTTACTGTGTTGTTATTGTTATGTTCAATGGAATGTCTGAGCTTTCAATGACAATTTACAAACTTCCTGTTTTCTACAAACAAAGAGACTACCTGTTTTTTCCTGCTTGGGCTTATGGGCTTCCCTCGTGGATCCTCAAAATCCCGATTACTTTTCTTGAAGTTGGAATTTGGACGTTTGTCACGCATTACACGTCATGGGATTTGATCCAAACGTAGGAAGGTAAACTCAGGTTTTACCATGGATAAATTGGATGTTGTGTTGTTGAAATGATTATTTACTGATGGATAATAATCTACAATGCAGATTCTTCAAGCAGTATATGTTGCTCCTACTTCTCCACCAAGCTGCATCAGCATTGTTCAGATTCATTGGGGCTGCTGGCAGGACTATGATTGTTGCAAACTCGTTTGGATTGTTTGCACTTTTACTGCTTTTCGCATTGGGTGGCTTTGTTCTTTCACGAGGTATAAAATAAAACCTGCATCCAATGAATGTTAAGATCTTCGGTTTGTTTATGTAACTTATCGAAATACTTGGTCATTTTTACAGAGGATGTTAAAGGTTGGTGGATATGGGGTTACTGGGCCTCTCCTATGATGTATGCACAAAATGCAATTCTTGTAAATGAATTCACAGGACACAGCTGGAGCCGAGTAAGCCTCTTGTCGATTTTTGCCTTGTAGTCAAAGTTTATATCTTCAACTTAGCTGATAATGGGTTTCCTTTTTCTTCTCCTAAAGCTCGTAAATGGAACCGAAACATTGGGATCCATTGCAACAAGAGCACGAGGCTTCTTTCCCTATGCATACTGGTATTGGATTGGAGCAGGAGCGTTGCTTGGTTTCGTATTGTTGTTCAACTTCTTGTTTGTTCTTTCTCTGATGTATCTCAACCGTAAGTGCTTCTACTTCCTTCGCTCGAAACAAGTAGAATAAATTTGTATAATTAATTGAATTCAAAATTATTCAGCTTTCGAGAAGCCTCAAGCTACTATACTAGATGAAAGCGAAGACGATGGATCCTCATCGGCTGCTGCAGATGCCAATAAGGACAAGAAGAAAGGAATGATTCTTCCATTTGAACCTCATTCTATTACATTCGATGACATTCAGTACTCCGTTGATATGCCACCAGTAAGTGTACTGTTATCTCTCTATTACGTAAAACAACGAGATCGTTTCTCGTAGAGACAAATTTTTGAGGCTTTCAGCATAATTTAATCTCCTGATTGACTTGCAGGAAATGAAAGCTCAAGGTGATGTTGGTGATAAATTGGTGCTCTTGAAGAATGTAAGTGGAGCTTTCCGCCCAGGGGTTCTTACAGCTTTGATGGGCGTTAGTGGGGCCGGTAAAACAACTCTAATGGATGTGTTGGCTGGTCGAAAAACTGGTGGTTATATTGAGGGTAATATTACGATTTCTGGGTACCCAAAGAAGCAAGAAACATTTGCCCGGATTTCTGGATACTGTGAACAAAACGACATCCATTCTCCTCATGTTACTGTTTACGAATCTCTGCTTTACTCCGCTTGGTTGCGTTTGCCTAAAGATGTCGATGGTGAAACCAGAAAGGTAAACAAATTGGCCTTTTCATTTCCAACAACATAGTACCTTGTAACAACCAATGCAATACTAAAATTACTGATGTATTATATATTTCAGATGTTCATTGAGGAGGTCATGGAACTCGTGGAACTTACTCCTCTGAGAGGATCACAAGTCGGGTTGCCGGGGGTGAATGGCCTCTCGACTGAGCAACGCAAGAGGTTAACAATTGCAGTCGAGCTTGTAGCAAACCCTTCAATAATATTCATGGACGAACCAACTTCAGGACTTGATGCTAGAGCTGCTGCAATTGTTATGAGAACGGTCAGAAATACTGTGAACACAGGAAGAACTGTTGTGTGCACCATCCATCAGCCAAGTATTGATATTTTTGAGGCATTCGATGAGGTAAAAATAATGATAAATCACTTAAATATCGCTTCAGCTTCTTTTATATTGCGGGGAGATGCTAAGATAACCAATCACAATTTTGCAGCTATTTTTAATGAAACGTGGAGGACAAGAGATATATGTGGGTCCTTTGGGTCGTCAATCGTCCCAATTGATCAAATACTTTGAGGATATCGAAGGAGTGCCTAAGATCAAAGATGGTTATAATCCCGCAACTTGGATGTTGGAAGTTTCTGCTTCATCGCAAGAACTAATGTTGGGAGTCGATTTTACTGAAAAATACAAGAACTCAGATCGCTACAAGAGGAACAAAGAACTTATTAAGGAATTAAGTGTGCCTCGACCGGGTACTAAAGACCTTTATTTCCCAAGTCGATACTCACAATCCTTCCTTATCCAATTCATGGCATGCCTGTGGAAACAACACTGGTCGTACTGGCGTAATCCACCTTACACAGCCGTCAGATTTTTGTTCACAACTGCCATAGCCCTCATCTTCGGGACAATGTTCTGGGATCTTGGCTCCAAATGGTAAATAAGCTAAATTACTATAAAGTTGAATATATTTGTATGTCAAGTTAGTAAAAATGAAAATGCTAATTCTTTTGGGATGTGTAGGAATACGCAACAAGATCTGATGAATGCCATGGGTTGTATGTATGCTTCGGTAAACTTTTTGGGATTCCAGTACTCATCGACAGTACAACCTGTGGTGGCCGTTGAACGAACTGTTTTCTACAGAGAAAAAGCGGCGGGAATGTATTCAGCCTTGCCGTATGCATTTTCGCAAGTGAGTATCGAGTTTCATCGAGTGCTAGTGTTCTAATTCTAATCTATCAATTGAAATAAAAACTTGACTCTCTCTCCCTCCCATTTCATTTGCAGGTTCTGATTGAAGTTCCCTATGTCTTCGCACAAGCACTTGTATATGGCCTTATCGTGTATGCTATGATAGGATTCGACTGGACAGCTGCAAAATTCTTCTGGTTCATGTTCTTTTTCTTCTTCTCGTTGATGTCCTTCGTTCTCTATGGAATGATGGCCGTCGCTGTCACTCCTAATCACAACATTGCTGGCATTGTCTCGTCTTTCTTCTACGCGCTATGGACGCTCTTTTGTGGATTTATCATCCCACGACCCGTAAGTATTCCCCGTTAGCAATAGCAATGGAGAAACAAGAAAATTATCGACACTTACAAATTTGATTTTCGTTTTTGTTAACAGAGGATCCCTGTTTGGTGGAGATGGTATTACTGGGCAACTCCGGTCTCTTATACCTTGTACGGTCTGATAGTATCACAGTTTGGAGAGATTGAGGATGTGATGGATACTGGCTTAACAGTGAAACAATACTTAGACGATTACTTTGGTTTCAAGTACAGCTTTCTAGGAGTCGTTGCTGGAATAATTCTTGCTTTCGACGTCCTTTTCGCCTTCATCTTTTCCTATTCTATCAAGGCATTCAACTTCCAAAGGAGATGAGATTAAATGATCTTAATTCCACAAGAGTGTTGTGTTATCATTTCTTTTTTATGTCATAGGTTCGTCCTGTGTATTACTATTGTATGGTTTCCCCATATAAATTACCTTGTAACAAAATATTTATTTTCGGATTCTGTTGAATAATATCTTGTAATTTTTCTTTTCTAGAACGGATATGGGTGTAATATTGAATATAGAATTAAATGAAAATTTTCGCAATCTTTTGTTGTGTTTCTGTAGTTACTTTATGAACACTGAACGGAAGCAGACCAGTTTCTCTCAAAGTCCTTTGCCTTCGTCTACATGGCTGCCTAACAATGGGGATTTTATACACAAAAAGATCACCGACATGCATGTACACAAAATGAAACATCAAAGTCCAAAAACATGCAACAAATCAAGGTTTGAGCGTGTCATCGAACAACTAGTATGCATAAAGTAGAGTACAATTTTGTACACCCCATTTCACTAGGGTACGGTTAAGATAACCTCCGTTAAATGGGGTTAAGGTTTTTAAGTAATACTAGTAATAGGCTCTCTCTCCCTCCCTCCCTCGTCTCTCACAACAAGTGTAGACTTTTTTCCTCATCCACTCAATATCTATCTTGCTGATAAATTTGTCAACTAACAATAATATCGATAAATCTTAGTAGTGAGGTTCAACAATGCAGCTATTAAACAACTTAGGATTACACTTATGCATGGCATTGCATGGGGAAAATGATTTTCTAACAAATAGCTTCTTCGATAAATATTAATAGTTGAAACTTGAAATTAGCACCACTAAAAAAGTGGACTAAACAGTGGCCAAAGGACTATACTTAAGTAATATAAATAATGAAAAAAATTCTATGAAAATTTCGACAAAATTTCCCGTGTATTTTATATAAATCCATTCTATGAATATCCAAAGAACAACTCACAAAAATTACTATAACTTAATTTACAATTCTTATGAAAACCTCAACAATAAAGGCGATTAAAACATAACACTGTCAAAGCTCTACTATATCTAAGCATTTACACTCGTGCGTTGCATGTGATGATAATTCATGATAAAAATTGTGATCATATATCACATTTTACTCATTGTAAAATCAAAATCTACTAAATATGACCACAACATAAGATAACAGTAAATGCTATAGTTACCAAAATAACTATACCAAAAAACTCTACTAACTTTCGTAGAATCTATGATTTTTTCTCTAAAATTATTCTTCATTATGTTATATGCAATTACAAATTTCGAGAGATTTAATTATACGACCATGCGATGCACAGTATTGACAATGAATATGTGAATAATAATTTTAAAATTTGACAGGGAAATATAATCAGCATATAGAGATATTATAGAAATAGCAATGCAACAAGTATAGTTCGATAGAACCCAACACCCATTCCTAGGCAGCTAGGAAACACTTACCCTTGTTCTCGCCACATCCTGGTTTAATTGAAGCCGAGCGATGATGATATGAGAATTGCAATACGATGGGGACTCTCATTCCTCGTCCTTGTCCTACTAGAAAATTATCATTCCCATCAATGTCTCATCGTGATCGTTTATCGGAGATTTTTATTTGTACTTTATATGTCTTAATGACATCTATCTTTTTCAATAAACACCCTCAAAATATACTAAACACATATATTAATATATTCTATATAAATTCACCAATTTAACATATTCGGTATATTAACATTTTCTAAAAACTAATCAATTTAGATGTTTATTTTAAACTAATGTTTTCGTCTGTGTATTGCATGAGGAGACATATATTCAAGATATAATTTAGAACCCGGGCAAAATTTGGCAACCCACAAATTTTTGGGTTGTAGGTCTAGATTGGCATATATTTTCCTCCCAAATCCACCCCTATTAACAATGAATATAATTTTATTTTTAAATTATGAAGAAAAGTTTAATATAAGTGAAAATATTTGGATATTTGAAAATGAAAATATTTAAGCTCATAAATTATAAGTCCACGAAGATGCATCTCACCGTTTTTCCATTCACCATTTGCTAAAGAAAAATTCGAGATGACAAAAAATTGCTTCGTGGATCAACTTGTGGATCTAAAGTCTGATCCGGGCGGCACCTTAAACCACCCTAGAACTCACAGGTCGGACCAACTCTATAACTAGTGGGTCTAGGGGCAATTCTTAGCCGATTTGCCCGAAACCCAACCCATTGTTATTGCTAAAAACGAATATTAATATATTCGGTATGACCTCGCTAATTTAATATATTCGGTATATGTTAACATTTTTTTTTACTCATCAATTTAGATATTTATTTTAAATAATTTATATTTATATAGAGCACTTTCACGCATGTGTTGCACGGGAAAATATGTCCAACATATAGTTATTTTACTATCTATAAAAATTATAATAAAAAAGAACATCAAAATATATAAGATTTTTTTAAACATTTCAAAAGTTTTACCTGTATCGGAAAAAATCCATCCCATAAATACTCATAGCAGAAGTCAATAAAATCAACGTAGTATAATTTAAAAATTTCCCCCAAAACATCTCAATATCAACAGTAATTCAAAAACACTAACATCCATTATAGTGTATAAAAATATTTTTCAGAATAACTTTTTCAGCTTGAGTAATTTTGGGAGCGGGCGGGGGAGGGGGCGGGTTAAACTATAATGTTGGCTCGTGAAAAATATGTGAAGGTCTCAACTATAATGTAAGGCTCATGAAAAATATGTGAAAACCTCAAATTATATTTTCTCCTTAGACCATGATATGATTGCAATGATGAAAATTTCCTCCATTATATTATTCTCGAAAATGATTGTGAGATAGGAATGATGAAAATTTCAATCCATAGCCTTGCACTTCGAATGGGGGTTTAGATTTTCCGCAAATGCTAGTCGACAAGACAATTGCCTTTTTTTTGCTTCCTATTTAGATAATTTTTAAAAAAATTAATTGATTTTATTATTATTGAGAGATTAATAAAATGTGAAAATTAAATAGAACAATTATTATTATTAAGGATGTGTTCGATTGCAATGTTGGAATTTCAGTTCCATGGAATTCCAATTCTTATCCCACCCCATGAGAATTTCAATTCCTTAAAAAAAGTACTTTTTGGCCTTACATGGAATTTAAATTCCTTAGAAAATCAAATTTATGATTAAAAAGTTAAAAATTTACATGGAAAATATTTTCCACCTCCACCCTAAGTTCTTTTGTCTATATATGTTTATAAAATTTGAAAATAAACCAAAATCTTGCAATTTTTATGAAATAACACTAATAATTTTAATTTTTAATTAAACATAAATTAATATCGATCAATTCTTAAATCATCTTTGAACCAATATGTGAATCGAGGGTTTAATAGCAAAAATGAATAATATTAACGCTTCTAATAATAATAATAATAATAATATTAATAATAATAATAACAATATTATTATTATTATTATTATTATTATTATTATTATTATTATTATAGAGATTACAGTATAGAACAAAAGGAAGATTAAGATCATTGCCACACATATTTCCATTTAATAGAAATATAAAAATATTAATAAACAATTGCATAATAAGCAAACATCATGAGATAGTTAATTAATAATCTAATTTAACATTTCAACTTGAAATTACAAAATAATCAAAGATGCAGGAGATAATTAGTAATCTAATTTGGATAATCTCTATTTGGGGTGGATTGCAGGATATAATTATGGCAAGATACGGTAGTTTAGATAATCTCTATTTGGGGCGGATTGCCTGAGATAATCGTGGCAAGATAAAATAGATATTAACTTAGTTAAAAATTAGATTATTAACATTGAAGATTATTCAGAAAATTATTAATATGGAACATTAAACTAGAGAAAAAGGAAGGAAAAACCTTAAAGAGGGAAATGTAATTTTTTAATTAATTATTTAATTCTAAAAAATGCAACTTTAAGCTGGAAAATATCATTGATTTATTTATATATAGATAATTTAATTATATAGGATTTTTAATGTGGTCGACAAAAAAAATTATAGATTTCACGTTATTTTGATCAAATATTTAATGATTTGATATTAAACTTAAAATTAATTTGGATAAGATAATAAATTAAAATATATAGGATTAATAATTAAAATGGACAACTTGATTGATGATCTTTAAAATTCAATAAGATCTAAACTGAAAAAATTGGTGTAAAATAAATAATTTAAAGTAGTAAGGATTCTTAATATTCATTTAGGAGACAGAATCCTAAATAAAGATTCAGCATAGTCGAGAGCCAATTAAAAAATTTTGGTTAAGTTGCACGATTATTGATTCCAATCGTCGATTGAGTTGATAGTTAATTATTTATTAAATACATAATTTACGAATTATGTAAGTTTTCAGCAGTTGACTTTGACTAACGGTTAAACGGACGGATTCCATCCAAATGGACCATTTGCGCACCAAAGTTTTTTTTTTGGGGACCATTTGCGCTACCTTTTATTATTTGGGACTAAATCTGCAATATGGCTAATTTTTTGGGACTATTTGTGCCAAAATCCCTTTTTTTAATATAAAAAGGGTAATTTTCACGCTTACGCCTTACTAATAATCTTTTCTCAACATAATAAAAAATAGTGGGACAAGATTTCTCGACTCGGAATGTCTCAGTAATGCCAAGGGAGGAGTTCAGTTCAAATAATTGTGGTTTTTAGTTTGAAACTTTTTATTCGAATTTTCATCCATAAATTCGAAAAATAAAAAAAATAAAAAATATACTTCATTTTATTCTATACTAGTGGTTTCACCAGCACGTTGTGCGGGAAGACATATGCTAAAGATTTTATCGTCTTATGATTGTTTCCATACTATCTCGGATTCGAAATGTGTATGCACTACACTCACAACCTTCGGGTATGGAGATAGGAGCTTCTCAACTAAGCCTGGTCGAATTTTTGCTATATTTTGGATTTTGGAGAATACTATTTGTATGGTAACGTTGTGGTGGTACGTGATTGAAATTAGTATGGAAATAAGATAGAGACAAATCAAGAGGTATCTCAGCCAGAGACATGAATTTTGACGTCGAGTTTTGACTTAGAATTATAAGCTGAAATGTTGCACTATCACAATGTTTTTATTTTACTTCTATGGTAGGCTTGTAATTTTAAATCAATTATATACTCTACGTCTCGACCATCTCAATAGTTTGTTTTTCTTTGGTCTTGTGTGTATTTGATTTTCGTTCTTTTTTTTTTTTCCCAATTCATGTATAGATATCATTTGTTTTATCTTCAAAATCCCCAAAAAGAATGATGATAATAATAACAGAAAATAAAAAGAAAAGAGAAAACCGGAAAAAAGATCAATTTGTGAATTGAATGTCTCAATGTCAACTTATACAAAAGTTGGGAGTCATTCATGCCACTTTCCTTCCCAGTCGACTCCAAGAACTCCAGTTATTCTAGGATGGGCCTCATACGACCTTCTGGGGCAATAAGGATTGTCCAATCACGAGGGGTCCATCTAGATACTTTCGACCATTTTGTAATTGGATAACATCATGGACAGTGCAAGCCACGAAAAGAGTCATAAGTAAGGGTAGAGTGTGAGCAAGAGCGAAGGTACAAAATGCAGTACCTTCTTGCTTACACGCCAATGATCTTCTATCAAACACACTCCCAGGTGAAAGAAAAACCAATCCATGTTATTTAATAAGATGAAACCCAAGAATTCAATAGAACTATGCACTTAAACAAACTATGTTTAATAGCAAAATCTCAGCTGCACTGTCTATGAATATCGAAAATGCATTCCTAAAAACCAGACAAAAACTAAAAGTTAAATCCAATTTCAAAAGAATAGAGAGTTTCTAAGTAAATAAAATCAAAACTCCATCCCAAATTAAGCATTCTCGATCTTCACTTCCTTCATCTTTTTATTGCTGGAACCTTGAGTCATCGGTGCAACATCAGACACATCATCATTGTTTGTGTGGCGACGTTTGGAGGAGGGCGTCACCATAGCCTGCTCATTATCTTCAGAAGTCTACAAAATAACACCCAACAAACAATAAAATAATAATAATATATAATAATATTTACCCTTAAACAAAAACACCACGTATTGCGAAGGTGAAATTGTGAAGCGCGGAGGGTAATTACCATATTTGAGTCAACTTCAGTCTTCTTAAGCACCATTAAGCTCAAATCGTCGTCCGAATCAAAGGCCTATTATACAACAATATATGGCATACTAATTAAGAAATTTACGTCAATTTCAAATGAGACTGCTGTTATAATTAATTATAATCACCTCATTCGAACTCTCGTGATCAGCTTCAGCTGGTTGATTTGATGCTACAATCTTTGGGTCACTGCAAACTGATTTAATAAAATAAGTCCTCACACCTGCATCATCTGTGGAAAACCCTCCAACCTTGAAAAGGAAACACCTCCCTATAAAATCCATTACTTCTTTTGGTGGATCTTGTATACCAACGTTCTTCAAGAAACCTTGTTGGAGGGAGAGGATTTCTAACAGAGGCCCTGCTAGAGAAAAAAGATTAAAGATTAAAATTTCCCTCAAATTGACATATGAGAAAGGTTAATTGAAACTACTTCATAATCAAATATTTCTGATTGACCATCATTTGCATGTACCTGCCTATTGTAACCATAGAGACCCGTCCTTGAACCCTGGTCCCTAGCTTATCAGATATGGTTTTTCTATTTTGTTGGACTTCTGGCATCCAATAAAAGAGGAGAAATTAGGGAGGAAACTTCCATTTAATCTACAGATAGAAAGATAACAAAGTCTTACGCCTCTTTGTATGACTTTCTGTGGAAGCTTGCGTCATGTTCCCCTGTTTAGAGACTCTAATTGATTGTGCCTGTACAAAGAAATTGCTAAAAACTGAGAAATTGAAACATTGGCAGCTTCAAGATTTAAACCTAAATTATAATATAGAATAAAGAAATAGAGGAAGCAGAAAGTAAACTATAGCTAAAAAAATCTTGATATTTGCATTCCTTTCCATAAAGGAAAAAAGAAAAATAAAAAGGGTGCAGTCCTTTTCTCTTCTGTTCTCTAATTGATGCAACAAACGACCTCTTAAATGTAAACCACCAACAGAGGAAGTTTGATATCTTTAAAGTACAAAATTCTAGAAAGTTTCATAAGACAATCACAAGTACAATTGTTAGCTATTCCTCACGACGTGCACGATCACGATATTAGCTCTGAGATAAATTCGTATTATCGGTCAGATTCTCAACATTTCATATAGAAAACAAGTGAAAAGGTTAAATTTTTCTTGTACCACTACAGATGACATGATATGGAGCATAGACGAGAATAACAATAGAGGTGAACCATAGAATGCAAACTTATTGTCGATGCGATTCAAAATAACAATTTCTACTGCTACTCTAATGTTTGACATTCTCAAAGCTAATGATTCAACCATTAAGTCCGATACATTTTCTGGTCCACAAATTTAGTAAAATGTCAATACAGAAGAAGATGAAAGGACGTGGGTATTTGAAATCAAATAATCTGCATACCCCCGAGGATTTGTCTAACAAACACTGTCCTTTTGCCCGCAGAGACTCTATACCTAAAATGAGAATGGTGGATACAGGATAAGCAAGAAACTACACAGTAAAAATAAAATAACAACTCCATCAACAACTAAAAGCAGTTAGGACTACTAAAACTGCAACACCAATTCCTCAAAGTAAAAAATTTGAAGCAGAAAATAGTAGTAAAGTTGCATGTTTATGAATTATGGTGGACACTGAAAACATTTCATGTCTAACAAACCATATTCAACAAACCTTATCCTCCTAAAAATACATTTCTCTCACTTCTTCTCTACCTGCAGTGTGTTAATGCATGTGGATTCAAAAGGACATAAGATCCTAGATAATAAAACCCAATTGCAGCCACCGAGATGTACTTTTCTCACTTTGTTAGAGAAGATAGTGAATCACCAACCACACCACTTGAAACGATGAGTGATATTGGCAGTTTTGAAATGTTCAAATTCATATCCACTGTCAGTATATCTTCCTCACATCATGAGATACAATATGAATTCAATTGCTATAAGTTTTTCCGAAGTGACAGAATCTAGACATCACTTACTCGCCCGAGCCACCTCAGCTCGCTTTTCTGAAAGCTTCCTTTAGCATTGCCGATGTCACCAAAACGCTTTTCCGACGGTTACCTTCACTCGAAATCGCTCAAAGTATTTAGATAAAACTTCTCAAAGCATCAAACTCTGGTTATTTTGTAGGATTTCAGTAAGCTAATGCTTACCAAATGTATCTATCTTGCTTTTACCCTTCTCCAAATTCTTGACACCACTCTTTGTATAGAAACAAAAATGTATAAAACAAAAAGATTAAAAATTATGACCCATATCGTGCACTAAAATAGATCATTTTATGAAAATCAAAGCACGCCAACCTTTGCATCTGTAGCATTGAGCAGAAAACTCCCTCGATTGCTAGGAACTGACTTTCTCCTGAGCATAAAATGGGAGGCAGTACATGAATAGTAGATAAAAGGGGATTTAGAAAAAGCCGATCCAAAAATTCCTCCACATAGTTAAAATCGTAGAAGAATTCTAAAAGGTAAATGTGTCCTTGCCATCTAGAGATCATGAAGATGTATATATATCAAAGATGGTGTATATCAATTAGAAGAATGATTTAGTTTGATAAATAGGGATCAAGATATAGCGAATCTGACCTCGGATCTGTTTGATTGTGGAGATTTGGATCTTCGATTATGTGATTTTGTCCGATCTGGGATATAGCTGGGTAGGAAACGAAGATCGACTCCCTAATTTTCTCCGATCTTCTCCGATCTGGGATATAGATGGGTAGGGAAGAGAAGATCGATTATGTGATTTTGTGCGATTTGGGATAAAAGAAGATGTTGTGAAGATAGTGAACTGTTGGAGCGCGTGAGGTATATTAGGACTGAGGACGGTGAAATTGAATGCGCGTGACAAGAGAAAATATGACCAAATTGATTGATTGCGTGTGAGAAGAGAAAATACAACCAAATGTTGACTAATAAGAAAATAATATTTATTTAATTATGAAAAGTGACATTTTGAGCGGGAAATCCTTCGTGGTTTATTAATATATATATATAGATAGATTGAAGTCTTATTGAAGCTGATCTAATACCTACGGTAATGATCTCCTCCCCACAGTGGGGAGGATATCATACCCACAATATACATGGTCCCCCGTGATTGGTGGGGGAGCCGGTGGTGGGACCTACACGATAAAAATGTCGATTCACTACATATAAATTAATAAATATCCTAATCCTAATCCTTATCCTAATCCTAATCCTAATATAATGCTCCATCCATCCCATATATATCTAAGTTTGTTTTCCTTTTTGGGGTATTCTAAATATATAGTTTTGTTTTTATATTAAGAAAATTTTTTTGTTCATTTACAAAAAAACAAAAAAACATTTATTTGAAATGCCACCTAGACAAAGTGCCCAAGTGGCAGTGCTGCATTTGACATTATTTTTTAGGATTTAATTATTTTCATTATTTAATTTATTCTATTTTTCTTGTTTAGTGTTATTTTCATCATTTTACTTTTTTTATACGTATTTATTATATTGTTCTAATTTTTGAATTAATTTATATAATTTTTTAAAGTTCTTTTATATATGTATATTTAGTGCTTGCATGTATTAATTTAAAAATGAGAATTAACATTTTCTTTATATATTCTAATTTTTGAATTATATATATATCATTAAAAAAAATTAAAGTGTCAACTACGCATGGTGCAACAGTTGGCAGTGGTTTTCCATTCATAATTTTTTGTACATATTTAAAAAAATTAAATAAAAAGCCTCTTTTTATTTTTGCCAAATTAAAAGGGTAGTATGAGATATCTTTCACAGGTAATATATTTTGAGCGGTTTAAATAGCGCGTAATTTTTTTAGATCAAATAATGAGTATAACGAATAATTAATTAATTCGAAACGAAATATAAAATGACAACTTCCATATCCCATTTCATCGTTTAGCAAGCCACATAAAAAAATATATAATTATTAAAAATTATCATTCAATCATCTCTTCATTTTATGTCACAAATTACAAGTATCAAAAATTATTTTTTTATATTTAGTTTTCCATGCATTAATGAAAATGTGATAAGATGTCAAACTTACAACTTGTAGTACCAACTAAATTAATTCTGAAAGTGAAAATTAATATTTTTATATGCAATTTAATACACACACACACACACACACACATATATATATATAGTCTAACCATTAATAGTAAAAGAGCCACGTTGGAGAGTGCCAATATGGCGCGCATATGCTAAAGAAAATAAAAAATAATTTTTGGAAAACGCATTAATTGAATTTTCATTTAAAACTGTATAACATAGAAAAATCATAACAATTAATGCATTTATTGAAAATAATGAGGTATTAAACATTCCCGTATATAAAATATGTGAAAAAGAAAAATCGAATTGTTTTTGTTATTATATACTCCTTCCGTTCCACTAAGATAGGCTCGTATTCCATTTTTATTTGTCTCAAATTATAGTCCATTTTCCTTACTGAGAATATGATTTATTTTCTATTTGACTAAAGTACCACTATTTAATATTATTGGAATACTAAAAATCAATTAGTTATTTTATCTCCCAAAGATATTAATAATGTTCACATTAGTTTTTTGTCAATTAACACAATGATAAAATAGGAACAATATATAATTATTTTGTGATTCCAATAATATTTAAGATGTTTCTTTAATATGTGTAAAAAATAGTGAGTGTCTATTTTAGTGGGATGGATGGAGTATATAGCTATAGAAAATAAATTTGAATAAATATAATTTTTACAAATTGGGCATGAATTCATGCGTTTACACCATTTTAGTTTGTTTATAATATATAATATATTTATAATATATTTTGACCATTTCAGTTTGTTTTTAATAATCTCAATATACTTCAATTACTTTCATAAAAAATATTAATATATATTTATTATTATTATTATTATTATTATTATTATTATTATTATTATTATTATTATTATTTCATTCGTCTTTTGCTTCGCACGTTATTATTATAACTAGTTTAATTAAAGTGGTTGAGAGTTATCTTCATAAGTGGTTCTAGATGGTTTTTGTCTGCCAATTCGTCACGGAGTCAGCACTACTATTCTAAAATACACATAGTTATAGTTATTATTATCATCCCTGTTCCAAAAATATAATTTATTATTTTTTTCATTCGTTTTAAAATATAAATCACATTCCTTTTAAAGATATAATTAAAATATTTTTGTCTTTATTTAATATACATTATACATTATTATCATCAAAATAGATTAGTTAAAATAAAATATCTAATAAATAAAAGAGTATATTAGGAAAATAACATTAAATTGTACTTCTTCAATATCATTCATTATATATTTCTTAATTTATGTGAAGATAAGAAAATGGTTATAATTTTGAGACGGCGGTGGTATTATATTGTATTAATGTATTATTATTGTTAGAACCTTCCAAATGTGCAATGACTTCGATACCCATATTTGGGGACTACGTGCATGGAATATGTATTCAACGCTGGAGGCTGGCAAAATATGCAAGTTGATTAAAATATGTTTTAGATATTTTGCCAGTCGACAGCGAAATTGCCTCTATCTAGATAAGATTCGAATATATTAGATTATTAATTTCTTTGTCATTTAAATTTAACAAAGTTAAGATTTGTTTAATATTTCAGAATTCGCGTGATTCAAAGGGTGATAGGGAATAGTTTATAAATGTTTTTAATGGATTTTAATGTAAAAGAGGAGATAGAATAAGTGGAGTTGAGTGGTTGAGATTTGTGGATGTGATGGAATATGTGAATGTGATTGATTTAGGGTAAATAAAGAATTGATAAAAAGTGGTAAAAAGTGGTAAAAATATTTTAAAGTAGTTGCCTATCAGGCTATCAACTGTGCTGCAACGGTTTAATATTTAATTAAGTTTTAAAAATCACTTTTACCATATTCATGTTTTCAATCATACATTTTTTCAATATAAAAAAGGGTAATTTTCACGCTTACGCCTTACTAATAATCTTTTCCAAAAATAATAAAAAAGAGTGGGAAAAAGATTTCTCGACTCCGAATGTCTCAGTAATGCCAAGGGAGGAGTTCAGTTCAAATAATTGTGGTTTTTATTTTGAAACTTTTTATTCGAATTTTCATCCATAAATTCGAAAAATAAAAAATATACTTCATTTTATTCTATATTGAAGTCTTATTGACGCTGATCTAATACCTAATCTTGTTTTGAAATTTGAATTAAAAGATATTTTGGGTATAATGAAATCCAAAACGTATGTTTTAGTCGCCCGTGGTGTTAGGGTATTTCTATTTTTCCAACCTACTAGATTTTGACAGGGCCCTTGTGTCAAAAAACAAAAATGAAAAAGAAATTATAATAGTAACTATTTTTTAATCCTTTGTACGTGACTAAAAAATAATCACATTCTGGCCTGCTCGGTGCTATAAAGCAAATATATTATATTTTTCTTTATATATATATATAGCAAATATCTCGTGACAATAATTGTACATTAAGAGCTTGTTCAGTTGGTGTGATATTTGTCGTGCACAATATTCCGTATAAAATATGTGGTTAATATTATATTGGAGAATGTATGTGTGGTTGAAAAGAGAAGAGATATTTTTTTTTTTTTGTGTTGAAGGCAACCGAACAAGCTCTAATACTTAAAAAAAAAAGATAATTCTAGATATACACACAAATTTACTATCACACACTATTACACCCTAATACATAAAATATGAAAAGATCAAAATACCCTCCGAATGTGAGGGGGCTCATACCCCTATTAATATGTGATATTTTACCACACAAAAAATGTGTGTACTCCAAAAATTATTCCAAAAACAAAAATTGTACATTAATAAAATATAGAGTAGTACTTTTTAATTAAAATTAAAATATAATAATAGTCCATCACTGCATCACATCATTCCTTTAAAAATAAAAATAAAAATAAAAATAAAATAATAAATAAATAATAGTCCATTACTGCAACTTGCCATAAAAAATTTGAAATTGAAATATTATAAGTTTTTGAACAATAATTGGTCATGAAGGGTCAAAGAAGATGTCTTGAAGAAATTTCTTGGTTGAAACTCCAAAGCCGCCTTGCAGTTCCATAACTATTATAAGTAGTTGGAGCTACAGATTTGGGAGAAATACCTTTCTAAACAATTTTTTTTTTCGTTTTTTCTTTATATTAAATCGAAACCCATTTCATAAAGTTAAATTTGCTAACCCCCCCTTTTGTGGGAAAATCAGTGACAGATCGAAATAATCCAAGTTTCATTTGCATTTTATAGATTATTCCTGGGCATTAAGCTGCTGTGTATGATCCCATTAGAGATTAGAGATCCAAGTTATTTGAATTTTTGATTTTGTTGGCATAGTGGAGTGAAAATGGATTCGGGGGATCTGTATAAAGCTAGTAGTAGCTTAAGAGGGGGAAGTAAACATATGGGAAGCTTGAGAGAAAACAGTTCATCAATATGGAGGAATACTGGTATGCAAGTATTTTCGCGTTCTTCGCGAGAAGAAGATGATGAAGAAGCTCTTAAATGGGCTGCACTTGAGAAGCTTCCAACCTTTGATCGTTTGAGAAAAGGGCTTTTGTTTGGATCAAAGGGTGCTAATGAAGTTGATGTCCAAAATCTTGGGTTTCAAGATAAAAGGAATTTGGTTGATCGGCTCGTTAATGTTGTTGATGAAGATAATGAGAAGTTCTTGTTGAAACTCAGAAACAGAATCGACAGGTAATTTTTTTTTTTTTTTTAAATTTTTAATGTGTTTCGTTATGGAAATTAAATTCTGATTGATGTTGTCGTTATGTAGAGTTGGAATCGATTTACCGACAATCGAAGTCCGGTTTGAGAATTTGAACATTGAAGCAGAAGCTCATGTGGCAAGCAGAGCTTTGCCTACATTTATTAACTTCAATATTAATATGATTGAGGTAAAAACAATAGTATACATATAGGACTCTGGTAATTACTGAAGAATGTGTGAGTCTAACTTGTTCTTTTTTCCATGTCTTAAAGACCATATTGAGCACACTGCATATTGGAAGTAGCAAAAAGAGAAGTTTTCCTATCCTTAAGGATGCAAGTGGAATCATCAGGCCTTGCAGAATGACATTGCTTTTAGGCCCTCCGAGTTCCGGGAAGACAACACTTATGTTGGCTTTGGCTGGAAAACTCGATCCTTCTTTGAAGGTAAAAAAAAAATATATATTATATATGCATATACGTGCCACTTCTTGATGAATATGAATCATGGGCGTGTTCTTTTAATTGATGAAAGCCACCAGATTTGAATCTGAAGTAGAATTTGAATTTTTTAAAAATTGAGTGGTGGGATTTGTGCAGTACATGTGGGTCCCGTTAAATTCGTGAATGTGATTATTTTTAGGAAATTCAATTTTGAAATAGAATTGGTTTGATAACGCGAGTTAAATTCATCAGGTTTCGGGGAAGGTAACCTATAATGGACAAGGAATGGAAGAGTTTGTTCCTCAAAGAACAGCTGCATACATTAGTCAGCACGATCTGCATATCGGAGAAATGACTGTTAGAGAAACTATGGCTTTCTCTGCCAGATGCCAGGGGGTTGGATCCCGCTATGGTTCGTTTCATTTCTTTTCTTTGTTTCTTTATTTATTTTATTTTCAGGGATGAAATTTTAATTCAATGTTTACAATGAAATTTATGCAGAGATGTTAGCAGAGTTGTCAAGAAGGGAGAAAGCAGCAAACATCAAGCCCGATCCCGATATCGATATATACATGAAGGTGAAATAGACTTTCCAATTTCAAATTATTACTACGGTCACTCATACTGATGTTCAAAACTAATAGACTAGATAAATTGTTTTTAATTTCATATTTCATGGTTTCCCATTAATTATGCAGGCTGAGGCTACAGAAGGAGAGGAAGCTAATGTGGTCACGGACTATTATCTTAAGGTCTTGGGCCTTGACGTTTGTGCAGATATTTTGGTTGGGGATGAAATGATAAGAGGAATTTCCGGAGGACAAAAGAAACGTGTGACAACTGGTAAATATACAAAAAACAAATAACTAAACATAACTAAACATATTTAGCTCCTTCAAATTTCAATCATGTTATTAAATAGTTTTGATTGAAATTTTACAGGGGAGATGCTTGTTGGACCAGCAAAGGCACTCTTCATGGATGAGATATCCACTGGATTAGACAGTTCAACAACGTTTCAAATCGTGAAAATGCTTAAACAATACGTGCACATTATGAAAGGAACTGCATTTATCTCCCTCTTGCAGCCTGCACCCGAGACATACGATCTTTTCGATGACATCATTCTATTGGCTGACGGCCAGATTGTTTATCAGGGTCCTCGAGAACACGTACTCGACTTTTTCGAATCAATGGGCTTTAGATGCCCTGACAGAAAGGGTGTTGCTGATTTCTTGCAAGAAGTAAGTTCGGAAAAAAAAAAATAATAATAATAATAATAAAAAATTATAAAACGTGTGCTATCGTTCTTTTCTTTTTTCATTGCTGATGAGAAATGTATGTGTCTACAGGTTACATCAAAGAAAGACCAGCAGCAATACTGGGCAAAGGATGAGCCTTACAGGTTCATCACTGTGAGTGAATTTGCAGAGGCATTTCAGTCCTTTCATACAGGACGAAAAATCGGGGACGAGCTCTCTGTCCCATTTGATAAAAGCAAAGGCCATCCTGCTGCTTTGACTACCCAAAAGTATGGCCTGGGGAAGAAAGAGCTACTCAAGGCTTGTGCTGACAGAGAAGTATTGTTGATGAAGAGAAACTCATTTGTCTATTTCTTCAAGCTCTTCCAAATTACCGTAATGTCCCTGATTGCTATGACTGTGTTCTTCCGGACGAAGATGCACAAAAACGATGAAGCTGATGGAGGAATATACACTGGAGCCTTGTTTTACTGTGTTGTTATGGTTATGTTCAATGGAATGTCTGAGCTTTCTATGACAATTTACAAACTTCCTGTTTTCTACAAACAAAGAGACTACCTGTTTTTTCCTGCTTGGGCTTATGGGCTTCCCTCGTGGATCCTCAAAATCCCGATTACTTTTCTTGAAGTTGGAATTTGGACGTTTGTCACGTACTACGTCATGGGATTTGATCCAAACGTAGGAAGGTAAACTCAGGTTTTACCATGGATAAATTGGATGTTGTGTTGTTGAAATGATTATTTACTGATGGATAATAATCTACAATGCAGATTCTTCAAGCAGTATATGTTGCTCCTACTTCTCCACCAAGCTGCATCAGCATTGTTCAGATTCATTGGGGCTGCTGGCAGGACTATGATTGTTGCAAACACGTTTGGATTGTTTGCACTTTTGCTGCTTTTCGCATTGGGTGGCTTTGTTCTTTCACGAGGTATAAAATAAAACCTGCATCCAATGAATGTTAAGATCTTCGGTTTGTTTATGTAACTTATCGAAATACTTGGTCATTTTTACAGAGGATGTTAAAGGTTGGTGGATATGGGGTTACTGGGCCTCTCCTATGATGTATGCACAAAATGCAATTCTTGTAAATGAATTCACAGGACACAGCTGGAGCCGAGTAAGCCTCTTGTCGATTTTTGCCTTTTAGTCAAAGTTTATATCTTCAACTTAGCTGATAATGGGTTTCCTTTTTCTTCTCCTAAAGCTCGTAAATGGAACCGAAACATTGGGATCCATTGCAACAAGAGCACGAGGCTTCTTTCCCTATGCATACTGGTATTGGATTGGAGCAGGAGCGTTGCTTGGTTTCGTATTGTTGTTCAACTTGTTGTTTGTGCTTTCTCTGACGTATCTCAACCGTAAGTGCTTCTACTTCCTTCGCTCGAAACAAGTAGCATAAATTTGTATAATTAATTGAATTCAAAATTATTCAGCTTTCGAGAAGCCTCAAGCTACTATACTAGATGAAAGCGAAGACGATGGATCCTCATCGGCTGCTGCAGATGCCAATAAGGACAAGAAGAAAGGAATGATTCTTCCATTTGAACCTCATTCTATTACATTCGATGACATTCAGTACTCCGTTGATATGCCACCAGTAAGTGTACTGTTATCTATCTATTACGTAAAACAACGAGATCGTTTCTTTTAGAGACAAATTTTTGAGGCTTTCAGCATAATTTAATCTCCTGATTGACTTGCAGGAAATGAAAGCTCAAGGTGATGTTGGCGATAAATTGGTGCTCTTGAAGAATGTAAGTGGAGCTTTCCGCCCGGGGGTTCTTACAGCTTTGATGGGCGTTAGTGGGGCTGGTAAAACAACTCTAATGGATGTGTTGGCTGGTCGAAAAACTGGTGGTTATATTGAGGGTAATATTACGATTTCTGGGTACCCAAAGAAGCAAGAAACATTTGCCCGGATTTCTGGATACTGTGAACAAAATGACATCCATTCTCCTCATGTTACTGTTTACGAATCTCTGCTTTACTCCGCTTGGTTGCGTTTGCCTAAAGACGTCGATAGTGAAACCAGAAAGGTAAACAAATTGCCCTTTTCATTTCCAACAACATAGTACCTTCTAACAACCAATGCAATACTAAAATTACTGATGTATTATATATTTCAGATGTTCATTGAGGAGGTCATGGAACTCGTGGAACTTACTCCTCTGAGAGGATCACAAGTCGGGTTGCCGGGGGTGAGTGGTCTCTCGACTGAGCAACGCAAGAGGTTAACAATTGCAGTCGAGCTTGTAGCAAACCCTTCAATAATATTCATGGACGAACCAACTTCAGGACTTGATGCTAGAGCTGCTGCAATTGTTATGAGAACAGTCAGAAATACTGTGAACACAGGAAGAACTGTTGTGTGCACAATCCATCAGCCAAGTATTGATATTTTTGAGGCATTCGATGAGGTAAAAATAATGATAAATCACTTAAATATCGCTTCAGCTTCTTTTACATCGCGGGAAGATGCTAAGATAACCAATTGCAATTTCGCAGCTATTTTTAATGAAACGCGGAGGACAAGAGATATATGTGGGTCCTTTGGGTCATCAATCGTCCCAATTGATCAAATACTTTGAGGATATCGAAGGAGTGCCTAAGATCAAAGATGGTTATAATCCCGCAACTTGGATGTTGGAAGTTTCTGCTTCATCGCAAGAACTAATGTTGGGAGTCGATTTTACTGAAAAATACAAGAACTCAGATCTCTACAAGAGGAACAAAGAACTTATTAAGGAATTAAGTGTGCCTCGACCGGGTACTAAAGACCTTTATTTCCCAACTCAATACTCACAATCCTTCCTTACCCAATTCATGGCATGCCTGTGGAAACAACACTGGTCGTACTGGCGTAATCCACCTTACACAGCCGTCAGATTTTTGTTCACAACTGTCATAGCCCTCATCTTCGGGACAATGTTCTGGGATCTTGGCTCCAAATGGTAAATAAGCTAAATTACTACAAAGTTGAATATATTTGTTTGTGAAGTTCGTAAAAATGAAAATGCTAATTCTTTTTGGGATGTGTAGGAATACGCAACAAGATCTGATGAATGCCATGGGTTGTATGTATGCTTCGGTAAACTTTTTGGGATTCCAGTACTCATCGACAGTACAACCTGTGGTGGCCGTTGAACGAACTGTTTTCTACAGAGAAAGAGCGGCGGGAATGTATTCAGCCTTGCCGTATGCATTTGCACAAGTGAGTATCGAGTTTCATCGAGTGCTAGTGTTCTAATTCTAATCTATCAATGGAAATAAAAACTTGATTCTCACCCTCCCATTTCATTTGCAGGTTCTAATTGAAGTTCCCTATGTCTTCGCACAAGCACTTGTATATGGCCTTATCGTGTATGCTATGATAGGATTCGACTGGACAGCTGCAAAATTCTTCTGGTTCATGTTTTTTTTCTTCTTCTCGTTGATGTACTTCGTTCTCTATGGAATGATGACCGTCGCTGTCACTCCTAATCACAACATTGCTGCCATTATCTCGTCTTTCTTCTACGCGCTATGGAATCTCTTTTCTGGATTTATCATCCCACGACCCGTAAGTATTCCCCGCTTAGCAATAGCAATGGGGAAACAAGAAAATTATCGACACTTACAAATTTGATTTTCGTTTCTGTTAACAGAGGATCCCTGTTTGGTGGAGATGGTATTACTGGGCAACTCCGGTCGCTTATACCTTGTACGGTCTGATAGTATCACAGTTTGGAGAGATTGAGGATGTGATGGATACTGGCGCAACAGTAAAACAATACTTAGACGATTACTTTGGTTTCAAGTACAGTTTTCTAGGAGTCGTTGCTGGAATAATTCTTGCTTTCGACATCCTTTTCGCCTTCATCTTTTCCTATTCTATCAAGGCATTCAACTTCCAAAGGAGATAAGATTAAATGACCTTAATTCCACAAGAGTGTTGTGTTATCATTTCTTTTCTATAACGGATATGGGTGTAATATTGAATATAGAATTAAATGAAAATTTTCGCAATCTTGTTGTGTTTCTGTAGTTACTTTATGAACACTGAACGGAAGCAGACCAGTGTCTCTTAAAGTCCTTTGCCTTCGTTGACATGGATGCCTAACAATGGGGATTTTATACACAAAAAGATCACCGACATGCATGTACACAAAATGAAACATCAAAGTCCAAAAACATGCAACAAATCATGGTTTGAGCGTGTCATCGAACAACTAGTATGCATAAAGTACAGTACAATTTTGTACACCTCATTTCACTAGGGCACGGTTAAGATAACCCCCGTTAAATGGGGTTAAGGTTTTTAAGTAATACTAGTAATAGGCTCCCCCTCTCTCTCTCTCTCTCTCATAACAGGTGTAGACTTTTTCCTCCACTCAATATCTATCTTTGGCGATAAATTTTTCAACTAATAATAATATCGATAAATCTTAGTAGTGAGGTTCAACAATGCCGCTATTAAACCACTTAGGATTACACTTATGAATGGCATTGCATGGGGAGAATGATTTTCTAACAAATAGCTGCTTTGATAAATGTTAATAGTTGAAACTTGAAATTAGCACCACTAAAAAAGTGGACTAAACAGTGGCCAAAGCACTATACTTAAGTAATATAAATAATGAAAAAAATTCTATGAAAATTTCGACAAAATTTCCCGTGTATTTTATACAAATCCATTCTATGAATATCTAAAGAACAACTCACAAAAATTGCTATAACTTAATTTACAATTCTTATGAAAACCTCAACAATAAAGGCGATTAAAACATAACACTGTCAAAACTCTACTATATCTAAGCATTTACACTCGTGCGTTGCATGTGATGATAATTCATGATAAAAATTGTGATCATATATCACATTTTACTCATTGTAAAATCAAAATCTACTAAATATGACCACAACATAAGATAACAGTAAATGCTATAGTTACAAAAATAACTATACCAAAAAACTCTACTAACTTTCGTAGAATCTATGATTTTTTCTCTAAAATTATTCTTCATTTTGTTATATGCAATTACAAATTTCGAGAGATTTAATTATACGACCATGCGATGCACAGTATTGACAATGAATATGTGAATAATAATTTTTAAAATTTGACAGGGAAATATAATCAGCATATAGAGATATTATAGAAATAGCAATGCAACAAGTATAGTTCGATAGAACCCAATACCCATTCCTAGCCAGCTAGGAAACACTTACCCTTGTTCTCGCCACATCCTGGTTTAATTGAAGCCGAGCGATGATATAAGAATTGCAATACGATGGGGACTCTCATTCCTCGCCCTTGTCCTACTAGAAAATTATCATTCCCATCAATGTCTCATCGTGATCGTTTATCGAAGATTTTTATTTGTATTTTATATGTATTAATGACATCTATCTTTTTCAATAAACACCCTCTAAATATACTAAACACGTATATTAATATATTCTATATAAATTCACCAATTTAACATATTCGGTATATTAACATTTTTTTAAAACTAATCAATTTAGATGTTTATTTTAAACTAATGTTTTAATCGGTGTATTGCATGGGGACACATATATTCAAGATATAATTTAGAACCCGGGCAAAATTTGGCAACCCACAAATTTTTGGGTTGTAGGTCCAGATTGGCATATATTTTCCTCCCAAATCCACCCCTATTAACAATGAATATAATTATATTTTTAAATTATGAAGAAAAGTTTAATATAAGTGAAAATATTTGGATATTTGAAAATGAAAATATTTAAGCTCATAAATTATAAGTCCACGATGATGCATCTCACCGTTTTTCCATTCACCATTTGCTAAAGAAAAATTCGAGATGACAAAAATTGCTTCGTGGATCAACTTGTGGATCTAAAGTCTGATCCGGGCGGCACCTTAAACCACCCTAGAACTCACAGGTCAGACCAACTCTATAACTAGTGGGTCTAGGGGCAATTCTTAGCCGATCTGTCCGAAACCCAACCCATTGTTATTCCTAAAAACGAATATTAATATATTCGGTATGACCTCGCTAATTTAATATATTCGGTATATGTTAACATATTTTTTTAACTCATCAATTTAGATATTTATTTTAAATAATTTAAATTTATATAGAGCACTTTCACGCATGTGTTGCACGGGAAAATATGTCCAATATATAGTTATTTTACTATCTATAAAAATTATAATAAAAAAGAACATCAAAATATATAAGATTTTTTAAACATTTCGAAGTTTTACCTGTATCGGAAAAAATCCATCCCATAAATACTCATAGCAGAAGTCAATAAAATCAACGTAGTATAATATAAAAATTTCCCCAAAAACATCTCAATATCAACAATAATTCAAAAACACTAACATCCATTATTGTGTATAAAATTTTTTTTCAGAATAACTTTTTTTCACAGTTGAGTAATTTTTTTTGGGGGGGGGGGGGGGGGGGTCAACTATAATGTTGGCTCGTGAAAAATATGTGAAGGTCTCAACTATAATGTAAGGCTCATGAAAAATATGTGAAAACCTCAAATTATATTTTCTCCTTAGACCATGATATGATTGCAATGATGAAAATTTCCTCCATTATATTAGTCTCGAAAATGATTGTAAGATAGGAATGATGAAAATTTCAACCCGTAGCCTTGCACTTCGAATGGGGGTTTAGATTTTCCGCAAATGCTAGTCGACAAGACAATTGCCTTTTTTTTTTGCTTCCTATTTAGATAATATTTAAAAAAATTAATTGATTTTATTATTATTGAGAGATTAGTAAAATGCGAAAATTAAATAGAACAATTATTATTATTAAGGATGTGTTCGACTGCAATGTTGGAATTTCAATTTGCATGGAATTCCAATTCTTATCCCACCCCATGAGAATTTCAATTCCTTGAAAAAAAAAGTACTTTTTGGCCTTACATGGAATTTAAATTCCTTAGAAAATCAAATTTATGATTAATTAAAAAGTTAAAAATTTACACGGAAAATATTTTCCACCTCCACCCTAAGTTCTTTTGTCTATATATGTTTATAAAATTTGAAAATAAACCAAAATCTTGCAATTTTTATGAAATAACACTAATAATTTTAATTTTTAATTAAACATAAATTAATATCGATCAATTCTTAAATCATCTTTGAACCAATATGTGAATCGAGGGTTTAATAGAAAAAATGAATAATATTAACGCTGCCTAATAATAATAATAATAATAATAATAATAATATCATTATTATTATTATTATTATTATTATTATTATTATTATATAGAGATTACAGCATAGAACAAAAGGAAGATTAAGATCATTGCCACACATATTTCCATTTAATAGAAATATAAAAATATTAATAACAATTGCATAATAAACAAACATCATGAGATAGTTAATTAATAATCTAATTTAACATTTCAACTTGAAATTAAAAAATAATCAAAGATGCAGGAGATAATTAGTAATCTAATTTGGATAATCTCTATTTGGGGAGGATTGCATGAGATAATCGTGGCAAAATAAAATAGATATTAACTTAGTTAAAAATTAGATTATTAACATTGAAGTTTATTCAGAAAATTATTAATATGGAACATTAAATCGAGAAAAAGGAAGGAAAAACCTAAAGAGGGAAATGTAATTTTTTAATTAATTATTTAATTCTAAAAAATGCAACTTTAAGCGGGAAAATATTATTGGTTTATTTATATATAGATAATTTAATTATATAGAATTTTTAACGTGGTCGACAAAAAAATTATAGATTTCATGTTATTTTGATCAAATATTTAATGATTTGATATTAATCTTAAAATTAATTTGGATAAGATAATAAATTAAAATAAATAGGATTAATAATTAAAATGGACAACTTGATTGATGATCTTTAAAATTCAATAAGATCTAAACTGAAAAAATTGGTGTAAAATGAATAATTTAAAGTAGTAAGGATTCTTAATATTCATTTAGGAGACAGAATCCTAAATAGAGATTCCACCTAGTCGAGAGCCAATTAAAAAATTTGGTTAAGTTGCACGATTATTGATTCCAATCGTCGATTGAGTTGATAGCTAATTATTTATTAAATACATAATTTACGAATTATGTAAGTTTGGTATTTATTTACTTCTTAGGCTATGTAATCTTTATTGATTAAATCTTTAATTTCAATATTGATGTACATATCACCAAATTAGAACATGTAGTAAATATGAAATTAGATAATATAAGATATGAAATCCTACTATATCTCTCTATATATATATATATATTCGGAAATAAAGCTTTAATTCAAATCAGCTTCCCAAGCAATCTCATTCGCTTTATCATTCTGCGACTTCTCTTCATCCTTCGCATTATCCTAAGGAAACTCCAAAAGAATT
Source organism: Jasminum sambac (assembly GCA_018223645.1). Lineage (NCBI taxonomy): Eukaryota > Viridiplantae > Streptophyta > Magnoliopsida > Lamiales > Oleaceae > Jasminum > Jasminum sambac. The sequence continues at coordinate 30,156,380 of CP073640.1, forward strand.
AAGAAGGCACGAGAATATTAGCATTAAAGATACAAGAGCACGTTTGAGTAGGCAACTATAGTTTCCATACACTTTTAGAAACTTTACCCTTTTATAATTTTAAGGAAAAAAATGAAGTTACATGGTTCAAAGTAACTTATTTCTCATGGGATATGGCTTTATGAAAAAGTAAAAAATGGTACGATATAGTCAAAAGGATTTTTCTTGACCCGATCCTATCGCCATTTTCCCATAGGATATGTTTTATTATTATTATTTTTAAATTTTTCAGCGAGATGCATGAATTGATTGAAACAAAATATATTATTATCATGACATCAAATTTTAATTTTTTAAGGTATAAACATACCGTTTTTAAAAGATTGAGATGCCAATGATACTGGAAATTGCTAATCAACCAAAAGCTTGGAACATTTCGTGAAGTTAAACTTTTTTGTTTATTTTTGAATAAAACACATTACTTGTGACCTTTTTAAGTGTAACTTTTAACACTTCTTGCAAATTATCATATCTTAGTGAGTTATTCAGTTGTCTGGTTTAATGTATTACCTTTATATGTCATAATAAAATTTTCTTTCTTTTTCTCATTGTTTTTATCCAAAATTTTAGCTACAAAAGTTAGAAGATAACTTTCTTCTATTAGAAATGTTGTTCCTTTTACAAATATTGTCGCTATTATTGTAGTAGGAGTAGTACGAATAGCAGCAGTAGTAGGAACATCAGCAGTAGCAAGAGTAGCAGCAGTAGAAGGAGCAGGAGTAGGAGCAGTAGAAAGAGAAATAGCAATAGAAGTAGCAGAAGGAGGAGCAGAAGTAATAGAAGCACGAGTAGTAGTAGCAGCAGGAGTAGCATGAGTACCAGTAGGAGTAAGAGTTGCAATGAGAGTAGTAGGAGTAGGAGTAAGAGTAGGAGTAGGAGTAGGAGTTGTGTTTAAAGTCACGAAGAATCAAAAGGAGCCAAACTCAATGAAAAGAGAGCGAAAAATGGAAATTTGGGATTAAATTGCAAGCAGATAAAAGATGGAGAACCTATGGAGCAATTTTGCGAAAAGTTGTTTTTGCAACTTTTCTTGAGTGAAAGTGAAAGAGCATAAAAACAAAATTCTCATACTTTTTCGGATCCCAAATCGGAGTTTCCTAATAAAATTTATGACCATTTAAAGAAAATGACTAAAAGCTTCAAATCCCAAACTGCTGGGGACCAAATTGTAACTTTACAAAACTTGGGCAGATTTCATGCAGTTTCATCCAGATTGTTCTTGATTGATTTTGATGTGATTTTTGCCTAATTTTTGACCCCATGGAGACATTATAATATGGAAATAATATAATAGACTCATTGAGGGGTCACATATATAATTTTTTATTATTTTTCTTATAAATATGTGCCTATTTAGAGGCAAAAATAAAGAGAAAAGACACACTATTTGTAAAGAGAATTAGACGATCTTCACTCATACTTTCTCTTTCAATAAAGTTCTCGTCATTGTTCTAAGTTTTAGCTCGAAAGCTTTCAGTTTTTCATATTCCGACAGAAGTAAAAAAATCTAAACTAAGTCACTATAACTAATTAACGATAGTTCTGCTGTGAATATGATTCGCTAAGCATTTCTTTGCTAGTTTCTACCTTCTTGTATATTACTTCAGTGAGAGAAATATAATCTTTCATATTTCCATAGGCATATATGGCAAACACTTGCTAAATAGTCTTTAACCCACGAATATGATTGGTTAGACTTCTCTGCCTAGTTACTGTTTTTCTATATTATTTGTGTGAAGTATAAACCCTGATTGGGGACACTTTTTTTCAAAATTTTCCACTTTTTTCAATTTTTCTCTCTCTCCTAAATCAATCACATCAACACATCTCATCACATCCACAAATCTCAACCACTCAACTCCACTCATTCTCTCTCATCCTTTACATTAAAGACCATTAAAAACCATTAAAAAACACTCCCAATTACCCTAATAATCTTTCATATTTCCATGGGGATATAAGGCAAATACTTGCTAAAAAGTATTTAACCTGCGAATATGATTGGCTAGACATTTTTATCTAGTTCGAGCGGGATGTTCTGTTAAACTAACAAGTTGCTATCTTTTCCATTTTTTCAGTGACGTTTTATCTATTCTTCCATTTCAATTCATTGATTTGTTATACTTTTAGATCAATTTCTGAGCTTATATGATTATTGCATTCACTTTGGTCAATTGAATCATTTAATCTTCAAATTCAAGTTACATGCTAGGATTGAAACTTTTGATCCGTAATTATTATTAGATTGTAATCCAAAGTAGCGAATGACTATCATGCATATTTATTAACAAATCAACTTAGATGCATTAATTCAAGTTTGTGAAATTATTCATCTAATTCAACTCATGAGTCAACTTAGATGCATTAATTCAAGTTTGTGAAATTATTCATCTAATTCAACTCATTCTTCTCATTCATTTCACACTAACATTGCATTAAATCCTAAGAACTTGTTTAGGGTTGTCCAATAGCTAGATGTTAAGTTAAAAAATTCACTTTAATTTAAAACACTTAAGGAAGATTTCGATAGTCAGATCTTCTTGATTAATTGGAGTTGATAAATTGAAGATGAAATAGTAACATGTTGCATGGAAAAGATTAATAGAAGTTATTGACACAACCGAATCCAAGAACTAGATATTTCTTTAATTATTTTATTTCATCAATCTTTTACTTGCTATTTAGTTTTCGAATTTCATCCAAAATTTGCAAACCCTCCTTTTCTATTTTAATTGATAAAATAAATTAAATCCTGTTCCTTATGGGTTCGACCTCTTACTTACCACTTTTACATTAATTTATAGTTTTGAAATCGAGTAAAGAAAATAAAATAAATTTTGGTATAACATAACAAAGCACCAAGTTTTTGACGCTGTTGCCGGGGAACAATTAACCAATTTAGTTTCTTTTATTAATTATTTTCAAAAAAATTCTTCACTTTTATGTATAATACTCAATCTGCTAGTCGAATTCTTGAAAGTTTTGACCCGAAATCGAGAAATCCATTCTAAGATGAATATGACAAGCAAAACAAGAAATGGTGGAAAACAACAACAAAAGAACTCTTAAATAAATAGAAACTCCCGAGGTTACTCAACAATCATTATGTATCACATTTCCAACCACAGAAGAAGGTAAGACTTTCAAGCTAAAATCCGATTTTATACATCTTCTATCATCTTTTCATGGACGAACCGGCAAAAGATCCATATCGACGATTGAAGGAGTTTCATGTGGTATGTGATAGCATGAAACCCTCGGGCATCATTGAAGAGTAAATCAAACTCAAAGCTTTTCTATTTCCACTAAAAGATGACGCCACGGATTGTTTATGTACCTTACCATTGAGATCTGTTACAACACGGAATCAAATGACGCAACTTTTCCTCGAAAAGTACTTCCCCGCTTCAAAGACATCAAATATCAGGAAAGACATCTCTGGAGTATGCCAAAACAATGGAAAGACTCTTTATGAGTATTGGGAGCATTTAAAAAAGCTCATCGCAAGTTGCCCGCATCACCAAGTTAGTGAAAACCTCTTAGTACAATATTTCTATGAGGGGTTGTGTCAATCAAACATAAACATGGTTTATGCTGTTAGCGGAGGGGCTCTGATGAGCAAAACCCCCACTGAAGCATGAACATTGATTTCAAACATGGCTGAAAATACTCAACAATTCAGCGCTGACTGGGAGGTGAACATTCGAAGAGTAAATGAGGTAAGTAGGTCCAATGTTGGAAACCGACTTTCTGAACTAACCCATCTTCTCAAACAAATTGCTGTAAGAAACTATCCACAAGTCAAAAGCATGGGGCATATGCGCAAATCTGGGACATCCTAGAGACGTTTGTCCTGTTTTGCAAGTGAATAATAATGAACAGGTGAACGCAACATGCAATCTCTCATTCCCTAAGCAACAGTATAATCCGTAGTCAAACACCTATAATCCAGGATGGCGAGATCACCCCAATTTGAGTTATGGAGCCAACAATCCCCCAGGTTTCTTCCCTACCAAGCCTCAAGGCTATTTCTAACAGTAAGGGAATTTCCAACCCAAGGGAAATTTCAATAGAAACTTCAATTGTCAGGTATGTTTCTCGAGGATGTAGTATAACCATTAGGATCTAATACTATGAAATTCCAGTAAGAATCCAAATCAAGCATTCAAAACTTAGAAAATCAGATGAGTCAATTGGCAACTGCTATCAATTGCATGGAAGCACAATTTGGAGAAAAGCTGCCATCCCAACCTGAGGTAAATCCAAAAAATATCAGTGCCATAACCTTAAGGAGTGGAAAAGAGATAGAAAACCTGTAACGATCTTCCTTTTTATACCCGTTCGGCCCACATTTCTTTGATTAGAAAACTTTAAATTTCTAAACATTCGTACAATCAAAAGAGTACTCTTTAAAATTATACGATACGATAGGCTACTATGTACATATGTGATATGCACATATTTTATGCGCTTTTTATCCCCGTTTTGCCCCTGTTTTGAGTTGAATATAGTTCTCCTTTTCGTGTTTTTCTTATGATATGCGTTTTTTGGAACGGGTATTGCTTTCCTTGCTTTGTTTGTGTTGTGTAGGTGTTTTAGGGGTTAAAAGTTGATGAATTATCGCCAACGAGGAGATCCCGAGATACAAGAATATGGGACGAAGCAATGGGAGCGAAAAGATCATTTTTTGGATAACTCAAAATTAGCACAAGCAGACAGTTGCACGGGCCCATGTGCCAATCAACACCACCCCGGGCGCCATCGCACGGCCTTGTGCCAATCGGCACGGCCTGTGCGACGGGAATTTTAGGGCTGCACGGATCTGGGCCTGTCTAGCTCAGAATTTCAGTTTAAATAACATTCCAAGACCAGAATTTAGAGAGAAACGGCTGTAGACATTAGAATAGACTCAATCTAGTTTACTTTCCCTGCAATTTCAATTCGATATCCAAAAGTTGAAGATTAAATCTATTGTTCTAGCATCCAAGATTGAATTCTACCTTCCTCTTAGCTTTCATGGAGTAGTTGTTGTCGGTAAACCTCTATTTCTTGCAATTAAATTCTATTATTCTAGTTTATTGTTTTCCACATGAATTGTATTCAATCTATTGCTTTAATTACACAAATCCACATCATGCATGAGTAGTTGAATTTAGGGAATTAGGGTTCATCTCTTCTAATTGCAATGAACATGGCATTGAATTGGTTGTTAGTATGTATGGCTTAATTAGGGTTTCTATGCTAGAATTATTAACGATTGATATCGGTATAGCGCTCATCCGGTGTCAATTCATCGTACAACGAGTCAAGCACCGATAGGTTGATTTCTCCTTTTGACCCCCTAGCGTAGACATGGCTAGTCTCTGATCACGACAGTGGCCCAGACGACCATGGAGACCTTCTAAGCTTTGAAAGAAGTTAGAATTTAGTTTCTCAACCTAATTTAATCATTCACACTCACATTCACCCTTAGAAAAGTGTTCATTGTCAATAGGATAGATGACACCCTAATTCCCGCTTTTAATCATTAAAAAAATCATATTGAGTTATTTACACCAATTAATCCCTTGCTTGCGATATTTATTTCCTTAATTAGCTCCGTCTATAATAGAGTAAATTACAAAATCACCAACAAACAAACGGTTTAGCTAATCAATTGGCAAAATAAAAGTAGACATCCTTTAGCCTCCCTGTGAGACGACCCGTGAGTACAACGACACCGTATACTTGCGGTTTATCACTACCAAGTTTTTAACATATGCCTCATTACATCATGGTTACCAAAATAACATAAATTTTTCCCATATTAAAACAAAACGTGGCTACAGGATCTTTGGCTTTCCCCTTTTATTCCTCACATCTTCCCACGTTACACTCGGGAGGATTCTCCACCACCTCTGCATAATAAACAACATACAAGCAACATAATGAGCCACAAGGACTCAGTAGGAAGTAGATGCAAATACTAATGCATGCCACATTCATGCTTTGGGCCCGGTTGTATATCGTGTGCCTACAAGGCGCCACAATCATCATCATATCATTGGCCATCCCCCAAAGGCTTGTCTCACTCTTTGGGGCGTCGTAGGCCGTCGTCTAAAGGCTTGTCTCACTCTTTAGACCGCCCGTAACATCATACGTGTCGTAAGCACAAGATATACAACACATTTATGCACTTGTCATACTTTCATGTTAGACATAATTCATTGTCTTACCATTGGACCTCAAATGACAATCATATCATGTTCCACAGACAACACATCTTCATATATCATCACAACATAGCATCACCTAATATAACATAACATACCATACTCATACCATAATTCATTCATGCATAGAATCCTTGTAATCTATGGAATCAACTTTAAATCATAAATCATGCTCCTATAATCACATAATCAAGGCACCCATATAGAAAATAGATAACAACTATATTCCTTTACATCTAATACCTATCTCAATGTGGAGAAAAAACCAATCCAAAGCTCTATTGTACTTCATTTCTTCTTCCTCTACTTCCCCTTTTCTTCATTCTCTCTAGTTTCCCAAAGTATAAAAATATATGTAGATGAAGGTCAAGAAAAGGTGGAAATGCTTAGAGATCATTTATGGGTGTTTTAGGGTATTTTATGGAGCTTAGGGACGAGTTTGGGGTATTTATACACCACCTAACCGGCTGGAAATGTCTAGAACATCATTCTGCCGACTTTGGTTACGGCCGTAACTTTTAAGCTTACAGCCGTAATTTCCATATTTACGGCCGTAACATTACTCCTTACGGCCGTAACTCATAACTTACGGCCGTACTCAACTTTCTGTAAATCCAGTATCTTTCTGCATAACCTCTTACGACCGTCTCATAAAATCTTACGGCCGTAACTCCAAATCTGCATGACCTCAATTTTTCTTTCCACCCGGAGAACCGTATAGAATCTTAACATGCCTTGTACTATGATGGCCAAGTTCTTAACATACCAATTACCCACGGAACATATACATATCATAGATATAAATACCGTATGAAAATAAATGGGGCATTACAAAACCCGCACAAATGAGTTCCCACACCTAAAGATGAAGAAGATGAGTTTGAAAATGAGGTAAGTCCTAACCCTCATGCCATTGCTAAACGGAATTACTCCCCTTATCCTAGTAGATTAGCAAAAGCTAACAATGAAGATAAGGAATTAGAAATTTTGGACAATTTTAGGAAGGTAGAAATTAACATTTCCTGGTTAGATGCAATCAAACAAACCCCACACTATGCTAAGTTTTTGAAAGATCTTTCCACCAACAAGAGGAAGTTGATAGGGAATGAAATGACAAAAATGGGAAAAACCATTTCGGCGGTATGTTAGAAGAAGCTGCCCCCGAAGTGCAAAGACCCAAGTATGTTCACTATCCTTTGCACCATAGGCAATCACCATATCGACAAAGCACTAATAGATTTAGAAGCATCCATAAATGTCATGCGTAGATCCCTATATGCTTCATTAAATCTAAGAAAACTAAAGGAAACTTACCTAATTGTGCAACTAGTTGATCGTACCCCAATGGGGTATTAGAAGATGTGCTAATTAAAATAAATGGCCTAGTTTTCCCTACTTGTTTTTACATACTTGATATGGTTGATGAACATTCCCCTCACCCCATAGCTATCTTATTGGGACGTCTATTTTTTACACTTCTTGCACTAAAATCGATGTCTATGAAGGTACATTGTCTATGGCATTTGATGAGGAAACAACAAATTTTTGATGGCACATTGTGCCCTAATAACGCTTGGTATTTCTTTCCAATTAATTTAACTAATCCTTTTGTGAAAAAATTATTTCAATTAGATTGCAGAGTCATCACACAATATATGGTTTAGCCAAACCCCAAGGACCTCATTTCTATGGACGAACTTGCGATAATTCAGAGCTAAAAGTTCGGGGAAAAATTTAAGGTGGACCGCCAAGAAATCTAGTCATTCGAAGGAAGCTATCAAGGACAAAATAGAGTTGTGATGGATTTGAGGAACCCCACTTCATAAATGGGAACTGTGTCGAGCTAACGACTTTAATTAAAAGCGCTTCTTGGAAGGCAACCCAAACAATTTTTCACTTTTATTTTCTCTTTTGATATTTTTATTATTTTGTTTTGTTTTTATTTCTTAGCCTTTTATCGAACGTACTGAGGAAGATGTTACTTTGTAACAATAGAAGGAAATTATCTCAAGGATCAATTATTAGGGAAGAGACATGATGGCACACAAATCAGTGATTAGCAATTAATTTAATGCTAATTATTGATAAAGTAGAAGTTAATTATTGATAACAGACAATCCGTCAACGCATTTTCTCGAATACTCTTTCAAGCACACTTTATAACACACTCTACATGCATAATTATCGGTTAGAACAATGCAAAGTTGACTATGAATCAAGATCAATCTTGATTAGGAGCCACAAACGAAAAAAACTCATAACCCCTTTGTGAGTACTCATTTCTTTAGTAATAAGGTAACCTCCATCTTCTTCTTTTTATTTGATTTTCTTTTTATTATTGCATGGATGAGTGTGATACTTTCTTGTACATATATCTTTTGCTTGTATCTATTGAGTGTGTTTCAAATTTTATTACTTTTCTTTTTCTTCATCATTTTGTGTTAAAATATAGAAGAGTGTGATAATCTGCTATACATAAAGATTTTGATGGTTTTAATCTTATTACTTCAATTTTTCTATTTCTTTCGTGTGTTGCATTAGAAAAAAAAGAAGTCGAGCTAATGACTATAAGCAAAGGTGCTACTAACAAGGGGACCTAAGCATTCTTGTTTCTACTTATTTTGCAAACATTTGAATTATTTTTTTATTTTCTAAAAAAATGGATAACAAACTCTTGAAAATTCAAAAATATTACCCATCACTGCCCTTAAATGCTTTGTAAAAGAGCTATTATTCTAGGGTAGGGCGTTTAAAAATGTGAATAGCAAAGGGATGCCTGAGGATATTCTTTGGTTGATTGAAGCTAAGGTTCGATTGGGAAGGGAAATGGCTGTTTGTACTTAATATGCACTAGGGTTAGGTAAAAGTAATTTTGCTAAGAAACGATAAGCAAAAAGAATGAATGTACTCTTTAAATATGCTAGATAGCCTTATAACTAGATTCGATGGACCTCTAACTTAGGTAACTGCTCCATTGGATTTGTTTCGGCAAATCGAAAAGATAAAATATGTTTCATTAAGGATGACACGAGTGAGGAGTCCATGGATGATATCCATCAAACTCTTGAGACGCATACTAGTGGAATGGTGCAAATCGAACTTATCAATTTATGGACTGAATTTAAAAATGAACGAGAATGTTACAGTCTTGGAAATCTGACTTTAAAAGACCCTATATGCCAGTTTATAAGAAAATTGGATAGAAAGCCTATCCCTAACTTGTAGAAACCGTTTAAGCCGTTTTTCGACGTAAAACCAGGGAAAGATATGAGTCACAATCATAACTATGTGTACATATTGTTATTTTTAACTATTTTTGATTTCTTATGTCAATTTTTGTGTGCAAAGTCAACTATCTATGGAGGTTACTACTATCGTCTCAACTAGGAGTTCAAATAAGAAATTGACAACCATAAGTCTCTTTGGTGGAATCAATCTAGGATAGCCAAAGCTTCTAATGCTGACAATCAAAGTTGGAACGATACTTGGAGATCGAAAATATAAGCTAATATATAGAAGAGGTCTCCGTGGCCTGATAGAATGTGCCGTTCAATCCGAATACGTGAGAGGATCAACAGTGGTTACATTATCATACCGACTTTAAAACAAGAGTATGGTAAAACCATCGACTCTAAGATAAATGCTAGAACATTGTTTAAACGCCTAATATTAATGATAATGAATTCGGATGCTTTCATTGCATTACCAGGGGATTTTGAAATATTGGAAAAAATATTTTGCATAATCTCTTGGGCCGAGATGAAACTACACTCTAAACCAATTGTTCTTTCAAACGTTAAAAACCATTTTAACGATTTATTGACATTTCTTGAATTTTTAGTTAAACAAAAGCTGATTTTTCCCAATGCAGAAAAAATGATTTTAATTGCAACATCAATTGAAGAATTATTGGAGAAATTCAAGTTTATGCACCACACATAGATGTAAAATTGCCCAAAATCAACTGGCCACATAGATTAAGCAAAAGGAAAAGAGATTCGAATGAATTGGATTTAGAGTTGAGATTTTGAATGTGGAATAGCTAAGAGCATCTCCATTGCATAACTTCCCCACATCCTCTATTTTTGTCTACGTGGCGGAGAGATAGAGACACACAAAAAAATTACGAGTCCTACATTTTTTTCTCTTGTTCTCGCTTTTCCTACTTTTTCCCCACTTTTCCCACTTTTTCAACATAAATTCCCATGCTACCTCTACATCTAGAAACTCAACTTCACATCCTCCACTATTATTTTATTATTATTTTTGAATTTTTTCTTCATCTCTCCTATTTTTTCACTTTTCCCTCTCTTTTACACTACACATCCTCTATTCTTTATTCAATCCACCTAATCATCTTCTCTCTATCTCTCTCATCTACATCATCCCTTAACATCACTACCCATTGAAGATGCTCTAACGTTAGATGATGGAATACGGAGTTCATCTAGAAACACATCTGTGTTATGCTTCGTAATAAACCAAAAAATTGTCCGAAAATGTTAAACTACGGCCTTTCAATAGGTTTTGATAGTCTTGCTAGCTGATTTAAATGGATCCAGTGCCTGCGTCCAGTTAGTAAGGGGACCTTGGATACTGGTTTATGAAGCCCGCGTTAAATTGATGTTTTGTAGTTGACATTAAAGAACTATTTTCTTTTCTTTTTCCCTCATCCCTCTGGTCGTTTTAAGGCACACCTTAAAGAACTAAATTTTAACTTTTCTCCATGGCATCTCCTCTACGTATTGTTGCTCTTCTGTAAGTGCTCGACTCTTTTTCTATACTTACTAAGATCAGGATGCAAATTGTTCAACTTGTTGATAAGTATTAGCGTTCTCTTTGGAATGTCATCACTCTGGAGGCGGGATCATCGCGTTCTGCTCGCAAACGACGTGCTAAGTGCCTCAAATATTTCTTCAAATATGGAAAGTTATTGGGGGGACCTCATTGTACTAGAAATCAAACTTATTCACAACATGAATATATTGTTTTCTTCAAGGATGGACCGATTAGGTGCAGGGCCGAAAAGTCTATCAAGAGAAATAGCCAACTCACAATAACTGTAAGCGAGTTTGATAGTTTGTTGGAACCAAAGGCAACGTCTATTGGAAACCAAATTCGATGGCCTACCATTGAGCAACAACTTTTTAGCGTGATCACTAAGCACCCATGCGAAGATGTAAAATTACGTCTCATTTATTTGAGAAGTGCTTGAGTTGGGCTTTCTGCTATAAACGTTCTCCCATTTGTTGGTTCTTGTTGGACTGTTCTTTATTGAATGGTTAACATACATTACTTGGATTGTTGTCTTCCAAACTCCGGTCTTAGATTTTTTCCTTAAAGACTCTTTAACCTAAATCTAAATTGAGTAGCATAATCTCTTATTTTTCAAACCTTGAAATTATGGCAATTGAGTTGGAGGTCAAGCTCAACCATCCTAGTGGTAGGGGACTAACTATAACAAGATTCTTTTAGTCAACGAATTAAATGTATTTGTGGGATTATAGAATGGCTATTGTTGTCTCGCCAACAACTAAGCTGTGGCATAGCTGGGGTAATGAGGGATTGCTCGACGACAAGACCAACCGTATACCATCTTGTCTTGGGTGCCTTAAATGGCAGATCTGGTCAAACAGATTATGGCATTAGGTTCACAACCCTCTGTTTTAGTTTTAATGAAATTGATAGTTGCAGCTTGAGTTGAAAGAATGGCCTATGGGGCCCAAAAGTGTATCTCGGATTCCACTTTAATTTTGCACTTATTTTCTAATGTTATCATTTTGTAAAGTTCTTTTCAACATATTTATTACTTTGAATTCCTACTATGATTAAAAAAAAACACACACACACACACACACAAAATTTCCACTATCATTGTTCTTGTTCTGCAAATATGTTGATTGTAGGGTTTTTCATTCCTACTTTGTTGAACTAACCATACAAAGTGCTAAAATTGAAGAAAAACCACCACCACCAAACCACTCGACTCATTGCCTACCCAAGGGGAGTTTTCAAACTTTTATCTTTTTATGCTTTCTATAAATCTACATTAAGAACAATGTAGAAATTAAGTGTGGGGAGTGGAATATCTGGTATGTGTGTAAAAAAAATTTCTTGTCTTGTTTCTTTTCCTTTTTTCATGTCTTGTTATGTCTACAGTTTTGCATGAGATGCAAACTTTTAATCAATAACTAAGCCTAGCTTGTCCGACTTAGCGAATTCAAGATCTCGAGTAAAAAATTTTTGTATGCATAACCGCCTAATTTATCCGAGCACATTTATAAGGTAATTTTTTATTATTTTCTAGAACAAAATTGAAGGGTGAAACTGTTGATAAATTTTTTTGGACCATAGTAAACCAACTATTTTTCTATCCATTTGTCCTACTCAAAGTAATCTGAAAATATTGTTTGTTAGCAAGGTGGAGTTAAGATCGCATGGTATCTATTTTTTGTAAATGTGTCTTTTGTTGACAAAGTTTCAAAAGTTTGGAAAGAACTCTAATGTATGCCAAGAATAAATTTTACTTTTCTGTTTGGAATAATGAGGGGGACCACGGGAAAGAGCTACCTACCTCATAGAGTGAAAAATCATCACCTCGAATAGGTGAAGAAGGCAAACTCTAATTAAGGGGTCAGTGTGAAAGCTACCCGGAGGGTAAAAGCTTAAAAGAAAATTGCAAAATTCTCTTCTAAAAAAAGAGAAATAGTAATAATTAACCAAGTATGAGGTTAGATACATAAATTTACTCAGTGGTTTGAAGTGGGATGGTGGATCCTTGAAAAAAACCCGAGTTGCCCCGAACCCGCCGCGACCCGCCCGTATGGGTCGGACCCTCTACCTCATCGGGTCGGGTTCGGGTAGGTGGTGAGCCGACCCGAGTCACCCGAAATACATGTACACTTTTTTTGCTTAATCGTTATGTTTGTAGTTTGGCAAATAGCCAATTAATACCCAACTACCCAAGTCCAATTAATACCAAAACCCAATTAGCTAGAATCCTTTATCCTTGAAATCTAATTAAAAACAAAAATGTAATCGGGTCAACAGTAAGCTCAACGGCTTGACCCGAGCCGTTCGCGACCTGACCTGATTATTCCTGGGTCACGAGGCAGGTTCGGGTTAGAATTTGACTCGCTGGTCAGCCATGGAAATGGTCGACCCAACCCAAACCCGACCTGTTGCCATCCCTAGAAATGCTCAATCTAGCATTCTTAAAATATTAGACATAGTAGCGATAAAACACCTACCATACTTTGTTTAACTTTATAGTGGTAACAATTGGTAATTTTTGGTGAACAAATTAATTTTTAGGATTCATGAAAACTATTATAAAATAAGAGTGGAATCACAAGATATGGAAGGATATATTTTGACCATTTTCGATCAGGATTCAGATAGAACATCGTAAGCTTTTATTTTTCTCCAAATAGTGATGGGATGGTAACTTTAATCGCACTTAATCGAACACAGTTACAAGCCATTGTGCAATTGAAAAGAAATAAAATTTCCATAGCTTGGGAAATTATTTATTAAGTAAGTCGCTATCTATAACTGGAATTTTAACGTTCAAAGTCACTTATCTCATGTAAAACAAGTGTGCTATTTTGTGTTTTATGATTGTTGTTCGAGGGCAAACAATAGTCTAAGTGTGGGGAGTTTGATAAGTGCTAAAAAGCACTTAAGTAAATTTTTCTATGTCGTGTATTTTTGTATTTTTATTGGTTTTATATATTTATTTGTATGTATTTTATTTTATTGTTGTGTTGAAGGTTACAAAAAATCAAAAGGAGCCAAGCTGGATGAAAAGAAAGCGAAAAATGGAAACTAGGGATTAAAACGCAAGCAATGAAAGGTTGAGGACCCACAGTTCAATTTTGTGAAAAGTATTTTTTTGCAACTTTTCTTGAGCGAAAGTGAGAGAGCATAGAACGAGAATTCTCACACTTTTTTCGGATCCCAAATCAAAGTTTCCTAGTGAAGGTTATAGCCGTTTGAAGAAAAAGACTAAAAGCTTCAAGTTCCAAACGGTTGGGAACCAAATTGTAACTTTCCAAAACCTAGGCAGATTTCATGCAGTTTCATCCAGATTGTTCTTGATTGATTTTGATGTGATTTTGCCTAATTTTTTAACCTCATGGAGATATTATAATGTGGAACAATATAATAGACTCATTGAGGAGTTACAGATATAGTTTTTGTTATTTTTTCTTGTAAATCTTTGCCTTTAAATAGAGGCAAAAATGAAGAGAAAAGACACACCATTTGTAGAGAGAATTTGATGGTCTTCTCTCCTACTTTCTCCTTCAATAAAATTCTCTTTTCATTACTCTAAGTTTTAGCTTGAAAGCTTTTAGTTTTTCATATTCCGGCGAAAGTAAAAAATCTAAATTGAGTCACTAAACTAATTAATGACACTTTGGCCCTGAATATGATTAGCGAAGCATTTCTTTGCTAGTTTCTACCATCTTGTATATTTACCCGTTAACCAACCGTTTTTACCATTTTTTACCAATTTTTATAGATTCTTTCTTTATCCTAAATCAATCACATCCACATATCTCATCTCATCTACAAATCTCCACCACTCAACTCCATTCATTCTCTCTCTTTTTTACATTAAAAACGTTTAAAAATCATTATAATTTATTCCCTATCACGCTTATTACTTATTCAATGAGAGAAATCTAATCTTTCATATTTCAATAGGGATGTAATGTTGTATCCCGTGCGATTCTGTACGAGATTTGACATAATATGAATGTGGTTTGATATGATTATTATGTGTTTGATATGTTTGTTATGTGATTTTAGGTATGTTCGGTGTGTTTGTATGTGATACGACCTTGAAACCTACATTAAGAGGGAAAAATTTTAGAAGATTAAGATTTACGGCCGTAAATCGTAAGTTACAACCATAAAAATTTTTGGTACGGCCGTAAAACTCATGGGGAGGGTTTCAAAAATTTTTAGAAACTTTTATGCGGTCGTACATTTTTATATACGGTCGTACATTACTTACTACGGCCATAAATTATCATCATACGGTCGTAAATTGTGAAATAGGAAGATGTCTGAAATTTTCAGAGAGTTCAGAACGGCCGTCAATTTTGTAAGATATGGCCGTGACATACTTATTACTACCGTAAAGGTCAAAAACGGAAAGAGGTGCAAAATTTTCAGAAACTTTTGGACGACCGTACATTTGATAGATACGACCACAAGATAGAATTTACGGTCGTAATTTTTAAATTTACGACGGTAATTATGAGTTGGTATAAAAATTTTCTAGACATTTCTAATCATTTTGGGAGGTTTAAAATGTCAAATTTTGTTCCAAACTCTTCATAAGACACACAAGAACAATTCTAAACACCTCAAGGCATTTCCAAACTTTGTTTGATTACATTGCCTACCTATGTGATTATTCTCTCTTCATTTGATACTAAAGAAGACAAGGGAAGGAAGAGGAAAGGAAGGAAAGGAGTCCCCAGGCATCTTTTAGCTTTTGTTTCTCTACTTAAGGGTGGGTAATAGATGCTTTTATATGTGTAAAGAGGTACGTAATCAATACATGAGATTATGGTTGATTTATGAATGCAAAACACAAGTTCTTCCTTGTTTGTGATGTGTGAGATTGGACTAAGTGTAGTTCTTGGTAGGAATTGATGTTCTCATAATATAGAATTCTTGAATGTGTTTTGTGATACTTAATAACATATGATGCTACATGAGTGGGAGTTTATGAACTTTAAGAAGTAAATATGAAGTTGGTGTATCCTTCTTGATTGAAGTTTGAATTACATGTTCGGATAGCTATGCTAGGAACTCA
This sequence comes from Jasminum sambac, assembly GCA_018223645.1. Lineage (NCBI taxonomy): Eukaryota > Viridiplantae > Streptophyta > Magnoliopsida > Lamiales > Oleaceae > Jasminum > Jasminum sambac. The sequence continues at coordinate 30,172,463 of CP073640.1, forward strand.
TGTATGCACTTAAGGCTTGACAATCAAGTGTCTACCTATATGTGAAGGTTAAGATGGCCAAAATGGGGGATCTAAGCCCCAAGATGTGATATGAGGCCAATGAAATGGGCTATTTATGTGATACGAACCTTGTGCGGCCATCCATGATATGTGATTTTGTTGGCGCCATTGTGGACACATGATTAGCAATCGGGCCCAAATTTATATGTTACATGTATGTGCATTTACATCTATTTCCCACTGAGTCTTTATGACTCACTCTATGTACGTTTATGTTTTGTAGATGAAGTAGGACGTGATAAGCAAATGGGAGATGGTGGAGAGTCCTCACGAACTTGATGTTCAGGTGTGCTGAAAAAGGGGAAACACCAAAGATCCTGTATATTACATTTTGTAATCAAAGCCGAAATCACTCGAAAGTTGAATGTTTTGCTAAGTAATGAACGTTACTGTTTACATTGTGCTATCTATATGTAAGATGAACTAGTGATTTTGAAAATTGAATGTGTTAGTGATGCAATCTCTAATTCTATAATGTGGATTGGAGTAAATTTTGTGCATGTGCCCATCATGACACGCTGTGATATTTCGGTATGAAACGATAAATTAGATGAAACGATATGAGATATTAGAGAGGGCATTACATGTAAGGCAAACACTAGCTAAATAGTCTTTAACTCGTGAATATGATTGGTTAGACTTCTCCATCTAGTTACCATTTTTGTATATTATTTGTGTGAAGTATAATCTTTCATATTTCCGTGGGGATACAAGGCGAACACTCGCTAAAAAGTATTTAACGCGCGAATATGATTGGTTTGACATCTTTATGTAGTTCGAAGGGAGACATTCTGTTAATTAACAAGTTATTATCTTTTCCATTCTTTTAGTGACATTTTATCTATTCTTCCATTTTAATTTATTGATTTATTATTCTTTTAAACTCGTTTTTAAGTTTATATGATATTGCATTCACTTTGGCCAATTGAATTATTCAATCTTTAAATTCAAGTTACATGCTAGGATTGGAACTTTTGATTCATAATTATTATTAGATTCTAATCCAAAGTAGCAAATGAATATCATGAATATTTATTAACAAATCAACTTAGATGCATTAATTCAAGTTTGTGAAATGATTCATCTAATTCAGCTCATTCTTCTCGTTCATTTCACACTAGTATTGCATTAAATCTTAAGAACTTGTTTAGAGTTGTCCAATAGCAAGATGTTAAATTAAAGAACTCACTGTAATTTAGAAAACTTAAGAAAGAATTCGTTAATCAGATCCTCTTGATTAATTGGAGTTGATAAATTGAAGAAAGAATAATAGCATATTGCATAGAAAAGATTAATCGAAGTTATTGAGACAACTGAATCCGAGAACTAGATATTTCTTTCAATTGTTTTATTTCATCAATCTTTTACTTGCTATTTATTTTTCGAATTTCATCCAAATTTCACAAACCCCCATTTTCTATTTTAATTGATAAAAACAACCAAATTAAATCCCGTTCCTTGTGGGTTCGACCCTTATGTACTACTTCTACATTAATTTAATTTGTAGTTTTGAAATCGAGTATGAAAAGTAAAACAAATTTTGGTATAACACAACATCGCACCAAATGCTATGTTGATAAGTTTTGGTTTATCGCAGAACTTGTGGAGGAAAGAAATCCTCTTGGCTAACTTCATTCTCACTAAGATACCTCAAAAGAAAAATGAGGAAAGTCCATATGAACTATGGAAAGGACATAAGCCCACGTATATATACTTGAAAGTGTGGGAGTGTTTGGCAAAAGTAGAAGTATCAAAGCCCAAACAAGTTAAAATAGGGCCTCAACCTATTGATTGCATATTTATAGGATATGTTTATAATAGCAGTACATATAGGTTCCTCATTCACAAATTGGACATTCTTGATATACATGAAGGTACTATTTTTGAATAAAAAAATGTTGTACTCTTTGAAGATGTATTTCCTTTCAAATAGACGAACTTATGATGCTACAAATGGTAATCATCAAAGTGATGAAGAACCTAGACACAGTAAGAGGGCTATAAAATCTATATCTTCTGACCCAGATTTTCTAACTTATATGGTAGAAAATGATCCTAAGACATTCACTGAGGTGATGTCTACTCCAGAAGCTCCGCTTTGGAAAAAAGCTATCAACAGTGAGATAGAATATATTATGCAAAATCGCACTTGGGAGTTGGTTGATCTCCCACCTAGAAATAAGCCTCAGGGTATAAGTGGATTTTTAAGAAGAAATTATAAACTGGTGGATCTATTGATACATATAAGGCCAGATTGGTTGCTAAAGGATATAGACAAAAGGAAGGCCTTGATTTCTTTGATACATACTCACCAGTTACAAGGATTACTTCTATAAGCATCCTTGCTGCAATTACTACATCGCATTACCTTGAAATCTATCAAACGAATGTTAAACAACATTCTTGAATGGTGAATTAGAAGAAATATACATGGTACAACCTGAAGGGTTTGTTGTACCCGAACAAGAGAAAAAGGTATATAAACTCATTAAATCTTTGTATGGATTAAAACAAGCGCCAAAGCAATGGCACTAGAAATTTGACAATACAATATTGTCAAAATGGATTTAAGATTAATGAGTGTCATAAATGTGTTTTCATCAAGAACACGACTAAAGCTTATGCAATTGTTTGCTTTGTTGAGATATGTTAGTCATGGGCAGTAATCATCACATTATAATGAATACGAAGAAAAACTTGATAAACATTTTGACATGAAAGCCATGGGTGTTCTTGATGTTATATTAGGGATCAAGATCTCTAAAACATCCGATGGACTTGTTCTATCACAATCTCATTATACCGACTCTTTACTGAAGAAGTTTAATATGTTTAGCAAAAGTCCAGTTAAACACCAATTGACTTAAGTTTACAATTAGTCAAGAATAGAGGAGAACCTATATCTCAGTTAAAATATTCATAGCTTATCGGCAGTCTAATGTATATTACGAACTGCACCCGTCTAGACATAGCATATGCTGTGAATAAATTAAGTAGATTTACTAGTAATCCAAGTAATGACCATTGGAAGGCATTGAACATATTTCTTAGATATCTAAGGTACACTATGAATTTTGGATTACATTATAATAGGTATCCAGCAGTATTGGAAGGATATTGTGATGCAAACTGAAAATCAGACATGAAGGATTCTAAGTCCACAAGTGTTTACGTATTTACCATTGGTGGTAGAGCCATATCTTGGAAGTCCTCAAAACAAACATGTGCAGCTCGATCGGCTATGGAGTCTAAGTTTATAGCTTTAGATAAAGTTGGTGAAGAAGCAGAATAGCTTTGTAACTTTGTAGAGGACATTCCGTGTTAGCCTAAGCCGGTACCCGCTATCAGTACGTATTGTGATAGTCAATTGGTTATTGGAAGGGCTCAAAATAATATGTATAATGGTAAGTCTAGACATATACGTCGTAGACACAATACCATTAAAGAGTTGAGAGTTGATCTCTAGTGGTGTTATTTCAGTCGATTATGTGAATCAAAAGAAAATCTTTCGAATCAGGTCACTAAAGGTTTACCCAGAGATCGAGTATACCATTTGATGAAAGGAATGAGATTAAAAGCCCACTACGTATGAAATCTTTGTAATGTAACCTAATCATGTTGACTGGAGATCCAAGAACTTGGTTCAATAGGACAACTAAGTTCTGAAGATTCAGTTAAGCACGGGGTATTAAAATCATACCTATTTATATGATACTAATGTGCTTTCTGTTGAAAGTGTAGTTTAAACTTAGCTATTAATAATTCCTATATACTCTTAATAGGAGATCACGTATGTAAGTGCGAAGTGAGACCGTTTTTATGAGAATGTTTGGGGCTTGAATTCTCCAAAGCACTTATGAATGCCAATAGTTGTTTAGGATCAAAATGAGCACAATCATGAGAATCAAAACTATTAGTAAAACTATTGTACAAGCACAATTGCCTTGGTTTACACCAACAGCCGAATAGTTCAAGACAACACGTTCACTAATTAGCTAAGTAAATTCGATTGTACTCTACTAAGGAAGGTTCAAAGCCAGAAGCTAACTCTCCCAATGCAATATCCTCCCATTTGTACTTCCTTTATGTGTCTGCATTATCAGTTGCACGAATTTTGATAATTTTCATTCATATGAGGGATTGTTGGAAATGGTGGATATTTGTAACTTATTTGGTTGTTCAAAACCATTTCCGACTAAATGAAAAATTATAGCCAAAAGTTACGATGTGAGTTTATAGAATTTGGTGTCAAAATAAATTAAAACAGTTTGTTTATTTTGATGTGTATTTTTCAGATTTTAAGTTAATTGGAAAATAAAATTAAACCAAATTCTAAATGAATGTGGCTATTCACATTGAAAAGACACAACTTACAAAAAGGGTTTAACTTTTCACCCACACCCTTTGGAAGGGTTGTAACCCTTCAACAACAACTTTTGGGTATCTATAAATAATCCCCATGGCGTCACAATTCAAAACATTCAATCATTTATCAAAATTTTCTAAATTTGACAAATTTCCTATATCCTAAAACTATTTTCTGCATTAATCATTGCATCTAGAGCAGTATGAAACATATTTCGGCTCACCGTGTCTTGTCATTTGAAGTGCCTCGACCACAAGACGATAGCCTTTGTATCTTGGGAGACGATTGTCGATCAACCGTAAGCACCTAGGCGGGGAAAAATTGTCTCAAAGAGATAGAGTTGAACTCAAGCCTCGACTTTCCATTTCATTTTGTGTTGATTCAATTTCGCATTTGATTCATTCATTCAAGTAACTAGGGACAACAAGAGCTTCAATAACAGAAGAATTGAGATTAACAAGGAACTTCAATGACACAAGTGATCAACCAAATAATAATAATAAGTATAATTATCAAGAACCAAGCCATACATACACATATAGGCAAGGGCTAGGATCCTTCTTTTCAACCAACCTTGCCTTCGAATTTTCTTTAGACAATTAAAATGTTTTCTGCTTTTATTAATTCCACACAAGCTAATGAACCCTTCGCATACGAAAATCTAAACTAAGCCACAATTTTGAGTTTAACCAATTTTCTCAAAAGTCATACAATTAGCCACGAAATCTATTAATTAACCACCAACTAAGCATTGTTATGATGTGTAACGCCCCAAGTTCCAACTACTCGGAATGCCACGTCACTTTTCTAAACTAACTTTCCAAAATTAAAATAAATTATATCTTAAATCGAAACTCAAACTTCATGAAATTTATTTTAAAATTCAAATGTCAACAATTCACAGTGTGGAAATAAATTTAGAGAATAATAATTGAAACTATAAAAATTGATGTCTTAATTGAAATAAAATAAATCTAAAATCTAGATCTCTTTATCCATCGCCGCACGCCACACTATCAACACCTTAGTTTGCAATAAATGGGTTAAAAGAATTGTGAGTATTTCATAGAAATACTCAGTAGATCTCTCGCATAAATAACATTTCAAATTATATATCACACGTAAACATGCAATCCAAGTAATATGATGAACAATAAGTTCAAGTCTAGTCTTAGTCTAAGGAACACGTAAATAAACAAGTTCGAGTCCTGATCTGTGTATTTAAAGCAAATATAGTCTCATGTTTGAGCTTAATCAAATAACTTCTAAAATTTATATTAAATATAGCAAATAGTCTCATGGAAATACAAGTAACATGCAATGTATAATAAGAAATAATCATTTAGGCCCATTTTTGAAAGTAAAAGTTTCGTAGATTGAGATCTACCTTAATCTGGGAGTTTTAACCTTAATTTGGATAATCTCTAAAGTTGTTGCGTCTTGTTTAGTCCTAAAAGAGTTGAAAATAAACTCTAATTAGGCTCATGGGTGAATTATAGTATCTAAATAAAAAGGATAATAAATAAATGGGGTTCAAATTGGCTAAATATAAAATTTAGGGACTGATTTGTTGAATCAAAGAACTATGGGGACTATTTTTAAAGCCAAATAAAAGTTGAAAGGTCAAATCTGCAATTGACCATGCTTGAAAACTATTGGACTCGATTGAAAACAAAATGGAACTTTGGAACCTATTAAATAAATAAAATATGGGGACTAACTTGAAAGTCAATGGATAGTTATGAGGCTTGACTGCAGTTGATTGGACTTTAAAATCATTGGACTAAATTGAAAAGAAATTAAAGTTGTGGACTTTGGAAAGAAATAAAACCTAAGAACTAACTTAAATAATTGAAGAAAGTTTGGGGACTTGGGGTGCAAATAATAAAATAAAATAAGAAAATCAGGCTTCTCCCTCTCAGAAGTTGTAAAACCGACGGGAAAAAGAAAAGAAAAGAAAAAAAAGGGAAGAAGGGAAAAGGAGATGTTCAGCTTCCACTATGTCTTAGGCCAATGTTGCTAGGAGCTACCAGCGTGGGTGGCTCCGCTATCGGTGACCGCCACTGCTAGAGAGAGAGAGAGCAGCGAAGAAAGAGAGAGATGAGTGAGAGAGAGCGAAACTTGAGAGAGAAAATTTAGGTAGAGAAAATTACTGAGCTAGTGAGTTCTCTGAATGATTGTGTGAGTTTAGAGTTGTTTATATAGGATTCTCTAGGTTCTTAGAAAGGAATGATTTCATACGAATTAAGGAAAATAAATTTCCCTAAATATGGTAATTCTTGGATGTAAAGTTAGGCTTAGGGTTTGATGATTTGGGGCTGAAATTCAAAATTAGGGCTGATATTGGGGATAAAATCAAATTAAAATGAAGGCTAGAGGCGACCTAATTTGTGAATTGGGATGAGTTATAATGACTAGCCTTCATAACAAACTATTCAAGTTCGATTTTTTGGGTCGCTACAAACCTCACCCACTTAAAATGATTTTGTCCTCGAAATTTTATTTACTTGATAAGTGAGGTCTGGGTACTTCTCAAAAATATCTCTTTCTTCCTCCCAAGCAACTTCCTTTAAACCGTGTTTCTCCCACTGTACCATAACTGGAGGAATTTCTCTGTTTCTAAGGACATGGACTTTTCTTGCTAAAATGTGCACGGGCACCTCTTCATACGTTAGATCTGGTCGATCGCCAATTGTCCGAGCATTCACCACATGCCTAGGATCATGAATATACTTTCTTAATAGAAAAGCATGAAATACGTCATGTACTGACAAGAGTTTGGGAGGGGTAAAGCCAGGTGATAAGCCACCTTCCGAACTTTTTCTACTATCTCAAATGGTCCGATGTAACGTGGTCTGAGCTTTCCTTTCTTACCAAAGCGTAATACGCCTTTCATCAAAGCAACATTGAGAAACACTTTTTCCCCAACTTAAATTTTATGTCCTTTCTCCTAGTGTCTGCATAGCTCTTCTGTTTGTCTTGAGCAATTTTAATCCTTGATCTAATTCGTTCAATAAATTCTATCATCTTCTCAACCAATTTTGGCCCTAATATCTTTTTTTCACCAACTTCATCCCAATAAAGTGGTGAACGGCAATGCCGGTCACACAACGCTTTGTAAGGAGCCATACCGATCGTGGCTTGAAAACTGTTGTTGTGGGCGAACTCAATCTGTGGCAAATGAGTCTCCCAACTACTACCTAGATCAAGCACACAAGATCTCAACATGTCTTCAAGAGTCTAATTCGTTCACTCGATCTGGTTGTCAGTTTGTAGATGGTAACCTGTGCTAAACCTCAATTTTGTACCCATAGCTGTCTATAAACTCTTCCAAAATCTCAAGGTAAATCTCGAATCCCTATCCGATACTATGGACACTGGCGCTCCATGGAGTTGGATAACCTCTTTAATATAAAGCTATGCTAATTGATCCATACTAAAGGTTATTTGAATTGGTAAGAAATGTGCTAATTTTTGAATCGATCCACTATAACTCAAATCACATTATGTCCCTTGGTCATTTTTGGAAGGCTAGTGATAAAATCCATGAAATCTTCTCCCATTTCCATTCTAGTATGTCTAATGGATTCAAAAGTCCTAATGGCCTCTAACGCTCTGCTTTCACTTGCTGGTAGACCATACATTGGTTACAATCTCAAACCCAATTCTCTTTCCTGTTCCAACTTCAGATCGGATCATATCCAAGAATGGGTCAATTCTTCTATGGAGTGATAATTTGATCCCTCATATCAGGCTTAATCGTCAGACTCGCTAACTTCGCCAACGCATCGGTAGAGGGTATGCGAATCTCGATTCTCAAATTCTGGAAATCTCGAAATAACTAATCTGGGATCGTGCTCAAATCTAATAATTGTCCTGAACTCTTCTTGCTTAGCACATCGGCAACTATATCGGCTTTACCCGGGTGGTAAAGTATGGTGCAATCTTAATCTTTCACCAATTCCAACCACCAATGTTGTCTCATGTTTAGCTCTTTCTCAATGAAGAAGTATTTGAGACTCTTGTGGTCGTGTATATCTCACACTTGCTCCCATATAGGTAATGATACCAAATCTTCAGCACGTGCACTGCTACTGCGAGTTCCAGGTCATGGGTCGGATAATTCCGCTCGTACTATTTTAAATGCCTGGAAGCATAAGCGATGACTTTCCCTTTCTGCATCAGCACACAACCCAATCCGTGTTTTGAAGCATTACTATAAATGATGAACCCATCTGAGCCGTCAGGGATGGTCAACACAGATGTTGTCACTAGTTTGTCCTTGAATATCATAAAACTCTTCACATTTTTCGGTCCAATTGAACTTCACACCTTTCCTAGTTAACTGTGTTAATGGTCTTGCTATCTTCAAAAAACCATCTATGAATCGCCAGTAGTATCGCCAATCACAGAAAGTTTCTTACCTCGCCAGCGTTAGCAGGCCTAGACCAATTAGTCATTGTCTCCACTTCGGAGGGGTCCGCCTCAATTCCTTTAGCCGTTATGACATGGACTGAGAAGCCGACTCATTCAAGCCAAAATTCGCACTTTTTGAATTTGGTGTAAAGCTTCCCCCTTTTCAAGGTACTCACTGCTGTCCTCAAATGTTCTTCATATTGTCGTGATGTGCTCGAGTAGATTAGTATGTCATCAATAAAGATGACGACAAACTTGTCTAAAAATTCATGGAAAACTCTGTTCATTAAATCCATGAACACTACTGGGGTATTGGTCAAACCAAAAGGCATTACTGTGAACTCGTAACGTCCATATCGTGTCCAAAATGTCGTCTTTGGTATGTCACGAGTTTGACCTTAAGCTAGTGGTATCTTGACCTCAAGTCGATCTTGGAGAAAGCAGCCCCTCTCTTCAGCTGATCAAATAAATCCTCAATCCTTGGGGAGGGGATACTTGTTCTTTGTCGCCAACTTATTCAGTTCACGATATCGATGCACATCCTCATACTCCTATCCTTCTTCTTTACAAATAGCACTAGAGCTGCCCATGGGGATATATTTGGTCGAATAAATTGCTTCTCAAGAAGCTCTTCCAGTTGAACCTTCAACTATTGCAACTCCTTGGGTGCCATCCTGTATGGAGCCTTAGAGACTGGAGTGGCCCAGGGCACCATGTCAATGCCAAATTCCACCTACCTCTCAAGTGGAATTCTTGATAAATCATTTGACAACATGTGGGGATAATCTCGTACTATGGGTACTTTATCCAAGCTCAATTCCCCATGGATTGACCTTTGCAGGCTAACCAAGAATCCTTGTTAACCTTCATTTGATAGTAGTTTCATTGCCTTGATAATCGAGATGGGTCGGGGGATAACTCTGATCTTTGTCCCGTAGAACTTGGATTCTTCTTCTCTATTCCCAGGAAGATAACTAACTTCTAGTGGCACATGATCGTTGTACGGTTGCTACTTAACCAATCCATACCAAGAACAATGTCGAAATCTTTTAACTTAATTACATGGAGGTTAGCTCTTAAAGTTAGCCCATCAAAATCTACATGTACATTCCTAACTATCACATTCATATCAATTGTACCTCACGATGGCATACTAACCTCGAGGGTACTATCAGCTTTCTCTCCCACTAATTTTAGCCTAGTAAGGCATGCAACACATATGAAGGGATGCGTAGCACTAGAATCAATTTAAACATACATAGGGATGCCAGAGATGGTCAACATACCTATAATCACGTCATTGTCCTGGATAGCTTCCTCATAGGTGATCGAAAAGAGCCTGGCCTGTCCCTTCTTAGCTTGCTCAGTTTGCTTTGTTGTCCCATTGTTCTTGGCTTGAGCAATGCGGCAATCAAATGCCATGTGGCTTGGCTTATCACACTTGTAGCATGCACCCTTACCCCAAAGGCATAATCCACAATGGTGCTTGTTGCACTTAGGGGATGGAGGAATGGTATTAGCAGCTTGCTCCTCGGCAGGTCTAAGGTTGGATTTCTTGTTGAGGCCATTCCTTTATTATTGTTCTGTCCATGACATTGCCACTTCCTCTTCGCTTGGTCCTTCTGGTAATTCTATTCCTCAAGCTCATCATTAGCAAAACATATAGCTTAAGCCTTCTTCACTACCGGATAGGTTGGCGACTCATGTCTCGTCACGATCCTATGAATGTCCTTTCATAAATTGTGATCAAAATGTCAGGCTTTCTTATTTTCGATGTCCACCAGATGGGGGGCATATTGAGAAAGTTCCTCAAACTTTCTTTCATATGCAACGATCTCCATGTTGTCCTGGAAGAGGCACAAGAATTCTGCCTCCTTTTTATCTCGTAGTCCTTGAAGAGAGCATGTTTGTCTGATTTGTTCCTTCAAGTCAGCCCATGTTACGACTGCCCGTTGAGCTTCAGTTTTAGATTTCATGGTCGAGGGCCACCACTGTGAGGCCAGACCGAGTAGCATAAACTTGACAAACGCTACCTTCTCATTCTCCGGACATTCAATGTGCTAAAAAATATTCTCAATTTGTTGCAACCATTCCTCAACTGCGAACGGACCCTTGCCGCCATCGAAGGTAGGAGGGTTGTACCTTTGAAATTGCTCCACAATTGACACAGTCGATGCTGGTGGGGCTTGTCTTACTACTTGCACAGCTGCCAGGAGCTCTCTAATAATATTGGTTTGTCGTGCCATTACCTTGGTGACACAAAAGTAGGTTTATTGCGTTTGAATAATAATAATCCAATATTAAGAGGTGTAGGAAGTCATCTAATATAAAAAGATAGAGAATGATAATCAATAAACCAAAAGAAATATGTTTTATTAAAAATCTCAAATTCCTCAATGAGGGTACATAGATAAAGTGGTAAAACAACTCAAAGTAAAAGTGAATGACCAACTACTGTTAAAACTTTTCTACTAGCCCATCTATCTAGTCCCTCAATCATCATCAATAACACAAGACTCTGCCTTTAAGACTTCCCCTAGTGCTCCCTCCTCATTCACCTCTTGTTCCTCTTCAAGTTCCACTTCAATATCTTCTATTTGGGGTTCTACTTGCAGTTCCTCTTGAGGTTCATACTCAGGTTCCTCCTTTGGCTCTTGTTGGGGTTCATGCTTAGGTTGAGCTATCCCTTGTTCTCGGAACACGGGCCAGAAATGGACAAGTATCTCACAAAACATGTCTTAATTAACTGTTCCCCCCGTGGCACGCTAACTGTTGTAGAGGATCTTATTAGCAACTCCTTTACTAGTAAGACCCAGGTTGTCTATTAAGTGTTCAATGGAACGTACGTCATTTGTCTTGAATCCCCATCTTATAGCACATTACCGAGCCTCGCGAACACCCTCTACCCAATCATAGATATTCCCATAGGATGGGGCCATTAGGGCTTGGTAGTCCAATATAGCATCACAAGCAAAATCGGCAATAGTCTTATTACTTCCAGCCATGTCCTAATCGAATTATGAAGGTCCAGGGTTATCATATTTCTCTTAGTTAAATTCGAGGATGTAAGGAAAAACATTTATTACAAATTACACTCAAACTTGTTCTCTGGTCGAATACAAAATATTCTCTAATTTCTTTCTAAAATTCTACAAGTATCCGCAAATAAATGAACATTGAGTAAATACATGCTTCTAACATACCTCGGAGTTGGCGGAGCAAGTGTTGGTAGGTGGAATCTCTCAAACTAATAATCGCTAAAAAAAAATTTTTGAAAAATTTTTGCAAGTCTACAAAAACGTAGACCAGCTCAAATATCAAGCTATAACACCTCGAATTCTAGCTACCCAGAATGCCAAGTCACTTTTCTAAACTAACTTTCCAAAACTAAAGTAAACAACATTTTAAACAAAAACTCAAACTTCACAGAATTTATTTTAAAATTCAAATGTCAACAATTCATAGTGCGGAAATAAATTTAGAGAATAATAATTGAAACTATAAAAATTGATACCTTAATAGAAATAAAATAAATCTTAAATCTAGATCTCTTTGTCCACCACCGCACGCCACACCATCAACTCCTTAGTCTTCAATAATTAGGTTAAAAGAATCGTGAGTATTTCATAGAAATACTCTATCGATCTCCCGCATAAATAACATTTCAAATTATATATCACACGTAAACATTCAATCCAAGTAATATGATGAACAATAAGTTCAAGTGTAGTCTTAGTCTGAGGAACATGTAAATAAACAAGTTCGAGTATGATCAATTGCATTTAAAGCAAATATAGTCTCATGGCTGGGCTTGAACAAGCAACTTCTAAAGTTCATGCTAAATATAGCAAATAGTCTCATGGAAATACAAGTAACATGCAATATATAACAAGAAATAATTGTTTAGGCACATCTTTGAAAGTAAAAGTTTTGTAGATAGGGATCTACCTTAATTTTGGAGTTTGAACCTTCATTCAAATAATCTCTAAAGTTGTTGAGTCTTGTCTAATCCTAAAAGAATTTAAAATAAACTCTAATTAGTCTCATGGGTAATTAAAGTTTCTAAATAAAAAAGATAATAAATGAATGGGGTTTAAATTTGCTAAATATAAAATTTAGGGGCTGATTTGTAAAATCAAAGAAATATGGGGACTATTTTGAAATTCAAATGAAAGTTGAAGGGTAGAATCTACAATTGGCCATGCTTGAAAACTATTGGACTCAATTGAAAACAAAATAGAACTTTGGGACCTATTAAATAAATTAAATATGGGGACTAACTTGAAAGCCAACAGATAGTTATGAGGTTTGACTGCAGTTGGCTGGACTTTAAAATCATTGGACTAAATTGAAAGAAAAATAAAGTTGTGGGCCTTGGAAATAAATAAAACCTAACAACTTACTTAAATAATTGAAGAAAGTTTGGCGACATGGAGTGCAAATAATGAAAAAAAAAAGAAAAATCAGGGTCCTCGTTATGAGAAGTTGTAAAACTGACAAGAAAAAGAAAAGACAAAAAAAGGGAAGAAGGAAGAAACAGATCTTCGGCCGCCACTCCGTCTCTGGCCAATGTCGCCGGCGGCTGCCAACGTGGGTGGCGCTGCTATCGGCGAGCACCACCGCCAAGAAGGAGAGAGCAGTTGAAAAAAGGAGAGAGATCGTGCTAGAACTTGAGAGAGAAAATTTGGGTGGAGAGAATTACCGAGCCAGTGAGTTCTCTGAATGATTGTGGGAGTTTAAAGTTGTTTATATAGGAGTATCCAGGTTCTTAGAAAGGAATGATTTCATACGAATTAAGGAAAATAAATTTCTCTAAATATGGTAATTCTTGGATGTAAAGTGAGGTTTAGGGTTTGATGATTTGGGGCTAAAATTCGAAATTATGGGCTTAATATTAGGGTGTGTTTGATTCGCTTAAACTTTTCCTGGAAAACTCGTTTTTCAGCCGTTTTTTCCATACGAGGGTGTTTGATTCGTTTTTTTTTCCGGGAAAACGTTTTTCAGGTACAAGCGTTTAAAGCACAAAAAGTATAGTTTTCCTGGAAAACTCAATCCGAGGAAAAGGTAGGAATCCGTTTTCCAGGAATCCGTTTTCCAGGAATTCGTTTTCCCTGAAAGGAATCAAACACACCCTTAGGGATAAAGTCGAATTAAAATTAGGGCTAGACAATACCTAATTTGTGAATTAGGATGAGGTTATAACAACTAGCCGTTATAACAAACTATTCAAGTTCAATTTTTCGGGTTGCTACATGATGCTATCAAGATTAAAATGAAACGAACCGTAGGTGTACAAAGGTTGCATGGCCACATGTCCCAACCGTGCTTCAACAAACTTTTAGCTTCAACTTTCTTATGGAATCAAGGTGTTTTCCACTCCTATAGCTTATGCTTAAGCTTTGATTTAACAAATAATTATTAAAACCTACCAATGCAAAAATAATATAAAGGCTCAATTTGGGGGATTTTATCAAATTGCTTCAAAATTTCAAAATTGAATCCTTAATCTCACAATTAAACCTCATTCGAATGACATACTAAAAGGTTGAAATCAAATTTTGAAGAAATCTTAGCTTTGCAAAGCTTTAGGCTCACGGGACCTCCATCCTTTCCACAACACGTAGAATTTTTCTATAATTTGTATCACAAATGTCATGTTTAGGTAGAGAGACATTCAATCAATTCGAAGCACAAAATAATCAAAAAGTCCCCATGAATTTCGAATATGGACCACGTTTCGAAGCTCTTCTTTGGATATGAAATTTTAACTCAATTTTACCACTCAAATAGTAATTCCCATCACCAAAACAAGTGGTATAAAAGACAAAATCAAAAACAAGAAGGATGATGGAGTTTCCACTAGCTGTTTCAGATTAATCAAAGATAAATCCTACTATAAATTCGAGCTAGCTACGTTGTTCTTACTGATTTGAAATGTAGGAATGAGAGACCTTTAAAATTAAAGTTCAAAGTCTGAAAAAATTATGCTTCTCCTTTGTCTAGGTGAGGCCGAGAGACAGCGAGAGTGAGGGAGAAAGAGAGCTTGTCTTGTAATGCCCCAAATTCGGTTAAATCCGTGTTAGAAATTAGGTGAAAGGAAATTAAAGTCCACTTGCATCGTGTTTGGGAAGTGTAAGCCATCCCACATAGGAACTTTAAAGAAGTGTAGACCAACCCCACACAGGAACTTTAAAGAAGTATAGACCAACTTCTTTATGGTTGGCTTTATATGAGGTGTAACCATTGTTACATAGGGAATCCTTCATGGCACATGCGCACGCAGAGGAGTGGAAATCACGAGCCAATTTTCACACGAGCTTTAGGATTCGTGTGCTAGCATGACATGCGGACATGAATGTCGCACCGAAATTGACCACCGGGCTTAAGTTGAGTTTTTCTCGATTGTTTTAAGGTTCGGTTTCCCTATAATAACCGAAAATTGATGAAGATTTGATGCAATGGAATGATGTGCAACTCCTAACGGGTCGAAACAATCGCATTACAATGCTTCTATAATGGCAGAATTGAAATGGTTTTGCATTACATTACTTCTGTAATGGCTGTAATTGCAACGAATCTGTGTTACATGGTGTAGCGACCGGAACTTTTTATAAGCTAAAATTTTATTAATATGCCGCTAAATCATTACTCAAATTTACTTATAAACCCGCGTCGTTGGTTTACAGTTAAGTTTAAAATATGTTAATTAATCTTTTATTCAAAATATACATATTTTATTCTATTCTTATTAAATCCCATCGAAATATCGAAAAGAAATACACAGAAAAATATACATATTTCTATTAATCCTATCATTAGTGAATTTAACTAACAAAGTACCTCCAATTACCAAAAGAAAGCTACCTTTTCTTATAGCCCCAAATGATCAATATACTTACACTCTCATATATATCCCCTAGACTTCCTTGGAACTCAAGCCAATCTAATCCTACTTATACCCACGTGAGCTAACTATTTTAGGATATTTGTAACTTAAGAATTCTTCTAACTAACAGACTCTTCTCTTCCCCACCCTCTATAAACTCGTATGAGTGCAACCCACGAGCCCTCAACCGCATAAGCAACTCTCAGCTTAGGCAAAGGGAAAACCGGGGTCGACAACTCGGAACGTGAACGAGCAATTCTCTAGCCTCAGTTTTCATCATTCGGTGATTCTTTTTCCCTAACTTCTTCCATTAATTTATGCTAAATACACTGCACACAATCATCTTGGTTTTGGTTGATCAAAAACATGGATACACCGAGAGGAAAGGGAGACAGTAGAAAGCTATAGAAATCAAAACTAATTGCCGAGTCGACAACTCCGCTCGAGAATTAAATGGCCATCACCGCCTCCTTCAACACCACCGGCAATCACCTCCACCACGCGGCCGACCACCACCACACCGCACCACCATCATCATCGTCACATCCCCACGCCCACGTCCACAACTCACGCAAGCATACACGGATACACATACATACACGTGTGTGTATATATATATATATATATATATATATATGTATATACACCATGGATTTAGCTCCTAGCCCCCAATAGTCGATGGATATGAGAGGAAATTGAGGGAGGAATCGGATTTAGGGAATCAAGTAGCACATTCAAATTCTTCTATTTCGTATATAAGAGGGCCGAGAGGAAGAAGCTGCTGCAATTCGAATCCAATTTGGGTGTTAATTGTAGTTTTCACTCTAGGTCCTCCAAAGTCCGAAAGCGGTATAAGTTGACCCCCATCCCTGATTTCTTGTTCCTAGCCCTAAGTTTTCTCTTCTATAAAAGTTAGTCCCTATGTTTTTATGTCTTACTTTTATAAACCATCCCAAAAGCCAAAATTTTCCATTAGCCAATTGCATCCCTACTCTATTTTATTAATTGGTTTCGTCGTAATTCTTATTACACATTATTCTATTTAATTTTTTTTAATGGTAAGTTTATTTTATTTAGTTAAATCCTATTATATTATTTTATGTTTTGGTCCATTTATTATAATGCTCAATTTATTTAATGTTACTCTATTTAGGTTATTACAAGGATTACCAAATTTTATTTAACTTAACCTTAACGATTATCTAATTTCATTTAACTTATTACTATTTAAATTATAATTCTTATTTTATTTTATTCTAATTATTTTACTTACTTTAAATGAGTAAAGCTAAAAAATACTTTAAACCTTAGCCAAAATCACTCATTTATTTTATAAGCCGAACATCTAGCACTAATTTAATAATTTCCTTTAAATGTAGACGATGTGCGGGATTTAGAGAGTTAAAAACCACCCCAAGCTATGCTCAAACTCAGAAAATAAGGTAGGTCCCTAAACTAAAGCTCTATGTTTTTCTACTTGCGCACTTGTTACGATAACCGCTCGTGTAGTGTACATTGCATATGTCATTTTTATGAATAATGAATGTAATGGAGCCTTCGGGTTCAACAATGCTATGAAGGCTTCGAGCACATGAATGTCAAGGAGCCTACGGGCACAAAAATGTGAAATGTTTACGTGCACGTTTATTGTCCGTCCGGACGCAAGTAATTCATAATATGCATGCATGCATGTACGTACCATCTTATTACAGTTTGACTAACGTGCGTTGTGGACCTACTGAGTAATTCGTTGCTCATATTTTCAAATTTATAAAACATTTGCAGATTATGGAATCGGCGACGGGGCAAGTGGTAGTGGCAACCGATTACAGAATTTACAAAACTATTTTATGAGATTAATCTATTTATTTTTAGTAGAATTACTCTTCACATATTGTCAAGTCTTCAATTATTGAAGCTTCTAATTTTGAAAGTTAAATTGTTTAAAAATTCAAATATTTAAATTCATTTACGAAGTGAAACTCTATTAATTAAAAACTGAGTTAATTTTGACAAAAACCTTATTTACTCTTTCATCTTCTTGTTCACCGTCAACTTTTGAGAATTTCCGAAAGATTAAAATGAATTTGATGATCAAAATTTCTATTTATTCTTCTGCTTGATAAGATTTATAAGAAAGGTTAACGGCCTAGACTTAAGTGAATTCGGGGCATTACACAGGGCTACTGTAATGGATATAACGGTTCAAAATTGAATGCCTTGAGGCTTCATTGCACCTGTTTAACCAGCAATCTCCACAACCTCAAAATACAAACTACTACACGAAGTCCTCCAGTCTTCTCTTCCTTTCCGTCTTCGAGTTCCCTGCATTAAACTTGGTGATACTTGTTTCGAGCATGCATCTCAGTTCAGCTGCAACACTGCAGTTTGTCATTGTATCCTGGGAGGCAATTGTTTGTAGTGGTCGGGACGAAATTTCTTAGAGGATATTGCCCGATACGCAAGCCTCGGCCGTCGTTTTCGATGTTCTATTCTCGATCTCATTATCTTGTTCATTATTCTGTAATTTATATGTCAATGTGATGTTATTTACGGATTGGAAATCATGTTTAGCAACCTATTTTCTAACAATCCGGGCCGTGAACGTTTCTTATAAATCACACCAAGCGGAAGAATAAATACAATTTTAGATCGTCAAATTCACTTCCATCCTTCAAAAATTCTCAAAAGTTGACGATGAATAAGAGAATAAAAGGGTACCTTCGTAAATGACTGAATTTTAAACAACAGACTTTGAATAACCTGTACTTCAACAGTTTTAAGGTAATGTTTTTCAAACTTACTAAAATAAATAGTTGTTTGAAGTTTCAAATACCATGTCATCTTTTCTAAACGAACTTTCAAAAGAATGCAGTCGACCAATTGGCAGAATCTTAGATAATAATTAATTTCAAAAGTAATATCTCTGATAAATATGATCATGATAATATTGAACCACAAATATATAAGGAAAGCTCGTAAAATAATTTTAAGTGTTCTGTAATAAGTAGCCACCGCCATTTGCCCTACTGTCGACTCCTTAGCCCACAAACAAATTTTTTATGGAAAAAGTGAGTATTAAAAAAAATATTTAGTAGACCCCCCTGCGCATAAAATATTAAGAGATATATTATCCACGTAGCATGTAAACACTAAACTTTGCATAATTACGAACATATATTCATAAGTTAGATTTCTTATCATGCACATCATCATAGTACGGTTTTTTAAACTAAGGAAAAAGCCTATCATTTGTCTTTCTTCATCATTTAATTTCAGATGCGATTAAATGGTATACTAATAAGTGAGAAGTGCTAGGAAAGCACTTAAATAACTCTTCTATTTTATGTATTTGTGTGTTTTATTAGTGTTATATGTTCCGTTTTATGTGTTTTTCCTTTATTGTGGTGTTTAGGGTTACAAAGAATCAAAAGGAGTCAAAATGGATGAAAATCGAATGAAAACGGAAACTCGAGACCAAAAAGGCAAGCGAATCAAAGATGGAGGACCTCCGATACAATTTTATGAAAAGTTGTTTTTACAATTTTTCTTGTGCCAAAGTCGAAGAACATCAAAAGAGGATTCCCAAACTTTTTCCGGATCTCAAATCGGAGTTTCCTAGTGAAAGTTATGGCAATTTGAAGAAAAAGGACTAAAAGAGTCAAAGCCAAAACTGTTGGGAACCAAAGTGCAACTTTTCAAAAGTATGAGGACCAAAGTGAAACTGTTCAGAAAGTTAAAGGACCAAAATGCAATTTTTCAAGGACCAAAATGAACAACATTCAAAAGTTGAGGGACTTGGTGTGCAATTTCTGGGTGACTCGGGTGACTCGAGTCGGCCAAGACGTGATCGAGTCGGCCGCAAGTGACTCGAGTCACGCCCGATCATGCTCGATCACCGCCGCGAAGTGATCGAGTCACGCCTCAACCATCCACTGGCCTCCGCTCATTCGGTAGCGGCGACTGAAATCACGCCGACACCATCGCAGATTTTGACCAATGGACTCCACCTACCATAAAGCGTGTTTTTGGTATTTTCTTGACTTCTTAGAGATAAACAACCAGAGCACACCACAATAGACTCATGAAGGAAGACTTTTATGATTTTTTAATATTTTTTGGTGTAATATTTTGCCTATAAATAGAGGCATTTCCAAGCTTGAAACACACAACTTGTAGAGAGAATTAGCTTGTGATTCTCTCCAACTTTCTTCTCAATAAATTTCTCTTCATCATTTGTTCTTAATTCTAGCTTGAAAGCTCTTAGTTTTTCATATTCCGGCGGAAGTAAAAACCTAAATTTAGGTTCGATTAATCAATCGACGATACTTCGGCCGTGAATATGATTAGCGGAGCATTTCTTCACTAATTTCTCTTCTTCTTTTATTTTTCATGTTTGAGAAAGATAATTTCTCATATATTGCAGAGGTGATACACTGCGCGTTACGTTATAAGTATTTAACCCGCATATATGAGTAGTTAGACTCTCTATTTAATTCTTAGCATTATTTACGTGATTTCTATAGTTTGTATATATTACTTGAGATAGTGAAGTATAATCTATCATATAGCAAAGGTGATACCCGCTAATATGAGTAGTTAGACTTCTCTATCTAGTTCGAGGGGACGTTGCGTTCAATTATCATGTTGTTATCTTTTCTAACTCTTTGCTAACGCTTTATCTATTCCTCTACTTCAATTTGTTGATTTGTTATGCTTTTAAACCCGTTTTGAATTTATCACGATTATTGCATTCACTTTGGCCAATTGAATCAATTAATCTTTAAGTTCAAGTTATGTGCTAGGATTGGAACTTTTGATCCGTAATTATCACTAGATTCCAATCCACATTAGCAAACAAATATCGTGCATATTTGTTAATAAATCAACTTAGATGTATTAATTCAAGTTTGTGAAATTGATCATCTAATTCAACTCATTCTTCTTGTTCATTTCACACTAGCATTGCATTAAATCCTAAGAACTTGTTTAGGATTATCCAATAGCTAGATGTTAAGTTAAAGAACTCACTTTAATTTAATACACTTAAGGAAGAATTAGATTGTCGAGCTTCTTGGTTAATTGAGAGTTGAAAAATTGAAGAAGGGATAGTATACGTTGTATGGGAAAGATAAACACAAGATGTTGACACAACCGAACCGAGAACTAGATATATCTTCAATTGTTTCATTTTCATCTCTTTTTATTTTGTAATTTTATTTTCAATTGCATTCAACTTCACAAAACCCCCTTTTCTATATTAATTGATAAAAACAACTAGATCAAACACCGTTCCTCTTGGGTTCGACCCTTACTTACCACTTCTACATTAATTTGTAGTTACAAACCGAGTAAGGAAATAAAATAAAACTTTGGCGTCAGTGACAAAGTACCTTAAGTTTTTGGCGCCGTTCTTGAAACGGTTAACAAATTTAGTTGCTTTTATTAATTAATTTTTAAAAAAAAATTCTTCTTCACTTGTATGCATAATACCCGATCTACTAATCGAATTCTTGAAAGTTTCGATCCGTAAATCGAGAAATCCATTCAAGAAGAATAAGACAAGCAAAACAAACCGAACAAGAAATGGTGATAACAACAATGAAAGAACTCTTAAACAAATGGCAACTCCTGAAGTTACTCAACAACCATTGTGTATAACTTTTTCCAACCGTAGAAGAAGGTAAAACTTTCGAGCTAAAATCGGATTGATACATCTTCTACCTTCTTTTCATGGACGATCTGGCGAAGATCCATATCGACACTTGAAGGAGTTTCATGTGGTGTGTGATAGCATGAAACCCCAGGCATCATCAAGAGCAAATCAAGCTCGTAGCTTTTCCATTTTCACTAAAAGATGCCGCCACAGTTGGTTATACACTTTACCACCAGGTTCGATCACAACATGGAATCAAATGAAGCAACTTTTCCTCGAAAAGTATTTCCCGACTTCAAAGACCGCAAATATCGTGAAAGATATCTGCAGAGTACGCCAAAACAATGGAGAAACTCTTTATGAGTATTGGGAGCGTTTCAAAGGCTCATTGCAAGTTGCCCGCATCACCAAAAGCGGTGAAAACCTCCTAGTACAATACTTCTATGAAGGCTTATGTCAATCAGGCGAAACATGGTTGATGCTTTGCTAGTGGAGGAGCTACGATGAACAAAACCCCTGTTGAAGCAAGAACATTGATTTCAAACATGGTGAGAACACTCAACGATTCGATGCAGGCCAGGAAGCGAACATTCAAGAGTAAATGAGGTACGTAACTCCAATATTGAAAGCCAACTTTACGAACTAACACATCTTCTCAAACAAATTCTTTGTAGGCAACAATCCATAAGTCAAAGCATGTGGCATATGCACAAATCTAGGACATCCTACGGATGCTTGTCCTGTTTCTACAAGTGGATAACAACGAACAAGTGAACTCAAAGAAATAATTTCCCATTCCCAAGACAAGAATACAATCCATACTCAAACACCTATAATCCAGGATGGCGAGACCACCCCAATCTGAGCTATGGCAACAACAAGCCCCCAGGATTCTTCCCTAACAAACCTCAAGGCCAATTCCAGCAACAAGGGAATTTCCAACCTCAAGGGCAATTTCAACAAAAACCTCAACAATCAGGTATGTCTCTCGAGGATATGGTGAAAACATTAGCAACTAACACTGTGAAATTTCAACAGGATTCCAAATCAAGCATTCAAAACTTGAAAAACCAGATGAGTCAATTGGCAACCGCCATCAATCGACTTGAAGCACAATCTGGAGGGAAGTTACCATCTCAACCTGAGGTAAATCCAAAGAATGTTAGTGCCATAACCTTAAGGAGTGGAAAAGAGATCGAAAACCCTCACAAAGAAGTTTCCACACATGAAGATAAAGAAGAAAAGCTTGAAAAGGAGGCAAGTCCTAACTCTCATATCATTGCTAAAACAATTCCTCCCCATTTCCCTAGTAGATTAGCGAAAACCAATAAAGATGACAAGGAAAAAGAAATTTTGGACACATTTAAGAGAGTTGAAATCAACATTCCATTGTTAGATGCAATCAAACAAATCCCACGCTATGCTAAGTTTTTGAAAGATCTTTGCACTAACAAGAGGAAATTGAAGGGAAATGAAATGATCAAAATGGGAGAAACCGTTTA
This sequence comes from Jasminum sambac, assembly GCA_018223645.1. NCBI lineage: Eukaryota > Viridiplantae > Streptophyta > Magnoliopsida > Lamiales > Oleaceae > Jasminum > Jasminum sambac. The sequence continues at coordinate 30,195,349 of CP073640.1, forward strand.
TTATTCCGTAAGAAGTTGCCTCCAAAATGCAAAGACCCTGGTATGTTCAGCATCCCATGCACCATAGGCAATCACCATATTGATAAAGCACTTATAGATTAAGGAGCATCCATAAATGTCATGCCTAGATCCTTGTATGCTTCACTAAATCTAGGAAAACTAAAAGAAACTCACGTAATTGTGCAACTAGCTGATCGTACCAATGCATACCCGGATGGAGTCATAGAAGATGTGCTAGTCAAAATAAATGGCTTAGTTTTCCCTGCTGATTTTTACGTGCTTGATATGGCTGATGAATATTCACCTCACCTTACACCTATCATATTGGGACGTCCATTTCTTTACACTTCTCGCACTAAAATTGATGTCTATGAGGTACATTTTCTTGTCCATGGAATTTGATGAGGAAAAAGCGAACTTTAATATTTTTGATGGCTCATTGCGCCTAATAAGACTTGTTCTGTCTTTGCAATTAATTCACTAATCCTTTTGTGAAAGAAATGTGTAAATTGAATTGCAAAGCTATCATGCCACATAAGATTGAGCCAAAGCACAATTACCTCATCTCAAGAAGGAAGCCATGGAAAGAAATGAGACCAAAAAATTTGGAGAAGAATTCAAGAAGGATTTGTTAAGAAATCAAGACACTCGGAGAAGCCATCGAAGACAAAGTGGAGCTGCAATGGATTTGAGGAATCCTACTTGACAAATGGGAGCGTGTCGAGCTAACGACCATAAACAAAAGCGCTTCTTGGGAGGCAACCCAAACATTTTCTCTTATTTTTTTCTTTTGAATTTTTGTTGTTTTTGTTTTTATTTCCCAACTTTTTATCTATCGTCTTGAGGAAGATATTACTTTGGGAACCTGTAGGAAGAAGATATCTCGGATTCAATTAATTGGGACGAGACATGATGGCGCACAAATCGGCAATTAGCAATAGTTACTGATAACGTTGCCCACTTTGACTATAAATCAGAGATCATTCTCCACTCGAAACCACAACCACAATCTTCATTTTGATGAGTACTTCTTTCTAGCAGTTGATTAGGTAATTTCTTTCTTCTTCACCGCTCTTCTTCGTCTTTCTATTTATTTTGTTTTTTTATAGTATGGACGTGTGTGATATTTTTGTATATATATGTCTTTTCTTAATATTAATTGATCATGTAATTCAAATTTTCTTATTTTTTTTCCTTCTTCAGTATCTTTGAAAATATGGAAGAGTGTGATAATCTACTATGCTTATTGATTTTGATGGTTTTAATCTTATTACTTCAGTGTTTCTTTTTCTTTCGTGTGTTACGTAACTAAAAAAAAAAAAAATTTATAGTCGAGCCAACGACTATAAACAAAGGCGCTACTTAGGAGGCAACCTAAGCACTCTCTTTTCTTCTACTTCTCTCAAACACTTGAATTTTCAATGGATAACAAATTTTCCAAAATCCACAAGTATTATCCGTCACTGCCTTTGAATGCTTTGAAAGAGATTTACTATTCTAGAATGGGACGGTTAAAAATGTTGATGAAAAAGGAAATGCCTGAGGACATTCGTTGGTTGATTGAAGCAAAGGTCCGATTAGGAGGTGAAATGCCAGCTTTAAGTACTAAATATGCACCATGGTTAGGCAAAAGTAATTTTTCCAAAAAATGAAGAGCAAAAAGAATGAATGTGTGCTATAAATGTGCTAGATGGCCTTATAAATGCACTCGATGGACACACCTTTCAGGTAACCGTTCCATTGGATTTGTGTCCACGAATCGAGAAGATAAAATACATTTCATTAAGGATGGCATGAGTAAAGAGTCTATGGATGATATCCATCAAACTCTTGAGACATCCTAGTGGAATGGTGCAAATCGAACTTCTCAATCGTGGAGTGAATTTAAAAAGGAACGAGCGATATAGTCTTGGGAATCGACTTTAAAGACCACTGTTTGCCAGTCTATAAGAAAAGCTGGATGGGAAGCCTATCCCCACTCATAGAAAGGCGTTTAAGCGTTTACGGGCGTAAAACCAGGAGGAAGATGTGAGCCACAATCACAACTACGTGTACATATTGTTATTTTTAATTATTTTTGTGTTCTTGTGTCAGTTTTTAGTGTGCAAAGTCGACAACCTATGGCGGCTACTACTTCTTGGCTTACCATAGGGGAGTTTCCATCTCTTCTCTTTTACATGGTATTTATATTTCTACATTGGGGACAATGTAGAATTTAAGTGTGAAGTGGCATATTGTGATCTGCTTGTGATTTTTTTTTTTTTGTGTCTACAATTTTGCATGAGATAGCAACTTTTGAATATGATTGAGCTTAATTTGCGTGATTTAGCTAAAATTGCAGGATCCCGAAAAAAAAAATCAATTTATTGTGTTATGTTCTTCTCTATGCATAGTGGCTAAATTACGAGCACGTTTATAAGGTAATTTACTATCATTCTCTGGAACACAAATTGAATGTTGAAAATGTTGACTTTTCTTTTTTTTTTTAGTTTTTTTAGACCATAGTAAACTAAGCTGTTTTTCTATCCATTCGTCTGCTCAAAGTAACACTGAAACATCAATTGTTAGCAAAGGCGGAGTTATAATCACATGGTATCTGCTTTTTGTGAATGTGTCTTTTATTGTGAGTTTAAAGTTTGGAAAAAGTATTGACCTATCTTTGAGAATGAATTTTACTTTTATATTCAAAATAAGGAGAGGGACCACAGAAAGAGCTACACCTCAGAGTGTGAAGCCGTCACCTCGAATGGGTGAAGAAGGTCGCCTCCAATGAAAGGGGTAGTGTGAAAGCTACTGTGGGGTAAAAGTGAAAAAGAAAATTGCAAAACTCCTCTTCTTCTTCTTCTTCTTCATCAAAAAAAAAAAAGAAAGAAAAAAAAAAAAAGAAAATCGTAAGAAATGTGACTGACTACCCAAGTGTGAAGTTAGATAAATAAATTCCCTCGGTGGTTTGAAGTGCCCAAATCTAAACACTCTTTAAATTGAAGACATATTTGCGATAAAATACACTTACATGCCCTTTTTTCTTTGCAGTGCTAACACTTGATGATTTTTGGTGAATCGAGTAATTTTAGGATCCATGGGAATCATTGTAAAATAAGAGTGGGATCACGAGAGATGAAAGGAAATATTTGACCATTTCGGGTCAGGATTTGGATAGAACATCGTAAGCTTTCATTTGGTTCCAGTTAGTGATAGGATGATAACCTTAATTGCACACACTCACAAGCCATTGTGTATTTGAGAAGAAGTGAAATTTTCATGGTTCGGGAGAATGTTGATTAAGCAAGTCACTATCTGTAGAAGGATTTCAATGTTTAAAGTTGTTTATCTCATGTAAAATCATTGTGTTGTTTTGTGTCGTATGGTTGTTGTTCGAGGGCGAACAACAGTCTAAGTGTGGTGGAGTTTGATAAGTGCAAGGAAAGCACTTAAATAACTCTTCTATTTTATGTATTTGTGTGTTTTATTAGTGTTATATGTTCCGTTTTATGTGTTTTTCCTTTATTGTGGTGTTTAGGGTTACAAAGAATCAAAAGGAGTCAAAATGGATGAAAATCGAATGAAAACGGAAACTCGAGACCAAAAAGGCAAGCGAATCAAAGATGGAGGACCTCCGATACAATTTTATGAAAAGTTGTTTTTACAATTTTTCTTGTGCCAAAGTCGAAGAACATCAAAAGAGGATTCCCAAACTTTTTCCGGATCTCAAATCGGAGTTTCCTAGTGAAAGTTATGGCAATTTGAAGAAAAAGGACTAAAAGAGTCAAAGCCAAAACTGTTGGGAACCAAAGTGCAACTTTTCAAAAGTATGAGGACCAAAGTGAAAGCTGTTGAAAGTTAAAGGACCAAAATGCAATTTTTCAAGGACCAAAATGAACAACATTCAAAAGTTGAGGGACTTGGTGTGCAATTTCTGGGTGACTCGGGTGACTCAGTCGGCGCCATACGTGATCAGTCGCCCGCCGTGACTCAGTCACGCCCAATCATCTTTCGATCCGCAGCGCAAGTGATCGATCAGTCACGCCTACAACCGTCCCGCCTCCCCGGATTCGGCGACTTTCGATCACGCTGACACCACCGCAAATTTTGACGGCCGGACTCCACCTACCATAAAGCGTGTTTTTGGTATTTTCTTGACTTCTTAGAGATAAACAACCAGCACACCACAATAGACTCATGAAGGAAGACTTTTATGATTTTTTAATATTTTTTGGTGTAATATTTTGCCTACAAATAGAGGCATTTCCAAGCTTGAAACACACAACTTGTAGAGAGAATTAGCTTGTGATTCTCTCCAACTTTCTTCTCAATAAATTTCTCTTCATCATTTGTTCTTAGTTCTAGCTTGAAAGCTCTTAGTTTTTCATATTCCGGCGGAAGTAAAAACCTAAATTTAGGTTCGATTAATCAATCGACGATACTTCGGCCGTGAATATGATTAGCGGAGCATTTCTTCACTAATTTCTCTTCTTCTTTTATTTTTCATGTTTGAGAAAGATAATTTCTCATATATTGCAGAGGTGATACACGGCGTTCTTACGCTATAATGATTTAACCCGCATATATGAGTAGTTAGACTTCTCTATTTAATTCTTAGCATTATTTACGTGATTTCTATAGTTTGTATATATTACTTGAGATAGTGAAGTATAATCTATCATATAGCAGTGGTGATACCCGCTAATATGAGTAGTTAGACTTCTCTATCTAGTTCGAGGGGGACGTTGTGTTCAATTATCTGTTGTTATCTTTTCTAACTCTTTGCTAACGTTTTATCTATTCCTCTACTTCAATTTGTTGATTTGTTATGCTTTTAAACCCGTTTTGAATTTATGCGATTATTGCATTCACTTTGACCAATTGAATCAATTAATCTTTAAGTTCAAGTTATGTGCTAGGATTGGAACTTTTGATCCGTAATTATCACTAGATTCCAATCCATAGTAGCAAACAAATGTCGTGCATATTTGTTAATAAATCAACTTAGATGTATTAATTCAAGTTTGTGAAATTGATCATCTAATTCAACTCATTCTTCTTGTTCATTTCACACTAGCATTGCATTAAATCCTAAGAACTTGTTTAGGATTATCCAATAGCTAGATGTTAAGTTAAAGAACTCACTTTAATTTAATACACTTAAGGAAGAATTCGTTAATCAGAGCTTCTTGGTTAATTGAGAGTTGATAAATTGAAGAAGGGATAGTATACGTTGTATGGGAAAGATAAACACAAGATGTTGACACAACCGAACCCGAGAACTAGATATATCTTCAATTGTTTCATTTTCATCTCTTTTATTTTGTAATTTTATTTTCGAATTGCATTCAACTTCACAAAACCCCCCTTTTCTATATTAATTGATAAAAACAACTAGATCAAACACCGTTCCTCTTGGGTTCGACCCTTACTTACCACTTCTACATTAATTTGTAGTTCTGAAACCGAGTAAGGAAATAAAATAAATTTTGGCGTACTGCGACAACACGCCCAATAAGATATGCGCATATTTTGCGAATAGAGTATTTTAGTACGGACCTCACTTCTTGATTTTAAACTAGGGAGTTCTTTTAAGTTTTCAGTTCACTCGCGCCGTCTAAAATTAAGTAAAAATATTATAGTTAGTTCTAATACTAAAGTAAATAAATTAAATATAAACCTTTAGGGCTAAAACAAATACTTTTGAAAAGAGTTGGCTGTTTTAAAAGAAATTGAAAAGTTAGGGATTATGAAAAGTTAGGGATTATTTGTGCAAAGAAATAATAATCATGGTCGGTCAATTAGTGCAAGAGATAGGATTTTGGGGACGACTAGTGCAAATAATCGAAACAAGGACTAACTTAAATTCCTTTGAAAAGTGTGGGGACTTGGGTGCAAAATATCTTTAATTAAAATTCCAATTGAGGATTTTCTCAAGCTTCCATTCTCGAGCTATCTCAGCACAGAGAGAAAGAGAGAGGGGGAGAGAGAGAGCAAGAGACGACCAGGGGAGAAGGAAGACCGATCCACCTCTTCCAACCACAGCCGGTGAAATTGCCGGCTCTAGCAGCGTTGGGAGAGCCACCCACAGAAGGTTGAGACCGGTCGATTTCCTTCTTCTCTTTTGCTCTTTTTTATTCTTTTCTTCTTTTTTTTTTTGAAAATTTTGGGGATTCGTCGTGGTGGTGGTGGTGGTGGGGCGTGTCGCGGCGCGCCAAAGTCTAATTTTTATTTCCTTACTCGATTTCAAAACTACAAATTAATGTAGAAGTGGTACGTAAGGGTCAAACCCAAGAGGAACGGTGCTTAATCTAGTTGTCTTTATCAATTAATATAGGAAAGGGGGTTTTGAGAAAATTGAATAAAAATAGACATGAAAATGAAAAAATAAAATAGATAAATTAATTAAAGAAATATCTAGTTCTCGGGTTCGGTTGTGTCAATAGCTTGTGTTTATCTTTCCCATGCAACGTGTTACTATTCCTTCTTCAATTTATCAACTCTCAATTAACCAAGAAGCTCTGATTAACGAATTCTTCCTTAAGTTAAAGTGAGTTCTTTAACTTAACATCTAGCTATTGGATAACCCTAAACAAGCTCTTAGGATTTAATGCAAAGCTAATATGAAATGAATGAGAAGAATGAGTTGAATTAGATGAATAATTTCACAAGCTCGAATTAATGCATCTAAGTTGATTTGTTAATAAATATGCACGATATTCATTTGCTACTTTGGATTGGAATCTAATGACAATTACGGATCAAAAGTTCCAATCCTAGCAAGTAACTTGAATTTAAAGATTAATTGATTCAATTGGCCAAGGTGAATGCAATAATCAAATAAACTCAAAAACGGGTTTACAAGCACAACAAATCAACAAATTGAAGTAGAGGAATAGATAAAACGTTACTAAAGAGTTAGAAAAGATAACAACATGTTAGTTGAACACAACGTCCCCCTCGAACTAGATAGAAAGTCTTAACTACTCATAATTGCGGTGTTTCATACTTTTTAGCGAGTGTTCGCCTTGTATCACCACCACTATATGATAGATTATGAAAAATATAGTAAACAAGTAAATAAATACTAAGAAATAAATATAGAAATAAAAGCGAAAAGAGAACTTAGCGAAGAATTGATCCGCCGGAATATGGAAAGCTAAGAGCTTCAAACTAAAACTAAGAACAAATGAAGAAGAAAATTTTATTGGAGAGAAAGTTGGAGAGAACTACTAGCTAATTCACTCCTACTAAGTTGTGTATTTCCTTCCTTACAAATGCCTCTATTTATAGGCAAAATTTCACAAGAAAACAAGATAAAAAATTGTACAACTACTCCATTATGATTCCACTAATCGATAACCACCAAATCATGATCTTAAATTGCTCCATTAGTTCAAATATTGTATCATGGTATAGGTAAGCATCTTGGCTGAATTGTGCAATTGGAATTTCCTTTTTTTGATATTTTAGTAGAAAGTTATGAATTTTCTACCAAAACATGGCCCAAGAAATCCTCCATTCACACCACTCTCGGGTTTTCCTATTTTTGACCATGATATGATCCGAATTATTTGACGAGGTCAACATCAAAGTTGTAGCTCTCTGAGTGTCCTTTCCAACAATATAAAGCGCAGGTCAATCTGAATGTTTTAGCAAAAGTTATGGTCAAATTACTGAACTGCGCCAGTATATTCGAGCTGCTGATTTTTTACGCTTTGTCCTTTCTCTTCAAATGGCCATAACTTTCACTAGGAAACTCCGATTTGGGATCCGATAAAAATGTGGAAATCCTCTTTTGATATTCTTTGATATTGGCACAAGAAAAATTGTAAAAACAACTTTTCATAAAATTGCATCGGAGACCCTCCATCTTTGAATTCGCTTGCATTTCGGTCCCAAGTTCCATTTTCGCTCCGTTTTTATCCATTTTGGCTCCTTTTTATTTCTTGTGACTCTAAATACACAATAAAAGGAAAGCACATAAAAATAAACATATAATACTAATAAAACACACAAATACGTAAAATAGAAGAGTTATTTAAGTGCTTTTCTAGCACTTATCAAAGTCCCCCACACTTAGACTGTTGTTCGCCCTCGAACAACAACCCATATGACACCAAACAACACACTGATTTTACATGAGATTAACAACTTTAAACATTGAAATCCAACTACAGATAATGACTTGCTTAATAAATATTCTCCCGAACAATGAAAATTTCACTTCTTCTCAAATACACATTGGCTTGTGAGTGCGTGCAATTGAGGTTATCATCCCATCACTAACTGGAACCAAATGAAAGCTTACGATGACCTATCCAAATCTTGACCCAAAATAGTCAAATATTTCCTTTCACCTCTCGTGATCCCACTCTTATTTTACAATGATTCCCATGGATCCTAAAAATTACTCTGTTCACCAAAAATCATCAACTGTTAGCACTGCAAAGAAAAAAAGGGCATGACAGGTGTTTTATCGCAAATATGTCTTTAATTTAAAGAGTGTTTAGATTGAGCACTTCAAACCACTGAGGAAATTTATTTATCTGACTTCACACTTGGGTAGCTATCACATTTCTCGCGATTTTTTTTTCTTTTTTCTTTTTTTTTTTGATGAAGAAGAAAAAGAAGAAGAAGAAGAGTTTTGCAATTTTCTTTTCAGCTTTTACCCCACAGGTAGCTTTCATACTAAACCCCTTTCATTGGAGGCAGCATTCTTCACCCATTCGAGGTGACGACTTCACACTCTGAGGTAGGTAGCTCTTTCCTGTGGTCCCTCTCCTTATTTCGAACATAAAAGTAAAATTCATTCTCAGCATAGGTCAATGCTTTTTTCCAAACTTTTTAAACTCTATCAATAAAAGACACATTCACAAAAAATAGATACCATGCGATTATAACTCCACCTTACTAACAATCGATGTTTCCAGGTTACTTTGAGCAGGACGAATGGATAGAAAAAAAAAAGAAAAGAAAAAGTTAGTTTACTATGGTCTAGAAAGTTAGAAAAAAAATCAACATTTTCAACCTTCAATTTGTGTTCAAGAGAATAATAGTAAATTACCTATAAATGTGCTCAGATAAATTTTCCAACTGTGTTTGGAGAAGAACAGAACACATTTTTTTTTCGAGATCTTATAGTTTCAGCTAAGTCACACAAATTAAGCTTAATCATATTCAAAAGTTGCTATCTCATGCAAAATCGTCGACACAAATAAAAAAAAATTCACACGCAGACCACAATACGCCACTCCCCCACACTTAAATTCTACATTGTCCCCAATGTAGAAATATAGAAAGCATGAAAAAGAGAAGAAATAGAAACTCCCCTATGGTAAGCAATGAGTCGTGCCGATTTGGGGATGGTGGTTCCACAATGTAGCACTTCTGAGGAATACTTCGACAATCTAAGAGCAAGAGACCTTAATGAAAAGGTCCTCCATATCGCTACATGACACATAGGTATGTTTACCATTCAATGAAGAACAGCCCCACAAGAACCAACAAATGGGAGAACTTTTAGAGCAGAACGTCCAACTCAGACACTTCTCAAATGAATGAGACGTAGTTTTACATCTTCGGATGGGTGCTAGTGATCACGCTCAAAAAGTTACTGCTCAATGGTTAGGCCATCAAGTTTGGTTTCCAACAGACGTTGTCTTTGTTCCAACAAATTATCAAACTCTCTCACACTGAATTCGAGCTGGCTGTTTCTCCTGATAGACTTTTCGGCCCTACACCTAATCGGTCCATCCTTGAAGAAAACAACATATTCATGTTGTGAACGAGTTTGATTTTGAGTACAATGAGGTTCATCCAGTAGCTTTCCACATTTGAAGCAACATTTGAGGTGTTTAGCACGTCGTTTGCGAGCAGAACGGGATGATCCTGCCCCAAACACAATGACATTCCAAAGGGAACGCTCATACTTATCAACTAGGTGAACAATGTGCATTTGAAGGTCAGTAGGCAAAGAGAAAGATTTGAATACTTGCAGAAGAGCAACAATACGGGGAGGAGATGCCATTGAGGGAAGAGGAAATTCAATGCACTTAGAGATAGCTACAAAAGACTAGAAAGATGAAAGAGAAGAGAAGAATACAGTTCTTTAAGGTCTACTGAAAAAGACCCTTTTTTTAACACAACACACGAAAGAAAAACAAAAATTGAAATAATAAGATTAAAATCATCAAAATTACCAAGTAAAATATACTATCACACTCTTCCATTTTTTTTCTTTTTTTTATTATAAATACTGAATAAGAAAGAACAATAACAAAATTTGAACTATATAATCTACTATTATAAGAAAAAGACATATAAATATAAAAATATCACATACGTCCATAAAAAGAAGAAGAAGGAGAAGAAAGAAATTACCTAATCATCGCTAGAAAGAAGTACTCACAGAGATCAAGATTGTGGTTGTGGTTTCGAGTGGAGAATGATCTTGATTTATAGTCAAATTGGGCCTTTGTTTCAACCGAGCAATCGTGCATGCGAGTGTCTTTGGAAAGAGTGCGTTGGAGTGGGAATCCGAGAAAATTCATTTGACGGATTTGTCATTTATCAATAATTAACCTGCCCATTATCCGTAATTCTCGCTAATCACCGATTTATGGGCCATCATGTCTCTTCCCAAATAATTGAGTCTCGAAATATCGTCCTCCTACAGTAATAAAACAATATCTTCCTTAATACGTTAGATGAAAAGTAAACAAATTAAAAACAAAAAGAATACAAATATTAACAGAAAAATTGCTTGGGTTGCCTCCCAGGAAGCGCTTTTGTTTATGGTCGTTAGCTCGACACAGTTCCCATCTGTCAAGTAGGATTCCTCAAATCCATTGCAGCTCCACTTTGTCTTCGATGGCTTCTCCGAGTGTCTTGATTTCTTAACAAATCCTTCTTGAATTCTTCTCCAATTTTTTGGTCTCATTTCTTTCCATGGCTTCCTTCTTGAGATGAGGTAATTGTGCTTTGGTTCAATCTTATGTCTTGTCTTTGGCTCGCAATTCAACTTACAGTTCTTGCACAAAAGGATTAGTTGAATTGATTGCAAAGACAAAACAAGCGTTATTAGGGCGCAATGAACCATCAAAAATATTAAAGTTCGCTTTTTCCTCATCAAATTCCATGGATAGTGTACCCTCATAGACATCAATTTTAGTGCGAGAAGTGTAAAGAAATGGACGTCCCAATATGATAGGTGTAGGGTGAAGTGAATGTTCATCAGCCATATCAAGCACGTAAAAATCAGTAGGGAAAACTAAACCATTTATTTTGATTAGCACATCTTCTATCACTCCATCCGGGGATGCATTGGTACGATCAGCTAGTTGCACAATTACATGAGTTTCTTTCAGTTTTCCTAGATTTAGTGAAGCATATAAGGATCTAGGCATGATATTTATGGATGCTCCTAAATCTATGAGTGCTTTGTCAATGTGGTGATTGCTTATGGTGCAAGGGACAGTGAACATACCAGGGTCTTTACATTTTGGAGGCAACTATTACGGAATACTGAAGCGGTTTCTCCCATTTTGATCATTTCATTTCCCTTCAATTTCCTCTTATTAGTGCAAAGATCTTTCAAAACCTTAGCATAGCGTGGAATTTGTTTGATTGCATCTAACAATGGAATGTTGATTTCTATCCTCCTAAATGTGTCCAAAATTTCTGATTCCTTGTCTTGTTTGTTAATTTTTGCTAATCTACTCGGAAAAGGGGGAGGGATCACTTTAGTAGTGACAGAGGGATTAGGACATACCTCCTTTTCAAACTTTTCTTCTTTATCTTCATATGTGGGAACTTCTTTGTGAGGGTTTTCGATCTCTTTTCCAATCCTTAAGGTTATGGCACTAACATTCTTTGGATTTACCTCAGGTTGGGATGGTAACTTCCCTCCAGATTGTGCTTCCAGTCGATTGATGGCAGTTGCCAATTGACTCATCTGGTTTTCCAAGTTTTGAATGTTTGCCTTTGAATCCTGTTGAAATTTCACAGTGTTAGTTGCTAATGTTTTCACCATATCCTCGAGAGACATACCTGATTGTTGAGGTTTTTGTTGAAATTGCCCTTGGGGTTGAAAATTCCCATGTTGTTGGAATTGGCCTTGAGGCTTGTTAGGGAAGAATCCTGGGGGCTTGTTGTTTCCATAGCTCAGATTGGAGTGGTCTCGCCATCATTGATTATAGGTGTTTGAGTACGGATTGTATTCTTGTCTTGGGAATGGGAAATTATTTGCTGAGTTCACTTGTTCGTTGTTATCCACTTGTAGAACAGGACAAGCATCTGTAGGATGTCCTAGATTTGTGCATATGCCACATGCTTTGACTTGCGGATTGTTTCCTACAACAATTTGTTTGAGAAGATGTGTTAGTTCAGAAAGTTGGCTTTCAATATTGGAATTACTTACCTCGTTAACTCTTCGAATGTTCATCTCCCGATCTGTACTGAATTGTTGAGTGTTTTCAGCCATGTTTGAAATCGGTGTTACGGCTTCAAAGAAGGGTTTTGTTCATCAATGCACCTCCACTAGCAAAGATCAACCATGTTTCGCCGATTGACATAAGCCTTCATAGAAGTATTGCACTAGGAGGTTTTCACCGATTTGGTGATGCGGTCGACTTGCAATGAGCTTTTTGAAACGCTCCCAATACTCATAAAGAGTATCTCCATTGTTTTGGCGTACTCAGGATATCTTTCACGATATTTCTTTGTCTTTGAAGTGGAAGTACTTTTCGAGGAAAAGTTGCTTCATTTGATTCCATGTTGTGAGAACCTGGTGGTAAAGTGTATAACCAATCTGTGGCGGCATCTTTTAGTGAAAATGGAAAAGCTCTGAGCTTGATTTGCTCTTCAGTGATGCCTGGGGGTTTCATGCTATCGCACACCACATGAAACTCCTTCAAGTGTCGATATGGATCTTCGCCGGATCGTCCATGAAAAGAAGGTAGAAGATATATCAATCCAGATTTTAGTTCGAAAGTCTTACCTTCTTCTACGGTTCGAAAGGTGATACACAAAGGTTGTTGAGTAACTTCGGGAGTTGCCAGTTGTTTGAGAGTTCTTTCGTTATTGTTTTCTGCCATTTCTCGTTCGGTTTGTTTTGCTTGTCTTATTCGTCTTCGAATGGATTTCTCGATTTCTGGATCGAAACTTTCAAGAATTCATTAGTAGATCGGGTATTATGCATACAAGTGAAGAAGAAATTTTTTTTTTAAAAAAAAATTAATTAATAAAAGCAACTAAATTGGTTAACCGTTCCCCGGCAACGGCGCCAAAAACTTGGTGGGCCGTGTTGCGGCGCGCCAAAGTCTAATTTTTATTTCCTTACTCGATTTCAAAACTACAAATTAATGTAGAAGTGGTAAGTAAGGGTCGAACCCAAGAGGAACGGTGCTTAATCTAGTTGTCTTTATCAATTAATATAGGAAATGGGGGTTTTGAGAAAATTGAATAAAAATAGACATGAAAATGAAAAAATAAAATAGATAAATTAATTAAAGAAATATCTAGTTCTCGGGTTCGGTTGTGTCAACAGCTTGTGTTTATCTTTCCCATGCAACGTGTTACTATTCCTTCTTCAATTTATCAACTCTCAATTAACCAAGAAGCTCTGATTAACGAATTCTTCCTTAAGTGTATTAAATTAAAGTGAGTTCTTTAACTTAACATCTAGCTATTGGATAACCCTAAACAAGCTCTTAGGATTTAATGCAAAGCTAGTATGAAATGAATGAGAAGAATGAGTTGAATTAGATGAATAATTTCACAAGCTCGAATTAATGCATCTAAGTTGATTTGTTAATAAATATGCACGATATTCATTTGCTACTTTGGATTGGAATCTAATGACAATTACGGATCAAAAGTTCCAATCCTAGCAAGTAACTTGAATTTAAAGATTAATTGATTCAATTGGCCAAAGTGAATGCAATAATCAAATAAACTCAAAAACGGGTTTACAAGCATAACAAATCAACAAATTGAAGTAGAGGAATAGATAAAACGTTACTAAAGAGTTAGAAAAGATAACAACATGTTAGTTGAACACAACGTCCCCCTCGAACTAGATAGAAAAGTCTTAACTACTCATAATTGCGGGGTTTCATACTTTTTAACGAGTGTTCGCCTTGTATCACCACCACTATATGATAGATTATGAAAAATATAGTAAACAAGTAAATAAATACTAAGAAATAAATAGAGAAATAAAAGGGAAAAGAGAACTTAGCGAAGAATTGATCCGCCGGAATATGGAAAGCTAAGAGCTTCAAACTAAAACTAAGAACAAATGAAGAAGAAAATTTTATTGGAGAGAAAGTTGGAGAGAACTACTAGCTAATTCACTCCTACTAAGTTGTGTATTTCCTTCCTTACAAATGCCTCTATTTATAAGCAAAATTTCGCAAGAAAACATGATAAAAAATTGTACAACTACTCCATTATGATTCCACTAATCGGTAACCACCAAATCATGATCTTAAATTGCTCCATTAGTTCAAATATTGTATCATGGTATAGGTAAGCATCTTGGCTGAATTGTGCAATTGGAATTTCCTTTTTTTGATATTTTAGTAGAAAGTTATGAATTTTCTACCAAAACATGGCCCAAGAAATCCTCCATTCACACCACTCTCGGTTTTTCCTATTTTTGACCATGATATGATCCGAATTATTTGAAGAGGTCAACATCAAAGTTGTAGCCCTCTGAGTGTCCTTTCCAACAATATAAAGCGCAGGTCAATCTGAATGTTTTAGCAAACGTTATGGTCAAATTACTGAACTGCGCCAGTAAATTCGAGCTGCTGATTTTTTACGCTTTGTCCTTTCTCTTCAAATGGCCATAACTTTCACTAGGAAACTCCGATTTGGGATCCGATAAAAATGTGGAAATCCTCTTTTGATATTCTTTGATATTGGCACAAGAAAAATTGTAAAAACAACGTTTCATAAAATTGCATCGGAGGCCCTCCATCTTTGAATTCGCTTGCATTTCGGTCCCAAGTTCCATTTTCGCTCCGTTTTTATCCATTTTGACTCCTTTTTATTTCTTGTGACTCTAAATACACAATAAAAGGAAAACACATAAAAATAAACATATAATACTAATAAAACACACAAATACGTAAAATAGAAGAGTTATTTAAGTGCTTTTCTAGCACTTATCAGGTGGCAAGCTGATTGACGTTGGCGGTGTTTCGTTTTGTTCTTACTGGATTGCCCGTGGTGGTGTGCTGGTCGGAGATGGAAGTGGTGGCAAGACGGTTACCGGTTGAAAGTGGTGGTGGCATGCGTTTGGGATGATTGTGTGTGTTTGCGTGCGCGCGTGCGTTTTGACTGTGAAATGGGGGGGTCGATGGTAGTTGATGGACACTGGTGCAACTTCTAAGTTCGAGTGTGTATGTGGAGTGTTGGGTTTGGTTGAGACTTGATCGTGTGAAAAGTATTACCGTGGTGAAGAATTTACCTCGTCTTCGAGTTCTCGGCCCGACGTTGAAGATTGTGTTAGTTTTTGTTTCTCGAAGGGAAAACGTTGCTATGCCTACTACTAATCGGGAGAAGACTCGGATTTGACTTGGTGTGAATGATTGCTTACCATATTGACGAATTTATAGTGTGACAACTAGGATAGGATGGTGCGAAAATCCATCAAATCCATTCAAAATTCGAAAGAAGATCACATTAGTTTTGGTTTGAAATGAAGATGAGGATGTTTTGTTGAAGGATGAACACGTATTTTAAATTTAAGGCAGGAAGTGGGTGGAGTTGATAATGTTTGTGACTTCAAATATTTTCCCACATTTTTGAAAAAAAAAAGGTGAAGGATTCCATGATGATGACGATGATGATAATAACAACGGCAATGAGGATGAGGATCTGGGTAAAAATAATTGGGATCTTACTCAAAATTTGGCGGCTCTTAGTTAATATTTGTTTCATTATGAGTTTTAAAATTATCCAAAATAATTTACTGAGGAAAATATTAATTGCAGAGGGACGGCGCATTTTCAATTAATTGAGTAATGGCGCAGCGACGCACTATAAGAAGCGAAAATTTTTATTTGTGAAATTTTGTGGTCGCTACATGTCTAGTTAGTTGTAGCAAATGAGAGAGAGTGTGGGGGTTTTAGGTTTCAATAGGAGTGGTTTGTCTTTTTGGTTGATGGTTTATGAGGGTTTAAGTGGTTTGTGTGCCATGTATGAGGGGACGAGCCAAATGGTGTGGGTGGGAGGTGATTAGGCCTAAAAATGGCACTTGTAATTTCCCAGAAAGTTTCTAGGAGCGTTCCGCATTTACAGAACACTCAAGCCATTTAAGGGCACATCCGACATCCGTCTTGAAATCCGAAATCAGATTTAAGTCCAACACGGCTATAGGGAGCTCCAGCCATTCCGAAAATTTTCCAACGATATCGTCACCCCGGTGGCCACCGATCAAAATTTTTGGACGTATTTTTCCCAAGGATATGGCCAAAAACTTTGGCGGTGGCCTGATGTTCTGGCATCGGCCGAATATTTTTCAAATTGCTAGAGCCCCCATCGCCATGCTGGACCTAGATCTGGTATCAGATTTTAAAACGGATATCGAAGGTGGCCTGAAATGGCCCCGAGCATTACAGAACGCTTGGTGGTTCCTTAAAAGGACTGTGCAATTTCCCTCCTTTTCTTTTGAGTATATCATACTCAAACATTGTAGTAGTAATGATAATTATTGGACCCATAAAACTTTACTTGTCCTCTACACATTTGAATGCACAAAATTGCTAATATACATATAGGATGAAATTATACTGCAAATTAATTTTACTTTATGTGAACAAACAAATTAATTGCAATAAGTACTAATTAGAAATTAGGGTTTACATGCATCACGTGGGTCCCCATGCATGCATGCACATGTAAAATTATTTTATGTGTTTCACCCAACTAGTTTGTGTATCTATTTTACTCACAAACACTCCCTTCAAGTGTTCATTTTTCTTTACGATTTCATGTTGAATTTCTTCATAATTAAATTTATTTATCGCTTTATCTATGTTAATTAAAATTATCATAGGTTGATAAATTAATCTACGATCTCGTGACACCACATTGACAAATTTGTCAATTTATGACGCGTGTCACTGTGGGTTGTTACAGTCACCACAGCACGAATCTTAACAATCCCTACAAACTCTGGAGGTCGTAATCTATAGCGTCGCTTCCAAGAATGGCCTAGGGTGTGTCCTCATGTACCACGGGAAGATTATTGTATATGTGTCATGACAACTAAAACCTTATAAAAAGAATTATTCAAAGTGTGACCTTGAATTGGCCGCCATAGTCTTCGCCTCAAGATATGGGGACACTAGCTCTATAGAGAAATGTGTGAAATTCTCACGGATCACGAGAACCTAAAATACTTTCACCCACAAGGAGTAAAAGATTACATTTGTGACATTAACTATCACCCCGGAAAAGCCAATGTGGTGGTAGATGTGTTAAATAAGAAGGTGGTATCAAAACTAATAGAGGAGATGCAACGATTCGATTTAGAATTGGCACAACCAAAGGATGCATGCCTCTCCACCATGACCGTTCAACCAATGCTGTGAGAGCAAATCCTGTTACAACGAAAAAGACAATCGGTACAACTTGCAGATAAAGGAAAAGCAGTGACAAGGCATTTTGACGGAGTGCAAATTTTCAAATGATAGTGTTCGTGCATATAAAGGAAGATTGTACATGCCAAAATGAGCAGACATTTAAAAAACATTCATGGAATAAGCCCACAACACACATACTTAATACAGCCAAAGGCTACAAAAATGTATCATGATATTGTGGCAGTGTAGTGGCCTAGTATGAAAAAGGAAATTGCAAGATATATGAAGAAATGCATGACCTACCAACAAGTTAATGCGGAACATCAACAACCAGCAGGATTGCTACAACCCCTACCGATACCTGAACAAAAGTTAAAAAAGATAAACATAGGTTTTGTTATAGGTTAGCCCAAAACCAAGAAAGGTCACAACGCCATATGGGTTATTGTCGACCGCCTTAAAAATTTGCACACTTCCTTCTAGTACTAATGATGTATCGAATGGAATAACTAGCCACAGTATATATGCAAGAGATTGTTCCACTACAGGGTATCCCTATCTCAACTGTCTTTCATCAAGGCCACCAGTTTTTGTTCAACTTTTGTAAAGTCTCCACAAACTGCTTGGGACTCAACTTCACTTTAGCACATCATTTCACCCCCAAATAGACATGCAATCCAAGAGGACCATCCAGACACTAGAAGGCATGCTAAGGGCTTGCGTTCTAGAATGTCAAGGAAGTTCTAACAAATATATGCGACTAATAGAGTTCTCATATAGTAAAATTTGTCATTCCTCCATCGACATGTCACCATACAAAGCCTTGTGATGAAAATGTTAGCATCCTATATATTGGGATGAGATTGGAGAGAAACATATACTTGGACCCGACATGATGCAATAGGTCAAGAAAGCAGTAGAAATCACTAGAGAAATGACACGAATCAAAAGAGGAGACCAATGGAGCTTAATTAACGTAAGAGACAAAGCTTTTATTTAGCTTTTGTCAATAAATAGAATGATGATATTTGGGAAATGAGAGAAGCTAACACCACACTATGTCGGGCCATTCAAGGTCACTAAAAGGATAGGACAAGTTTCTTACGAGTTTGTTACTACTCTCTCAATTAGAACGCATACACATTGTCTTCCACTTATTAACGCTAAGGAATTATGTATCCGAGTCCGCATATATAATTCAAGACATATCTACAAACCTCCAACCAAACCTCATTTTGGAAGAGAGGCCCATAAAATTACTGGCAAGAGACATCAAGAAGCCACAAAATAAAGAAATTCCAATCATGAGAATACTCTGGAGAAGTGAGCCTGTCAAAGAAGAGGCATGGGCAGGGGAAGAGCAGATGTGCAAGAAATATCATAGCTGTTTCTATAAATTTCGAGAACAAAATTTTTGTAAGGAGGGAAGATTGTCATGCACCGAAAATTTTTTTAAAGCTAATAGTGAAAGTTTAAATAACAAAACCCTGCTATTTTATTTCCCTTCAAGTTGTGAACGTTTTTAGCACAATTAATAGACCATAGTATCAATTTATTTATCCATGTAGCATTTGTATGCCACAAGTAATGCATTATTGTAACACTGCTTAGAATCACATATTCATTTTTACACATTAGAAAAATTTAGATATTAATTTATACGCACAAGATGCTTTTAAGAGCGAAGGAAATTAGACTAAAATCTTCGAGGGGTGGTACACTAGTACAAAAAAGACATGGGGTGGCGGTTAAAAAGAAGAACGGGTGGTGGTTCTTGGAACGTCACCCAAAATGGCGACACCCAATGTTGCGAGAACAAATGTCTACTTTATATTGTTTTTTACTTTATACCGACAATGGGCGGCGGTTCTTCTAAGCGGCGGTTCTTGATAGAAGAACCACCACCCGTTGTAATTTTTTTTAAAATAAAAACCTTTGGGTGGCGGTTCTAGTGTGAAGAACAACCACCTAAAACCTATTTTTAAAATTAAAAAAAAAAAGACAACGGCAATCATGAGTTTGTGGAGACGAAGCCCGTGTTTGGCACCGCAGAGCTTAACCGAGCAATGGAGTCTCGATTACACAAAATTGATCATAATATGGTGGATTTAAAATCAAAAATGATAAAACAGAGAGAAAACAGAGAGAAAACAAATCTATATAAAAAAGAAAAGGAAAATGAACACAGATCGAAAACCAGAGGCGAAAGTTTTCAATATGGTTGATGTAAATGCAGATCTCTAAATACATATCGAAAAAGGAAAAAACTTAAAAATTCCAGATCTGTTGATGTAAATCCCAGGTCTGTAAATAATTCTTGGTGCTTGAATTCTCCAATCATCTTCTATAGTTTCTTGTTGGAAAAGTTTCTCAAACAATCTGAAACAACAAGTGTAAAAACAAAATTTAAATTAAACTAAAAATTAATAATAAATCCATAGCACAAGACTATAAACCAACCTATTTTACAAATTTAGCACCACACAAGAAGAAATTTCGACAGAGAAGTTGGGATCCGTTTATGAAATTGTGGGTTTTTGGAAAACGGAAAAAATTGAAGTTGAGAGGGAAGAAAAGGAAGAAATTCGCAGTGAGAAGAAAAGCAAGTTCGCACTGTAATGTGGGAATTGGAAAAGGAAAAAGTTTATGTGTAATGTGCATGAGAGACTGAGAGTTGATATTCAAGATAGAGAGAGAGAAAAAAAAATGAGAGAAAGTTAGATAGACAAAGAGAGATGAGAGAAAGTCTGAAAAATTCTTGGTTTGTTTGTTTGTAAAAACCACTTTGGGTGGCGGTTGTGCAATAAGACCGCCACCCGTTTTCCTAAATTTTTTTTAAAAAAATTATTTTTAACAATAGGTGGTGGTTCTTACCAAGAATCGCCACCCATTCTTGAGGACGTGGGGGCGATTGTGCCCAAGAACCGCTACTTGTTGCTAAAAATAATTTTTTTTTTAAAATTCATTTTGGGTGGTGATTTAGGGTAACAACTGCCACCCATTTCCCTTGGGTGACCTTTTTTTTATAAAAACGCCACCTAATGGGCGACACCTAATGTCCATATTGTACTAGTAGCAGTAATAATTACGCCTATTTTATTAGGGGTCAACCAGCTTTGCGATCCCATGTAAAGTTGGCTCATTTAAATGGCAAGATATTCCATTTCAAAATATTTATTTTTGTCATTGTCGGCTTTTTTTCTCTTACGGGTCCTATGAGATGCTTATAATGGAGTAAAGAGTTCGGAAGCTCTTTGGGCAATATAATATAGAAAAGAAATTACATCAAGATGTGCAATGAAATGAAAAGGTGGTGAAATTTTTCACACGTGTTGTTTGGATAAGAAGTAAAGTTATTATATGGTAAGAATAGAATTAATGCACAACATGATGAAAAGAATGGCCAAGCGTGAGAATACTCCGGAGAAGTGAGCCGTCGAAGAAGAGACACGGGAAAGGGAAGACGCGATGTGCAGGAAATATCATAGTTGTTTCTATAAATTTCGAGGACAAAATTTTTGTAAGGAGGGAAGATTGTCACGCACCAAATTTTTTTTTTTAAAGCTAATAGTGAAAGTATAAAAAGTAAAACCTTGCTATTTTATTTCCGTTCAAGTTGTCAACATTTTTAGCACAATTAATAGACCATAGTATCAATTTATTTATCCATGTAGCATTTGTATGCCACAACTAATGCATTATTGTAGCACTACTTAGAATCACACATTCATTATTACACATCAGAAAAATTTAGATATTAATTTATAGGCACAAGGCACTCTTAAGAGAGAAGAAAATTAGACTAAAATCTTTGAGGAGGTGATCGTAATAATTACCCTTATTTGATTAGGGGTCAACCAGCTTTGCGATCCCATGTAAAGTTGGTTCATTTAAATGGCAAGATATTCCATTTCAAAATATGTATTCTTTTTCATTGTCCATGTTTTCTCTTACGGGTCCTATGAGATGCTTATAATGGACAGCTTCCTTCTCCTCCCCGCACGAGTATCAACCCACAACACTACCCCTTCCCTGGGCCCCACATCCTTCAGGGGGCCTGTGAGTGGTGCGGGTAAAAGAAGCTCCTCCCTGCGCGGGGAGGAGAAAATTCTCGTTATAATGGAATAAAGAGTTCAGAAGCTCTTTGGGAAATGTATTATGGAAAAGAAAGTACATCACGATGTGCAATGAAATGAAAAGGTGGTGAGATTTTTCACACGTGTTGTTTGGAGAAGAAATAAAGTTATTATATGAAAGAATAGAATGTACAACATGATAAAAAGAACGGTCATTCTTTTCGTTCTACCCAAAAGAAGAATGTATACCCTTTTTATATCAACCAAAAACAATATCATTTTTGATAATATAATATTTGACACACCTAAACTATTTCGCCCATTGAATTTTTTTTAACAAATCATTATTTATTTTTTTGTGATGGAGCAACAATATCTCAACACCAATATTGAGGGATGGACAATCCAACTTGACAATACTAATTTTCCTGGGTATCAATAAATAGTTTGTGGTCTTGGGAAATCAACAATCCTGTAGGAG
This sequence comes from Jasminum sambac, assembly GCA_018223645.1. Lineage (NCBI taxonomy): Eukaryota > Viridiplantae > Streptophyta > Magnoliopsida > Lamiales > Oleaceae > Jasminum > Jasminum sambac. Next base: position 30,217,485 of record CP073640.1, read on the forward strand.
AATTTAAGTGGAAGATGACCTTCACTCATAAGAAAATGTTCGACACTTGTACTAAACGTGTACAATGAGTACAACCAATATTAAAAATATATATATTTATTTTCTCTCTCTCTCTCTCTCGCTCTCTTTTTTTTATGTAATATGTAATGGATCAAAACATTAACGGATTTCAATTACGCTAGGCAAATATGATACAATTTATATAGGGATTACTGAAGATGGAGCATAATTCATGCTATTATATTATACCAAAGTGGGTGAAACTTCTTTCGACAAAATATCCCACATAATGTAATAATAACCAAATAGTAAAACTTACAGTTGTTTCATGGTTCCTTAAATTTTATTGCATTTCCAAATTCCCAATTTTTCTAACTCTTTCACATATTGACAAATCATGAAAGAAAATGCAGATGACGAAAACATATGCGGCTCCTCCGTCCAAATCAAAACGTTGCTAGATCTATAATATGTAAAGGTTTTTTGATAGTTTTGTCTATCAATATTTAAAAGTCGTTATGCTAGCAATTATCGATTAAGAAAAAGTCATTACAAAAAACAAGACTTTTAGAGGCTACAGTCGTTCCTATAGCCTCGTGCATATAGAACAATGGCAGCAACGTTGCTACTATTACTCTAAATGTCCAATTTCTTATAGTGAATTACTAAAGATCAGGGAGAATTCGAACAATCCTTAAGCAATTCAAACAGATGTTAATTTGCAGGGATTCCTAAATAATAATTGTTAGGGTAAATAAAAAAAATGCACAGGGTAATACACTCGATAAAAATGTTTCAAGAATGAACAGAAAACAAACAAAGTGCATTTGTAAAAACTACGAACTTGATCCGTATCACCACAAGCACCATACATAATAACGTGGCAGTGATCAACATAGGCTATCCACGTTGGCTTCGGATCATCCACTTGACCAAAAAGAAGTAGTCGGGATGCCATTAGCAACAACTGTTAAGATAAGTAGGATTATTTATTTTATTTATTTTATTTTACTCATGTCGGTAAAATAGTCATTTTGTCTTTCTTTCCTTAGTCTATATATAATCTAGTTGTGTTTAGGGTTAATGAAAATTCTTGCATTGTAAAGCACCACGTTTCTATTAATGAAAACCCTAATTCTATTTTGCTCTTGGATTCTCTTGTTGGTTGAGATTGTTTAACATGGTATCAGAGCAAGGCGTTAGGGGAGGAATTGTAATCTCAAAGGCAGTTCTCGCGGTTTATTGGAGATCGCAGATCGTATAGCATCTCTCGGTTTGGTTAAGTTTTCTGTCTCGTTTCTGGTATAGTTTCTCGGTTAAATTTTATATCTCGTTTCGTTGCTTTTGTTATCCAGTTTTCATTGTCGTTGATCATGGCTACTGAAAGAGATGATTCACTTCAATCTGCTGGTGTGAGATCAGATGGCAAGAATTATTCGTATTGGAGTTATGTGATGAGAAATTTTCTCAAAGGTAAAAAGGTATGGGGATATGTGAGTGGTACTTCCATGAAACCTGCAGTTACCGCTGAGAATTTTGCTGCGTCGATAGATGCGTGGGAAACAAACAATGCTACGATTATTACTTGGATTAATAATTTTTTTAAGCATTCTATAGGGATGCAGCTGGCAAAATATGAGACAGCAAAGGAGGTTTGGGATCATCTGCAGAGGTTATATAGCAGTCTAATTTTGCAAAGCAATATCAATTGGAAATTGACATACGAGCTCTCCAACAGAATATTATGAGCGTGCAAGAGTTCTATTCTACTATGACCAACTTTGGGACGAATTGGCTCTTACAGAATCAGATGAATTGAAGGCAGTTGATGCCTGTATTGCTCGTAGGGAGTAGCCGCGGTTGGTGTAGTTTCTAATGGCTCTTCGCAGTGACTTTGAAGGACTCGGGGGGTTCAATTTTGCATCAGTCTCCACTTCCATCTGTTGACTCAGTTGTTAGTGAGTTGCTGGCTGAAGAGGTCCTCCTAAAGACTAACTCTGAAAAAGCAATTACTTCATCTCCTAGTCCTTCCATATTGGCAGCCCCTTCTAAGTCACCATCCAATAATCAGAATAAGCCGTATGTAAGGATTGCTTTTGATGAGTGCAGTTTCTGTAAGAAGAATGGTCATTAGAAGGCTCAATGTCCTAAGTTGAGACAACGGAATGAATCCCAGCAGCAGTCTCAAGGTTGGAAGCCTGGCAATCAATCACAATCATATAAACCACCTCCTGGTCCTAGTTACAAACCCCCGCAGCCAAATACTATAGTAGTAGCTTCTCCTAATCCATTCACTGATCCAAGTACCATGGCTAAGCAATTTCAGAGGTTTCTCTCCTTGCAGCAAAACCAACCACAAGCTATGTTTGCCTCTTCCTCAGTAGGTCATTTCTCCCATAATTCTTCAGGTATGTCATCTTCTTGTATTGGTCTTGGATTCTAGTGCTTCACATCATATGACTCCACATTCTTCTTCTTTTACTTTTGTATCTCCTTCGGCCTCAATTCGTGTTATGACTGCTAATGGCATTCCTATGCCTTTAGCAGGTGTTGGTTCAGTTATCACTCCTAACTTGTCTCTTCCTAATGTTTATCATATTCCAAGACTCACGTTAAATCTTGCTTCTGTGGGTCAATTGTGTGATTCTAGTAATATAGTCACATTTTCTTCTTCTTCTTGTTACGTGCAGGACCTACAGTCTCAGAAGCTGACTGGGACAGGTCGTAGAAAGGGGGGACTATATGTTCTGCACGAGTTGAAAGTGCCAGGTGCTGCTGCTACTAGTGTCGATTTGTCTTCTTTTCATTTGAGTCATTCTTCTTCTACTTTTTATTTATGGCATTCATGTCTTGGTCATGTTTCGTCTTATCGTTTGAAGTTTTTAGCTTCCATTGGGGGCTTAGGAAGTTTGAAACCCCATGATATTTCTGATTGTAGTGGATGTAAACTGGCAAAATTTTCAGCCCTACCTTTTAATCATAGTATTTCTGTTGTTTCTTCTCCTTTTGATTTGATTCATTCTGATATATGGGGGCTTGCTCCTATTCCCACTAAAGGAGGATCTCGCTATTATATTTCCTTTATTGATAATCATACTCCTATTATTGGGTTTATTTAATAAAACAATGTTCAATTCTTTGAGATATATCAAGCATTTCGAGCTCTTGTCAAAACTCAGCATTCAGTTGTTATTAAATGTTTTACGTGTGATTTGGGTGGGGAATACACCTCCAACAAATTCTGTGACTTGCTTGCTTTAGATGGAACTATCCACCAAACTTCGTATACGGATACTCCTGAGCAAAATGGTGTGGCTGAAAGGAAACATAGGCATATTGTTGAGGCTGCTCGGTCTCTATTGTTATCTGCTTCTGTTCCTGATGGTTTTTGGGGTGAAGCTGTCCTTACTGCTGTAAACTTAGTTAACACTATTCTTTCTTCTCATCTTTTCGATATCCCTCCTTTTGAAAAATTGTATAGACGTGCCCCAGATTACTCTCTCTTTAGAGTTTTTGGTTGTACTTGTTTCATTCTTCGCCCTCATATAGAACGCAACAAATTGTCATCCCGACCCGCTTTGTGTGTCTTTCTTGGTTATGGTGTTGGTCAAAAGGGATATAGATGTTATGATCCAGTTACTCAGAAACTTTATGTGTCTCGTCAAGTCACTTTCCTTGAACATATACCTCTCTTTTTATTCCATCCACTACTCATGACTTCACTAGACCAGATCTCATTCGTATTGATCCATTTTCTAAGGATTCTGATATTCCATCGTCACAGGCTTCCAGCAATACAAATAATCCCTCTCGTCTTATAATCCATTACAAATAATCCATTACCTCGGCATTATACTCGACGGGTTCGCACTGATGGCTTTGCAGCTACTGAAGTTCCCTCTCCTTCTATGGCATCTCAAGATCCTTCTGAGACTATGGATCCTCCTCTACGTCGATCCTCACGTATTCGTAAGTCCACACAGTTACTTGATTTGCTTATTCTTGTTATTCTTCATCTTTTACCTCCTTTTTAGCTTCTATTCATTGTCTTTCTGAGCCTTCTTCCTATAAGGAGGCAGTTCTATAAGGAGGCAGTTCTCGATCCATGCTGGCAGCAAGTTATGGATGAGGAACTTTCGCATTGCATGAGACAGGTACCTGGGATATAGTTCCTTTACCTCCTAGTAAGAGTGTTGTTGGTTGTAGTTGGGTCTATAAGATCAAGATTAATTCTGATGGATCTATTTAGAGGTATAAAGCGAGGTTGGTTGCAAAAGGATATTCTCAGTAGTATAGTATGGATTATGAGGAGACTTTTGCTCCTATTGCTAAGATGACTACTATTCGTACTCCTATTGCTGTAGCTTCGGTTCGACAGTGGTCTATCTCTCAGCTTGATGTCAAAAATGCCTTCTTGAATGGAGATCTTCAAGAAGAGGTTTATATAGAACCCCTCCTGGTGTTCCACACGATTGTGGTTATGTTTGTAAGCTTAAGAAGGCATTATATGGTCTCAAACAACCACCTCGTGCTTGGTTTGAGAAATTCTCTGTTGTCATCTCTTCGCTTGGCATTACTTCTTGTAGTCATGATTCTGCTCTCTTTGTTAAGGTCACTGAAGTAGGTCATATCATTCTTTCCTTATATGTTGACGATATGATTATTACTGGTGATGATGTTGATGGTATTTCAATTTTGAAGAAAGGGTTGGCTCGACGATTTGATATGAAAGATCTAGGTTCTCTATGGTACTTCTTGGGTATTGAGGTAGCCTACTCGCCCAGATGTTATCTTCTTTCTCAATCAAAATATGTTGCAGATATTCTTGAGAGAGCCGACCTTACTGACAATAAGACTGTTGATACTCCAATTGAGGTTAACGCAAAGTATTCTTCTCCTGATGGTATACCATTGTCAGACCCTACTTTGTACCGTACAATTGTTGGAAATTTAGTTTATCTCACTATTACCCGTCCGGATATATATTGTATATGTTGTTCAGGTTGTTAGTCAATTTGTTGCCTCTCCCATTATAGTTCATTGGGTAACGGTTGTTCGTATTTTACGGTATCTTCGTGGCACAGTATTTCAGAGTCTTCTACTATCGTCCACCTCTTTCTTGGAGCTGCATGCATACTCTGATGCTGATCATGGTAGTGATCCCTTAGATTGTAAGTCTATTACTTGGTTTCTGTATCTTTTGAATGATTCTTTGATCTTTTGAAAGAGTAAGAAACAATCTATTGTCTCTCAGTTATCGACTGAAGCAGAATATCGTGCTATGGCATCTACTACCAAAGAGATTGTTTGGCCACGTTGGTTACTTGCAGATATGGGAGTTCTCCTTGAACGTCCCACTCCTATGTATTGTGACAACAAGAGTGCTGTTCAGATTGCTCACAGCTCCGTTTTCCATGAACGAACGAAGCACATTGAGATTGATTGTCACCTCACACGTCATCATCTCAAGCATGGCACCATCACCTTGCCTTTTGTTTCTTTTTCTATGCAGATTGCAGATTTCTTTACCAAGTCGCATTCTATTTCCTGGCTTTCGTTTTTGTATGGCAAACTCTCGATGCTTGTTGTAGCCGCATTCTAAGATAAGTAGGATTATTTATTTTATTTTATTCATGTGGGTACAGTAGTCATTTTGTCTTTCTTTCCTTAGTTTATATATAGTCTAGTTGTATTTAGGGTTAAAGACAATTTTTGCATTGTAAAGCGTTTCTGTTAATAAAAACCCTAATTCTATTTTCCTCTTGGATTCTCTTGTTGGTTGAGATTGTTTAACAACAACCCCATCGGCTGCGTACACAAAATAATAATACTCGGGATGGACACCGATTTTGATACATCTGAAAATAATGATTAAAGAAAATGGTGTGGAAACTAATTGCAACAAAAGAAAACAGACCAAACCACCCCAACCCAAACCCACACACACATAATTGTTCAAAAAATGGTGTGGAAACTAATTGCTGGTTCCGCATTAGAAAACAGACCAAGTGACCAACCCCTGCTAGGAATTGGTGTCTAGAATGAATTCAATAATTTCCACCCAGGGAGAAGCCCTTAATTGCCCGTAAATTCTGAAGCTGAATTTGAAACACGAAATAACTGGGCAGGACTGCAATGTCAGTTTCCTCGTTTTTTATAAAATGTTGGTTGTTCGACGCAGTCGTGATGGGCAAATTAATATTTTGGCGGTTGTCAACCCTTACGTTTTCAAATAATTTAGTCGTAATTCAACAACAATTTAAATATTCGACGTATCAACAGTCGGTCAATACCCTATTCGAAAATAAAAATAATAAAATAATAATAATAATAAAATAAATAAAAAATAATAACGGTCAATAGAGGCTGCTACCACCGGGCTGATGGCTTATTTTAATATATTTATGTTCGTCTCTTTGGTTTTGTACGTATCTATATAAATGCATGATCCATCCACAACAACAATTATCAAATCGAATCAAATAAAAGTGTAAAGCTAAAAATAGTTTGTATCTTCTTTGCTTGTCTCATACCAAACAATGGATCTTTCGTTGAGTTTCACTGGTTTAGCTCTGATTATGTCCCTTGTTCTCCTCTTCCTAAGCAAATGGAAGAAATCCCAAACACCCCAAAAGCAGAAAAAACTCCCACCAGGTCCCAGAAAGTTGCCCATAATTGGCCATTTGCACCTTTTGAGTTTACTCCCACATCGCGATTTCAAAGAACTAGCCAAGAAATACGGACCGTTGATGCACTTGAAGCTTGGGGAGAACAGCACAATCGTTATATCGTCCCCCGAAATCGCAAAAGAAGTTTTGAGAACTCAAGATCCAACTTTTGCAGCAAGATCCGGTACCCTGTCGACCGAGATTATTTGGTATAATCATACTGATATGGCTTTTAGTCCATACAATGATTACTGGCGCCAAATGCGTAAAATCTGCGTTTTAGAACTATTGAGCTCCAAACAGGTCAAATCATTTGCTTCAATTAGAACTGATGAGGTTCTCAAACTCGTCAATTCGATCAAGTCAACTGCCGGTCAACCCATCGATCTGACCGACATGATCTTCGCTTTGACCAGCTCGATTACTGCGAGAGCAGCATTCGGTAAAATATGCAAAGACAAAGACACGCTTGTGAAGCTATTCAAGCAAGGTGTGGCCTTAGCTGCTGGCTTTGAATTGGCTGATCTCTTTCCTTCATCTACCATTATCAAGCTTTTCACTTTGAGTAAGGCTAAGGCCAAATTGTGGGCCATGCGTCGCAAACTCGATGTCATCCTTGACCAAATAATCGACGAACACAAGGAGAATTTGGCCAGAATTAACAGCAACCAAGACGACAATGAGAAAAAAGGGAGAAGGGGAAACGGAGAATCCGGCAATGAAGATTTAGTCGACGTTTTCCTTCGAGTAAAGGAAAGTGGAGAACTTGAAGTTCCGATCAACAACGACAACATCAAAGCTGTTCTTTCTGTAAGTACTTTAATTTTTCGGTTACTACGGCTAATAATTTTTTTTTTTTTTTTTTTTGGCGCATGCAATAATGTCAATTAATTTGCAGGATATTTTCTCTGCTGGAACTGATACATCATCATCGACCATCGACTGGGCGATGGCACAACTGATAAGGAATCCACGTGTAATGGCAAAGGCACAAGCAGAAGTACGAGAAATCTTCAAGGGACTCGAAAAAATCGAAGAAGCTGATCTTCAGAAATTAAAGTACTTAAAAATGGTAATAAAAGAAACTCTGAGGATGCATACAGCAGTCCCTCTTCTCCCAAGAGCTTGCAGGAAAGACTGTGAAGTGAACGGATACTTTATACCAGCAAACGCCACCGTTTTTGTGAATGCTTGGGAAATGAGTAGAGATCCCAAGTATTGGTCGAACCCTGAAAGTTTTGAACCAGAGAGATTTGAGAACAACAGTATGGATTACACTGGAAATCACTTTGAATATCTTCCGTTTGGATCGGGAAGAAGAATGTGTCCTGGGATGACTTTCGGTATTGCCGGCGTTGAGCTTCCGTTAGCGCAGCTCCTTTATAACTTTGACTGGAAACTCCCTCAAGGAATTAAAGCAGAAGATTTGGACATGACAGAGAACTCCGGAATAACGGCGTCAAGGAAACAACACCTTTTTGTTATTGCAACCCCCTTTCATCCGTGATCTGATTTCATCATCATCATCATCATCTTTTTCGTTGTCTTCAGGGTATAATAATGCTTTAAATAAGTTTATTAAAATCAGTATACGTCATCGTAGGTTGTAATATAATGAAAATTAATTTTATTTAATAAAATGTCAATGATTTTGTTTACTTTTTGCCTCTCACCCTGGATATTTTATTTATTTATGATACATGCGATCCGAGTAATATGTATTTTATATATAATAATATAATCTTGTTTGGTGGATGATAGTCCTAGTGGTAGTTCTAATTTTTATTTATAGATATTTTTTCAATAATTATATTACCACCACAATTTTTAATCAAGGCACTACATTATCAACACGAACCATGCTACATAATCATAATCTGATTACTTATACAATCAAATATTTTGATTTCATTAATAACAAACTAGTCTCTTAATCTTATTGTGATCAATATATCACTTTAATTATAACACGATAGCTTTTTCCTTCTCAAACACACCCCATTTAAAATAAATATTTCGTATATACACCACACTATATTTACAAATATATCCCTTAAGATTATAACTCTCCTTCTCCCATAATATCACATATACGGTCCAATTTCATCCACTCCAACAAAACTCCGTTTACTCCACAGAAATTCAAAACATATAACTGATCAGCGCCATTGAAATTCAAGAAACTCAAGCAAATGTCTATAAAATAAAAAGAAATAACCACAAAACACACCATGAAACTGGAAATGCATTAACTCAGATTTTAATAAATTATGCCCCCAAAGGAGAGGAGAAGAGTAGGGTCATCCGTTAGCAAACGTGTGGAAACAAAAGACTTGAATTGAGTATTTTTATGATGGTTTAATGGTCAATTGCTTCCGATCTTCACAGGTTTATGATTCGGTCAAGCTAAGTGGTGGTGTATGGCAAAGGTGTTGGAGAGGATGGAGGAAGAACAAGAATTCTAGAGTTTCAAGTTCAAAAAATGGGGAAATCCAGTGGAAGAAAGCAGCAAATTTTTTTCATTGATGGAGAATTGGAATTCAAGATGAGAGAGGGAGAGAGGAGAAAGAGAAATTGTGGTGTACTGTGTACAGATCCGTAAGGGGTAAAAAAGAAGAAAATGAGGGTCCACAATGTCATTTAATTTGTTGATGTCCATTTAAAGAAATAAAAAAATTAATTGAAAAGGTGGTTTGCTGAGATATTTTTGTAGTGTGAATATAACCACCCATATTTTTTTCAAGCGATACACATTTTACTTATTTACTATTATTACCCACGTGCGATGCATGTGAAAATTTAAATGGTATATTTATATAAAATAATATTATCAAATAACAATAATATTAAAAATACCAAAATGAATTTTTATAAATATTTAATAAAATTAAAAAAATATATGTAATACTATAAGTTTCAATAATGATTTACATATTTTGGTATGAATATTATCTTGTAAGAAAAAATGACATATCAATTATCGAAATTGATGATTTTATTTTAACTAACGACGAAATATTCGAGAATAAAATTTAGACAATATAGTTATTTCAATAAAAATGATCATACCTATAAAAAAATGATCAAATTTATTTCAAATACGACTAAAAATTATTTTATGGTTAGCCTTTGCATACACATAAATTATCGATATACATATAGAAAGACCCAAATAAGACCCAAATAATTCTTTTTCTTTTGAAAAAAAACTACATCGTTCCACTCTTTCATTACATTACATATATTATTACGAAAAATTTGGATTATACAAAAATTTACAATTTTATTCTCATATATAAAACACATCTAAATAACCAAGGAATAAAAAAAGAAGTCGCCAATTAAAATGAAAAGCTAGCACTTTTCAATTCAACATTGATTTAATTTCATTTTTTTTTTCCGTTTACGTAAAACGCATTTTCATTTTAGAAAGGAAAACAACTCATATTTAATTTTATGTACTTAAAAAATAGAAAACGTGAGAAATGCAAAATGTAATTATTGAGCAAATCACCACTTTTTTCCTTATTGAGAAAACTCAACAGTATTATGAAAAGGAAAATAATTTATTATACATGTGATCCGAGTAATGTATATTTTATATATAATATAATCTTGTTTGGTGGTTGATAGTTGTAGTCGGAGTTCTAATTTTTATTTATAGATAATTTTTTCAACAATTATATTACCACCACAATTTTTAATCAAGACACTACAATATCAACATGAACCATGCTACATTGCTTCTGATCTACATAGGTTTATGATTCGGTCAAACTAAGTGGTGGTGTAGGGCAAAGGTGTTGGAGAGGATGGAGGAAGAACAAGAATCCTAGAGTTTCAAGTTAAAAAAATGGGGAACTCCTATGTAAGAAAGCAGCCAATTTTTGTCATTGATGGAGAACTGGAACTGAAGATGAGAGAGGGAAAGAGGGGAAAGAGAAATTGTGGTGGACAGATCCGCAAAGGAAAAAAAAGAAGAAGAAAATGAGGGTCCACAATGTCATTTTGTTGATGCCCATTTAAAGAAATAAAAAAAATTAATTGAAAAGGAGGTTTGCTAAGAGATTTTTGTAATGAATATAACCACCCATATTTTTTTTTACAAGCGATAGACATTTTACTTATTTACTATTATTACTCATGTGCGATGCATGTGACAATTTAAACGGTATGTTTATATAAAATAATATTACAAAATAACAAAATGAATTTTTATAAATATTTAATAAAAGTAAAAAAAATATATGTAATTTTCAATAATGATTTACATATTTTGGTCCGAACATTATCTTGTAAGAAAAAATATCATATCAATTGTCAAAATTGATGATTTTAGGTAACAATGGAATATTTGGGAACAAAATTTAGACAATATACTTATTTCAATAAAAATGATCATACCTGTGAAAAATGATCAAACTTATTTCAAATATGACTCAAGATGATCTTATAGTCAACCTACACATACATATAAATGACTGATATGCATATAGAATGACCCAAATAAGATCCAAATAATTCTTTTTCCTTTGAAAAAAACTACATCGCTCCACTCTTTCATTACATTTATTATTACGAAAAATTTAGATAATACAAAAATTTACAATTTTATTCTCATATATAAAACACATCTAAATAACCAATGAATAAATAAAAGAAATTGCCAACTAAAATTAAAAGTATTTTTAAATTCAGCATCGATTAAATTCATTTGTTTTCTTTCCGTTTATGTAAAGTGCATTTTCATATTAGAAAGGAAGACAAATCATATTTAATTTTATGTACTTAAAAATAGAAAACATGAGCAATGTGAAATCTAATTATTGAGCAAATCACCACTTTTTTCCTTATTGAGAAAACTAGCGGTATTATAAAAAGGAAAATAATAATTAATTTTTTAATTGAAATCGTGTGTTACATTGGCACTGCCAATAAAGCATCTATCAATGTGGTACTTCAACTATTATTGTAATATAAAAAGAAAAGATAAACAAGTTTTACTTTTAGAATTAAATTAAAATAATGAAATAAATTATTTAATGAAAAAATTATTCTTATTAAACGATTAAAATTTCCTTTTTGAATAGATGGGTGCCATAAATTAAGATAGAAAAATCTTCAATTTTTCTTGAACTTATCACAACATGAATTATGTAGAATTTATACTATAATGGCTCTGCAATTTTTTAATTAAGTTAAAAAAATGGAAAGGTAATTTAATTACAAATTTTTTAATTAGTTTTTTTATTAAAAAAATTATACGGCACAAGCTAGGCACTACCAACTTTGCAAAGTACATGATTGGCACTTCAAGTTTTACAATATATAGATTTAAAAATTGAGATGCATATACAATAAAAAAAAATATAATATGCAAAAAATAAAATGTACATAAAAAATGACAGTTCTCATTTTCATAATTAATTTAATAGGTATCGTAAGTTGTAATTTTTATCTCTTATCACATTTATATTAATGCATGCAATACTAAATACGAAAGAAGTAAAAAAATTTATAAATTAATTTTAAAAATAGAATCTATTAATAAATATATAAAAACAGAAGGATCTGACTTTTGCTTTCCCACCTATTCTTTTTCCATACTTTTTAATTAATTAATTATTTAATTATATTATTTTTTTCCACAAGATAAGATTATTACAAAGACATGGATATAATCTTCTAATTTATTTTTATTTATTTATTATATTATTTTTTCCACAAGATAAGATTATCACAAAGATATATTGATATAACCATCAGACTTTGATTTATTCAAATTTTCAAAAATATATTTATTCAAATTATGGGATAACATTATCACAAAAATATTCCTATAATCTTTAGATTTTCATTTTTATATATGTTTTTATTTAGTTCCATTTTTAAAAATATAATTTATTTATTGTATTTTATTATTTATTTATTGAATTATTTTTCCCAAGAGATAGGATTATCAAAAAAATATTGATATAATCTTTGGATTTCCAATTATTCAAATTTTCGAAAATATTTTTTTTAAAGTTGTAATAATTGGTACGGTCATGTTTTTACTTTTACGTTTTAGGTCATTTATGAAAATATAATTTATTTATTATATTATTTTTCCACAAGATAAGATTATTACAAAAATATTGATATAATCTTCAGATTTTCATTTATTCAAATTTTTGAAAATATATTTATTCCAATTATGAGATAAAATTATCACAAAAATATTCTTATAATCTTTAGATTTTCATTTTTATACACATTTTGTATTTATTTCCATTTTTGAAAATATAATTTCTTTACTATATTATATTTTTTTTCCAGAAGCTAATTAAGATCATTATGAAAATATTGGTATAATCTTCAAATTTTTATTTATTCAATTTTTAAAATATATTTATTCAAATTATAAGATAACATTATCACAAAAATAATCCTACAATCGTTAGATTTTCATTTTTGTACACATTTTTTTATTTAGTTCCAATTTTTAAGAAATATAATTTATTGCTTATATTATATTCTTTTCTCTAACGCTTTTCCTCACAATCTTCCGATAAAATTTTTATAAAAATATAATCATAATTTAAATTCATTAATCTCGTAATTAGACCTATCAGTCGATACATTTCCTACCATTCGAGAATTATTCAATTTAAATTTGAATTATAAGATAAGATACGATAGATTTGAATTAAAAAATTAGATTTTCTTGTTTTCCCTGTGTTTTTTTGTATAATTTTTTAATTATTTATTAGATACCTAAATCAATTCAAAATATGATTTGAATTGTAATATACCGTATTATGATCTGATCCAGATATACTTTTTGGAGTTCTTATTATTTGTTTCCAATTTTCTCAAATCCTAATTTATTTGAAATTTCAATTTTGATTTATATATTAATTAAATATTTAATTTATTTCTTAATAATAGTATGATAATAATTATTTCAATATAATTTCCATATTATCTATGATTAACTGAAATTCAAATTTAAATTTAAAATCATTATCTCATTTTTATAAAGCTTCGACCTGAAAACTCGATTTGATTTAATACTTAGAAAATAATTATTTATACGTTAAAAGTATTTTCTTCGTTATTTTTATACAAACAGTTGCATAGTAAATTGATAAATAAAAAAAAAGTAAATAAGCTTATCAAATTTTACCTAAAATACATGAATGTGTCCCGTGCATCGCACGAGAGTAGAGCGAGACTAGTACACGTAAAAATGATAAAATGCATATAAAAAAGACGAAAAACAATACTAAATAAAGAAGACAGTGTTAGCTTTATTTTCGTATAGAAAATTAAGTTAGTTAAATTATGTGTTTAATTAATTTAATTATTATGGATTTTTATGGACTTATTATCACATTGTATTTTTAGTTTATCTTATTTAAATTAGCACATGTGATAATTCCTTATTTTAAGTAAATAAGTGGGAGTCCATTGGCACTAGAATGACTAGGAACGAAATCTACCTAGCTAGTGTCCACATTCGTTGTATCCGGTTTGTAGTAGGAATTTTATTCCATATAAACTTGGTACATGACAAGGTAAGATCTTTATTCCATATTTTATTTTTACCTTATTTACTTATCCTACAACTAATATGATATCTTATTCCTTGTAGGATGATGTGTTTTAAGGAAAGTAGGTTTCTTGCATCACAAGACAACTTAGGAGTACTAAAACACCACAAGAGGGAGAAAGAGCACACACGTGAAGAGCACAAAAAATCGCCCCCTACATTAGCTAAAAAACGTGTCCCTTCTCCCTACCCCATGCATGAATTCTTCAATCACTAATTGATCAATTCCATGCACACCAACCTTCATTGATTGAAGACCTTGGTTCAAATCTCCGGGAGGGAGTCCACCAACCAATAGATCTGCCCAAAACCTGAAGAAATCAACACGGGAAGTGTAGATTCGTTGCGGGAACGCGGTTACAAGGAATCACTGAAGAGAGACGGGATGTCTGCTCGCATTACATGCTAAGGAAGATCGAACATGGAGTTCTTTCATTTATTTCTTTGATGTTGCAATTAATTATGCGTAATTATTGCCTTTGATTTCCTTTGTAAAGTTTTAAACTGATTGGACGTGGTTGGTAGGTTTTGCTCGTAGGCGACGAGCACGTGGTTTTCACCCAGTTGGGTTTCCACGTTAAAATTACGTGTTTTTCTTTGTTTACATCTTGCTTATTGTTTATTTCCGTATTCACGACCCAGACGCATCCGACTTACGTGAACGCATCTAGGTTTCAGCAATTTGCGCATACGCTAATATTAAAGCGAAGAAATTGTTACGAAGTTGAATCGAAGTAATAACACATCACACTCATCTGATCACTAAAATCAGATTACTTAGACAACTATAAACTTTCAGACAGCATAGATTAAATAAGAAAAATAATTGACCTCTAAAAACTATTGTCAAACATGTCACTGTCACATAGACACTTTGCCTAAGTGACTTCTCTTATTATTATATTAAAATTAAGATTTATGATACATTTGATCAATCAATCTCTTTTGACCCTGCCTCTCTCGTAGCGATTGTGTCTGGATTAGTAGTTAGCCTGATAATGCTATTACCTAACTTGGTTATAATATTACGTACAACAATAATAATAACCAAAATAGTAAAACACTAATATTTTAACTATATCCACAAATACGCCCCCCTATAATTATTCAGGGATGTTCCGATCCGCCGTACAAGTAGCTCTGCATGAGCGATTCGTCGGACTCTATTTTGAAATCTGAAAATTTTGTTGGATTCATCACGACGAGACGGAGCTCCAGTAATTTGGAAAAAAAATTTTGGACACCGTGGCGGCCCGTGGTGACCAGTCAAAGATCAGTCAAAGTTTTTGGCTAATTTTTTTTCCAAATTGCTGGAGCTCCGTCTCGTCGTAATAAATCCAACAAATTTTTCGAATTTCAAAATGGAGTCCGAACGACGGAGAAAATCGCCCGGGCAGACCGTAAGCTATGGTCCGCCCTAACGGACTGGAATATTATGCCATGATTTATCATTATCATTGCCTTGAAATATCTATCACAGCCATCATAATTGATCACTTGTTGTGAACGAGAGAAATTTTCACTTCAATTCTCGTTATTGAATTCATTACAAATGACCCCTATTTATAGAGAAATATTTGGGGTACATCGTATTACAAATATTGATCAAATATACAATAGTCATTCACACAATAAAACATAATCATTACCTACAATATAATTCTGTTTGTTTTTTCTTTTCTCTTTCGGTGGATTTACTCCACCTTTACAACACTCCCCCTTGAATGACTATTTGATACAATTGCCTTTTAAACTTGTTTGGAGAAAGATCTAGTGTGAAAACTTCCAAATTGATTGTAGGAGAACTTGAGAGATCATATACTGTTGCAAGAAAACTTCGTGGGGCAAAACCTGAGCCAAAAGTAAGTTGCTCCCACGATGACGATCATTCTTATAGAAGTATTCATATCTTTGCCGTTAAAACCTTGTCAAGAAAACCCAATGGGAAAAACTTGATCAAGGAAAAAGAGTACAGCTATTCCATTTGGTTCCGAATCTTGGTAACTGATACATTCACCTTTGGTGAAAAATTTCAATACCATCATCAGTTGATTCCGAGTAATCTCTTCATTATCATTTGATCCAATAGATTCATTGAGTCAATTTCTCATTATTCATGTGAATATGTCATAAACGTTGCCTCGTTAAAAACCTTGCTAGGAAAACCCAATGGGATAAAACCTTAATCAAGGGAAAAAGAGTGCAACGCGTATTTTGTACAAGTATACTTCAAGCATATCAAAATCCTTAAGGTAAGTATTATCACTATGTCATATTTAGTATTTATTTGCAATCGACAATCTCGATCTTAAATTTTCACTGTATCGATATATATATATATCCGAATATTCTCTCGAGATTTTCTATTAGTTGTGATTAGGCTGCCTCATTAAAAACCTTATTTAGGAAAAACCCTTTGGGATAAAAACCTCAAATAAGGAAAAGAGTACAGCGTACAACAATATCATTGCTTTAAGCTATTACAAACAATGTTATCCTGTTAATAGTTCTATATTCAATTTTCTTATCAAGCCCGTATATATATATTTCAATATTATTCTTCGATATATCTCAATATCCTCATTATCGTTGATCGTATGTAGCGCTACATTTTCATACCGTGTCGACACTTTCAAATTTCATTTCTTTCCCCATAATGATATAACTTATTGAGATTTCTCATTATCAATCCTCTTTTAGGATTGCACAATATACTTGAGTCTATATTCTCTTCAAAGTATATGCCTCCTTTATCAAAATCACCTTCTATCATTTGCTTTGATATACATATTTGGGGAACTTTTATTTAAATAATATCAATACTTCGGGCTTGCTAATTTATCAAAACATATATAATTGGTATATGAGATCGCTTGATTCATATTTGAATTTCAAATTCATGATAAATTTCATATATTATTTCCAACTATTAATACTCCCCCTCATGCTAGCAACCAAACTCAGTACAATTTGTATATATTCTCAATATTTAGCTTTAATGGAGGGGTTTATTCTATACTTCATTCTCGATATTGGCAAATCGATTGGAGGACTTCAATTATATCCCACTTATATGCATATCAATCATTTACGGCCTTATTCAAATAATTGGGATATATTTACTAACTTTATCATTAAATCTGAAACTCATGCTCATATCGTGAGCAAATAATCTCGTCAATTTCCATTTATAATATATGACTACGTAGTAAATCCACATCATATTATATAGTAGTCAACATAACAGGGTGAGTGGGCCCATATATCTCATCCCTTATATATGTTCCAGATATATTTGGGATTTATTTCCAATCATTAGCTAGCAATCATTTATCGAGAACAATCATTGGAAATTTCTTCCGGTTCTTGATTTCAATAAATTATTTACATCAATCGAACCGGAATCTATATAGTGCTCAACATGATTTATTACCGTCATCACATGCATAGCCAACCGACATATCACGTCATTCTTTCGGTGGCATTATTACAATTACTATTGAAACGTGGAATCTTATCTCATACGTTTCTGTTACGCCATCGTTAAAACGCGAGTCTTACCTCATACGCGTTTATAAATCATCCGAGCACTTACAATATTTACCCTAACAAGGGTCCGTGATATTATAATGGATCATGTGCTCTTGAATCTTCGTAAATACTATCCCTCATCACGATCAAAATTCTAAAGAGAATTTATCGTGTAGACTTGAAAGATTAAGGATACTAATGAATAAGGGCATTCCACAAGATATTCGATGGTTGATTGAAGCAAAGGTCCAGGTTATCTGGTGAGGTTTCGATTCCTTCTAAATACATGCCTGGAATGGGTAAAGTAGTTTTTCAAGAAACGCAGAGCAAAAGGTTAGAGGATGCTATAAATGTGCTCGGTGGACTTGTGACACTCGATGTAAATCATGGGGTACTTGTCCAAAAATCGAGAAGATAAAATAGCATTCATTAAGGATGGATTGAGTAAGGAGTCTTTGGATGATATTCAACAGGCTCTTGAGACACATCCTAGTGGACACGTACAAGGTGAGCTTATGGCCTTATGGGCCAAATTTAAAGATGAACAAGAACGTCAGTCTCGAAAATCTTACTTTAAAAGATCCTGTTTGTAAATTTAGTAGAAAAACTTAGTATTATGATTTTCTCAAAGTAAATCGGCGTAGATCGATGTATTTCGCGTAATTGTAAATATCGTGTTTTTTTTTTTTCAAAATATATATATGTATGTAAATAAATAAATAAATATATTTATATATAGATTTCAATCACCGAAAGTGTATGTCATTTCATTGATATTTTCTCTTGTTTTTTTTCATATTGTCAAAAGGTAAATAGTAAAATCATTTATTGGTTTGAAAATTTATCTTTAAATAGAGAGGTTCATGTATCTCTCATTTATGCGTTGAAATTTTAGTGTAAAGAGAGATGGAGATGGAGATGGCGATGGAAATTTTAGAATCATCTCATGCAAATCAATCTTCACCTCACCTGATTAAGACTGTATGTGTTCTTGGTGGATCTAGACTTATAGGTGATATCCAATATATAGATATGGCAAACCAACTTATAAAGGAGTTAGGGAAACAAAACATCAATATACTGTATGGAGGGACCAATACCAAGCTTTTAAAAAGTCTTACAATGGCCGCACAATTATGGGGGATAAGAGTGTCAAGCGTATTACCTTTTCATCAAGTTGGAGCTAGCAATCGTATTGGATCCAGTACAATCATGGGTTCATTTGGTCGATCTTTGAAAACGCACTATTCATGACTCCATGATGTACATGATGAACAATAGTGATGCTTTATTGTCCTTCCAAAGCGCTATCACACACCTAGGAAATATTCAATATAGCATCATGGGCACAGTGGAATTTTCATACCAAACCCATAGGTTTGTTGAATATTAATTATTTCTTTGATGGTTTGCTAGCATTTCTAGATCAGGGTGTAGATTATAAATTTATTTCTCGTTCAGCGAGAAATATACTTGTTTCTGCTAATACGGTTGCCGATCTACTCATCAAGATTCAATCATATGTTCAAGAATCTGTGGAAGTCAAACACGACATTACCATTGGTGTCAAGCGGAAAAGAGACCCTTTGGATCTTTCATTATAAACCGGATGTTAGGGGTGGCAGAGTTACGGAGTATTTATACTCTCGAGACGCATCCCTCATTTACGGGTTCAATATGTATTTCTGTATTTCAATATCTTCAAGTGTTTATTTCCACCTTTTGGTATTCTCAATATGTTCCACTTTAATTTATTTTGTGCTTCTTCTAGAGCAATGATATCATGTTGGTTTTATTCGAGTCTATTGCACCTTCAGTATACATTCGTGACATATGCTTTTTTCATATTAATACGATCTCATATCATTATTTCATATGATCCCACCATACGGTATATTTTCTTTGATCTGTCAATTGGGATCTATTGAGCATTTTATTTTCACATATTTATCCAATGGTAACTTTTGACACCTATTGCTCAGCCTTCTCCATCAATATTCAATAGATGTGGAGAACTAATATTTCTTTATTAAATGCTTCTTTGAGAGCATTTCTCGTCACTGTATCGATGTATCACAATACATTAATCTCATAATGAGATTTTTCACCATGGTATATTTTCTTTCTCTTTCACTTCCATGTGATTCTTTGAGCAATTTTATTTTATTAACACATATATCATCATTTGCTCAAATCTCTTTGTTAATATCAATATAGCATTCTTGTCGAATATATATAAATCGGTTGCTATTATTTAGTACCAATCGTGGGGTTTAATCCAACCACATTGGTGATATACATTCTAATCGTGTGGTATAACCCACCACATCAAAAATACTTACTCCAATTGTGTGGTATAATCCTCCACATTTGAAGTATAAATTGTATAAATTTAAATTACAGAAATTAAATTCTCCCCAATAGGTGGTAGAACCTACCGTATGGGAATTAGTGCAATAAATATAAATTTAAATTCCAATCGGCGGTATAACCGGCGATATGGAAATTATAGTAACAAATGTAAATTCAAAATCCAATAGGTGGTAGAACCGACCATATGAAAATTGTCAATTCCAATCCATAAGGTAAAATTGTCCATTCCAATCCATAAAGGTAATGTTATTCATTCCATCCATAAAGATAGAAATATCCATTCCAATCGGCAAAGGTAAAATCATTCAATTATTTACAATATTTTAATTGTCAATATCGTGAACATCAACGTAATTATCATATTTCTATTTTCCATTTTCCAATAATTTATTTCAATTTTAACTCATTGTGTAAATTAAGATATTTATACAACTTTAATTTAATTAATAACTTTGATTTGGTTTAATCAATATATCCCTAATAAGCTACTTGGCATTTATTTGTTGAATAAAGTATCTAGATACATGGACCAAACTATGATGTATCCTTTTATTTACAACATCATCATCATCATCATTATTATTATTATTATTATACATTGTGGACTTGCATGGAAACATGGAAATATATATACAGATATAATTCCAAAAGTAATCTATAAATCAAAAGCGTGAAAATTTACGTAAACATACAAATTTCATAACTATCAACCATGGAAACATGCACATAATGTATAATTCCATTCATAAACTAATTAGTAACCTTTTAAAAGTTTGGATACTAAGGTGCAAATAGCATATTACGAAATGAGTTATTATCTTATGAATATTGGTGTCAAATCGAAGCTCTAGTTAAATCGAGTATAATGGAGTTGAGAAAATTTAATTTTGATAATGTATACTCCTTATATCTTGAAAAAAAAACAAATGTTATAGTTTAATATATTATTATATTCTAAAGTAATGTATATATATATATATATATATTTTTTTACCTTTGTCCATTTCTGATTCGTGTTTTCTTCTTCCTTTTGCTCACCATCTCCCAAAGTTGAAAATCCTCATGGAATCTTGGTAATTAGTGCACAAAGCATTTATTATCACAAGAGAAGGAAAAACCCACTCGATGATGGAGACTCCATAATTTGATTGGATTTGATTGTGAAGGCTGCGATAATTTTGCATTTCTTTCTCCGTCTCGAGATCTCGTTTTCATTTGTTGCATGTGTGTATAGCTAGGGAGAGAGATACAAAATGGAGATTACGTATGCATTTTTCAAAGATGGGGAAATAATAGGTGGGAGAAGAAAATGAAAAATTAGATGGGACGAAGTCAAGCGAGGTGGAGATGTACTCAGATTCAAGCTCGGGAGGATGATTTGGTTGTTGGGATTTGTTTTTGATTAGCAGCCATTTGAATCAATTTATTCAATAATTTGTCTTCCATGTGATTAGCTAAAAAGAAAAATTGTGTGGGTATTGAAGAAGAGACCAACGAAAGATGAAGCAGTCATTGTTGTTGCTTGAAAACCTTTAAGGATGCTTTGGAATCAATTTGCACAATGATGAGAATAGAGGGAGAGAGCGGTCGAAAGCAACTAAGAATATTTTGAAGACGGTGAGACGTTTAGATAAAGAAAAGAAGAGAAACAATCGAGATGCATGTAGATCTAAAGAGGAATAAGAGAATATTATGAATACGAGAGAGACTCGTGCTGATAACGTGTTGTGAACGAGAGAAATTTTCACTTCAATTCTCGTTATTGAATTCATTACAAATGACCCCTATTTATAGAGAAATATTTGGGGTACATCGTATTACAAATATTGATCAAATATACAATAGTCATTCACACAATAAAACATAATCATTACCTACAATATAATTACGCTGTTTTTTCTTTTCTCTTTCGGTGGATTTACTCCACCTTTACAACATCACTATCATTTATCATTTATTATCATCGTTTTTGGACATGACACAGAACTCTGGAATAACAGCGTCAAGGAAACATCTTTTTGTTATTGCAACCCCTTTTCATCCATGATATGATTTCACCATCCTCGTCATCTTTCTCGTGGTCTTCAGGATATAATAATGATTTAAATAAGTTTATTCAAATCAGTATACGTCATCGTAGGTTGTAATTCAATGAAAATTATTTTCATTTAATAAAATTAAACGTCAATGAGTTTGTTTTCTTTTGCTTCTCAACCTGAATATTTTATTTATTTATTGGACATTTTATCCCCGGTGATGTGTATTTATATGCATATAATATAATCTTGCTTGGTGGATGAAAGCCAGAGTTGGAGTTCTAATTCTTATGGACCATGCTACAACTCCATAATAGATGCCATAATGGTTGACATAATAGATATGTGGTATGATCCTATAATTTCAACCATTCCATCACTTTTAGATGGACGGTTATTAAATATGTCAACTACCATTATGTCAACCATTATGACATTCATTATGGTAGTCTAACATTTCCCAATTCTTATAGATCAATCTATCTCTTACGACGTGCTTGCGACACATCTTTTCCGTTAATTTTGATAGAGAAAATCCCATCTTGTAAATATCCTTTAATTTAGCTATTTATTTACCTGTTAACGTCTTTGAATTTTATTGATTAAAGGGAAAATGCTCAATAACTATACATTTTATGAAAAATTATCCAATTAATCATAACATATTATATTTTAACCACTAACTCTATTTTTTCTTAATAAGACACAAATATCCTATCCACTCCATTTAGTTTACTACTATGCCACGGGTTAAACCAGAAACCCAAACAATCTAAATTATCACCCCTACAAGAGGTCCTATATCTCTCAAATTGCAAAGTAAGTCCTCTAACTTTCAAATTTTGTACTTCCGTCCTCAACTTTTAAACTTTCCTTCGAAAATAACCCAAAATATTTGCACCCAAGGTCCTCTATCTTTCAAATTGTTTCACTTTGGTCTTCTAATTTTTGAATTTTTGACACTTTTAGTCTTTTTTGCTCATCTTTTTCCTTATTTTCTTACCATTCTGGAAATTCACGTATAAACACAATATTTAAGATAACAAAATAAATAAATTTTTCATATACCTTCCACAGTACGCAGATTCAACTTCTTCTTTCCCATGTCTTCGACTTTCTCACTCTATGCACAATAAGAAAAATATTACCTATCCCAATAATTTTAGTATCTATCCCAATAATAATATTATCACATACGTACTCAAGTAATAATATTATCTATCTCAATAATTATGTTACCTACACCAATAATAATATGATGTACCCCCACTAACATTCAACTCTCGCTTCTCTCACTCCAGACTTTTTCTCTCTAACTTACCGCTCCTAATAATCTTCACCAACATTCAATTTTTCACTTCCTCCGTCTCTCACTTTCTATCTCTACGCATTTTCTCTCTCAAGATTATCACACCCTTTAATCTCAGCCAACATTTGACTTCTCGCTTCCCCGCCTAAACTTTTCCTCTCAACACACTCTCTCTTTAAATTATCGCCCCTAATAACCTCGACCAACATTCAACTTCTCACTTCCCCCCACCCTGACTGTCTCTCTTTACGCATTTTCTCTCTCCAAATTACCATCTCAAGTAATCTTGACAAATATTCAACTTCTCGCTTCCCTCGTCTCTCACTTTCTCTCTTTACGCACTGTAAGAAAAATATTACCTACCCTGATAATTTTATTACTTATCCCCGAAAGTGAGACACAAGGGAAAAGAGAAGTTGAATATTTTTCAAAATTACTAGAGGTGATAATCTGGAGAGATAAATTAAGAGACGAGTGAACCGAGAAATAGGATATTTGTCGAGATTATTGAGGTAAGTAATATGTATTACTTGGTGTGGTAATCTATGTTGTTTGGGAAGGTAATATTTGTACGTCCATTGATGTTTATGAATTGCTACCAAGAGTATTAACTGAAGTATAAAGTTATCTTTATGTTTGCAATGTTTTTTTCATCATGATGAAAATTTTATTTATTTATATTATCTTAAAGGGAAATTTGCGCAAATGGTCCAAAAAAAGTATGTTGAGTACGCATTTGGTCCGAAATAAAAAAGTAGCTCAAATGGTCGAAAGAAAACTTTTAGGTGCGCAAATGGTCCATTTGATGTCTTCCATCCAGTCAAACCATTAGTCACCTCAAATTTTGATATTTTGTCTTTTTCTGCGAGGTTATTTTGGTAATTTGGATGTTTGGACTAAACGTACAACTTGGCTAACTTTGTCGAACAATTTGTGCCAAAATTCCTTTATTTTTTCTACGGGTGTTTATGATACATAATTAATTTTATTAATTAATTTAATACCGATTAAATAGTTTTTTGTCAAAAAAATTTTAATACAGCCATATTTGTTCGCATTAACATCATAAATTTAGAAAATTTTCTTTAGTATCATCGGCACATACATTTTGATTTTAACTTATATCTATAAAAAAGTTTAATTCGAAATGCAACATTATAAGAAATATATCGAATAAAAAAGTTAATAAAATCAAATAATAAAAAATAAAATAAATAAAAAATAAAACCCACCCCACCCTCCCATACCCCCAGACCACCACCGCCAACCGGAGTAGTGGTGGTGGTGGATTCGAACCACTAGCTGCTTCTCCATTACAGTAATGGATTTTCAGCACCCACACTTATTCTCCATCGCCATTTGCCTCTCGCAATGGATTTTGGCCTTTCATTGGTTGTCACTGTACTGATTTTCATATTGGACATTTTCCCTTGATTAAATATATAATTTAGATATTTATTTACATATCACTAAAATTGGACCATTAATCAATATGAAATTAGCTTAGACAATATTTTTGTCCATACAATATTTTGCGCACGCAAATTTGGTAGAGGCTAAATTTTTTTCTTTAAAATTACTCTGCGATCTGTTGAATGAATGAACAAATTTAGGGAGATATTAATTATATATACATCAACGCGATGCGCGGTATTGACAATAAATATGTGAATAATGATTTTTGAACTTTGATAGTGAAATTAATCAACATACAAACATTTTGTACAAATGACAATGGATATAGCATGCATATTTCGATAGACCCCAACACCCCGTGCGCATTTTGAGAGTTAATTAGTTCTCCAAAATAATGGCCACTATAACTCTCATGTTGTGAGAGTGAACGATTATTTCCAAAAACACTTAATTAGTTCTAAAATAGTTAGTGTAATAGACGCAGTTTAAAAATAATATGAATCTAAGTTTAAAGATATCTTCTTGTAATTTAAAAGATATCTAAATCTCCATAACTATTACTTGGGTTTCCATATTAACAATTGCTGAAGTAGTTGTTGTTTGTGTCTTAACAACGGTCACCTCTTTCAACACATAGTGTGGCTTAGCCAAATATACAAAAACATTTCCCGGATCTCATCCAGGCCTTTCTTTGGCATACCAAATTTCGCAACTCCGCGATATCCTCGTAATACGACTATCGTAAGGAAAAAGAACACAATTCAAAGTTTGAAGGGCTCAATTGGAAGAGATAAAAGTTGGGAAAAGTAAATAGATTCCAAATTGGATCTAAATTGAAGAAATTCAAAGGTTAAGGACTCAATTGATCGAGTTTAAAAGTTAAGGACGAACACTGCAATTAAACTATGAGGACTGAATTGTGTATCCTGGAAGTTGTCTCCATGTGATTGCATGGAGTGACGAGCGTGATTGCGTGAAATGACAATGTGACTCGTGGATTGAACCATGCGATCGCAAGGCTATATCAGGTAGAATACGTTGTTTTTTCATTTGAATGGGACTCCAATTCTTAGGTTTTCTGACACCTTGAAAAGGCCAATTTTGACCAACAATGGAGGAGACGTCTTGGAGCAGCTTTTGGGAGAAAATTGAAGGCAAAGTACAGGTTTCAAGTGAGAAGATTCCACAACAAACACCAAAATTCATCATGAGTTCTTCACTTCTTTAGTATTTTCTTATTTTAATATGTTAGGCTAAGTTTATTATTGCGTTGAGCTGTAAATGAATCGTCTTATTTGATTGTTATTCACGGATTATTAAATTGAATCAACAACTTGTGTTGCAATTAAGTATTTAATATCGATTTATTTTCTTCATATGTTGAGTGCAGGCAATTATATGATGTTTGTGGTTTAATTTTTGAATCGAAAGATCTAAATTAAACTAAGGCTTATGTTAAAAATCATGGAGTCCGATAGTGAATAGAGATATACCGCTATGCTTCATGTGATCTTTAAACAATATTTTCATGAATTGTTAATGCATTATTTTGTTTTTATATTTTCCATAGAGATATAGGTATATAGATTGCACACGAGAATAGTTCCAATGTTACTCGAGAGAGAACGTTTGATAATTTTGGAATTCAATCGTTAAATTTAACCAAGTTGTCAATTCAATAATCCAGAATAATAATTGTGTAAAATGGAGATTCGAAACCTCTACGCCATTTTTCTTATTAATTTCTTTGAAACAACTTTACAAATTTCTTTCTTAATTTGCCCCATTAATTTTAACTTTATTTTGCATCATGTGTTCAATTTTAGTTGTTAATTGTTAATTAGTTTTCACTATAAAAATCTCACATTTTCATTAGTTTTGGTGAAGGCTAGTAGGAGTTAAACAAATTTACTAACAGTTGTCATGGGTACGATATCATGACTCGAAAGTAATTAGAATGACAGTGCCTTGTATCCCAATCATCGTAGTATTCTCAACGTCCTTGGGTAAATTTTTGTCCGCCACTGTAGACAAAACGTCAAAGATAATGGTTCAAGTCGATGAAGAGAAAAACAAACAATTATGAACAAATTAAATACCTATGTTCAATTCCCTAGATGTAGAACAAAGAGATCGAAGGAGGTTTTGAGACCAAGTCAAAATAATTGAAAAACTGAATTGTTCAATTAATCGGGATTGAAACACACTTTTCATAGGGGTACAACTAGTTTTCACACTCCGTGCATTGCAAGGGAGTAAAGTTTTGTAGGTTTACATGAAATTTAAAAACAAAAAATTGTGTAGATTGAATTTTGCAATAATGATATTTACAAGCAGTTATGACTGACCAGCAGTGATATGGCACACACATGGCATGATTATCTGGCATTAATAATTAACAAAAATATAAAACATAATTGGACAAATATGGCACATAGAACACACGCAATCTCCTTCAATCGTGTCTTCTTCCTTCTCGTCATAGAGTGGAGGACCAAGGTAGGTTCATGTTTTATTCCAATTTTGTTTTTGTTCCCTCTGTGTTATCTTCCCAATGGTTCGATGATAACCCAATTTACTTATCGCGTTCCACTAATTCGTATGGTCAAATCCTTCACGATTTCTGGAGGTATAATACTAAAAATACTGTAATAAGCTTATCTTTTAAATTTAATTCTTACGAATTATTAGTTTCACGTATAAATTTTTGTAGATTTTTTTTTTTAGAGTATTACCGCACAATGGATTTGGTGTTTGCAATGTTTAGGCTTTGTGGTTTGTACCCCATTTTACTCTTCCATGCAAATCACCTCTTAAAACGAACTTTGCAGTCGGTGTAATGGGGATTGGAAGCTTTTCCATCTCAAAACAAGACGGCGTCGTACGATAAATTGATAAAGGCTATTGAACAATATTGTTACTCTTTTCTGTAAATTGAATTTTTCCTTGCCTACGTGAATAATTGTTTGTGAATGATTCATTCAAAAAAATAAAAAACTCTTTCTGAATGATGAGATATTCGGAATATAAGTGAGAGAATATCAACAAAGAAAATAACTTATTTTGATGTAGATAAAGATGAAGAATGGTAATGGTGCATTTGATTCTTTTTAGCTTTTTCATCATTGCTGTCTATGCTTGTTTTCCGTATGTGTCCCATTTTTGTGATTGTATTTTATTTTTTCTTCCTCTTCTTCAGGTTAAAATATATAAGTATTCTCCAACGAATAAATCAACTTCATTATTGAATTTGTAAATTGAACCATCTACCTAAGTTCTAACTCCAAAAGAACTGCGACTTTGTCAAAGCATGTACTACCATAAAAGTCTTACTCTTTATTCAGGTTGTCCTTTATTTCTACAGCTTATGTTTATAATGACTAATGAGAATCTCATGCATTTAGTATTCCAATTGTTATAACTGTTAATTTGTATAAACTTTGATGTTGACTACTTAGAGGATGGTTGCCTCTGAGTACTTAGAGTTTTTGTTCTTACTTATAGGTGTTCCTTTTATGGTAAAGTAAAAGAAGAATCACTCAAATGCTCTAAAGCTAGAGAGTGAAAAAACTAGCATGGAAGAAGACCAAAGTTCCCTTGTAACACCATTTGAGGATGGAAAATCTTTTATGGAGTGATTTGAAGTTTCATGCCAACTGCCCAAAGCACGTGAGGCATCAATGGTCTGCAAGTCGCAGCATCTAGTGCAATAGATTCAATTGAATTGCATCTGTTGTTGAGAAATTTATTGACAAATTAGTTATTGAAGTTAATAGCTAGTTTTGACTTGTAACTATTGTTGTCAATTGTATAAAACCATGTATTTATACCATTCAAAATGTGAATAAAATTGCAATATTCTTTTAGCTTATTTGACAAAGCTTCTTTGAAGACACTCATGTAAACATTTGGAAGTAATGACTATATGAGATATAGTGTGCAACAGTGCAGAGGTTCTGCAAATAAACATGTGAGAAATTGGAGATGACTTTGGGAATCATATTCTTGCTAGCTTGCCAATTTTATGAGGACATGCACGGCCAATGAAGTGCATAATTATAGCATTAGATTATTCCAATCCATCATAAACAAACTCAAACTAGATAGCGGCGTTCAAGCACTACTCAAGCAATGGTGTACTAATACTCGATGGACTCATAATGAAACCGCATAATCAAACATGCTACAACGTGTCTGTCGTTCTTATACTTGAGCACTTCTCCGTCTAATAATTGAATCAAGTAACAACCACATTGTTTGAGTGGAGCACGAATATAAGATTTCAAGTAAGTGCATAAAATACTAATAATATTTCTCATAAACAAATTAATTCCCCAAAACAAAACAATATTAACAATAAAACAAATCTAACATCCTGGACTTTTCAATGTTTGACAAAATAATGAATCATACACCAAAGAACAAAGAACTTGACGTACTGAGGTTATAAAACATTCTAAAACATTCAAGTGGAATTCATGGATTCAGCCCTCAAATTATCACTTACCACCATATTCCAAATGCATTGCCATGGAGTTTGCCACATTGTCACAATACTAGTCTTTGAGACCTTGAACCTCCTGTTTTTAAATTGCCACACTTGAAAATGATAAAATACATTAGCAAAGGTAGGCATAGAAGTTGATTACTAATATTTAAGTAAGCCTAATAATAATGAGTGGTTAACAATGTTGTTTAAAATTAGAAGCCATTGGTATCTCCATGCTGCAAATATGGATTATAGTAATGCATAGCATGGCCTAATTACAGAAAAGCGTAAGAGTATGCTTATAAATGAAAAATGCAAATGAAAATACACAAGAAATACTCGTTTACCTGCGGTATCGAGTGTAGAATTTTGCAAAATCGGAGGCATTGGAGTGTAAGGTGGTACATTTTGTGGGATTCTCATTAACATAAAAAGTGTCAGATGTAATTATTGGTGTTTCCTGCTCATATAGTCAACAAACTGGAAATAAGATTTTCGAAAAAATGTAAAAAAATTAGTGATAAAAATCATGAAAACTACCTGAGTAATAGTAGTATTTTGAATGCCAACTCTCATGGTTGTGCAGATTTTCTCACCAAGTGTTTGGCACTAAAACAAAGAACGATGCTAGTGTGTTAGCATGTTTTAATTGTTAAATATAACAAAAATACAATATGCAATCACATGTACCTCAATATTATCTCATGTCTTCTTCTTTTTCTGGTCGTCACATTTCTTTTTTCTAGAAACAGACTTCTCTACATTTGAAATCCTTCTATTCTTCGGTGGATGCCCATGTCTTCGAACAACCAGAGGACTTCGAAGTCCCCTAATCTCACCAGAAACTTTACCAAGTCCAGGAACATCATTGCAACAACCAATATTACCTATCAAAGAACAATTCTTCACGATTGATTCATTTTTGCTTATCTCTAACCGAAATTCATCTATTTTCTTCAACAATTTTACACAATTCTCTTCAGAAACAACAGCTAATTCAGCTGTGTGATCAAATTTCTTTTGCAACTTGTGATAACGTTGAGTCTCATGATCACCTTCCTTATCATCATAAGTAACTTTCGCCCTTGTGTAAGACCTTTTTATATCCTTCCGCCAACGTGTTAAGATGTACTTTTCTGGAACTTTTTGGATATTCAGTTTCAAAAGAACTGATAAAATATGTCTGCATAAAATCCCTCGAAATTCAAACAATCGACAAGCGCACTTAACTTCAACTTTCCCTTCGTAAAAAAAACAGCGAAATTTGACTTTTTACTTCTATCTCCAACCAGTATATCCTCAACCACATTAAATAATCCTTTTTTGTCATCAACAAAAAGAACATCACAATATAATTTCTGAGTCAGTGCTTTTTGAAATTTTTGGAACATTGAATTAGTGTATACACTTTGAAATTGCTTTTCTATTTCAAAATGTGTTACACATGGAATCCTTGTATTAAAACATTGAAAATCATCACGAACTTCCTTATCAACCTTGCTTCTCAAAGCATTGTCATATTGTTGGACAAATTGTTTCAATGTTGTCTTTGAACTTACATAGTCGTCAAAGAATGCATTCATGCTCTCACTGCATTGGGTGGTTGACATGCTAGCCCAAAATGTGTCCTTCACAAATGCAGGAACCCAACAATTCTTCTCTTTATACAAATTACTTAACCAATCATTTTTGTGAAGATTGAACTCGCTAATAAAGCATCGCCAATTTGTTTCAAATTCTTCTTTCTCTAAGGATTCATAAACCACAATATCCAAGGCATCTTTTATATTCTCATACAATCTAAATCCTCTTAGCTTCTTTGGTACCTTCTTCATTATATGCCATAAACACCAACGATGTCGAGAATTTGGAATCACGACTGCAATTGCATTCTTCATTGCTTTATCTTGATCTGTAATTATGGCAGTCGGCGCACGTCCAGACATACATGCTTGCCAAGTTCGAAACAACCAAGTAAACGTAGTTTCATCCTCTTTTGATAATAGCCCACATCCAAATAAAGTTGAGTGACCGTGGTGGTTTACACCTACAAAAGGTGCAAACGGCATGTCATATTTATTTGTCAAATAAGTAGTGTCAAATGTAACCACATCACCAAATTCCTCATAAGCTGCCCTACTCCTTGCATCAGCCCAAAATAAATTTCTAATCCGAGACTTTTCATCTATATCCATCATGTAAAAGAAGTTCGAATTCTTTGCTTGCATCTGAATAAAATAATCATAAATTGCTTCAGCATCTCCAACACCAAGTCGTAATCTTCTCTTTTTATCAATGTAATTTCTACAATCTTTCTCCAAAAAGGGGACATTTTCATGACCCCCTGCTGCAACCACAAATGATTGATAATTCTTCGCCACACCAATCCCAGCTCGATCATTCAATTCGAGTTTTCTTTGAGCACCCGTATTGATTTTTCTATTGCACAAGAAGAATCGTGATTTTCGTGGACTCAACCCATGATTATGCTCAAGTACAATTGAATTAATCTTGCACTTTCCATCTGTAAATACAGTAGCATTGACCTTAGCTTTGCACCCAATTTTTGTCGATGGATTAGGATTAAGAAAATCTTTTTTCTGAGACCTTGACTTTCCAGCTCTAGAACATGATAAGGTAATGAATCTTAAATTTCCATCAACACGCGACGCTTGCTTTGCAATTCCAAAACCTTCTTGTTTTCCATATTCGTTAAAGTAGTCATAGAGGCTATCCAATGAATCAAAATGCATTCCAGCCTCGGGCGTTTGCATCTCCATCACTATATAGGGTATTAACATTCAAATATTAACAAAAATTCAAGTTTCAAAAATTATGTATAAAACAATCGCACACACAATAAATGAAATCTAATACCCATTTCAATTTGAACTAGGAATTGGGAAAATGTTATCAAATACCTCAAAAAATTCATAGTCCAAGGCAAAGGATATGCTGGGCACCGTAATGTTCTTTCAAATTGTCAACCAAAATAATTAATAAAATATGAAAACATACCCTGTTGATGGCTGATTCTATCGCTGGTTATGGACAATATATGAGTATGAGCAAGCAGCAATGAAAATACAATACTTGCTTGCTTTGAACCGGTGACGATGGGTATATCACTATTTGACCCACGGGAGGAGTGGAACAGAAGAATTGTGGCGCGCTACAAACAAACGTAGCGTATTAGAAGGGGGAGAGCACAGAAGTAGAGAAAGAGTGGGGAGAGGTGAGTTACAGTTCTAATTTTATTAGAACACGACTTTATTTTAGTTTTTTTTTGTTTTCAATTATATACAGTAATGCCAAATAATCATGCCACATGTCTGCCATGTCCCCGCTGGTTAGTCATAACTGCTTGCAAATGGCAGTACTCTGAATTTTGTGGTAAAGAATAGTGGAAAATACAATTTTTAACAGATGACACTTATCATTAATTAATAATACCAAAACATAATATAAAATGTAAATATTTTATAGCGTATGATACCATAGACCTATTTAAAGTTGACTTAAAGTATGATAGGAAATATATTTTTAAACTTTTTACCACTTTTTACTATTTTTTTATTCATTCTTTTTTAACCTAAATCAATCATATCCACATATCACATCATATCCACAAATCTCTACCACTCGATTTCACTCATCCTCTCTCATCTTTTACATTAAAAACTTTTAAAAACCGTAAAAAAATAACCCCTATCACCCTATAATTGAGATTTTACTTTAAATAAATTAGTTGTTGTTAACATAAGCACTGTTGCGAAATATTCTAATAGGAATTGGGTATACAATCAGTGGTGGATTTGGAGGGGGTTCCGGGGGTACCTGACCTCCCACCCCCCTTGGGAACTTTTTATTATATTTAAAAAATTCAAAAAGTATTAAAAAGAGATTTTTAATAAGTTTTTAAAAAATTAGGAAGATTGTGTTTTAATTTGATAAGTTATCTCATTGTCTCAATCCAAATTGTGTTTAATTTGATGAATTGGAATTGTTTATATTTGATAAATTATAAAGTGTGTCATTTTATAATTTGTATTTTACTAGTTAAGCATACTTGATAAGTGCTAGAAAAGCACTTAAATAACTCTTCTATTTTATATGTTTGCGTATTTTATTAGTGTTATATATTCCGTTTTACGTGTTTTTCCTTTATTGTGGTGCTTAGGGTCACAAAGAATAAAAATGAGTCAAAATGGATGAAAATTGAATGAAAACGGAAACTCGGGACCAAAATGCAAGCGAATCAAAGATGGAGGACCTCCGATGCAATTTTATGAAAAGTTATTTTTATACTTTTTCTTGTGCCGATTTTTAAGAACATCAAAAGAGGATTCCCAAATTTCTTCTGAATCCCAAATCGGAGTTTCCTAGTTAAAGTTATGGCCATTTGAAGAAAAATAACTAAAAGTGTAAAAAAATCAGCAACTCGGATTTACTGGTGCAGTGCAGTAATTTGACCATAACTTGCGCTACAAATATTGGATTGACCCGATTCTTGTTCCTGGGGAAAGTAGACTCAGAGGGCTACAACTTTGGTGTTCATGACTTCAGATGATTCGGACATTATGGTGGTCAACAATAGGTAAAACCGTGACTATTCTGAATGGAGGATTCTTTGGGCCATGTTTTGGTAGAAAATTCCTAACTTTCTATTAAAATATCCAAAAGAGGAAATTCCAATTGCATAATTCAGCTAAGATGCTTACCTACACCATGATGAAATTTCATTATCATGATTTGGTGGATACAATTTAATAAACCCATGATGATGCATGAGTATAATTTTTTATTGTATTTTCTTATGAAATTTTGCCTATAAATAGAGGCATTTGTAAGGAAGGAAGAAACAACTTTTGAAGAGAGAATTACCTTGTGATTCTCTCTAACTTTCTCCTCAATAAAATTCTCTTTATCAATTGTTCTTAGTTCTAACTTGAAAGCTCTTAGTTTCTCATATTCCGGCGGAAGTAAAAACCTAAATTTAGGTTCGAATAATCAATCGACGATACTTCGGCCGTGAATATGATTAGCGGAGCATTTTTTCGCTAGTTTTTCTCTTTCTTTTATTTTTCATGTTTGAGAAAGATAATTTCTCATATATTGTGGAGGTGATACAAGGCGAACACTCGCTAAAAAGTATTTAACCCGCATATATGAGTGATTAAACTTTTCTATTTATTTCTTAGCATTTATTTACTTATTTTCTATATTTTGTATATATTACTTGTGAGAGTGAAGTATAATCTATTATATTGTGGAGGTAATATAAGGCGAACACTCGCTAAAGAGTATGAAACCCGCAAATATGAGTAGTTAGACTTCACTATCTAGTTCGAGGAGAACGTTGTGTTCAACTAACATGTTATTATCTTTTTTATCTCTTTAGTAACGTTTTATCTATTCCTCCACTTCAATTTGTTGATTTGTTATGCTTGTAAACCCGTTTTTGAGTTTATGTGATTATTGCACTCACTTTGGCCAATTGAATCAACTAATCTGTAAATTCAAGTTACATGTTAGGATTGAAACTCTTGATCCGTAAATGTCATTAGATTCCAATCCAAAGTAGCAAATGAATATCGTGCATATTTATTAAAAAATCAACTTAGATGCATTAATTCGAGTTTGTGAAATTAATCATCTAATTCAACTCATTCTTCTTGTTCATTTCACACTAGCATTGCATTAAATCTTAAGAACTTGTTTAGGGTTATCCGATAGCTAGATGTTAAGTTAAAGAGCTCACTTTAAGTTAATTCACTTAAGGAAGAATTCGTTAATCAGAGCGTATTAATTAATTGGAGTTGATAAATTGGAGAAGAAATAGTAACACGTTGCATGGGAAAGATAAACACGAGTTGTTGACACAACCGAACCCGAGAACTAGATATTTAGTTCAATTATTTCATTTTATCTCTTTTATTTTGTCATTTTATTTTCAAATTTCATTCAACTTCACAAAACCCCCTTTTATATATTAATTAATAAAATCAACTACATTAAACACCGTTCCTCTTGAGTTCGACCCTTACTTACCACTTTTACATTAATTTGTAGTATTGAAACCGAGTAAAGAAATAAAATTAAACTTTGGCGTGCTGCGACAAAGCGACCAAGTTTTTGGCGCCGTTGCCGGGGAACGGTTAACTTATTTAGTTTCTTTTATTAATTAATTAAAAAAAAATCTTCACTTGTATGTATAATACTCGATCCACTAATTGAATTCTTGAAAATGTTGACCCAGAAATCGAGAAATCCATTTGAAGACGAAGAAGACAAGCAAAACAAGAACAAGAAATGACTGATAACAACAATGAAAGAACTCTTAAAGAAATGGCAACTCCTGAAATTACTCAACAACCATTGTGTATCACCTTTCCAATCGTAGAAGAAGGTAAAACTTTCGAGTTTAAATCCAGTTTGATACATCTTCTATCATCTTTTCATGGACGATCCGGCTGAAGATCCGTACCGACACTTGAAGGAGTTTCATGTGGTGTGTGATAGTATGAAACTCCCAGGCATCACTGAAGAGCAAATCAAGCTCAGAGCTTTTCCATTTTCACTAAAAGATGCGGCCACAGATTGGTTATATACTTTACCACCAGGATCAGTCACAACATGGAATCAAATGAAACAACTTTTCCTTGAAAAATACTTTCCCGCTTCAAAGACCTCAAACATCAGGAAAGATATCTCTGGAGTACGCCAAAACAATGGAGAAACTCTTTGTGAGTATTGGGAGCGTTTCAAAAAGCTCATTGCAAGCTGCCCGCTTTACCAAATCAGTGAAAATCTCCTAGTGCAATACTTCTATAAAGGTTTATGTCAATCAGATAGAAACATGGTTGATGCTGCTAATGGAGGAGCTCTAATGAACAAAACCCCTGCTGAAGCAAGAACATTGATTTCAAACATGGCTGAAAACACTCAACAATTCAATACAGACCGGGAAACGAACATTCGAAGAGTAAATGAGATACGTAACTCCAATGTTGAAAACCAACTCTCTGAACTAACCTATCTTCTCAAACAAATTGTTGTAGGGAACAATCCACAAATCAAGGCATGTGGCATCTGCACAAATCTAGGACATCCTACAGATGCTTGTCCTGTTATGCAAGTGGATAACAATGAACAAGTGAACTCAACAAGCAATTTTCCATTCCCGAGGCAACAGTACAATCCACACTCAAACACCAATAATCCAGGATGGCGAGATCACCCCAATTTGAGTTATAGAACCAACAAGCCTCCAGGTTTCTTCCCTAACAAGCCTCAAGGGCAGTTTCGACAGTAAGGAAATTTCCAACCCCAAGGACAATTTCAACAAAAATCTCAATCATCAGGTATGTCTCTCGAGGATATGATGAAAACATTAGCAACTAACACTGTGAAATTTCAACAGGATTCCAAGGCAAGCATTCAAAACTTGGAAAACCAAATGAGTCAATTGGCAACTGCCATCAATCGACTGGAAACACAATCTGGAGGGAAGTTACCATCCCAACCTGAGGTAAATCCAAAGAATGTTAGTGCCATAACCTTAAGGAGTGGAAAAGAGATCGAAAACCCTCACAAAGAAGTTCCCACACATGAAAATAAAGAAGAAAAGCTTGAAAAGGAGGTATGTCCTAACCCCTCTGTCATTACTAAAGTGATCCCTCCCCATTTTCCGAGTAGATTAGCAAAAACTAACAAAGAAGAAAAGGAAAAAGAAATTTTGGACACATTTAGGAGGATAGAAATCAACATTCCATTGTTAGATGCAATCAAACAAATTCCACGCTATGCTAAGTTTTTGAAAGATCTTTACACTAATAAGAGGAAATTGAAGGGAAATGAAATAATCAAAATGGGAGAAACCGTTTCAGCGGTATTCCAGAAGAAGTTGCCTCAAAAATGCAAAGACCCGGGTATGTTCACTGTCCCTTACACCATAGGCAATCACCACATTAACAAAGCACTTATAGATTTAGGAACATCCATAAATGTCATGCCTAGATCCTTTATGCTTCACTTAATTTAGGAAAACTGAAAGAAACTCGCGTAATTGTGCAACTAGCTGATCATACCAATGCATACCCGGATGGAGTGATAGAAGATGTGCTAGTCAAAATAAATGGTTTAGTTTTCCCTGCTGATTTTTACGTGCTTGATATGGCTGATGAGCATTCACCTCACCTTACACCTATCATATTGGGACGTCCATTTCTTTACACTTCTCGCACTAAAATTGATGTCTATGAGGGTACACTATCCATGGAATTTGATGAGGAAAAAGCGAATTTTAATATTTTTGATGGTTCATTGCGCCTAATAACGCTTATTCTGTCTTTGCAATTAATTTGACTAACCCTTTGTGCAAGAAATGTGTAAATTGAATTGCAAAACTAGTGTGTCACATAAAATGGGGTCAAAGCACAATTACCTCATCTCAAAGAAGAAAGCCATCGGAATGGAGAACCAAAAGATTGGACAAGAATTTAAGGTGGACCGCCAAGAAATCAAGACATTCGGAGGAAACTGTCAAAGACAAAATGGAGTTGCAATGGATTTGAGAAACCCTACTTGACAAATGGGAACTGTGTCGAGATAACGACTTTAAACAAAAGCGCTCTTGGGAGGCAACCTAAGCATTTTTTCTCATTTTTAGTTTTCTTTTGGTATTTTTATTATTTTTGTTTTTTTTATTTCTCAACTTTTTATCTAACGTACTAAGGAAGATGTTGCCTTATAATTGTAGAAGGAAGATATCTAGAGATTCAATTATTTGGAAAGAGACATGATGGGGCACAAATCGGTGATTAGCAATAGTTATTGATAATGTGTGGGGATTAATTATTGATAATGGACAATTTGTCAATGCGCTTTCTCGGATACTCCTTCCAACGTACTCTTTCTAGCATACTCCATATGTATAATTGTCGGTTGAAACAGTACTCATTTGACTATAAATCGAGACCATTCTCTACTTAAAGCTACAACCAAAAGTCTCAACCCTCTGTCGTTTGCTCTTGGATTGTCGAAGTGTTCTTAAGAAGTGCTACATTGTGCAACCACTATCCCGATTGGCACGACTCATTACTTACCATAGGGAAGTTTCTATTTCTACTCTTTTTCATGCTATCTATACTTCTACATTGGGGACAATGTAGAATTTAAGTGTGGGGGAGTGGAATATTGTGGTCTGCGTGTGATTTTTTTTATTTGTGTCGACAATTTTGCATGAGATAGCAACTTTTGAATATGATTAAGCTTAATTTACGTGACTTAGCTGAAACTACAAGATCTCGAAAAAAAAAGTGTTATGTTCTTCTCCAAGCACAACTGACAAATTTTTCTGAGCACATTTATAGGTAATTTACTATCATTCTCTGGAACACAAATTGAAGGTTAAAAATATTTATTTTTTTATTTTTTCTACACCATAGTAAACTAACTTTTTCTTTTCTTTTTTCTATCTATTCGTCTCTTCAAAATAACCTGGAAACATCAATTGTTAGCAAGGTGGAGTTATAATCGCATGGTATCTTTTTTTGTGAATATGTTTTTTATTGACAGAGTTTAAAAAAATTGGAAAAAGCACTGACCTATGCTAAGAATGAATTTTACTTTTATATTCGAAATAAGGAGATGGACCACAGGAAAGAGCTACCTGCCTCGGAGAGTGAAAGATCGTCACCTCGAATGGGTGAAGAAGGCCACCTCTAATGAAAGGGGTTAGTGTGAAAGCTACTTGTGGGGTAAAAGTTGAAAATAAAATTGCAAAACTCTTCTTCTTCTTCTTCTTCTTCTTCTTCTTCATCAAAAAAATAAAAATTAAAATTAAAAAAAATAACATAAAAAAAGAACAAGAAATGTGAGAGCTACCCAAGTGTGAAGTGAGATAAATAAATTTCCTCAGTGGTTTGAAGTGCCCAATCTAAACACTCTTTAAATTGAAGATATATTTGCGATAAAACACTTGACATGCCCTTTTTTTCTTTGCAGTCCTAACAGTTGATGATTTTTGGTAAATTGAGTAATTTTTAGGATCCATAGGAATCATTGTAAAATAAGAGTGGGATCACGAGAGGTGAAAGGAGATTTGACCATTTCGGGTCAGGATTTGGATAGAACATCATAAGCTTTCATTTGTTTCCAGTTAGTGATGGGATGATAACCTCAATTGCACACTCACAAGCCATTGTGTATTTGAGAAGAAGTGAAATTTTCATGATTCGGGAGAATGTTTAATAAGCAAGTCACTATCTGTAGTAGGATTTCAATGTTTAAAGTTGTTTATCTCATGTAAAATCATTGTGTTGTTTTGTGTCATATGGTTGTTGTTCGAGGGCGAACAACAGTCTAAGTGTGGGGGAGTTTGATAAGTGCTAGAAAAGCACTTAAATAACTCTTCTATTTTATGTGTTTGTGTATTTTATTAGTGTTATATATTCCGTTTTACGTGTTGTTCCTTTATTGTGGTGCTTAGCGTCAAAAAGAATCAAAAAGTGTCAAAATGGATGAAAATTGAATGAAAACGGAAACTCGGGATCAAAATGCAAGGGAATCAAAGATGGATGGCCTCCGATTCAATTTTATGAAAAGTTATTTTTATAATTTTTCTTATGCCAATTTTTAAGAACATCAAAATAGGATTCCCAAACTTCTTCCGAATCCTAAATCGGAGTTTCCTAATTAAAGTTATGGCCATTTGAAGAAAAATGACTAAAAGTGTAAAAAAATTACCAACTCGGATTTACTGGCACAGTGCAGTAATTTGACCATAACTTGAGGTACAAAAATTGGATTGACCCGATTCTTATTCCTGTGGAAAGTAGACTCAGAGAGCTACAACTTTCGTGTTCATAACTTTAGATGATTCGGACATTATGGTGGTCAAACATGGGTAAAACCGTGACTATTCTGAATGGAGGATTCTTTGGGCCCTGTTTTGGTAGAAAATTCCTAACTTTCTATTACAATATCCAAAAGAGGAAATTTCAATTGCATAATTCAGCTAAGATGCTTACCTACACCATGATGAAATTTCATTATCATGATTTGGTGGATACAATTTAATAAACCCATGATGATGCATGAGTGTAATTTTTTATTGTATTTTCTTATGAAATTTTGCCTATAAATAGAGGCATTTGTAAGGAAGGAAGAAACAACTTTTGAAGAGAGAATTAACTTGTGATTCTCTCCAACTTTCTCCTCAATAAAATTCTCTTCATCAATTGTTCTTAGTTCTAGCTTGAAAACTCTTAGTTTCTCATATTCCGGCGGAAATAAAAACCTAAATTTAGGTTTGAATAATCAATCGACAATACTTCGGCTGTGAATATGATTAGCAGAGCATTTCTTCGCTAGTTTTTCTCTTTCTTTTATTTTTCATGTTTGAGAAAGATAATTTCTCATATATTGTGAAGGTGATACAAGGCGAACACTAGCTAAAAAGTATCTAACCCGCATATATGAGTGATTAAACTTCTCTATTTATTTCTTAGCATTTATTTACTTGTTTTCTATATTTTTATATATTACTTGTGACAGTGAAGTATAATCTATTATATTGTGGAGGTGATACAAGGCGAACACTCGCTAAAAAGTATGAAACCCACAAATATGAGTAGTTAGACTTCACTATCTGGTTCGAGGGGAACGTTGTGTTCAACTAACATGTTATTATCTTTTCTATCTCTTTAGTAACGTTTTATCTATTCCTCCACTTCAATTTGTTGATTTGTTATGCTTGTAAACCCCTTTTTGAGTTTATGTGATTATTGCATTCACTTTGGCCAATTGAATCAACTAATCTGTAAATTCAAGTTACATACTAGGATTGAAACTCTTGATCCGTAAATGTCATTAGATTCCAATCCAAAGTAGCAAATGAATATCGTGCATATTTATTAAAAAATCAACTTAGATGCATTAATTCGAGTTTGTGAAATTAATCATCTAATTCAACTCATTCTTCTCGTTCATTTCACACTAGCATTGTATTAAATCTTAAGAACTTGTTTAGGGTTATCCGATAGCTAGATGTTAAGTTAAAGAGCTCACTTTAAGTTAATTCACTTAAGGAAGAATTCGTTAATCAGAGCGTATTAATTAATTGGAGTTGATAAATTGGAGAAGAAATAGTAACACGTTGCATGGGAAAGATAAACACGAGTTGTTGACACAACCGAACCCGAGAACTAGATATTTAGTTCAATTATTTCATTTTATCTCTTTTATTTTGTCATTTTA
Source organism: Jasminum sambac (assembly GCA_018223645.1). Taxonomy (NCBI): domain Eukaryota; kingdom Viridiplantae; phylum Streptophyta; class Magnoliopsida; order Lamiales; family Oleaceae; genus Jasminum; species Jasminum sambac. Next base: position 30,259,162 of record CP073640.1, read on the forward strand.
TTTTCAAATTTCATTCAACTTCACAAAATCCCATTTTCTATATTAATTAATAAAATCAACTACATTAAACACCGTTCCTCTTGGGTTCGACCCTTAATTACCACTTGTACATTAATTTGTAGTATTGAAACCGAGTAAGGAAATAAAATTAAACTTTGGCGTGCTGCGACAAATGCGACCAATACTTATTTCGTTCTACTTTTGTATTTATGTAAATATGTAATTTTAGTTTGAAATATAATATTTCTTGTAGGTAGATTTTTTATAGATAATTAACCCCACCTAAAAATATTTTTCCTTTGCGGGGAGCCATCCCTAACTCTGAATTTCTAGATTTGCCACTATTACAATAATTTGATTATTTTCAATTTTTATTCGAAATGTAAATGTGATTTTAAACAAAACAATACAGAAGATGATAAAAACTCTAAGGAATGTAACATTAATTAAAATCCATATCATAGCTTAAAACCAATTTATTAAAACATGGAAATAAGTGTAAACAAATCTAAAAGTTACTTTATGATACACTAATACAAAAAGTATATTAATTAGAAAGAAAAAAATAGACAATGTTTAGCAGAAAATCTATTACTATATAAATCCAGAGGCGATTTTCCTACCTACAACTCTTCTTCACAAGTCTCAATGCCCTCTTTACACATCTCTCTCCTTTCTTTCTTTCTTTCTTTTTTATTTTTTATATTTAATGGCTATACATGCAGTCGAGCAGAATTTTTGAACAAGGAGGTCAAGTGCCCCCTTGGTCACAACGTTGCCATTAAGGCAGTGCTGTTGGCGCTGGCCAAGGTTGAACCCTGGCCGTGCACATTAATTGTTTCTTTTTTTTTTTCCATTTTTTATTTTTTGGGCCTTTTCTTTTCTTTTTTCCCTCTTTCTTTATCTTTTCATTTCTTTTTAAGTGGAGAAGAATTCCACATTGAAAATTTATGAAATCATATAGGATTTCTTATCTATAAAAGGAGGTTAAATTCTTTAATATGACAATGATTTGGTCCTGAGCAACCGGGCTCATACATGCAAGTATTAAAAAGTTTTTTATAAAATATATTTCAATATTATTTTATTTCTATATTTCTATATTCTTTTTTTAACCATTTCTTTCTAAATGGAATGATTTGGGTCTTAATAATTGGGCCTATATATAGAAGTATTAAAACGTTTTGCAAAAATATTTCAATATAATTTTATTATTTTATTTTCATTTATCTTTTGATTTTTCTTTTTGTCCATTTATGGGGTTTTTTAAAAATAAAATATTATTTTTTGATTTTTTTCCTCCTTTCTTTCTTTTTAAGTGCGAGAAAATCCCACATCAAAAGTTAATAAAATGATGAAGGACTTCTCATTGATAAAAGAAGGTTGAGTTCCTTAATATGGCAATGATTTGAGCCTTAATAATTGGGTCTATATATACAGTGTATTAGCAAAAATTTTTGAAACTTTTTCAATTTTATTTTATTTATTATTATTATTTTATTGGTCGTTTTTTTGTTTTCTTTCTAAGTGGAGGAAGAGTTTCCACATCGAAAGTTGATAAAAGGAAAATAAAAAATTTATCATATTACTATTACAACATTCGAATTATGGTTTGTGGAAATTTTTTTTAAAAATATTTTATCTTCACATTTAAGTTATAGTATCAAAATTAAATTATTGATGCATTTTGTTGGAGAATTCCCAACTTGCTTCGTTTTAAACTATTTTATTTTGCTTCTCTAAAATTAAATTATTATTTATACTGCGTTTATTTAAAAAATAATATATTATATATATTTATGAGCACATGCTCTTCTTTACTACCAATGACTTGAATTTATTTATGATTTTTTTCTTTTCTTTTCTTTTTCTCTTTCTTTATCTTTTCATTTCTTTTTAAGTGGACAAGAATCCCACATCGAAAATTTATGAAATGATGTAAGATCAGGGCCGGACCTTCCACGAGGCCCTAGAGGCGTCCGCCTCAGGGCCCAAAATTTCGAGGTTTTTTGGGGGCCCAAAAATTGACAAAATTATGTATATATATTATCCGTGTAAAATATGTCAATATGTGGTTTGGTGATGCAGCGGCTTGCTCGTGGTATTGTGTTATTTCTTGACCGGGTTCAAGTCTCAATTGTGCATTATATGATCTTTCTTTTCCAATTAAGCCATAAGCCATAAATGGGCCGATGGCACAACTGCACGAGTCCAATTAATTTGTTGTTATGATTTTTTTTTAAATTTAAGTTATAGTTTCAGGGCCCATATTTTATATTTGGACTCAAGGCCTTGAAATCTCAGGTACGGCACTGTGTAGGATTTCTTATCTATAAAAAGGAGGTTAAATTCCATAATACGGCAACGATTTGTGCCTGAACAATCGGGCTCATACATGCAAGTATTAAAATATTTTTCTAAAATATATTTCAATATTATTTTATTTCTATATTTATTTTTCTATTTTTTACCATTTCTTTCTAAATGAGATGATTTGGGTCTTAACAATTTTGCCTATATATAAAAGTATTAAAATGTTTTGTAAAAATATTTCAATATAATTTTATATTATTTTATTTATCTTTTTATTCATCTTTTTTTCCATTTATGGGTTTTTTTAAAATAATATTTCTTGATTTTTTTCTGCTTTCTTTCTTTTTAAGTGTGAGAAAAATCCCACATCAAATGTTAATAAAATGATGAGGGATTTCACATCTATAGAAGGAGGTTAAGTTCCTTAATGTGGCAATGATTCTAGCCTTAATAATTGGGTCTATATATACAATGTATTAAAAAAATTGAAAATTTTTCAATTTTATTTTATTTATTATTATTATAGTATCACAATTTTATTTTATTTATTATTATTATTATTATTATTATTATTATTATAGTATCATAATTGCGGAAATTTTTTTAAAAAATATTTTATCTTCACATTTAAGTTATAGTAGCACAATTAAATTATTAATACATTTTTCTTGGTTTTTTTTTCTTTTTCCTTTCTTACTTTCTAAGTGGAAGAAGCGTTACACATCGAAAGTTTAATGAAATGAGGAGAGGTTGGGTGCCTTTATGCGACAATAATTTTGGCATTAGTAATCGGGTCTATATATAAGTACTAAAATAATTGATAATATTTTGATATTATTTTATGTTTACTTTTTTCCTTTTTTTCGTTTCTTTAAACTGTATTTTTCTTAATTATTTTTTAAGTGGTCCATAGGAATCCCACATCAAAACTTGGCAAAGAAGATGGAATATTTTTCTTTAGACATTAAAAGATTCCCATGCATCGCACGGGCAATAGACCAGTTAAATATAATTCAAAACAATCAAATAAACAGTGTAATAAGAAGGAAATATTATAAAACCAAAAATTCATATTTTTCCATTTTATGATATACTCAGAATTCACAAAATTCATATGTGCCTGGCTGTTGTCCTAGATTTAAATTATAAAAAGATTTTATAATAAAATTCTATTAAATACAATACATATAATCAATTAAATACTATTAAAATACTAATTACTTTGCTTAGAATGTACACACTCCAATTAACTAACAGTCCCGTCCTATAATCATAGTCTATTAGTCGTGCTTCTCTTGTAAATGAATAATATATAATGTTTTAAGCTTACTTTTTTCTACGTGAATGGAAAAATAATAATTGAAAAATGACATATATAAAAAAAATTCAATTAAATATCATTCAAACTTTGAACTCGACAAGGGAATAATATAACCACGATAAACGTACTGATTTTAAGTAGATTCATAATAGTTATTCATCTGAATAGGATGATACTATGTAAGAGTGCATGCATAGCATGTTTTTCATTGCTGAAATAAATTGTAACTATGCAAATGAGAAAAAAAAACCCTTAACCAACATGGCAACAAATAAAGATAACATAGCATAATCAAACTATATACTACACAATAAGATAAAATTAGTGAATGATTAATGAGACACTCTACTATATTAAATAATAAGATAAATTTAGTAAATGGTTAACGAGATACTCTTCATCTAGAAGGTGCATTTGTAACCTGCCATCATTAATAGTAGAAATTTTCCGTCCTCCTATTAATGTAAATAAAAACATCACGTTATAGGCTTGAATGGTGTGCACAAAGTGGCTACTTTTTTCATTCATGCTATATCATAAATCATTTAAGATAGCTGGAGGATCTCTCATTCATGGAAGCTTGATCACTTGCCCATACATGCAATACAATGAAAATTTTGGAACTCAACATCTTTTACAACACTTATGTGTTCTTTCATCGTGCCAATATATCGCATTATGAAGTGATCACATATAGGAAAGATCTCCTAAATCTATATATGATTCACCTAAAAAAAAGCCTGTGTATTTTCCAATCCTACCAAAAGGAATCAATAAATCGATCAAACGCTTTTATTTTCTCCTTTTTTGTTTCATTTATCAAAGTCAACTATTTTGATGTTGAAGAAATATAATAGAGAAATTAAAAGGAAAATAGCTTCACGGACTAAATATAAATATATAAGCCAACCCAAGGCTAATGCTGACATTGAACTTTAGACATACTAAATTTGAAGATACAACCAGACAAAAATGGAAAAGAACTTTAATACTTTATTAACAAAAAGCTACTTAATGTCAAAGCTAGTTATCTTTTATTATTAAGCGCATACTATGACTTACATCATCATTGTATTTTCAAGCTCAAGAAAATGAAGGATTCCAACCAAAATCAGAACAACTTGCATCATCCATATTCAAGCATAGTGTTTAAGTGCATTAAACAAAGAACACAAGTAGCATATTACTAAAATTATAACCCAACAATAAGATGGCATACTCACTTCTGGCTACTATATTCACCAGATGAATTAAAATCACTTTTTACCACTCTAACTGATAATTTGCCCCCAACTGTTTTATGTGAATCAATAAAAGAGCTACTCAATGGATCCTCCACCTTTTCACCACCTAAAAAATCCAGTGAAATAAACAAATCTACGCTCACGTAGCACTTAGTTCCTAAATGCATATAAGCTTCAAATGAAGATAATTACATGCCATCCAAATTTACTAAAACATACAGATAAATTAAAACTGATAGAGATACATTTCATTTTACCCAAAAAAAAATACACACAAATGACCATGGGCCTGTCATTGATTTTCGAAGCTTATCTATCAGTAGCATCAAATTTTGAGCTGCTAACCAATCCAATCGCTTCCCAGGAACTAAGACCTACACCTATAACGACAACAAAAAATAGAATTAATAGTCCATATCGACGACCATATTAAAGGACCTCACCCACCAACTAATGCCAAAAATAGATGATTTTAGATTATAACACAAAATTGAATCCCTTTCCACAATAGATTATCAACTCCTTATACATTTCTTGATTGTTGTAAATCCAAAATTATCTTTAAAATGTAGCCACGAACCTTTAAAAAAATTCACCATACTAATAAATTAACTAATAAATTTGAATCAATCATCATACGCTAATTAAAGCAGATGTCAATGTTAAAAAGGGAGGGAGAGAAACCCGTAAGTTGAATGATGAAATTGATGAAGCAAGATATTGCAATGTGATAATCTAATTAACCCACAACATGCTATCACTACTAAAATTGAAAATATTTAGGGCATTTAGAACTTAGAAGTATCTCAATTAATATAAATAGGGGCATAAAAAAAAGGTTAAAATGATGGGCATATTAGTATATGTCCCTATAAATGATGTCACTAATAGTAAATAGGCCACTTTGGACATGAAAAATGCACTCGTTAATATACATGCCATGTAGGATTAGTAGCCTATGTGATTTTATTAGACACGATTCATTAGATGTCCCAATTAATTTCAAAATAACAGTGCCACATAAAAGGGCCCCTACTATAATTGGAATTTTAAATTAATGTGAACCATTGGGACATGTCTATATGTCTCTATTACATTCAAATTTAATTAAATAATAATAATGAAATTCAACCTTGTGTCCCAAAAAAATAATGAAATTTAACTTGTAATTTATATCTATGTGCCCCTAATGCATTGAAATTTAATTAATTTAAATAATTATAAAATTGGATTTGTAAATACTCAATAACAATCAATTAAATTAAATATTTCTAATTAAATAAGAATTAACAATACATTAATAACAAATACAAATATAAACATTTTAATAATTCATTATTTAGCCTTAAAGACTAAAGAGTACATAATCAATCATCAAAGCAAGTGAAATAGAATGTCATCCCAAGGGTGTAATTGATACAATGAAGTTGTTCCTGTGCCATATCCCAATGCACTAGTATTTCAAGTAATTAAATATCTGTTAATAATGAAAATATCGAGTGATTACCAAAATAAAAAATAAAAGATTACATTTATAGAGATGAAAAAAGGCTGGATCAGGTGAATTACTCTCTTCCGCGTTCACACTTCAATTATCATTCGAAATTTTCATAAATTCTAAAAAAATAATGATAAAAGAACAAGAACAATATATGAAATGAATAAGATACTTGTCAAGCCACTAAACTTAATCAAGCAAAGATATGAATCTTCGTAGTTTTTTTTTTATTTTTTTATTATTTACAGTGATGATGGGTTTATTAGGTTAAATGAGGATTATGGTATGTTTGGTAAGCACAATAAGTTAGTTTATAACTTATTTGAAGAGCTTATAAGCTCATCCTATTCAAATAAGTTATGTTTGGTTGGAATAGCTTATTTAAAAAGATTTTTTTACTAACTTTTCAACTAAGTTCATGAGCTTTTCATTGTTTATTCCATTTTTACAATTTTATTTTTGTAAAAAAGAAATGTTATTATTTTAGATACATCATTTTCGGTCATTTTGTATTTGTGACCTAGTTTTTCAGTTAATTTTTTTACACACTAATATTTAAATCAGATACCTTTTCAGATATCAGCTATAAGCTATAAGTCATAAGCCCTCAGTTGGCTTATCAGGTATAAGTTAGCTTATCGCCTTGTTTTACCAAACATATCCTTAGTATAATTGTAATTATATGTTTATATAATTATTTTTACCCAATTCTATAAAGGTTAAAGAAGGATTAGTACGAAACACATTATATTTAGCTAATCAAAATTATATTTAGCTAATCACAATCACAATCACAATCCTATTAAAATCCTAAATATTTGGAGTAGTTTTACGCAAATCAATTTATGTATTGAAGGATCATAAAAAATTCGAAATATTATAGATTATTGGTATCTTAATAAATCTTAACAATTTTTATATGACATATAACTCTAATTTAATTTTGTTCAAATTGTCTCACAATTCTAAGCTAAATAGAATAGAATAATATAAAAATTGATGTATCAAGTAGATAATAAAAATTTCATTTATTCAAAAAATCGCCTTTTTCCTTTTCCATTTACAAACAAAGGAGGTGTACTTGATTTGAAACTGGCTATCTAGCATAGGCTTTATGTTGCCCAAATCAACGATTTTGATATGCCCATCAGCAGCAAGCAAAAGATTCTTCGGCTGGGATTGACAGATCCATTAGAATTTATGTTCTGGCTCTATAAAAGGGGGGAAATCTTGATCTTATATAATATAATACCATAATATCATTGTGAATCAATCCATGTTGTGTATATCCTCAAGAGCCTCCACAAGTTCGACTGCATAAAAAGAAGCTTCATTCTCCATCAAACGACCTTTCTACACCCACAAAAAAAGGTTGCAAGATTATGCAAGAACTCATAAATGGTTCAAAATAACTTCACATTAGCCAGTTCAGAAAACAAGATATAGATTGAAGATCAGTTTACATTAGTCAAATAAAAAAATGATTCAGAAACGACTCTCTCTATACCTAGTAAAGCATGAAACTGGAAAAAAATATATAGCTAACCTCATTAACATCATTAACAAAAATGAAAACCAAATAAGAAACCTAAACAATAATCTCATATATTTGTCTCAAGCATTAGAAATAAAATATAGACTTTGTGTTATAAAAATAAAAGATGAAAATCATAGAATTACTTACAGCCTAGTAATGTTTTTTCACAGATATTTCATCCTCCTCTGTGTTTCTTGAAATCGTTCAGAGGATCTTCTCTAGATGTCCCTCTTCAAAGATGTTCGAAATTTGGCTGATATTTTAGGGATTTGCGATTAAATCGAGAAAGATTTTCGATTAAGAATTCTATTCAAATGACAAAGTTTCCAAAATTATTGTATCAAAGAAGGATTTGAGGGATTATGGAAGATTTGTGATCAGGACAAAGTGATTTCGGTGAGGATTGCTACCTGCTATGATGATTGAGAGATCAGGGATTTGGGCATTTTCTGCTAGGTTGAAAATCACTAGTAAAGAAATGACTTTATGGGACATAGAATAGGTGGTGGTTATTCCTAAAACCGTGGCCTAAAGCTATGTGCTGGTTTTCGAGGACCTAATAGGTGACAATTATTAAGGAAAAAAAAATGTGTTATTAAGAAACTCATTGATGTCCTCCAAAAAGAAAATATAGTCAAGAATGGCTTAAGAAATGAACGAGATTAAAAATGCAACCCGGAATTGAAGAAAAATATGCACAATGGCTCCATTGAGATGAAGTTAGACGGCTCATTTTCTGCCACTTTGACCACGAGAGAGTCATGGAATAGCACGGGCAAAGGAGGAGACTTCAACAAATGCAGGTTCTTTCGAGAAAGTATCTGTAAAGATGATGATGAAAAAATGTAGCATACAGATTTTGGTTGATTCAATACAATAGATGATGGTTTTTGGCACATGGATCTCGTTGCGATAAATCCCACACTGCAAGTGTATGGGTTGTGTAAGTAATAAAGGGGACTTTTTAGAGTTCGGATATCGTACCCACGAGGACCGTGAATATCGTGTTTAATATTTTCCAACCTTAATCGAAATAAATAGCGAGATGGCGGTTATTAAACTAAAACTAAATTAAAGAGATAATTAGATAAACTAAAAGATGATGAGTTTGAGAAGAGAGTATTGGAATGGTTTTGAAATTCAAGAGTTGGAAATAACGCTAAGGTTTTGAATCCACTTGTTAATTAGTTCTTCACCAGAATTATTGATTTGATAACAAAAATTGGTTTTGATGATAATTTCATAAAAATATTGGAAAATCTTTCTCAAGTAAAATCTACCATATTTCTACGCAATGTTAACTATAAGGGTGAATGGATTCTAATTTTACCAATTTTTACCACTTTTTTCAACTTTTTTCTTTCTCATAAATCAATCACATCCATATATCTCATCACATCCACAAATCTCAACCACTCACCTCCACTCATTCTCTCTTATCTTTTACTTTAAAATATTTTAAAACACTTTTAATTTACTCCCATTCACCCTTTATATCTCTATGATAACAACAACGCAAAAACGCATTAAAATTTAGGAAATAAAATATCACACAAAGCATAGAGGTATTCTCATCCCCTATAGGACTTTATGGTTGTCAACTTTGGTCTAATCTATCCTAGTTTCCTAATTCATTAGAATAGATCGCAAATGAACTCTGCACACAAGTTAATAAAAATAAGCCCAATTACTTGAAAATTCAATAACCAACAATCATTCTTTGCATTAAATAAAAGAATATCAAATCAAAACCCAGGTTCGAACAAATCAACAAAGCTTCATCTAAACCCTAACATTAAATTAGATCTAACCTAACATACTGAAGAATAAAACAAAAGAAATAGAAGAGAGAGCCATAACATGGTGTAGATCTATCTTGGCCTTGGCTTCAATTCTTAATTTCCTCCTCCCAAGCTCCAATTCTTGCTTTTGATTTGTGATTCTTTTTCTCTATTCTTAGCCTCCTTTCATAGGTGTAAGAGGTCCCAAAAAGCCTCCAATTTCGTGTAGAACAAGAAGCCAAAAATATACCAAAATTATACTCCTAGTCCAATTAGGAATCCGTGTGCAAAACTGGACAACTTGGCAGCATTTACTATTTTGGTCATAACTTCTTCATCAGATGTCCGATTGAGATAATTCAAATTCATGTATAAACTATAGAAAAAGATCTACAATTTATTCAGAAGTATCCATATCCAAATTAAACTTTTATCGGGATCAAAATTCATCCTCAATCTTTAGCATCTTCACATTCTTTTCCTCGAATTTGGAAACTTTCCTCATTTTGATATCTTTTCCTTTCTTTTGATCATTTTTCCTTCATTTTTGCTCAAACTCTTTGTTACTCTAAATTTTCTCATAAAACACAATAAATACTCAAATTAAGTATGAATTAAACGTAAAAAACACAAATATTACAAGTTTAAAGATCCTAAATAAGTGCGATAAACGCACTTATAAGACACGCCCAAACTCTTGTTCGTCCGTGAACAATTAAACTAAACTCAATGACAAAGACGAACTAAACACAACCACAACTCAATAGTCAACTTGTGCACCATATGCCTCGCGCAAACAAAACGATAATGAAAAACTTCACGGAGTACAGTAGAACATTCACCAAAAGTTCACTTATCAAAGTGCTTGACTGTCAGTATGTGTGTGCTAGTTATAAAGTAATTCAAGTGTTTGTATAGTTATCACTGAAGACTGCTCAATTTAAAACCTTGCCAAATTCCCAAGTGGTAGAAAATTCTCACCTCGCTCATGAATCACTTCTAATGCTCTTCTCTTAGTTTCCCAGGTATTTCTAACTTGTGGGTTTTAAAGATATATCATGCATTTTTTCACACACAAGACATTAAGAGAAGTGACTAGATGTTAAAAGAGTTGCAGTAATCCATCCCCAAAGTCTCCAGATCTCTCACTTTCAAGTCTTTTCCCAACACTTCAATCTCAACAATTTCCGGATTTTTCTCCTCTTTTTTTTTGCTTTTCATTCATTTTTCATTTTTTTTTCAAAATTTTTTTCCTAACTATATGTAATGCAATGCCCCAACAATAATGCTTTCTCAAGAACTCATGTAGCGAGTTTTAGGTCAATGACTCCCGGATTCGTCACTCAAGGCACCAGCTTTGAAAAACCCCTCAGACTTAATCACTCGGGTCAATGAGGCAAGAGAATGCAACAGATACAATGAAATGCATGTTTTTTTCCCTTTTTTTTTGAACCGGGAGAATGATAGCATTGGTAAGTGCCAATGTAGACTCTCTAGCTAAAGTTCCTTCAAGAAAAAAGACATCAAACAACAATTCTCCCAATATAGAGTCAGTAATCCTACCATCCCCAAAATAGGCCTTTTGGTCAGTTTGGATTATAACGTACGGTTGGGGAGGACCACCTGATTTTAAGCATAGAAGGGTTAATTACAGGTTATCCTATGGCAAAACAGCATCCGAGTGATAAATTGACAAGAACGAGAATTAAACAACAACTATGTGTTTAATAAAAAGTCATGCACGGATAAGTGCTAGAAAAATTTGACCGTGATGTTCCATGTCCAACTACTAACACAAATAAGAGCATTGTCCCCACTGGCAATGCACAACTTGATCCAAACATTAAAACACAACATGAATTTTTTTTTGAAGAAAATGAATGCTGCTGATCAAACAAAAGAGACATTGGACATCATTAACATAGAAAAATCACTACACCCCTCAAAATATCAAGTACACTGCTCCCAAAGTACACAATCAAGCTTATAAAGAAAATGACATTAAACGCTATAAAAGATAAAGGAGGCGGATACTCCCCTAGTGAGTCTCGTGAGGTGGGTGATGATTGTTTTGGCCTTGAGGGGTCCAGTGTTGCTGGCTTTAGATGATTTGTTAGGTTGATTCTGAAGTTTAGAAAGGAAAAACTACTGAAATAAATAAATAAATAAACTGCGAACGAACATAAAAGCAAAAAGGATATAGGGATGGGTTACCTCCCACAAATCGCTCCATTTATAGTCTAAAGCCCGACTTTTGGGAGCACTTTCTCTTTACTAAGGTGGCTTCAAATGGTCTTTTAAAACCCCAAACTTTTTCTTGCAATTTGCTCCACTTCATAGCGGAGATGGATCGGTTGTTGGGCTCCTGGCAGTAGGACGATGCTGAATCTCAACTTTTCATCCTGTACGTGCAAGCTCACCGTTCCAAGTTCCATATCTATCAGAGCTCAGCCTGTAGCAAGGAACTGCCTTCTCAATATAAGTGGCATCCGACTGTCCTCGTCCATATCCATTACCAAGAAATTGACCGGGAAGATGAATTTCCCCACTTTTACAAGCACGTCTTCTACCAAGCCGTACGTATGCCTCATCAAGCGGTTTGCAAGCTGGAGAGTGACATAGGCGGGCTTCGAAGCTCCTAAACCAAGCTTGTTGTAGACAGATAGAAGCATTAAATTCACGCTGGCGCTCGTATCACTTAGAGTTTTATTAAAAAATAAATTACCAATAGTACAAGGGATAGAAAAACTCTGTGGATCCTTTAGCTTTAGTGGTAATTTTTCTTGCAGGATTGTACTACATGCCTCGGAAAGTGTTATAACATCACTATCATCCAACTTCCTTTTCTTTGTTAGCATCTCCTTCATGAATTTGAGATAAAGAGGCATTTGAGCCAGGGCTTCTGCGAAAGGAATATTGATGTGTAGTTTCTTGAAACTTTCTAGAAACTTGGAGAATGTTGATCCAATTCGCGCTTCTGAAGTCTCTAAGGAAACGGTATAGGCAGCATATAAGGTTTCACTGGAACTGTTGTCTTTTCTGATGAATTTGCCACATTATTTTCAACCTGTGCCCCAATCGGTACATTTTGCCCCACTTTGGCTCTATCTCCTCAATTGTCTCATTTTCTTGCTCTGTAGAAGGCCTCTTGACATGGATCTCGGGAAGTTGCACCCCACTTCTGGTAGTGATAGCCATGACTTGTTCTGTCGGGTTTATTTCAGTATTGTTGGGCAATGTGCTTTGCAATCTTCCCGAGATAGAGTTGGCTAACTGCCCAACTTGGGTTTCCAAATTTCTAATTGAAGCTTGTTGATTTTGGATAGTTATACTTGTCTTTTTCATGAATTGATTCGCTCTCTCCATGTAGGCCTCGGTTCTTTCCATAAATTTTCCAAGCATTTCTTCCAACCCCGGCTTCTTTTCAAAAAGTTGGAACGGTCCCACTTGAGATCCACGTTGATTTGGGTCATCCCGATATGCGAAGTTAGGGTGTTGACACCCTTCTGGGTTATAAGTGCTCGAATATGGGTTATTAGGATAGCATGGACCCCCTTGAATGAAGTCAACCTGATAGTGCTTTTGCCCTAAAATGGGGCACTCCATACTATTGTGATTTCTTCCACATCCATCACAAGTTGGTTTAAATTGCACCGTATTTACTGGACGGGTCATGCCATCTACCTTAAGGGCTAGACTGTCAAGTTTGGCAGATAAAGCAGTGATAGGGTCAAATTCGAGAACTCCTGGCATTCTTCGCTGATTATTCCTATCTGATGCCCACATAGCAATACTATTAGCGATTCGTTTGAATAACTCGATTGCCTCACCAATAGTTTTAGTACGAAGTGACCCATTTGATGATGAGTCAACCAATGTTTTACCCGAGGGGAGCAGCCCTGCATAGAAATATTGAACCTGTTGTCCGTTCATGATCCCCGTGGTGAGGGCATTTTCTTAGCAAGTCCTTGAACCTTTGCCACGCTTCGTCGAAGGACTCCGAATCATACTGCCAAAAAATAGAGCTGTCATGTTTCAGCTTGTTAATCTTGGTCGGAGGGAAGAACTTAGTGTAAAATTTCTGAGCTAGATCATTCCACGTAGTAATGCTCGAAATGACTGAGAATCTAGCCAATCCAGCGGCCCTATCTCGAGAGTATAGGGAATAACCTGAGTCTGATGGCATCGTCTGAAATCCCCTGGTACTTGAAGTGCCGGTACATCTCTAAGAATAGAGAGACGTGCTGATGAGAGTTTTCATTGGCTATACCGTGAAATAAATGCCCATTCTGAAAGAGGTTGATAACATTTGTCCTCAATTGGAAATTTGGCTGCCCAAATGGGGGATATACAATGCTAGATTGGCTTTGGATAATTTGCAGTGTCATGAAGTCGCCAACTAGCATGTTATCGCATTTTCCTGCTCTTCCTCTTAACCATTTCGAATTAGTGGGTTTCTCTTTCCCCAGCCATCTCTTTCTCGTCTCGGATCTTCTTTGCTTCTCTTAAATCTCTTCGAAGTGTTCGTTCGATTTCTGGATCGAAGTCAACCATCTCTCCAAGCCTTACACTTTGCATAAACCTGAAATAGCCAAGAAGAGTAGTGCTTGAATTTGAAAATAAAAACTAAAAATAAAATAAAGCAAATAAATGTTTCCCATTAGTGCTAGAAAAATTAAACAAAGTATAAACACAGTCCCTGGCAATAGCGCCAAAAACTTGTTGTAACAAATCCCACACCGCAAGTGTACAGATTGTATAAATAATAAAGTGGACTTTTTAGAGTCCGGATATCGTACCCACGAGGACCGTGAGTATTGTGTTTAATATTTTCCAACCTTAACCGAAATAAATAATGAGATGGCGATTACTAAACTAAAACTAAATTAAAGAGATAATTAGATAAATTAAAAGATAATGAGTTTGAGAAGAGAGTATTGGAATGGTTTTGAAATTCAAGAGTTGGAAATAACGCTAAGGTTTTGAATCCACTGGTTAATTTGTTCTTCACCCAGATTATTGATTTGATAACAAAAATTGGTTTTGATGATAATTTCACAAAAAATATTGGAAATCTTTCTCAAGTAAATTCAAACCTATTTCTACGCAGTGTTAACTATATCTCCATGATAACAACAATACAAAAACGCATAAAAATTCAAGAAATAAAATATCACACAAAGCATAAAGGTATTCTCATCTCCCATCGGACCTTATGGTTTTCAACTTTGGTCTAATCTATACTAGTCTCTAGATTCATTAGAATAGATCACAAATTAACTCTGCGCACAAGTTACTAAAAATAAGCCCAATTACTTGAAAACTCAATAACCATCAAATCAACACCCAAGTTCAAACGAATCAACAAATCTTCATCTTTACCCTAACATTAAATTAGATCTAGCCTAACATACTGAAGAAGAAAACAAAAGAAATAGAAGAGAGCGCCATAACATGGTGTAGATCTATCTGGGCATTGGCTTCAGTTCTTAATTTCCTCCTCCCAAGCTCCAATTCTTGCTTTTGATTTGTGATTCTTTTTCCTCTATTCTTATCCTCCTTTCATAGGTGTAAGAGGTCCCAAAAAGCCTCCAATTTCGTGTAGAACAAGGAGCCAAAAATATACCAAAATTATAGTCCTAATCCAATTAGGAATCCGCGTGCAAAACTGGACAACTTGGCAGCATTTACTATTTTGGTCATAACTTCTTCATCCGATGTCCGATTGAAATGATTCAAATTCCTGTAGAAACTATACAAAAAGATCTACAATTTATTCTGAAATATCCATGTCCAAATTCAACTTTTATCGGGATCAAAATTCATCCTCAATCTTTAGCATCTTCACATTATTTTCCTCGAATTTGGAAACTTTCCTCTTTTTGATAGCTGTTCCTTTCTTTTGATCATTTTTCCTTCATTTTTGCTCAAACTCCTTCTTACTCTAAATTTTCTCCTAAAACATAATAAATACTCAAATTAAGCAGGAATTAAACATAACAAACACAAATATTACGAGTTTAAAGGTCCTAAATAATTGGGATAAACACACTTATCAGATCTTATCTACAGTATTATTACCATGATTGCCTTTTCGTGGGGTTGTTTTTTTGAGTTTGACTTTCTTGGGCTTAGATTTTTTTGATTGGTAAGATCTTTTAATAGGTTTTGAAAAAAGAGAAAAAAAAAGGAAAACCAACACAATTTAGATGGCGGTTCTTGTTTAAAACCATCACCTATTCTTCAATAACAGGTTTGCAACCAAATAGGGGGAACAAAAACCACTTTAGGTGACAGTTTCTTTAATAACCGTCGCCTATTCTTCCACTTTAGGTGACACGGTTACCCAACAACCATTGCATATTCTTCGACTTTAGGAGACGGTTAAAACAGTCGCTTATACGGTACACTTTTAGCGACTACTTCATATTTGACACCTTTAGAACCGTCGCCTAATGCCCAAAATAATTGTCACCACTGGCGAAGCCACCATAGGACCCCACTGAAAATCTGATTTTTTTTTTGTTGAAAGGGAAAATCTGAATTTTTTTTTGGCAACTCTATTTTATTTTTCTCTTTGGTAAAAAAATGTTAAGATGACTTTTTTTTTTGGTTATTATTTTGAAAATGTTTGGCTACACATTTCAATTGATTTCAATAAATATTGAAAAAAATTGTAAAAGAAAATTTATATTAGGAGTGTTCATTTTGTATTTATAATAGATTAGAAAAATTAACTCATTCGATAATATTTTTACTAGTATTATATTTTTACGTCTTTTGGAGAAAACTTGCTCGAATACCTTGTGCCTCCAGTAAACTTTTATCCTGACTCCGCCACTGACTGTCACCTAAAGTCCTTTTTGTACTAGTAAATGAAGGCTGGGTCGGAGGCATGTAAACTGAGTGGGCTGAGTTACCTAGCAGGATGAAGGCAATTGATCAAACCTTGGAGTCTTGCTGCAACACAAAGATTCAGGGTGCGAATTGGGAGAAGTGTAGGTGGAAAACCCGAATTGGGGGAAGTAATGCTTCTAATATATATAAAGATTATCTGATGAAGTAAATGGTCTAGTCAAATTACAAAATATTATTTTTTTTAGTGTTTCATAGCTTTACTTGAAAGTAGTGTTTGAAAAAGCATTAAAAAACGCGTTTAAGCATGACTAAACGTGAGCGTCAAGTCAAAAGCTTTGAAGAAAAGCACACAAAGGGTGAAAAAGAACAACAAACCCTGCCTAAGATAAAAAAAAAAAAAAAAAGCGTGAAGCATGAATTCGACTATTTTTCATGCTTTACGCTTTTTGGAACCTTCTTGAAAGATAAGTTTTTAAAGTCCATAAATGGCTTGTAGTTGACTAGTTGTACTCATTTACCCGAGTCACTGATTTTATATGTAAATATAATAAAAAAATAAAAATCAAACAAAACGTGTTTCTCTTCTCCTCACTTTGGTTTGTCTATCAAAGTTGATTTTCTTTCATCTGCGAGTTTCACACTTTGGATATGATTTGCACATATTGTTTGACATTGAGCATGTATACATACAGTTTGGGCCAAGATGTGGTGTTCCTCAGGTTTGCGTATGAGCTGGGGAATTTGTTGGGGGGACACGTTGTAGTCAACTCGCATCGTTTTAATTTGCGCAGACTTTTCAACACAAGAATTACTAAAGTACTAATAATTTATTCAGTGATAACATCAAGAAACACAACATTATTAGAAGAAAAATAGCATAGATACAACATAGTTCTGATCTCCTCCCCATATGGGAGAATAATATCTCCTCATCGTTTATGTGAATTAATCGATTTTACATGTGAAGCATTTTATTATTTTAGAATCAATAAAAAACTGCCACATCCTCATGTGGGAAAAATAACATCTCTCCACATGGGGGAGATCATTTTTAAGATACAACATTATTAGAAGGAAAACAACAAAGACTATATGTGCGCTCATGATATCATAGGAGGCAACATTATCAGTTACTAATGACTATGATATGGCACAGCGACTAAGTAGAGCTCTTCTTTTCTTGATGCAGTCATTCCACTATTCTCAATCATGTTGAGATCATTTGGATGAATTCCTTGCGGGAGTTTCCAGTCGAAGTTATAGAGAAGTTGAGCTAACGGAAGCTCAACGCCGGTTAACCCAAACGTCAAACCGGGACATATTCTTCTTCCTGCTCCAAATGGTAGATATTCAAAGTGATTTCCCATCAAATCAACAGGGTTGTTCTCAAATCTCTCAGGCTCAAATCTTTCGGGATTAGGCCAGCACTTAGGGTCCCTTGCTATTTTCCACGAGTTTATAAACACTTTTGAATTCGCAGGTATAACGTATCCATTCACCTTACATTCTTGTCTACTAGCTCTCGGGATAAGAGCAAGTGCGGGATGCAATCGAAGTGTCTCTTTTATTACCAACTTCAAGTACTTCAAGTTTTGTGTCTCAACGCTTTTCTGTGCGTTGAAGGTCTCTCGAACTTCTGCTTGTGCTTTCTGCATAACATCAGGATTCCTCATCAGTTCTGTCATAGCCCAATTTATTGTCGTGGATGATGATTCAGTACCTGCAGAGAATATTTCCTGTATATATACACAATTTAATAGGTGTTAGTATTCAAATTCAAATTCAATTCAAATTTGAAATAGAAAGAGATTTTGTAAAAATGTGTGGTGGAGATTCATATCGTACGTATTGTACATGTGGGGTCTTATAAAATTTGTGGATATGATTTGTTTGACCAAATTCAATTTTGAACTTGGATGAGCTGACTTACTTATAATGAAGAACTGAAATCAAATAATTGCACAACAAGAATTCATGCATCCATGCATGCAATTACTTACAGAAATAACACCTTTGATGTTGTCATTGTGAACTGGAAATTGGAGTTCACCATTTTCTTTTACTCGTAGGAACACATCGACTAAATCTTCATTGCCAAATTCTCCATTGCCCTTTGTGTCCTTTGCCAAATTTTGCTTGTGTTCATCAATGATACCATCAAGAATCTCGTCGAGTTTACGACGCATCGCGAGCAACTTTACCTTATTCCAACTTAAGTTTTTAAGTATCTTAGACGAAGGAAAGAGATCGGTGAGATCAAACCCTCCTGATAAGGCTAAAGTTTTCCTCATTATCTTTACGAAGTTAGCTTTATCCCTACATACCTTTCCAAAAGCCGCTCTGCATGTGATCGCACTCATCGTCGAGATAATATTTTGCGTCAGATTTATCGGTTTTCCTTCCCCGGCAGCCGATCTAATAGATTTCACGAGAATAAGAACCTCGTCGTGCCTGATCGATCCAAATGATTTGACTTGTTTCGCACTTAAGAGTTCTAAAATGCATATTCTACGCATCTGTCTCCAGTAATCATCATACGGGCTAAAGGAAATGGCACTATGGTTATAGGAAATAATCTCAAGAGCTAGAGTTTTCGGTCGAGCAGCAAAAGTAGGATCTTGATCTTTAAGTACCACTTTCGCTAACTCAGCCGAAGATACAACAACATTCGATGTTTCACCGAGCTTCAACAACATTAATGGTCCATATTTTTCTGCTAAATCGCTGAAGGTGCGATGGGGAAGTGAACCGACAAGGTGCATGTGTCCAATTAAAGGCAATTTCTTGGGACTCGGTGGTAGGTTTTCGAGTTTCTTTGAAGTTTTTGAATTTTTCCATTTATTGATAAGGATGAAAGCAAAGAGAGCAATCAGAGTTGTATAGCTAAAGGAGAAGTAGAGATCCATTAAAATGGAGAAATGAAAGGTATCAAGGCTCTCTGCTATGAAGCATACATGAAGCGTACACACAAAATGCACGTATATATATGCTAACAAGGATATAAAAAGTATTATTTTATTTTGACCATGCAACTTTGATTAATTCCAATATTTAATTGTTAATAACACAGACTTTCCAAATTTAAAATTAGCGTGGAGAGTGGTCCACCTGGAATTACTTGCAATAGAAATTAATAGGCGTGACAATTAGTCAATTACCAAAAGGTGTCACTCGGCTCGACACGTAAGTACGGACATCAGTACAAAATTTTAACGCAAGATACATCAATCAAGTAGGTTTTAGCCTTTTAGGTTTTAGGTTTTCAATGAGTTCAAATTTGTAGTTCCTGTTTTATGGGCAGGGAGAGGGTCAGGGAAAGGAAACTATTTTACTAATTTACCCTTGACTTTCCAATGGAGTGATCTGAACAAAGGGAAATCCAAAATATAGCTTACGCGGATCTCAAGGCGGGTCAAATGTTTTTCACCCTCCTAATGTGGGATGAAAAATAGAAATAACGAGTCAATGAAAGTGAAAATTTTTTACTCCGTATTATTCTACTTGATAAGAGCCTTAGTTTGAATATAATATTGATATATAAATTTTGAATTTAAGTACAATATTGATATATAAATTTTGAATATCTAAAAAATTACTTATTTTACCGACGATTAGCTTATTTATCAGTCAAAATTTATATAACTTGTTAAGTCAAAATTTAATACAGTCAAAATTTATATAACTTGTTAAGTATTAAAAAAATAGTATGAAAAGATTTAAAAATCTTGGGAGATAGAATTAGTGTTGGCAATGGATCCGGTTCGGATCGGATCTGGCTAATCCAAATCCAAATCAATCACTCCGATCCAAATCCAAATTCTTCGGATCGGATTCGGATCGGATCGGACCAAGAAAAAATCCAAATAAGATCCATATTGGTATAGATTTTTATAAAAAAATAAAAAATAAAAAATAAATAAAAATAAAAATAAAAAATAAAAAATAAAATCAATTCGGATCGGATCAGGCTTGATCCGCTCCAAATCCAAATGCGTTTGGATCGGTCGATCCACGGATCGTCGGATCGGAAAAATCGCCCATTCGGATCGGGTATCCATCAGTTCGGATCGGATCGGATTTTTCTGCCATCACTAGATAGAATACCTATTTTGATGTTTACTTGTTATGCTAGACTATTTCATATGTATGAAACAAGATTTCATCGTATAAATTCTAAATTTTTCAAGAAGTAAAAGTTTCATGTTTCATATGTATGAAACACCTTCTGCTTTGGCAGTCATGTTTCATATATTGTTAGATTAATTTTAAAAATAAGTATTTGAGAATGATTTTTTTTCCCTTTTTTATAGTGTACATTGGGTTAAAGCGTTAGGTCTTGAATATGCTAATAAGCTTAATGCGAACACATGCTATGATATTGAAAGTTTTTGTAAAATTATTTAATCAAAGATAAAATTAATTTCTTGATCAAATAAACATCCGTAGAAAAAATAAAAGGTAAAATTTAATTAAAATTGGAGGCCAAACGCACACCAAAATTTTTTGACCATTTGAGTTACTTTGTATTATTATTATTTTGGACTAGAAACACAGTCAACACAGTTTTTTGAACTATCTGAACCGATTATAAATTTTTTTAATATAAATAATTTTAATTATGGATTTAAATGAAAATATAAAAAAAATTAAAGTTAAATTAAAAGACAAAAAAGGATGAAAAAACTCATCCGACATCCATAATGCAATTAATGATTACACGGTCTATGAGCAAAAAAGGATGAAAAACTCATTAAGGGCAAAAAAGTAAATCTGACCCATTTCTCTAAATGTTTCCCTGAACGATTTCCTACATATAGACTTTTTGTTTATATTATTTTAATTATTCGTCCAATTATAATATCTCATTTGAATGCAATTGAATACATAAAAATTAGTCGTGTGAAATAATTTAATTGAAGCAAATAACGTAAAAGAATATGAAATGAGGTCTACCTATCTTGTCTTCTTCAACATGAGATGATCGAGCCATGCCTGCATGAGAAAATTTCATGTAAGGTCCGAGTACTCAACACAAATATTCACTTACACTGTTGCCCTTTTTGTTAACTGATCATTAGAACGGTGTGTTTTGGTATTTTTATTTTAGTAAATAATAAATTTTTAGGTTGAATCGGCGATCACCATGAGAATTGTGAATGTTACTAAATAATGATGTGAGTTGTGATATATTGATATTGATATTGATATTTGATTTTAACACAGGGCTTGTTCTCTGCACAATAAAATTTATTAACTTCTACTAACTTTTTCTCTCTGATCATTTTTAACTACTCATAAAATTATTTTACATTTTTAATACATCTTCTTCAAATTTCAACCATCAAATCTATACGAAATTCGAGTAAATAAATTTTATTCTGCATAGAATAAGGCCTAATATTTAAGTATAAAAAATTTGTACAAATACTAGTCAATGAATAGTGATGTGAGTTGTAAGGTATTTTGTACAAAATTTGTTGTAATTCGTGCCTTGCTTGTGGCTAATTGATGCTAGCCTCTTTTCTGGTTGGTGCTATTAGAATTACCCAAGTCTCTTACCAAAGGTCTTTTGAAAAATAAAATAAAATTTTTCCAAATTAATTGGCACGTATATAATAGCTTCTTCAACAACGAGGATGTTCAAGTGTCACCGATGGCACCGTACTTACGGTGCCATTCCTTTTTCTCCGCCTTCATATAATTATTTTATAGAAAAATGTAGAATTGAAAAATAAAAAATCTATAGAATATAATAGTTAAAATATAACAGTTTTTGTAACTTGTAATTGAAAATAAAGGTGGGGGATCAAGGAGTTACTGCGAACAATAAAACAGAATAGCAACTAGGAATAACGAACCCTAAGAATAAATAGACGCAGACGGGTCATATGGGTCGGACTAAAATAAATAAATAAATAACGAAAATACGAAAACTACGGATTGAAAACTAAAAAAATTATATTTTGAGTCCCTAAACGACCTCAGATCGATGGGCCTGAAACGAGGGGTCACTGCACAAGTTGTTATCGTAGTAGATCTCATTACAACGATTTCGGAATTGGGTAGTGGGCTGAAAACAAACATCGTATATGCAAGTTATGACCGTTTAAAGTTTAACATTTGCACACCCAAAAGTCACAAATTAAAATGTCAAGCCCAACGATCGCGATGCTCCAGATGATCTAGTGTCACGTCATCAACTTGTACTGTATCAGAGAGCTCCTCATTTTGTTGAATCTCATAGTTTTTTTTTACTGCTTGTACTTTTCATAGAAAATGTCTATTAATTCACGGAATTCGGTTCCCTAGTTTTTTATTTGACAAGTAAATTTTTTCGTGAAATTCAATTCGATATATTACTCCCTAAAAGCTTGTATTGACAAACACACCTTATGTGGCTCTCCTCCATTCTCCTTGTAAATAAATTTGAGAGGAAAAAAAAAAAAAACAACGAAGAGGTAGTTAAAAAATGTGAAAAGGATCTCCCCGATGTGAAAATATAATTTTGTTAGCGAAATAAATTGTGTATTGCTGTCTGGTTGAAATGTCAATATTGGAATATGGATATATTTCTAGGTATATATAGTTTAATTGATCATCTGTTCGGGAAAGGTAGTGTTTGACGTTTTGCGTTATTTTGATTAGACAACCAATTGGAAATTGGCAACCGCCCTAGAAAACGTTTAGGTAAAGATCTTCGTTTGTTGTTTGACGTCAAGTGCTCATTTATAGATGGGAATACTTTTCTTTTTTGGTTTTTCCTTATAATATTTTCATAAACACTTTTATTGGCATTTGATTATCTGTACAAAGAAGAAAATAGTTATATATAGTAATTAGCTAGGCTGAACGTATAAAAAATAAACACTGCTGCTACTAACCCATAGAAGCTAAGGAAAGGAGGAATAGGTATCTCTAGTTCCCTACTAATTTCAACATTAATTAGTTGAACCATGCTACATAGCCATAATCTGGTTATCCATAATTTATAATGAAAAATCATACATTTATATCCCTACTTACATAATCAGGTATTTTGATTTCATTAATGACAAACTAATCTTTTACTCTTATTATGATCAATATGTTACTTTAATTATGGCACCATAACTTTTTCCTGATTAGTTTTCACACTCATGCAATACTCAGGATTCACTTATATATATATATTATATATATATATATATATATATGGGACATTTAGGTCATGTAACACATGTTCCTGTTAAGTTGTTTTAAACTACTTAATTAAATTTTTTGTTGTAAAGCATTCATGTTAAAGGTCATAACAGATTTCGGAGAATAAAATAATTATTTTAATTCTTATGATTAAAATTACTTTGTGAATGATAACAATTTTCGTGTAATGCAAATGAGAAGTTCTAGATAATGCAATTCAGAATGAGAAAAATTAAATACAACTTCAAACTAAGAATTTTAGATAGGTGAAAAAAGGAAAGAAACTTCTTTTCAAAAAAAAAAAAAAAGGGAAAGAAACTTATTGTTGCGAGACGGGGCCCATTTATTATAAATGTCAAAGACTACGTACACACAGAAACAAAAGTCTTCGTGACATTCATTATGTGGCCACAAAGCGTTGGAAGGATTCCAATATCTTACTTTTATCCAAGCAAGCAATGAAAGCCTTCTTTAAGGCTGTTGTTAGTTTGGCGGCAAAACATTCAAAGTCTTCTTGCATTATTGTAGTATACTTTTTGCCAACCATTGGACGTGTTCGTCGGGTGCATCTTGTATGACAGAAAATGTGATTTAGAATCAACGTTAATTGAATCTTCTTTTTTTTTTTTTTTTTTTTTTGGGAGGTAGAATTGAATCTTGTTAATTTAAGGCAATAATAATATGACAATAAGTTTAGCTTGTATGACAAGGCCTTTTCTTTGTTTTCTTTTTTTATTTTATGAAAACATGAGTTTTTTGTGAAGAATTTATTGTTAAAAATTAATATATATATATATATATATATAAAATGAAAAATGATAAAATATTATAGTATTGTATAGTTTAACATGAACCTAGCATAGGAAAATGTGAATATATCATTCGTAAATGTTGAATAAACTCGATGTGTTTGCTTGGACAAACGGAAGAAAAAATAAAAATGAAAAGGATAACGACATGATTAATGTCAACATAATACTTTTCTTTTCCATGATGTGTATTTTTGTTTTTTATCAACTGTCCAGGAATGAGTACCTTAATATATCTAGAACTAATGTCTACGAATGATTTAATGAAATCACATATGGTTTTACTTTTACATGAAACTACATATAGTTTCATTTAAAATGAAAATTGTAGATCCATTAAGTAAATTAAGATATCTGCACGTGCCACTGAATTATCAAAACTAGTGTGTATTCGACTTCCCTTCTTTTTTAATTATATATATAATATATATATATAATTAGTTTCAAGCACTGTAGTACATGTATATTTGGAATAATTAGTCGATAATTGCCTTAAATTATCTTGTTCATTAATTGATGCACTCATATCACTATTGTATCTCTTGTTTATATCCATTTGTATTTGTTTAGTTTACTTGTAACATTTCAGTATGGGACTCTAGTCTTTGTCTTTTTACTAGAATTAGAATAGCCTTAACCACTTGTTGTATTCCTGTATAAATATTGTTACAATTAATGAAATGAATATAGTTGCATTACGTAAACTGCCTAGCCTATTGCTCCATTTCTTCTCGTCTTGTGCATATTCGGCCAAGGGCTTGCCTTTGGTCTTCTCTATTTTACCTTTCATGGTTTCTCTATTTTACCTTTCATGGTATCAGGGCCAATCGCCTAGTAGCTTGTCGAGATCCATAGCTTGCGCCAATGAGTCCTCAGTCACCTCTTCACTCAACGCCACCGTTGTCTCCTCGGCTCCTCCCATCATCATCAACCCTCAAGCTCAACTACCTATCAAAAACTTATCCTGTTTGGCACGTACAAATTCATAGCTTGCTCATTGGTCTAGATCTTCTCGGATATGTTGAAGGGACGCTATCTTATCCCCCTGCCACTATTACCGTTGACAAACAAACCACACCCAATCTAGCATTCTCTCACTAGATCAGTAGATTGCAGAGGATAAACTCCTCCTCAATGCTATTGCGAGCTCCATTACACACAATCTAGCGTCATTCATTGCAGCTGCCAAATCATTACGTGAGGCTTGGCTAACAATTCACAATACGTATGCCAGACCCTCACGTGGCCGTATCATGGGACTCAAAAGCAGACTTACCAATCTGCATAAAGGAGATTCAGGTATTACGGAGTATATGCATGAAGCGAAAAGCTTAATTGATAGTTTGTCCCTCATGAACGCCTAGCCAGATGATGATATAAGTTGGCTTTTGCAAATTCTGAAGGGCCTTGGTACTAAATATCAAGGGCTTAGTGACGTCGTTCGAGGTCATGACTCATCAATTACATTTGACAAACTTCATGAGAAATTAATCACCCGTGAGGCTCAGTTGAAGGCTGAAAAGAACCCATCCCCATTGTCCTTTGCCCGTCACTACTAATGCCGCATGTAAACCATCAAACAATCGCAACCAAAACTACTCCCACGAAAACAACACAAATAACCGAAACTACGATCCAAACCAGCCTCATCCGACCCACACTCAGCCCCAAAATTCACGCAACTCCAACTATATTCCTTGTCCTTATCTAGGCAAGTGCCAACTTTGCCGCGAACAAGGACACTCTGCCCTAAACTACCCAAACTGGAGCATTGGTGCCTAACACCTGCAAACACACCACAACACCCACCCAACCGCAAATCATGGTGCCTTTCGTCCATTTCATGCAAACCCCTCGGCCCATGTAGCTCTACCCTCGACGCCACCTACCACAGATTGGCTTCTTTGACTCTAGTGCCTCGCATCATGTCACCACTAATCTTAACAACCTTTCGCTGCACTCAGATTATCTAGGCCCAAATGACATCCAGATTGGTAATGGTACAGGGCTTCCAATAACACATGTCGGCACTAAAACACTATCAACACACTCCTACTAATAGTCAAACGACCTTTGCTACTCCTACCCAATAGCAACCTCGTTCACCAACTTTACCCTCCACACCCTTCCATAACCCATCTCACACTCCCCCACCCCTCATCGCTTCTCAGTGACCATGATAATCGCACACTTCAGTGCCTCTCCGATATCATGTGAACCGCCCCTCTTTAACCCTGCCACAAGTTCAACACATGCATTGCCCGACGCCTTCAGTGCCTACACCTTCCGCCTCCTCATCCCCTACTGACTGCTCCCTCTCTTCCATGCAATCGGTAACCACATTGCGGACCCGCCACTCATTCGTGACCTCCCCACCTTCGCCAATGGAGCCACCTCATCTTCACAAACTGATTGCTCATTCCATGGCAAAACATGCTAATGGAGCCACCTCATCTTCACAAAATGGTTGCTCGTTCCATGGCAAAACATGCTAACTCATGTATCAAACCAACTCACACAGCTCTCGCCTCTAAGACACCTTCAGTCTAGTTATAAAACCCACTACCGTCCATTTGGTCTTTTCGTTGGTGGTGCAATTCGGTTGGGATTTACGTCAACTCGATGTGAATAACGCCTTCTTGCATGGCCAACTCTTAGAAGATGTTTTCATGGCTCAATCTCCCAGGTTTCAAGATGCCTCTCACCCGAGCTATGTCTCCCATCCTCAAAAATCCATTTATGAACTCAAACAAGCACCCAGAGTATGGTACCAATCCCTCAAAACATTTCTCCAACACTATAATTTTTGGCCCTCCAAAACTGACATGTCCTTATTCATCTACTCACGTGACTCCACCCATCTACTCCTTTTAATCTACGTGGATGATATTATCATCACCGAAACTCACCCTCATCCATTTCATCCCTTCTTCGTCTCCTTGCCTCCAAGTTTTCTTTGAAAGATTTTGGTCGCCTCTCCTATTTTTTATGCATAGAAGTCACCCACCGGCCCAATGGAATTTTCCTTTCTCAACGAAAATACATTCATGATCTTTTCATTCGCGCCAACATGGCTAACTCCAAGCCCACCACAAGTCCTCTTGCACCCGATGCCCTTCCCACTATGTGCACAGGCGAGCCACTGGCTAATTCAAGGGAGTATCGCTCAATTTTAGGTGGTTTACAATATTTATCATTAACACGTCCCAATATTTATTTTAGTGTAAACAAACTATCCCAACACATGCACACGCTAACTACATCTCATTGGACGGCACTAAAAAGACACTAGTACAGATAAGACTTAGGGTGGCGGTTGTTTTAATAAAAATGTGGCGGTTAATTGGATGCCACCCAAAATGACGACACCCAATGTCGATTAGGGTGGCGGTTGTAAAAACACCACCCAAAACAAGATCGGGTGGCGGTTGTTTGGTTAGAACCGCCACCCTAAGTATTATTATTATTTTTTTTTAGACTTAGGGTGGCGGTTGTTAGTTAGCAACCGCCGCCCTAAGTATTATTATTATTATTTTATTTAACTTAGGGTGGCGGTTATTAGTCAACAATCGCCACCCTAAGTATTATTATTATTATTATTATTTAACTTAGGGTGCGGTTGTTAGTCAACAACCGCCACCCTAAGTTTTTTTTTTTTAGAGATCTACTACAAACATAGCATTAGGATTGCAAATAATAACGAAATAATTAACAAATTAAATAAGAATGCAATAATTTTTATTCAAAGTCAATCACCTCCAATTACAATTACAACAAAAGATGTTCTTAAATAACAACAAGAAATAAAACTCTAAGATATTATGAAATGAAATGACAAAATAAACAACTAAAAGATGAAAATACGAAATGAAAAACTAAAAATGGCATTTTGAGGGCTGAAACGACCTCAGATTGGCCTGAAAAGTGGGGTCACAGCATTAGCAGTGAGTGTCATAGATCTCGTCGCGACAATTCCGAAATGGTGTAGTGGGCTGAAAACGGATATCATATACAAAAGTTATGGCCGTTTAAAGTTTATATGCCAAAAACTCGTAAAAAATATATGGGAAATTGGCGCAAATGGTTCAGAAAAAGTTCAGTTAGTGCGCATTTGGTCCAAAATAAAAAAAGTAGCACAAATGGTCCAAAAAAAGTTCGATAGTTGCGCGTTTGGTCAAATTGGATGATTTCCGTCCATTTTCTCCGTTAACTTCATGGAAATCTTTCTATTTTGTTGTTTTGTGTAGGATATTTTTGTCATTATATTATAAAAAATTGCATAAACGGTCATAATCTTTGAAAATTATCAAAATTAGATCCTAATTTATTTACATTAGTCCAAAATTTTAATTAAATTATATTATATTGTATTTTATCATTTTATAGGTGTGAATTTGGTTCATAATTAAGTTTATCTAATTGATTTCATACCAATTAGATAATTTTACCGAAAATTTTCAACTTAATAGCATTTATCTACGTTACTATCACATTTCAAAAATATTTCTTTTGCATTAAATATGCGTATATTTTGATTTCAACCGACGGTTGAAAATAAATATAATTATTGTATATTCGTAAAATTTCAGTAGAAGTGTACAGCTATAAAAAATTAAAATTCAAAATCACACCCGATCCCAACGGTTAACAATAAATGTAATTATTGAAAATTTCCTTTTATTTTTATATTAATATGCATATATTTTTATTACGAACAACAACTAATAATTCATGGTATTACTTTATTTATGTAAATTTATAGCTTAATATTATCGAAAATATACCGGATTTAAAAAGGAAGAGTAGAAATAAAATAATACAAAAATTCAAAAATTCAAAAAAAGGGCAAACCCCACCACACCCACCCCACCCCCAAAACGGGTGGTGGCTGCAGCCACAGGTGGGGGTGGGGTGGGGTTTTCCTTTTTTTTTTTTTGAATTTTTGTATTATTTTATTTCTACTCTTCCTTTTTAAATCCCATATTTTCGATAATATTAAGCTATAAATTTACATAAATACAGTAATACCATGAATTATTAGTTGTTGTTCGTAATAAAAATATATGCATATTAATATAAAAATAAAAGGAAATTTTCAATAATTACATTTATTGTTAACCGTTAGGATCGGGTGTGATTTTGAATTTTAATTTTTATAGTACACTTCTACAAATTTCCTTAATATACAATAATTATATTTATTTTCAACCGTCGGTTGAAATCAAAATATACATATTTCATGCAAAAGAAATATTTTTGAAAATGTGATAAGTAACGTGAGAAATGCTATTAAGTTAAAAATTTTCTGAAAATTATCTAATTGGTATGAAATTAATTAGATAAACTTAATTATGGACTAAATTCACACCTATAAAATGATAAAATACAAAATAATATAATTTAATTAAAATTTTGGACTAATGTAAATAAATTGAAAACTTTAGGATCTAATTTTGATAATTTTCAAAGATTAGGACCGTTTATGCAATTTTTTATAATATAATGACCAAAATATCCTTCACAAAACGACAAAATAGCAAGATTTCCATGAGGTTAACGGAGAAAATGGACGGAAATCATCCAATTGGACCAAACGCGCAACTATCGAACTTTTTTTGAACCATTTGCGCTACTTTTTTTTATTTTGGACCAAATGCGCACTAACTGAACTTTTTCTGGACCATTTTCCCCAATTTCCCAAAAATATATTAACTATTAATTTTTTTAAAATCTAACCATAAAAATACACGAATTTGAAAGTAATAGGTAGAAGAAGTTTACCTTACATCAATTGCGACCCCAATTTGCAAAGAACATTAGCATAAAATCCGATTTGTTTACCATAATTTGCAAGTTTCGCACTGGAGAGGAAGAAAAATGAGGAAGAAAGCAAAAATAATGATGTAGATCGTGTTTCTGGTATTTAATCACTGGTTTAATAACGGGTGGCGGTTGTTAAATAACAACAGTCACCCAAAGTGAATTTTCAAATTTTGAATTTCAAATTTCAAATTTTTTCGCATTTTGGGTGGCGGTTGTTAAATAACAACCGCCACCCAAAGTATTATTATTATTTTTTTACTTAGTCAACAACCGCCACCCTAAGTCTTTTTTTTTTTAATACTTAGGGTGGCGGTTGTATAATACAACCACCACCCATTTTTGACCACCATTTTTCTTTTATTTTATGCTTATTTAAAAATTTTTTTTTTCGAATTTTAGGTGGCGGTTCCTTTCTGCAACCGGCACCCTTTGTTTTTTTTGTTTTTTTTTTTAAATTTATATTTACTTTTGGGTGTCGGTTTTTTGTAACAACCGTCACCCGTTGTCTTTGGGTGGCGTTTTCCCAAACAGCCGCCCCCAATGGTGCGACACCTAATCTCCCTTTTGTACTAGTGAGAATTTTACACAGTTACACTATCTCTGTGGTACTCTTGATTATGGAATTTTTCTACTAAGATCCCCTCAATTCTCTCTTCATGCCTTTTCCGATGCAGATTGGAGTGGAAACTTAGAAGATGGGGGCTCTACCGGAGCTTACATTATTTATTTAGGTGCTAATCCAATCTCATGGAGCTCCAAAAAGCAACGCATCGTTGCCCTTTCCTCAACCGAAGCATAGTACAGGTCTGTCACAGCCACTACCGTTGAACTTCAATGGTGCTTGTCTCTTCTTCATGAAATTGGCGTATTTCATTCCGGTGTCCCGATAATTTGCTATGATAATGTTGGCACCACATACTTATGTGCCAACCCCGTGTTTCACTCCAAGATGAAACACTTGGCTATTGACGTCCATTTTGTGCGTCAACTAGTCCAAGATGGCGAGCTCGTGTCTCCCACGTCTCATCCTCCGATCAACTTGCAGATGGGCACACGAAACTGCTCCCTGGCTCACAATTATCTGTGCTCCGATCCAAGATTGTTGTTGTACCTCCCGCCATCTCGAGGGGGGCATATTAAGAATAATTAGTTGATAATTGCCTTAAATTATCTTGTTATCTTGTTCATTAATTGATGCACGCATATCACGTTTGTATCTCTTGTATATATCCATTTGTATTTGTTTAGTTTACTTGTAGCATTTCAGTATAGGACTCTAGTCTTTGTCTTCTACTAGAATTAGAATAGCCTTAACCACTTGTTGTATTCGTGTATAAATATTGTTGCAATTAATGAAATGAATATGGTTGCACTACGTCAACTGCCTAGCTAGCTTATTGCTCCCTTTCTTCTCGTCTTGTGCATATTCGGCCAAGGGCCTTCCTTTCGTCTTCTCTATATTTTACCTTTCAATCTACACCTATATTTAAAGGGGGTTCAGATGTGAGAGGTATACTTTACTTTTTCTTTCCCGTATTTGCCGTTCGATCGTATATATTATCATAATTTAATTGAAACACTATTGAACGTACATATCTAATATCGACTTCTACTTTGCGAACTTCCTAGGGGACAATAATATTCAATTAATATGATTCATCATAGTTTAAATTGAACATTATTAAACCCCATCGAATATTAGGATTTTCCTCCAATTTCTCCAAAATCTTTGGAGTGTCGTCTATATTATTTTAGCTCATTGCGACAACAATATATATTATTAAAACGTTTGCAGGAACTGTGAATGGAATACATATCGAAAATTAAATGAGCAATAATCTATTGTAGATGAGGATATATATGCGTCAGTGTTGTAATTTCTGTAAGCATGTTAGGCATGCATGAAGTCTAGCAATATTCTTGTAAGAAGACCATAATCTCAAAAGCATAAAGGTGAAGGGATCAGCAAAATCCAAGTGGGAGAAGAGAAAGCCTGTCGGTGAAGGCTATTTTTCATTTTAATGAAAATAGAATTAAGATTCTAATAAAAAGGGATAAGGTAGATGTTAGATGAACAAATACTCTTCTAAGATTATTTAGTACGGAAAATTCTTGCATTAAATGGCTGCAAGAATGTGAATTTTTAAACACCCTATTAATTTGGTTCTCAGCAGCTTCGATCATGTGGATGAGGAATTATCTCAAGCAATTCATTAGGTGATAAAACATAAGGATAATCACTTGTTGAATATTGAACCTGCACTGGACGAACAAATGTACATGTTTTTGACAATTAAAGATGTTGGAAGATGACTAAAACTCTCTCTCTCTCTCTCTCTCTTTCTCACACACACACACACATATATTTATACTGTGTACGTTGATTCTTCAGGTGGACACCATGGAACAACAAGCTTCCTGTGTTGTTGACGCACACAAAAATACTAATTCGATCCGACCAGGTTAGAACGGATGATTGTGTGGAATCGCGAAAAGATTTTCAGATCTAATTCCAAACACATCAATTCTTAATTTGTATTGATCAAAAGAGAGATTGGACACGTGACCGAACTGACATCTTGTTCACGCCAAAGAGATGGATGACAACTCTTGATAAGTGAACAATGATTAATTTCTAAAACAACAAATTCACGAAGGAATAATTAACCACCCAAAAAAAAAACCTCTCAACGTCTATTAAAAC
This sequence comes from Jasminum sambac, assembly GCA_018223645.1. Taxonomy (NCBI): domain Eukaryota; kingdom Viridiplantae; phylum Streptophyta; class Magnoliopsida; order Lamiales; family Oleaceae; genus Jasminum; species Jasminum sambac. Next base: position 30,292,229 of record CP073640.1, read on the forward strand.
TCAAAATTGAAATGAACTTGACGTTACAAGAACAAGGTATTTACAGATAAAATATAATCTTACCTTGACTTGGGTTACCAAGACGTACACTAATTAAAAACATGGAAAATCCTAATAATATTGAGAAAATTTCTAATAAATGCAGCTCAATGCCTATCATTGCCTACTAAACTTGAACATTATATTTTTTAATCATTAACTACAATCTTTTATAATTCATTATTTACCACTACCTCACTTGAAATGTTTTATTTCAATTTTACCCTCTAAATTGAGATCTACTTTCTCTCGCTTCTCCCCTTCCCACGCTTTCCACATTTCTATCTAGTTTTTCTCTCGCTACTTCATCTTCTCACTCTATACCTTTGATTCCATTTTCTCACTATATACCTTCACAAAGGATAAGATTTGAATTAAATTTCTGATCATATAAGTGATGAACAGAGAAAGAGAAGACGTTGTTGTAAAGCAAGTAATCAAAAACAAAACTAGTACAGTATGCTTATGAAGAATGGGTTTCAATCGAAAAGGATATATTCTCAGTATTGGAATTTTGTTAAAATTACAGCGCTTGAGTGGTGGCTGCTCCTTACTATCATGTGGCGGTATGGTCCACTTATCAATATCCTGCTACTGCGTGGCAGTGCAAAGACGTGTCACATTAGCACTGAAACTTTAACAAGGTTCAAGCACTGGGAATATATCATTCTTGGGATTTCCACATGATAACTAAATTTTCTATAGCACTTGGTAATAATATCTTAAGCAAGGGTATATGGGTTCAAACCCGGATAATAAAATATTTTTCTTTCCTTTAAGTTTTTGTTTTTGTTAATCATAAAAGTTGACGACATTGAATCTTCACTACAAGATTTTTTATCTTTCCCCACAAAGTATTTTTGTAGGAAAATGTCTTTGTTTGTGGGGAAATCCCTTAGGTGACAAAAAAAATAATCGTAACAATCTTTGTAAGCTAAGCCTCAAAAGGAAAGATAATAGGCTACAAATTGTAGGGAATTCGAGGACTAATGTTTTCCGCTATAAATCTTTTGAAGACAAACATGGTTTAGAGGGAAATGTTAGAGGTAACAAAATTTTGAAATGATGAGATGAATCTATATATATATTAAAGAAGAGGTGAATACCGCACGGTTTTTATATAGTGGTTTTAGGACCCCAATTAGTGGTTTTAGGACATAATTAGTTATTGAAATAGTGGTTTTTAACTAGGTATATTTATTAAAAATTGATGTAGTTTTGAGATTCGAACCTATGACCTATCATCAGAGTAATGATATCCTTACCATTTGAACCAACACAACTTTTTTGTTTTAATTTAATTGAAGCATGAATTTAAACATTATAACTACCATTTGATTGATTGCTCTAACAATAATTTTGTATTTAACCAAATAATAAAATAATTGTTGGTTACAAAATAAGTCTTATTTCATAATTTAAATTGAATTTGATATTCAATAACATCTTTAATAAATTTATATCATTTACCAATTCTATCAATTAATTTTTAAATCTTATAATTTTAATTTATATTAATATTTTTGTGTGTTAGAATACTTTCAAAAGATTACTAACCATTTTTGTCTAAAAATCTCTATCTCTATCTCAAGTAAATTTCTCTATGTCTATACATTCACCATTTCTCTCTCGCAAACATCTTTGTTTCTATTTCTTTCTTGAAATATTTCAAATTTAGGTTAGAGTTTTTAATAGATTGTATAAAACATATATCTATAGTACTACCTCCGTCCCACAAATATAGGTTTGGTTTGACTTTCACATAGTTTAAGAAATGATAATTAATATTATTGGAAAAGTAAATTTTATTTGTATTTTTTCAAATATACCCTTGCATTAAATAATGCTAACTAATAACAATGTATATTAAATAAGGGTATAATTGGAAAATAGTAAGAAATTAAATGCAAACAAAATAGAAAGCGACATATATTTTGGGGACCGACAAAATTGAATACAAGCATTCTTTGTGGGACGAAGTAGTATATGTAAAATAGATATGATTCTACTTTTGATATAAAATAGTAGTTTTATATGTATAATATTATATTATGAATGCACGAATAAATAAAAATCCGTGTTGCCATGGGAACGTCAAAAGTCCGTTGTGTGCGAAAATGGACAATTATGGCATATGAACAAGTCGTTCTCTTTTTTTTTTTTATCAAGAAAACTGGTGTGGATCGTGCTACTACATGTTCGCCAAATATCTTTTAAAGGAATTGTTATTCCATAAATAAGAAGATAGCAATCAGATTTGTTTTAACTATTTAAAATCGTTTATGTTTCATTGTTTCCTCAAATCTAGAGAAATTGAATCATGCATAAAATTTATTTCCAAAGCAGATCTTTGCATTCTTTTGTTACGGTTATCTTTTATATTTGCCAATTTATCATTTACCAATTTGACATGTAGAGTAATTGATTTCTTTTATTTATTTGACCATCTATTTGCTAAAATAGTTTTTTAGATGAATAGTTTATTTATGATTAAATGTCATTATTTTATATTTGTTTATTTCGATCCAAACTATATTACACTTAATTGAAATATAAATTTAGATTATATATAGTTAATTGTTCAATTAAACCACCACCCTTCATCAAAAAATAATTTATTTTTTTTTTTGAGATTGAATCCCCAAAGGTCGCGTGGTGAAACAAGAAAATGATAGAGGCGGTAGCGCAATTGCCGGTTTTTCCAATGATTGCACATAGTTCTTGCCGATGCCTTAAATTTTGAAGTAGTCTTGAAAATTATTTAGTAGTTAATTTCGGGGAAAAAAAAAGGTTTTTAGTAAGGCTAGACTAAATTGGTGCTATTACTTAATTTTTATTGTTTGTTTAATAAGTGAATGATGAGTAGAGGAATGAAACAAACTTTATAGTTGGTACTTCCTTTTTTTAAATTTTTGGCGTAATAGATTTTTCAGGACTTCTTGATCTTTCCCTTTTGCGGTGCTTATATCTTTGATTATTTTAAAAATAAATATCGAATCAGATATTAATAATCAATATTTGACACTCACAATTTTGTATTTCGTTAAAAATTTTCTTAAATTTTTTAAAGGTTGGAGTTATGAAATGCAATATATTTTTGAGGATTTATTTCATTTTATACAAAAATTACATTGAGTTACTTTTAAAAAATATTTCAAGACTTATATTAAAATGTATAAAAAATTATTTTTCATACCACAAAAATCAATCTACACAATTTTTTTTTTAGATTTCACGCAAACTTACACGGTTTTACTCCCGTGCAACGCACAGGAGTGAAAACTAGTTGTTCTTACAAACCTTTTGGAGACAAATACAATTCTTTGTGAAAGGTTAAATGCAATAAATATGCTTTGTCTCCCAATGATAAATGATAAATATTTTAAAAATAAATAAAAATTAAATTTTTACTGACCCACTAACTATCTCTTTAACCCAGCTTAACCTAACATGCTAGTTACTTAATTAACTTGCAGAATATTTAATGCACAAGAATTGAACCTTAAACCTTATGCTTAAGAAGTTGAGATCTCAACCACTAGACTACTTAATTTGTTGTTCTTCATTCTCATTTTTATTTATATAAGATATAAGATATCTTAGTGTAAATCTTGCAATTAGTTGACTGCAAATTTTTAATTTGTTTGCAAAACATTTGCAGACAAAATCATGTGCCTACAAAAACTTTTTTTTTTTTTTTTTTTGGAAAATGTAACATTTGGCTTCAAATACCAAAAATTTGTAGGAAAAATCATATGTCTAGGAGAACTTTCTATTTTTCTGTGGAGAAAGATACCCTTGTGGTTACAAATTTTAATTTATTTGTGGAAAATTTGTCGGAAAAAATCATATGCCCACAAAGTAAATTTCTGTGGGGAAATGGAACTCTTGGCTACAAATTTTAATTTGTATGAAACGCGTAATACACCTACGAAATCCATTTTTTTTGTAGGGAAAGATATTATTTAGTTACAAATTATAATTTGTCGGAGAAAAATTTGCAGGAAAAATCATGTGTCTGCAAAATCCTAGTTTTTGTGAGCGGTAATTTTGGCCAAAAATATTAATTTATATGAACAATCATATGCATAATTTTTTTTTTTGTTTGTGGGAAACACTACCATTTAGCTATAAATTTTAATTTATTTGCGAAAAATTTATAGCGAAAATCACATGCATAAAAAATTGTTTTCTTTGTGAGAAAAGGTAATTTTTTGCTACAAATTTTAATTTGAAGAAAGACTTATATGCACAGGAAATGTATTTTTGATGGGAAACACCTCATTTTGCTAAAAATTTTAATTTGTCTTGGGAAAATTTGTAGCCAAAATCATATGTCTTCAAAATTGTTTTCTTTGTGGGGGAAAGGTAATCTTTGGCTACAAAATTTAATTTATTTCCAAAAAATTTGTAATGAGACATAAAAATTCTTGTAGTCGTTGTTACGTTTAAAATTAAATTTTTGTCTTTTATAAAAATTTTGGTGGATATTCTGTGTGTATGCACAGTTAAAACTCTTTACTAAGAACTAAGAAGTATTTTAGACGGTAACGTTAAAGCTTGTGAAATGGTAAACTCAGTTTGTGTTCATTCAGTTTTTTTTTTTTTTTTTGAAAAGGTGTTCATTCAGTTTGTGTTCATTCAGTTTTATTATATATAAATAAAATTTTGATTTTACAGAAAAAGTTCTTGCTCGATGTTGCATTCAGTAATTAATATATTACGATTATTTTAAATCCAATTTGGAAAAAGTAGAGTAATACATAAAATAATCAGCAACAAAACTAGTAGAGTAGGCTTACGAAGAATGGATTGCAACATTGTGAGCAAATATTTCGCTGTAGCAGTTGGTAATTGTAACGCCCCAAATTTTCTAATACTTTGAGGCATTACCATTTTTTTCCCATCAAATTTCTAAATATAAGTTGTGGAAACGCTTAAACAAATTTTCCCTTTGTTCGTCCATTACTTTTATTTATTTATTTATAAAATAACATAAAAACATAATTTCATAGAAAAAGACATCTTTATTCAATCATGCGAAACAAATAAGGGCATGTTCTTTGGGGCATTAATTTGATTTCTTCGATTTACGTGTTAAATGTGTGATCATATCGAAATTTGAAAAAAATATTAAATAATTAAATAAGTGGTTGTAAATGAAGAGAGAGAAAAAATTGATAAAATATGTATTGTATAGAGCAAGGTCTAAATCTTTGAATCCAAAGCAATTAAGTTGCACAGAAATACCCCTAACATGGTTTTTCAGGAACTAAGAAAAACAATCGTAAACATTAATTGAAATAAAACGGGAAATCCTTAACTTAGTTGTTCCAACAATAGGGAAATAAAGTAGAGGAAATTACACAAAATTGTTGTTTTTAATTTTCAAAATTAAAAAATCAGGGCAAATGTTGTTAATTGCTCTATATTATCTTTATGCATCCATCCGCCTATTGCCTACTGCTCTCTTTTCATTTTTTCTTTTTTTTTTGTAAAGGGAATTTGTAGTTATTTCAAATAATTTTGCACAACCATGCTAATACAATGTGGGATCCAATTCTTCAAATTACAATGCAAATTCCTTGAGATATAGCCCAATTAGCAATAGTGTGGGCAACTATATTCGCCTCGCGGCGTATATAGTTGCACGAGCCATTACCCACTCAGGCCAATAAGTCATTAATACTCATAAAAATAGAAAAATACGGGTGAAATGCCGTGAGAGATCGCAGGTTACCCACTAGCACATGACAATCCGCCTCCACCTCATGGATTGTAAATTGGTGTTCCTCGGCAAGGGGTAAACCATCTACCAAAGCAATTCCTTCTGGTAGCTCAATTGGCACTTGTCCTATTCGATAGTCTGACATATAAGCAATCACCTGCCCCTCGCTATTCCGAATCACCGTGCCAATGCCATAGATGCCCTCCTCAGCATGCACCGATGCATCCGTATTCATCTTCAAACAGCCTGTCCTTGGCGCTTTCCATTACGCACTTTTCGGTCTATTACGCAATGGGCATGGTGCATGAGTGGCAGTAATGGAACCTGGGAAATCCCTAATGATCATTGCCGCCAATAATTCCGGAGCTCGTCGTTTTCCCTCATGTACCATCTTATCTCTTTCGAACCACAAGAACCAAGCTGCTGTTGCTATTGCCATGATCTCATTCTCTTCCCATGTGGTCATGGGAACAATAGGAACAAAACCAAACACCACCCCCCCCCAACCCCCGGCACAATTTCTTGGATGTTGAAGGACTACGTATAATCAGATTGGACACAAATCTAAGAAGATTATTTCAGAAGACGCAATAGTAAGGCGCATAGGGGAATTGCTGAATGTAAGAGGACTTAGCATACATAGCTGATGAGAAGGGTAGAATCATTATATTCAAAGCAAGAAGCTTTTCTATTATCTTCAATTACATCTAGAGAGACATTCATCCAAAAAATTCGAATTTTCTGAGAGCAATTGCGGATTCCTTTATGAAAACTGTAATTTCTTGGCATAATGTTCAACTGAGCCAATAGTAATCACGAGTTCAAGAATAACTAAACAACTACGTTTATCCTCATTTAGATTAAAAATAATAATAATAAAATAAAATAAAAGAAGAAGAAAACTTCACTAGATGGTTAAGATTTTAAATTTAAATTATAGGATAATCAATCATAATTATAATTTACAGAAATATCAAAATTTTCAAAATGATATGACAAGAATACCCAGCAACTACTTTTAGATTATTATATTCCACAACGAAATCGTTATAATGAAGAATATAACAATAACAAAATCGTTATTTTACTAACGGTCAATTGGTCTCCCATCGATAGAAATTGACATTGTTGTAAATATTAATTAATATATAATAAATCAGTAATTAGAATTTGAGAAGTTGACAATCAATTAATGACGAGCTCGCAATCCTCTCTTACCTTCTTTTTAAAAAAATAAATGCCCCTACATTCCAAAATAATAGTACCAGCTCTCCACAATAACAGAGCTAGAGGTCGTTTTTACTGGGTCATTTTAATCCATCATTTTCTTCACTTTTTCAAATTTATTTGATTCTTATAATTTAACAGATAAACTTACAATTTATTTTGTCACGTTAAATATCACAAAACTTTCATTTGCACGTAAAAATCTGGATATTAGTTCAAACATATATAGGCGTGACTCAAAATTTTGAGTTACAACTTATGAAAACAAGCTGCTTAAACTTTGATTGGAGGAAAAAAAGTCGTAACTGAAGTTTAAACGTAATAGCAACAATTTCATTGGTAGGGGGAAATGCTTCAGTTGAGCGGTGGCACTCCTAAGCTTTGGGCAATACTGTTCATTCTCAGTTTCATAGCCTGTACAACAAATTGATTCACAAAGGTAAAATTAAATTAAATTAAATTAAATACAGCAGCAGTAGCAGCACTGTGATATTACAGTGTCGTGTTGAAGAGAAGATTCTAACCGTTACGCTCTTCTGGTGTGCATCCTTGTATGCCTCCGTTACCAGAAGAGAGAGCTTCTGCATTTTGCCAAAAAAGTTGCGCGTCATATCAATTCACTATTTTGCTCAGAAAGGGAATTTTTACTGAAATCAGACATTATTTAACAGCGAGGCACCACAAGATTTAAATCAACTTACTTCAGGTCCCAGTTCCATGGCAGCCTCAGTTATCTCAATTCGTATAGGTTCTTGTTTCCCAGATAGTGTTGCCTAGATAAAAATTCAATCAAAGATTGATTAAGCCCATGATAGCCTTCCTTTTTTCACTCATTTTTATACATTTTTATCCATTCTTCTTTAAATTTAAATTTGGTCAAACCAATCGCATCCACACATCTCGTGAGACCTACATGTATTACACAAATCTCCACTATTCAATTCCATTCATTCTCTCGCTCTTCTCTTTCACAAGAAAATCCATAAAAACCCATAAAAACTTCAATCCTATCATGGGCTAATTTCTACAAAGATCACAAAATAGCTCGGATAAGCATATGTACTTGCAGCTGGTGGGTGTATCCTTTCAACTAACATTGAATTGTCTAATTTCACAATTTTAAATTTTTAAGGAAGAAAATTAAAGTACCTTTACTAGTTCACCTTCACAGTAACCATCAATCTCCTCTCTGCATATTAGAACAAAACAAGGTGAGCACAAAAAAAAAACTTCACACAAGAATAAGCAAAGATGAGGAGCAGTCTTCAATTTGGTGGTCCATACGCTTCCAGCTCTTTCGTTATACGTACTGCCTCCACTTGGACAACCGTTTGTGCCCTCTTTACAGTCTCATATAGATTTTGCATGTTTCCGAATATTCCAGCCTATTTCCACGAGCAGCGGAATTTGACAGAGAAAAGGTTGAGAATTAGAGACTTTTGTAACGTAATATCTTCAGAACAAAATAATTACATTGCAAAATGAATATCTCTGTGGAATGGAAAAAGTAAACTCATTATCCTCAATGCAAAAAGACAGATTCTTATAACCAACATCAGTTACAGTTAGGTTGATGAACTCCCGGTGGGGAGGAGTTGTGTTGGTGGTTTTGAGACAGAGAGATTGAGGATGTTCAAGCACGGATGATCTAAAAACTAATAATGAATACAGGAAATCTTCTGTCAAACTAGTTTTCCATCAAGGCATAATTTTTATCCCAGGTAAGGCTTAAGAAATACAGAAATACCTTTGAAGATTCATTTTCAGTATTATCACCATTACCCTTTTTCCCACCAAATAGACCATGAACACGAAGAGATCTTCTAGCCTTCCCAGTTCGACTTGTAGGCCATGAAAAAATTGAAATAGCAATTGGATTGGTGCCCTGGTTTAATTTACCTGAAAAAGAGTATGACAAATGTTTACCTCAAAATACATTTAAATACCGACAATAGGATATCTCAAAGACTCAAACTAAACTAACTCTCGTTGAACGCATGAAAAAATTCATTCAACTTTTTTTTTTTTTTTTTTTGATAACCGTGGGACAGTCACCCCACTATTCCCACGAGGCCCTGGCGACTTGACCGGGAGACTGCCCCAGTGGCCCCAAGAAGTTTTCTGCTCTCGCGGGGAATCGAACCGGGGATTGGTGAGATCTCAAAGACTCATGCAATACCAATGATCCTATAATGCAGGCCACAGGAACCAAGTACATCCCTAAATTAATAGCCAACTGTAACAAGTTCCGTCAAGAAAAACCTTATCTTATCCGGTAATGAAGTGCTTGGAACTTCGAGAAAATACACTCTTACAACAGAAGGAGGAAAGCAATTTGCAGATTCCCATCGCAGGAAACAGGAAAAGAAAGTAAAGAGGTTTCAGTAGTATTATCTTTCCTGACTTTGCATTCAAAACAGTGCTTCAGCACTTTGGCTTGTTCGCCGCAAAGTTGGAAAATTGAAATCATAATCAGCTGATACAGTTCACCACTGTTACATGTCTCCTCACATTTGATATGACCTTTCTGACCTCATAATATTGCTTAGAACATAGAGTGCTCATCAATGCAACAATGAAAAACAAAACACTTCAAAGCATTTAAGAAGATTACTGAGCTACACGAATGGAGAAAAAGAATCTTGGGTGTGCAGGAACCAGAAGGTTCAAGCAAAAAACAGTCAATGTTTTGCAAGCCTTTGAAAAAGCGATAAACATTTTCATAAACAACTGTCAAAAGTTAAATCACTTTTTGTTTACATATTTTTCAGGACCTACAACTACTATCAAATTTCTTTACCACTTATTTCTATTTATTTAAACCGCTTTTTGTTTACATATTTTTCAGGACCTACAAGTATTATCCACTTTCTTTACCACTTATTTCTATTTATTTAAACAATACTAGGGCTTGTTATATTCATGTTAAATTTCATTAAGTCAAATTCACCTTTCCTTTCTCATCATTTTCAACTACTCATACATTAATTTGACAATTACTTTATATTTTTTAATGCATCTTCTCCAGATCTCATCCAAATACAAATTAAAGTTGATCAAATTTAATATGGATACAACAAGGCTTTATTATTATTATTATTGTTATTATTATTATTATTATTTAAAAATAGTAATAAATAAATAAATAAATAGAGCTTGCCAAATGCACTTGAATTTTGTTTCTCGAATGGTCATGACTCCTGATGCACCTTAGATGATGAGGACGTCTTACACACTAAATGCATCAGCACCACACTGCCAATCATCCGAGGTGACACAGTAAATCAGGATTTCACAACTCAGTCAAGGAAAGAAATATACAAAATCTGTGTTGAACAAAGTCGAGAAACCCTGAACCAGCTCAATCATGATACAGATGCTTCTATACTTAATATTCCAGGCAAGATGAATAATTCTTGTTATTCATGTTCAGAAACTGCAACTTATCAAGGTACAGAGAGAATAGGTTAGCCAAGGTGCTAAATTTTAGATAAATTTTGGTGCTTCCATGGAAACCCCTAATACTGTTTTAGTGGTCGTCCTCTTCAGGATAACAAAGTCAAGTGCTTGCTGCATTTTTTGGATGTACGACATGGGAATTTCTTTAGGGAGAACTTAATGATTTGACATAGGACTTGATCTAAGGGTACATTTTATTTCCTCCTTATCAACTAGTGGCAGCATTTTTATTTTGTTCAGCAGTAATAACTAATAACTTTCTGGTAGAACTTCCTCCTCCGCTGGATTTAATTAATATCATATACGTTGCCAAGAAATTACTAGCGGCTCATTGGCAAGAACTTATGCCACAATTCCTAAATTTCTATACATCCATTTATATATCTTTCACCCCTCATATTTCCAATATTAAAAACCTGTTTCCCCCAAATAATTTTAAAGAAGCGGGTTGGCAGACATAAGAAAAGACAACAGGAAAAACGTCTGCTCAAACAAATTTACAGCCCTGACGACCTTCGAAAATCGATTCAAATTTCATTTGCATTTCATTAGCTAATACTATCATAAAATCCTGTAGCAGTTCATTTAAAGCCAGACACGGTAGTTAGCTATCGAAATAAAATAGATAACAGAAAAAGCAAAAGGATAGAACTCACCAGAAGAGAATGTACAGGAAGAGGAAGAAAAATTGGCACTTCTACGTTCAACAATATGGTGAAATTGAGGTGTTAGAGTTGCACTTGAAGCCGTTGCCATCTTGATGCCGCTCATCGGTTATGCCACCAAAGACTATCGAGAATTACTCGCACAGAAAAGCAAGCACAGAGATGAGTTGGGATCTTTGGGAAGAGGACACGAGGGCGTGGATAGGGCACTATACTTTTTATCCAAATCCAAAGTAAATAAATTCTCACCTATTAAATTCTTATTTCGTTTTTCTTTGGAAATTCCAAGTCCTTGCAATGAGTTAAAAGGAAACAATAGTTTGACCAAATTTACGATTTGAGAATGATGGTGAGAATAACCAATGGCCGGGGCTGAATGCAATCTTTTTTTTTCTAATTGCACCTACTTTGTTAAATACATTCTTCATTTCTTTTATGAAACCCAATTTACTTAATATATCCCGAACGGTCGAGCAATCTTGAGATTGTTCGACCAACACTGGTCGACCATTTCATTTCATGTTCGGTGAACTAGTGCAGAACATAAAGTGAAATGCCTGGCTAGTGCTAGTCGAATAATGGTAATCAGTGTTTGCAAATGTGATTTTTATGTGAAATAGATAATGAAAATCACTCACATTCTTTGTGAGTATCGAATTTTGATGGTGCATTGTGAGAGTTGAGATGAGAGTTGGAGAGGGAACAAAGTTGAGAGTGATAGGGTTGAGATGAGTTGAGAGTGCAGGAAAGTTCCGGTTCCAGACGCTGGAACTTCCAGCGGGAGAGAGAAAGAGATAGCTCAGGGGGGGTGTGTGGGCCCCCCGCCCTCAGGGGGGCCTGTGTGTGAGGGGGCCCAGCGCTGGAAGGGAAGGGAACAGCCAGGGTTGAGAGTGATAGAATTGGGAGAGAGAGTTGATAAGAACCACTGTGGGTGTATTTAGTAAGTTAATAGGGAAGGGTGTGTATTTAGAAAGTTTATTTTTATTTAAAAATAAAAAAGGGTAGAATGGTTATTGCATTGAAGATATTTTTAACCCAAAAAATTTTGAGGTATATTTAGAGAAAAAAAGGGGGGTGCATTTAGCTCCACCCATAACCAATAATTAGATAATTGTTACACATGAATCTAACAATTCCTTTTCTTTTTAACAATTTACTAGTGTTTGCTCCCGCGTCGCATTATTCTTTGATAAAATAAATAATAAAATATTGAAAAAATATTTTGATTTCATTTTTTTCCAATTCAATTAATGAAACTTGAATCAAAACTAATAAAATTTATTTTTCTTATTTTTCTTTTTTTGCAATTCAATTCAATTAAGGTGAATAATTTTCGAAAGATTTCTTGAATCAAAACTAATAAAATTAATTTTGCAAGATATTTAATCGAAATATAGGAAAAATTTATTCTGCAATTTGTGTTAAAAATAAGTTTTATTTATGATAAAATTCTTGTAGTATCTCTTACTTATAATCGAGGACTGCAATCATTAATTAATTGATTCTCAATTAGATAAATTTTGTATCTAATAAACATGAAGTAGTGAAATAGTAGAGCAATCATGTCGTAGACTCATAGTGAACTTGAAAAAGAAAATTTATAAATATTACGTTAAAATCGTTACTATTTTTAGACCAAACTTCCTTATTAATGATTAAATTATTCTTATATAATTTGCTGATAATGACATATCGAGTACTTCAAATATTTTCCAATTTCTAAATTTTAAGTTCATAAATTTATTTAAAAATTAAATATTTTAAAAAGATAATTCAATATTCGAAAAAATAAATATTAATATTTTTTGTGTAAACATTATTATGTGTAGCGGAAAAAATAAAATGTGAGAACTCAAATTCAAAATTATGTTATAATAATTATGCTATCGTAATAATTTTTAGCACAAATGATAATAATAGCAGTTATAAATAAATCAAAATTTGAGCACAAATTTAATAATAAGTCTTATAAATAAAAAAAAATTACAGTCACTTTAATTATAATTGTACATGCACCCCACCATTATTCATAATTATTAATATTTAGAAAATAGAATCAGATAACAAAAAATTTCCCTTTGAAGAGTCGGATCAAAACCGATAAAAATTAGTCAAAGCAGTAGAAAACTGATAGAATAAAATATAATAATGAATTTTTTTCAAAAAAAAAAAGCAATATTTGCATGTATGGGCCCAATTGATAAAGCTCAAGTCATTGCTTCTCAAGACATGAAGGAACCCAACAGTTGTATTTTATAGATAACAAAATCTCTCCTTTTTGAATCACATTTTGATGAGGGACTCTTCATCCACTTAAAAAAGAAAAAATAAATGAAAAATAATAAATTAAATGGCATAAACGTTATTATCAAAAAAGATTTACATTTACATTTACATTGACCAATAAGATAAGAATAAAGATAAATCTCATTCTAGATATATATTGTATAATTACGGTGAAAATGGAAGCAGGATAATACATAGTTTTTAGTTATTTATTTAAAAAATAGAAAACAAAAAAAGAGGAAAAAAATGAAAGTTTTTTTTCCCCTAAAGTGGTTGTTCTCAATATGGAATTTTATGGATTTCATACTATTTATGCATTCTTATGGAATTTGTAGATTTTAATAGAATTCTATAGAATCCTTCAAATTCTGATTGAATTATATGTCATAGACTTCTGTGAATTTCAATAGATTTTAGTAGGACTAGTACTATACCCGTGTGATGCATGGACAAAGTATAATTTTATTTATAATAATGTTAAAATTATTTATTAGACAATGGAAATGAATAAACACAAAATATATCCCAAATTTGAATTAAGTAAAAAATTACATTTGAAATATTTCTTTGAAAACAGCATTCTTCGTCATGTTTGTCACATATAAGAACCTCCAATCCTACACGACTTATAACTCTAGATATTGCCAAGTATAACTGTTCAAGACTAAATACCGGCTTTTTTTAACAAAAGGGCAACTTGCAAGAGTGACGACCTTTGACTTTTGTTGATAGTTATAGCAAACAACACAATCAAGGAGAATTGTGGTCTAACATGAAAGTAATCTAGCATCAAACAGAGTCAAAGACAATCTTGGTATAACAACTTTCTCAATTGCATTGGCACCAGACAAAATTTGGGCCACCACGATTTTTTTGAACACGGATTTTTGAATATTAAATTTTATATAATTTATGCAATGTGGATTGTGTATTGTGTGAAATTGCGAGATCTTTACACAAAGTATTTATAGGTGAAATTAAGCATATTGATTTTTTGGTAATGGAAATTTTTGCAAAATGATTGAGAAATTTTCCCTCATCTAATTTTTCTTTAACTAAATATATGTGTATATTTAATAAATGTTTGAGCAATTTAATCTTGTTAATATATATATTTTATCTTTCAGTAATTGCAGAAACTAAGATTAATTTTTTTTTAAGAAAACCCATGAATTTTAGCTAATGTACATGCATGAATTCATGCCCAATTTGTAAAAATTACATTTATTCAAATTTTTTTTCCATGGTAATATGATAATCGCAATTCAATATTCCTTGTTCATATACTCGAATATTTAGTACCTCGTTATTTTTAGTAGACGCACTAGTTATTATTATTTGTTTAAATTATAAACTCTTAAACGAAAATTATGGTTAACACATTTCCCATTTTTATTATTTTCTTTAGCATTAATTATTTTTTTAAGTGATTTTCAAAATCATGAAATGGGACATGAAAATAATTTTCTGATTCTTTTCTAATTAATTAATTATTATTAATTGTTTAACTACTCAATTTCCTTATCTTAAAAAAAAATGCTCACTATTTAAACCTTTCAATACATATTACCTGTGAAAACTATCTAAAACTACTTATTTAACATGATAAAACTAAAAAAAATTCTGATTAATTTTTTGAATCTGTAAAAAAAAAATTTTCTAAGACAGAAAACCATTGCCAATGTGACATTATGACAAGTTGGCATTTTAATTTTTTTTAAAAGAATATATATATATATATATATGTATATATATATATATAATTATTTCAAAAATTAAAATCTATATAAAATAATTAAAATGTAAATTATAAAAGTTAAAATGTATATAGAAAATATTAATCCCCATTTTCAAAATTAATTCAATAGGTATTGTACATAAAATAATTTTAAAAAGATATATAAATCAATTTGAAAATTAGAATACATGTAAAAAATATATATACATATATAAAAAATAAAATGAGGAAAATAATAGAAAATGCAAAAAATAGAATAAATTAAATAATAAAAATAACTAAGCCCTACAAAATAATGCCAAATGTAACCTTGCCATATATGCACTTTGCCTATGCGGCATTTCAAATTTTATTAATAGTTAGATTAAAACATATATAAAATAATTAAAATATAATATCTAAAAATAAGAAAATATATAGAAAATATTAATTCTCATTCTCAGAAGTAATTGAATAGGTGTTGTCTATAAAAGGATTAAAAAAATTCTATAAATTAATTTGAAAATTATAATACATGTAAAAAAAATAAAATACATATAAAAAATAAAATAAGGAAAAAAAGATTAAATAAGAAAAGTAGAATAAATTAAATAATAAAATAATTAATCTATAGAAGATAATGTCAAATATGACCTTGCCACCTAGGCACTTTGCCTAGGTGACACTTCAAATTTTATTAATAGTTTGATAATTAAAATATAATATCTAAAAATAAAAATATATATAGAAAATATTCATTTTCATTTTCAGTACTCATTTAGTACGTATTGTATATAAAGGATTAAAAAATTATATGAATTAATTCAAAATTTTGAATAAATGTAGAAAAAAATAAAATACATATACAAAATAAAATAGGGAAAACAATATTAAATAAGAAAATGAGAATAAGTTAAATAATAAAAATAATTAATCCATAAAAGATCATGCCAAATATGGCCCTGCCAGCTAAGCACTTTGCCTAGGTGGCACTTCAAATTTTATAAATAGTTTGATTTGTTGAATTTAAAGTTTCCCAATAATGAGCAATAATGGATATTAAAATTTTGCAATGGTCCATATATCTTTAATTGAGTTTGTTATTATATTTATACAATTCATGCGATAAATTTTGGTATAGAATAAAATAACACAAATGTGAACTAATCTATATATATCTATATAATACTATGGTATTTCACCCTATTTTTTAATTCATTTTTAATTATTTTTTCTATTTTAAATATATTTTTATTTAGTTTCCTGCTCAAACTTAGTCCAGCTATTTTTCTACTTGGGTAATTATATATGCACCACACTAATTATTAAATCACCACATTTTATCTATACCCCATTTAAAATAATTATTTTATAGATACACCACCCTTACTTGACAACTGTATCCCTAATGTAAACTACTATTTTGTTGGACAAATATATCTCTAATACTTTAATACATCCCATACAACATAAAATTCTTTTTGATTTCTTCATCATTCAAACATTTCCAAAGAAACTACCAGTTGGCTCCAGGCGATCGGAATTCATCATCATTCAAACATTTTGATGAGATATGACTTTTTGCCTTTCTGTGATAAACTTCACAAATTGCACTTGAATTCAATTTTATAGGATTATTATGCTTTATATGTTAAAATTAAATTCAAAATATTGTTGAATATACCAAAAAAAGGAAAAAAGGAGCACTAACGGTGAGAACTTCATATACTTCCAAAAGAGAGAAAAAAAAATAGTGCATACCTTCACAAAGTTGGAATGGTGGAGATTAATGGATGACTTCATATGCTTTGAAAAGAAATCTTTTTGTTTCTTGATGTTTCAATCTCCACGACGACAATGGATATTGGGCAATGTTCATTTTTTGTTTACGAATACTGGGCAACTTTTTTACACATTAATTAAAATTTTAAATTAAGGTTTCAGGGTTTCTTATGATGGATTTAAAATTAATTGAGGTATTAAGATTTAATGTGGTGTACATATAAATACTAATAGATGAGTTGTGTTAATGTGGTGTATATAAATAAATATATTAGAGAATTATAACTAAGAGGTTATTTAGGTAAACCTACTTACGTCTCTTTTAGTAAACAAAAAAATTATTAAAAAATGTGGTGCACCAAAAAGATCTTGTGGTGCATATATAATTACCCATTCTACTTTTCTTTTTCTTCTTTTTTTCCCTTCTTGTCTCACGTTTGACACACCTTTATTCCCCCACGCGATTTTCCTTTCTCACCATTTGTATACGCCTCTTTCTTTGCCTTGCTTTAGCCGAAAATCATGGAGATGATGAGGTAAAGCTTCAATTTCGCATCAAGCAATTCGAATGAAATCCTCCAAATTTCAACCAACCTTCAATCTCCAATAATTATGATATCTCTAATATCTTCTGCTCAAATTAGAAGATCTCATTCTTATGCTCAAATGCTTTCTCTGCAAATTGCCACTCGTTTGACTCCTATCCATCTGCTTGGGAGTCACATGTAGGACCTGTGATTTTTGTTTTAAGGTTGGGACAACCTGGTATCTGAGTTCTAGACCGTTCAATTAGAGAGGGTAGAGGCTTTTCTATTACAATTAGGGTCTAGCTAAATGTGCACCCCCAATCCCACTTTTTACACCCCTAAACCATTATTTCCAAATATACCCTTAAAAAAAAGAGGCAAGAAATGATGCCTGCAATTTGGCTATGGCTTCTCATCTTCACACCCCTTTCCCCACCTTCTTCAGCTTCTTCTGCCCCCACATTCCCCCACACAGCAGTTGAAGCTTCTTTAGCTGCCATTGAAGAAGCTGACAAAACTATATAAAAAAAACACTTCGGATGCGATTAATGGCAACCAAAGGTCGCCGAAGAAGACACACAGAGAAAAAAGAGGGATGAACGGACAAAAAAAAAGGGTGCTTTGACCGAAAGGGTCGAAATTCAAGCATGAATTTTGACCCCTATGGGTCGAAATTCAGCCTTGAATTTCGACCCATAGGGGTCGAAATTCATGCTTGAATTTTGGCCCCTTCGGGTCGAAACTTCCCAAAATATGCAGATTTCTTTTTTTTCCACTTCTTCTTCGTCGTTCCTTGGTTGGCTGCCATTAATGGCAACCAAACTTTTGGCAGCCACTAATGGCAGCCAACATTTTTATTTTTCTTTTTCTTGTTTCCAAGGGTTATGGGGGTG
The DNA here is from genome assembly GCA_018223645.1 of Jasminum sambac. Lineage (NCBI taxonomy): Eukaryota > Viridiplantae > Streptophyta > Magnoliopsida > Lamiales > Oleaceae > Jasminum > Jasminum sambac. The sequence continues at coordinate 30,310,552 of CP073640.1, forward strand.
TTTGGAGTAGGAATGAGAGAATAAAAAAAGAAGATGAAGAAGATGGGGATACAAAGGTAATTTTCAATTTTTTTAAAAAGTGGGGGTGTAGAAGTAAGTTTGGGGGTACCTTTAGATGGACCTTTACAATTATTTGTTAATTAGATTTTTTTCTTTTTCTACTTTCCGATCATCTCTATTTGAGTTTTTATTAGTAGATGCTTTCTCTTCCTCATGTATATAGGCTCAAATAATCATTTCTTTTTGAAGTATTAGCTTTTGACAATTTATCTTAGTAAAGATTGTTTTCATTTCTTATACCATTGGGCTTTAGAAATTTTTTGGTATAATTCTATTTGTTGTTTGTTGAGATAATTGATACATGCCCAGGTATGCCTTATACATATTATGATTGCTATCATAAAAATAATTACATCGATTTAATAATATTGTATCTTTTTTAGTTTTTGGCCAAGACTAGTTGTTTCTTACTTTACTCGATTTTCAGAGCTATTAATTTGATTTGATTTTATTTTTTTAACTCTTGGTATTCTGGTTTGTCATCTCCAGTATTGCTGCTTGCTTGCTTACTGTGGGATGCACTTTACTTGGAAAGTGGATTCTTCATTGGGGAGTTAATTACATAGGTCATAGGTGATGTGGGCAGGTTTGCTTTCATTGTGATATTTCAGAAAGAATAATGCTATTGGGACATTTTTCTTGACCCCTCCATGACCACCTACTTCTTTTGACCATGGGTTGACAAAATAAAAGAAAAGAAAAGAGAAAAAAATTCAAAACGGGAGGGAAAGAAAGGAGGGATTGGACAGAGAAGGCAAATGAGGATCGCACACATGCCTTCAAATCCCTAATTTTCTTTCAGCTCAATTTTCTTCCTCTCTCTTCAATGCCAACGCCATCGCCATTTGAAACTCACAAATTCTTCCTTCCCTGCAACGCCCATGGATTATTCGCCGGTGAACATGTTCGACCAGCCGCTGACGTAGTCCGACCAAGTTGCCGAGCCACCGATGCAGTCCGACCAGCGGCCGACGCAGCCAACACACGATATTTCATCGCACTTTCTTACTTCAATCCCGGATTATTAAGGGATAAAATATGATTTCCTAAATATTATTTAAAGTGTGTGTAATTTGGATGACTAATTAAGTTGTCATTTTTATGAATATGTATGCTAGTCGTTTGAGAGCATATTTTTGTGATTCAAGGTTGATTAACAACTCAATCTTTGATCTAATTTGTGAAGAATATTGAGATTTTTTTTTAATATTAGGGAGTTATAATCTAGAGTTTGTTGTTTTGGGAAGTTTAAATGAGCCTAGAAATTTTGTATTTATATTGTAAAATTACTCTATTAAAATTCTAGAACTTTACTATCTTGTTGACTTTTATCTATATATATATTCGAACAATTATAGTCATCCTAACATGGATTTCTATTGGGGGTAGTGGTTAGCTTAGGGTAACATAGACGATTTTTTCTTTTACCTTGATGTATGAATAGGCAAATTTTTAATTCTTATGTTACATTGGGTAAAAGATTTTTTGTTTGGTTTTCTTAAAAATAGCTTATGTAAGCTCCTTTGATAGACTTTAACTGATGAAGTTATTCCAATACCAATTTGATTAATTTCGTACTAAATGCAATGTATTGGTTCACTGCGAAGAATTCCAATATTATGTATACAGTTTCTTATGCAATTGTGTGTACAGGTTTTGAGGTTTGTGAGCTCAATAGTTCAATGATGTATACAAATATAAGTGGCGAGGTCGATACAGTAAATGTAGAAGGGAATGAAGTCGGTAAGGAAATTGGTCATGCATCGAACAATAATCTAGAAAAGAACTAGTGGTTGGAATGAAATTTGGGACTATTGACGAGCTGTATGAATTTTACAGAAGTTATGGTCAACGCATGGGCTTTCCTATTAGAAAAATATCTTCAAAAGAGGGAAAAATGATGGCATTTTAAGAAGTGTGACACTTGTGTGTGCTAAAGAAGGTAGTAGAAAAAGTTGTTCTAAAGATCAATTGGAGCCTCGACCAACAATGAAAAGTGGTTGTAAAGCGAAAATTACAGTAGTTATTGATGTACGTGGCATATGGCAAGTCAACACAGTGTTTCTTGATCACAATCATGACAACAGTCCTATGGAATCAAGGTTGTACAAATACAACCGTGTGTTGAATGAGAGTGCTAAAAGGCAACTCATGATAAATGATTTATCCGATATTCCCGTGCATAAGAGTTTTCAATCAAATGTTGTAGATGGTGGATATGACAATATGACATTTACTGATAAGAACTGTCAAAACTATGTCGAAGAGATGCGGAGGTTACATCTTGGCGAGGGAGATGCCGCCACAATATTGACTTATTTTACAAAAATGTAATCCAAATGCCCAGGGTTTTATTTGATTATTGAGGTCTACTGCAAAGATAGATTGAAAAATGTGTTTTGGGCTGACGGTAGGTATAGACTTGCATATAAAGAATTTGGGGATGTTATCACATTTGATACCATGTATTTAACAAATGAGTATGACACGCCGTTCACCCCATTTGTTGGTGTAAATCATCATGGAGAGACAACTATGCTTGGCTGCAATTTAATTTGCAGTGAGGATGCTATGACTTTAAGTGGCTATTTAGAACATGGTTCGAATGCATGGAAGATCAGGGCCCGGCGGGGATCATTATCGACCAGGATAAGGCCATGAAGATTGTGGATTGTGGCACATAGTGAAGAAGATACCTGAAAATTTTGGATACCACACTGAGAAAGCAAGTGTTATGCAAACAATGAAAGTGGTCGTACATGACTTGCGAACTCTAGAAGAATTCAAATGGAGTTGGGGTTGTATGCTTGACAAATATTCCCTAGGAGATAATGACTCGCTTGCTAGCTTGTATGTTGAGAGACAACGTTGGGTCCCATATTTTTTGAAGTGTAGTTTCTGGGTTAGGATGTCCACAACCCAACAGAGTGAGAGTGTCAATGCAGTCTTTGATGCTTACGTCAATTTGAAGACCTCTTTGAAGATGTCTATTGAGCAGTATGAAACAGGCACTTAGGAACAAGGTGGAGAAGGAATTTCAGTCATACTTTAAATCCTACTCGCAAGTGGTGCCATGTGTTGCTATATTTGAAATAGAGGAGCAATTTCAATCAGTTTACACTTTGAGAAAGTTCAAGGAATTTCAGGATTAGTTAACTGGAAAGTTGTATTGCGAGATCATCTCTACACATGAATTGCAAGGGGGACTTGTAGGATGAGGCCGTGCAAGAGGCACAAAATACGTGGCGCAGGAAGAGTTCAAAGTTCACAACATATGAAGGCAAAGAAATGTTACTATTTTGTTGAAGAAAGAAGATTTCGATATAGCTTGCTCTTGCCACCTATTTGAGTTTCGTGGTATTATTTGCAGACATGCTGCTGCTGTTTTAATTCAAAATGGTGTCAAATCAGTCCCTCACAAGTATTACGACTGCACTTTCTATTTATAATGCTATTTACTATTTTTGAAGAACTGTTATATTGTTAAAACCCTAAAAAGCAACCGGATCGGATAACCCTTTTTCTTTCTGTAGTTATTGGAAATTTTATTGCTTTATAAATGCATTATATTATTCTTCATTCAATGTCATATTAGTTCTATGGATGATTTTGATATGGAAAACCTCTACTACATGCTTGGTTCTAATTGTAGGTACATTCTGAGAAGATGGAGGAAGATGTTGTTAGACTTTACAAGAATGTAAAAATCAATTATGATGGTCTACAGAGCACTTCTGAGCAGCTTATGTATGAAGATCTTTTCCGTGATTTCTTGAACGTTGCAACTATGGCAGCAGAAGAGGAGGAGAGTTATCGAAAGATGAAAGAGTGGATTGCAGCACAACCATCTCATGCCACAATTTCAAGAGTAAAACCAAGTTGAGACAGTAATCTTCTTCCAAGTAGGAATAGTGCTAGCATGGATTCTAATTGCACTGAAGAAGAGCAACAAGCTTCAGTTAGTCGTGTCTTGGACCCAAAGTGGTCAAAGAGAAAGGGTGCTCCTCCAAAAAATCGTAAGCTAGGGCCACTAGAAAAGGAAGCAAAGAAGAGCAAGGTATGTTCATCGTGTTTCATTTCAAGTGCAAAAAACGTTTAGTCTGTAAATATAACTTACTAATTCAGCAATATGAGACTATTTACTCATGCAGCCACGTTCAAAGCCTACTGAACAAATGGCCGCTGCATTGAGCACAAACCCAGTTGGCCAAGTATTCATACAGCCACCGACAGAGATGCAGCAATATCTATTCTTTAATCCCGGATATTTTTAGCATCAATTAATGGTATGCCCAAATTTTAATTATTAACATCTCCAACAATTTGCAAATAGCTTTCGACAATATAATAATTTTCATTAATTCTTTAGGGTGCTCATTACCAACAATGGAGTCCAACTGGAGCAATGAATTTGGTGCCTATCTTTTCAACAGATCAACATAACATTGGACCACTGAACTTTGTGCCAAACTATTCGACGGATCAACATAATCATGATACAAGTGGAACACAAGACATTGTAGATAAGTGATAATAATGTATTATATGCCTTGTGCATTTTGTTTTCCATAGCATGCGGGTGTATAGGGCTGTCATGTGTCGTATTCATTACTTTGTATGTTTATTGTGTTCGGACCATATCGTAGATTGGATGTATTATATTATTGTGTATTGGATAACTATCTATGATGAATTATGGTTCTACAAGTGAAGATCTGAAGCAGCAAATAGTAGCAGCTAACAAAGTTGCTGCTTAACACAACAGTAACAGATCGCCGCTTTAGCGGCGAAGCAGAAGCTACCGCTTAAGCAACACCAACACAAGAGCAACAAAGAAATGCTAACACAAAGAAGAATTAAAGTCGCTACGAGGAAGCAAAGAAAGTCGTTGAGCGGCAGTCAATAAGCCGCTAAGTAGCAAGAATGCAACAAGAGGTCGGACCTGTTGTTGCTTAAGTAGTAGCAACAGAATACTACCGACTACTTGAAACATTACTATGCAAGGTAGAATGGAATATAAGGGTGTGTTTGACTGGGCAATGTTTTCCAGGAAAAAACCACTTTTCCACATTTTTCAGGTTTTGGTGTGTTTGATTGCATTTTATTTTTCCTGGAAAAGCTTTTCCAACTTTTCTCGAAATCCGTTCTTTTCCTTGTTTTGGAGGAAAACGTTTTCCTTGGAAGGGAGGTGGTTTTTGTTTTCCGGGAAAAGTTTGACACTTTTTTTTCTTTTTTTTAATGAACAATTTACTTTAACCATAAAGATAAGAAAAATGATCAAATTTCAATAAAAAAAACCTCAAAAATAAGGAAAATAATATTATTTTTCAACTTTCAAATTAACCCAATCAAACACCCACAACTACCATTTCCCTGGAAAACCTTTTCCCGGAATTCATTTACCCGGAAAACGTTTTCCTTCTAACCATTTTCCGGTTTTGCAATCAAACACACCCTAAAAGTTACACAACAGATTACTACTTGAAACATTACTAGCCGATAGAATCTAAAAGTTACACAGCAGATTACTATGCAACACCAACCACTTGAAACATTACAAGGTAGAACATTTAACTAATAATAGGGTCCTAAATTATTACCAGTGAGTAACACCACTACCAAATCACTTTATAATTCACACCACTTAACACTGCTTCAAAATCAAAAAAGCCAACAACAATACTACCACAATAACTACAATGGGAAACATATTTGAGAACGATCCCAATTGAATACTATCATTCTTCAACCTTACAACTTCTTCCTTCAAAGATCTAACTTCCTCTTTGTAAGTTCTTATCTCATTTTCATAAGATTCAATCAATGATTCATCTATTGCTCATTTACTCCTCAACATAACTAAATCATCTACCATTAGGGGGACCAATCTTCGACCTTTAGGACATATATCGGGATCAACCCAACGAAAAAAATTACAGCCACCATTCCTTCTTCTAGCACATCTAGCAAATCATCTTGCTTTGTTGGCTCGCAGTGAAGAAATACTTCCCTTGATGCAATTTGGTTCCATTGCCTAATACATGGAAAACTATTTATACCAGTGCTTTATCGTGCCTACATTAAAACATAAAAATAAAAATAAAAATTTAAAAATCGAATTCGAATTTATATGAAGCAAAACTAGAGAGAGGTTGGAATTGAGACAAAACCTGTGAAGAAGACGAAGATGATGAGCCTTCCATTGTAAAGTGTCAACCTCGAATTTCAAAGGATATGAACCTCTTTAAAGATTTTCCCAAATTTTAGACCAACGAGCTCAACAAGTCCAAAGTTGACTAGCCTTCTATTACCTTCTGAAGTAGACACAAATCAAGTTCTAAGAGCTCGTTTATTGACTAATCAAAGGATCCAGTTGACATTTTATTTTACATAATAAAAGTGAAAAGGGATTGTGTTCCATATGGTTTGATATACACATGTGTTTTCATATTCTACATTGCATAGCTATGAAAAAATGATTCTCGGTAGATAATATTCACAATCCATTTTACATACTCAAAGAAAGCAGAAATAATCGATAAAGTTACCAAAAAGGAATAAAACCAGGACAAGAGTATTGTGAAATAATGTCCCATGACATTGTACCATAGATCCGAGCAGTAATATGCAAATAAAACATCTCAATTTTTTCACCTTCTAAGATGAAACTCAAAGAATATAGTTAATTAAAGCACAACAGGAAAATGAAACCTTTCAAAGTGAAACCTTTCTTTCAAATCTCCAAATGATTTCAACAACCTGAAACACAAAAATGACATGAATAAGAACATGATTGGATAACAAGAAAAATAGCAACTCTTTAGCCCCGAACATGCTGCACAAGTTCCACGAAATCAAGTAATTTAGTTGGGAAATTGAATTAGAAGCTGCAAGATGTCGTTTCAGACTAATTGGGGATTTTAATTAGTTAATTAAGAATGTCTTTATTTTGTCTTAAATGCCTTCGTTTCTAGACGTACAAATTGGATTATTGAGCAAATTTGCCTTCTTCCTCAACCTCTACTTCTAAATTCTCTCTTCTCAAACCTGCTTTCTTGTAATTTCAACTGGATTTGGATATTTTGTTCGAATCCCAACATATAATCCAATAAAATTGATAATTATTCTTCCGTTTCTTAGCTAAATTCTGCCCAAATCTGTGATCATTTGTTGACCCCATAACAAAATATTTCTCAGGAATTTCTAAGAGCATGAAACTCAACTAGTAGTGCTCGACTACTAAATTCCTAAATTTGGCACAGTGCTCGATTACTAAATTTGCACATTGCTTATTTAAAAAAAAAAATCGCACATTGCTCCACTACTCAACTTTATGGGATTCTTCATAGAGCAACAATGTAAAATGCATAATCGCAAGTAATATGGGATTCAATAGAAAAAGGAACAGATCGCGAATCGCAAGCAATTTGAATACCTAATTTGGACGACTGTGGAACAAGTGATAGGAAAAGATAGCGAGGCACTAGGAGGGAAAGATAGTGAAGGTTTAACAAATTTCCGGTGGCCGCCTTTAAGAATTACGGCTATTCAAAATTTTGAATTTTATTGGTGCGATGCCGATCCTGTTTCCGGAAATCCCCTTCAAACGTTTACCGAGCACAGAATTGCGGTTGAAGAGAGGAAGAAAATTGAGGTGGAAGAAAATTGAGCTGAAAGGATTGAGCTGAACGACAATTAGGGATTTGAAGGTACGGGTGTGATCCTTTTTTGCCTTCTCTGTCAGATCCTCTTTTCTTTCCTTCCGTTTTGGAATTTTTTTCTCTTTTCTTTTCTTTTATTTTGTCAACCTATGGTCAAAAGTAGTAGGCGGTCATGGAGGGGGTCAAGAAAAACATCCCAGTAGCATTATTCTTTCACAAATTTAACTTTTCCTAGTTGGGGTCAGCTCTTGACATAGTCTGTGTTCCTCAAAATAAAATTTTAATTCAATGGTTGCAGTGAATGGGATCAACCCCCTCCGAATATGAGACCACTAGGTTCAATTATAGTGAAGGTAGTAAATATTCCTTATTATTGATTTTTAATAATCTATATATTAATCAACAAAAGCCACTTTCGGAGGAAATTTTCCCGCTTATATTTCAGCTTTTGTAAAGTCTCCCAAGAGACATTCCCTCTATTGGTTGATTTTTAAATTAAGATTTGGCTTTCCTGCTTATGAAACTTTCCCTCTATTAGTAGATTGTTTTAATTAAGATCTTATTGTTTTTTCTTTCATAATCCATATTAAATTCTTTAATATTATCATTAATGGCCATGAATCTTATTAAATCTATTAATCTATATTCCAAATAATAATGATAATAATAATAATAGTACACCCTATATATAGAGAGTGAGAGTTTTAAATTATTTTTTAATTAGCATAATCGATTTTCCTATCTAAATGTGGGAGATTTTGTTTTAATTTTTTTATTTATATTAATCTTTCTAATTTAAAAATTAAATTCGACCAATTAATTAGTCTGGAAATAATAAATTATATTTACAAATAATTAACTAAGAAATGAATATTACTTAAAATTAATAAGTTTACTAAGATTTAATTTTAGTATGATACAAAATTACAATCCATTAATTTTTAAACAACAATTAAACGAAATGTGTATAGTTAAAATATAAACATTAAATTGGACCATTAAGTAATTTTAGATATAATTAATTATCTAATTATTTTTACAAACCCTACAATCTTTCGAGTTTAGAACAATTCGAACCCCATTTTTGTAATGTGGAACCCCCAGTCTTTAAATTAAGTGTTACTGGACCACCCCCCAACTGATGGATTCTATCCAATTCAGCCATTAAATTGGATTTTTTTTAATCTTTTTATTTCATAATTTTATATCTTTTTGAACTTTACAATTTTAACTTTAATGTTTTGCAATTTAGTCCTACATTTTTTAATTTCACAATTTCAACATTATTTTTGAAAAATTAGCGGAAATGGTCCATAAATTTTACAGTTGTTGGGAAATTGATATGAAATAAAAAGGGTGCGTGATATTAATTTCATCAAATTAATTAATTTGATACTAATTTATTTGGTATGTAATTAATTTTATTGAATTTATTTGAGATTGATTAAATAATTTTTATCGAACATTTTCAACATAGTAAAAAAACTAATAAAATATAATTAAAAAAATTAAAAAAGAATAAACAAATGAACAAAAACCCAGCCCTGCACAAGCCATACCAAACCCCACTTCCAACCCAACCCAGCAACACCCACTTTACTAGCGATAATCTAGCGGGTTTTCTCCCGATTTTAACGCATACAGGATAAGTCGTTGGCAGGCGGTAATCTATTGGCTGTACTATATAAGCTGGTACAAACAACTGATTGTTGATTAGCAAATCAGAAGGAAAACCCGCTATTTGCTGGTATAATCGGCAATCTCAAGCCTAGGGGCTTTCCTTGATTGCCAGGCGGCAAATTCAAGGTTGTGTTTAGGGTTTTTAATTTTTATTTTATAGTTTTTATATTTTATTTTATTATTTCTCTACATTCGATATAGTTTTTTACAATGATAAATTTGTAGTAAAATTTTATGGAGATAAAATAATTATATTTATTGTTAACTATTAGTTAAAATTGAAATGCATGTGTTTCTAATGCTAAGGAAAAGTTTGAGAAATTATGATATTAATGCGAAGAAATATTATTTTTTTGAAATTTTTTATAAAAATTATTTAATAAGTGTGAAATAAATTCGAAAAAATTAATTATAGATCAAATAAAATTAGTATCAAATTAATTAATTGAATAAAATTAATATCACGCTACCTTTTTATTTCGTACCAGTTTCCCAACAACTGGAAAATGACCATTTCCATCAATTTTTCAAAACTAATGTTGAAATTGTGAAATAAAAAAATTAAGACTAAATTGCAAAAAAATTAAAGTTAAAATTGTGAAGTGCAAAAAAATTTATGACTAAATTGCAAATGGTTAAAATTTGTGAGGCTTTAAAAAGATTTAAAATTGTGAAATAAAATAATGTTTCAAGTTTTACCCCCAAACTTTAGTGCACAAATCGATAAAAACCCATTTAACGGATGAATTAGATGAAATTCATCAGTCCAGTGACACTTAATTTAAAGATTGGGGGTTTTACATTGAAAACAATAGTGTTGAAATTGCTACAAACTCGAAAGATTGAGGGGATTTTGTGAAAATAACGCTTAATTATTTTTTACAAATAATTAGCGAAGAAATTAAAATTAAGAATTTTGCTAGGATTTAATTTTGGTATGATACAAAATTAAAATTATTTGACTTTTTACATAAAATTGAAAAAACGTGTAATATTAAAATAAAAAAATTAGATTAGAGCCTTTAATTTATTTTAGATATAATTATTTATTTTTAAAATAAATTTAATTGAAAACATGAAAATTATTTAAAACTAAAAATTTTAGCTAAAATTTAATTTTTGTGTGGCAAAAAATTAAATAAAAAATTAATCAAAATTAATTATGTTGCCAAATAGTAAATAAATACCTAAACTACAGGATATTTACAAGATGGAGTTGTTCAAATACAAGCAAAAACACTGTTGAAAGTCGACCAAAATTTTAATAGGTGTTACCTAAATCACGTAATGTTATGGATTGTAATGGGGTTTTTTTAATAATCATTTTTAATACTATTAATATAATTCTATTTATATTTTTCAGAATCAAGTATTAATTAATATGTTTCTCTGTGCAACGCACGGGGGTTATTGCTAATTGGTTTAAAAGTGAAATTGAAATATCGTATAGAATATTTTAAATGATATGTACGTGGATATTGATTGCCACTGTAGGACTGTGCAATCGCAACTCCTTTAGAAAAATCAATTGCAGTGTAAGAAGAACCATTTTATGAAGTAAAGATTGATTTCAATATATGTATATATCCTTTGGTTCAGTCGAATAAAAAACTGCAAGGGGGTTTATTTTGTTTATCGTATGTGAAGAGAAATGGAGGTATTCTACAAAATCCCCATAGTTTCTCAACGGTCAAATATCTAATCATTTCTCCTCTTTTGACCCTGCTCTGTTTGGGGAGGTTTTCTACAAAATTCCATAGTTTCTCAACGGGCTGAAATATCTAATCGATTTCTCTGTTTTTGACCCTCCTCTTTCTGGTTTTTCTGTTTTTTCTATTTTGAGATGTGAATTGCTTCTCCGTTGATTTTTCTGGAGTAGGTACAAGATTTTTACCTTTGTGATCTATGGATTTTACTTTTTTTACTTTCTTTTGGGGAACTATGGAGAAATTCTATTCTAGGAGACGAAATTGGGGGTTACATATGATGACTGGATATTTTTATGGCTATTTCTGATTCTACATTCATCATTGTATGGGAAATGAGATCAAAGTGATGGATCTGTGGTAATTTTTGTAATTTTTTTTACTGCAAATAGCATTGATGCAAGCATGACGATGTGGCCACTGGGAAGTTATTCAAACACTTCTTGTCTTTAAATGCAATGTGAGAACACTTAAAAAAGAAAGAATCTTTTCATGTTTTTCTTTATATTGATCCTCAAATAATTGATTATAATCTCCCCATTAATTTTAAAAGGATTTCTTGCTCGTGAAATCGGGTTGTTTTTGAATGATCTTATAATATTTTTCTCCGATTTTAGCTTACCAGCGCAGATTATCTTAGCGGAAGGACTGCTCTTCATTTCGCTATAGTGAATAGTCATGTGAGATATATAAGATTATAAGTTGTTGCTGATTTTGTCCCAAGTGCTCCATATGAATCTGTAGACACTCAAACCAATGGCCACAACGCGAATACTAAAAACAAGTGATAAGTGCTTGAAAAGTACTTTAATAACTATCTAATAAGGTTTGTTATTGTGTGGTAATTGTTTTACAAGTTCGTATTTATGCATTTTTATTTATTTTCATGTCTAAGGGTCAAGAAGAGTGGAAACAAATGATGGCTGCTGTAACCAACAAATAATAAATGTAATTTTCCTCACTAGATTTCAAAATAAATAGGCAAGTGAGGGTCGAACCCAAAAGAAAGGTATAAAACCAGCTAGAGTGCGCTAACTAATGATTGGGGGGAAGTGGTTGGCAATTGAAATAAAAACTAGAATTAAAACAAATAACGATGCAAAGAACAATTATGGGGAGAATCAATAAAGAGAAAACCACCTAGCTCATTGGTTCAATCGAATCTCCACTTGCGCATCCAATTAATCATAATGTGTTCCTACTCTCTAGTCAAATTAATAACCCTAGGCGATCAACAAGCTCCGACTACCTAAATTTTCTCTAATTTTATTAATTGAAACAAGCTCTTCAATTAATCCTTGCCAATTGAATAACCTAGAATAAGCTCTCTAAGTTTAAAACAATGATTGCATTAATCACTAGGAAAATAGGCTAAACGAAGCAACAATCACACAAGCTTGGATTATTTAACTTAGAGTTTGTTAATTCTAACGATGCACGATCGTTAATTGCTACTAGTGAATCGGATAATCAACAATTATGGATTAAAAAATAATCCTAGCAATAGATTTTAATGAAATTGACATAAATTGACCAGATCTAAATAAACTTCAATAAATCTTTAACACTCAGATCCGAATAGCAAACCAATTTAATAAGAAAGAGTAGAAAACAATGTTACCAAATGATTAATTGAATAACAAGCTTCAACTACGACATCTCCTTTGAGCTAGATGAATGAATTTAGCCTCTCATGCTTGTGTGAAGATCCACAGTGATTGGTCTTGAATACGACATCTAGATCTTCAACTTTTATAGATTAGTTCTTCAGATTTCCTTTTCAATCTCTCCTTAGCTCTCTCTATGATGGAATATGCTATTTGCTGCATTCTTCTCCATTTTTAAAGACCAAATTTCATGCATAGGATCCAAGCCCAAGTGGGTTTCACAATCATAGTAAAAGTAGAAGTCAGCGTACATAAAACTAGACAGCCTAACTGTGTTCGATATTTTGGGCATAACTTCTTCGTCTAATGTCTGATTGAAGTCATTCAAAATTCTGTGGAAAGTAGACAAAAATATGTAAAACGTTCCCTCAAATAGTCACATCCGAATTTCACTTTTATCTTGGTCAAAACGCATCCTCAATCTTTAGCATATTTGCACGTTTTAACCATTTTTCACTTCTTTTTGTCCCTTTACGTTCCAACTTGACCCTAGACACAAAATACACGAACGAGTATACAGACAAACTTATAACATAATTCACACACATTATTAAACAATATTGGTGAGTATTTAAGGTGTTATTTAAGCACCTATCAACAAGTTTAAATGGATGAACAAAGCATGAAAAATGCAAATCAGTAACTCAAATTCACTAAGCAGCCTTTAGTATTTGGATCATAACTTGAGCTGGACATATGTGATTGACCTTATTCCAGTGCCAAAAGAAATATAACTTGATTATCTACAAATGTAATCGCTGGTCTCTTAGGCAAAATCGGTGGAAAAATGGATGAAAATTTGGTTTGGAGACAGCATCATGAACATCGAACGCATCTAATGTTAACTTTCAGTGCAAATGCCATAACTTGGCCTACAAAGATTCAATTAGTGTCATTCTACCGCCAAATGAAAGATAAGTTGATGATGTACAACAGTTATTTCTGGTATGAGAAAGTGAAGGAAAAACTAGTCGATGTATAATTGAAAGATTCATTTGGTGCTTATAAAAGGACAAGGCCATTAATCTCTAAAAATCATCTCTCACTTGTAAAAACACTCTCTTATTCTTAATTCCTAGTGTTATATTTCATTCTAGTAGTATCCATCTTTTATATATAGTTTTCTTTTATATTTTATTTTGAGTAAAAGTGTGAAGAGTTTAAGTATGAGTAAAGTTTAGCAGATTGCTTAAATAGCATTTCATATTTTGGTGGAGTTATATTTGAAATGTATATTTTGGTCGAGAATATGATTGGCTAGGCGTCTCGATCTAGTTCAAGCGGATGTCACTGTTCAAAGCTTGCTATCCGATTAACTTATAAGTGACGTTGTTCTTATTCTCTTATTCCAATTGGTTTGTTTTTCTATTTTATTTTTGATAATATGCATTTTGATTATATTTGGCCAATTGAATTAAAATTCTATTATCAACATGTTAGAATTAAAGTTTCAATCCGTAGTTGTTGATTTCTCTAATTCACACGTAACGACTAATGATCATGTATCATTGGAAATAACAACCCTATTGTTAAACATTTCAAGTTGACTGAAATGTTATTCTAAGTTTACCATGTTTTCCTAATTTTTAAAACTAGCTTTTGCATTAAATCTAGAGATCAAATTTTTAGGTTATCCAAAAGTCGAAGGACTAATTGAAAAACTGACCTTTAATTAGTCATACTTAAGGAAAATGCGGATAATAAAAAAGCGTAATTTACTATCTCAAGGTTAAAGATTTAAATAGAAAATAGAACACGTTACGATTAAATTGCATATACAAGTGGAAGCTTGACTGAACCAAGAATTAGATGATTTCTCTCATTGGTAAAACCCTCTCAATTGTTATTTTATTTTGTATTCAATATTTACTCCACATCTACTAAAGCCCCCAATCATACTAGTTAGCATAAATTGATTAAATTGACGAACTGTTCTTTATGGATCGACCTTTACTCACAACTACTAAATTAATTTGTAGTTTTGAAAATTGAGTAAGGTAATTAATACTTGGTGCATCACGGCATGCATCAAGTTTTTGGCGCCGTTGTCGAGGAACGGTGTTGATTTAGTTTATTTGTGCTAATATTTTATTTTATTTTATTTTATTTTCTCTCTGCCTCTTTATGTATAGCACTCGATTTTCTAATCAATCTCCTTTGCGGTTTGGCGTAGAAATTGAAAAAACTTTAAGCAGGTTAGGAAAATTATTTAGAACAAATCAGGACGACGAAGAAATGGTTGATAACAATCAAACATTGAAGCAATTGGCAACTCTCGATTTAACCAATCAATCCCTTTGCATTACTTTTCCTACATTACCAGGCAATGCCACATTTAAACTTAAATTAGGACTAATTCATCAGTTACCTTCATTTCATGGTCTTGTAGGTGAGGACCTCCACAAACACCTCAATAAATTTGATATAGTTTGTACAACAATGAAATCGCCAAGTGTGACCGAGGAATAAATCAAAATGAGAGCCTTTCCATTCTCATTAAAGGATTCGACAAGTGATTGGTTTTACTATATACCTTTGGGCACCATCACCATATGGAACGAAATGAAGAGGCGATTCTTGGAGAAGTATTTTCATGCTCCAAAGATTAGAAGCATTAGGAAAAAGATACGTGGCATAAGGCAACAATCAGGAGAATCCCTCTATGAATATTGGGAACGGTTCAAAAAGCTGTGCTCTAGCGCCCACATCACCAAATCACTGATCAGCTCCTAATCCAATAGTTCTATGAAGGATTATTACCAATGGATAGGAGCATAGTCGATGCAGCTAGCGGAGGAGCATTGGTTGAGAAAATACCTCGCGCGGCAAGGGATTTAATTGAAAACATGGCCAAAAACTAATTCAATTCAACTAGAGACATGCAAATTCGACGTATCAATGACGTAAGCAGTTTTAGTATTGAAAATCAACTATTTGAACTAACAACACTTGTGAAACAAACAAATCACTATAGGGAATTCACAATAAGTAAAAGCATGCGAAATTTGCACAAACATGGGACATCCAATAGATTCCTGTCCAATATTGCAAGATGATAATATGGAATAGGTAAATGCGGCGTGTAACTTTCCATTCCCAAAACTACCATATAATCCATACTCGAATACATACAATCTAGGATGGAGAAATCACTCCAATCTGAGATATGGATCCAACAAACCCCTAGGCTTTTTCCTAACTGACCACAAGGACAATTCCAATTTCCAGTTTCAGGGACAATATCAGTAAAAACCACAATCTTTAGGTATAACTCTTTCAGATGGTAAAGACGTTGGCCTCTACCACTTTACAATTCCAAAAAGGACAAAAAATCAGACATTCAAAACCTGGAAAACCAAGTGGGCCAAATGGCCACCGCTATCAATCGATTGGAATCACAATTTAGAGGGAAACTAATCTTGCAGTTAGAGGTAAATCCTAAAAATATGAGCGCGATAACCCTAAGAAGTTGGAAAGAGGTTGAAAACCCATTTAAAGAGTCTTCCATACCTAAAGATGAAGAAGAAAGGAGGTGAGTCATAACCGCCACGTCATTGCTAAATCGACCCCTCTCCCTTTTCCTAGTAGATTGGTAAAAACAAACAAAGAAGACAAGGAAAAAGAGATCTTAGAGACATTTAGAAAGGTCGAATTGAACATTCCATTATTGAATGCAGTCAAGCAAATCCTAAGATATGCAAAATTTTTAAAGGACCTACGTACCAATAAGAGAAAATCGAAAGGAAATGAAAACGTAAGAATGAGAGAAACTGATTTATACCCTATTTCAAAAGAAAATGCCACCTAAATGCAAAGATCCAGGTATGTTCACCATCCCATGCAAAATAGGTAACATTATGATAGACGAGGTTTTGATCGACCTAGGAACTTCTATTAATGTAATGCCTAAATCTACACACACTTCACTCAAAGTTCCTAAAATGAGCAACACTAATGTTATAATCCAACTGGTTGACCGGGGTTTGGTCTTTCCTGCTGATTTTTATGTATTGGATACGAATGGTGATAACTCTCTTAACCCCATACCCATTTTGATAGGAAGACGATTTTTATGGACTGTATGGACTTCTGAGACCATAATAGATGCAAGGAATGGTATTCTAACTATGTCATTTGATGGAGATGTTGTATAGTTTAATATCTATGATGCAATGAAACATCCTAATGATAATTGTGTTGTTTATGCTATTGATGTTGTTGCCCCTGTCATGGAAAGTTTTGAATTGAATTGGAAAGATGACTTAGAGATAACTTTTAAGGAGTTGATTGAGGAAACAACGAGAGAAGAGGTTGAACTGAGCAAGGAGTTGAAAGACACAGTGGCTGTATTGAATTCATTGGAGCCAAATCAAAGCAGGTATAATACTAAAACCATCCAAGCAGTAGATCTTCCTAATAAATTGTTACCTTCAATTGTGTAGGCTCTAATATTGCAGATAAAACCTCTACCCAATCACTTGATGTACGTTTATCCTGGAGATGGAGAAACACTCCCGATAATTGTTTCATCGAAACTGACAATAGTAGAGGAGGATAAATTGGTTTGAGTCATGAGAGATCGCAAAGAAGCCATTGGGTGGATAATTGTAGACATCAAAGGTATAAGTCCATTAGTCTACATGCATCAAGATGGTTAGAAGAATGAGCAAAACCATCAAGACAAACCCAAAGGAAGTTGAATCCACTAATGATGGAAGTGGTAAAAAGAAAATTCTCAAGCTATTGGCAACATGGATGATTTATCCCATTTCAGGCCGCAAATGGGTAAGTCCAGTGCAGGTAGTTCCAAAAAAATTAGGTATAACAGTTGTGGAAAATCAAGATGGGGAGTTAGTTCCCACTAAGGTACAGGCAGGATATCGGGTATGTATTGATTACAGAAAGGTAAATACTAAAACACGTAAGGAACATTTTCCCATCCCCTTCATTGATTAAATGTTAGAAAGGTTAGTTGGTTATACTCATTATTGCTTTTTAGATGATTTTTTTGGGTTTTTTCAAATTGCTATAGCACCAGAGGACCAAGAAAAAACCATATTTACATGTCCATTTGGTACTTTTGCATATAGACGCATGCCTTTTGGGTTATGCAATGTCCCTACTACTTTTCAACGATGTATGATGAGCATATTTTCTGATTATTGAGACACATCATTAAAATTTTTATGGATGGCTTCAGTATGTGGGGAAATTCTTTTGATTTATGTTTAGAAAATCTCATGTTGATTTTTAAACGATGCACTGACACTAACTTAGTTTTAAATTGGGGAAAATGTCATTTTATGATAAAAGCGGGGATAGTGTTAGGGCATGTTGTATATGTTAAAGGGATAAAGGTGGACAAGGCAGAGATGGACAAGGCTAAGGTAGACCTCATATCTGTATTACCATATCCCACTAGTGTACGGGATATACGTTCATTTCTTGGACATACAGGTTTCTATAGTAGGTTTATCAAAGATTTTTTCAAAATTGCATCTCCATTGTGTAGTCTGCTACAAAAAGATGTGTCATTTGAATTCAACGATGGACACAAAAAGGCGTTTGACCAACTGAAGGAGCGATTGACTACCCCACCGATCATTCAACCACTAGACTGGGACATCCCATTCGAGATAATATGCGATGGAAGTGATTATGCTGTGGGAGCAGTTCTAGGCCAGAGAATTGGATGAGCAACTCACGCGATCTATTATGCTTCTAGGACTTTGAATTAAACTCAAGCAAATTACTCCACCGTCGAGAAAGAACTTTTCTCTGTAGTTTTTACATTAGAAAAATTCTAATCGTATTTTTTGGGTTTTAAAGTCATTGTTTTTACAGATCACGTAGCACTGGGACATCTCTTGGAAAAGAAGGACGTCAAACCAAGGCTTTTCTATTGGATTTTCTTGCTACAAGAATTTGATCTAGAAATCAAGGACAAAGCTGGAACTGAGAATGTGGTAGCTGTTCATCTCAGCCGGATAGTGAGAACAGATGATGACTTGCCTTTGCAAGAATCTTTTCCTGATGAAGGCTTGTTTGTTATTAAGGCAAACCCCCATGGTATGCTGATCTAGTAAATTATATCACCTCTCACCAGATCCCTATAGATTATCTATGAGCAAAAAATGGCAAGTTAAAAAATGAGGCCAAGTACTACATTTGGGATTACCTATACTTATAGAAAAGACGTCCAGAGCAAATCATTAAAAGGTGTGTATCAGAGTCTGAATAGCAGTCCATCTTAATGTTTTGCCACTCTTATGCTTGCGGAGGGCATTTCGAACCTCCAAGAGCAAGTCACAAGATAGTGGAGAGTAGATTCTACTGGCCAACCCTGTTTAGAGATTCCTATGTTCTCTGCAAATCTTGTGACAAATGTCAAAAGAACAGGTAGTTTATCCTAATGAAACCAAATACCTCAAAGTCCTGCCATAGTATGTGAAATTTTTGTTGTTTGGGGTATCAACTTCATGGGACCTTTCCCAAATTCTTTGGATGTACCTATATATTATTAGCAGTTGACTATGCTTCTACATGGGTAGAGGCAAAGGTCACCCGGACTAACGACGCTAATTGGTTGTAGAGTTTATTAAATCTAACATTTTTAGTCAGGTTCGAGATTCCAAGAGCCTTGATCAGTGATAGGGGGACTCATTTCTCCAATCGGACTATTAAAACTCTATTAAAAAAGTATGGAGTTATGCATAGAATTTCCACAACGTACCATCCATAGACAAGTAGCCAAACAAAACTATCCAATCGAGAGGTAAAGTCCATTCTTGAGAAAATAGTTTGGCCAGACTGAAAGGATTGGAGTTTAAAGTTGGATGATGCTTTGTGGACATACTGTACTGTGTACAAGACTCCTATGGGGATGTCACCATATGGGATAGTGTACGGTAAGCCATGCCGCTTGCTAGTTGAACTCCAACATTTGGCATATTGGGCAATTAAAAAAAATATTACATGGATTGGGAAGAAGTAAGAGAGCACAGAAAGCTATAGTTGAACGAAATTGACGAGATCCGAAACGAAGTGTATGAGAATGCTATGATTTACAAGGAATCGACTATGGCATTCCATGACCAACGCATTTCACGAACGTACTTCAGTATTGGACAGAAAGTGCTTTTATATCATTCCCGACTAAAACTCTTCCCAGGTAAGCTTCGTTCTCGTTGGGTTAGACCATTTGTTATTATAATATATATCTGTTCCTATGGTGCAGTAGAAATCAAGAGTCTAAAGACCAATAAGGTGTTAAGGTAAATGGCCACCGTCTCAAGCCCTATTATTAGGGCTTTCAAACAGTCAATCTAGAGGTTGTATAGTTAGAAAAGTTGGAATAGACGAACTGAGATGAGCTAGCAAAGTCGGGCCAACAACATTAGCCAAAAGCACTTCTTGGGAGGCAACCCAAGCGTTTCTTTTGTTTTTATTTTCGTTTTTGGTATTTGTTAAATTTTATTTAGTTTTATTTCTTAAATTTTTATCTAACGTGTCGAGGAAGATGTTTCTTTGTACTGTAAAAGGAATATATCTCGGGGATAAATTGTTTGGAAAGAGATAGAATGGCACACAAATCGATGATAGCACTAATTTAATGTTAATTATCGATGAGTGCGGAGGTTAATTTATCGATAAAGGACAATCCATCAACACGCTTGCTCGGATACTCCTTCCAATATACTCTTTCAGCGCACTCTACACTGCACTCTACATGCATAATTGTCGGTTTTAATAGTGCAAATTTGGTTATAAATCAGGGTCATTCTTGATTATATACCACAGCAAAAATCTCGATCCATCTGTGAATACTTCTTTCTAGCAGAGATTAGGTAACTTTCATCTTCTTCTTAATTATTTTTATTTTTATTATTGCATGGACGTGGGTGATATTTTTGCGTACAGATGTCTTTTGCTCATATTAATTCATTATGTAGTTAAAATTTTGGTACTTTTTCATTTTCAGTGTTTTGTGTATGGAAGAGTGTAATTTACTATTGTGCTTAGTAATTTTGATGGTTTTAATCTTATTATTTCAATTTTTATATTTCTTTTGTGTGTTATGTTAAAAACCAAAAAAAAAAAAGAATTTTCAATAGATAACAAAATTTTCAAAATCCACAAATATTACCCGTCACTACCCTTGAATGCTTTGAAAGAGATTTATTATTTTAGGGTAGGACGGTTAAAAATATTGATGGACAAGAAAATGCCCGAGGATATCCATTGGCAGATTGAAGTAAAGGTCCAATAGAAGGTGAAATGCCCACTTTTAGTACTAAATATGCACTAAAGTTAGGCAAAAGTAATTTTACCAAGAAACAAAGAGCAAAAAGGATGACTATGTGCTATAAATGTGCTAGATGACCTTATAACTACACTCAATGGAACTGTAATCAGGTAAGCCGTCCCATTGGATTTGTGTTTATAAATCGAGAAGATAAAATATGTTTTATTAAGGATGACATGAGTAAGGAGTCATTGGATGATATCCATCAAACTCTTGAAACGCATCCTAATGAAATGGTGCAAATCGAACTTCTTAATTTGTGGACTGAATTTAAAAAGAAACAAGGATGTTATAGTCTTGGGAATCTGATGTTAAAAGAAAATGTTTTCCAGTCTATAAGAAAATCGGATGGAAAGCCTATCCTCGACTCATAGAAGACGTTTAAACCGTTTCTAGACGTAAAACAAGAGGAAGATGTGAGCCATAATCACAACTACGCGTACATATTGTTATTTTTAACTATTTTTGTGTTCTTATGTCAGTTTTTAGTGTGAACAGTTGACTACCTATGGAGGCTACTACTAACGTCGCAACTAGGAGTTCAAGTAAGAAATTGATAGCCATAAGTCTCTTTCGTGGAATTAACCTGGGACAACAATTGCTTCTAGTGTCGATAGCCAAAGCTGGAACAACACTTAGAGATCGAAAGTATAAGGTAATATACGGAGGAGGTGTCCGTGGACTGATAGGATGTACTGTTCAATCTGAGCACGTGAAAGGATCAACAGTGGTTGGCATTACTGTACCACCTTTAAAACAAGTTTATGGTAAAACCATCGGGACCGAGGTACAAGCTAGATCATTGTTTGAACGCTTAACACTAATGATAATGCATTCGGATGCTTTTATCGCATTATTAGGGGATTTTGAAACTCTTGAACAAATTTTTTGTATCATATCCTAGGCCGAGTTGAGCCTACACTCTAAACCAATTGGTCTTTTAAACATTCAAAACCATTTCGACGGTTTATTGCCATTTCTCGAATTTGTAGTTCATCAAAAGTTGATTTTTCCTAATGCAAAAAATACACCATCAATTGAAGAGTTATTGGAGGAATTACAAGTTTATATACCACAAACGAATGTAGACTTGCTCTATCATCAATTGGCCAGAGGAATTACGCAAAAGGAAAAGAGATCTGAATTTGGAGTTAAGGTCATGAATGCGGAATAGCTAACTTCAGATGGTAGAATATGAAGTTGACTCTGAATACACATTTGTTCTTTGTAAAAAAGAAAAAAAACTTGGATACTGGTTTGTGCATCCCATCCAAAGGCATTAAACTAATCTTTTGTAGTAAACCTTACAGAACTATTTTCTTTTCTCTTTTTTTTTTTCCTTTTTTCCATCTGCCCTCTGATCTTTTTCAGATAAACTTTAGAGAATTGAATTTTCACTTTTCTCCGTGGCATCTCCTCCAAGTATTGTTGCTCTTCTGGAAGTGGTCGATCTTTTTCTATACGTATTGAAATTCGGATGCAAATTATTCAACTAGTTAATGAGTATGAGCGTTCTCTTTCGAATATCATCGGCGCGATCATCGCATTCTACTCACAAACAACGAGCTCAGCATCTGGAATGTTGCTTCAAATGTGGAAAGTTTTTTTTGGGGGGGGGGGACCTCATTGTAACAGAAATAAGATTTATCCACAACATGAATATGTGATAAGTGCTCGAAAAGCACTTAAATAACTCTTCTATTTTATGTATTTGTGTATTTCATTAGTGTTATATGTTCCATTTTATGTGTTTTCCTTTATTGTGGTGTTTAGGGTTACAAAGAATCAAAAGGAGTCAAAATGGATGAAAATCGAATGAAAACGGAAACTCGGGACCAAAATGCAAGCGAATCAAAGATGGAGGGCCTCCGATGCAATTTTATGAAAAGTTGTTTTTACAATTTTTCTTGTGCCAATATCAAAGAATATCAAAAGCGGATTTTCACATTTTTGTCGGATCCCTAATCGGAGTTTCCTAGTGAAAGTTATGGCCATTTGAAGAGAAAGGACAAAGCGTAAAAAATCAGCAGCTTGAATTTACTGTACCGCAGTTCAGTAATTTGACGATAACTTTTGATACAAAATTCAGATTGACCTGCACTTTATATTGTTGGAAAGGACACTCAGAGGGCTACAACTTTGACGTTGGCCTCTTCAAATGATTCGGATCATGTCATGGTAAAAAATGGGCAAAACCGAGAGTGACGTGAATGGAGGATTTCTTGGGCCATGTTTTGGTAGAAAATTCATGACTTTCTATTAAAATATCAAAAAAAAGGAAATTCCAATTGCACAATTCAGCCAAGATGCTTACCTATACCATGATACAATATTTGAACTAATGGAGCAATTTAAGATCATGATTTGGTGGTTACCAATTAGTGGAATCATAATGGAGTAGTTGTACAATTTTTTATTATGTTTTCTTGTGAAATTTTTTCCTATAAATAGAGGTATTTGTAAGGAAAGAAATGCACAACTTAGTGGAAGAGAATTAACTAGTAGTTCTCTCCAACTTTCTCTTCAATAAAATTCTCTTCTTCATTTGTTCTTAGTTTTAACTTGAAAGATCTTAATTTTTCATATTCCGGCGGAAGAAATAAAGGTTTCAATCGATCAACGATACTTCGACTGTGAATATGATTAGCGGATCATTTCTTCGATAAGTTTCTCTTTTCCCTTTTATTTCTCTATTTATTTCTTAGCATTTATTTACTTGTTTTCTATATTTTGCGTATAATCTATCATATAGTGGTGGTGATACAAAGCGAACACTCGCTAAAAAGTATGAAACCCCGCAAATATGAGTAGTTAGACTTTTCTATCTAGTTCGAGGGGGACGTTGTGCTCAACTAACATGTGGTTATCTTTTCTAACTCTTTAGTAACGTTTTATCTATTCCTCTACTTCAATTTGTTGATTTGTTATGCTTGTAAACCCATTTTTGAGTTTATTTGATTATTGCATTCACTTTGGCCAATTGAATCAATCAATCTTTAAATTCAAGTTACTTGTTAGGATTGGAACTTTTGATCTGTAATTATCACTAGATTCCAATCAAAAGTAGCAGATGAATATCGTGCATATTTATTAACAAATCAACTTAGATGTATTAATTCGAGTTTGTGAAATTATTAATCTAACTCAACTCATTCTTCTCGTTCATTTCACACTAGCTTTGCATTAAATCCTAAGAATTTGTTTAGGGTTATCCAATAGCTAGATGTTAAGTTAAAGAACTCACTTTAATTTAATACACTTAAGGAAGAATTTGTTAATCAGAACTTCTTGGTTAATTGAGAGTTGATAAATTGAAGAAGGAATAATAACACGTTGCATGGGAAAGATAAATATAAGTTGTTAACACAACCAAACCCGAGAACTAGATATTTTGTACAATTGTTTTATTTCAATCTTTTATTTTGACGTTCGATTTTCTATTTTTATTCAAATATCACAAAACCCCCATTTTTCTATATTAATTGATAAAATCAACTAGATTAAGCACCGTTCCTCTTGGGTTCGACTCTTACTTACCACTTCTACATTAATTTGTACTTTTGAGACTGAGTAAGGAAAAATTAATTAAATTTTGGCGTACTGCGACAACACGCCCAAGTTTTTGGCGCCGTTGCCGGGGAACGGTTAACCAATTTAGTTACTTTTATTAATTAATTTTTTTTAAAAAAAATATTTCACTTGTATGCATAATACTCGATCTACTAATCGAATTCTTGAAAATTTCGATCCGGAAATCGAGAAATTCATTCGAAGACGAATAAGACAAGCAAAACAAGAACAAGAAATGACTGATAACAACAATGAAAGAACTCTTAAACAAATGGCAATTCCTGAAGTTGCTCAACAACCATTGTGTATAACTTTTCCAACCGTAGAAGAAGGTAAAACTTTCGAGTTGAAATCCGGTTTGATACATCTTCTACCATCTTTTCATGGACGATCCGGCGAAGATCCGTATGGACACTTGAAAGAGTTTCATGTGGTGTGTGATAGCATGAAACTCCCAGGCATCACTGAAGAGCAAATCAAGCTCAGAGCTTTTCCATTTTCACTAAAAGATGCCGCCACAGATTTGTTATACACTTTACCACCAGGTTCACCACAACATGGAATCAAATGAAGCAACTTTTTCCTCGAAAAGTACTTCCGACTTCAAAGACAAAGAAATATCGTGAAAGATACATCTCGAGTACGCCAAAACAATAGCGAAACTCTTTATGAGTATTGGGAGCGTTTCAAAAAGCTCATTGCAAGCTGCCCGCATCACCAAATCAATAAAAACCTCCTAGTGCAATACTTCTATGAAGGCTTATGTCAATCAAACAGTAAACATGGTTGATCTTTTGCTAGTGGAGGAGCTCGATGAACAAAACCCCTATTTGAAGCAAGAACATTGATTTCAAACATGGCCGAGAACACTCAACAATTCAAGATGCATCGAAACGAACATTCAAGAGTAAATGAGGTAAGTAACTCCAATGTTGAAAACCAACTCTTTGAGACTAACCTATTTTCAAACAAATTTTTGTAGGAAATAATCCACAAGTCAAAGCATGTGGCATATGCACAAACCTAGGACATCCTACGTATGCTTGTCCTGCTTCTACAAGTGGATAACAATGAACAAGTGAATTCAAAGAAGCAATTTTCCATTCCTAAGGCAACAAGACAATCCATACGAAACACCTATAATCCAGGATGGCGAGATCACCCTAATCTGAGTTATGGAACCAACAAAACCCTGTGATTCTTCCATAACAAACCTCAAGGCCAATTCCAAAGAACAAGGGAATTTTCAACCCCAAGGGAAATTTCAACAAAACCTCAACAATCAGGTATGTCTCTCGAGGATATGGTGAAAACATTAGCAACTAACACTGTGAAATTTCAACAGGATTCAAAGGCAAGCATTCAAAACTTGGAAAATCAAATGAGTCGCTTGGCAACCGCCATCAATCGCCTAGAAACACAATGCAGAAAGCTACCATCTCAACCTGAGGTAAATCCAAAGAATGTTAGTCCCATAACCGTAAGGAGTGGAAAAGAGATCGAAAACCCTCACAAAGAAGTTCCCACACATGAAGACAAAGAAGAAAAGCTTGAAAAGGAAGTAAGTCCTAACTCTCATATCAATGCTAAAACAATTCCTCCCCCTTTCCCTAGTAGATTAGCGAAAACCAACGAAGATGACAAGGAGAAAGAAATTTTGGACACATTTAGGAGAATAGAAATCAACATTCCATTGTTAGATGCAATCAAGCAAATAGCAATAAAGCAAATCCCACGATATGCTAAGTTTTTAAAAGATCTTTACACTAATAAGAGGAAATTGAAAGGAAATGAAATAATCAAAATGGGAGAAACCGCTTTCAGGATTCCGTAATAGTTGCCTCCAAAATGCAAAGACCCGGGTATGGTCACTGTCCCTTGCACCATAGGCAATCACCACATTGACAAAGCACTTATAGATTTATGAACATCCATAAATGTCATGCCTAAATCCTTGTATGCTTCACTAAATTTAGGAAAACTGAAAGAAACTCACGTAATTGTGCAACTAGCTGATCGTACCAATGCATACCCTGATGGAGTGATAGAAGATGTGCTAGTCAAAATAAATGGTTTAGTTTTCCCTGCTGATTTTTACGTGCTTTATATGGCTGATGAACATTCACCTCACCCTACACCTATCATATTGGGACGTCCATTTCTTTACACTTCTCGCACTAAAATTGATGTCTATGAGGGTACACTATCCATGGAATTTGATGAGGAAAAAACGAACTTTAATATTTTTGATGGTTCATTGCGCCCTAATAACGCTTGTTCTATCTTTACAATTAATTCGACTAACCCTTTTGTGTAAGAAATGTGTAAATTGAATTGCAAAGCTAGCGTGCCACATAAAATGGAGTCAAAGCACAATTACCTTATCTCAAAGAAGGAAGCCATCGGAACGGAGAACCAAAAGATTGGACAAGAATTCAAGGTGGACAGCCAAGAAATCAATACATTCAGAGGAAACTGTCAAAGACAAAATAAAGCTGCAATGGATTTGAGAAACCCTACTTGACAAATGGGAACTATGTCGAGCTAACGACTTTAAACAAAAGCGCTATTGGGAGGCAACCCAAATATTTTTTTTCTCATTTTTAGTTTTCTTTTGGTTTTTTATTATTTTTGTTTTTTTTTAATTTTGTTTCTCCGCTTTTTATCTAACGTACTAAGGAAGATGTTGCCTTGTAACTGTAGAAGGAAGATATCCGGAGATACAATTATTTGGAAAGAGACATGATGGCGCACAAATCGGTGATTAGCAATAGTTATTGATAACGTGTGGGGATTAATTATTGATAATGGACAATTTGTCAACGCGTGTTCTCGGATACTCCTCCCATCGTACTCTTTCCAGCACACTCTACATGCATGGTTGTCGGTTGAAACAGTGCTCATTTGACTATAAATCCAGATCATTCTCCACTTGAAACCACAACCACAATTTCAATTACTCTATGAGTGCTCCTTTTTAGCAGTGATTAGTTTTTAGTGTGCAAAATCGACAACCTATGGAGGCTACTACTTCTGCCGGAACTGGGAGTTCAAAGAGGACATTGAGGGTCATAAGTCTCTTTGGTGGAATCAATCTGGGACAGCCAACGCTTCTAGCACCAGTAGTCGAAGCTGGAACAGTACTTGAAGATCGAAAGGGCAAGATAATATACGGAGGAGGTTACCATGGAGTGATAGGGTGTGCCGTTCAATCTGCGTACGTACGAGGATCAACAGTGATTGGCATTACTGTGCCACCTCTAAAACAGGTGTATGGTAGAACCATCGGCGTTGAGGTAAAGGCTAAATCGTTGTTTGAACGCTTAATACCGATGATAATGCATTCGGATGCTTTTATCATATTACCAGGGGGTTTTGAAATGTTGGAATAGATCTTTTGCATAATTTCTTGGGCCACGTTGAATCTATACTCTAAGCCAATTGGTCTTTTAAACATTCAAAACCATTTCAATGGTTTATTGGCATTTCTCGAATTTTTAGCTCATCAAAAGCTGATTTTTCCTAATACTTTAAAAATGATTTTTATTACACCATAAATTGAGGAATTATTGGAGAAATTAGAAACTTATGTACCACAAATACATGTAGAAGTGTCTGTCATCAATTGGCCAGAGGAATTAAGCGAAAGAAAAAGAGATCCGAATGAATTGGATTTAGAGTTAAGGTTATGAATGTGGAATAGCTAACTTCAGATGGTAGAATACGAAGTTAACTCTGGAAACACATCTGTGTTACGCTCTGGAATAAACAAAAAAAAATACCTTGGATACTGTGTCATGTGGCGATATGGAGGACCTTTTCATACCTATGTGTCATGTGGCGATATGGAGGACCTTTTCATTAAGGTTGGTTGTCAAACTGTTTTGTAGAGAGTATGCTGATTCAGATAGTTTACATGCGGATCAGACTTGATGGAATCATATCATTAATTTGATGTGAATACTATTGCAAGATGTTCAAAGGGTTGTCAACTCCCAAAGTCGCTTTGTATATAAATTTCTCTTCATCACAAAAAAAAACCAAAAAAAAACCAAACTATTTTCAAACCGTTGTTTTTCTTGTTCTCAGAAATATGTTGATTGCGTGTCTCTTACTCTTGGATTGTCAGTATTCCTCGAAGTGCTACATTGTGCAACCACCATCCCCAAATCACGACTCATTGCTTACCATAGGGGAGTTTCTATTTCTTCTCTTTCTCATGCTTTCTATATTTCTACATTGGGGACAATATAGAATTTAAGTGTGGGGGAGTGGCATATTGTGGCCTGCGTGTGATTTTTTTTTTTTGTGTCGACGATTTTGCATGAGATAGCAACTTTTGAATATGATTGAGCTTAATTTGTGTGACTTAGCTGAAACTACAAAATTTCGAAAAAAAAATGTGTTCTATTCTTCTCCAAGCACAGCTGGCAAATTTATCTGAGCACATTTATAGGTAATTTACTATCATTCTTTGGAACACAAATTGAAGGTTGAAAATGTTGATTTTTTTTCTAACTTTCTAGACCATAGTAAACTAACTTTTTCTTTTCTTTTTTTTTCTATCCATTCGTCCTGCTCAAAGTAACCTGGAAACATCGATTGTTAGTAAGGTGGAGTTATAATCGCATGGTATCTGTTTTTTGTGAATGTGTCTTTTATTGATAGAGTTTAAAAAGTTTGGAAAAAGCATTGACCTATGCTGAGAATGAATTTTACTTTTATGTTTGAAATAAGGAGAGGGACCACAGGAAAGAGCTACCTACCTTAGAGTGTGAAGCCGTCACCTCGATCGGGTGAAGAAGGCTGCCTCCAATGAAAGGGGTTTAGTGTGAAAACTACTTGTGGGGTAAAAGCTGAAAAGAAAATTGCAAAACTCTTCTTCTTCTTCTTTTTCTTCTTCATCAAAAAAAAATCGCGAGAAATGTGATAGCTACCCAAGTGTGAAGTTAGATAAATAAATTTCCTCAATGGTTTGAAGTGCTCAATCTAAACACTCTTTAAATTGAAGACATATTTGCGATAAAACACCTGCCATGCCCTTTTTTTTTCTTTGCAGTGCTAACAATTGATGATTTTTTGTGAACAGAGTAATTTTTAGGATCCATGGGAATCATTGTAAAATAAGAGTGGGATCACGAGAGATGAAAGGAAATATTTGACTATTTCGGGTCAGGATTTGGATAGATCATTGTAAGCTTTCATTTGGTTCCAGTTAGTGATGGGATGATAACCTCAATTGCACACACTCACAAGCCATTGTGTATTTGAGAAGAAGTGCAATTTTCATGGTTCGGGAGAATATTTATTAAGCAAGTCATTATCTGTAGTTGGATTTCAATGTTTAAAGTTCTTTATCTCATGTAAAATCAGTGTGTTGTTTAGTATCATATGGGTTGTTGTTCGAGGGCGAACAACAGTCTAAGTGTGGGGGAGTTTGATAAGTGCTCGAAAAGTACTTAAATAACTCTTCTATTTTATGTATTTGTGTATTTTATTAGTGTCATATGTTCCGCTTTTATGTGTTTTCCTTTATTGTGGTGTTTAGGGTTACAAAGAATCAAAAGGAGTCAAAATGGATGAAAATCGAATGAAAACGGAAACTCGGGACCAAAATGCAAGCGAATCAATGATGGAGGGCCTCTGATGCAATTTTATGAAAAGTTGTTTTTACAATTTTTCTTGTGCCAATATCAAAGAATATCAAAAGAGGATTTCCACATTTCTGTCGGATCCCAAATCGAGTTTCCTAGTGAAAGTTATGGCCATTTGAAGAGAAAGGACAAAGCGTAAAAATCGGCTAGCTCGAATTTCTATCGTGCAGTTCAAGAATTTGACCATACCTTTTGTTACAAAATTCAGATTGACCTGCACTTTATATTGTTGGAAAGGACACTCAGAGGGCTACAACTTTAATGTTGACCTCTTCAGATGATTCGGATCATATCGTGGTCAAAAATGGGAAAAACCGAGAATGATGTGAATGGAGGATTTCTTGGGCCATGTTTTGGTAGAAAATTCATAACTTTCTATTAAAATATCAAAAAAAAGGAACTTCCAATTGCACAATTCAGCCAAGATGCTTACCTATACCATGATACAATATTTGAACTAATGGAGCAATTTAAGATCATGATTTGGTGGTTACCAATTAGTGGAGTCATAATGGAGTAGTTGTACAATTTTTTATTATGTTTTCTTGTGAAATTTGGCCTATAAATAGAGGTATTTGTAAGGAAGGAAATGCACAACTTAGTGGAAGAGAATTAACTTGTAGTTCTCTCCAACTTTCTCTTTAATAAAATTCTCTTCTTCATTTGTTCTTAGTTTTAGCTTGAAAGATCTTAGTTTTTCATATTAGTGGAAGAAATAAAGGCTTCAATCGATCAACGATACTTCCGTGAATATGATTAGCGGATCATTTCTTCGATAAGTTTCTCTTTTCCCTTTTATTTCTCTATTTATTTCTTAGCATTTATTTACTTGTTTTCTATATTTTGCGTATAATCTATCATATAGTGGTGGTGATACAAAGCGAACACTCGCTAAAAAGTATGAAATCCCGCAAATATGAGTAGTTAGACTTTTCTATCTAGTTCGAGGGGGACGTTGTGTTCAACTAACATGTGGTTATCTTTTCTAACTCTTTAGTAACGCTTATCTATTCCTCTACTTCAATTTGTTGATTTGTTATGCTTGTAAATCCGTTTTTGAGTTTATTTGATTATTGCATTCACTTTGGCCAATTGAATCAATCAATCTTTAAATTCAAGTTACTTGCTAGGATTGGAACTTTTGATCCGTAATTATCACTAGATTCCAATCCAAAGTAGCAAATGAATATCGTGCATATTTATTAACAAATCAACTTAGATGTATTAATTCGAGTTTGTGAAATTATTCATCTAATTCAACTCATTCTTCTCGTTCATTTCACACTAGCTTTGCATTAAATCCTAAGAATTTGTTTAGGGTTATCCAATAGCTAGATGTTAAGTTAAAGAACT
The DNA here is from genome assembly GCA_018223645.1 of Jasminum sambac. Lineage (NCBI taxonomy): Eukaryota > Viridiplantae > Streptophyta > Magnoliopsida > Lamiales > Oleaceae > Jasminum > Jasminum sambac. The sequence continues at coordinate 30,342,208 of CP073640.1, forward strand.
CACTTTAATTTAATACACTTAAGGAAGAATTCGTTAATCAGAGCTTCTTGGTTAATTGAGAGTTGATAAATTGAAGAAGGAATAGTAACATGTTGCATGGGAAAGATAAATATAAGTTGTTGACACAACCGAACCCGAGAATTAGATATTTTGTACAATTGTTTTATTTCAATCTTTTATTTTGACGTTCGATTTTCTATTTTTATTCAAATATCACAAAACCCCCTTTTTCTATATTAATTGATAAAATCAACTAGATTAAGCACCGTTCCTCTTGGGTTCGACCCTTACTTACCACTTCTACATTAATTTGTACTTTTGAAACTGAGTAAGGAAAAATTAATTAAATTTTGGCGTACTGTGACAACACGCCCAATATGTTATTTTCTTTAAGGATGGGCTGATTAGGTACAGGACTGAGAAGTCTATCGGAAGAAACAGACAGCTCACAATAAGCTTTAGGAACTTTTTAAGCGTGATCACTAAGCACCCATCCGAAGATGCAAAACTATATCTCATTTATTTAAGAAGTGTCTGAGTTGGGCGTTCTGCTATAAACATTCTCTCATTTGTTGGTTCTTATGAGGTTGTTCTTTATTGAATGATTAAAATACTTTAGCTTTAGGTGTTGCCTTCCAAACCCACAAGAAACGATTTGAGTATTTTCATTTTAATGATTCTTGATGACCAAGCCATTCTTCTTCGTACATCCGGTCAAAACATAGAGGACCTTTTCATTAATGTTGGTTGTCAAACTTTCTTGTAGAGAGTAAATTGATTCATTGATAGTTTCCATACGGGCCATTCTTGGTGGAATCAGATATGAATACTACTGCAAGATGTTAAGAGGGTTGCCAACTCCCACAGTCATTTGTTCTTGTTTTTATACAAATTTTTTTTCAACTATCGTTTTTCTTGTTTTGTACATTTGCAGGGTTTCTTGCTCCTAATTTGTTGGACTGGTCACACAAGGTACTAAATTTGAAGAACCACCACAACGCACGACTAGACTCATTGCCTACCCAAGGAGAGTTCGTAATTCTTATCCTTTTAGTGCTCTACATTGAGGACAATGTAGAAATTAACATGTGGGGAGGAATATTTGTGATATATTTGTGAATTTTTTTGATTGTTATTTTTACGATTTTGCATGAGATACCAAATTGTAAAAATAATTGAGCTCAAATTCCATGACTTAGCTGAAATTAGGATCTCGAGTTAAAAAAAAAAATCATTCATAATAGCCTTATCTATCTGAGTACTTTTTAAGATGATTTTCTATCATTTTCTGGAACAAAATTGAAGGTTGAAAGTGCTTGATAAATTTTTTGATTTTTTGGACCATAGTAAACCAACTGTTTTTCTATCCATTTGTCCTACTCAAAGTAAATTGAAAACATCATTTGTCAGCATGATGGAGTTAAGATCGCATGGTCCTTTTTTCATGAATATGTCTTTCGTTGACAGAGTATAAAAAGTTTGGAAGGAGCACTAACCTATGATGAGAATAAATTTTACATTTATGCTTTAAATAATGAGAGGAACCACAGGAAAGAGCTACGTGCCTAGAGAGTGAAAGATCGTGGCCTTAAATGGGTGAAGAAGGCTACCTCTAATTGAAAAGGATTAATGTGAAAGCTACCCGTGGGTAAAAGTTGAAAAGAAAATTGCAAAACTCTATTCAATTCTTCTTTCTAAAAAAAAAGAAAAGTGTGAGAATAGATAAACTATAGAACTCAGTGGTTTGAAGTGCTTAATCGAACACTCTTAAACTTGTAGCATATTGGTGATAAAACACCTACCATGGTTTGTTTAACTTTGCAGTACTAGCAGTTGATAATCTTTTGTGAATAGAGTAATTTTAGGATCCGTGGATGTTATTATAAAATAAAAGTGGAATCACGAGAGACGAAAATATATATTTGACTATTTCGGGCTAGGATTTGGATAGAACATTGTAAGCTTTCAGTTGTATCCAGACAGTGATGGAATGTTAACCTTAAATGCACACACTCACAAACCATTGTAAATATATATATAAAAAAACTTGAGAGAATGTTTACCAAGCAATCAACTATCTATAGCTGGATTTTAAATATTTAAGTCACTTACCTCATGTAAAACCAATGTGTTGTTTTGTGTTTTTAGATTGGTTGTTATTCGAGGACGCATAACGGCTAAAGTGTGGGGAAGTTTGATAAGTGCTTGAAAAATACTTTACTGACTCCCTAATAACATTTTTTTTATTGTGTTTTAATTGTTTTATAAGTTCATATTTATGTGTTTTTATTTATTTTCATGTGGAAGGGCAAAGCAGAGTTGAAACAAGCTTAAATTGATGAACGGAGCATGAAAAATGCAAATTGGCAACTCGGATTCATTAAGAAGCCTTCAGTGTTTGGATCATAACTTGAGTTAGAGATATGTGATTGACCTGATTCTGGTGCCGAAAGAAAGATAACTTAATTGTCTACAAATATTATCTGTGGTCTCTTAGGCAAAATCAATGGTAAAATTGACGAAAATTGGGTTTGAAGACAGCATCATGAATATCTAATGCATCCAATGTTAACTTTCGGTGCAAATGCCATAACTTGGCCTACAAAAATCTAATTAGTGCCATTTTACCACCAAATGAAAGATAACTTGATGATGTACAACATCTATTTCTAGTCATAAAAGCAAAAATCAGCATTAAAGTGGTCAAAAGGCATGAGGAAGTAGAGGAAAAACTAGTGGATGTATAATTGAAAGATTCCTTTGGTGCCTATAAAAGGGCAAGGCTATTAATATCTAAAAATCATCTCTCCCTTGCAAAAGCACGCTCTTATCCTCAATTCCTAGTGTTATATTTCATTTTAGTAGTATCTATCTTTTATATCTAGTTTTATTTTATATCTTATTTTGAGTAAAAGTATGAAGAGTTTAAGTATGAATAAAGTTTAGGAGATTGCTTAAATAGCCTTTCATATTCAACGGAATTATATTTAAAATGTATATTTTGGCCGAGAATATGATTGGCTAGGCGTCTCGATTTAGTTCAAGTGGATGTCGCTATTCAAAACTTGCTATTCGATTAACTCATAAGTGATGTTATTCTTATTCTTTTATTCGAATTGGTTTTTTTTTAATTTTAATATTTTTGATAATATGAACTTTAATTAGATTTGGCCACTTGAATTAAAATTCTATTATCAATTTGTTAAAATTAAAGCTTCAATCCGTAATTGTTGATTTCTCTAATTCACACGTAATAACTAATGATCACATATCGTTGGGAATAACAAACCCTATTGTTAAACATTTGGCGATGATTGAAATGTTACTCTAAATTTAACCTGTTTTCCTAGTTATTAAAGCTAGCTTTTGCATGTAATCTAGATAACAGGCTTCTAGGTTATCTAAAAGTTTAAGGACTAATTGAAAAACTGACCTTCAATTAGTTATACTTAAAGGAAAATGTGGGTAATAAAGATGCATAATTTGTTATCTCAGGGTTAAAGATTTGAATAGAAAATAGAGCACGTTACGATTAAATTAGATATGCAAGTGGAGGCTTGACTGAACCAAGAACTAGATGATTTCTTTTATTGGTAAAACCCCCTTAATTGTTATTTTATTTTGTATTCAATATATACTCCTCATCTACTAAAACCCCAATCATACTAGTTAGCATAAATTTACTAAATTGACGAACTGTTCTCTATGGGATCAACCCTTACTCACCATTGATATATTAATTTGTAGTTTTCAAAACCGAGTAAGGTAATTAATATTTGGTGCATTACGGCACGCATCAACGAGCATGATAGGTTTGTAGTTTACTTGTGCTATTTGCTCTTCATACTCACTCTCTGTTCTTATTCTTAGTGGGGCCCACACATTCTTAGTTTCCTTATCTGTTTCAGTGTTGGCTCCAAGTTTGTAAATAAGGCCGCAGATGGAGGCACTACTGATCTTCATATGGCTGCATTGAATTGATGGTTTGATTGTGTATAGCTCCTACTTCATCTTCAAGCAGATGTGTCAACTGTGACGTTCCACTATGGAACATCAATGGATCTAATAGGCACTTACATTGTTTCCTCAGTCTTCACATAAATACTGAAACATGTAGGATATTTTATTTTCGTTATTATTTTTTCACTTTCCTGGTCAGAAGGCTTTTGACTCATCACACAATTTCCACAAAAAATTCTTGCATTGTTTAGGCTCACTCAAATAGACCAAGTGTTTCTCAATTTTGTATTAGCTCAACTAAGTCGTAATCCTTCAATACTTGTAATTTGGTTCTATTTCTGCAGTTACGCATTGCTTGGGAGTAGTTTTGAGTGTTGGAGTGGTGGCGCAGCTGTTTCGCTATTTATTGTAGATCAACCATGTTGCTATCACAATGTCCATGTTTATCCAAACAAACAGGCTAGATAACTTCTTAGTAACGTTGCAATGATTATATATCTCGCTCAATTTTATTTTACCTATTTTCGTCATTACTTAAAATTTTTATTGAGGAAACGCCATGAAATTTTTTTAGCTATAGTTTTCATAACAAGATAGTTACAATGATTGCTATGAAGTTTGACATATGAATTGTACAATTGCATCCACTGCTGAATTTTAAACCAAAGACATGTCTTCTTGTATGTTAAAGATATTGTCCTAGGAGTGATAGCTGGTTAAGAATGTTGAGGACTCTAAAATGGCTACCGACAATGAGGATTCTACATTTCCCAAGGCCGTGGAAAGTTCCAAGTTATTTCCTGCTAAGGATGAGGAATTTAACCCCTAGCAAGGAAAAAAAGAGACAAGTTGAGGATGTGGAACTGACAACATCGAAGTAAAAATGATGAAAAACCCATTGGAGCAATGCCAATGAAACCCACAACGAGATTTGAATAATCCCAGAAAAGCTAAAATTGATTGGTAGAACCCATTGACCCAAATTTCATGATTGAAGAACTTAGGGTATATTAAACCCTAAACCCAATAAGATGAGGAAACAAGAACCATTGACATGTCGAACGCCACAAGGAGTTGATCACGCACCTTGATAAAGTTCGATAATTTGTTCTAAATCATAGAACACAAAAGAGATAATTCTCTCACAAATTATATAAACTCAAAACTCATCATTCAAGTCGATCTGTTTGCATTACAATAGAAATCTCTTTATATAAGATGGGAGAAAAAACAAAACCCTAATCTAAATCTTGGAACACAGAAGAAACCTAGTTAAAATAGAACTCCTATTCTAGGGAACAATTTAAACTAAAAAAAGGAAAATAACTAAACAATAAAAATAAAGGAAATATTAAATTTCCATAATGAGGTTTCTAGTTGTGTGCCGGGATAGACCGAGGAGATCAATTCGTAAGGCGTGCCCTCACTTTACACTCAATCCACTTCCAAAATCGCCTTCCAACTTAAAATTAGCTTTTAGGTAGTTTCGGATCTTATGAAAAAAGGATATCAAAAGATATTCAGGAGCTATCAAAGCTAATTGAGGTTAATCTCTTTATCACCCATGCTAAAATTTGGGGCCATGGAGGCGATTAAGAGAGCAATATAATTGTTTTGAGAAGCAGGCAAGCAGCCACCACAAAAATCTTTTTCTTGCATTGTTATTTCTTTTCTCACAGACTTCATTTATTCTTCTGCTGAAAATCCTTAGCACTGTTCTGTATTACCTTCTTTGCAGACTGAAAATACCATAATGGTGCTAAAAGAAGAAAGAAGGAGCTCCAATAGCAAGAAAGAATTGTAAAGGCAAGAATTGGTGAGTGACTTCCGACCACTTATATGCTTCCTTCTGCTATTAAAGAATCTTTGGTTCTCAAAGTCGTACTCGTATGCTCAAAGTTACTGCTGCTGTATTATATACGCATGGCAGTTTTTTTTAGGTCTGCTATTGCTCCATTGAGGAAAAGAATATTTGTACAGGAGTATGAGTTGAGTTCAAGAATACAGCCAATTGAGTAATAAGTTTGTTAGATGTTGTTTATGGTAACTTGATTATTGTTTTGAAGATTTTTTTTTATTCTATCATTAGTTTTTTTAGACCATTAAGTAGCGTCAATTTTATAATTAATTATTTAGATCATTAATTTGAAAGAAAACTAATTTCTTTAATACCTATTGTAATATTAATTAATGAGCCTTCGGTACTCTTGATTCTCATCCGCCTTCGAGGCAGCCATCTTCTTTTTCTTAATTTTTTTTTCGAAAATTATCTTCATTATGATACAATTTTTTGAAATACTAATTATTAGTTGATGGATAATTTTAGTTTGTATGCTATTATTATTTTTTTATTTGCACTATCCAATTCTTACACAGTGGTCCCAATTTTGAAACCGGTAATTATATTTGCAATACAATTTTTCATTCATGCACCACATGATAATTATTTTTAAAGTACTTAAAATTTACTTTTTGTTACAATTACATCTTTACATATTTTTGAGTTTGATTATTAGTTTTGATCTTTCATTTACAATGAATTTATCCATAATAATAATTTATGCACTAAAATTTCGTTATTTGGATATCAAATGATTTATTTACGTTCGATAAATTTAAATAAGTAAATATTAACAAGTACAAAAAATCCAAAATTTGACATTAACTTCGATGCACGCTAACATAATATTTATATATATAATATTTTTATGAACCAAAGATGTTAATTATTAAATAATTAATTATTAAAATAGGACACAAAGTTGAGGACTTAGTTGTAATAATAGGCAAATTTGAAAACCAATTAGTGCAAAATAAAATGTAGAGCACTAAATAGAATTTATAATGCCAATATTATTATCCTTTTTAAAACTATCAAGGTAAATTTGTGTCCTCGTCACTCTTATTTATTCTATCACTAATTCTTTATACCATTAAGTAGAGTGGTCCATTCTTCCGCATAGTTCATAATATACTTATTGTTATGAATAATAATTGAAGAATAATTATTAGGTGTTATGAATAATTGAGAATAATGTGGTGGTTATGAATTATGAGGAATAATTTGGTGGAGGAATAATTTGGTAAAAGATGTAATTATTATATGTGAATGACTATTATACCCTTGATGAAATTATGTAATTACGATTGTGCCATTCGAAGTTTTCCTATAAATAGGGCTTCAGTTATTAATGAAATTCATTCCTGAGAATTCCTTGGAATTCATTCTCTCTAAATTCTCTCTATTGTTTCTATACTTTTATAACACGTTATCAGCACGATGCTCTAACCCTTTGAGTAATATGAAAGAAGTATCTTTCTACAGATTGCATCTTATAGATGATCTTACAGATTCGAACCTGGATTATTACCAATGAATTAATTCATCCTCATCAATCCTAAATAACTCTCTCTTTGCAAATACATCATTGAAAATTTCCTTTTGTTCATATTCTTCTCCCACAATTCCTCATTCTACACAACCTATTTGGAGATGTCTGAAATCCCAAAATTGGAAGAATGGAGTCCAAAGAATTTTTCTCGATCAATGTAAATGGATTGCAAGTAAATCTCATCCATGGAATAATTAGAGAAAGGGAAAAAGGTAAATCATATGATTTTATAATATAATAATATATTAAACTATAAGATTCGTTTTATCGAGATATAAGAGTATACATTATCAAAATCAAATTTTCTCGACTCCATTATACTCGATTTAACGAGAGCTTCGATTTGACACCAACATTGATAGGGTAATAACTTCGTTTTGAAATATGTTATTATCAAACTTTCAAAATTTACAAATCAAGACACCAATTTTTGAAAAAGTTACAAAATAGTCCTTGAACATTTTGATATTGATAAATTGAAATAGAAAGGAGATAATTTTCAATCGTAAAATATTGATAAAATATTTTTGACAATTTTACCTTTACAATTGGAATTGACAATTTTACCCTTAGGGTAAACTGACCTAATTTTGACGACAGTGAAAAATGGATAGAATATTCATGAAGAAATTCTAAATCCATTGATTATATAAAATGGCTTGAAGTCCATTTGAGTTAAAAGATCGGAATATTATTTTAACTCAGAGAGTTTAATTACATAATATACTTATTCTAAAAGGATAAATGTGCTCTTGTAGAAGTAATGAGTATTTGTTCTAGAAGAACAAATTTGCTCCCGTAGAAGCGATTCAATATTTAATTCTCGCATTTTATTTCTGCAATTTAATTCTTTGCAATACCTCCTACTTGATGATGGGTTCAAACCGTCAATAAAGCGGAAGGTTTTATATATTTACGCACTTTATATGCTAAGTGATGGGTAATACCTTCTACTAAGCAGATCCTACTCTGAAGAAGTAGTTAAACATTATGCAATTTAATTCTTGCTATTTAAATTCTCAGAAATTTATATTTATTGCAATAATTCCCATAAGGTAGGTTCGACCACCTATTGGAGGAAATTTAATTTCTGCAATTTAAATTTATGCACTTTATAGTTTGAGTATATTTCAATGTGGTGGGTAATACCACACGATTGGTGTGCATATTTTCAATATGGTGAGTTATACTACATGATTGGTTATAACGAATCCTACTCCGAGAAGAAGTAGTTGATCAAATATTCTAATCATACTCTCAAGTAGTAGACGATGAGAATAAAATTACTTCCATATATACCGAATATTAATGGAGAAAATTGAGTAAGTGGTACTTGAAGTTACCATTGGATAAATAGACTAAAGTAAAATCTTGAATAGATCCCATGTTGATAAATCAAAGAAAATATATCGCATGGAAAGCTTATATGAAGTAATCTCATCGATGATATGAGATTGTATTAATATGAGAATAAAATGCTCTTGAAGAAGCAAAATCACTAGATATCTCAGATTTGAATAAAGCCAATATGATATTATTATTATTACTCCGTAAGAAGTACAAAACAAATTAAGTGGAACATATTGAGAATATCAAAAGATGGCATTAAACACTCGAAAATATAAAAATGCAAAAGAATATACATCTTTGAATCCATAAATGAGGGATGCGTCTAGAGTATAAATACTCATTAACTCGCCACCATCAACATTAGGATTCATAATGAAATATTTAAAGGATCCGAATTTCTTTTTCGCTTGACACCGCCGTCAGACCAACGGACTGGCTTCCACAGATTCTTGAACATATGCATGAAATTTGATGAGTAGTTCATCAACAAGATTAGCGTAAATAAGTATTTTTCTCATTGAATGAGAGATAAACTTATTATTTACACTCGATCTAGAAACGCTAGTAAGCCATCAAAGAAATTATTAATATTCAACAAACCTATTGGTTTGACATGAAAATTCCACCGTACAACGAGGCTATATTGAATATTTCCTCCAATTGTGTTGTAGCCGCTGGAAGGACAATGAAAGCATCACTATTATTCATCATATACATCATGCGCTTGTGGATGGATTGCGCTTGTAGCCCCAACCTGCTGGACCCATGGTAGAACTGCTCCAATTCGAGTATTAGATCCAACTAGATGGAAAGGTATTACGCTCAAACTCTTATTCCCCATGATTGTGCGGCCATTATAAGTCTAGCTAAAAGTTTATTGTTGGTTCCTCCGTATAGTATATTGATTTCTTGTCTCCCTAACTCTTTTACAAGTCGGTTTGCCATATCCACATATTGGATATGGCCTACGCAGCTTAGATCCACCAAGAATACATACGGTTTTAATATGGCGAGGTAAAAGCTGACTTGTATGAGATGATTCTAAAATCTCCATATCCATCTCTACTCCTATCTCTCTTTTTGCACTATACTTTTAATGTATGAACATGAGAGATATATGAATCCTCTATTTAAAGAAAAATTTTCAAACCAATAATTGAGTGCACTATTTACTTTTTGACAAATATGAAAGAGAAAAAAATGCTGAAAATTTTTTTAAGTGAAAATGACATATATCTGTTTTGATTGAAAAATAATATATATATACATATATATATATCTTAAAATCGAAAAACAATATTTACAATTACAAGAAATATATTGATCTTTGTTATTACACCGAGCTTTCTTACATAAATATGGGAAAATCATTATGCTAAAATTTTCTACTAAATTTACAAACAGGATCTTCTAAAGTAAGTTTTTCAAGACTGTAACGCTGCTTTGTTGATCTTTGAATTTGGCCCATAAGGCCATTAACTCACCTTGTACGTGTCCACTAGGATGTGTCTCAAGAGCCTGTTGAATATCATCCAAAGGCTCCTTACTCAATCCATCCTTAATGAATGCTATTTTATCTTCTCGATTTACGGACAAGTACCCCATGATTTACATCGAGTGTCACATGTCCACCGAGCACACTTGTAGCATCCTCCTAATCTTTTTGCTCTCGCTTCTTTGAAAAACTACTTTTACCCATACCAGGCATGTATTTAGAAGGAATTGAAACCTCACGGATAATCGAACCGTTGCTTCAATCAAGCATCGGATATCTTGTGGGATACCCTTATTCATTAGCATTCTTAATCTTTCCGGCTACATCGATAAATCCTTCTTAGGATTTTGATCGATGAGTGATGGATAGTATTTTCGAAGATTTGAGAGCATATGATCCATTATAATGTATAGATCCTTGTTAGGATGAATTTTGCAATAATTTTGATGATTTATTTATAGAATAATACGACGCTGCATGAAATAAGACTCGATTTTAAATAAATAATATGAAGCGTAAGAGCTACGATTTGGAATTAAATAATAGCCGGATGTGATGCGTATGAGTCAGAACTCCGTGTTTGAACGATGGAGAGACAATAATGTCACCAAAAGATGATGGAATATGTCGGTGAATTATTTCTATGATAAATCATATTGAGCACTATACGATACTAGTGAAATCGATATAAGAATTTCTTGAACTAGAAGTTCAATAATACTCGTTTGCAAACCGGATGACCATCCCGGTTTAAATAATTATTGAAATCACTATTTCAAGTGAAAAATTAAAAGAATTCTTCAATGATTGTTCTCGATAAATGATGAAATCATTACTAGCCAATATTGGGAATAAATCCCAAATATATCTGGAATAAAGGATGAGAAGTATGGGCCCACTCATCCTCCATGTGGACTACTAGATATTATGATATGGATCCACTAGATAGTCACATGTGTATATGATTCGTAATTTGAAATTTATGAAATATTTGCTCACGGTATGAGCATGATTTTCAGATTTAATGATAAAGCTAGTAAATATATATATATCCCAATGATTTGAATAAATCCCTGAAGGATTTGAGTATGCGCATACAAGTGGGATATTATATGGCAAATTATTTAAAGTCCTCAAATAAATTGCCGATATCGAGAATAGAATGCAAACGGTCTAAATTCCCATATTAAATTTGAATGATGAGAACATATATGATTAAAATCATACCAACTATATGAGTTTTGGTGTTCTAAATTTTCTCAAAGATGAGGGGAGTATTAAAGGTTGAAAATAATATGTGAAATGCATCATGTTATATCCTCGAAATTGAAATACGAACTTGAAGTTCAAAGATGCATGAAAGGCTATGAACAATCACATATATCAGCTACGATGCTTTGATAAGTTAGCACGCTAGAAGCGTTGATATTTCCCCAAACATATATATCAAAGCAAATTATAAAAGATGGTCTTAATAACGGAGGCATATACTCTTGAAGAGTATATAGACATAACTATATTGTGTAATCCTAAAAGAGGATTGATAAAGAGATATCTCGATAAGTTATGTCGATATGGGGAAAGAAATGAAATTGAAAAGTGTCGACACGATATGAAAATGTAGCGCTACATATGATCAATGATAATGAAAATATTGAGATATATTGAAGATGATAAATGGTGAATGTGAAATCCTTAACTTATGAGATGATGAGATGATAATGACTATTGTTCAAGTTTAAAGATAAGCATGGTGGTCATTATATGTTGCATGCTCATGAAAGTTAAATTACTGATCGTGTGTGTAGTACCAAAAAGGAAATTAAAGGATCGGATGAGCTAAACCCGTGTTTATGAGTACTCTAAAGGGTGAGCTAAGCCCCTGGGAATGAAATAACCTATTAAGTGAGTATTAAATGTTAAATGATATATTTTAAGTGTTAGTTAGTTATGAAGGTTTACTTATATGTTTACATGTTTTTACTATGAATTTATATGCTTTAAATTGTGTGTTTGGAGACATGTGTTCATGGTGAATGTTTTGTAGTTGTGTAAGAATATTGATGCACTCTAAATGAACGAAGAGTATAAAACCAATGTATATGATACTCATACAAATGTATGAAAGATTTTGAAATGCTTGTAGCATACTTGTATAAAATACGCGTTGCACTCTTTTTCCCTTGACTGAGGTTTTATCCCATTGGGTTTTCCTAGCAAGGTTTTTAATGAGACAACTTTAAAGGTGTATTCACATGAATACCGCACTTTTTCCTTCATTAGGGTTTTTTCCCACCGGGTTTTTCCTAATAAGGTTTTAACGAGGCATATTCATGGTATATTGAGAACGATATGAGAAATTGATACGGTGTATCTATTGGATCAAGTTATAATGGAGCTAATGCTTTAGATCCAAACGATGATGATATTGAAATCATTTACTGTAAGTAAAGATATCGCTTCTCAAGATATGAAATCAAACGGAGCAATTGTACTCTTTTCCTTCGATCAAGTTTTTTCCCACCGGGTTTTCTTGACAAGGTTTTAACGAGGCAAAGACGTGAATACTCATATGCCGCCGATAGACATCGGGGGAGCAATGTTTTGATGAAGCAAGATATAACCACTCCAAGCTATCCCGCAATCGGTTTGGAAGTTTTTTCCCACCGGTTTTTTTCTCCAAACAGTCCGGAAGACATTTGTATTAATAGTCATTCAAGGGGAGTGTTATGAATAATAATTGAAGAATAATTATTAGGTGTTATGAATAATTGAGAATAATGTGGTGGTTATGAATTATGAGGAATAATTTGGTGGAGGAATAATTTGGTAAAAGATGTAATTATTATATGTGAATGACTATTATACCCTTGATGAAATTATGTAATTACGATTGTGCCATTCGAAGTTTTCCTATAAATAGGGCTTCAGTTATTAATGAAATTCATTCCTGAGAATTCCTTGGAATTCATTCTCTCTAAATTCTCTCTATTGTTTCTATACTTTTATAACACTTATCAATTTTTGTTCTCTTATTAACCATGCTGCTCCTATCTTTTAGGAAGAAGATAGGGTACTTGACTTAGGCACTTATTTAAAAGCAAAATTTACACTGTCTCAAAGTTTAATCGAACAAAAATTTTTATTATTAGAGTAGCTTTTACAAATTAATGGATTAAATATATATTAAAAATTACTTATTTTAATATCTGAAATTGTTTGGAAAATAAAATATCTCTCTAACTTACTTTTTCATATTAATTGACATAACTAATGATAGTTTTGATACAATATCCAATGCATTGTAAAAGTATAGTTGTGTCACTTGCAAATACATTTTTGCATCATTTGCAAATATTAATTACAAATGTGTCTCAAACTAGACATGCTCAACAGAATAACCCCACTAGGATAGAATAATTGATTAGGAGAGTTAAAAATTACATTAAAGAATGCCACAAATTGTTGTATTTAAAAATACAAAAGGTTAATCATGCTAAATGTCCCTAAACTTTTGGTTGTTTTGCACTTTCATGTTTCTCCTCCATCCCACTCTTTTTTAATAAATACAATTAAGTTTCAAAAATTAAAAATTAGTCCATTATTCCATTAATATTTATCAAAATCTTTATTTATTGAAAAATTAGTCTCTCATGCAATGTGTGAATGAAAATGTTAGATTAATACAATTCTTAAACTTGTAGTTATCATATTAATTATTTCAGAAGTAATTAAGTTTTCTAGCAATAATTAGCTAAAAGTGAAAATTAATTATATTACAATTAATTAAAATTAATTATATTACAATTAATTAAAATTAATTATATTGCAAAGCTTTAATTGACACGATTTCTTTGGAAGGAAAATAATTAAAATTAATTACATAGCTAAAAGGGGGAAAATAAAATTAAATTAAAAGAAAAAAAAATAATTAAAATCAAACAGATTGCTACGGGTTGGTAATATTTCTCTTGGAAAATAAAAAGATATCTTTTAAATGAACCAATACAAATGTTGTTTGCAATAAGTGTTTAGTAAGTTATTTTGTACTTCACCTCAATTCCATCTGGTATGCTCCTATGTCTATGAAGCAATGTACTTTTTAAATGAAAAAATATATTGTCTCTCTGCTTATGATTGTAATTGTTTCATACTTGTATTGACTAGGATTTTTGCCCTCCATTTTTCTAATAATTCTTTCTTTCTATGTAGATCGATCTTGTGGGAGAGAAGATCAACGATGCGTGAACCAATGAAGGTTTTCGAAGGATGAACTAAGTGATGAATGAGAGACGTGAGGCGTATATGAGTTGGATTGCTTCTTTAAATGATTCAATGATCCTTTCAAAAAATAATTTTGTTTATATATTTTATGTGTTGTTTGTGTCGTAGAAAGTAATACATATGATTATATTGGTAGTGTTGGTGGCATTGACAAAGTTGTTGACAATATATAGTTATGCTATGTTGAAATTTTTGAGACTTATGCTATGTGTATTAATATGATAGTTTTTTTTTGAAATACAGGGAAAACTCTATCGAATTTATTAAAAAATCGTATGAATTTTGTTCTACATTTTTTTAAAAAATAACATAATTGTTTGATTGACGTATATTTCCATGCAACGCATGGGTAAAAATAGTAGTAGGAAAGGCTACATAACCTACATTTACTTTTTTCTAGGCAAATCATTTATTTATAAAATCATGCAGAATTTACTAATCACGTGTTGATTTCTAAATTCAAATCTTGAGTAACATTTTTATTTTATCTTTTACATTTTATTTTATTTAAACTTTTTTTGAGACTTGAACGTAAACTTGACATTAAAGTAATTAGAAAAACCATCTTACTTAAAAAAATTAGCATTACAAATGGATTTTAGGGGAGAGAAATTGAACCCCTTTAATCAAGGGTGTGAAAAAGTCAATTGGGATGCCATCAGACCACATAGATATCGGCTACACAACTTCTTACTTGATCATTAAAAAAATAACAAGTAAAAATATTCGGATTATGTCATTGGAAAATGTATAACCTTGTCTTTCTTACAGAAAAAAAAAACCAAGACAGAAAAAGAAAGAAAGTAAAAAAGTATATTTATTGTGTTTTAACTAATTGGATAAAGATAATAAAATATATACAGACACTTGGTCATTTATTTTACTCAAGTTGAATATAACGTGACTTTCAAATAATGTGGTGATGAATGTGGTGATGAAGGAAAACCAAAAGTGTACAACAATTGGAATTTTAGGAATAACTATGAAATAATTTTGAACCTACTAATATAATAATATATTATCATCGTCTATTATATCGTCTATTAACAATTTATTTTGCATACATTGAATATAATATGACTTTTTCAAAAATTAAAGCAATGAATAATTAAAAAAAATGTTTGTCATCTTGATAATATATTATTTTGTATATTTTTTTGAGAAATTATATTATTTTGTATATTGACTACTTATTTTGCATAAATTGAATGTGATATAATTGTTTAAAAATTATATTGATAATGAAAACAGGTTTCCTCAAGTTATTATTATGAAGTTTGACTGATTATTAGGTTTAGAAAAGTTATATTATTTTTTGGGAAAGAGAAAATTTCATGAAATCCACAAGAATCCAAGGGTAAGAGTTGGATTTTTGCTAGAAAGTTATAAGTGTATTTAGAGAAACAATTAGACGTGGGATACAAAATTAAACAATTGTTGAAATCAAAGTTTTTAATCTAAGAGAAAAAAATTGCAAATAAAAATTATTTTTGAAATCAAATTTTAAGACATAGAAATTTAGGAGAATTTGAGACATAAAAATTAAAGATAAAGATTAAAGATTTAAATTTTAGATATTTTGTAATTTAAAAGATGGGTGTTGCCACTACAAATTTTGATCAACATACCACATTTTTTCCCATCACATTTAAATATGAAAATTGATAACTACACTACAACTTTTTTACACACATACCCAATATTATTAGAGAAAACAAAATTTAAAATTGACTAAAAATTGTAGTGTGCAAAATGTCAAAAAGAAATGAAAAGAAAAATAAAATTGTGGTCCACCTCTCTCCATATTCACTGCACAGACCATCCACCACAAACCACCGTCCATTCTTCTTCTTCTTCTTCTTCAATCAGTCAGTGCATTTTCTCGATTGAATTTCACCATTTTTCAACAAATTTCAAGTTGTTATAAAAGTATAGAAACAATAGAGAGAATTTAGAGAGAATGAATTCTAAGGAATTCACAGGAATGCATTTCATTAATAACTGAAGCCCTATTTATAGGAAAACTTCGAATGGCACAATCGTAATTACATAATTTCATCAAGGGTATAATAGTCATTCACATATAATAATTACATCTTTTACCAAATTATTCCTCCACCAAATTATTCCTCCACCAAATTATTCCTCATAATTCATAACCACCACATTATTCTCAATTATTCATAACACCTAATAATTATTCTTCAATTATTATTCATAACACTCCCCCTTGAATGACTATTAATACAAATGTCTTCTGGACCTGTTTGGAGAAAAACCCAGTGGGAAAAAACTTCCAAACCGATTGCAGGATAGCTTGGAGTGGTTATATACTGCTTCATCAAAACATTGCTCCCCCTGATGTCTATCAGCGGCATATGAGTATTCACGTGCTGCCTCGTTAAAACCTTGTCAAGAAAACCCAGTGGGAAAAAACTTGATCGAGGAAAAAGAGTACAATCGCTCCGTTTGATTTCATATCTTGAGAACTGATATCTTTACTTCTGGTAAATGATTTCAATATCATCATCGTTTGGATCTAAAGCATTAGCTCCATTATAACTTGATCCAATAGATACACTGTATCAATTTCTCATATCGTTCTCAATATATCATGAATATGCCTCGTTAAAACCTTATTAGGAAAAACCCAGAGGGAAAAACCCTAATGAAGGAAAAAGAGTACATTATTCATGTGAATACGCCTTTAAAGTTGCCTCATTAAAAACCTTGCTAGGAAAACCCAATGGGATAAAACCTCAATCAAGGGAAAAAGAGTGCAACGCGTATTTTATACAAGTATGCTGCAAGCATTTCAAAATCTTTCATACATTTGTATGAGTATCATATACATTGATTTTATACTCTGCTCATTTAGAGTGCATCAATTTTCTTACACAACTACAAAACATTCACCATGAACACATGTCTCCAAATACACAATTTAAAGCATATAAATTCATCGTAAAAACATGTAAACATATAAGTAAACCTTCATAACTAACTAACACTTAAAATATATCATTTAACATTTAATACTCACTTAATAGGTTATTTCATTCCCAGGGGTTTAGCTCACCCTTTAGGGTACTCATAAACACGGGCTTAGCTCACCCGATCCTTTAATTTCCTTTTCGGTACTACACACACAATCGGTAATTTAACTTTCATGAGCATGCAACATATAATGACCATCATGCTTATCTTTAAACTTGAGCACTAGTCATCATCATCTCATCATCTCATAAGTTAAGGATTTCACATTCACCATTTATCATCTTCAATATATCTCAATATTTTCATTATCATTGATCATATATAGCGCTACATTTTCATATCGTGTCGACACATTTCAATTTCATTTCTTTCCCCATATCGACATAACTTATCGAGATATCTCATTATCAATCCTCTTGTAGGATTACACAATATAGTTATGTCTATATACTCTTCAAGAGCATATGCCTCCGTTATTAAGACCATCTTTTATAATTTGCTTTGATATATATGTTTGGGGAAATCTCATAATATCAACGCTTCTGGCGTGCTAACTTATCAAAGCATCTTAACTGATATATGTGATTGTTCATAGCATCTTTTATGCATCTTTGAACTTCAAGTTCGTATTTCAATTGCGAGGATATAACATGATGCATTTCACATATTATTTTCAATCTTTAATACTCCCCCTCATACTGAGAAAATTTAGAACACCAAAATCATACAGCTTGGTATGATTTTAATCATATATGTTCTCATCATTCAGCCTTAATATGGGAATTTAGACCGTTTGCATTCTATTCTCGATATCGGCAATTTATTTGAGGACTTTAAATAATTTGCCATATAATATCCCACTTGTATGCGCATACTCAAATCCTTCAGGGATTTATTCAAATCATTGGGATATACATTTACTAGCTTTATCATTAAATCTGAAAATCATGCTCATACCGTGAGCAAATATTTCGTAAATTTCAAATTATGAATCATATACACATGTGACTATCTAGTGGATCCATATCATAATATCTAGTAGTCCACATGGAGGATGAGTGGGCCCATATTTCTCATCCTTTATTCCAGATATATTTGAGATTTATTTCCAATATTGGCTAGTAATGATTTCATCATTTATCGAGAACAATCATTGAAGAATTCTTTTAATTCTTCACTTGAAATATTGATTTCAATAATTATTTAAACCGGGATGGTCAGTCCGGTTTTGCAAACGAGTATTATTGAACTTCTAGTTCAGTAAATTCTTATATTGATTTCACTAGTATCGGTATAGTGCTCAATATGATTTATCATAGAAACAATTCACCGACATATTCCATCATCTTTTAGTGACATTATTGTCTACCACTATTCAAACACGGAGTTACAGCTCATACGCATCACATCCGGCTATTATTTAATTCCGAAATCGTAGCTCTTACGCTTCATATTATTTATTTAAAATCGGAGTCTTATTTCATACGCGTCGTATTATTCTATAAATAAATCATCAAAATTATTGCAAAATTCATCCTAACAAGGGTCTATACATTGTAATGGATCATATGCTCTCAAATCTTCGAAAATACTATCCATCACTACCGATCAAAATCCTAAAAAGGATTTATCGATGTAGGCTGGAAAGATTAAGGATGCTAATGAATAAGGGTATCCCACAAGATATCCGATACTTGATTGAAGCAAAGGTTCGATTATCTGGTGAGGTTTCAATTCCTTCTAAATACATGCCTGGTATGGGTAAAAGTAGTTTTTCAAAGAAACGGAGAGCTAAAAGATTAGGAGGATGCTACAAGTGTGCTCGGTGGACATGTGACACTCGATGTAAATCTGTGGGGTACTTGTCCAGAAATCGAGAAGATAAAATAGCATTCATTAAGGATGGATTGAGTAAGGAGCCTTTGGATGATATTCAACAGGCTCTTGAGACACATCCTAGTGGACACGTACAAGGTGAGCTAATGGCCTTATGGGCCAAATTCAAAGATCAACAAACGCGTTACAGTCTTGAAAAACTTACTTTAGAAGATCCTGTTTGTAAATTTAGTAGAAAATTTTAGTATAATAATTTTCTCATATTAATATAAGGAAGCTCGATGTAATAACGAAGATCAATGTTTTTCTTGTAATTGTAAATATTATTTTTCGATTTTAAGATATATATATATATATGTATATATATATATATATTATTTTTCAATCACCGATGTGTATATGTCATTTCACTAAAATTTTTCTCATTTTTTTCTTTCATATTTGTCAAAAAGTAAATAGTACAATCAATTATTGGTTTGAAAATTTATCTTTAAATAGAGGATTCATATATCTCTCATGTTCATACATTAAAAGTATAGTGTAAAAGAGAGATAGGAGTAGAGATGGATATGGAGATTTTAGAATCATCTCATACAAGTCACCTTTACCTCGCTTGATTAAACCGTATGTATTCTTGGTGGATCTAAACTGGTAGGCCATATCCAATATGTGGATATGGCAAACCGACTAATGAAAGAGTTAGGGAGACAAGAAATCAATATACTATATGGAGGAACCAACAACAAACTTTTAGCTAGACTTATAATGGTGCACCATCATGGGGAATAAGAGTTTCGAGTGTAATACCTTTTCATCTAGTTGGATCTAATACTCGAATTGGAGCCAGTTCTACCATGGGTCCAGCAGGGTTGGGGCTACAAGCGCAATCCATCCACAACTGCATGATGTATATGATGAATAATAGTGATGCTTTCATTGTCCTTCCAAAGCGCTACAACAGATCGAGGAAATATTCAATATAGCCTCGCCGCACAAAGTGGAATTTTCATGTCAAACCAATAGGTTTGTTGAATATTAATAATTTCTTTGATGGCTTACTAGCGTTTCTAGATCGAGTGTAAATAATAAGTTTTGTTTCTCATTCAATGAGAAAATACTTATCTCTGCTAATCTTGTTGATGAACTACTCATCAAATTTCATGCATATGTTCAAGAATCTGTGGAAGCCCAGTCCGTCACACGACTAATCGTGTCAAGCTTAAAAAGAAATTCGGATCCTTTAAATATTTCATTATGAATCCTAAAATTGATGGTGGCGAGTTACGAGTATTTATACTCTCGAGACGATCCCTCATTTATGGATTCAAGATGTATTTTCTTTTTTGCATTTCTATATTTTCGAGTGTTTAATGCCATCTTTTGATATTCTCAATATGTTCCACTTCTTGCTTTGTACTTCTTCCGAGTAATAATAATATCATATTGGCTTTATTCAAATACAAATCTAGTGATTATGCTTCTTCAAGAGCATTTTATTCTCATATTAATACAATCTCATATCATCGATAAGATTACTTCATATAAGCTTTCCATGCGATATATTTTCTTTGATTTATCAACATGGGATCTATTCAAAGATTTTACTTTCGTCTATTTATCCAATGGTAACTTCAAGTACCACTTGCTCAATTTTCTCCATTCATATTCTGTATATATGAAGAAGTAATTTTATTCTCATCGCCTACTTCTTCGAGAGTATGATTAGAATATTTGATCAACTACTTCTTCCTGAGTAGGATTCGTTATAACCAATCGTGTAGTATAACCCACCACATTGAAATATGCACACCAATCGTGTGGTATTACCCACCACATTGGAAATATACTCAAACTATAAAGTGCATAAATTTAAATTGCAGAAATTAAATTTCCTCCAATAGGTGGTCGAACCTACCTTATGGGAATTATTGCAATAAATATAAATTTACGGAATTTAAATCATGAATTAAATTGCATAATGTTTAACTACTTCTTCAGGAGTAGGATCTGCTTAGTAGAAGGTATTACCCATCACTTAGCATATAAAGTGCAGAAATATATAAAACATTCCGTTTAGTGACGGTTGAACCCATCATCAAGTAGGAGGTATTGCAGTAATTAAATTGCAGTAAATAAAGTGCGAGAATTAAATATTGAACTGCTTCTACGGGAGCAAATTTGTTCTTCTAGAACAAATACTCATTACTTCTACAAGAGCACACTTATCCTTCTAGAATAAGTACATTATGTAATTGAACTCTTCGGGAGTTAAAATAATATTCCGATCTTTTAACTCAAATGGACTTCAAGCCATTTTATATAATCAATGGATTTAGAATTTCTTCATGAATATTCTATCCATTTTTCACTGTCAAAATTAGGGTCGGTTTTACCCTAAGGGTAAATTGTCAATTCCAATTGTAAAGGTAAAATTGTCAAACATATTTTATCAATGTTTTACGATTGGAAAATTATCTCCTTTCTATTTCAATTTATCAATATCAAAATGTTCAAGGACTATTTTGTAACTTTTCAAAAGTTGGTGTCTTGATTTGTAAATTTTGAAAGTTTGATAATAACATATTTCAAAACGAAGTTATTACCCTATCAATGTTGGTGTCAAATCAAGCTCTCGTTAAATCGAGTATAATGGAGTCGAGAAAATTTGATTTTGATAATGTATACTCCTTATATCTCGATAAAGCGAATGTTATAGTTTAATATATTATTATATTATAAAATCATATGATTTACCTTTTTCCCTTTCTCTAATTATTCCATGGATGAGATTTACTTGCAATCCATTTACGTGATCGGAAAATTCTTTGGACTCCATTCTTCCAATTTTGGAATTTGCACATCTCAAAGCGGGTTGTGTAGAATGAGGAATTGTGGGAGAAGAATATGAACAAAAGGGAATTTTCAATGATGTATTTGCAAAGAGAGAGTTATTTAGGATTGATGAGGATGAATTAATTCATTGGTAATAATCCGATTTACGTCTGAAGATCATCTATAAGATGCAATCAGAGCATACTTCTTTCATATTACTCAAAGGGCTAGAGACTCGTGCTGATAACGTGTTATAAATGTATAGAAACAATAGAGAGAATTTAGAGAGAATGAATTCTAAGGAATTCACAGGAATGCATTTCATTAATAACTGAAGCCCTATTTATAGGAAAACTTCGAATGGCACAATCGTAATTACATAATTTCATCAAGGGTATAATAGTCATTCACATATAATAATTACATCTTTTACCAAATTATTCCTCCACCAAATTATTCCTCCACCAAATTATTCCTCATAATTCATAACCACCACATTATTCTCAATTATTCATAACACCTAATAATTATTCTTCAATTATTATTCATAACACAAGTCACTAATTAGATTTCTTTTCTTGCTTTTCCAACAAAATTTGATCTTTTTCTGTTCAAATCCCAAATTGGGAATTCTTGACCCAAATTATCTTGGTTATGGAAATGGAAGGGAATCAGTATCAGAACTGAAAACTTGGAAAACAAATTATTTGAACTCATCAAAGCAGCGTAGTTGGATGAGATTTCAGCTATGAATCCCTCTAATCTCATCTTCTCCAGCCAAAATCCAAATCCAAAAACCATGGTAAGTTTATATCCGATTATTTAATGTAATAATCAATCATTCATGTCCCTAATGTTTAGAATTGATTTTTCTGTATAGGAAACAAGCACTTTTGTTTTCATGTTGTATTAAATAGGGAATAAAAAGTCATATTGTATTAAATAGGGAATGAACAAGCTACAAATAGATGAACTTTAGCATTCTGGAATACCTCAGAAAACATGATGTGGTTCCCTCAGGACAATAGATAAAAATGTTACTCAACATATTGCCATTGAAGATGCATTATTACGCTTTCTTCAGTCTACCACTATTATTTGCTTTGTGTACTGATTTCTCTTTTGATGCTTCTATCTTCTGGTTTCTTCCCTTCCTACTGGTTATGTTTCTTACTAAACTATTTCCTATTATGTTCTTGTTGACTTGGGATAGAAGAGGCATCAAACACCATCGTGTCGTCGCTATCGTTATCTCAACCATAATCTCGAGCACGAAATTCCTTCTATTTATGAATGCTGCCACTAGCATCATCTTTTTCATCATTGAGATTGTAATCTTCGACTGGTGAAGCAAAGTACTTTGTCCACCTAGACTCATTGCTACTAGTGCCTAGCTTCAAGGATTGTAGAAGAATTCATTCTTCCTTTAAAGGTACACAAATATTTAACCAACATACTGTATTTAACAAGGAAACTCTAGAGGAAATATAGAATATTTATTGGTTATTGGACAATTTGTGACACTATTGACTAGAGGTAAATGCCCTCTTATCCAATCCACTCTTTTGAGGATCATAAAATCATTATAATTGAAGAGCAAAGTACTGCTTAGCTATCTCTGCACAATAAATTCTTTGGTCCTTATTAGCAGGAGGCACTTTACTGGTAAACTCATCTTAATCGTGGACACATTATTATTTTTTTAAAAATTAGAAAGATATACTCGTTTGCCTGGAAATTACACTTTCTTTACTTACTCCTTTGTTTGCTTCATAAATATAATGTAGCTTTTGTAATGGAAATAGAAATGAGACCACTCTACAAATGGCAAAGAATGTAGATGACTAATGATTTTAGTAGAGATGTTCACCAGTAAGCTCAGTACGATATCCTTCAAATATTTCCTTCCAGCAAAAAAGAAGACACTTGAATTCGTCACCAATGAGAAGGACCATCAAGAGCATGATTAAATTCTATGGTAACTCTGATACTGTAGAAATATATGTTATGAATGAAGAGATTGTTACTCCTGATATCTCCACCGTGCTTGGCAGTAGGCAGTTCTCTTGTCGTCTACTACTTATATATATATATATATATATATATATATATATATTGATATTGTAATTTATATTTCCCCTGTTTTTTTTTTTTTTTTTCTTATGGATGATGCACTGTGGAGACATTTAATTTGCAGGTCTAGTAGGACACCTTAGCAGAACCC
This sequence comes from Jasminum sambac, assembly GCA_018223645.1. NCBI lineage: Eukaryota > Viridiplantae > Streptophyta > Magnoliopsida > Lamiales > Oleaceae > Jasminum > Jasminum sambac. Next base: position 30,366,578 of record CP073640.1, read on the forward strand.
CCTCCTGCTCCTGCTGATGTTACCACCAATATGATCGTAAATGATATAAATGAGTCTGATGTGCAAATTGATCGATGTTTTGATTTGGTTGTTGATACCAGCCACGTTGATGCTCATTTTGATGTACCAATGGAAAGGCCTTCACCTACTAGAATGCCCATACCAATTTCTTTTGTTGATTATGGTAAAAAGGATGCTAAAGCTGTAGAGCACTGGCAGAACATTACCACTGGGGTGGGACAAAGGTTCAATAATGTGACTGAGTTTCGCGAGGCATTGGCTAAATATGCCCTTGCAAATTAGTTGCTTTCAAGTACAAGGCAATGATAGTCATTGTCTGTCTGTAAAATGTAAGGCAGATGGTTGTCCATGGAGAATACTAATTCTGTTTCAATCATTATACAAAATGAGTTTTTTTGGGCAATATTTATCCATTGCGTTAGTAATTAGCACTATATCGCTGTGTGGTGTGGCATGTAATTTGACCCCAAACAACGATACAAGAAGATTTGATTTTATATGAAAGCAAACTAGAATACTCAATACTTCTAAATCAAACCATTATTGCTAACAGTAAGAAAAAACGATGTAAACTTTGGTAGTGATCAGAGTGGCTAATTCATAACTCAATAACCTAATTGTACATAATGATAAAAACAATTATGTGGAGGTTAAGTCAATAAGCTCTTCTACAGCAACATCAATACTGATCATCTTTCTAAATTTCCCAATTCGTGATACATATGGCATCTCCCATTCACTTGCAATGTCATCTCTATATTTGTACCAACTGCGAGCCACAGGTGGGATTGGACAATTGGACTTCATGTTCACCTGCATAATTAATAACTTACATTAATGATCAGTTTAACGTAGTTACTTGAATAATATAATGTCATTAAAGTTGAGTTACTTACACAAAGTGAGTCCCGTTAACAAAACCCAATGAGATAATTTTATGAATCATTGATGGATGAGATGGAGAACGTAGTGGAAGAAATGTCAAACACTGTAGAGCAGACAATGGAACAAGTACAACATTGTACCAAGATGCTATCACTAGTACAAAAGGGTTTAGGGTGGCGATTGTTTTGTATTAAGGGTGGCGGTTCATTGGATGCCACCAAAAATGGCGACACCCAATGTCAGCATTAGGGTGGCGGTTGTTTCCTAAAACAACCGCCACCCTTTCTTTTTTTTTAAAAAAAAATTCGTATACTTAGGGTGGCGGTTGTTAAAACAACCGCCACCCTAAGTATAATTTTTTTTAAAAAAAATTACATAGGGTGGTCGTTGTTAAAACAACCGCCACCCTAAGTATAATTTCTTTTTTAAAATTACATAGGGTGGCGGTTGTTGAACACAACCGCCACCCTAAGTATACTTTTTAAAAAAAATTACATAGGGTGGCGGTTTTTATTTACAACCGCCACCCAATATCATTTTTTTTAGGGATACCTAATACCCATTGCATGTACAAATGTACATGTTAAATTAAATCACCTAAGCCCAACAAAACAACCTGTAATTGAACTAACAGCATGCAAAACCATTCACAACTACGTGCCTCAACTTAGGCCTAATGAAACAAGTAGAAAGCAACTCCAATTAACTTCAACATGGATGCAAAGTATATATTTAGCCACAACATCAACTAATTAATAAATAAAGTAAATACAACCTAATGAAACAAGTAGAAGCAACTCTAACACAACTGTGTAAGTACACAACTACATACCCAAGTCCATGACTATATAAATATACATATGACCACAATGCACAAGAACATAAGTAAAACTAAAAGGAAAATGAATTGAAACCAATAAATGATCATTTCATAACTTCTCGAAAGAATTCAACCCAAAGTTCTAGTACCACATCGATGTTTTCCTGATAATACTCTTCGGCTCCATACACCTATAAGTGAAATAATGAAAGATAATCAATTTTATACATACCCAATAAAGTACTGAACGCTTAAATAATTAACCAATCTACATTATTCAATAACACACCTTTTGTAGATCATCGCCTTGACCATATCGTATCATTATGTCATTCATATTTTTCATGACGCAGTAACTACACTCATCACCTCCTGGTTGTTGTGTACACTATAATTTGTATGTACCAACAAAATAAAAATAGTCATTAACAAAAAAAATCTATTTTGAGAGAAATTCCTATATCTTCCCAAATAGAAATTAAAAAGTATTAAAAAAGTAACTTTTATTGTTAAAAGTATACCGAAAGTAGTTTCTATTGAACGCTGCTTCGTCGTACACCCATTTTGTCCCACATCACTCTGCAAGCTCTAAATATTTAAAGTATATGCATAATATTAATATATAAGAAGCGATCTAAACTCCAACTTATCATACAAACCAATAAATGAAATGAAAGTCATTAGATATTCTCTTACACGCTTATGAGCAACTTGATAACCAAATTTCTCTTCTGATTAGCCAATGAATCCATTACGTATACCATATTGGTTGAGGGCTCAATGACAAGCAATAACCAGTGATGACTAACAAATGTGACAATTAGCTTTTTAGTAACATATGTATGAACGTCGAACTTATAACATTCACAAATTAAAGTGTGAGTGATCTTACTCTTGGTGGTACGGCGCCAAAATATATTTCTTGTCACTTAAATTGCACAACGCATCATTAATGTAGTGTGAAGCCTCCATATGTTGAGATTTAATCATAACTACAGCTATTATCAACGGATTCATGAAACCAAATGGTATTTCATACAGCTGGCAGTTCCGATGAATGTACCTATTACATAAAATACGAATTTAGAAGTTTATTGAAAACCGAAAAGTAAAAGAGTCATGTAATTTCAAACGGGAATTGAAGTCTCACAATTGAAATACTTCCAAAATAGGAGCACTCAACCATTTCATCGCCATGAATTCGGCGATATCAGTAGCAGTAACAAAGATATCGGTGTCAGATGATCCAGGAAATAAGTCATCGAGAGGGGCCTCCAACATATCATTACCAGTAGGCATCATATTTATCAAATCGATCAATAGCTTGCAAGAGTTAGGAAGACCCTAGTACGTTGGTTTATCAACGAGATTGCGTTATGCAGTTGCTGACATAGCAAAACTTTGAGGCTTCTTCGGTTTTTCGGCTCGATTATTCTTCTTACGTACAGCAGGATCCTACAACAGTAAAGTAGTCATTACAACGTTACATTAAAGGATTCTAAAGTATTAACTACTATAAATGCTATTACATAATTTTCAAACAAATAAATTAGTAAAAAACTATTAGAAACCGTCTATTAACTTACATTTTCCAACTGAACCTGGCTTTTAGGCCACTGAACAAAACTTCCAATAGCATCCCCTAACACTACTAAGTCGTCTCGAATTGGCATGGGAAGAGGCAATTCGCGACATTGTTCAGGAACCATGTTAATCCGTACCTTGACATTTCCTTCCATAAGTTGGCAACCATGCACAACCGTGTCTTCTGTAATAGGATAGCAAATCCCTTGTGCGACCTGTTGTATCTGGCTTTCATGTGGTATGCACAGTATATAATCAGTAATTTCCTGTCGGTCCCAAAAATTATCAAGCAACAACTATTGTTAGCTCCTACAATGATTGTGAAGCTGATTATTTATACTATTTTAAAAATAAGTAAAATTAATTCATTATTTATATATAGTATTGTAAAAGTAAATCATTTCAACAAAATATCGTAATGGCGATGAATGGATCTGGCGCACCTGAGACATGACAAACACTGCTATTACTCGCAGGTCTAGTATTAACCATCATTGCTCCCATCCCAGCAGGTACTTGGATACCTAGTTGAATGAGGGTATCACAACTCTCTGCTGAACCCTACTGTCAAATTCGGCATTCAATTGACTTTGAACCTCTCATGCAACCCGGCTGTCTAAATCTTCCCGATCCAAGTTGTATTTCTTCGATTGTTCAGACGATTTTTCAAAAACTGCCCTCACACCACCTGCGTATCCACGGAACGTCCTCGGCCAGCGCGGATGGTCCTCTTTCCCTAGAACTGCTGAAAGTATATTGTACTGTCTGGTTGGGACAAATGTTCCCTCCTCAACTTCTTTAGATTTATCCACCTGTTCCAATCAAAGGCAAATTAAGTGTTAACAGTTATCATTGGTTAAATAATCAATTATATGCACAATTGGAAAGAAATACTTACAATCTTGTCATAAACATCTATAATACCATGGAGATATATCAAAGTTCCATCGGGGTGAACGTGTAATCTTGCCCGTAAGTAATCCCATGAACGATCACTGTGTAAAATGGAGTCGCTAACAGACCCGAAAGAGGATAGGTGCCCTAAAGGGTCATTTTGTGCCCACACCTCCTTCATCCCTACATAGCATGGATCCCATGTGATGGGAATACTTATTATGTGGTTGGCTCTCCTTTGCCTTCTAACTTGTATCCTTCAAGAAATTAAAATACCATTATTGATCAATATGGTGGACAAGACTCTCACGAGCCCCATATCCAAGTGTGATTTTAGAGAAAAAATGAAAAGAGTGATTGCATAGTTAATTGTAATAACTAGAGAAGTATACCTGGAATTGTTTACTCATCACTCTTTCTTTTAATTGCTCCCAATCTTCAGTGGTAATGAAGTTATAAACATCCACTGGGGGGTCATTTCTTTTTTCCTTATCTCGAATCCACTTGTTCACGAGTTTATTCTTAAAATAACTTTCTTCTTCAGTTTGTCATCTTTCAAATTGCACGTTGTCTGTAATGGTAAAAAAATTTAACTCTTAACCTTACTAATAAGAAAATAAGTGTTAACCAGAGCAGACAATTGCAATTTGCATCTTATTACTTTAATGTCTTCCCAAATGGTATTCTTTAGGCTGGCTTCCACATGTCTCCAATCAGTATAATTTATATTTACCTTTGAGTGCGCAACTACACCAATATAATGTCGGAATCCCATGCCACGTACCCCCATCGGCCGATCTAGGTCATTAAAATCATCATCTGTCAAATGAATACTCTTTCTCTTCCACTTCAACATAGTCGTCAGTCCTCTCGACCGCCTGGTGTTGCTGTCAGCACACGGTTCTCCTGATGTAGATGAAGATCTGGAATCCGACATATTTGCGTCCCATCAGCACGTGCCTGGACATTCAAAAATATTAATAATCACGATAGTAATAAATAAGAAGTTGCAATGAATAAGAATGAAAATATTACAATCATTGTAGTTCGAAATAACATATGGCGTATTGTAAATAAATAGTAATGGAATAAAAAGTAAATTACCAATAAATAAGAACGCCACCGATCATTCCACGTACTCTCCCTCCTGATGGTCTGAACGCAGGTAATTTGTTCCATGTTGTGTTCCTAAGGATCTAATATAGGCAATTCAATTGAAAATGGAGGTGTTTCATCCCAGTGGTCATATTCATCTTCATCAACCACATCACCGATCCAAACAATGCGTCGCTTCCCTTGGAAGACAACTGACCACTTTGCATTGCTAGGATCAGTAATGTAAAACACTTGCTTAGCTTGTGATGCAAGTATAAATGGATCATTCCGACTTCCAACCTGAGAAAAATCTACCCTACTGAAACCCAATTTGTCAATCGATACACCCCCTGGTGTTGTCCACCCACTTGCATCGAAATACGCACATCTGAAACATCATGTAATCAAGTTCCCAAATTTCTTCAATGACACTGTAGTACGTATCGGCCCTATTATCAGCCGATACTGTCACCTGTGACACTCCACTGTTTTGCATCATGCTTTTATCATCTTGACCTTTTGTATAAAATGTATACCTGTTAATCTCATATCCCTGGTAAGATGTCACACGCGATGCGTGTCCGTAAGGCAACCACTTCACCGTCTCTTCAATCATTTCTGGCGCATGCGTCAATCGGTTCATTACTTTATTTTTGAACCATTTTGGGAAACAATGATTATGTTCACTAACCAACCACCTTTCCCCTTTCAAAGGATTCTCCCCCCTTAAAACTGCCATGTGCTCATCGAAGTATGGTTGAACCACAGCAAGATGATGCAAGACGAGAAGATGAGCGTTGGCTAGGTCTTCAGCAGTGGGATCGATCGGCTTGCGTCCAACAATGCCCTTACCGTCAAGCCTTCCTTCATGTCGAGATATAGGAATACCAATAGGTTCGACTTTTGCTAGGTAATCAATACAAAATTCAATGACTTCTTCAGCAACATAACCTTCTACAATACTGCCCTCTGGTCTAAATTGATTTCTCACATATCCCTTCAGGACACCTATAAACCGTTCAAATGGATACATATTGTGTAAGAATATCGGACCTAACTGCTTATTTTGTCGAACCAAGTGAATAACCAAGTGCACAATGACATCGAAAAAAGATGATGGAAATACATTTCAAGATGACACATGGTGACAACAATGTTTGCCTGCAATCTATCTAACTCATTCGGATCAATAACCTTACTGAATATTGCATTGAAGAAAAAGAAAACTTGTGTAATTACGCGCCTAACATTTTCAGGCAATATACTGCGAATAGCAATCAGCAAAAGCTGCTGCATCATAATATGACAATTATGAGATTTCAATCCAACCAACTTCAAGTCCTTCATCGACACAAACCGTATGATATTTGATGAATAACCTGGTGGAACTTTCACCGCTCTAAGACATTCACAAAAAAAATTTATTTTTCTTTCTTACACAGGTGTAGCAAGCCGCTGGTAAAAATGGGCGCTTTCCCGTCTCTTCAGTAGGTGCTAACTCCAGCCGGATTCCCAAATCCACCATGTCCTTTGTAGCATTGACAGAATCTTTCGTCTTGCCTGGAATGTTTCGCAACGTCCCGATGATATTTTTGCAAACATTCTTCTCTACGTGCATGAAATCGATACAATGTCTCACCTCTAAATACTTCCAATAAGGTAAATCCCAAAAAATCGATCTCTTCTTCCATATACTCTTTTTAGTCTGGTTAAAAGTCTTACCGAACTGAAATGAAATATCTTTAACTCGTTTGAAAACCTCTTCCCCAGACAACGGCAATTGTGCGACCCGATTCTCGGTTTTCCCATTGAAATCCTCTTTATTTTTTCCATATCTATGATCTTTTGGAAGAAAAGCCCAATGATCTATGTACACATTTTTCTTGCAATTATTCAAATATAGGCTACGAGTGGCATCTTTGCACACGGGACATGCCTTGCCACCTTTGATTGTGTAACCCGACAAGTTACCAAAAGCTAGAAGATCATTTATGGTACAAAATAGCATTGCACGTAAATTAAAATTCTCCGACGATTAGCATCAAACTCCTCCACACCCTCCTCCCACAACCTCCTTAGATCATCAACTAGAGGTGCTAAATACACGTCGATATCATTGCCTGGTTGTTTCGGACCTGAGATTAGCAATGACATCATCATGTATTTGCGCTTCATAGATAGCTAGGGAGGGAGATTATAGATCACCAAAAGTACCGGCCAAGTGCTATGCCGACTGCTCATGTCGCCGTGTGGATTCATTCCATCTATACATAATTCGAGACGAAGATTCCTATCTTCATCCCCAAAATCTCGAAATCTCCTACTGAAATTGCACCATTCAGGGGAATCAGCCTGATGCCTTAGTTTTCCATCTTTTTTCCTCCGTTTTGCATGTTACAACAATTTGGCTGTATAATCTGCATTTGGAAACAAGCGCTTAAACTTTGGAATGATGGGTAAATACCATAATACCTTTGCTGGAGGACCGTTCTTACCCGTGCAAATATCATTGCAGTTCTTTCTCTTATACCTTGATACCCCACAATTCGGACACACATGCAAATCTCTTTACTCATTCCGATATAATACACAATCATTTGGACAAGCGTCTATCTTCTCAATCTCCATACCCAAAGGGTGTAACATCTTCTTTGCCTTGTACGTTGAGTTAGGCAACTCATTATGATCCAGAAGCATATCTACTAAAAGCTCCAATAATGCCGTGAAACTCCGATCACTCCACGCACTTTTCGTTTGCAAGCTTAACAATTTAAACACAGCTGATAACTTGTTGTATTTTACACAATCAGGATACAAAGATTTTTCGGAATCGGCAAACAATTTATCGAACTCATGGGGCCTGCCAATGAAGTCATCTTGCACATCACGCAACATTTCATCCAAATGATCATACTTCACATTCATATCTATATTTTCCTCATGACCGTCATTGTCACTGCCCAACTTATTTTTATTAATATGCCCACCACCGTTGCCACCACTACTCGTACCAGATACTATTTGCTCACCATGCCAAAACCAACACGTATAACCGATCTTAAACCCATTTTTAAACAAATGGTTTCTCACTTCCGCAGGGGTGTCATAACCAACAGTATTATTGCATACTGAACAAGGACAAACAATCATATCCTTCTTATATTTCTTTCTGTCATCCTCAGCGCATTTCAAAAACTCAATAACTCCGTTTACATATTCAAGAGAAGTATGATTTCCATACATCCAACTCCGATCCATTTCGAACGAACTATAAAGTTATTTTTCCACAATTAACCATGTAATAATATCATTACGTATAGTCTCGCTATTTTTCTCTTATTAAGCGTGTAATGCAAATGTTCCAAATATGCCTTATAACTCTGTATCTAATCGAAAGGGTAGGGACCTAAACCATTCATTATCTATTCACGTAATATCAAACTGTGATCTTTTGTGTAGAACTAGTATAGTATTTTACTGTAAATTTCGGCAGTATCTCCCCTTAGTTCTCCTAAGTGTACAATTCACGTAAAACGTAATTCACACCCGGAGAACAAAGGAGGATACTACTGAAATTAACGTAAATACATAACCATCTACACAAAATATTAAATTTATCACAGTTCGGTTTACGCAGATAGATGACAAACACTCCATTGGGAGAATTCAAAGATAATCTTGTGCATCTTAAACTGAGCAATAATGTGTGCACAGTTAATGACATACAAGATTATCTTCAAACGGTTTTCTAAACTCAATGCGAGTGAAGTGCAGTGTAATACGATAAATAAAATCAATTGTAACAAAAAGATGGAAAAGTAATTCGACAATTTGATTTATTTACACCACAAAACTAATAGAATGACTATATTAATTAAAATGATATTAAATAGTTCTATTCTTAAGCTAATTGCTATAATTGCAATAAATTATAATCATTCTACTTATATAAATATAATGACTACGAAATTGCTATTACTTTTATTGAAATAATATTATTCTTGTGCTCATTTTTAATAAATTATATTTATATAAAATTAATTTTAATTTAATTATTACATATTAAAATAAAAGTTCAACATAATTTATAAATATTGCATGCATTATTTTATCATGCGTACGTAGAATACTAATTGCTATAATTTTAATAAATTATAATCATTCTAATTATATAAATATAATAACTACGAATTTTTTATTACTTTAATTTATTGAAATAATATTATTCCCATGCTCTTTTATAATAAATTGTATCTATATAAATTTAATATTAATTTATTTATTATGTATTAAAATGTAGTTCATCATAATTTGCCAATATTGCATGCATTATTTTATTATGCGTAGAATACTAATTAAATTAGGAACATATCAAAAAATTAAAGTTAATATTATTTCATAAAATATCAATTTTAATAACTATATTAACAATTCATTTTTTAATTTTTCTTATTAATTATTTATAATTCCTCTAAAATTATTCAAAAAATTACTTAACTAAATAATACTAACCAATCTAACTATCATAATACACTAATTCAAAAATAATGTACACATAAATGCCAAATATATATCCATTGCAACAAATAATGTACGGAAATTTGGATAAAAAACACAACTAATAGCAACAAATAATAGAATTTGGGGATGGTATTTTCTAACCTTCAAAATACGAAAATATGTGATAAGTGCTAGAAAAGCACTTAAATAACTCTTCTATTTTACGTATTTGTGTGTTTTATTAGTATTATATGTTTATTTTTATGTATTTTCCTTTTATTGTGTGTTTAGAGTCACAAGAAATCAAAAGGAGCAAAAATGGATAAAAACGGAGCGAAAATGGAACTTGGGACCGAAATGCAAGCAAATTCAAAGATGGAGGGCCTCCGATGCAATTTTATGAAAAGTTGTTTTTACAATTTTTCTTGTGCCAATATCAAAGAATATCAAAAGAGGATTTCCACATTTTTGTCGGATCCCAAATCGGAGTTTCCTAGTGAAAGTTATGGCCATTTGAAGAGAAATGACAAAGCGTAAAAAAATTAGCAGCTCGAATTTACTGCCGCAATTCAGTAATTTGATCATACCTTTTGCTAAACAATTCAGATTGACCTGCCCTTTATATTGTTGGAAAGGAGACTTAGAGGGCTACAACTTTGATGTTGACCTCTTCAAATGATTCGGATCATATCATGGTCAAAAATGGGCAAACCCGAGAGTGATGTGAATGGAGGATTTCTTGGGGCATGTTTTGGTAGAAAATTCATAACTTTCTATTAAAATATCAAAAAAAGGAAATTCCAATTGCACAATTCAGCCAAGATGCTTACCTATACCATGATACAATATTTGAACTAATGGAGCAATTTAAGATCATGATTTGGTGGTTACCAATTAGTGGAATCATAATGGAGTAGTTGTACAATTTTTTATTATGTTTTCTTGTGAAATTTTGCCTATAAATAGAGGCATTTGTAAGGAAGGAAAGGCACAACTTAGTGGAAGGGAATTAGCTAGTAGTTCTCTCCAACTTTCTCTTCAATAAAATTCTCTTCTTCATTTGTTCTTAGTTTTAGCTTGAAAGATCTTAGTTTTTCATATTCCGGTGGAAGAAATAAAGGCTTCAATCGATCAACGATACTTCGGCTATGAATATGATTAGCAGATCATTTCTTCGATAAGTTTCTTTTTTTCCCTTTTATTTCTCTATTTATTTCTTAGCATTTATTTACTTATTTTCTATATTTTGCGTATAATCTATCATATAGTGGTGGTGATACAAAGCGAACACTCGCTAAAAAGTATGAAACCCCGCAAATATGAGTAGTTAGACTTTTCTATCTAGTTGAGGGGACGTTGTGTTCAACTAACATGTGGTTATCTTTTCTAACTCTTTAGTAACGCTTTATCTATTCCTCTACTTCAATTTGTTGATTTGTTATGCTTGTAAATCCGTTTTGAGTTTATTTGATTATTGCATTCACTTTGGCCAATTGAATTAATCAATCTTTAAATTCAAGTTACTTGCTAGGATTGGAACTTTTGATCCGTAATTATCACTAGATTCCAATCCAAAGTAGCAAATGAATATCGTGCATATTTATTAACAAATCAACTTAGATGTATTAATTCGAGTTTGTGAAATTATTCATCTAATTCAACTCATTCTTCTCGTTCATTTCACACTAGCTTTGCATTAAATCCTAAGAATTTGTTTAGGGTTATCCAATAGCTAGGTGTTAAGTTAAAGAACTCACTTTAATTTAATACACTTAAGGAAGAATTCGTTAATCAGAGCTTCTTGGTTAATTGAGAGTTGATAAATTGAAGAAGGAATAGTAACATGTTGCATGGGAAAGATAAATATAAGTTGTTGACACAACCGAACCTGAGAACTAGATATTGTGTAAAATTGTTTTATTTCAATCTTTTAGTTTGACGTTCGATTTTCTATTTTTATTAAAATATCACAAAACCCTTCTTTTTCTATATTAATTGATAAAATCAACTAGATTAAGTACCGTTCTTCTTGGGTTCGACCCTTACTTACCACTTCTACATTAATTTGTAGTTTTGAAACCGAGTAAGGAAATAAAATAAATTTTGGCGTACTGCGACAACACGCCCAATATGTCACCAATTCACAGGGAGAGGATGAGCTTTCTTCAAATGTGCCTTCAACAACCATCAAAATTGCCCCAAATTCGATTTAAGAAAATACCTACAATTTGGGATGTTAAATTCCAGCCTATACCCAAAATTGGAAGAAATACATGGAGGAGAAGAAACTTACTTCAAATGTAGCTCCAACCCATGACCAATTTCACCCAAATCGGAGTCAAATATAGCTGGTTCGCTCGCCTTTGCTGTGTATTTTCCGGTGAAGGAAGGAGCTGGCCGGTGTTTCTGGTTATTCACGCAGCCTTGGGGATGATTTGGGGGGTTTTTGTATTTTTTTATTTTTTAAATTTTGTTTAGGGTGGTGGTTGTGATAGAACCGCCACCCTAAATAATATAAGGTGGCAGTTGTTAACATACAACCGCCACCCTATATTATGATTTTTTAATTCTTTTTTAATTTGTGGTTAGGGTGGCGGTTGTGGTGACAACCGCCACCCGATATGCCACTTAGGGTGGCAGTTGTCACCACAACCGCCACCCTAAATCTTTACATTTATAAAAAAAAAAATATTAGGGTGGCGGATTATTGCTATAACCGCCACCCTTTGTTGAGTACCCGCACTTCCGGTGGCGTTTTCAATAAAAACGCCACCTAATGGGCGCCCCCTAAAATCAATTGTGTGCTAGTGTATCAAGTGACCCATTTTAGGCATCTTCATCCATTTATCAAATGGAGCAAAAGTGTAGTAAAGTCTAAAATGTATAATAATTCCTTCATGCACTAGATAGGTCAATATAATTTTTCATAAAAATGGGAATTACAATTCAACTCTTGTGTGAGCTTATGTCGAATTTGTTGCCAAGCTTTTTCTCACAATCCAAGCAAACTAGCTATTGCCCTGAAAGCACAATTTCCATCAGATCCAACATTCACAAGGTTAATATGCATTCTTTGACTATGTTAAGATGAAAACATTCTAAGAATATACTGCAACTCTTCACATCATTCAGTTGAACTTTTCACTTTTTTTTCCTTGAGACTTTGATGGAGTTAGATATGCTAGGAGAAATTTTGTCATCCGCACTTCGCTCTACAATTTCAAAACGTGATGAATTCCATTTGGTTGAAGTATCAACCTTAGAAGGTGGTCGTCTCTTACTTTTATCCTTCTCAAGAGACGGCACCAAAGAAATAGTAGATGGCTCATAAATTTCTCATAACTTCATTTTCAACAATAATTTATCTATTTCATTACATGTATTCAACAATCTTTGTATATTCTCCCATTTAATGATCATATTCAACTTAGGAGTAGTCTTTCCTGAAAGAACTAATGTGTCGAACTTTCTCCAATGATTATGAATTGCTAACCATGGAATAGGACGACCAGTAACAATATATTTTGAAATTTCACGTGCACATGGCAAACCATGGATTGATCTAAGAGTACACTGACAAGTCGTATGGTCAAAGCCAGTGCGTTGTGCTTGCTTTGACTCATTGAAAATAATGTTTATTGCATCTTTAGACACAAAATTGCGAAGCTCTTTGAAAAAGGCTATGTTCAAAGTTATGTTGAACTAAATTCATGCTTTGTTCAAATGAAGCTACAAGATCATGTATGACCTTCCACGATGTTTCAAAGTCTCCTTGTGATGATCCAAGATGTTTCTTCAATTTAGAATGTGCACTCTCAACCCTATAAATATACAAAAACATACAAGCAAATTAGCTACATCGATTAAATGTAATGATAATGAATTTTCTATCCAATCTATTAAATAAGAATATATTAAATATATATGTCATAAAGCATATATAAAAAGCCCGTTAGACGTAACACTCTCAAAGTGCATAATTTTACTACTCCATGCAGTGATAAATTTCTCTTTATATTTACTCAACCAGGTTCCTTGAATATATTCCAAAGCTTTTGGTAATTGATCGAATTTATTAAATAAATCCTGTTCAAGTTGTTCATACACCTCTTCTGTGGATGATCCAACTAGTAGGCCCCAATCGCTAAGGAATTTCTCCCATAGTTCTTTTCGCTTAAATATTTTTTTGGTGTTGGCACAAATATTTTAAGATATGTGTCATGTGTACAGTAGATTTTTATCATCAAGAAATACCTTTTCAATTGCTCCAATAAGAGCTAACTCTATATTAGTGACAATCACATTAGGCAGCACATCATGATTCGTCAATTTTTTCAATATTTCAAGTGCCCAAGTATAATTTGCTTCTCGTTCACACTTTATGAAGACAAATGCAATAGAAAATGTCTGAAAATACTAAGTTGTATAAATAATCTGAATAAAGTGATTCTGATGCAACTGAACCGTGTTTTGTAACCTAGATGTGTCTAGCAGATAGTTATTGTTTTATACTTAGACAGATCTATGAGTTAGCAATAGCCAGATTAACATGTGAATTCCAATTTATGACAGCCACATTTGGACAAATGGCAGAAATTGTAAAATAATAAATATATAACAAAACACCAATTTTAAGGTGGAAAACCATAACATGGTAAAAAAAACCACCCGCCTGCACCAATAGACAAACAGATCTACTAGTTGCCAAGAGTTTAATATTTGTTACAAGAAGTTAAGGATAGGAATACGCATAAATCTATCAAACAACTAGAATGCAAATGATGATCACTCCTTGATCACTTTTCTAGCTTGTAATGTAAGTCAACATCCCGTTGCTCTTCAGAACTTCCTTGTAACTGCTCAATCTAACCCAGATCTGTGTGATCCTCAAACTAATCTTTACCTCCTGTGATGATTTTCTCTTGTCGAGGCTCTTGTTAGTGAATCCGACTTCTCCTGAAGATTTCACTTGAATAAATTCAAGTTATGACCTTTTAAGAACGTTGCACTCGATCTTTACATGAACAAATTAGAGATCTAAAATTACAAGTGCATGGGGAAGTCAAAGGATGAACAATGAAGCTTGAACTGCTCTAGGCATTTTTTCTTGCTTCTCTGCGTGTGGGTGTATATTCTGCATCCTCTTGACTCCTTTTTGATTCTTATACACGTTAGTTTCTTGCCACGAAAGAAACTTCCTTGTATAAGGATTCCTATAAAACTCGCCTCTATTCTGATAATGATTTCTCCAAATTGGACCGTTGGATCTTGATCTTAACCACAGAATTTGAAAAAACAAGAGTCCTAAAAACTCGGTCAAAATTTCACCCAAATCAGGCGATGGAATATTGAGATATCTAACGTCTTCCACAACTGCGTAGGCTATCATGTTCAACTCGAGATTGGTTCTCTTGTTTCTTGTGTCTAGATCCTTCCAAAAGATAGAAACCAAATCAATGTAGGATAATCATAATAAGGTAAAAAAATAATTAAATACTGTAAATAAAAGTCTTACTTATCTTAAACTCTTATTATTTACTTACCATCTAAAACAAATAAGAATCATAACACAATAGGTAAGTAAAGAACTTGTCCATCAAGCACAGCACCTGCCTACTAGGCATGTAGTCCTAAAAGAACTCCCAACTTGATTCTGATACAATTTATTAATTAATCACATGTAATAAAAATATTTTAGAACATCCTAAATAATCCATGTGACACAATAAGTTGATAATTAATTAATTTAGTCATTAAAACAAGTTCAACAACCAAATTAATTAAAATATGCATGATGACAATAGTACAATAATTCAAATCACATGCATAGGAAAAATAGAAATGACAATAAAAATAAATAGCTTTTAATTAACTAAGTCATGTTCACTTAATTAAAAAAGCTAACAATGTCCTTTGGGTCAAAGTGACCCCAACAATCTCTAGAAGAGGAAGTCGATATCTATTAGCTTTTTAAGTACAATCCATTTTAAGCATGTATGGAAATGCAAGTAACAATTTTATAGATGCAAGATGTCAAAAGAAAAGATCTCTAACTTCATTTGTTCTTGTATCAGAATTATGCCACTCAATATAGTTGTGTTCACCGAGCTTGCTTAGCAATTGCTCCATTTGTATCTTTCCTGCCTTTTCGACTAATCTATATCTTGCACAAGCATTATATATAGTTCTCATGGTGCTAGCATTCTTAGGATTTCGGTCCTTCAAGGTCATCAATATATTCATCGGCTTTACATACTTTTTGGCATTTCAATTAAAATCTTTATTTCTTCACTTGTTAGTCTTGCAACATAAGGATGACCTTCCAAACGTTGTATCGGCGGGTGGTTGTGCAGTCCACAACGTACCTTTACCATGCAATCATCTTCATTGCACAACTTTATACCATTTAGATCTAACGGACAATCACACTTACGTGTTCCAACACATCTTGTTTTTTTTCGGTTCATGATTAGATTGACTTTTACGTTTCTTATATGTTCCACTACACTCACAACTAAACCTTATTCTATGCTTACGTCCACACCCACCAACCCCTGAGTGTGTAACAACAATCACTAAACCGAGATTTTTTGCAGTTGCACGCCAATTAGATAATAAATCTTGGCTAGAAAAAACCTACATTGGTCATAGATAAAGCATTATAATTACAATTTGGTAATAATAAATGGATATTATAAACTGGAAAATTGGCTCAACCGCACTTGATTTATCGTAAAGTATCCTGTACAATTATATCTACTGATGGCTTCATCAAATTCCTGAAATTCAAAGACTACACAATATCGTATCAATAAATATTTTTAAGTTGGTCTAACTCTAATGAAATTTGAAAACATATACAAATATTCTATATATCTTTACTTAAATTTCATTTGAAAATATTTTATCAATGTAGAATATAAGTCACTGGTCTGATATAAGGCTCAATAAAAAACTAACACTTTGCAAGATATCGAGTATAATTCACCATGCTACCCTTAGTTTAATGCAATTCAAAATTTCATTAGATATCAATAATATAATACTCTTGAAATGTTCAACGTTACTTAAAGTCTTTTCTTTAACATTGGTCTTTTTCACATATTCTCGCATATACTCTTTGAACAAAACCATAAGTCAAAGAATTTGCTTATCTCTGTAAACTCTTCCTACGGTTGTATTGGTAGTGAGGATAACTCAAAAAGGGCAAAAAAGTTTGAAACATCAAATAGTTAAAAAAATAAAAAATAAAAGACTTGGTTAATTTATCAAGATTGTTAAGTTATAGTTTTAGTGTTTTAATTATCATATTTCTATAATGTTTTATTATATTTTTGTATATTTTTACTGGTTATTATTTACTTTTTATGTTAGGAGTTACAAAGAGGGAAAAACGATAAAAACGGATGAAAAATCGTATTTCTTGAAGATGAAAGATCGCATGGCAATGTTATAAATTTCTCCTCAGATTGGCATCTCCTGATAATCATTTGAGAGTTGTTAGTGGGAATATATTGGAGTGGAGATAATGATGGAGGCAAATGTTAGTGGGAACAAAGAGAAAAGAAAATGGGAACATCATAATTGCCCATCATGTAAGAACACAATCATCACTTCCTTTTCCTTTGTTGACTAATAATTGGGCATGTGGAAGAATTGAAAGTGGAGCTCTTATAAAAGAATGCAAGGCCATGTTACGAGAGAGATGATTCGGAGTGGAGAGAATGCATGAAAATTCCTACAGAAAGAAATACGAGAATAGAGAGAGCACATGCAGAGGATTTACACTCATATACTTGAAATTTACATATGCATTACAAGAGTGAAAACAAAACCCATACTATAGAGAATTTATAGAAATACATAGCTTTCAAGGAGGGAGTGCAATTGGAGACAGTTGAAGAAGAACGGAAAGGAGAAATACCCAAAGAAAGACACCAACTCGTTAACATCTGGTTATGTATTTCTATATTTTATCTAGTGAAATTCTCGTACTAAAATTCATGTGTAGCTAAATTTTATACTTGGGACTAACAATGAATCCTCTTTGTGAACTCTAGTATTTTGTTATTGGATTTAATAGTATGTGACTGGTTTGTCGTTAATTTTATGTTGTTGACTTATAAATTTATCTTTCTCGATCAATTGATAAATTATGAATTGGTTTGTGTTGGATTTGAGAAATGAAAATACAAATTAGAATAAACAACATAGAACACTAATTTAGACAAGGTTTAGAGATAAACTTGTGGTTAGTGTGATCTTTAGGTAAAGTTTCGACGTAACCTAAGTGAATTTAGCATGTGAATGCGTTCTAAAAGGTTGATAACGAATTTATTTAGAGATAAATAAATTGGCCTAATAGAATAGAATTATTTATCCTCAGAGAGGTAAATAGTTAATTTTGTAAATTCGATCGTTGATTTAAAATTAGATCACTAATTGAATCCAATTACGTATACTAGAGAGATCAAAGTCGGTGAAATTGTAAGTCCCAAGTCTTATAATTCCCATCATTGTTTATTTATTTTTAGCAAATATTACTTCTTGTTATTTAGATGTCATTTAGTGTTTATATTTAATTTGTAAGACTTTATTTTCATAAAAAAAAAAAAAAACAACATTCGAATTGCCTTTTCAAATAGAGTATAAAATTGATAATTTTGGTAATTAAATCAAGTCCTTGTGGGATCGATATTTGGACTCAAAATCCATTTTACTACTTGTTCGACCCGTACACTTGCGGCATTTATTTGACACATTTCACAACGAACAAAGATAACATAATATTGCAATGTCCACCCTGCATCCACAAAGAAGAAACATTGGGACACGTCAACAAACATATCAAAAGCACAAAATTTCAAACTTGTAATTTTCATCAATTGCATGATTAAGGGCCGACCTCCAAACTTAGCTTGTTATTTTCAACACATTCCGTTTGCTTAGACGTCCTCTTGATTGGAATTAGTATCAATGATTACATAATGAATAATGTAATTCTATAAATTTCACATATCATATCAAGAACCTATGCAATGGTGTCATGATAACTTAAAAACACTAATAATTAAATCCTACGAAATAAACAAACAAAAGATAAATGGTACATGGAAATTCAAACCCAAGTCTCAAAGAAATTCTTGAAGTAAAAATTAGAAGTGCCAAGAAGTTAAACCCGAAAGAATATAAATCACTCAAGCAGTCAATTTATGTGCCTTTAATCAAACTCGATGATTATCCAGCAAGTCTTGATAGGAGAGAGTTTCACATAAGAAAGGGAACTGAACCATGTAAAACATGCATTTGGCAAATCAATCTACTTGTTACTCGTGATTTTTATTACTACATTGATTGGCTCTAATATCTTCTTCATACTCTACATTAGTATAGATTGTAAAACAACCACAGCTATAAATTGTAAAACAACCATATCCACATCTTGCTATAATTATTTATTATAAAAAATATCTTACCATAATTATTTATTATAAAAAAAGGCCAAAGTTATGGAATTACTGTGGTTGCTTGCTCAAATTTTCTTCATCACCAAACTTGTACATAAGGGCTTGATAAGTGCATTTATTGCACTTATTTAGGACCTTTAAACTCGTAATATTTGTTTTTTTTTTTATGTTTAATTCCTACTTAATTTGAGTATTTGTTGTGTTCTAGGAGAAAATTTAGAGAAAGAAGGAACCTGAGCAAAAATGAAGGAAAAATGATCAAAAGAAAGGAAGAGATACCAAAAGAAGAAAAGTTTCCAAATTCGAGGACAAGAATATGAAGATCCTAAAGATTGAGGATAAATTTTGATCCCGATAAAAGTTGAATTTGGATGTGGCTATTTCTGAATAAATTGTAGATCTTTTTGTCTAGTTTCTACAGGAATTTGAATCACCTCAATTGGATATCGGATGAAGAAGTTATGACCGAAATAGTAAATGCTGCCAAGCTATTCAGTTTTGGGTGCGGATTTCTAATTGGACTAGGACTATAATTTTGGTAAATGTTGGGCTCCTTGTTCTTCACGAAATTTGAAGCTTTTGCGGTCTTACACCTATAAAAGGAGGCTAAGAATAGAGAAAAAGAATCACGTTATACACACAAATCAAGAGCAAGAATTGGAGCTTCGGAGGAGGAAATTGAGGATTGAAGCCAAGGCCAAGATAGATCTACACCCAGTTATGGCTCTCTCTTCTATTTCTTTTGTTTTCTTCTTTAATATGTTTGGCTAGATTTAATTTAACTTTAGGGTTGAGATGAAGATTTGTTGATTTCTTCAAACCTGGGTCTTGATTTGATGTTCTTTTATTTAATGCAAAGACAGATTGTTGGTTATTGAGTTTTCAAGTAATTGGGCTTATTTTTATTAACTTGTGCGCAGAGTTAATTTGTGATCTATTCTAATGAATCGAGAGACTAGGATCGATTAAACTAAAGTTGAAAACCATAAAGTCCGATAGGGGATAAGGATACCTCTATGCTTTGTGTGATATTTTATTTCCTGAATTTTAATGCATTTTTACGTTGTTGTTATCATAGAGATATAGTTAACACTGTGTAGAAATAGGTTAGAATTTATTTGAGAAAGATTTTCCAATATTTTTGTGAAATTATCATCAAAACCAATTTTTGTTGTCAAATCAATAATTCGGGTGAAGAATTAATTAACAAGTGGATTCAAAACCTTAGCGTTATTTCCAACTCTTGAATTTCAAAACCATTCCAATACTCTTTTCTCAAACTCATCATCTTTTAATTTATCTAATTATCTCTTTAATTTAGTTTTAGTTTAATAATTGCTATCTCGCTATTTATTTCGGTTAAGGTTGGAAAATATTAAACACGATATTCACGGTCCTCATGGATACGATATCTGGACTCTAAAAATTCCATTTTATTATTTATGCGACCTGTACACTTGTGGCATGGGATTTATCGCAATAGTAGTATCAGCTTTATTGTCAAAATGGGGTTTTATAGACTATCTTGAATCCCACTGGATATGGAATGACTAACTTGATGTTCTTAATTTTCCACCAGTGTTAGTTCTCGATGGTAACCAATCTTCCTAGTGCAACAACCATTTGATTTCCTCAATTATATTTCTAGTGGTTACGATGGTTTTATCCTTGTCTCAAGTCTAATGGGTTAAATATCAAACAAAAAACTTATTGAATTGCATGCAATTCATGAAAACTTTAAATATTATCTTTCTTTCCTTTAAAAGGGGCTATAATTTGTAAAACATTTTTTTCCTAAACTGCCCTTCCAAATTTTAAACAATTACACCAACAACCTTTCGCCTAATTTTATTTTCGCACAAGATAGATTCATTGCTAGTGTTTTAATTTTTTTCCTTTTTAAAAAATGGCGTTTCAAAACTGCAAAGGCAAAAAATGGCGTTTCAATATTTTTCCATTAACTGTTCTTCAAAACTACCTAGAAACTACTGAGAAATTCAATTTCATCGTCTTGGGCCTCTGCTTCTCCTTCTTCCACCGTTCTCCTTGATTCTTCAATGGCTAATCATCTAAGCAGAAGGAACAACAGAAACCTAGCTAAAGATGATGGGCTGACGTTGGGCACCATTCGGGTCCTTACTATTAATTTTGAGGGCATTGCTTAAAGGCCTAACTCAGGTTGGTTTATTTGCAAGTGCGAATCTTATTTACTTGAGAAATCTTAAGCTATGTGTATAGGGATCGCTATTGATTATTCGATTTTCCCCCGTAATTTGACAATAGATCATGTGCAGTATCTAGGTCGATCGGCTTTTTGATTTGATGGGGCCAAGACAGTGACATTCTGAGTCATGGAGTACATGAGAACAAGTTTCAATCACAAAAGTAGTAGATTTACACCTTCACTATATATTTGGCTGCGAAGGTAGGATTTAGGAATTGATTCTAATTTTATGTCCTCTTGTCAGGTATCTATCTGTCTATATAAAGTTATAGTAAATTGATTGCTTCAAGTGTAATCATTGATCGTTTGTCCATCCAAAATTAATTTGTTTTAGTGTTCAGGTGAGAAGAGGTTCTGTGATTCTTTCTTTTTATTTTCAGATCTTAAATTTCTTTTCTTCAATTCGAGGAAAGTATGTTCTGTCTTCATATTTTTTCTTCTTTCTTTTTTCTTCCCGGTGAGTTTTATTTTTGGGCAATGGCATTCATCCCCTGTGTACTACCAATGTTCTTTCACTTCTTTGTATCTTCCACGGTATTTAATGTCGATTAATGTAAAATTATATTCTCTATGCCTTTGTATCTAATATCATTTTCTTTATCAAAATTTGTTTGATTTATTATTAATTTTTAAAATCATGCTTTGGTTGATCGTGAATCCCAATAATAGTGATTGATGAATAATTTTGGGTAATCTTGCTTCTTAGTTTTGTTAAATTGGGCATTAATTATTTATTTTTTTGTCTTATATGATATGATAAGATCTTATCCTCTTCCCAACAGCTGCCGTCGGAGGTGATTACACTATTTCTGTGCTGATTTTGATCATCATCATCCAAATAATCCAAATCAAGAAACTAATCTAGTTGTGATTATGAAATCTCCTCTGGTGAGTTTTCATCTTTTTAACAATGGATTGCTATAGTACTATTATCACGAACAAATAGACTACTATTATCAGAAACAAACCTGATTTTTTTGTTCAATGTTCTCATGTATGTATTGTGAATGCCTGTAGGTGTTGTTCATTTGATTTTGTTTCATGCTTCGATGAAATTCCCATCGAACAGTTTTCTATTTTATCTTCATAGATGGTCATGTTTGAAAAAATGAAAGACTGAATTTTAGCTTGAATTAAGGTTCTTAACTCTGGTAGAAATTAGAAGATATTTTAATCATGAAATTTAGGTCTTAAAGAACTGCTCGAATTTGATTAAACGTACCATTACTTTCTCAACTTTCTAATGGTGTACAAACCTCTAAATTTCAAAATGTATGCTCATAAAGTTTAGTAATGTCACTAATGATTGGTGAATTATCATTCTTTGTCTAATATTCTTTACATTGATAATCTATGAGCATTCTTAGACCTGCAAAACTTGCTTCTATTTTCCTTGCAAAGTTTTTTGACTTACTATCTTATTTATATATAGTACTCATGCTAATGTTATCTTATATTCATTAGTTATTTAATCTCTACCATTTAATTTCTAACACTTGGGGACTTGGATTTAGGTTGTATAAAGACGTGATTTTAGTGATTCCACATCAGTTGTAATTGGTTTGATTGCCAATTCGGAAACATATTAGAGACGGAGCTAGGATTAGAATATGGAGGGGATTGCCATTAGGGATGACATCAAGAATTGCCAACTGCACTGAGTTGATTCGGGGGTTCGGGGGTAGCGCCCCCGAAATTCTTTTTAAGGAGTATTTTTTTTCTTGATAAGTAATCTCATGATAAAGTGTCAAAGTTAGCTTCAAATGCTTTATTTTTGCAAAATATTATCTAAAATAACGACCTTCTAGATAGATTGTGCAAAATATAAACAAACTAATGTGAAATTACAATTTGATTTGATTTCTTTGGTATATACTGATTTCAATTGGTTGTTTTTTAAATTGGTTTTGTTTCTAGTGCGTCGTTGGACTTATGAAAAAATTGAATTTAGTGGTGGATCAAACTGAACTTTAAAATTGAAAATTATTATGTCATATTGTTTCTCAAATCATAATCAATTAAGTTCAAATCTTATAAAATATTTAAAATTATTTTTCTAGATCACTTGAAATAACAATTTAATGAATTGAGTATAAAATCTTATAATATGAGAGAGAGTATAATAATGACATAAGATAAATAAATAATGATTGTAATAAGAGAAACAATATATATATGTATATATATTTTTTAATGAGATACCTAAAGGTTTTTTTTTTAATAGCATGAGATACGTAGAGCTAAAGCTTTTGAAAATGTATAATAATTTAATGTGAGAGAGAGAGAGAGAGAGAAAGATGGGGGAACACTGCACGCAAGTTGGATAACATGTGAGAAAGAGAAGAGAGAGAGAGAGAAGACTGAAGAGCAACTTAGAAAAGCCAAAAGAAAAGCCAAGGGTTCGAACTCTGGCACACAAGGACTATAAGTTTTAAGGAGCCACAATTACCCAACTCAACTAACAACATTTTGTGATTAGTATTGCACAATATAGAAATTATTTTTTGTATAACAGATCCGTCCCTGAAACATATGGTCTATAATCAAAGAATGATGGATGTTTCACCTAATGTAATCTTTTGATTAGGGAAAGGTCTAGTTTTCATGGAAATTTTAAGAGCTTTTGATCTTCATTAAATTATTTACCAAGCTTAGGACTGTTATTCTTGCTTACATCTATTTTTTTCTAAAGGAGACAAACTACAACGCTACTTTTAAGTTTGGGTGATCAAATAGTCTCTGTTGTTGAATAGTTTTTTTTTGTCTTGATGTCTATTATGTACCTTATATTTTATCAATAACAAAAAACTGAAACATTCCTTATCTTATTGATATACTGCTTTCCTTTATGTTAGGATAATTGTTTGCATTCTAGCACTAAGTAATAATATGAGTTGGTGTGGGAGAGGGAAAATTGAGACTATGGAGAATGTTGACTTGCATATTGGGAGTGCCACTCCTATTGCAAGCTTTCACTTCTACCACCATAACCTATTGATTTTTTACAGTTTTACTGCCCCAATTGACATTCCTTTTGGAAGTATTGTTGTGTAAAGTGTAAATTTCTTTTATTATTAATATGTAGGCCCCATTTATTATTATTATTATTATTATTATTATTATTATTATTATTATTATTATTATTATTATAAACTAAAAGTGTGACAAGTGAAGAATCATTTGGCCGATCGTGTTTTTCCCATTTCGAAATTAATATAATTGTCTATCAGTGAATTGAAAAAAATAACTTATATAGTTAGCTTGGTTTTAGGCTTTTGTTTGCTTGTCCCAACATGAATTTAAAATAAAGTACAAGTGACACAACATCGGTGAAATTGAACAACAAACGGTGACCTCCGATCTTCCAAATTAATATAGCTAACTTGCATACGTAGGCAAACCCTATCAATTTAACTTTGTCAAAGTTCTTATTAAATTCTCAAGATAATCAATTAACTATTGTTAGAAAAAAAGAATATTATTACAATGTAATTTTAATTATTATATACAAGTATCAAATCATTTACATGTTTATTATATACTTTTAGTCAATTGAGATCAAATTTTGAAATATATTGTTACAATACCATGTGCAATGCACGTGTTTTCTACTAGTTATATTTAAGGAAACTAAAAAGTGGACCAATTTACCATCATTACGCACGTGAAGTCAATGCCAAATTGATGGAAAAATTGGAATGGATGAACACAATTCCAATTTGAGTTCTTAACTTCTTCTTCAACGATTGAACAATGTACAGCACCAACGATCCATTGGAAAATTAAGGCAGCCATTTGTGTAGAAATATTTTCCCTATGAGAAGAGGAAACCAAGAAGAAAAGAGTCTGATTTTTTTTGAAATGTGAAAAAAGATTGATATTGGTGTGGTGTGGTGTAGGATTAAAAAGTAATATAAAATATATTTAAATAAGGGCTAATAGTGTAATTTTATTTATGGATATTTAAGTAAATAAAAAAAGTCTTTAATTTGTGGTGTGTTGATAAAAATTTGTAGTGGCAGTATAATTGCCCTTAAAAGATATCCTGCAAATTAAAAAGATATCTTAGGCCTTGTTCATACATTATAAAATTCAAAAACTCAAATCCATTTTTTCTCTTTCATCACTTTTCACTACCCAGATATTGATTTGACAATTTATTTATATTTTTTAATATATCTTCTCCAAATTTTAATAATACATTCTACACGAAATTCGAGTTACTTTTACTAACATTAAAAAAATTGTGTACAGAACAAGCCCAATTTTTTTTATTACTAACAAACCGTAAAGAGAGAGAGAGAGAGAGAGATTTGGGTGGGAAATAAGGACAAGCGACTTCGGTTTTTACATACTAGCACTAACCCCAATGCACTCTGCATGGGGAGATATGTCTATTAGTACGTGATTTCCATATATATAAATAGAATAACATTAATAGTACTAAAAATAATTATAAATAAACTCATCAGAATCAAGAAATATTACACGATACATATTCAAAATTTGTAAGAATTTCGACAGAGTTTAGCTTGTATTTCAAACAATTTGATCTTGTAAATAATCTGTAGTTTAGGTATTTATTTACTGTTTAGCAACATAATTATTTTGATTAATTTTTTATTTAATTTTTTATCACACAAAACTTAAATTTTAGCTGAACTTTTAGTTTTAATTAATTTCATGTTTTTAATTAATTTTATTTTTAAATAGTCAATTATATCTAAAATTAATTAAAGGTCCAATCTAATTCTTTTTTTAATGGTACACATTTCTTTCAAATTTCATGTAAAAATTTAAATAATTTGAATTTTGTATTATGCCAAAATTCAATCCTCGTGAAATTCGTAGCTTTAATTAATGTTTATTTCTTCGCTAAATATTTGTAAAAATAATTAAGAGTTATTTTCCCAAACCCCCAAAATCTTTTGAGTTTGTAATAATTCCAACCCATTCTTTTTTTTTTTAATGTGGAACCCCCAATCTTTAAATTAAGTGTCACTGGACCCTACTGATCAATGAAGGATTCCATCCAATTCAGCCATGAAATTGGTTTTTTACTCCTTTTATGCAATAAAGTTTGGGGTAAAATTTGAAATAATATTTTATTTCACAAATTTAAATTTTTTTAAACTTCATAAATTTTAACAATGTACAATTTAGTCCTAATCTTTTTAAACTTCACAATTTTAACTTTTTGTCCAATTTACTCTTAAATTCTTTTAATTTCACTATTTCAACATTATTTTTGGAAAATTGGCGAAAATGGTCCAAAAATTTTGCGGTTGATACGGAAATTGGTAAGAAATAAAAAAATGTAGCGTGATATTAATTTCACTGAATTAATTAATTTGATACTAATTTTATTTTTGGTCTATAATTAATTTTATTGAATTAACATTACACCTATTAAATAATTTTTATCAACAATTTTCAATAGACTAACATCGTCACGCATAATATCATAAATTCTCAAAATTTTCCTTAGCATTAGATATGCGTAAATTTCGATTTTAACTAAAGGTAATAATAAATGTAATTGTTATATCTCCAAAAAATTTTGGAACAAATTTTAATTTTAAAAAATATACCAAAATAAAATAACAAAATTTTAAAATAAAAATTAAAAACCCAAACATGGCGGCGACTTCACCGGTCGGCAACTATGGGAAAGCTTGTGGGCTTGAGATTGCTGGATATACTAGCAAATCGAAGGGCTTTCCTCTTGATTTTTTTATTAGCAATCAGTTCGTTGTATCAGCTGATGGTACAACCAGCAAGTTATCACTTGTCGGCGACTTCGCCGATAGGTGACAAAATCGAGAGAAAGCCCCCTAGATTGTTGCTGGTGGGATGGACATTGCTGGGTTAGGTTAGAGGTGGGGTTTGGTGTTTGGGGGCGGGGGGTTGGCTTTTGTGTTTGATTCTTTTTTTTAAAAGTTTGTTTTAATTATATTTGATTACCTTTTTAGATTTGGATTATTTTTTATAGTTATATATTGCTATTAAAATTTTATATGTTACATTTATTATTAACTATTGGTTGAAACCGAAATGTGCATGTGTTTAATTTTAATTTTTTTTGAAAAATTATGATATTAATGCGATCAAATTCTACTGTATTGAAGTGTTCCATAAAAATGATTTAATAGGTGTCAAATAAATTAGTATCAAACTAATTAATTTAATGAAATTAATATCATGCTACCTCTATTTATTTTGTATCAATTTCACAGCAGCTGTAAAATTTGTGGACCATTTATGCCAATTTTCCCAACATAATGTTGAAATTGTGAAATTAAAAAATTTAGGACTAAAATGCACATTGTTAAAATTTGTGAAGTTTAAAAAAATATAAAATTGTGAGACAAAATTTTGTTTCAAGTTTTACCCCTAAATTTTAGTGGACAAAAAGCAAAAAAGCCAATTTAACGGTTGAATCGGATGGAATCCGTCACTGGGGGCGGCCTAGTGACACTTAATTTGAAGTTTGGGGGGTTTCATGTTAAAAAAAAAGAATGGGATTGAAATTATTATAAACTCGAGTGATTGAGGGTTTTGTGAAAATAACCAAATAATTAATTATATCTAAAATTGCTTAATGGTCCAATTTAATTTATGTATTTTAACTGTACACATTTCTTTTAATTTTTGTGTAAAAATTTAATCGATGGTAATTTTGTATCATACTAAAATTAAATCTTAGTGAACTTGTTTATTTTTATTAATTTTCATTTCTTAGCTCATTGTTTATTAAAGTAATTTATTATTTCCAGAATAATTAATTGGTCCAATCTAATTTTTTTATTTAAAAAAATAAAATGACTAAAAAAATTAAAATGAAATCTCCTACGGCTAGGCAGGAAAATCAATTATGTTAATTAAAAGGCTAAAAGCTAAGAGGGAAAATTCCTTTCAAAAGCAGTGCCTCTTTATGAATATAAAGATTTAATAGATACGTGCATTTTCACTCGCACATTGCATGGAGACTAATTTTTTAAAAATAGCATTTTTGATAAAATGTTAATAGAATAATGATATAATTAATTGATGATTTGTTGTTAATTTATACCGTTCTTTGACCTAGCATTTACACCTATGTGTTATACGGGATGATAGTTCACGATAGAGATTGTGATAACATATCACATTTCCCTCATTCTGCAATTAAATCAACTAAATATAAACGTAAAATAACATAACATTAACTATTATAATTATCAAAATAACAACACTAAAAAACTCTATTAACTTTCATAGAGTGTATGGTTTTTTCTTTAAAATTATTCTACATTCTATTATATGTAATAACAAATTTCAAGGGATATTAATTTGACACCCGCGCGATACCCAGCACTGACAATCAATCTACGAATAATAAACTTTTTAAATTTAATTTTATTATAAAATATAATCAACATATAAATATATTATAGAGATAACGGTATAGTAGGTACATACCCTGACAACCCGTTCCTGCCCCAGCTAGGAAAAACTTGTCCTTGTCACCTCCCTATCTTCATTTAATTAAGATCGAGTGGGGATGGCGTAAGGAAGTACAATTGGATGCGGACTCATATTCCTCACTCGGCCCTGCAAGAAATTTCTCATCCCTATCTACACCCTATCATGATCGTTCAGATACTTTTTTTTTACTCTACTAATATATATTAATGACATCTAATTTTTTCAATAAATTCCATATAAACATACTAAAGACTTATATTAACTTATTCGGTATAAACTCACCAATTAAACATATCTAGTATATTAACATATTTTTCTTAAACTCATCAACTTAGATGTTTAATTTAAATAATTTAAATTATATAGGATTATTAATATAGCTGAAAAAAATCTCATAGATTTTATGTTATTTTGATCAAATATTGAAGGATTTGATATCAAATTTAAACTAATCTGGGCAGGATAAATAAATTGAAATATATATTATTAATAATTAAAATAGGCGACTTAATCAATGATTTTCAAGCATTAAATAAAATCTAAACTGATAAAAATTGTGTAAAATAAATAATTTAAAATAGTTAGACTTCTCAATATTTATTTAGAAGATAGCATCCTAAATAAATATTTAAGATAGTTGAGAACCAATTAAAAACATTATGATTGAATTTGTGAAGATGATGATGGCCATTGAATAAAAAAAATGATAATATTAGTGTCTAAAAGAAACTCTGCGCATATCAAATTAATTAATATAACATGTTAAATGTGTCAAGAGTGTTCACACTTTATTGTAACGTTGATGATGAGATGAATTAGTAATCATTATAATTATAATGCAACACAATGTTTGTGTTCAATTTTGTTGGTTAATGATTATTCTCTTAGGTGACAATTGACAAATTTTAGTAAACATGAGTAGACGAAAAATATTATTAATTCATAATTAATGGAACCAAAAGATTTGGTCATTAGAAACATAATCGAGCACAAACGCGCATAATTTTAATCAGAGTGAAAAGATGAAACATAATTTTCATTAAAAGAAAATTATGACCTAATTGCAAAATATTGTGAAATGGATTTTATTTTGGCCTATAAATGTTTTTAATACTTAAATTAAATAATTTAAAATTCATTTATTGACATACTTTAACTTGTCATAAAAATATGTTATTTAAATATGGTAGTTTCATTATCTTGGTGAAAGACAATATTAAAACAATTTTATTATTTCCGCAATATGTACGTGACTCTAATTAGTATACGGTTGGAAGTGTAATGATCCTGACAAATTTTGACAAAATCGTTGTGTCGCTAAAACTTATTGTGAATATCATTGTCAATTCCTCGTTTTCCTATGCCTCCCTTTTTTTTAAAATTTCTCTTTTGTTAGCCATGTACAAAAATAACTTATTGTGGGATACCCTCTCTTAATCCTAATGCTAGCTAAGTATGTAGAGAGAATTGAGAGACAATCACTTTTTTCAGTTATGGGACAGTAGTGGGTTATTTATAGGTTTCTAATAAACGTAGTTGTTTTGGGATTTCTTAAGCCCCAAGACAACTTGACCTGGTCCAACTATTAGGCCTTGTGCACCATAACTAACATCCTCGCACTTGGACAAGGTCCAATTCAAGATACGAGTACTTGACTTTGTGTGTGACCCATCAGGCTCCCACCCATGATGGCAAACGTCATGGTGTCACTATTCTGATCTTATCAAGATAGGATAAAGTGAAATCCTTATTTCAATTTATCATCAATTCACCTAGATAGATCGACCCATATCATCGTCCATGATTGACATCTAGCAATGTGTCATGACAATCCATGTGACGAGATAAGTCATATGGTAATGAAGAAAACCTTTATATATGCGGTTACCGTGGAACTATAATCCCTTCATCAATATAACCCAATCGGTTCAAAGATATGGATTCAAGTCAATCTCATTCAACCAACCATGTTGTTCGCTCTCAACTCAACGTTGATTAAATCAATGATTGTAATTGAAAACTCTTTTCCAATATCTCAATCCCACTTGGCCAAGGCTTTTATATCAACTTGATTGGACCAAATGCAGGTTATAATCTACCGTTATCCAGGAGTGATGAATCCTTTATTGAATACTCACAACCTTCATGCATCTCTAACTATACCCGTACGGCATTTCAAGGCAACCCATGGTTAGAGTATCCTTCAATGTCTGCTAAAGCAAAGCCATCCTTATATAGGGTTCCATGGTATTCTCAAGTCAAAGGACCAATTCCACACCGCGCATTAGAGATCAACCACTGACGCAAGGATAACTATCCATGTAGTATCTCTAGGCGGGTCATACAGATGCTTGTTCCACTAATGAAGCATCCACGTGTCCATCCGAATGTCTCCACATTTTAACTTGTGAGACCAATTACTTTCTTTTTAAGAAAGAGATGCTACACATGCCAGTCTATCCGAAATAACAATATTCGTATTTTGTTATTGCTATGACCAGGGACAATTTAAGAATAAGTGCCAAAAACTTTTATCTCACTATCACAACACCTTGCGATTAACAAGCTTTACCACATTTATTCTACGGACTCTATTATTTTAGTTGTTATGATAAAACAACATAAATATGTAAAATAATAGATCTACCATTTAAATGCATCTATTAGTTAGGTGTTTACGCACATCAATGTCCAACAGAGATTGCAGACCAAAATTTTACACAAACAGATCCAAATGCTATTGTATCTAATACATATAACTTCATCATGACCATCATGAGTATGTTGTGACATCCACTATGTCAAAGGATATTTTTCATTCGTTTTATCCTTTTATCATTTCCATGTATCATCTCTTGTAAAGAGATATACCTCCTTAATACACACTTAGATCGTTGACGAGACTTGGGTTTCCTTTGCTTGTGCGATGGCTCCATTGTTATCACAATCTCTATCGGATCAACAATGCTAGGAAAACATTCAAGTTCAATTAAGAATTTTACGATCTAAACCTCTTCTCTTGTTACTTCCAAAGTAACTGTATATTGAGTTGTATTCATCTAGAACCTTTCTAATTGATCATACTACTTTTATGAGTAATAGTCTTTTCGGATTGGGGTTAGTCTATAGGCTTTCAAGGCTGAGAACTGACTCTTGCAAATCTTTGAACTCTCAGTTCAATTTATCCATAATAACATATATTCAGTGCTTCTCAAGTATCGAATAATGTTCTTTAACCACTATTTAATGTTTCCCACATTGTTTTCTTGGAAACTTTCTTTCCCCTCCAAAACATATGAAACATTTGGTCTAATACATAGTGTCGCATAAATCTTATCTATGCAATCTCTCTCAATCCGTGTTCTCCAACGTCTTTTGAGAGCGTAGTCCCATCCATATAGGACAGAGTTCTCTCTTGGACTCTTTTATGAAAAATCTTCTAAAGATTCCATCTATGTACTTGGATTTAGATAGGCTAAATGTTTTTGTAGATCTATCTCTATAGATTTTTATCCCAAAATTATATGTAGCCTTTTCTAAATCCTCAATGGAAAGAATCTTGGACTTTCTCTGGAGATGTCGTTTTCTAATAACACATATCCCCATACCGAATTAGAAATACGATTATACTCCCACTAACTTATTGTGCACACTATTCATACTCTTTTATGATAAAATCAAACTATTTGATTGTCTCATTAAAATGAAGTTTTCAGCTCCTCTTGGGTATGTTCACATGCTTAATTTGATCTTATGGATTCAAAATGTTTAGGTTGCATCAGATACAACGTGATCAAGATCAAATTTTGAAATCCATTTGTCAAACATGAGCATCTAGGGTAATTGTAATTCAAATTAACAAAGACACGATTATAGATGTGAATTTTGCTCTCAAATGCAACATTTGTCTTTGATTGCAATATTCTTTGATAATCTTATCTTGTGAGCGTTATGATCCATGTCAATTTATTATTTGTAAGCTAATTTACAAACTATGGGTCTCACCCATTTTAGCACTCAACTAAAACCAGGCTTTGATTTTAGTACATGGAGCTCACTTTGAATTCTGGTGTATTAATCTATACCTTTTAAGTCAACACCTTGACTTTTACCTTTTATAAACCGCAGGCTTGTCATCCTTGACCAGCGATACCATATTAATAGCCATAAGATCATATCTTACTATAGCTGAACCCTAACACGGTTTACATGGAGCCAATGTGTTCTGAAGAACTTTTCTTCTTTGCTAGTTTTCACCTCATCAAATGAAGTTGAGTACCTAATTCATCTAGTCGGTTGATCTCTTTTGTGATTTCTTGAACTCTTTCAAGGTCTATCCTACTCCCACTTGTCCTTTTAGGAAAACAATTTCTCGAAGATTAGATCATACTTCGATAAGATGACTCTAATCTTAAAAGTGAAAATAGTAATAACCAACAAATTTTTTTCTTTTGAATATCTGTCGAGAGATTTCGCTCATGCTTCATCTAAGCATTATT
The DNA here is from genome assembly GCA_018223645.1 of Jasminum sambac. Taxonomy (NCBI): domain Eukaryota; kingdom Viridiplantae; phylum Streptophyta; class Magnoliopsida; order Lamiales; family Oleaceae; genus Jasminum; species Jasminum sambac. Next base: position 30,400,034 of record CP073640.1, read on the forward strand.
ATTCAAAAACTATTTTGAATTTTATCTATCGATTTAGATAGAACACTACTTACTGTGTTTCTTGCAATTTTCATTGCACATCCCCAAAACAGTTTTAGAACGAACTGTTAGGCATAATAATTAATTTGCATCATATTAATATGAACACTTTCTCTTATTATGCACCATTGGTTGGTGGTGTATACCTCCAAATTCACTGAACGAGAATCTCATTCTTCTAATTATATCCTTAAATAATCTCCACTTTGATCATATCGTAATGTGAGAATATTCGCCAATTAGGTTTCATCTTTAGCTTGAACTCTTTTGAACATTTCAAAAGGTTTCATACTTGAAGTCTATCAAGTATAAGATACTGTATCTAGTATATAGTCATCTTTGAGCTTGACAATATTTGAAAGGCCATTATTTGACTGTCGTACATATTTTCCTGTTACATCAATATGAATTAGGGTTAATATACTCTGATGTCAGAATAGGATATAATTATCTTTATACCTCTTTTGTTTTTCTATTCAAACAATAGACCTTCTAGAAAGCCAAAATTATTGATCTTATTTCTACAATTGATTCTATTATGTGAATTGCAGAACTATTATTCTTAATCTTAACGGATCAACTATTCATGTCCGAACATGAATTAGAAATAATGTTCTTCACAAGAATATGATCATAATATTCATTCCAAAACAAGACAAAAGGGTAATGAAAATAATAGGTCTTAAATGAAGTAATATTTACTTCATTTCCTACTATAGGTCATATTACCTTACTTTGCAGTGAACTTTCCCTTTTAAATCTCAATCATATTTAAATATGGGATCTTCATCCGATATATAGTACCTAAAAGACTTAAATATGGGTTTTGATAACCTGTGACCTGAAGCAAAAATCTTCTCCAAGATTCTTCTCTTCAAATGGTTATGTTTGTCTCACAGTTAAATGCCAATCTTCTTTGTCTCTACAAAGTGTTATAGGCTTTGGATATGTTTTTATATGCTTCAACTGTTAGTTTGATCTCCCAAAACGTTTCTCAAAGTTCCTTTGGGACTTTTCTAAGTCTCGTCAGGAATATAAAGATCAAAACTTATCACATTTGTGATAGCTTTAACATTTTGGGCACACCAAACAGATTAGTGGGTATTGTGAATTTTATTCACATCTTACTTCACAACAAATTGTGATAAGCTATTGGGCAATGAAGATTGAACGAAGTCAACATTTGACTTGTTGTCCATTAAGCCTCCAAATAGTATTTCAAATTTTATATTGCTCAGTACATGAATCAACTTCTTTGAGATGACCAATAACAATATAAATATCCATACCCACATGCGACATTTACAATTCATAACTGCAAGTATCATACATACTACATTATGATCATCACATGATCTTTGTAAGTCCACATTGTCCTAGCATGACTATCATGGCAGGATTTTTCGAATAATCTATTTATGACATATTTTAACTTATAGGTGAGAACAAATCTCATATTTGTGATGTTAGTGTGAGAAAGTCCAGTGAATATGCTGACACTCAATTCACTTTTCATATTTGAGTACAGTACTCAAGTAAATCCGGTGAGTTTGTCAGCATCAACTATGCTTCTCAAACTCAAAACATTACTCATAATATAATTAACATAAATGATAATAGACTAACAATTAATAAATGCAATAAAATTAATATAATATGGACTTTTATTAAATTAACTATACTCCCACCCAACATTGATAGAAAACAAATTTTCAACTTTTATTAGTAGCCTAGGACCCCGTTTGTTGAACCTTGAGTTACTCAACAAGCCCTAATTGTCATTCAGGTAGATACAACTATCAGTCACACCTCCATGTGACTCCTAGATCATCAAGCAGATAATTATTTATCTTGTACATCTTATGTATTAACTTGTTGTGCCTCTAAAGTTTATTTCCTTGAGCTGCTCAACAAGAAATAAATTTTACTTAAATTCGATCCAATGTTCAGAGACATGAAATGTCTCATAGTGAAGAATATTTCCTACGATTGAGCAGCCTTGAGTTACTCAACAAGCTGACTACGATTGTGGAAATCCAATTTTTCACCGTAACATTGGAAAGCATTTATTAACATTTAATAGTGAATTTAATATCATTTTTAAGGGGATCAATCTCATCAATAATATAATGCATAACAATCAACATCAACCATGAAATCATTAGGCATAATAAAACTAGGTGGATGATTATGGACATATTTCTACCCAGTTTTCCAGAGCCAAGAGGAAAACTAGTTGGTCAATTCCTAAGGGATAATGTCTTCGTCCTTCATTGGTTAACTCTGGTGATCTCCATCTTCTACTCCAACCTACATCCTATACTAATTGGCACATGCACCATATTATATGGACTCGCAGGTCCAGAATTAAATTAAAAATTGATAGGCACGCAGGCCCAAATTAATAATAGGCATGCAGCCCCCAATATAAAATAAGGAATAAAACCATACATTTCTTCAATCACATTGGTCTAGTCTATAATCATCTACAATATCCAATATTAATAAATATATCAATTTATAGATTTGGGTAATAATACAAATTGTCTAAACATTTTAGACAAATAAAGAAACGAACCAAAACAAATATTAATTAATTAATCATATTAGCTAATTAATAACTATCAATAAAATTCTATAATTAATCCAATTAATTATTCAATTTTATCACAATGAGGGGATTTTATAAAATAACTCTTTATTTTGCCAACCATGTCAAAATTTAATTAGTTAATAATATTAGCTAATTAGTTGCATATTAATAAAATTTTGTGATTAATCTAACTAATCAATAAATTTTATTAACAGGAGGGGACTCACAAATTAACTCCTTATTTTGTGGATTACTTTAAATTTTTATTAATTAATATCATTAACTAATCAATAAAATTTCATGACTAATCCAATTAATCAATTAATTTTATGATAATATATAATTAATCTCATTAATTATTTGATTTTATCACGAAGAGGAGATTTACAAAACAACTCTTATTTTATTAACCATATTAAATTCCAACTTTAATATATGCTTTTTAAATTTATAGAGGGTCATATTTGCAATTAAAAGCAGAACCATGGTTAAGTCAAAACTTCAACACAATACAAATAAAATTTTGGCCAAAACAATTTGGTTAAGTTGACAATTTGACTCAATTTAAAGATTTTTAGATTTTTAAATCTTTTAAAACTTGCATTTGAGACCCTAGCTATTCATTTATAAACTCCTCACTAAAAAGAAAGGGACCCCCATGCAATATCCAGATACACATGGGTCAACTTAATAGATAATAGAATTGGAGGGGGGTTCCTATGCAATTTCGAAAATTGCATAGGACCCCCAATCCTCAAGAGCCCCTCCTTCAAGTATAAGGCTAGGGTTCGAAACCCTGGCCCCCAAATTAGACAATACCGGCGTTAGCAAAGTCAAGGCCAAGGCCCACTCGCCAGGCGTTGGCAACAATGGCGTTAGGACTGTGGCCGCTGCGTGAGCGATGAGCGTCATTCCGCTTGCGATGTCGCACATGACCAACACCGCCTGGTTCGTATAACTAGGCGCTACAACGGCAGCACCCCTGCCACGGCCGACGTCTGGACGTCGGAGATGACCGCCTGATCCTACAAGCCGAAACTTTTTCGACGCTCACTTTGCTGCCATATTGAGCTCGTTTTGATCGGTTGAAAGTATGAATCTTATTCATAATTGCTAATTTATCGAATATGAGTTTTAAAAATTATTTCATAAATAATATACGTCAATTTACCCAAATCAAACTAATATAATAACAACTATTGTTAATTGAACAATCTAACAAATCTCAACAAGAAGACGAGTTGGGTCCTGATGCGATGTTAGGAATTGCCCAATTAAATCATGCACCTGCGAATTCAAAATAGGCAACTCAAAACCAGATCTACTTGTTTCTTATATGAGATCTGTGATTAGAGATTACCGATATAGAAGTGGATTTCATAGGGAATCTGTTGTTTTGTTCTTTCGTCTCCACAGCCGTCCAATCGTCCGGCCTCCAATGGTGATCCACACGCCAAGAGTCTTCTTGAATTACAAACACCTTCGTAGTGGGATACCCTCTCTTAATCCTAGTGCTAGCTAAGTATATAGAGAGAATTGAGAGACAATCATTTTTTTTCAGTTGTGGGACAATAGTGGGTTATTTATAGGTTTATAATAAACCTATTGGGTTTGGGATTTCTTAAGCTCCAAGACAACTTAACCTGGTCCAACTATTGGGCCTTGATACCATAACTAGTAGCTGAGGCTATAGCACCGCGTGAAGGCCCTCTTTTTTCTTCGCAACATCGCTTACTACCCGCTAGAGTGGAGTGTGACGCTTTGCGAGCTATCCAAAGCCTCATTCTGGTAGAGGAATTCTCGCCACTTGCACTCATCATAGCTGAGGTGCTCGATTTATTGCATAGGTGTAGAAGTGGGAAGTGTTGCCATATTTCTAGAGATAGGAATGTAGTTGCTCCCAAGCTAGCTTCTTACGCCTATTCTCATTTGTGCACCCATCAATGGGTTGATTGTATGCTAACCTTTATTGCTCCTCACAATTGTGGGGGAACTGTTTGATTAGTTTGAATAAGATGGCTACTTTCCGTTTGAAAAAAAAATTATAAATAAATACTATAGGCGTTTGGTCTGATGAACTAATTCCAAAAAAAGTCCAATGCACACATAGTGGAAAGTTAGACAATAAAAAAAGAAAGAAGATGAGAAACGAAAGGAAAAGAAAGGCAAACTTAGGTCGAATCAGAGCATATATAAAATTGATTTTTGATGCGTGAAAAAGTGATAAGTTCCCAACTAATAATATTAGATTAGATGCATAAAGTAGGAATACGAGTAGGTATATCAAATAAAGATGTACGTAAATGATATATCAACTAAATCACTTCATTTTTCCGGTAATTTATAAATTTAGTGATGTTAAATCTCGAAAATCCCATAAATCAAGTAGTAACTATGGTATGAAGGCTATAATTAATAAATATAAAATTTTATATTTCAATATAAAATAATTAAAAATAAATTTAATATTATTATTTTGATAATAATATTAAATTTGTTGATGAAAAATCTCGAAATTCCCATACTTTTGATTACACTTTTTCCGCAATATGACACATTTGTGCTTTAATAAGGGTCATGCATATCAATAAATTTATGAATTACGGGGAAAAATGAAGTGATTTAGTTGATATAGCATTTACGTACATCTTTAGTTGATATACCTACTTGTATTCCTACTTTATGTTAAAACAATTGAAGTAAAACTATGTTAAAACGATAACTGTCACGAAATTCTTACAATTCTTGAATACGAGAAATTATAATCAGAATAAAGAGATTCAAATATAACTAATGTGTAAGGTAAATTTAACTTTGGATTTTGATTAAAAGTTTCATATCTATACCTCATGTCATAACACATTTGAAGTAAAATTTTCTCCTCTACTCCACCATTTAATTAAATATACTATATCACAGCCAAAGCTCTGAGATGATTCAAATACTGCATAGATTTATTTCACTTTGAACTAATTAAGATTATCACACCAACAAACAAAATTTTCAGACAAAAAAAAAAAAACAAGAAAAAAAGCCACTACACCTGATGGATCGAAGAATTGAATCAATTATCAATTGCGAGGAAGGTGTTCCTATCTCTCCTCTGAAATATTAATTCTCACATTTGAAGTGAGAGAAGTTAAGAAGTCAAAGAGAGAGAGAGAGAGAGAATTATACACATCAATTCACATATGTTCATAAGTAAAGCAAAAAGACAGTTACAAAAATTCCCACACCAAATCAAATTGTCTCACCTTATTATTAGAAAAAAAGTGATTATAAAATACAAATTGTTATAAAAGTATAGAAATGATAGAGAGAGTTTAGAGAAAATGAATTCTAAGGAATTCACAGGAATGAATTTCATTAATAATTGAAGCCCTATTTATAGGAAAGCTTGAATAAGACAATCGTAATTACATAATTTCATCAAGGGTATAATAGTCATTCACATAAATAAAATATAATAATTTATTTCCCTCACTTCCCTCATTAATTATATTATATTAATATTATTATTATATTCATAACACTCCCCCTTGAATGACTATTAATACAAATGTCTTCTAAACTTGTTTGGAGAAAAACCCAGTGGGAAAAAACTTCCAAACCGATTGCAGGATAGCTTGGAGTGGTTATATACTGCTTCATCAAAACATTGCTCCCCCTGATATCTATCAACGGTATAAGAGTATTCACGTGCTGCCTCGTTAAAACCTTGTCAAGAAAACCCAGTGGGAAAAAACTTGATCGAAGGAAAAAAATGCTGACTACTCCATCTGATTTCATATCTTGAGGACCGATATCCTTACTTCTGGTAAAGGATTTCAATATCATCATTGTTTGGATCTAAAGCATTGTCTCTATTATAACTTGATCCAATAGATACACTGTGTCGATTTCTCTTGTTGTCCTCAATATACCATGAATATGCCTCGTTAAAACCTTATTAGGAAAAACCCAGTGGGAAAAATCCTAATGAAGGAAAAAGAGTACATTATTCATGTGAATACGCCTTTAATGTTGTCTCATTAAAAACCTTGCTAGGAAAACCCAATGGGATAAAACCCCGGTCGAGGGAAAAAGAGTGCAACGCAGCGTATTTTATACAAGTATGTCTTTAAGCATTTCAAAACATTTCATAGATTTGTATGAGTATCATATACATTGGTTCATACTCTTCATTCATTTCACGTGAATGAAATTTTAGATGTTATACAATATCATGTTATATTTAGTGTATATATGCAATCAACAACGATCTCATTTTCTCACTATATCGAGATATATACCTAAATCTCTTCCGAGATTTCATAGTAGTTGAGATTGGGTGCCTCATTAAAAACCTTGTTTGAGAAAAACCCCGCTTTGGGACAAAAACATCAATCAAGGAAAAGAGTCTGACATATGAATTTCTCAACAATATCAATGTAGATATTTTGAGCCGTTGCATGCACTGATACAATAATACATTTGAAACCTCTTCAAGAGTTTCATTCTCATTTCTCATTAAACCCGTGCATGAACACTTTAATCATAAGGGCATATATTTCAAACATCGGCATTTTTCGATGGATTTTAATATCCTCACTATTATTGATAGTATGTAGCGCTATCTTTTTATAGTGTGTCGACACTTTCAATTTTATTTCTTTCCCCATATCGACATAACTTATCGAGATATCTCATTATCAATCCTCTTGTAGGATTACACAATATAGTTATGTCTATGTACTCTTCAAGAGTATATGCCTCCGTTATTAAGACCATCTTTAATAATTTGCTTCGATATATATGATTGGGGAAATCTCATAATATCAACGCTTCTGGCGTGCTAACTTATCAAAGCATCTTAAGCGATATATGTGATTGTTCATAGCATCTTTTACACATCTTTGAACTTCAAGTTCATATTTTAATTGTGAGGATATAGTATGATGCATTTCACATATCATTTTCACCTTTAATACTCCCCCTCATGCTAAGAAAATTTAGAACACTAAAACTCATATATGTTCTCATCATTCATTTAATATGAGAATTTATATATTTTGCATTCTATTCTCGATATTGGCAATTTATTGGAGGACTTTAAATAATTTGCCACATAATATCCCACTTGTATGCATACTCAATCCTTCAGGATTTATTCAAGTATTGGGATATACATTTACTAGCTTTATCATTAAATGGAAATCATGCTCATACCGTGAGCAAATATTTAAATAAATTTCAAATTACTAATCATATACACATGTGACTATCTAGTGGATCCATATCATAATATCTAGTAGTCTACATGGAGGATGAGTGAGCCCATATTTCTCATCATTTATTCCAGATATATTTGGAATTTATTTCCAATATTGGCTAGTAATGATTTCATCATTTATCGAGAACAATCATTGAAGAATTCTTTTAATTCTTCACTTGAAATATTGATTTCAATAATTATTTAAACCGGGATGGTCAGTCCGGTTCTGCAAACGAGTATTATTGAACTTTTAGTTCAGTAAATTCTTATATCGATTTCACTAGTATCTGTATAGTGCTCAACATGATTTATTACTTTCATCATATGTATAGCTCACCGACATATTCCATCATGTTTCGGTAGCATTATTACACATCACTGTTCAAGCGTGGAATCTTAGCACATACGCTTCATGTTTCAACACTGTTCCAATGCGGAGCCTTACCTCATACGCGTTTATAAATTATCCGGGCACTTATAGTATTCACCATAATAATGGTCCATATATAATAATGGATAATTTGCTCTCAAATCTTCGAAAATACTATCCATCACTACCGATCAAAAATCCTAAAAAGGATTTATCGAAGTAGGCTTGAAAGGTTGAGGATGCTAATGAATAAGGGCATCCCAGGAGATGTTCGATGTTTAATTGAAGCAAAGGTTCGATGTTAAGTTATAGTTTTAGTGCTTTAATTATCATATTTCTATAATGTTTTATTATATTTTTGTATATTTTTACTGGTTATTATTTACTTTTTATGTTAGGAGTTACAAAGAGGGAAAAACGATAAAAACGGATGAAAAATCGTATTTCTTGAAGATGAAAGATCGCATGGCAATGTTACGAAATTTCTCCTCGTATTGGCATCTCCGGATAATCATTTGAGAGTTGTTAGTGGGAATATATTGGAGTGGAGATAATGATGGAGGCAAATGTTAGTGGGAACAAAAGAGAAAAGAAAATGGGAACATCATAATTGCCCATCATGTAAGAACACAATCATCACTTCCTTTTTCCTTTGTTGACTAATAATTGGGCATGTGGAAGAATTGAAAGTGGAGCTCTTATAAAAGAATGCAAGGCCATGTTACGAGAGAGATGAGTCGGAGTGGAGAGAATGCATGAAAATTCCTACAGAAAGAAATACGAGAATAGAGAGAGCACATGCAGAGGGATTTACACTCATATACTGAAATTTACATATGCATTACAAGAGTGAAAACAAAACCCATACTATAGAGAATTTATAGAAATACATAGCTTTCAAGGAGGGAGTGCAATTGGAGACAGTTGAAGAAGAACGGAAAGGAGAAATACCCAAAGAAAGACACCAACTCGTTAACATCTGGTTATGTATTTCTATATTTTATCTAGTGAAATTCTCGTACTAAAATTCATGTGTAGCTAAATTTTATACTTGGGACGAACAATGAATCCTCTTTGTGAACTCTAGTATTTTGTTATTGGATTTAATAGTATGTGGTGGTTTGTCGTTAATTTTATGTTGTTGGACTTATAAATTTATCTTTCTGATCAATTGATAAATTATGAATTGGTTTGTGTTGGATTTGAGAAATGAAAATACAAATTAGAATAAACAACATAGAACACTAATTTAGACAAGGTTTAGAGATAAACTTGTGGTTAGTGTGATCTTTAGGTAAAGTTTCGACGTAACCTAAGTGAATTTAGCATGTGAATGCGTTCTAAAAGGTTGATAACGAATTTATTTAGAGATAAATAAATTGGCCTAATAGAATAGAATTATTTATCCTCGAGAGAGGTAAATAGTTAATTTTGTAAATTCGATCGTTGATGAAAATTAGATCACTAATTGAATCCAATTACGTATACTAGAGAGATCAAAGTCGGTGAAATTGTAAGTCCCAAGTCTTATAATTCCCATCATTGTTTATTTATTTTTAGCAAATATTACTTCTTGTTATTTAGATGTCATTTAGTGTTTATATTTAATTTGTAAGATTTTATTTTCATAAAAAAAACAAAACAACATTCGAATTGCCTTTTCAAATAGAGTATAAAATTGATAATTTTGGTAATTAAATCAAGTCCTTGTGGGATCGATATTTGGACTCAAAATCCATTTTACTACTTGTTCGACCCGTACACTTGCGGCATTTATTTGACACATTTCACAACGAACAAGTTTTTGGCGCCGTTGCCGGGGACTAGATTTAATATCAATTCCAATCAATTTTTTTACTTTAATTTGAATTTTTATTTATTTATTTATTTTGTTTCTCACTTTTATTTTATTTAGTTTTGTCTAATTTTGTATGCGTAGTAAGAAGTTTAGTCCATTAATTCCATTTGACCCTGAAATCGAACGTACTTTTAGGAATAGATTACGTGCTATACACTTGGAACGAAAAATGGCTGAAGAAGCAGAGGATCGAATGATTGTTGCAGAGCGTCCTTTGAGGGATTATATTATTCCCACAATTGGGGATAATTTCACTTGCTTAGTTCCTCCAGCGATTCCCGCAAATAATTTTGAAATCAAGCCTGGAACTATTCAATTAGTTCAACAAACCGTTCAATTCCATGGCCTACCCGATGAAGACCCACACGAACACATCAGAAAATTTTTAGAAATTTGTGGCATGTTCAAAATTAGCGAGTCTTGGCAGATGATAAAAATGAAACTTTTTCATTTTCATTGTGAGGAAAAGCAAAAACATGGTTTTCACGCTTTACGCCAACTCGATCACCGATTGGGATAATTTATGCGAAAATTTTAGAAAAATTTTTCCACGGTAGAATGCTTAAAATTGATTGAAATTTCATCTTTTAGCCAACGACCGGAGAATCTATTTACGAAGGATGGGAACGTTTCAACGATCTTTTGAGACATTGCCCAAATCATGGGATACCGGAATGGCTTATTGTCCAGGCGTTCTATAACGGGTTGGGAAAGCGAAAATAAGAAGCACGATTCACAGCTAGGAGGATCACTAATGGACAAAACTTTCAACGAAGCATCGTCAGTGCGGAGAAAATGGTCGCAAGCGACCATCAATGGTATTCGGTCGAGCAACGCCTAAACATGCTTTGGAGTTCATGGAATAGACGCTATCACTTTGCACTCTCTGCTCAAGTTGCGACCCTATCAAAGAAAATTGAAGGATTGACTGTTCCAACGGTTAATATGGTTCAATCATCTGGAGGGTCACGAGAATTTGCTTTGCATAAATCATGCCACTACCGAGTGTCCTGTCACTCACTCAAATGGGCCCATCAAGCAATGTTTGTTGGAAGCAATCAAAGGCCACAATTTGGGCCTTATGCTCCCACCTACAATCCAGGCTGGCGACAGCATCCAAATTTTTCATGGAAAGATAATCCAGCACCGGTGAGACCACCTGGATTCCACCAGCCACAGGAAAAGAAAACCTCACTCGAAGATGTATTCGCAAAGTACATGGAGGTTAACAGCGGTTTATCTGCGAAACCGAACACACTCTCCAAAATCAAAGCGGCGATAAAAATTTGGAGACTCAAATGGGACAAATCGCATCGGCGATTGCGAGGCGAGCACACAGTAAATTACCAAGTGATACTGAGACAAACCCTAGACAAGTCAATGCCATTACAACAAGAAGTGGTTTACAACTTCCGGAGAGAGAAGTAAAGAGAACGGGGAACAATGAGACCACAGAAATGGATGGAAGAAAGGAAGAGACGAAGAAAACAAGTGTTGGCGAAACATCCTCTGAAAAGTCCCGATTCGAAAAGGAGGAAAATGAGATTCCAAAACACAGTGAAAGCATATGTACCTCCTATCCCATTTCCTCAAAGGCTACAAAAGAACAAATTGGATAAACAATTCGGGAAATTTCTTGAAATCTTCAAGAAATTACACATCAACATCCCTTTTGCAGATGCTTTAGCACAGATGCCCAGCTACGCAAAATTCATGAAGGAAATTCTTTCTAACAAAAGAAAGCTGGAAGAACATGAGACAGTGATGCTCACTGAGGAGTGTAGTGCCATTCTCCAAAAGAAACTACCTCCCAAACCGAAAGATCCAGGAGTTTCAACATTCCCCTGCACCATTGGGTCATTCTACTGCTGGTTTGCCTTATGTGACCTTGGCGCAAGTATCAATCTCATGCCCCTATCTGTTTATAGGAAGCTTGGATTGGGAGAATGTAGGCCTACCACCGTGACTCTACAATTGGCGGATCGATCTATCACATATCCTAGAGGAATTATCGAGGATGTGTTAGTCAAGGTCGATAAATTCATTTACCCAGTGGATTTCATCATTCTAGATATGGAGGAGGATAAGGAAATTCCTTTGATTTTTGGGAGGCCATTTTTACGGACTGGGAGAGCTTTAATTGATGTTTACGAAGGTACATTGACACTAAGGGTGGATAAAGAGGAGGTGACTTTCAATGTCTTAAAAGCATTAAAACATCCTTCCTCTTCTTCCACAAATGCTTGTTTTCAAATCGATGTCATCGATCAAGTAGTGAAAGATACTTTTGAAGAGAATCTACCACGTAACCTCTGGAAGCTTGTCTTGTCAAATCGGAAGAAATCTTGACACGGAGAATGAAGTCCAGTGAGATGGCTCATAACTTGGAAGCATCACCCACCATGACGTCTGGGGAGAAATTGGATTCTGAACCGTTGGGTGAAGCCTCGAAAAATTCTTGCCATCTATTGACTTTTCCCCAACTCTTGAATTGAAATCCCTTCCCACTCATCTCGGATATGCATATTTGGGAGCTTCTTCAACTTTACTGTGATTATCTCTAATCACTTGTGAAGTTAGAAGAGGAAAAAGCGCCAGTCTTGAGGGAACACAAAGCGACAAAGACGGCATGGACAATTCTTTGACATAAAAGGGATTAGTCCCTCTATATGTATGCATAAAATCCTGCCGGAGGAAAATTCGAAAACTTCCATTGAGAATCAACGCATCAATCCCACGTTGAAAGAAGTTGTTCGAGCCGAGATAGTTAAACTTACGGATGCGTGCATTATTTACCCTATCTCGCATAAAGTGAGTGGGTCATCCGATCCATGTGGTGCCTAAAAGGGAGGGATAAGCGTGATAAAGAATGACAATGATGAGCTAATTCCCACTAGACCAACATCGGATGGAGAGTATGCATTGACTATCGAAGCTCAACAACGCAACCAGAAGGACCACTTCCCTTTGCCCTTTATAGACCAAATGTTGGAGCAGTTAGCGTGGTACTCTCACTCGCTTTTGGATGGGTACTCGGGATACAATCAAATTCCCATCGCACCTTCTCGATCAAGAGAAGACAACTTTTACCCGCCTATGGGACATTTGCTTACAGGAGAATGCCGTTTGGCCTATGCAATGCACCAGCCACCTTTCAACGATGCATGATGGCGATCTTCTCAGATATGGTGGAGCGGTTTATAGAGGTTTTCATGGATGACTTCTCTGTTTTTGGGTCATCTTTCGATGAGTGTCTCCATCATTTGAGTTTAGTGTTAAAACGATGTGAAGAAACAAACCTGGTACTCAATTGGGAGAAATGTCATTTCATGGTGAATGAAGGGATTGTCTTGGGCCATCGTGTATCAGAGGTAGGGATTGAAGTTGATAGAGCTAAGGTGCAAGTCATTGAGAAACTACCCCCACCCACATCCATCAAGGGCATTCGTAGCTTTCTTGGCCATGCAGGATTTTACAGACGGTTCATCAAGGATTTTTCCGCCATTTCGAAACCATTGTGCAAGCTGTTGGAGAAGGATGTGCCGTTCCATTTTTCGGAGGAATGTCGTGTTGCCTTTAACACTCTAAAGGACAAGCTAATTTCAGCACCTGTAATCATCGCACCGGATTGGAATTTGCCTTTTGAAATCATGTGTGATGCTAGTGATTATGCTGTGGGGGCAGCTTTGGGGCAAAGGAAGGACAAAGTTTTCAGAGTGATCTACTATGCTAGCAAGACTCTCAATACAGCTCAAGTTAACTATGCTACCATCGAAAAGAACTACTTGCGCTTGTTTATGCTTTGACAAATTCCGAGCATATCTCATTGGGTCGAAAGTGGTGGTTTACACAGATCATTCAAATTTTAAAGTACTTGTTTGGAAAGAAGGATGCCAAGCCGAGGCTCATTCGATGGGTATTGCTTTTACAAGAGTTCGACATTGAAATTCGTGATAGGAAGGAACGAGAAAATCAAGTGGCGGATCATTTGTCAAGACTTCACAGGTGTGGAGCCCACAGACGGTGACATCAATGAGAATTTTCCTGACGAGCAATTGTTTCTAGTTGACAAAGCTCCTTGGTTTGCCGATTACGTCAACTACTTAGTTGGGCGTAATTCCACATGAGTTTTCCTATCAACGGTAAGAAAAAGTTTTTCCATGACCTTCGTTACTTCTCTGGGAGGAGCCATTTACGTGCACAGGCGAGGACGATCAAATCATCGTAAGATGTGTGCACGATGATGAAATGAGAAGAATTCTAGAACGTGTGCATTCATCACCTTATGGTGGCCATCCGGGACCCACCAAAACAGTGCTAAAGTGCTACTGAGCGGATTCTATCGCCCACTTTATTCAAAGACGCGTTTTCATTTGTCAAAGCGTGTGATCGTTGCCAGCGTCAGGCAACATTTCCGCACGACAAGAGATGCCATCGAACAACATTTTGGTGGTTGAAATCTTTGATATTTGGGAATTGATTTCATGGGACCATTCCCATCGTCCTACAACAATCGATTATATCTTGGTAGCAGATTGATTATGTGTCAAAATGGGTTGAAGCACGTGCTTCACCGATTTAACGATGCTAAGGTGGTGGTAGAATTTGTTAGAAAGAACATCTTCACAAGGTTTGGAGCACCTCGTGCTATCATTAGTGATGGTGGTACTCACTTCAACAACAAACTTTTCAAATCTGTTTTGGCCAAATACGGAGTTCATCATCGAATGACCACACCTTATCATCCACAAACAAGCGGACAAGTTGAGATATCAAATCGGCGCTTGAAAAGAATTCTGGAAACCACTGTTAACTCATCTCGCACTGATTGGTCAAAGAAGTTGGATGATGCACTTTGGGCATACCGCACTGCGTTCAAAACACCTATTGGTATGTCTCCTTTTCAATTAGTGTTTGGAAAGTCATGTCACTTGCCTGTTGAATTGGAACACAAGGCATATTGGGCGGTAAAACAATTGAACATGGACATGAAAGCTGCAGGAGAGAAGAGATGTCTGACTCTCAATGAATTGGATGAATTTCGGTTAGGTGCTTATGAAACTTCGACAATCTACAAAGAGCGTACTAAGAAATGGCATGATCGGCACATTCAACAGGGAGAATTTAGGGTAGGGGATCAAGTTTTACTCTATAATTCTCGTTTGAAGCTATTCCCAGGAAAACTCCGGTCAAGGTGGTCAGGGCCCTTCACTATTTCACAAGTGACTCCATATGGTGCTATCGAGCTCTCTCACCCTACCAAAGGGACCTTCAAAGTCAATGGTCAACGACTAAAGCACTACTTTGAAACCGATTTCTCGAAAGAAAAATCGATTTTGGAACTTCAAAGTGATTCTTTCAACAGGCTCGTGACTATAAACAAGCGCTTTTTGGGAGGCAACCCAAACTTCGTTCACTTGATGTGTGTTGTGTGTGCATTACATTATTTTATGTTCGTTTATTTTGTTTTATTTGAGTGTGTTTATTTATATTTAATTAAGTTTAGTGTTTTTCTTAAATTATGTTTTATCTCCATATTTCTATTTTCATTTTTATTTACTTTTATTTGATTTTTAGTAATGCGATTCTATTGATACATATGTGAGATATTTCGTGGTACAATACTAATGATTTAGGCGTGCTATGGAAAAGTATCCGTTGTAAAAAAAAAAAAAAAAAAAAAAAAAAAAAAGAGAAGAGAAGCGGCGGGGAAGCGGACAGTGTGATGGGCCAGGTGGCAGACGCGTTTTCTCGATAACTCGACCGACCTCCTTTTTCCTCGGATACCACGGATACCTCGGCCACTTGTCGGGTTAGTGGTTGCCACAGTAGTCGTTCCGATCTCTAAAGTCAGACGAGGTACACCATTTCTACACACCACTCTCAGATCTCACTTGCTTTTCTCTCTCGGTCTTTCCTCAATCACCTGTTAGGTAACATTCTTCTTCTCTCCGATCCTCTAATCGGTTATGGATGCATGCTTGTATATATATCTTCTTCTTGTGATTGTTGAGTGTGTGATTCAAATTTTTATCCTTTTCTTCTTTTATTTCATCAATTTCTCCCACTAAACATGGATTCTGCCGTTGTGAAAATTCGAAAATACTACTCATCTTTTCCTTTGAATGATTTGAAACGAATCTACCGTCTTCGACTCGAGCGGTTGAGATTGTTAATGTATTATGGGATGCCTGAGGATATCCGTTGGTTAATTGAAGCCAAGGTTCGAATAGGGGGAGAAATTCCGACCATCTATACCAAACATTTATCGAGTGTTTAGGCAAAGCGAGTTTTCAAAGAAACGACGAGCAAAAAGGATGAATGTTTGCTATAAGTGTGCTAGATGGACATGTGATCTGAGTTGTCGTTCACTTGGATTTATGTCTAAAAATCGAGAAGATAAGATCGCTTTCATTAAGGATGGCTCGAGTAAGGAGTCGTTGGATGATATCCTACTGCACTCTTGAGACGCATCCTTGTGGAGTGCGGCAAGATGAACTTCTTGGTTTATGGACTCAATTCAACAAAGAACGTGACCACTACAGTCTTGGGAATCGACTTTAAAGACCCTGTTTGCCGCTTTTAAGAAAACTGGATGGGAAGCTATATCCCCAACTCATAGAAGGTGTTGCTTGGCCGTTTACGGGCGTAAAACCGAGAGGAAGATGTGAGCCACAATCACAACTACTTGTTTATATTGTTGTTTGTGATTTTCTTTTCTATTTGTTTCGCTTTAGCTTTTTGGGTAAACTTCGGTGATTATGGAAGCCATTCCCCACACGAAGCACCTTCATATGTACAATTAAAAACCATTGGCCTCTTTGGTGGCTCGACTATGGGGGTGAGATCGAGAATACAACCTGCCGCAGATCGATGTAAGCGAGGAACCGGGGAACTTTCAAGCCAATGTCGTCTATGGAGGAGGCGTGCGGATTTGTTAGGGTTTGTCTTTATTCACGGTGCTTTCGAGTCTGAGGATCTCGAGTGATTGGAGTTACTCGAGCCCTTATCACGGTATACTGATTCACGGTGGAGTACCGAGGTAAACGTTCGATCCCTTTATGAGCGTCTGTCACTCATCATCTCATATTCTCGATGTATTCATTGCACTTAGGCGGTTTTGACACATTGGAACAAATTTTTAACATTATCTCTTGGTACCGGTTTAACTTGCACAATAAACCTATTGGCACGCTAAATGTGGATCATTTCTTCGATGGTTTATTAGCGTTTGGATTTTGCTCTTTATAAAGCAACTAATTTCTCCCATTTCACGAAACATGATTTTAGTTGCCTCATCCATTGAGGAATTGTTGGAGAAATTTCATGCTTATACACCACAACTTGATCCGTCACACCCTTCAATCAATTGGAACCGAATCTCCCACAAGCGAAAACGGGATCCGAATGAGCTCGATTTAGAGTTGCGATTATAATTGTGGAATTTGAGCCTTTGATTTTTGCAGCATCTTTGTGTGATTCTGTTTAGTTTTGTTTCAGATTTGCGTATGACCCCCAACTTGAGTCGTCTTCAGGTGTTATCTCTCCTTTTTATTGAACATTGAGGACAATGTCCATTTCGATTTGGGGGGTGGGATTTTTGTGTTGTTATGCAATTAGTTGAAATTTGTGTGGAATTTGATTAGTCAGTTCTGAGATGGCGAGTAAGGAGTGGTAGACTCTTGAGACGCATCTTATTGTTATTTGTTCTATACATTTTAAACTGTTTTTGTGTTTTTATGCTTTAATAAAAACACAAGTGTGGGGGTTACTAGTTTGAGTTTACCTTTTGATTTTTTGTGCGTGTTTGGTGTGTTTATTATTTATAAGTTGCTTGCTATATGTCTAGTATTGCGTGCATGTGTGATAATTTTGTGTAAAAATTTTCATTTTTCTCAAATTTAAAGTGTATTTAACTCACTAAATATCTTGCTCAAGTTCTTTTCATGCTTGCTCGTCCATTGGATGTCATGACTCCGTATTTTTGGATTTAGAAGTTGGTTGGTTGGAATAAGAAGTGTGCTTGAATTCTTCCCACCACCCTTCATTTTCGCAACACTTTGCCGTTGTGAGATAAGTGGTGAATTTATTGATGGAGGATGAGTTAGTATTGAGATGATTCCGTGCATGATAACTTGTGTGGAGTGTATTTGATCAACAAGTAGAAACAAGGTAATGACCGTTTACTAGAAATGCAATCCATGTCGTGTAAAAAAAAAAAAAAAAAAAAAAAAAAAAAAAAAAAAAAAAAAAAAAAAAAAAAAAAAAAAAACAAAAATGCATTCATTTCATTGTGCTACCACTCTCTTGCCTCATTGACTCGGGTGAATAAGTTCTTAGGGGTATTTCAAAACCTGGTGCCTTGAGTGACGAGCTCGGGAGTCGCCGACCTAAAGCCCGCTACATGGGTCATTGAGAAAGCATTATTGTTTGGGGCATTGCATTGCACGTTTACATTTTAACAGTGAAAAAAAAAAAAAAAAAGCAAAAGAAAAAGAGAGAAGAAAAAGTGAGCATTGTTGACTTGGAATTCTAGTTGGTTTGAATTACTTTGGAGTAACTTGTTTATTGGAACACTCAAATTTAGGGAGAATCATCGCATTACTACACTATTGATCCCAGCAATAAAATTCACTTCAGCATAGGAGTTGAAAAAGAAAAGAGTAATTGAGAGTTACCCTTGGGATGATCATTGGGGATTGAGAGAAAATAAGTTAAATGTGACCACGAGAGGGTAAGGATATAATTGGACCATTGAGGGTCGGGTTGCTAACCACTCAATTTCTGGATCTAAAAGGCAACGAGAAGTGAGGATTACCAAGGGACGAGCTAAATATTTTTGCAGTATGAACAGTGAGTTGATTACATTTTTTTTTACTTGTATTTGTGTCTGTCAAGTTACTTTGAATTTTAAATTATTTGATGGTGTGCTTGCTTTTGTATATTTTGAGTCTTTTGTTGTCCGAGGACGAACAACAGCTTAAGTATGGGGGTATTTGTTAAGTTATAGTTTTAGTGCTTTAATTATCATATTTCTATAATGTTTTATTATATTTTTGTATATTTTTACTGGTTATTATTTACTTTTTATGTTAGGAGTTACAAAGAGGGAAAAACGATAAAAACGGATGAAAAATCGTATTTCTTGAAGATGAAAGATCGCATGGCAATGTTACGAAATTTCTCCTCGTATTGGCATCTCCGGATAATCATTTGAGAGTTGTTAGTGGGAATATATTGGAGTGGAGATAATGATGGAGGCAAATGTTAGTGGGAACAAAAGAGAAAAGAAAATGGGAACATCATAATTGCCCATCATGTAAGAACACAATCATCACTTCCTTTTTCCTTTGTTGACTAATAATTGGGCATGTGGAAGAATTGAAAGTGGAGCTCTTATAAAAGAATGCAAGGCCATGTTACGAGAGAGATGAGTCGGAGTGGAGAGAATGCATGAAAATTCCTACAGAAAGAAATACGAGAATAGAGAGAGCACATGCAGAGGGATTTACACTCATATACTGAAATTTACATATGCATTACAAGAGTGAAAACAAAACCCATACTATAGAGAATTTATAGAAATACATAGCTTTCAAGGAGGGAGTGCAATTGGAGGCAGTTGAAGAAGAGCGGAAAGGAGAAATACCCAAAGAAAGACACCAACTCGTTAACATCTGGTTATGTATTTCTATATTTTATCTAGTGAAATTCTCGTACTAAAATTCATGTGTAGCTAAATTTTATACTTGGGACGAACAATGAATCCTCTTTGTGAACTCTAGTATTTTGTTATTGGATTTAATAGTATGTGACTGGTTTGTCGTTAATTTTATGTTGTTGGACTTATAAATTTATCTTTCGATCAATTGATAAATTATGAATTGGTTTGTGTTGGATTTGAGAAATGAAAAATACAAATTAGAATAAACAACATAGAACACTAATTTAGACAAGGTTTAGAGATAAACTTGTGGTTAGTGTGATCTTTAGGTAAAGTTTCGACGTAACCTAAGTGAATTTAGCATGTGAATGCGTTCTAAAAGGTTGATAAACGAATTTATTTAGAGATAAATAAATTGGCCTAATAGAATAGAATTATTTATCCTCGAGAGGTAAATAGTTAATTTTGTAAATTCGATCGTTGACTAAAAATTAGATCACTAATTGAATCCAATTACGTATACTAGAGAGATCAAAGTCGGTGAAATTGTAAGTCCCAAGTCTTATAATTCCCATCATTGTTTATTTATTTTTAGCAAATATTACTTCTTGTTATTTAGATGTCATTTAGTGTTTATATTTAATTTGTAAGATTTTATTTTCATAAAAAAAACAAAACAACATTCGAATTGCCTTTTCAAATAGAGTATAAAATTGATAATTTTGGTAATTAAATCAAGTCCTTGTGGGATCGATATTTGGACTCAAAATCCATTTTACTACTTGTTCGACCCGTACACTTGCGGCATTTATTTGACACATTTCACAACGAACATTCGATTATCTGGTGAGGTTTCGATTCCTACTAAATACATGCCTGGTATGGGTAAAAGTAGTTTTTCAAAGAAACGGAGAGCAAAAAGATTAGGAGGGTGCTACAAATGTGCTCGGTGGACATGTGACACTCGATGTAAATCTGTGGGGTACGTGTCTAGTAACCGAGAAGATAAGATAGCATTCATTAAGGATGGATTGAGTAAGGAGCCTTTGGATGATATTCAACAGGCTCTTGAGACACATCCTAGTAGACACGTACAAGGTGAGCTGATGGCCTTATGGGCCAAATTCAAAGATGAACAATCACGTTATAGTCTTGAAAAACTTACTTTAGAAGATCCTGTTTGTAAATTTAGTAGAAAAATTTAGTATAATAATTTTCTCATATTAATGTGAGGAAGTTCGGTGTAATAACGAAGATCAATGTTTGTTTTTCTTGTAATTGTAAATATTGTTTTTCAATTTTTAAGATATATATATGTATGTATATATATATTATTTTTCAATCACCGATAGGTATATGTCATTTCACTAAAATTTTTCTGCCTTTTTCTCTTTTATATTTGTCAAAAAGTAAATAGTACAATCAATTATTGGTTTGAAAATTTTTCTTTAAATAGAGGGATTCATATATCTCTCATATTCATACATTAAAAGTATAGTGCAAAAAGAGAGATAGGAGTAGAGATGGATATGGAGATTTTAGAATCATCTCATACAAGTCGACCTTTACCTACTTGATTAAAACCGTATGTATTCTTGGTGGATCTAAATTGGTAGGTCATATCCAATACGTGGATATGGCAAACCGACTAAAAAAGAGTTAGGGAGACAAGAAATCAATATACTATATGGAGGAACCAACAACAAACTTTTAGCTAGACTTATAATGGCCGCATCATCATGGGGAATAAGAGTTTCGAGTGTAATACCTTTCCATTTAGTTGGATCTAATACTCGAATTGGAGCCAGTTCTACCATGGGTCCAGCAGGGTTGGTGCTACAAGCGCAATCCATCCACAACTGCATGATGTATATGATGAATAATAGTGATGCTTTCATTGTCCTTCCAGGCGGCTACAACACACTGGAGGAAATATTCAATATAGCCTCGTTGGCACAATGGAACTTTCATGTCAAACCAATAGGTTTGTTGAATATTAACAATTTCTTTGATGGCTTACTAAGCGTTCCTAGATCGAGTGTAGATAATAAGTTTATCTCTCATTTAGCGAGAAAAATACTTATTTCTGCTAGTACTGTTGATGAACTACTTATCAAATTTCATGCATATGTTCAAGAATCTGTGGAAGCCCAGGTCCGTCGGTCACAGACCACTGGTGTCAAGCGAAAAAGAAATTCGGATCCTTTAAATATCTCATTATGAACCCTGATGTTGAGGGTGGCAGAATTACGGAGTATTTATACTCTCGAAACGCACCCTTCATTTATGGGTTCAATATGTATTTTCTTTTCGCATTTTTATATTTTCGAGTGTCTATTGCCATCTTTGATATTCTCAATATGTTCCACTTCGGCTGTTTTGTACTTCTTCTGGAGTAATAATAATAATATCATATTGGCTTTATTCAAATACAGAAATCTAGTGATTATGCTTCTTCAAGAGCATTTTATTCTCATATTAATACAATCTCATATCATCGATGAGATTACTTCATATAATCTCCATGTGATATATTTTCTTTGATATATCAACATGAGATCTATTGAGCATTTTATTTATCCAATGGTAACTTCAGATACCACTTACTCAATTTTCTCCATCAATATTCAATAGACGTGGAAAGTGAATATTCCTTTATTAAATGCTTCTTTAAGAGCATTTCTCATCATATCACAATATACTAATCTCATAATGAGATTTTTCACCACAGTATATTTTCTTTCTCTTTTATCACAATGGGATTCTTTGAGCAATTTCATTTCATCAATATATACAACGGTAAATTCTGGCATCACTTGCTCAAATCCCTTCTTTAATATCAATAGAATATTCATATCGAACATATATAAATCAGTTATCCAATTGTGGGGTTTAATCCAACCATATTTGTAATAAGTATTCTAAACGTGTGGTATATCCCACCACATTGAAAATATTCATACCAATCGTGTGATATAACTCACCACATTGGAAATATATGCGAAATTTAAAGAGCGTAAATTTAAATTGCAGAAATGAAATTTCCTCCAATAGGTGGTCGAACCTACCTTATGGGAATTATTGTAATAAATATAAATTTACGGAATTTAAATCGCGAGAATTAAATTGCATAATATTTAACTACTTCTTCAGAGTAGATTAGCTTAGTAGAAGGTATTACTCTTCACTTAGCATATAAAATGCATAAATATATAAAATCTTAGTTTAGTGATGGTTGAACCCATCATCAGGTAGGAGGTATTGCAGTATTTAAATTGCAATAAATAAAGTGCAAGAATTAAATATCTATAGAAGAAAATTTGTTCTAACTATTTCTTCAAAATATAATTATCGTCAAAGTAAACGGTCGTAAATCGAAATATCTGCTTCTTTTGGCCGCTGCTCGATTCTTGTGGCGATCTTGCAGGTGCGTGGCGCTACACATATTTCTTTATAAAACATTAATACATACTCATTTCCGCCGCTACCGATTCTGTGGCGATGCCGCCTGGCAAGTGCGTGGCGCTGCACATGTCTCTTTATAAAGTTTTGACATTATAAGCACTAATACGTAAATATTCACAAGTCTAAGGACCCTTTTGTAACTTTTTCAAAAGTTGGGAGTCTTGATTTGTAAATTTTGAAAGTTTACCTTATCAATATTGGTGTCAAATCGAAGATCTCGTTAAATTGAGTATAATGGAGTCGAGAAAATTTGATTTTGATAATCTATGCTCCTTATATCTCGATAAAACGAATGTTATAGTTTAATATATTATTATATTATAAAATAATAATATAATATATATAATATATACCTCTCCGTCCTTTTGCTTCCATTTTGTCACTTAATTTTTGAAACTAGTATTCGTCGTGTTTGGCTTGGAAAATTCCACTAATTGACATTGGTATTGTGACTGCTCTGTAGGAGTAGGTATTTTATAACGGAGGCTGTGGTGTGCTTGTCTGCTTTAGAGAGAGAATGGAATAGAGAGAGATTTTATAGAAAATTGAGTATTTCAAATTGTAATAATCCAGGTTTACGTCTGAAGATCATCTATAAGATGCAATGTAGAAAGCATACTTGCTTTCATATTACTCAAAGGGTTAGAGACTCGTGCTGATAACGTGTTATAAAAGTATAGAAATGATAGAGAGAGTTTAGAGAAAATGAATTCTAAGGAATTCACAGGAATGAATTTCATTAATAACTGAAGCCCTATTTATAGGGAAACTTCGAATGGCACAATCGTAATTACATAATTTCATTAAGGGTATAATAGTCATTCACATAAATAAAATATAATAATTTATTTCCCTCACTTCCCTCATTAATTATATTATATTAATAATATTATTATATTCATAACACAAATAATTCAACGAAAGCTCTTTTACTTTTATGAATATTAATATATATGGTTATTATTTTTTTTTAATTTTAAGTATGGTCTTGAATAAGTGAAGTTGCAAAATCCAAGGACATGTCGCATAAATTAAATATCACTTCACCCATTTTATGTACCTGTCTAATAACTAATCATACAAACAGTCGTCACACATTTTGTTAGAATGTCTATTAGGGGCATGGAAACACATACGAACTCTTAAGTGGAAATTAAATGGAAAAGATATGTGAAGGTCTCTCGACAAAGCAATTGAAATAAGAAGTTTGAACAACATTCATCCTTCAATTTATTATATCTTCATTCAATATACACATTTCAATAAACAAACTATTGCGTGTATGAGAAATTTAAGAAATATTGTTGCATGAGAAAATTGAGAAAATTACGGAAGATGGTTGAACTATTCTATGTAATAAAAGAACTATCCTAGCTAATAAATTATAGAATGCTATTTTTTCGTGGTGGATTCAGTTGTTCCATTTATATTGACATCTTGTCGCACACTAATAAATTCTAGAAGGCGAATTTTTCACGGTGGATTCGACTATGACGTTTTTGTTGGTATCTTATAGCAAGATGTCATAAGAGCTATTTTATCTTATACTTGTTTTCAACCAAAAAATTACCAAAAGAAAAAAGGAAATAAGGAGAAATATTATTTTTCACATTTTTCATGAGCTTTTGATGCAGTCAACAGGTTTCCTTGGAGACTGAAGAGTCAAATTAATAAATTACAGTCAACAAAGTACTTTGGAAAATGATTAATCTAGTTAGTCAATGTTTTGGGATAGTAAAAGACATTGGAAGAAATTGAGTCTTTGGATCTAGTTTTGACTACGTAGAAACTATAATATGAATTTAATGCAATAGTTTGTCTAAATTCATAAGCTGTAATTAGTTTTCTGCAGTAAAATTTTGAGTATTCCTCTAGAATTCTCCCTAAAAGGGTTTTCCAGATTTTCCTTCAGGAATCTCGGCTCCAACGATATTTGGAATAATTTCAACTTCGATTCTTTCGATTATTTGATATTTAGATTGCTTCAAGTAGTATCAGAGCTTGCAATGATCTGTTACTGCGATTGATCAATGGCTTGAGAAGGTGAACATTGAGTTGTTGAATGAGTTTCGAGGGATGAATTTCAAAATCTCCAATAACAAATATCCCAATTATGCATTAGATTAGAGCAAGCACTGTTAGGTATTACTTTTCCTACTGGTGGCAATCAAAACAACAACAATCAGTAACGACAGGTGAGAAATCAACCTCCTAATGAAGAAATCAACAGTCAGATAAGTCATCTAATGAAGAAAGGAACGCAATTCCTGAAGTAAGGCAACAAAAATTCAATTGCGGAAATGATCAAGATTCAAGGATCAACCTAAACATCCATGGATTTTAATGGGAAAGAAAACTAGTACAAGCCCTAGATTGGTTGAATGAAGTGGAAAGGATATTTGAGTTCCTTGAATATCTAGAAAATAATTAAGAAGGGAAAGTTGGTGGCTATGAGATTGATTGGCTATGTTTATTCTTAGTCTCGGAAAGGCAAAATTTAGAGCTAGACGAAAATGCAAAGGCTGATTTGTAGTCAATTTTTTCCATTAAACTATGAAGGAATTATTTTTTCATCAGTACGACTCTCTCTAGCAAAGGGCACGGACTGTTCGAGAGTCTAAAAATGAATTTTACAAGATGAAGACGCGGGTAGAGCTCGCTGAAACAAAAGTTTAGCTAATTCATTGTTATTGGATTGATTTGAAGCTAACTGTGAGAAGTTCGGTTGAGTTGCAGCCTTGACTAAGGAAGAAAGACGTAGAGAACTAGGAAATGGAGGCAATTTTGTTAGAAAATTTAATTAGTCATCTCAATTTGTTAGAGGAAAAATTGTATACTACAAATGTGGAAAAAAGGGCCACCAAGAAAGAGAAGAAAATCTGCTAGAATTGACTGAGGAAGAAATCATATGTGAAGATCGAGATCTCCCTAATCTTGTTGTTCGACGTGCCATGCTAACTCACAAATCCGTAGCTGATTAGAGGCATAACAACATTTTTAAGACAAAGTGTACCATATGACTTTGCAATGCCATCATTGATAGAGAGAGTTGTGAAAATCTGGTGTCCCAAGAATTGTTGATAAGCTGAATCTTGAATTTCAACCTCATCAAAAGCCATACCGTATAGCATAGTTCAAGAAAAGAAGTAAGTAAAAGTGACTCATCAGTGTGTTGTTCTTTTCTCTATTGGAAAGCCTTACTCGAGCAAACAATTGATAGAGTTACAAGTGTAATGTGCAAGAAAATAAACAATACAATGAGATAAATAAAGAATTTCCAGGACTCCGTCAAGACTTGATTCTTGCCCTCACTAGCAGCGATGTTTTTAAAATGGAACATGTTGTCCATAATATTCTCAATACCTCCCTGCAGGAGCAAGTGTCTCAGGGAGGACACTAAGCTTGGTCAAGTGTAACACAAATAGAGCACGAGCCATGGGCTTGGAGAGAGAGTCGACTAACTGATCACTACAATGTACATGAGCCATATGTAGAGATCAAGAAGCGACTTGATTATGAACACATGAAGAGATAAAGATGAGTCTGGAGGAGAGAAAAAGACCATAATAAATAGTACCGTAAGGATAACGGCGTACATGTTTCACAGTAAGCCAATGTTTAATCAAAGTAGGGTGCATAAACTATGTCAATTTATTAACAGCAAAGGCTATGTCGATCGAGTCAATGATAAATACAAAAGAGAGCCCACAACACGGTGGAATTATATTGGATCATGATGATGTGAGCCATCAGAAGCCTAGTTTTAGGAAACATAAAAGATTTCCTGGTTAAAACTCTGATACCACTTGTTGGGAAAAATTCGCCTTTTCCACTCAAAACTGCACTTGTTGGGAAAAAATTGGCCTTTTCCACTCAAAACAAACACAAATGTAGAAAATAAAAAACCAATGATTAACATGGCTTAGCTGACTGCAGATAACCGCGAAAAAGAACACTTTTATTGAAGAGAAAAACTCTCGTACAATTTTTTCTCGCCCTCTCATCTTTTTCACTCAAACTCTTTCGCTTCATAACAAAACTGGAGCAGTCAAAGAATAACGTACGCAACACTTTGCTTGTATTGTTTTCTTTTGATCTCTCTAATTTTCTTCAAACCAACAATCGAAGATGCAATTCACCATGACAATCTAATCCTCAATTATTATCCATGTGCAGTTCGTCTCGACAACGTACACAATCTGTTGGAAAATCAACCCAGAATATGATTTAAAATTATCCCAAGGCCTTACTTTCAAGTTAAGAAATACCAAAAGAATTGGAGAAATAAATATACAAAGAAATAACAACACTAGACTTATGTGGAAAACTCTAAAATCGAAGAAAAACCATGGATGGATTGTCAAACTTTCCACTGTATGATAAATTTTTATGTTGACAAGTAGAATTTTCACTCACTGTCCCCACAACCCAAGTATTACAAGAAAAATAACATGGGCTTTACCACATCTAATTTTCTACTCTTTGTATAAGCCATAAAGAGTTACAAGAAAACTGTAAAGATGCTGGGCTCACAATTTTTTCACTACATCTGGCAACTGTTTTCCATAGAAGAGAAAACAAAATCTCTATTTATAAGAAAGAAAAACATACAAACAAGGAAAGTCTTGGCCTCCAAGTTATACCTGTAATTTTGGCAAGTTCCTCAAGCAACAATTTCTTTCCATATCTTCACTTGGATTGTTTTCCCTTTTTTCTTTTGGATTTATTTTTGGAAATATCTGACAATCTCCATATTGCCATAAATAAATCAAAACTTTCATCTTCTCTTCTACTGTCTTATACATGTTACTTGGAAATTACCGGGCAAGCCTTTTGACACACTTTGACGATCCCAATTCTCAAAACCAGAGAAATAACATACTTCACCATAAGAGTATAGCCACTTAGCATCAACCACCAATTCTAAGAATTTCATCAGCTCAATAATGTCGAAATAAATCTTGTTGAAATTTATGGTGCAATTCTCTTACTAGCTTTCCAGAGAGTTCATCAGCCATCGATATTACTTCAGACACACACCCTGCATTGATGCTAGCCAATGCTTGTGTGCAAACCTAGTAGTAACACATCCGCTATCATGGAAACTAGGGACAAGCCACGAGGATGACCCTCCTATTCATGTTAATTTCCACCTCCCTCACACCAAGAGAATAGCATTATCTAGATTCGAGCAACAGCCAAATCTACTCCACCTAGCTAATAATTTCTCACATGACCAATCTATTAAAAACACCAAGACGTTTCTTTCTTTTCAATATAGCCACCCATCTTCCACTTTTCATCAGCAAACAATGGAAAAAACCCGATAAATCTAAACAATTTATCAATTTTCACTGCACCGACCACTAGTTTAAGTATGACGACATTGAAAACACTCAACTGATCTAAGATTTGTGTACCTTCATCCATTCACAAAGAATTAAACCATTCTTCTAGGTCAACAAGATTTGAAAGGCTTATTGTCCAATACACCATGCTCAATTCATACCATAGCTCCTTCACAACAAATAATCCATGAATATTTGCAAGAACATTATTGGAACGATGAAGACGTATCCTACTTGCAACTGTGAAATCTAAATCCTCCCAATCATCATCAATCATACTGGCTTTAGCAACTTTGTTGGAAAACAAGGTAGCCTTGCGTATCCTTGATTTGTACTTGCCACAAATTGAATATTGATTCTTCCATCAAATTTCTCCACTTTCAATTCCAACCTGATATTTCTACTTTGCGATCTTAGTTTGGTAAACATAGAAGCCATATCCCACCACATTGAAAGACCTTGCTCGGATACCACTTATTGGGAAATCAACGTAGAATGTGATTTCACATTTATCCCAAAACCTTACCTGCAAGTTGAGAAATACCAAAAGAATATGAGAAATAAATATAGAAAGAAATAAAAATATTAGATTTACGTGGAAAACTCCAAAACTAGAGAAATACCACGGGCGAATTTTACAATTAGATAGACTTTTTAGTCACCACCCCCACAACCCAAGTATTACAGGACAAATAACCTAAGTTTTTCCATACCTAATTTTCTACTCTTTGTACGAACCACAAATAGTTACAAGAAAACTCTCAAGATGCTAGACTCACAATTTTTTCTCTAGATTTGGTCATCATTTTTCATACAAGAGAAAGCAAAACCCCTATTTATAAGAACGAAAAAGACACAGACAAGGAAAGTCTTGTCATCCAAGTCATATTTGTAATTTTGGCAAGTTCCTCAACCACCAATTTCTTTCCATATCTTTAATTGGCTTGTTTTTCCTTTTCTCTTTTGGATTTATTTTTGACAATGTCTAACACAAGCAAAAGGGACCAACGTACCATACACGTGCCTGAAGGTACACATCTCATTTTCTCTCTCACTCAACTTTTTGCACACAAAATTAGGCAAGAAAAGAACAACACTCTTTGTTTCTCTTTCTAGTTTTTCTTCTCGCTCAAATCTTTGGCATATTTATGCATGCAAAATTCTCTTATCCCAATTGAAATTGGAGTTCATTTTCCTGATGCATGAGAAATTCCTAATAGTAATTGGAATTGGACTCCTTTTCCTTCTTTACTATTTAAATATTCTAAATCACATTCCTAACAATCTCTACATTGCTTTAAAATATTTAAATCATGACCACATAGCACCATCCAACGGGCACCCCTTTACTGGCAAGTGCGACCACTGCCAATTCAATTGCAGTAGACACAATCAAATCAAAGCTTACCACACATGACTTCGCAATTTGACTTCTTTGTATTGCAATCTCCATATGCCTTGTCATCGACCACATAATTCATTTTGACAACTTTCATAAAACTTAATACTAGCATAAGTGTTTTTTTCCTTTTTTTTCCCCTGCATGACTCGATCATCACAACCTAACTTCTGCGTAACTCAATCAGCACCCCAAGTCAATGTGACTCAACCAA
The DNA here is from genome assembly GCA_018223645.1 of Jasminum sambac. Lineage (NCBI taxonomy): Eukaryota > Viridiplantae > Streptophyta > Magnoliopsida > Lamiales > Oleaceae > Jasminum > Jasminum sambac. The sequence continues at coordinate 30,430,238 of CP073640.1, forward strand.
AAAAACTCTATCAGTATGCGCCTAGATCATTGCAGCTACATCTCACCATCAATTAATTACCATAGCTCCACCTCAAACTTTGCCACATTCCCAGACTTGAACCATTAGCTCTAATACCACTTGTCAGGAAATATAATAGATTTCCAACTTAAAGATTGGTAAAAGTTTGCCATTTCCCACTCAAAATTGCTCAACAAAAAAGCAAATACGAATGTAGAACAATAAGAAAACCAATAATTAATGTGGCTCAACTAATTGCCGAAAACTATGGAAGAAGAACACTTTTATTGATGAGAAAACACTTTCGTACAATTTTTTTACCTTCTCAACTTCTCCACACAAAGTCGTTCTCTTAATAACAAACCTAGAACAGTCAAAGAACAATATATGCAACACCCCCGTTCGTACTATCTTTTTTCGATCTCTCTAATTTCACTCAACCAACAAATGACAAAGCAATTCAACATAAGAGTCTAATGCTAAATTACTATCCATGTCCAATTTGGCTCGACAACATGCAAAATCTCAAAAGAGACGCCTGCACCATGCGCATGCCCGAAGGTATGCACTGCTGTGTCTCTCCCACTCAATTTTGGCTCACAAAATTAGATAATAAAGGAACAACACTCTTTATTTCTCTTTCTAATTTTTCCTCTCGCTCAAATCTTTGGCACCATTTGCGACTGGGCTTCATACCCATATTTATACATGAAAAATATGCCAATCCAAAGTTCCTTTTTCTTACGCATGAGAAGTTCTCAATCCTAATTGCAATTGGGCTCATTTTCCTTCTTTACTAGTTAAATACTTTTAATCACACTCATATAACACTTGGAAAGTATCAAAGAAAGAAAGAGGTACACTGACCGATTTGCATATATGCATGTTCATCAGCTTAAGTCGACCATGAATGTATTTAGATTGGGAAAGAAAAATGCCACGATGGGTGTGAATGACTTTTAACACATAAAACAATTCAACATGCCCTAATCTTTAAGTAGAAAACAAGGCTATAGATGGCTAATGAAATAATCACGGTTAGTAGAGGAACATCCCATTAGAATAATATCATCCACATACACTAACATAAATATAGTTACAGAACAAGAAACATAAATAAGTAGAGAACTATCCCTACAACAATTGCGAAACCCATAGTGAAAAAGAGAACTGTGGAGCTCAAAATACCAAGCTCGCAGAAGTTAACGGAGATCGTCTTGCAACTGACAAACGTAATGAGGATAAAAGGCATTAGAAAAACCAAAAAGTTGCTCCATATAAACATGAGTGGACAGAGTGCCTTGGAGAAATGCATTATTAACGTTCAGCTACTGCTAGTTTAAACCACGACTAATAGTAGTTGATAAAACAAACGGAATAGTAGCAGGGTTAACTGGACTAAATGTAGCAGTAAAGTCGATTCTAGGTTGTCGGTGAAACCCTTTTGAAAAATGGTGTGCATCGATTGACCCAATCAATAATATCGATTATCAAAATTATTCATTAAATTAAAACAGTCAATCAACAGCAAGTAAACATTCAAAGTAGTAAAACATATAAAGAACACAAAAAATGATAACCAGGAAAGCCCGTTGAAGAACTCTTCAAACCACAAAAACCTCCGGGAGAATTCGCCATGGAAATATACTAGAAAGAGATTAACTTATAGATGATCAAAGCTAACCTAGCCTAACCCCCAACCTGTAAACCCCAATGAACCTCATCGTGTTGTGCATAGTCCCCTTCAAAACTCTGTCCCCTCTTTCCTCACAAGTGGATCTTCAACTAGGTTTGAACTCCAGCCACCTCGCCAGTCTTTAGAACTTGGAAGGCTATTTGGTAGAGGATTTAAGATTTGGTGTTTCTAAATAGGAAATTGCTTGGTCCACAATTGAGACATTATAAAGCAATAGCAATCTAATGTTTGGAGAGAGTTTAGGATGTTTTTTGTATTTAATAAGCTCTCAAAACCATGTATGGCTAAACTGGCTGCGAAACTGTATGGATATAGGTTGGAAAATGAATAAACCAGGCCAGAATCTCGAACTGGGTTAGGGCAAATAACATGGGCCGTTCAGTGGCAAAGCTCTACTAGAGCCGAGCATGGGGCTCTTAAGCACTTCTCGAGCACTCAGTCTCTGGTGGATTTGCTTGAACAAATTTTGCAGTGAGCCCGGCTTTGTAGAAGGTGCTTCAGCCGATCTCCAATGGACTTTTGCATCGATGCATCCAAACTGACCTATTGTGACTAAATTCTATTGTAGAGACTAAAAAATTTTAAGTGTTTTGGATCGGGCCGATTTTAATTAATTGACCTATTAATTCAAGTGATCGGGTTGACTGTAATTAATTTACCAATTAAATCCTAAATCCCAAATGTCCACTACGCCCAATTGAGAAAACCCAACACGGCCCATCATACTTTTACACCAATTTAATTAATTAAATATAATTGAAGTGTATTACATTTAATTTAAATAGTGTTTTCACCCTTGTTTTGCACGGGGTGAAATATGCAATAACTCTGTAATTTTTACTAATGTTAAAAGTATAGTATTAACAAAATTATAATGGAATATAAAAAAATAGTTCATAGAGCTCTCACACCATAAAAATTGTCTTCATCAATTATCTTCTAATTTCACTTCATGCTACCAAATAAAACACAACATTTTCACTAGTACACAAATGACTTTAGGTGGCGCCCATATGGTGGCGTTTCTGTTGAAACCGCCACCATTGGAAGAAAGGGTGGCGGTTATAGAAAAAATCCGCCACCCTTTATTGAAGAAAAAAAAAAGTTTGAAAACAAAGGGTGGCGGTTGTGTGAAACAATCAACACCCTAAATTCGATATCAGTGGCGGTTGTTCATACAACCGCCACCCTTTACTTGAAAAAAAAAAAAAAAGGTTTTTTGAACATAGGGTGGCGGTTGTAATGGAACAACCGCCACCTTATGTAATTTAGGGTGGCGGTTGTTTATACAACCGCCACCCTTTACTTGTAATATAAAAAAAAAAAAAGGTTTTTGAACATTGGGTGGCGGTTGTTTCATTACAACCGCCACCTTATATTTAGGGTGGCGGTTGTTCCATTACAACCGCCACCCTAAATCAATTAAAAAAAAAACTTCAGAAATAGATCTTCTCTCTTAGCTCTCGTTCTCGATCCCTCACCGAGCTCTGCAACTCGATCCCCATCTACAATTTGAAGTGAAAATTGGGAAAAAATACTCAAAAATACAGGGGACTCGAGATTTCACGATTTTCCCCAATTCCTTCACGATTTCGAACCATTTAACTCCACCCGATTCACCGAAATTCAGCCGAAAATACACTACAAATTGGGCCAACTTGACTACATTACGATCTGGCTCAAGATTGGTCTTGGGTTCGAGCTACATTTGAAGTAAGTTTATTTTCCTTGATGTGTTGGTTTAATTTTGGGTATAGGTTGGAATTTAACATGCCAAATTGTAGGTATTTTCTTGAAATCGGATTTGGGGCAATTTTGTTGGTTGTTATTGAAGCCACATTTGAAGAAAAAGCTCGTCCTCTCATTTTTTTCAAGATTTTAAAGGTTAGATACCATCCCTAAATTCTATTATTTGTTGCTATTAGATGGTTTTTTGTCCAAATTTCCGTATATTATTCTTGGGATTTATATACATTAAATTGGTATATTAGTGTATTATATATACATGATAATTAGATTGGTTAGTATTATTTAGTTAGATAAATTTGTTTGAATAATTTTAGAGGAATTATAAATAGGTCATAAGGAAAATTGAAAAATGAATTGTTAATATAGTTATTAGAATGATATTTTACGAAATAATATTAACTTAGATTTTATGATAAGTTCCTAATTTAATTAGGATTTTACGCTTGATAAAATAATTAATGTAATATTTATCCATTTTAATACGTAACAAATAAATTAATATTAATTTTACATACATATAATTTATTAAAAGGAGCATATAATTAATTTATTAAAAAGGAGCATAGGAATTATATTATTTCAATAAACTAAAGCAATAACAATTTAGTAGTTGTGATATTTATATAATTAGAATGATTATAATAATTTATTAAATTATTGCGATTAGTATTGTAAGTACATATGACTATAGTTATTCATGCAATATTTATGAATTATGTTGAACTATATTTTAATATGTAAATAAATAAATTAAATTAATTTTATATAACTATAATTTATTGCAAAGGAGCGTGAGAATAATATTATTTCAATAAAAGTAATAATAATTTCGTAGTCATTACATTTATATATTTAGAATGACTATAGTTAAAATACAATTATAGTGAGTAGCGTAATTAGAATTGAACTATTTAATATCATTTTAATTAATATAGTCATTCTAGGTCTTTGGATAATGTAGTGTAAATAAATCAACTTGGTGAAATACAATTATAGTGAGTAGCTTAATTAGAATTGAACTATTTAATATACTTTTAATTACTATAGTCATTCTAGGGATTTGGATAGTGTAGTGTAAATAAATGAACTTGTCGAATTATATACTTTTCCATATTTTTATTACAGTTGATTTTATTTATTGTATTACACCACCCTTCACGTGCATTGAGCTTAGAAAACCGTTTGAAGATAATCTTGTATGTCATTAACTGTAATGCGCATTGTTGCTCGATTTAAGATGCACAAGATTATTTTTGAATTCTCCAGTGGAGAGTTTGTCATCTATCTTGTAAATTGAACTGTGATAAATTTAATATTTTAAGTGAGCGGTTATGTATTTACGTTAATTTCAAAGAGTATCCTCATTTGTTCTCCGGTGTGAATTACGTTCTCATTATATTGCACACTTAGGAGAACTAAGGGAAGATCTTCACAAATTTTAGTAAAATACTAGACCGCTTTCTACACAAAAATCATGATTTGATATTACGTGCATAGATGACGAATGGTTTAGGTCCCTACCCTTTCTATTAGATCTGGAGTTATAAGGAAGATTTAGAACATTTGCATTATACATGCACTTAATAAGTGAAAAATAAGCGAGAATATACGTAATAATATTATTACATGGTTAATTGTGGGAAAATAACTATATAGGTTGTTGAAATGGATCAAGTTGGATGTATGGAAATCCTACTTCCCTTGATATGTAAATGGAGTAATTGAGTTTTTGAAATGCTGAGGAGGATAGAAAGAAATTTGGGAAGGATAAGATTATTTGTCCTTGTTCAATATGCAATAATGCTATTGGTTATGACACCCCTACAGTGAGAAATCATTTATTTAAAAATGGTTTTAAGACCGATTACACGTGTTGGTTTTGGCATGGTGAGCAAATAATTAATGCAGTACGAGCAAGGTGCAACGGTGGTGGCTTAGCGGTGATGGGCATGTTAATAAAAACAAGTTTGACGGTGACAATCGCGGTCATGGCGAAAATATAGATATGAATGTGGAGTATGATCGTTTGGATGAAATGTTGCGTGATGTACAAGATGACTTCATTGACGGCCCCATGAGTTCGATAAATTGTTTGTCGATTCGAAAAACCTTTATATCACTGGTTGTGTAAAATACAACAAGTTATCGGCGGTGTTCAAATTGTTAAGCTTGAAGGCTAAGAGTGCGTGGAGTGATCGGAGTTTTACCGCTGCTATTGGAGCTTTTAGTGGATATGCTTCCGATCATAATGAGTTGCCTAACTCAGCGTACAAGGCAAAGAAGATGTTATGCCCATTGGGTATGGAGATTGAGAAGATAGATGCTTGTCCAAATGATTGTGTATTGTATAGGAATGATTACCGAGATTTACATATATGTCCGAAGTGTGGGGTATCAAGGTATAAGCGAGTGAACCGCAATGAGAATTGCTCGGGTAAAAACGGTCCTCCAGCAAAGGTATTATGGTATTTACCCGTCATTCCAAGGTTCAAGCGATTGTTAGCAAATCACGAGATGATGCACCAAATTGTTGTGGCATGCGGAAGGGAGGAAAAAAGATGGAAAATTAAGGCATCCAGCTGATTCGCCTGAATGGTGTAATTTTAATAGGAGATTTCGAGATTTTGGGGCTGAAGATAGGAATCTTCGTCTCGGACTATGTACTGAGATGGAATGAATCCACATGGCGACATGAGTAGTCGGCATAGCACTGGCCGTACTTTTGGTGATCTATAATCTTCCTCCCTGGCTATCTATGAAGCGCAAATACATGATGATGTCATTGCTAATCTCGGTCCGAAACAACTGGCAATGACATCGGCGTGTATTTAGCTCCTCTGAGTTGATGATCTACTGACGTTGTGGGATGAGGGTGTGGAGGTGTTTGATGCTAATCGTCGGGAGAATTTTTAATTTACGTGCAATGCTATTTTGCACGATAAATGATCTTCCGACTTTTGGTAACTTGTCGGGTTACACAATCAAAGGTGGTAAGGCATGTCCCGTGTCTTGAAGATGCCATTTATAACCTATATTTGAATCATTGCAAGAAAACTGTGGTACATGGATCATCGGATATTTCTTAGAAAAATCATAGATATCGAAGAAACAAAGAGGATTTCAATGGGAAAACCGAGAACCGGGTCGCACGGTTGCCATTGTCCAGGGAAGAGGTTTTGAGCGAGTTAAAGATATTTCAAAGTCTTTAGCTCGGTAAGACTTTTAAGCATACTAAAGAGCATATGGAAGAAGAGGTCGATTTTTGGGATTTACCTTATTGGAAGTATTTAGAAGGTGAGACATTGTCTGCGGATTTCATGCACGAGAGAAGAATGTTTGCGAAAATATCATTGGCATCGCATACTAAACATTCCGGGAAAGATGAAAGATTCGTCAATGCTAGAAAGGATATGGTGGATTTGGGAATCTTTGTACGGAGTTAGCACCCACGGAAGAGGTGGGGAAGCGTTCATTCTTACCCGGTGACTTGTTACACTTTGTCCAAGATAGAAAAACAAAATTTCCTTGAATGTTTGAGAGGGGTGAAAGTTCCATCAGGTTATTCATCAAACATTAGACGGTTTGTGTCAATGAAGGACTTGAAGTTGGTTGGATTGAAGTCTCATGATTGTCATATTATGATGCAGCAGCTATTGCCGATTGCTATTCGCGGTATATTGCCTGAAAATGTCAGGCGCGTAATTACACAACTTTGTTTTTTCTTCAATGCAATATTCAGTAAGGTTATTGATCCGGATGAGCTAGATAGACTCCAGGAAAACGTTGTTGTCACCATCTGTCAGCTTGAAATGTATTTTCCACCATCTTTTTTCGATGTCATGGTGCACTTGGTTATTCACTTGGTTCGACAAATTAAGCAGTTAGGTCCGATATTCTTGCACAATATGTATCCATTTGAGCGGTTCATAGGGGTCTGAAGGGTTATGTGAGAAATCGATTTAGACCAGAGAGGGCGATATCGTTGAAGGTTATGTTCTTTGAAGAAGTCATTGAATTTTGTACTGATTACCTAGCAAAAGCGGAGCCTATTGGTATTCCTATATCTCGACATGAAGGAAGGCTTGACGGTAAGGGTATTGTTGGGCGGAAGCCGATCGATCCCACTGCTGAAGACCTAGCCAAAGCTCATCTTCTCGTCTTGCATCATCTTGCTGTGGTTCAACCGTACTTCGATGAGCACATGGCAGTTTTACGGGCGGACAATCCTCTTAAAGGAGAAAGGTGGTTGGTTGGTGAACACAATCATTGCTTTCCCAAGTGGTTCAAGGATAAAGTAATGAATCGTTTGACGCATGCGCCAGAAACGATTGAAGAGACAGTGAAGTGGCTGGCTTACGGACATGCTTCTCGTGTGACATCTTATCAGGGATATGAGATTAACGGGTATACATTTTATACAAAAGGGCAAGATGATAAAAACATGATGCAAAACAGTGGAGTGTCACAGGTGGCAGTGTCGACTGATAATAGGGTCGATAAGTACTTCGGCGTCATTGAAGACATTTGGGAACTTGATTACACAAAGTTTCATATGTGCGTATTTCGATGCAAGTGGGTGGACAACACACGAGGTGTATCGATTGACAAATTGGGGTTCATTAGGGTTGATTTTTCTCGAGTTGGAAGTCGGAATGATCCATTTATACTTGCATCACAAGCTAAGCAAGTGTTTTACATTCTTGATCCGAGGCGATGCGGTGGTCGATTGTGCTACAAAGGAAGCGGCGTATTGTTGGGATCGGTGATGTGGTTGATGAAGATGAATATGATCACCGGGATGAAACACCTCCATTTTCAACTCGAATTGCCTATATTAGATCCTCGTGAACACAAAGATCGAACAAATTACATGCGTTTGGACCATGAGGAGGGAGAGTCGTGGAATGATCTCGACGGCAAGTTATTATTTATTGGTAATTTAAATTTTATTCCATTACTATTTATTTAAAATGTAAATTTATTTACATGTCAGATATGTTATCTCCAAATCAAAAGTTGCAATATACTTTCATTCTTATTTATTGTGACTTGTGATTTATTGTTGAAGTTATTTTTAATATTTTTGAATATGCAGAACCGCGTGCTAATACGGTAGCAAAGATGTCGATTCTAGATCATCATCTTCATCGGAGAGCCCAGTGGCATCGGCACCAGACGATCGAGAGGGTAGCGACCATGTCGAAGTGGAAGAGAGATAGTATTCATTTGACTAAAGATGATTTTGATGACCTAGATCGGCGGTGGGGACACGTGGCACCGGATTCGACAAAGATATTGGTGTAGTCGCGCTCAAAGGTTAATATAAATTATAAGGATTGGAGACTTGTAGAACCCGGCCTAAAGAATATCATTTGGGAAGATATTAAGGTAATAAGATGCAAATGATGTGGTTGTGTACTCACGATTAACTCTTATTTTCTTATTAGTAATGTTAATCATTGAATTTTTTTAACATTACTGAGACGACGTGCAATTTGAAAGATGACAAACTTAAGAAGAAAGTTATATCACAAGCTGGACATAGAATGAGAAATTTTAAGAATAAACTCGTGAAGAAGTGGATTCGCGATATTTCCAAAAGAAAAGACACCCCAATGGATAAGTATAATTTCATTACCACTGAAGATTGGGAAAAATTCAAAGACAGGGCAATGAGTAAAGAATTTCAGGTATATTTTTCTGGTTATTAAACGTAACTGTGCAATCATTATTTTTATATTTTTCTCTAAAATCACGCTTATACATGGTCCTCGTATTAAACGTATTTATCATGTTGTTCATTGATGGTATATTAATTTCTGGAAGGTTGTAAGTGATAAGGCAAAATTAAGTCAAGCACAAAATAAGTATCCCCATCACATGGGACCGCAGGCTACGTAGGGATGAAGGAGGTGTGGGCACAGAATGATCCCTTAGGGCATCTATCCTCTTGCGGGTCTGTTAGCGACTCTATTTTGCAGAATGATCGTTCATGGGATTATTTACGGGCAAGACTACAAGTTCACCCGGACGGAACCTTGATATATCCCCATGGTATTATAGATGTTTATGACAAGATTGTAAGTATTTCTTTCCGTTTGTGCGTATAATTGATATATAATGTTAACAATGGTAGCTGATAACACTTAATTTTCTAATGACTGGAGTAGGTTGATAAATCTAAAGAAGTTGACGAGGGAACATTTGTCCCGACCAGACAGCACGATATACTTTCAGCAGCTCTAGGGAAAGAGGACCACCCGGGCCGGCCGAGGACATTCGGTGGATATGCAGGTGGTGTAAGGGCAGTTTTTGGAAAACCGTCCGCACAATTGAAGAGATACAACTTGGATCGGGATGATCTAGATAGCCGGGTTGCACGGGAGGTTCAAAGTCAACTGAACGCCGAATTTGATAATAGGGTTCCAGAGAGAGTTGTTGATACCCTCATTCAACTGGGTATCCAAGTACTCTTTGGAATGGAATCAATGATGGCCAACACTAGACCTGCGAGTAATAGCACTGTTTGTCATGCCTCGGGTGCGCCAGATCCATTCATCGCCATTAAGGTACTTTTAAAAAAATTATTTATTCTATAATCCCATAAATAATGAATTAACTTTACTTATTTGTAAAATAGCATAGATAATCGGCTATTCATTAATCATTTTAGGAGACAACAATAACCGTTGCTTGATTACTTTTTTGGACCGACAGGAAATTACTGATTGTATACTGTGCATATCACATGATGGCCAATTACAAGAGGTCGCACAAGGGATTTGCTACCCTATTACGGAAGACACGGTTGTGCATGGTTGTCAACTCGTAGAAGGAAATGTCAAGGTCCGGATTGATATGGTTCCTGAACAATACCGCGGGCTTCATCTTCCCATACCAGTTCGGGATGACTTAGATCGTTAGGGATGCCATGGGAAGCTTTGTTCGATGGCCTAAAAGCCAGGTTCACTTGGAAAATGTAAGTTAATACCTTTTAATAATTTATTTGGCTGAACATTTTGTCATCTAGGCCATTTTATAGTATTTAATACTTTTGAATCTGTTAATGTCACGCTACTTCACCGTTGTAGCATCCTGGCGGACGTAAGAAGCATAGTCAAGTAGACAAAGAGAAGAAGCCTCAAAGTTTTGCTATGTCAGCAACTGCACAACGCAATCTCGTTGATGAAGCAACGCACCACAGTCTTCCTAACTCTTGCAAGCTCTTGAGTCGATTTGATCAACATGATGCCTACTTAGATGATACGTTGGAGGTCCCGCCGATGATTTATTTCTGGATCATCCGACACGAAATCTATGTTCTGACTATTGATATTGCCGAAGTTCATGGCGATGAAGTGGTTGAATACTTCTAATTCTGGAAGTATTTCAATTGTAAGACTTCAATTCCCGCTTTAAATTACATTACTCTTTTACTTTTCGGTTCAATAAACTTCTAAATTAAGTATTTTATGTAATAGGTACATTCATAGGAATTGCCAGTGTATGAGATACCATTTGGTTTTATGAATCCATCGCTAATAGTGGAGTTGTGATTACATCTCGGCATATGGAGGCTTCACGCTACATTAATGATGCGTTGTGCAATCTAAGTGACAAGAAATATATTTTGGCTAGTATCACCAAGAGTAAGAACACCCACACTTTTTAATACATCCAATATAATAACTTCAAGTTCATGCATATGTTACTAAGAAGCTAATCATCACATTTATTAGTCATCACTAGATATTGCTTGTCATTGAGCCCTCACCAATGTCGATTAATGCGTAATGGATTCATTGGGTAATCGGAAGAAATTTAGTTATCAAGCCACTTATAAGCGTGTAAGAGAATGTTTCCATTGACTCACTTTTTAATTATTGGTTTGTGTGATAAGTTTGAGTTTAGAACGCTTCTTATATATTAATATTATTCATATAATTTAAAATTTTAGAGCTTTCAGAGTGATGTGGAACAAAAAGGGTGTACTGACGAGCGGTGTTCAATGGAAAAATCTTAGAGTACATACACATATAACTTTTAACAATACAAGTTAATTTTTTTAATACCTTTGTTCATTTTTATTTGGAATATTTCTTTCAAAATAGATTGTTTTTTTACCGACTAATTTTATGTTGATGCTACATACAAATTATAGTGTGTACAACAACCAGGAGGTGATGAATGTGGTTACTGCGTCATGAAAAATATGAATGACATAATGATACGATATGGCGGGGGCGATGATCTACAAAAGGTGTGTCACTGAACATTGTGGACTCGTTAATTATTTTAAGCATCTAGTACATAATTTATTGGGTATGTATAGTATTGATTATCTTTTATTTCACTTATAGGTGTATGCAGGAGAAGAGTATTCTCAGAGCAACATCGATATAGTACGAGAAATTTGGGTTGAATTCTTTCAATAGTTATGAAATGATCATATTTTTAATTCATTTTCTTAGTCTTACTATGTTCTCGTGCATTGTGTAACTGTACAGTTGTGTTGGAGTAGGTTCTACTTGTTTCATTACGTTGTATTTATTTCATTTGTTAGTTTAGTGCTGTGGCTAGATTATATATACTTTGCATCAACAATATGCCACGGGAGTTGCTTCCTACTTGTTTCGATATTAGGCCTTATATAGTTGAGGCATGGCTATGAATGATGGAATGGTTAGTACTGTAATTGTAGGTTAATGATATTGCGATTAGTTGCTTTCTATTTGTTTTAATATTAGGCATAAGTACTTGAGTTTAATGTGCTATCGGATGTTGTAGGTTACGTTAATGCGGTACTGTGGTTCGTGAATGGTGTATTACAAGTAGTGTAGAATGGTATGTGATATATTGCAGGTTAATTTTGAGGGTAAATATTTGAGAAACCTGGATTTAAAAAAACAATTTGACAAAGGGTGGCGGTTATCAATAAGAACCGCCACCCAAATAATTTGTAAAACAAAAAAAAAAAAATTAATCAAAGGTGGCGGTTGTTATCAACAACCGCCACCATATGTTAAAAAAAAATAATAATTTCGATAACGGGTGGCGGTTGTGCCCTAACAACCGCCACCCGCTTAAAAAAAAAAAAAGGGTGGCGGTTGTGCAAACAACCGCCACCCTATGTTAGATTTTGGGTGGCGGTTGCTAAGCACAACCGCCACCCTAAGTTCACTTAAGGGTGGCGGTTGTGCAACAACCGCCACCCTTTAAAATTTTTTAAAAAAAAAAAAATTTGTTTAGGGTGGCGTTTTTTTGAACCGCCACCCTATTTTTGGACTTTGGGTGTCGCCATCTTTGGTGGCACCCAAACAAACGCCACCCTTTGTGTGAAAACAACCGCCACCCTATGTCTAATCTGTACTAGTGTTTGTTCGCAACACCAATAGTCGACCTTCCTTGAGAATTGCATAATATCCCTTCCCCTTCACAAGCTGGTTATGAACACCTCTAAAACTCTACATTCTGGTTTTTTGGACAAACATGAATCGCATTCGTAAGTTTAGGTATTTTATGAGGACTTCAACTAATCCGTCGATTCTATAATACGTATTGATAAAAAGCAAAATAATGAAATGTTGTGTTGTAATATTAGATTTAAAATAAGCAATTTATTTGATTCACGTTAAATATTAAAATTAAAAGTCCAATGTTAAAGAACTTTTTTAAGAACCATTTTCAATAAATTAAAATTATGTTATCATAATAATAAATAAACGTAACAAATACTTGTCATGAAATAATATTATTCAATTATCCAATTTAATCAAATTAAAAAATTTTATTATTTCTCCTTAAATAATTCAAATATTTATCCATATTAAGAAACTATTTAAGAACTTTTTAAATTTATAAAAATTTCTCATCCGTAACATAATCTTATTTTTAAGAATAAATCACATATCACCTGTAACTTTAATTTTTGATTTAATTTAGACTTTGCAATTGTAGTAAATTAGATGAAGAAAAAAATTAAAGCCATAGAGAAAGTATAATTAATTTCATAAATTCAATGTAATGGTATGAAAAATTAATGCTGCAAAAAAAAAAAGTAAATCAATGATACAAAGAAAGTATACTTAATTCACCAATTTATCTGTAACAACTTGAGTAATGGTATTGATTCAAATTTTAATATATGTTTCCAAACTGTCATAGTGGCATGGAATTTTTTTTATATAAAAAAAATAATGGTACTAAGAAAATATAATTAATTCACCAATTTATCCTTAACAGTTAACAAATTGAATAATGGTGTAGATACAAATTTTAATTTATGCTTCTCCAATGGCGAGCTTGATGTTAGATGAAAGACGGTTTTAAAGACCAAGAGAAATCAAAGTATAGCATTTTAGGTTATCCAACATGATGGAAGGGGTGCATAAAAAAAGGAAATTCTTGTTAAATATAGTGATTAGGTGATGATTAAAATTTTGATATCCATGAATTAATCTAATAGGACATTATAAATATCGTATTCTATAATGGAAGCCCAAAATAAAATATGAGCAATGAAATTAAACTTTCTTATTCTTTACGTAATGTTTTTAAAATCACTTTCTTGATAAAGAACTCCTATATATTTTATATTGACGAGACATTATACAATTCTCACTCTATATGATTGAAATAAGCAAAAGTCACTTTGACACCCATAAGAATTTTTATTCTCCATGAGTAGATTTATAGTTACTGCAAGTTCATTTTTTCTAGTCGGCTAACGTAGTTAGTCTCCTTACAAATTAAATTCAACAATGTTGCTTGCCTCCGAAGAAATTCAAGAAAAGTAGGAAAACAACAATAGGATTAGGCCAATTATAACTAAATAGTTTTACATGCACTGGTTTTCAATTCACATTCTTTACATTTTTATCTGTGCTTTATTGTTATCTATGCTCCATGCAACATATAGGTCCGTATTTCAAAATCCAAGCTTCAAAACCTAAAACAAAGAAAATCCAATGGTAAAATGAATAGGGTAGCCAATAAAGTTTGGTATTAAATCTCTTCGACAATAGCAGTCTCACGAATTGCACTTCTTCCAAAATAAAAAGTATTGAACAAAGTTCAGTATTACAGAGACGGTGGCCCAATGACCCAGCCATTAGGCCCATGACCATGAGAGGATTTATTAAAAACGGTACTAATAATAACTTGAAAGAAAATAACTCTAATAATAATTTTGCAACCTTGTCGGTCGATCTCTTGTTACAAACCCAGAAAGGAAAATTGTTTGCTCTCATAGAAACACAAATGATTCTTCACCATTTCGTAAACGCAACTCTTAGATCATTGCATCAGCATTTACATATATATGAATAGTAACCATTGACCTGAAAATAAATTTACCATAATTTGCATGACTTTAACTCTCATTTGCAATAATATAATATTTTGTCTCTCTAAAAAGCCTTCCTATCCAATGATTCACAGTTTGGAATTAACTTCTCCAGGGTTCTGACCCTCCTCTCAATCTGGTTTCGAGTCGAGCCAACTGGCTTTATCCACCGATCCAAAACTACCATTCTCTTTATCTTCTGTACACATCAACCCACGATTAATAAGTAAAACCTCTCCACCGATCCAAAACTACCCTTCTCTTTATCTCCTGTACATATCAGCCTACGGTTAATAAGTAAAAATGCATAAAGAATCAATTAAAAAAATGAACCACACTGAATCAAACATTGAATTCAAAGAAGGCTATAAACATTGCTGTAGATCAATCCACCACCAAGTGCCAGAAACCAACAAAGATTGCTACTCGGGGCATTAATAAAACTAAATAACCTCTTTAACCTTCATTTCCAACCACACTAAGCAAAGACTTATAATTTTTCACGTCTCTCCACAGCCTATCTTCCTTTACACCATCTCTCAAAAATCGTTTTTCTTCACATTAAAGCTTTGCCCACTTCCCAAATAATAATAATAATAATAATAATAATAATTAAATTAAATACATGATGCGCACCTTTTACTTTCATTTCCAATCACTCTTCGATGCAAATAATACATTATCGAAAAAATCAGTTTTCTTTTCATTTGAAACTTTACCTAATAATATCTAACTTATAGTGACATCATCTCCATAAAAACTTGTCACGCCTGTCAGAAGAAAAGGAGTTGTTACATTGGAAAGTAGTCCATGTGATGCTGACCTCACACACTTGAAGCATCCAAGTGATAGGGGGTGCTTGCTAATTTGTTTGTAAAAAAAAAAGTGTTATGAATAATAATTGAAGAATAATTATTAGGTGTTATGAATAATTGAGAATAATGTGGTGGTTATGAATTATGAGGAATAATTTGGTGGAGGAATAATTTGGTGGAGGAATAATTTTGTAAAAGATGTAATTATTATATGTGAATGACTATTATACCCTTGATGAAATTATGTAATTACGATTGTCTTGAATTCAAGTTTTCCTATAAATAGTGCTTCAGTTATTAATGAATTCATTCACGAGAATTCCTTAGAATTCATTCTCTCTAAATTCTCTCTATTATTTCTATACTTTTATAACACGTTATCAAAGACGAGCCTCTAACCCTTTGAGTAATATGAAAGAAGTATGCTTTCTCTGATTGCATCTTATAGATGATCTTCTGCAGACGAAACCTGGATTATTACAAGAAAATTATGGCCAATATTTCTTTGACGCTCCATGATTATAAACCCGATTAAGACTATGCTTAACACCCTTTTCCTTCTTCCTTCCACTACCCTAATCACCACTTCTTGATAATTCCTCAACCACAAATTAATCTACCTAATTACTAAGCAAACGGTGGTAGCAATTTGGAGAGCATACATGAGGAGGAAACTAACCCTTTGGCTATCGTGCCCGATAATAATCCTCCCATTGATCACGCCACGTGTCAACCCGTGCCAGGTAATCAAATGGAAGTGTCGGTGCAGAGTGTGAAGAAAGGAAGAGAATCGAAAAGGACGAAGGTATATATATTCCATTATAATATAATAATTATATATTATTTTATAATATAATAATATATTAAACTATAACATTCGCTTTATCGAGATATAAGGAGCATACATTATCAAAATCAAATTTTCTCGACTCCATTATACTCGATTTAACGAGCTTCGATTTGACACCAACATTGATAGGGTAATAACTCGTTTTGAAATATGTTATTATCAAACTTTCAAAATTTACAAATCAGTACACCAACTTTTGAAAAAGTTACAAAATAGTCCTTGAACATTTTGATATTGATAAATTGAAATAGAAAGGAGATAATTTTCCAATCGTAAAACATTGATAAAATATTTTTGACAATTTTACCTTTACGAATTGGAATGGACAATTTTACCCTTAGGGTAAACCGACCTAATTTTGACGACAGTGAAAAATGGATAGAATATTCATGAAGAAATTCTAAATCCATTGATTATATAAAATGGCTTGAAGTCCATTTGAGTTAAAAGATCGGAATATTATTTTAACTCCCGAAGAGTTCAATTACATAATGTACTTATTCTAGAAGGATAAGTGTGCTCTTGTAGAAGTAATGAGTATTTGTTCTAGAAGAACAAATTTGCTCCCGTGAGAAGCAGCTTCAATATTTAATTCTCGCACTTTATTTACTGCAATTTAATTAATCGCAATACCTCCTACTTGATGATGGGTTCAAAGCTAGTCACTAAACGGAAGGTTTTATATATTTACGCACTTTATATGCTAAGTGATGGGTAATACCTTCTACTAAGCAGATCCTACTCCTGAAGAAGTAGTTAAATATTATGCAATTTAATTCTTGCTATTTAAATTCGTGATTTATATTTATTGCAATAATTCCCATAAGGTAGGTTCGACCACCTATTGGAGGAAATTTAATTTACGCAATTTAAATTTATGCACTTTATAGTTTGAGTATATTTCAATGTGGTGGGTAATACCACACGATTGGTGTGCATATTTCCAATGTGGTGGGTTATACTACACGATTGGTTATAACTAATCCTATTCCGTAAGAAGTAGTTGATCAAATATTCTAATCATACTCTCAAGTAGTAGACGATGAGAATAAAATTACTTCCCCATATATACCTAATATTAATGGAGAAAATTGAGTAAGTGGTACTTGAAGTCACAATTGGATAAATAGATGAAAATCAAATGCTCAATAGATCCCATGTTGATAAATCAAAGATAATATATCGCATGGAGAAATTATATGAAGTAATCTCATCGATGATATGAGATTGTATTAATATGAGAATAAAATGCTCTTGAAGAAGCATAATCACTAGATTTACGTATTTGAATAAAGCCAATATGATATTATTATTACTCCGGAAGAAGTACAAAGCGATAAGTGGAACATATTGAGAATATCAAAAGATGGCATTAAACACTGAAAATATAGAAATGCAAAAGAATATACATCTTGAATCCATAAATGAGGGATGCGTCTCGAGAGTATAAATACTCAGTAACTCTGCCACCATCAACATTAGGATTCATAATGAAATATTTAAAGGATCCGAATTTCTTTTAAGCTTGACACCATGATGCTGTGGCCAAAGCGGACCTGGGCTTCCACAGATTCTTGAACATATGCATGAAATTTGATGAGTAGTTTATCAACGCATTACTAGCGAGAAATAAGTATTTTTCTCATTGAATGAGAGATAAACTTATTATTTACACCACGATCTAGAAACGCTAGTAAGCCATCAAAGAAATTATTAATATTCAACAAACCTATTGGTTTGACATGAAAATTCCATTTGTGCCAACGAGGCTATATTGAATATTTCCTCCCGATTGTGTTGTAGCGCTGGAAGGACAATGAAAGCATCACTATTATTCATCATATACATCATGCGCTTGTGGATGGATTGCGCTTTGTAGCACCAACCCTCTTTGGACCCATGGTAGAAGCGGCTCCAATTCGAGTATTAGATCCAACTAGATGGAAAGGTATTACGCTCAAACTCTTATTCCCCATGATTGTGCGGCCATTATAAGTCTAGCTAAAGTTTGTTGTTGGTTCCTCAGTGATAGTATATTGATTTCTTGTCTCCCTAACTCTTTTACAAGTCGGTTTGCCATATCCACATATTGGATATGGCCTACCAGTTTAGATCCACCAAGAATACATACGGTTTTAATCTGGCGAGGTAAAGGCTGACTTGTATGAGATGATTCTAAAATCTCCATATCCATCTCTACTCCTATCTCTCTTTTTGCACTATACTTTTAATGTATGAACATGAGAGATATATGAATCCCTCTATTTAAAGAAAAATTTTCAAACCAATAATTGAGTGCACTATTTACTTTTTGACAAATATGAAAGAGAAAAAATGCAGAAAAATTTTTTAAGTGAAAATGACATATATCTGTCGGTGATTGAAAAATAATATATATATACATATATATATCTTAAAATCGAAAAACAATATTTACAATTACAAGAAAAACATTGATCTTCGTTATTACACCGAGCTTCCTTATATTAATATGAGAAAATTATTATACTAAAATTTTCTACTAAATTTACAAACAGGATCTTCTAAAGTAAGTTTTTCAAGATCAGAAGCGTTTGTTGATCTTTGAATTTGGCCCATAAGGCCATTAGCTCACCTTATGCGTGTCCACTAGGATGTGTCTCAAGAGCACATTGAATATCATCCAAAGGCTCCTTACTCAATCCATCCTTAATGAATGCTATTTTATCTTCTCGATTTACGGACAAGTACCCCCCTGATTTACATCGAGTGTCACATGTCCATCGAGCACACTTGTAGCATCCTCCTAATCTTTTTGCTCTCCGTTTCTTTGAAAAACTACTTTTACCCATACCAGGCATGTATTTAGAGGGAATTGAAACCTCACCAGATAATCGAACCTTTGCTTCAATCAAGTATCGGATATCTTGTGGGATACCATTATTCATTAGCATCCTCAATCTTTCCAAATTTCACCTCGATAAATCCTTTTAGGATTTTGATCGGTAGTGATGGATAGTATTTTCGAAGATTTGAGAGCATATGATCCATTATAATGTATAGACCCTTGTTAGGATGAATTTTGCAATAATTTTGATGATTTATTTATAGAATAATACGACGCGTATGAAATAAGACTCCGATTTTAAATAAATAATATGAAGCGTAAGAGCTACGATTTCTAATTAAATAATAGCCGGATGTGATGCGTATGGTGTAGCTGTGTTTGAACAATAGTAGACAATAATGTCACCAAAAGATGATGGAATATGTCGGTGAATTGTTTCTATGATATCATGTTGAGCACTATCATGATACTAGTGAAATCGATATAAGAATTTCTTGAACTAGAAGTTCAATAATACTGCTTGCAAAACCGGATTGACCATCCCGGTTTAAATAATTATTGAAATCAATATTTCAAGTGAAGAATTAAAGGAATTCTTCAATGATTGTTCTCGATAAATGATGAAATCATTACTAGCCAATGTTGAATAAATCCCAAATATATCCGGAATAAAAGGATGAGAAGTATGGGCCCACTCATCCTCCATGTGGACTACTAGATATTATGATATGGATCCACTAGATAGTCACATGTGTATATGATTCGTAATTTGAAATTTCTGAAATATTTGCTCACAGTATGAACATGATTTTCAGATTTAATGATAAAGCTAGTAAATGTATATCCCAATACTTGAATAAATCCTCAAGGATTTGAGTATGCATACAAGTGGGATATTATATGGCAAATTATTTAAAGTCCTCAAATAAATTGCCGATATCGAGAATAGAATGCAAAGCAGCTCTAAATTCCATATTAAGGTGAATGATGAGAACATATATGATTAAAATCATACCAAGCTGTATGAGTTTTGGTGTTCTAAATTTTCTCAAAGATGAGGGGAGTATTAAAGGTTGAAAATAATATGTGAAATGCATCATGTTATATCCTCGAAATTGAAATACTGAACTTGAAGTTCAAAGATGCATGAAAGGCTATGAACAATCACATATATCACCACGATGCTTTGATAAGTTAGCACGCTAGAAGCGTTGATATTTCCCAATCATATATATCAAAGCAAATTATAAAGACGGTCTTAATAACGGAGGCATATGCTCTTGAAGAGTATATAGACATAACTATATTGTGTAATCCTACAAGAGGATTGATAATGAGATATCTCGATAAGTTATGTCGATATGGGGAAAGAAATGAAATTGAAAAGTGTCGATTAACGATATGAAAATGTAGCGCTACATATGATCAATGATAATGAAAATATTGAGATATATTGAAGATGATAAATGGTGAATGTGAAATCCTTAACTTATGAGATGATGAGATGATGATGACTATTGCTCAAGTTTAAAGATAAGCATGGTGGTCATTATATGTTGCATGCTCATGAAAGTTAAATTACCTATCGTGTGTGTAGTACCGAAAAGGAAATTAAAGGATCGGATGAGCTAAACCCGTGTTTATGAGTACCCTAAAGGGTGAGCTAAGCCCCTGGGAATGAAATAACCTATTAAGTGTAGTGACCGCAATTCTTTTTAAGTAAAATATATTTAATTAAGTAAAATATATTTAATTTAATAAAAATCTCAAGCGTGTCGCTACAACTTCACCTATAGAATTAAACAGCGTACGCTCGTCTAGTTAAAATTTTATAATACTAACTATTATATTGAATTATTTAAAAAAATAATAATTTATAAAATATTTATTTATTTATTTTAAATTTATAAACGAGGACCAAACTTTAGAAATTATTAATTTTAATCCCTAAACTTTAACTTCTGATTCAATTATAATTTAATTTACATTTTAAACCCTATTAGAGGCCCATTTGTAACCCAATTCTATTTCTTACACTCTAAGGAAGCCCATTTAAGAGGGTAACCTAGTTTCTTACCCTACATATATAAGTTAAGGATGTTTTTCAAAAACCTAGCCTCTCTATTCTCCCATCTTCTCCCAAATAGTACCTCCTAAATCATCTTGTTCAATCACATTCAAGAAACCAACTATCATCTAGAGGTAAGATTTCTTGATATTTTAATTCATAGTACTATTTTTATTTTTGTTATTTTAAGTTTGTAATCATCTAGTTGTATTTTTACTTGATTTCATACACAATACATACACAATATACGTATATAAATATATATATACACAACCGCCGCACACCGCCACCGCGCAACCACTTCACCGCGCCACCACCGCCACACCACCACCATTTCCACCACCTAGAACATCATCATCATCATCATCTCAACTCAAACACACACACACAATCGCATATACACGCACGTATACATTCACGCCATTACACACACGAGCGAGCTCGCCCAAACATCAACTTCGTCCAAAACTCGACTTTAATTCACAAAAATCACACCTACACCTTCCTCTCTGTCCCTAGAACATCGTAGTATAGTTTGATTTCAAAAATTTTCAACGAATCGAACCAATTTTGAAAATACCCAAATTTCTACCTAAGTGTTCAATCCTTGATTTCTCCCTAAATACTCAACCATTTTCCAATCAAAGACCACCACTAGATTCACCATGTTCATCTCCACCTACGCCACCATTTTCATGACCAAAAACTGCCTTGAAGAGCGAGATATAGAGAGAGAGGACCGAGAGGGACGAGAGAGAGTGAGTGTCGGGTGAGGAAGAGAGAGTTAGATCCGGATCCGAGGCCCAACCCGTTTTTAAATCCAGATTTTACACTTTAGTCCCTCAAGTTCCATCCTTAGTTTAAGTTGATCCCTATAATTTATTTAATTTTCAGATCCCCAATTTCCAATTGTTACAATTTAGTCCCTCAATATTATTTACAGATTTAATCCCCCATCTTATTTATTTTATTTAAATGAGCCCTCAAACTTTATTTAATTTCAAGTCTCTAACTTTCAATTGTTTCAATTTGACCCCTAAACTTTTATTTCACTTTTAATCCTTCAATTTCTTTTTCATATTTAATCTAACTCCCAAAATTTAATTGCATATTAGTCCCTCATGATTTAAAAATGTTATAATTCAGCCCAAAATAATTTTTAGTTCACTTTTATTGCATATTGGGTCCTCAAACTATTAAATTCTTTCAAATTGACCCCCCAAACTTTTGTATTCATCCAAATTTGACCCTAAATTTCTATATAATTTATAGATACTTTATATTTAAGGGTATTAATATAAAATAAACTCGTTATTGACTAGACGAGGCGCATTTGACAAATGTAGAGGACTCCACTTTCACCGCTTTTTAGAAAGCTCAAATCTCGAGAGATACTTCAGGTAGGCTCAAGAAACTCACTTTTACTTATCGCGCAACTGTAGTTAATAATCTGTACTATATGAGTGAGCAAATGTATGTAATTTATGTGATTGCATGCCTTCGGGCCTAGACTTGCCTTCGGGCCTAGAGTTACCTTCGGGTAAGAGATTTGCCTTGAACTGAGTTACCTTCGGTAAGATATTTGCCTTCGGGCCTAGAGTTACCTTCGGGTAAGAGAATTGCCTTCGGGCCCAGAGTTACCTTCGGGTAAAAGATTTCAGAGTTTGCATTACTATTTGCCTTATATATTCAGATAGATTGATTAATCCTTATGAGCCTCTTGAGTATTGTTTTAATACTCATGCCTTTCATTATTTTATCTTTTACAGATTGAGGAGTATGGGGGCGTGGCGAGGCATGGAAGTTCCGCTAGGCTTATTAAATAAAAACTTTCATTTCCGCTATTATTTTAGTATTTGATGTATTGGATCATGTCAATTTAATGCTTTTGAACTATTTAGAAACTCGTGTTAGATGTTTTGATCGTTGGTGATCAAATAATTTCAAAAATACCTTAAATGGTTGTTTAGTTAAACGAATTTCCGCATTTTAATTATTTATTATATTTCGCATTTGATATGAAAAAAAAAAAAAAAATGGTTAGTTTTGAAGAAAGATCTAGCGTTCAGAGTTCTTCGAACCTGGGCGTTACAGCTTGGTATCAGAGCGGGTCTACGTTTCTGTAGACTTGCACAGTTTTAGAGTGTTTTCAAAATCCATTTTGAAAATTTTAAGAGTTTTAAGCCTTAAGAACTACCATGGTCGTCGTCACTCCACCAACTCCAAGGTAAAGTGTTTATGGATAAAGATTTTATGTTTATTTCGATACATGAGATGAAATGTTTTAGAAATGAAGTATTTGTATCCGATAGAGAGAGAAAGAAATCGAGTTTGAGCCTAGCGTGAAATCTCCAAGTGATTAATAGAGTATAATTTTGAATGTATTGCATGATATTTCTAGTCCTCAAAATTTATTTCGTGATTTTTTTTTTAAAGTATTGACTATTGAGTATGGGTATTGTTGCTCTCTCTTGCCTATATTGAATGGTAATTTGTAATTCTTTGGTGGATTGGGACTTTAGTTAGTGTTTCGCATTGAGATGGGAGTTGTGATGGATTTGTGATTGAGTGAAATGGGAATATGACGTGGTGTTGTATTGTGTGGTTCAATTGCTTAGAGGATGGTTCGACCACGTAGGGCTACTCCACATGGGGCTGACCCTAACCAGATTGACCCAGTGCTTTCATGAGGAATTTCATGCGATGCGTTGAACTTAGCGCAAGCTCCTCCCGCTAGTTCCAGTTGCCCCTCTTGTATCACCGATTGTGCGATTTAGGAAATGCGATCCACCCACATTCGATGGTGAGAGCGGTCCTCTAGGCTGTTGAGGAGTGGATTCAGGAGATTGAGAGGATTTTTAGACATATCTCATGCCCAGATGATCAAGGTGTTATGTCTTTGAGTTTATGTTGAAGGGCAATGCTGGCCATTGGTGGGCATCGGACACTCGGACTAGGAGTGTCGAGCAACAAAGGGCCTTCACTTGGGAGCAGTTTAAGGAGGGAATGAGGAAGAGGTACTTTCCACGGGCCCTTCGTGATAAGAAGGAGAGGGAGTTCTTGGATCTGAAGCAGGGCGACATGGATATCATTGACTATGAGAGGAAGTTTGAGGAGTTATCTCGATTTGCGGCCCAGTTTGTTGATTCGGAGGAGAAGAAGGCACGCCGCTTTGAGATGGGCCTACGCCCCGAGATCCGCCAGATTGTGAGTGTTCTTGAGCTCCCTACTTATGGGGAAGTGGTTAGCAAAGCTCAGACTGTGGCTTATGTTATGGAGGAGGCCAATGACAAGGGGAACCAAGGTGGCCAAAGGTTCCAAGGAAAGAGGAAGTGGCAAGGCCCAAGTCAGAATCAGAACAAGAATCAGATGTCTCGCAATAGCCTAGCTATGGACCGACTAAAGTCGACTTGAGAGATGTTCTTCCATGCCCTAAGTGCAAGAAGAATCATAGAGGAGAATGTCTTTGGGAGCAGGAGTTTGCTATAGATGTGGGCAGCCAGGCCATATGGCACCGTTGTCGCTCCAAGGCGACTAAGAGTGATGGACCGGCCAAGGCAGATTGAGCAAGCAAGGAAGGGGAAAGCTAGAGTTTTTGCTATGGATGCCGGGAGATGCTTTGAGGTGATTGCGGGTATACCACTTACTCTAATATCTTCTTGTATGCCGTGTCAATTACCAACCACACGTCGCTAAATGCATGTTTGATTATGAACACAGGTGTGCTATCTATTTTTGGTATTCCGTTTATGTCTTGATAGATTAGATTGCTACGCACTTCGTTTATTTACGATCGTGCTTGGATAGAATGGATTTGTTGATTGAGAAAACTAATAGTATACTCGAGATTAGCCTAAAATCAGGAAAAACTATAGAGGCGATAGTATAGCCAAGACCGTGCCGATAGACTTGATGGGATGGTGCTAGAGGCGGATTTGAATGTGATTTCGATGAAGGATTTTGATGTTATCTTGGGCATGGATTGGTTGAGTGCCAACCGTGCCGCTATTATGTGCCATGAGAAGGAAGTTGTCTTTCGAAAGGATGGGGAAGAGGTGTTTAGATTCTATGGGTCGAAGATTAAGGCACTTCCTCGCCTTATCTCGACACTACAAGCGGAGAAGCTATTGGCAAAGGGAGGAGCACGGATATCTTGTTAGCTTTCAAGGCGCTAATCTGTAGATGAAGTTGCATTGGGTTCCGTGCACGTGGTATGTGAGTATGAAGATGTTTTTCCGATGATTTGCCAGTGTTCCACCCGGATAGGCAAGTGGAATTTGCTATTGATCTAGTAACGAGCGCCAGTGTCTAAAGCCCCATATCGAATGGCACCAAAGGAGTTGCAGGAGTTGAAAGTTCAATTGGAAGAATTGCTTGAGAAAGGCTTTATCCGGCGAGTGTGTCTCCTTGGGAGCACCTATCTTATTCGTCAAGAAGAAGGATGGGAGTATGAGGATGTGCATTGATTATAGAGAACTCAACAAGTTGACGATAAAGAATAAGTACCCTCTACCAAGGATTGAAGATTTGTTTGATCAGTTGAAGGGTGCTTCGGTTTTCTCGAAGATTGATTTGAGGTCAGGATACCACCAGTTGAAGATTAAGCCGGTAGATGTACCGAAGACAGCATTTAGGACACGATATGGGCATTACGAATTTACAGTGATGCCCTTCGGTCTCACGAATGCACCGGCAGTGTTCATGGACTTGATGAATCGAGTCTTTCATCAGTATTTGGACCAGTTCGTCATTGTGTTTATTGACGACATTTTGATCTATTCCAGAGATCCTGATCAGCATGGGGAGCATTTGAAGATTGTCCTTGACGTATTGAGGAGAGAGAGGCTATATGCAAAGTTCAAGAAGTGTGAATTTTGGCTTGAGAAGGTTGGATTTTTGGGTCATATTGTGACGGCAAAGGGCATTGAAGTTGATCCTTCCAAAGTTGAAGCTGTAATGAATTGGTCTACTCCTACAAATGTTGGAGAAGTGAGGAGTTTTCTCGGGTTAGCCGGATACTATCGCCCGATTCATTGAGGTTTCTCCAAGATTGCGGGCCCCATGACTCAGATTGACTAAGAAGGGTGCTAAGTTCCATTGGACCGACCCGGTGTGAGAAGAGTTTTGAGGAGTTGAAGAGTCGATTGATTTGTGCGGTGTTGGCTATACCGATGGTACAGAGGTTTTGTTATTTATAGTGATGCTTCTAAGCAAGGATTGGGATGTGTATTGATGCAAAAAGGAGAGTGATTGCCCTACGCGTCGAGGCAGTTGAAGCCACATGAAATGTGGTAATTATCCGACGCATGATTTGGAACTTCGGCCGTAGTACATGCCTTGAAGATTTGGCGTCATTACTTGTATGGGAGTAAGTGTAGAGATTTACGGATCACAAGAGCCTCAGTACTTCTTCACCGTAAAGAGTTGAATATGAAGCGGCGCCGTTGGCTGAAACTTGTGAAAGACTATGATTGTACCATTCTCTACCATCCGGTAAGGCTAATAAGGTGGCGGATGCCTTGAGTAGGAAGAGTCTTGGACGCTTATCCGTATTGGGCACTATGCAAGATCAAATCATTCGGGATTTGCAGAAATTGAGGATTGAAGTACAAGTCCCGTCGAGTGGGCGTCGAGCAAGTTAGCGAGCTTAACCGCCCAACCAGATCTTAGAAGTCGAATTGTCATGGCACAAAAGAAGGATAAGTTCCTTGAAAAGATCAGTTGGAGGTTGGGATGGTAAGAGGATAGGCTTTGAGATTGCTTGGATGAAGCACTTGTATTTAGAGGCGCTTGTGTGTCTTGAAAGATGAGCGAGATAAGAGATGAGATTATGTGCAGGCTCACTCGACTCCTTATGTAGCGCATCTGGTGGAGCAGATGTATCGTGACCTACTGGGATACCTTTTGGTGGAGGAATATGAAAGGTTGCATTATCGCGAGATTTGTTTGCGAGATGCTTAGTCTGTCGACAAGTTAAAGTGAACACCAGAGACCTTCGGGATTGTTGAATCCCTTGGAGATACAGTGGAAGTGGGAGAAGATTACTATGGATTTCGTGGACGGCTCTACCGAGATCCTCGAGATGACATGATGCCGTATGGGTGATTGTGGATCGACTCACTAAATCTGCACACTTTCTACCGATTAGGATGACTCGGCATCGACCCGATTGGCGCGATTATATGTTAGAGAGATTGTTCGACTTCATGGGGTACTGTGTCCATTGTTTCAGATCGAGATCCGAGATTCACCTCGAGATTTTGGGAGAGTTCTGAGCGGCTATGGGCACAAAGCTTAGATTGAGTAGCTTACCATCCCCAAGCGGATGGTCAATGCTGACGTACCATTCAGATATTGGAGGATATGTTGAGAGCATGTGTTCTAGACCTGGCCGGGAGTTGGGAAACTCATTTGCCACTTGTAGAGTTTGCCTACAACAACAGCTTCCAGGCCACGATTGGGATGGCGCCTTATGAGGCATTGTATGGGCGACGGTGTCGATCGCCAATCTATTGGGATGAAGTTGGAGAGAGGAAGATGTTGGGACCGAAATGGTAGAGAAGGCTGTTGAGGCTATAGAAGATCGAGTAAGGATCAAAGCTTACGCTCGCGGGATGAGGCGGAAGAGCTACGCCCGATAAGAGGAGAAAGGAATTGAGGTTTGAGATTGGAGAGAAAGTATTTCTCAAAGTGTCTCCAATGAAAGGCACCATACGTTTTGGGAAGAAAGGGAAATTGAGACCACGGTTCGTTGGACCGTTTGAGATACTAGAAGAAGTTGGGACAGTAGCTTATCGGCTTGGCTTTGCGCTTGAGCTTTCATCGATTGCATAATGTATTTCATGTCTCACGCTTGAGGGAAGTATGTCCATGATCCGAGTCATGTGGTGAACTTTCAATCTTTGGATATTCGTAGGATTTGTCATATCAAGAGACACCCGTGACGATTATAGATCGAAAAGGTCCAGGTCTTGAGGAATAGAAGAGTTCCCTAGTTAAGATTCTATGGGGTAGTCATGGCAAGGATGAGGCAACATGGGAGAAAGAAGAAGAGATCCTATCCCAATACCCAAACCTCATAGATCAAGTAAGTTTATGTTTTAAGTAAATTTAAATTTAGAGAACTAAATTATTTTAAGAGGAGTAAGGTTGTAGTGACCGCAATTCTTTTTAAGTAAAATATATTTAATTAAGTAAAATATATTTAATTTAATAAAAATCTCAAGCGTGTCGCTACAACTTCACCTATAGAATTAAACAACAGACGCTTTCTCTAGTTAAAATTTTATAATACTAACTATTATATTGAATTATTTAAAAAAATAATAATTTATAAAATATTTATTTATTTATTTTAAATTTATAAACGAGGACCAAACTTTAGAAATTATTAATTTTAATCCCTAAACTTTAACTTCTGATTCAATTATAATTTAATTTACATTTTAAACCCTATTAGAGGCCCATTTGTAACCCAATTCTATTTCTTACACTCTAAGGAAGCCCATTTAAGAGGGTAACCTAGTTTCTTACCCTACATATATAAGTTAAGGATGTTTTTCAAAAACCTAGCCTCTCTATTCTCCCATCTTCTCCCAAATAGTACCTCCTAAATCATCTTGTTCAATCACATTCAAGAAACCAACTATCATCTAGAGGTAAGATTTCTTGATATTTTAATTCATAGTACTATTTTTATTTTTGTTATTTTAAGTTTGTAATCATCTAGTTGTATTTTTACTTGATTTCATACACAATACATACACACATATCGTATATAAATATATATATACACAAACGCACAAGACACCGCCACCACAAGCACCACTTCATAGCGCCACCACCGCCACACCACCACCATTTCCACCACCTAGAACATCATCATCATCATCATCTCAACTCAAACACACACACAATCGCATATACTGCATGCGTATACATTCACGCCATTACACACGAGCGAGCTCAGCCCAAACATCAACTTCGTCCAAAACTCGACTTTAATTCACAAAAATCACACCTACACCTTCCTCTCTGTCCCTAGAACATCGTAGTATAGTTTGATTTCAAAAATTTTCAACGAATCGAACCAATTTTGAAAATACCCAAATTTCTACCTAAGTGTTCAATCCTTGATTTCTCCCTAAATACTCAACCATTTTCCAATCAAAGACCACCACTAGATTCACCATGTTCATCTCCACCTACGCCACCATTTTCGCGACCAAAAACTCGCCGGAGAGCGAGATATAGAGAGAGGACCGAGAGGGACGAGAGAGAGCCGAGAGAGAGTGAGTGTCGGGTGAGGAAGAGAGAGTTAGATCCGGATCCGAGGCCCAACCCGTTTTTAAATCCAGATTTTACACTTTAGTCCCTCAAGTTCCATCCTTAGTTTAAGTTGGTCCCTATAATTTATTTAATTTTCAGATCCCCAATTTCCAATTGTTACAATTTAGTCCCTCAATATTATTTACAGATTTAATCCCCCATCTTATTTATTTTATTTAAATGAGCCCTCAAACTTTATTTAATTTCAAGTCTCTAACTTTCAATTGTTTCAATTTGACCCCTAAACTTTTATTTCACTTTTAATCCTTCAATTTCTTTTTCATATTTAATCTAACTCCCAAAATTTAATTGCATATTAGTCCCTCATGATTTAAAAATGTTATAATTGAGCCCAAAATAATTTTTAGTTCACTTTTATTGCATATTGGGTCCTCAAACTATTAAATTCTTTCAAATTGACCCCCAAACTTTTGTATTCATCCAAATTTGACCCTAAATTTCTATATAATTTATAGATACTTTATATTTAAGGGTATTAATATAAAATAAACTCAAGTTATTGACTAGGCAGGCGTCTGGACAGCTAGAGGGTGACTTTCACCGCTTAGAAAGCTCAAATCTCGAGAGATACTTGAGTAGGCTCAAGAAACTCACTTTTACTTATCGCATAGCGTAGTTAATAATCTGTACTATATGAGTGAGCAAATGTATGTAATTTATGTGATTGCATGCCTTGAGGCCTAGACTTGCCTTCTGCCTAGAGTTACCTTCTGTAAGAGATTTGCCTTGAACTGAGTTACCTTGGGTAAGATATTTGCCTTGAACCTAGAGTTACCTTCTGTAAGAGAATTGCCTTGACCAGAGTTACATTCGGGTAAAAGATTTGAGTTTGCATTACTATTTGCCTTATATATTCGTATAGATTGATTAACTATACTTGAGCCCTCTGAGTATTGTTTTAATACTCATGCCTTTCATTATTTTATCTTTTTCTGATTGAGGAGTATGGGGCGTGGCGAGGCATGGAAGTTCGCTAGGCTTATTAAATAAAAACTTTCATTTCCGCTATTATTTTAGTATTTGATGTATTGGATCATGTCAATTTAATGCTTTTGAACTATTTAGAAACTCGTGTTAGATGTTTTGATCGTTGGTGATCAAATAATTTCGAAAATACCTTAAATGGTTGTTTAGTTAAGCAATTTCCGCATTTTAATTATTTATTATATTTCCGCATTTGATATGAAAAAAAAAAAATGGTTAGTTTTGAAGAAAGATCTAGCGTTCCGAGTTCTTCGAACCTGGGGCGTTACATTAAGTGAGTATTAAATGTTAAATGATATATTTTAAGTGTTAGTTAGTTATGAAGGTTTACTTATATGTTTACATGTTTTTACTATGAATTTATATGCTTTAAATTGTGTGTTTGGAGACATGTGTTCATGGTGAATGTTTTGTAGTTGTGTAAGAAAATTGATGCACTCTAAATGAACGAAGAGTATAAAACCAATGTATATGATACTCATACAAATGTATGAAAGATTTTGAAATGCTTGCAGCATACTTGTATAAAATACGCGTTGTACTCTTTTTCCCTTAACCGAGGTTTTATCCCATTGGGTTTTCCTAGTAAGGTTTTTAATGAGGCAACTTTAAAGGCGTATTCACATGAATAATGTACTCTTTTTCCTTCATTAGGGTTTTTCCCACTGGGTTTTTCCTAATAAGGTTTTAACGAGGCATATTCATGGTATATTGAGAACGATATGAGAAATTGATATAGTGTATCTATTGGATCAAGTTATAATCGAGCTAATGCTTTAGATCCAAACGATGATGATATTGAAATCATTTACCAGAAGTAAAGATATCAGTTCTCAAGATATGAAATCAAACTGAGCTGTACTCTTTTTCCTTCGATCAAGTTTTTTCCCACCGGGTTTTCTTGACAAAGGTTTTAACGAGGCAAAGACGTGAATACTATATGCCGATAGACATCGTGGGGAGCAATGTTTTGATAAAGCGTTATATAACCACTCCAAGCTATCCTGCCAATCGGTTTGGAAGTTTTTTCCCACCTGGATTTTTCTCCAAATGCAGATCCGTAAGACATTTGTATTAATAGTCATTCAAGGGAGTGTTATGAATAATAATTGAAGAATAATTATTAGGTGTTATGAATAATTGAGAATAATGTGGTGGTTATGAATTATGAGGAATAATTTGGTGGAGGCATAATTTGGTGGAGGAATAATTTTGTAAAAGATGTAATTATTATATGTGAATGACTATTATACCCTTGATGAAATTATGTAATTACGATTGTGCCATTCGAAGTTTTCCTATAAATAGGGCTTCAGTTATTAATGAAATTCATTCCTGAGAATTCCTTAGAATTCATTCTCTCTAAATTCTCTCTATTATTTCTATACTTTTATAACAAAAAGCATGTTATAAGCATTTTATACAGAATCTAATTGAGAAACATATGAGGCTAGGAGAAACCACATAAACACTCCTGATACTAACAACCCCAAAATTTAGAGCACCTTCCACACACACACACTCGAGAGTGACAATCTTAATTATCTCTATACCTACTCCTATATACTATATTTCCAAAATGGCCGTCACAAAGGCATATTTTGAGATAACGACCAAATTCATTTACTAAGCTACATAAAAATAATGAAACAAAAAAACAAAACTCATACGAAAGCAATGGGAGACAAAAAAAAAAAAAAAAAAGAAGTGGAAAAACCCTTGATTCTTATAAGAATGAGAAATATACCGGGCATTTTATCGCCGATGCCAAGAGAAATTGCAAGCTTTTGCATCTGTTTCCTCCACGCAGAAGCCACCACAGGTTTCCTGTACAAATCTACATCCTCTTTCTTCACAATCCTGAAAATCACGAAATGCTGCAAGAATGCATGCACGTCCGGTGTCTTCACATTCTCAATAAAACCCCTCTCTTCCAAGCCCTTCTTCCATGCAGCTGCTATATATCTCCTCTGCAACTTATTAAAAAGAAAATTGTATGACATAAGGGACCAAATAATATAAGACATTGAATTAATTAAACGCATTGTACTACATATGAAATTTACCAGCAAACACTTTACCTAGCATTGGAATTGGAGTAGTCTAGGATGGCAAAACAACATGCGAAACTCGAAGCGTGAGTACCTGAGCGAATGTGTCGAAAAGAACCGACGGATCGGATATGGTTTTCGATGCGAAAACCCGAAGCGAATATGTGTCGGATATGGATTTTAGAGGAGTACCCGAACCCAAACCGAATATCCACAATTTAAAAAAAAAAAAATTAGTTATCATTTTCTGTAATTCTATTAAAGAGCAATTTTAATTTTTATTTTTAACACACTATTCCACTACTAGATAAATAATAAAAAGCCTTTCAAAGAAAATAAATAATAGAAAGAAATGATATTATAAAAATATATAGTCATGCTTTTCAATAATCATTTTTATAATTTTCCCATTTTTAACCATAAATAATATTTCTATTTTACACTAAAAAAAAGAAAAAAGAAAACAAAAGGAAAGGAAAGAAACACAACAAGAGAAAGAAGTCAAAGAAAACATGCAAAAGAGGGAAATCTTTGGGCAAGTCAGCAGGGACGAAG
Source organism: Jasminum sambac (assembly GCA_018223645.1). Classification (NCBI taxonomy): domain Eukaryota; kingdom Viridiplantae; phylum Streptophyta; class Magnoliopsida; order Lamiales; family Oleaceae; genus Jasminum; species Jasminum sambac. Next base: position 30,463,526 of record CP073640.1, read on the forward strand.
CCAGCAATTCAATTCAGGGCGTAGCCAATTAGAAACAGAAAATTAAACGTACTTTAATAATAGAAAAAAGTACAAATATCGTACATTACAATTGTTCCCTACGGGTTTTCATATTTTGAAACCATTTGACAATGACTTCATTATCAATTCTTGAAAATATCTCTTTCTCTACATAAACAAGAAAGCTGTCATTCAACCATTCATCACCCATTCAATTGCGCAAATCATCCTTGACGAAATTCATTGCAGAAAGCACTCTTTCCACTGTAGCAGTGGCAACCGGTAAAATCAATGCCAAAGTCAAAAGCTTATAAAACAAATGAAATATTTTATTTTCCCTTGTCTCGACTAACTTCTTTGCAAGATCACCAAGGCCTTTCAACTCCTTAAATGCAATGTTGGAGCGCATATCATAAATATAAGTATCAAGCTGATCTTGAAGCACGAGGATGTCGGGTCGTGAAAAATCTTGTGGATAAAACTCAGCAAGTTGAATCAATCTTTTCTTATCAAAAGAAGAAAATGCATCTTGTGGAGACAAACAAGCTATGTAAAGTAGTAACTCTGTACTTACCTCCGAGAAACGATCATTCAACTCTAATAGTTGCAAATCTATCACAGCATAAAATAAATCCACACGGTAGTGATGCAAATTTGTCACCTTCGGTGGATTACGTTGAGGACGACCCCGAATATCACTACGCATATACATATCATCCATCTTGACAACATCGATGTAATACTTTTGACAAAAATTACAAACATCTTCCAAAAACGAATTCCACCCATCATCTCTCAACATTTGGAGTCTTTGTTTGCAAACTCTCACCAAATCCATTGCATTCACAATATCTTGATCTTTCAACTGTAATGCCTTTGACAACTCATTTGAAATTCCTAATATAATTTTCATCATATGCAAGTTGAACACAAAATCAAAAGAATGTGTCGAATGCAACAAATTAAATGCCTCCAATCTCTGATCTGGAGAAGAATCGGCATCTTCATAAATCATTTCAAATACATCACACACAGCCGAGAACATAGAAAGTAAGCTAATCAAGGAATTATAATGTGAATCCCAACGTGTATCCCCGGCACGCCTAAGACTAGTTTCTTGATTAAGTCCCATTGCTCTTGCAATTGCACCACTTTCCAATGCCTCAACAATAAATCCGATTGTTTTTCTCGAAGGAGATCATTACGTTTACAAGATCCACCAACAACATTTACCACATTAGTAACAACACGAAAAAATTCAGCAACTGGAATACTCTTCTTTGCCACAGCTACAAGAGCGAGTTGAAGTTGATGAGCAAAACAATGTATGTAATAAGCACATGGGTTCTCATTTAAAATGAGTGCTTTTAAACCATTGAACTTTCCTTGCATATTACTAGCCTCGTCATAACCTTGTCCTCTCAGTCTAGAGATGCTCAAGTTGTGCTTAGAAAACATCTTATCAATAGCAGCCTTAAGTGAGAGTGCCGTGGTACTAGTGACATGTTCAATCCCTATAAAACGTTCAATTACATGTCCTCTATCATCTACATACCGCAAAACAACAGACATTTGCTCCTTTATTGACACATCACGAGATTCATCAACTAGAATACAAAACAATGACTCACCAACATCTTTCATGATAACGTTTATTGTTTCAGCAGCACAAGCACTAACTATATCCTTTTGAATGTCAGGCGATGTCAATTTATTGTTCTTAGGGGTATTTTCCAATGTCACGCCTTTAATAACATCATTATGATTAGCCAAAAATTTCAGTTGTGCAAGGAAGTTACCTTGATTGAGAGAACCCTCTGATTCATCGCGACCCCGAAAAGCCAACCCTTGTTGCAACAAATGTCGAACACAATCAATTGAGGCGTTAAGACGAATGCGATAATCATCCTTCGATTGTTTTGATTGTTTCTGCAAAATTGTTTGAATATGTTGATCTTGCTTCATTAATGCCTCACAATTCATTCTAGCTTGATTGAGCTCACCATCAACCTTTCCAACGTGAACTCTAAACCTGCCTGTATTTTTCCAATTGGTAAATCCCTCATTGACAAAGGCAGCCCCTCCTGATTGTTTCCCTTTATTTGGTTTGAAAAGATAACAGTCAAGACAATATGCGGCATCTTTTGATATGCTATACTCTAACCAATCACCGCCAAATGTATCATACCAAGAGGGGTTGAATTTTCTACCCGTTGCTTGGCCATAATACCGATATGGGAATGCGTGATCCATAGGTTGACAGGGACCTTTTTGCAAATACGCTCTCCGAACTTGATCTCTAATTTTAGAACTATACTGCGAAATTGGAATTCTAAGTCCAGGATTAGAAGGAAGTTGTGCAGCCTCAAATTGTTCAACCATATTACTCATCCCCATTGCAGATACACATTCTGACTCTCGATTCGCACTCTCCTCAATACCATTTTCTTCAACTCTATTTGATTTTTCTGAATCTCTATTCGTAGTTTCCTCAACAATATTTTCTTCAACTCTATTTGATCTTTCCGAATCTCTATTCGTGCTCACCTCAATAATATTTTCTTCAACTCTTTTTCTATTAAAGTATCCATCGATTTTCTTCATAATTTGAAATATATATTACAATAATAAACCACTGCTAATTGGTAAACAATAAACATTACAAACTAATTAACTAAATACTCAAAATAAATTAAGGCTATCTGAAATATGCAATTGAGGTTGGGCTAGTTGGCATTATTATAATTAATCCATAGGAAATATTCCTTGCTCTATAATTATAGAATAAATAATTCACCCCTCTAAACTCCAAAGCCTTATATTATCCTGATATATAATCATTAATCAAACATGAGCAATCATCATTCTGTCTTTTTTCACTATTTTAAAGATTAAGCCAAGCGAATGAAGCCATACTCTAGTTTGATACTGCCCCTAAAAGGCAAAAATCAAACAATATATCTTGTAAATCAAATCAAGAAGCATCTTGTAATGAAGTACCATCTTGTAATGAAGTACAATGACACAATTATTAATTCGATTAATCAATAATCATTAACCCCAAATCTAATTACTCAATTAGATATAAAAAATTAGGGCTTTTCTATATACTACTACAAACAATTGTCATTAAACATTTTACATCTAGAAAGAGGAAAAGGGAAGAGTGAAAATCGAATTAATTAACTCACTTCAAATTTCGAAGACTCGAAGTGAAAAAGCCAAAAACTGAGATGCTATTGGACTGTGGAGGTGGACAGCAATTCAGCAAAGTCGTGGACTATTGCCGGCATCGGACTGCGACAGTGTGACTACTCTGAGCAGTGTTGCCAACTCGCCGTTGAGCGCCATAGAGTAGAGACTAAGAGTGAGAGACGATACGTGAGACTATGAGAGAAACCGAGAAAGAGAAGTAGAGAAGGAAAAAGAAAAAGGCCGAAGGAAAAAAGGCAGAAGCAAGGTTCACCTGTGCGCTGTGTTTTCAGTGTTGGGCTACAGATTTGACACAATTCATTTTTTTTTGGGCCAAGTTTTTTGGGCTTGGAATTGCAGTGAGGTCAATATCCATTTTCTAATGGATCTCTGCAGGACCCAGTGAGGTCAATGGAACTCACTGGGCCTCAACTAGCTCCGTCCATGCAAGTCAGTTGTCAGCAAGTGCATCACAATCCCACATCGGCAGTTAAAAGATGGGTAAGCTCATTTCCTCTCTATATAAACCATTAGGTGGTCGTTTCTACGATACCTTTTTAAATTGGAAATCTTTGAGCTTATCTGGCATGGGCGAAAAAAGGTCAATTTATTTTTACTTATTAATAATGATAATAATAATAATAATAATAATAATAATAATAATAATAATAATAATAATAACAACAATAAAATTGTAATGGAGTCGTCATGTTCTAAACAGGAAAAATTTGCAGTTCATGGTTAGGTTATTGAAAAGTGGTTTTTACTTGTTAACCGATCGATCTTCGGTTCAACTATTTGCGAATTGTTGTCAAAAATTATAAAAAAAAAGAAAGAAATTCGGGTAAACGGGTATCCATTCGGGTCGGGGTTTGAGGACCGACCCGAACCGACTCAAATGATCGGCACTTCGGTTATGGATTTGAGTTTGGTATCGCCGTTTGGGTTCGGGTATGGCCAACCGTTGCTATAGTAGAGTAGTCTTTATGTGCAAATGAACCAGCTTCACTTTCAAGCATAGTTCAAAAATACAACATTTTTATATTGCAGAACAAAGAAAGGTAAGAAAAGAGCACATATTAATTAAGATGGGTGAACATAACGGAAGGACCCATCTCCCCCAAAATGCAAGCACCCAAACATATTACAGGATTGGACAATCGACTTGTAGAAGAATTCTAGAAGACCCATGAGTCTGTGGCATCTATACAAATCAAAAGCGTGAAAAATATGAATCAGTGGAACTGATTTATTTAATTAGGGGATTTCGTAAAACTGCTGCTGATAAAGCAAAGGAGATCAGGATAACAGCTGGAATTTGAGATAGTGTTTGAGCCTAATCGTAATCTTGGTTGTATAGATACGGGGGGTGCGCAAATAATCAGGAAATTATGGATTCAAATTAGAGACAAGCTCGAATTATAGGGTATTATTGTGAAATTAGGGCCGAATTTGTGTGAACATGATGGGAAAGTTTCAGCACGTGGAAAAGCAGACAGCTGAAATGTGAATGGAATGCAGGCTGAATAGCGCGTGAAGATCCGATGTCAATTGTTGGGTTATTCTTCAAATAGAAGATTAATTAAAACCTAACACAATAACTAAAACTGATTTGATAATAAAATATTATTTAATTAATTCAGAAAAATGTTGAAATAGGCGGGAAATTGACCTTATTTTATTAATATATATATATATATATATATATATATTATTTAATTTGGATAATTAAGGATTGATTATTCAAATTAAATGAGTTGTTGGTGATAGGCCTATCTAGATCCCCCTATAAATAGAACTCTTAGGTTCATTTAAGGACAAAGAAAGAGAAGGAAAACCCTAAACAAAAAGTTTAGAAATTATCTAAAATCCAAAGAGAATAAGCTCTCTCAAACCCCAAAGTATTCAAGAAGAACTAAATCTTCTTCGACCTAAATTCAAAGTAAAGATTTGGACAACAAATTCTTTTCCAAATCAAAATCAAATTAAGACAAGAAATAAAGGATTAGAGAACAAAATCTTCTCTTGTTCAAAATCAAATCCAAGATCAAATCAAGGTTTTGGGGAACACAATCTTCTCTAGTTCAAAGCAAAAAAAAAAAAAGGATTGGAGGAAAAAGTCTTCTATAATTCAAAACCAAATCTAAAGTTCAATCAAGATTTTGGGGAACACGGTCTTTTCCAATTCAAAACCAAATTCAAAGTGAAATTAGGGTTGAAGAACAAATTCTTCTTGAAAATCAAAGCCAGATCCAAAGCCCACATCAAAGATTTGAAAAATACAGCCCTTTTTCAGACCTAAATCAAAATTGAAGTCAAGTTAAAGGTTTGTAGAACATAGTCTTCTACAAAGATTAAAGCCAAGCCAAGTTCAAGATCAAAGATCAAATCAAGTCAAAATCTTGATGCTTGGGAATCAAGCCTTGTGGCCCCGATCTTCACTAGTAGATCATTAATCAAAGGGTTTTTGCATTGTTTGCAATCAAGAGATCCAATCCACTATTAATTTTTTAAATCTCAATTTATAAAAATTTTATTTTGTATTATTTTTATTATTACAAAAGGAATTTGCGGTTTACAAATTTCTAGCACGCTCGGTGGAACTACTGTTGCCTCTCATCTCTAAAAAAAAAAAGTAATCAAGATATCAGGTGGAATAGTGAAAGAAACTATTTCCAACTTTGAGGAGACACTTGCTAAACTCTTCCATGCCATTCGAGCAAGGACCAAAGCTGAGATATCTCGACTGGTGTCATCGTTGATAAAAGTCTCTAAGAGGAGTAAGGGAAAAATTGTTAACCACAAGAAATCTAGCTCTCGTTCTCTAAGAAAGGCTGAGCTCTTCCAATAGAACCCTCTCTTTCAAGATAGCCCTCGACCCAGCTCTGTCTCACGCGAGAGGTTTGAAGGCAGATCAATCAAAACTGTCTTGCAATGAAAATTGGAAAATTACACATCCTCTAAGGAGTTGCTCGAAAATGTGCTGGTCACTGAAGCGAGTCCTAGCTCGGACAAAGAAATCCAACAAATGGCTCCAGCAATCGAAAAATTGTCAGTCTTTAGAAGAAAAAGTTGCTCAAATAGTTATCCTCATGGACAAATTAGAGATGAAGAAGGTGGCAAAAGAAGATGGCCACAAAGATGGAGGCTCTTCCAAGGGAAAGTTCCTTGAAGTTCATGAGGATGAGCAAAAATAAGACATGCATTACTGAACAATACCAAAACAATCTACTCCGTAATGCTGCACATATCTCTGCTTGTTCCTTGTCGGTCCAACAACTTCAACATATGATTGCTGATACCATACCTGCTTAATAGGTGGTTCTTTGCAATTCTCCCTTATTTATGAAAAGCTCTACAGTCTACGGATTGACGAATTAAGGATGCCCCGCAGCTATCAACCGCCTAGGTTCTAGTGCTTTGAAGGAAAGGAAAACCCAAGGCAGCATGTTGCTCATTTCATTGAGACTTGCCACAATGTAGGCACTTACAATGACGTGATGGTGAAGCAATTCATACATTCCCTTCAGGGTGCAGCCTTCTAGTTGTACACAGATCTCTGCCTGCTAGTCCATTGATAGTTAGGACTAGCTTGAGCGTGAGTTTCTCACTCGATTTTATAGTACCCGGCAAACGGTTGGCCTACTAGAACTTGTAAGAACAAAGTAAGGAAAAGACGCCCAAGTTATAGATTATAATGAATGTGGGAGAAACCTTGTCGTAAGCTGCAAGGAGCGAATCAGTGAATCGTCTTCAATTGACATGTGTGTCTGAGGCATGCATTTGGGATTACTTTACAATCTTCAAGCAAATATACCTTATTGTTTCGAAGAGTTGGCCACACATTCTCATGACCTATAAATCCAGATTGCAATGCACGGAAGCTACTTTCCTTAGCGATTGACATGCTAAGAACGAGCCAAAGAAAGTTATGATGAGCCAAAGAAAGTTAGGTCGGGCAAATCAAAAGAAGTTATGGTGATCTCTACAGGTCCTACAAAAATCACCTTTTAGAAATCAAAGAAAGCTGCCAATACAAAGCAAGCAAACAAGACAAAATAAAAAACAGGTAAAAATAAAGCTTAGAGGGGCAGTTTTCGTTCGTTGAAGGAATCGGTGGAAAATGAATATCCTTTCTCTGACTCTGAAGTGTCCGAGATTTTAGGTCAACCACTTAAATAGAAGATAATCGAGTTGCCCACACCAGAAAGACCAGAAGAAGCCGGGTAGGGCAATAATCCCAAATACTACAGATTCCATCGAATCATTAGTTGTTAGGTGGAGAAATGTTTTATCTTAAAAGACCTTATCGTCTGGCTGGGTAAGAAAAACAAAATCACATTTGAGACTGATGACAATCAAGCAAGAAATTATTTAAATGGTCAAATTTTAGCTCGATTTTAGAAATCACAACAAGTCTCCCTGTGACTTTTGGTGTCGAGAAGTCAACACAAGTTCCAATCGAGTTTTGTGCCTCAGCTTCAAGAAGGAGCCAAATTAGTGGAGTGCTGGGTAAACATGGAAGTCACTGTTGAATACATCTATCCCGAAATGGATAAACCATGTCTTCCTAATCATTAATCCTTTTACGAAGTAATACAGACGACCTAGACATGAGTGAGTCTAAATCTGAAACTGAGGATGAGATCGATGATGGGTGGTTTACCTTCATTAGCAAGAAAGAGAAGTCTTTAAAGGCAAGTTCTATAGGTAAAATACCACTACCCACCCATTTAACAGAACAAGTGCGGGGGGAACTGACTAAAGAAATTAAGCGCGTTGAAGATGCGATATCAAATGATCACTAGGGGGCATGGACCCTTGTAGAAAAAAGACATCGGAAGGTCTAACGATCCAATGTCATTATGTTCAAAATTAGCTATCAAAACAAAGAGAGCCACCAAGAGATAATCAAAGACAAAATCCAAAAACTAATATAAAAATTCGTTGCGCTGTCAAGAAAAGTAGAGGTTACAGCAAGACCTGTTCCAAAATCAATTACCTTGGGAGAAATTTTCCCCAATGGTTTCCTAGAAAAGGAATGAGTTGCTACACATGTGATCAACCTGGAAGGAGACGGTGGATCACTAAGCACGCTGAAAGATGACTTAAGGGTAGAGAAAGTAGTCTCACGCCTTAAGAACGTTCCACCCAACACAAGGCTAGCAAAAATTCTGCATCTTCTATTTGATGAATGGCCCTGATTGCAGCACTAATTGACCCTAAAGAATACCACGGTAAGGTCTTCATGAGCATTCAGTCTACAACTCACTGAGACTGCATGACAACCATTACCTTTAGTGACGATGACTTATAACTTGGTTTTCGTCTACACAGTTGGCCATTGTATGTCAGTGGTTACATCCGTGATTGCAAGATCAATCGCATAATCATCGATTGTAGGTCAGCCATAAATGTTATGCCAATCCATAAAATGAAGAGGATTGGGATCAACCTGCATGACTTGTCCAAAAGCAAGATCATGATACAAAGGGTTCAATCAGAAGGGCCATTAGCATGATTCGTTTGAAAATCCACATTGGAGAGCTGGTATCCTCATCACTCTTCCATGTTATTGATGCAAAAACATCGTATGCACTACTACTTGGATGAGCTTGGTTGTACGAGATGGGAGTACTTCCTTCCACCTAGCACCAGTGCTTGAAATATTGTTGGGATGGAGAAGTAAAATGCAGAGTGGCTGAAACCAACGCACTCCATAAGGAAGAATCATACATTGTAGATGCAAAGCTTTATGTGGAAGGGGTTGATTCTTGGCTAGGGGATTATCCTGTATCCAAGTTTGAGAATAGGCACAACACAAATAAAGATTGTAGTTCTATTGTGCAAAAGGGGAAATCACTTCAAGAAAAACCTATTGCCAATATGAAGCATTTCAAGAATTCTTCTACCACGTGGAAAGAGCTAATTCTTGGCTAGCGGCATTATCTACATTCAAGTTTGAGATTAAGTGCAACACAAGTGAAGATTGTAGTTCTACTATGCAAAAGGGGAAATCATTTCAGGAAGAACCTATTGCCAAGATGAAGTATTTCAAGAATTCTTCTACCATATGAACTTTTCAAAAGTTCAAAAGCTGGCCCTTCAAACTCATCTCAAGTATGCCAAAATGTTCCATCTCAACCACATAAGAAGCGTCAAGCTCTAAAACGACCAAAAAACCAAAGCAAATCTTTAGAAGACATTATAATGCCAAAGCTCAAAAGCTTTTTGAAAATGTTGGATATGGAAAGAGAGAACCCTGCGAGCTAGCGGATCTCAACCTTATCCTTTCTAGTGGTCGCCTCCTGATGGAAAATATGGACGGGGATATATCCCCAGTCAAACAAAGCGTGTCATCAAAATTAAAAAGACATGTCTGAATCCAATAATGATTCAAATATTTGAGGTTGATGGCAAGAAAGAAGAATAGTCAAAGACCTCGGTGTTCGACTGAATCCAAGGTGAAAATACAAGTGTTTCGAGATTGGAAAGATTAAAGGTTGGGTCTTCCACTCCAGTCGAACCACAACGTAAAGCATCTATTTTTCGAAGGCTGAGTGACGGCGCTGCCTTACCTCTCTGGTAGATAAAAGTCCATCCATTCAAAGAGGGTCCTCTTAGAAACAATCTGTGTTTTCTCATCTTGAAGTTAAGACTCCTATTTAAAGTTTGAAGCCTAGACAACCAAAATGGAGACACAGAAATAGAAAAGGCACTTCATCCCAAGAAGATGGAGACGATGAATAGGTTGTCTCAGTCAAGCATAGTGTCTTTGAAGAAGGCTCGGACTCAGAGTTTGACGCTCAAACTTCTGCTTCAACAGATGAACCTGAGCTAGCACTCCCAACAGTTGAGGATAGGGGGCAAGCTACTATAAATTAGCTCAAACAATTGGACTTGGGAACAGATGAAGGTCGAAGACCAATATTTATCAGTGATCTCATTAGCGAAGAAGAAGCTGAATACTTTAGCTTATTGTGAGAATATTGAGATGTCTTCACATGGTCATAAAAGCATATTCCTGGGCTGGATCCCGAAGTCATGGTATATCATCTTGCAGTAAGGCATGGCGTTCGTCTAATCAAACAACCTCAACGAAAATTCTAACTAGATTTAGTCCCTTAGATAGAGGTTGAAACCAATAAATTGATTGAAGCAGGGTTCATACGTGAACTTAAGTATCCCACATAGATTGCTAACATAGTCCCCATCAGGAAGAAAAATGGAAAACTTGCAGATTAGTGTCAATTTTAGAGATTTAAATAAGGCTTGTCCTAAAGACAATTTTCCAATACTAATCATGGAGTTGATGGTGGACGCAACAACCGGTTATGAAGTCCTGTCTTTCAATGATGGATTCTTCGGGTACAATCAAATCCGCATGAACCCAAAAGAGAAAGAGTTTTTTGCATTCCGAACTCAGAAACTAGAATATTCGAGACTGCCTATAATTGATTACCTTCAACATCAGAAACTACCTGATAATCCGAGCAAAGGACTGAGATTCAGAGGCGAGCGTCACACTTTGTCTTCTACAAAGACACGCTCTATAGGCATTCTTTTGATGGAGTTTTCCTCTGATGCTTGAATAATTAAGAAGCCTTGTACATCTTGGAAGAAGCCCATTCTGAGATATACGAAGCTGATCGGTACGGACCAAAGCTCCATTTTCAAATCAAAAATGGGGTATTATTGGTCAACCATGGTGCAGGATTCTATGGTCTATGCAACGAAATGTGAAGCTATCCGGGTCCATGAAAATTTTATACATCAACCACCGAGACCATTCCATCCAACAGTAGCCTCATGGCCGATCGATGCATGGGGTCTTGATGTTATAGGGCCTATAACCCCCAAGTCTGTAGCTGGACATTCGTACTAAGTCCAAATTATCTAACGGTATAGAGCCCCTCGATATATCATCACCGATAATGGTAAGCCCTACCACAATAGCCATATAAATAATTTGTGCCCTAAGTTTTGCTTCAAAGCAGTACAACTCCTCTATGTACCATGCACCAGCTAATGGATTGGCATAAGCTTTTGACAAACTTTGTGCAATCTCTTGAAGTAGCTTGTGTCCAAGTTAGAAAGAAACTAACATCAAAGGATTGGAGAAGCATTGTAGGCTTATCGCACGACTTTTTGAATCCCAACATAAGCTACACATTATGCTTTGGTCTGTGGTTTTGAAGCAGTGCTTCGGCTGGAGAGTCAAATTCCGTCTCTTAGAATGGCCATTCAAGAGGGGTTGACCATTGAAGAGAGTGCCCATCTTAGGTTGGAAGAGTTGGAAGCTCTGGATGAAAAAAAGCATCAGGCGCAAAAGCAATTGGAGTGCTACCAAGTGCGAATGGCAAAGTCTTTCAACAAAAGGGTACGACCGAGATCCTTCCAAGAAAGAGATCTAGTACTTACAGCATGCCACCCAATCATAACTTCAAAAATGCCTGGGGGCAAGTTCAAGCTAAAATGGGATTCCCTATATGTTGTGACTCAAGTCTACAACAATGGGGCATACAAAATCGTGGATAAAGATGGATTAAAGATTGGACAAATCAATGGCAAGTTTTTGAAGTGCTTCTCTGCATAAAGAGTCCAATTTTTTTTTCTATTTTCTAGAAAGATTCTTTGTACCATTCCTTCCCCATAAGAGGATAAATTGTGGATGGTAGAACAAACAAAAAAAAATCAAATTCACCAAAAAAATCTTTTTTAATGTCCTATGTTTGACTTTATCCCTTTCAAGGGAATGTAGGTAGCTTGGATGGAAAATATAAATCCAAGGTCAATCATAAATTTTTTTAAAAAAAAGATTGTTCAATCATTTCTACTTTGTTTGGCATTACAATATTAGACAATATTGAAAGCAAGAAAAATATAATTCTTTTATTCACATGAAAGAATGAAAGTTTGACTCTAGTCATTACAATTCAATAAAAAAAATTATTTTGCAAGTACATCAAAATGGAAATTCATTGATCAATTGCCGAAGTTCACCCTCAAAGGTTTCTTCATGCTGATCAATCGACTCCACCGTGTCGGTGTACCTAATTGGAAATTGCTCTAGTGTTGCTATTGAACCTTCAATTTTGATCACTTCCTCTTGGCTGGTCTTAAGTTGATCCAGGAGTCTATCGATCTAATTATTCAGCTTCGCGATCTTTTCTTCAAAAGAAGACGATGCTACCTTACTTGAAAGAAATTGACGCTTCAAAGTGGCAAGCTGTTTCTTCCTTCTTCTTTTTCCTGGACACCCTCTCGGTTGTTCCCACTCAAAAAATGAAGTATCAACCATTTCTAATGAATGATTCCATCTTAATCACGATGGGTTTAGGGTTAGCTCAAAAAGAACCAGCAATCACGACGCAGAAAGAAGAAATGTTCTCACTTAACCACTTTTGAAGATTGGAAAAGATGTGCTCTAAAGCATCCTTAAATAAATCCTGAACATACAGGATAGCTGCTCTCTATAGAGCAGACTTCACATGAAGAAAGTCTCTAATTATCTGAGGTAGAGTTCAAAAAATAGAAGAATATGGTGGGATCGCCTTATGAGTATTATTTGTGTGAAGGAGCAACAATTTCCTTTCCATCTGGAACGATCACAATTTCTAGGGTGGCCTTAGAAACGAAAGTCACCAAAGTGGTAGAATTCAGCTCATTTTAACCATCAGAATTTCCTTCCGTAGCTAGATCATCCAAGGAGAACGTCAAGATCCCTCCACAAATATTGCTCAGGCATGAAGTCCCACAAGTAACCTCCGGCGGCTAGTCGGGTCCTTGGATACCTTCAAGGAGCAAATTAACTTGTTTCCATCGGCATCCTCCAATGGACCATCAGGATCATAAAAAATAATCAGGTCCACTACAGTTTTCAAAATATCGGAAAAAAAGAGGAATGCAATGGGTTAAGTCAGAAGATCAAGGCAACAAAAAAAGGAAAAGAAATTTACTCACACCTATACCTCTTATTCGCACTAAAGGCTCCACGGGTGAACCTTAATCCTCTGAAGGTACATCATGCAACCCAAGTCATCCTTCAAGCTTTCAAGTTCAATTCCGTTATGATTCTTCATGACTAGAAGTTCACCTAAATCAGTTACCTTATTCTTACAACATACTCAAAAAGGGTAACCTAGAGTTAAGGTATCAATCACATCACAAATAGCAGTAACAAACTTAAAACTTTCAAAAGCAAAAATTAAAATGCAAACTTGATCTCCATGGCTCTCCTCGATTTTCATGGCATTTACCTTAGGCATGACTGCTGATAACTCACCTACTTGCTACGGGTTCTGATCAGAATCCTTGGTATGAAGCTTGAGCTTGATCTTCTTCACCATTTCTGTGTTGGAAGAGGTTAATTTTTTCCTTGTGGAAGTTTCTCGGAGGTAGAGTTAGGGTCGATCAACTTCTAAGTTCTATCTTCACTGAACTATTCAAGGGCATGTCTGATGATGGAAAAGTCAATAGTCTAACTAGAAGATAACATGGGCACAGGAGGTCCCATAAAAAGGAAAAGCACTTCGCTATCCCACCATTTTTCTTACTCCTTGTTGACTTGGTGTCGTATGTCTTTATTCTGCTTTGGAATGTAAAAGATAGATGCACTATTTCTTTGAGTCAAAGATAAGCAGGCTCGATAGTGATTGGTGTTGGTGCCTCGGAAACTCACTTCAAGAAAACCCGATAGCCTCTGCCTGAAGCCTTGTTTCTAGGAAATATGTACGTGTTGTAAGATTCAAAAAGTGGGGCGAAGACCCTCGACGATAGGAAAGAAAACCTGGACAAATACTGATCATGAATTCCAATGTGTCCTTCGACATTGAGTTGTCATCTTGGCGTTCACCATGACAATGGAATTGATATACCGGATCCCCACATAAATCTTCTGGATCCATTTGCCCATTGATAAAATTTTGAATGTCGGTTACTCCATCTCCCATATCTTGATGGCTTGTAAAGATCTAGCATACCTTCTGACATTGGACAACCCAAATTCTTTTCAACATGGGAATAAACGCCACGTGTAAAATAAGTGGCGGCCCAAGCATAAAGAAAAAGCTCGGGAAATTCGTGAGTAAGCTGTCCGAGGTTTCAATTGGCTTGGAAAGTTGTAGTTAAGCCTTTGTAAATGTTAGCAAAAGTCTGAGAAATGAGGCAGTAAGTAGAGCCCGCAACCATCATAGCACCAGCAGTTAAAGTACCCGACCTAATGGTTTTATCTCCTCAAGGAAAGATGAAACGACATAGCCAGAGAGAAAGGTAGGCTGCTATCTCCAACTTATCGCTCTCTCCTTGGGATAAAGTAATGATTATGCCATCCCAATGATCTCGATTCTTGGAAATGATCGACCTCAGCTTGTCTAATATAAAAGGCCTTGAAATCTTCTCCGTAGCCACTTTCTGCTTCTTCTGATAAAAATTTAGATTCATGGCTCCCTTAAATGATTTTACTTGTCGAGGATTCCTACCATAACCCTCCTCTTGAAACAAAAATGCAATCCAATCAGCGTGAGTGGCACGGTCAGAAGATTTCTTATAAGCAATCATCTAGAAAATGATGAATAGATTTTCACAAGACTTGGGTAATAAATTGGTCAACTCCGCATAGCTCGGGATCATTTTCTTGTAATATTCTCTGAAAGTCGAGAGACCGATGATCTGCCCTATATCCCAAAAGGAGATGCAAATCTTGCCTTTAGCTGTCACAAAGGTATTGGTTTGCGAGCATCAAACTTTAGAAAGAGCATTGCAAACAGAATTCGGACGATGCGAGAAAGGTGCCACGTAGTCTATAAAGACCACTCCCAAAATTTAGAAAAGATAAGAAATTTCGCCGCGGTTGGCTAATATGCTTCCCCACCACATTTCTCTTTTTGCTATTCTTTCTGCAATATTCATATGTAGGATGAAGGCCATGCTGTGATTATGATTAGGAGGGAGGGATAAAACTATTTACAGCTTGTTTGAATGCCCAGACGCATCATTACTTGGGCTCTTAGGCATCTCGCTAATAGAAGGCATGTCAAGCTCTTCTATATGTTTAGAAACGATGGAAGGAAGAGTATGCGTCATCGCCTTTTGGATGTAGAATCTAAGTTTGTCCCGCACTTGTGAACCATAGAACTTCAAATCAGTACCTATAAAGTCGAGGTGGGCTTTATTGTGATACTTGGTCTTCCTTATCTCAGACAGCTCACAATAAATCTTGTTTGATTTAACCATTCCTTGAAAAAGGAAAATAAATAAAATAAATAAAAACAAAGTAAATTCCTTTAGATTTACCGTTGAAATAAAATTTTTCAAAAGCTTTAAATATAAAGCATCTAACTTTTTTCATTTTCTACTAGAGAAAGGGAAAAACCAAAATTCTATGGTCTTCATAAAGAAATTTTGAAAATGATCAGGCCTTGGCCCTTCACACCAAATGTCTTGAACTGTTAAAGAATTGATCCTTCTCCATTAAGTTCCTTGAGAAATGAAAAACAAAATTATTTTCAAAGGGTCAGATCTTAGTCTTTGATACTAAATGTCTTAAAATTTGAAAGAAAGCCCTGACCCTTTGTTGTCAATATGAGGCATTGAAAACAAATTTTCATTTTTTGTTAGTAAACCAAAAGGGTCAAACCCTACCCCATTGGCACTAAATTGCTTGGACCTTTGGATGGGTTAATTCTTGATTTTAAATGGGACGCCTCCAAATTTTCCTTTAAAAAAAAGCCCTTGGTCCTTGACGCTAAATGCCTCGGACTTTTGGAAAGGCTGGTCCTTGATTTTCAAATAAAGGATTTCAAAATTTTCCTTTTAAAAATAAAAGAATCAGATCTAGTACTCGGCAATAAATGCCATGGACCTGTTAAAGGACTAGCACTTGATTGTCAAACTATGGCATTTCAAATTTCTTTTTTTTTTTAAGTAAAAGAATCAGCTTTTAATCCTTGACACTAAGCGTCTCGGATTGTTTAAAGAGCTAATGCTTGATACTCAAAATAGGGTGTTCCTTGTTTCTCTTTTTCTTTTTTCTTTTTTATTTTTTAAAAAAGTAAAAGAACCAATCCTTAATCCTTGACACTAAATGTCATATATTGTTTAAGGGAGAGTTCTTGACTGTCAAGGTAAATCATCTCATATTTGTTTTTTCAAAAAAGGAAAAGAAGTAAACTGTGGTCCTTTATGTTAAGAGTATTGGACTTTGAAAGGATTAGTCCTTATTTTGCAGTGGGTCTTAAACTTGAAGTGTCTTGACCGATTCAAAATTTTGGGCAATTAAGTTGGAATCAAAATCTCCAATTTTCTGGACCACCACCAAAATCCTACAAATCAAAAATAAAAACAAAAAAAAAAAATCACAATCAAATTTGAAAAGAAGAAGAAGAAGAATGATCGAACAGGCCAAAAAAAAGAGTAACCAAAACATGTTTGAAACAAAAACGGGATAGACACCAACCTTTGCCATGGTAACTTTCACTTAATTAAGAAATATTAAAAAAAATAAAAAGAAGGAAGATCTACCGAATAAAGCTAAAAAAATGAAAACAAAGCCAAAAAAAAAAAAAATTGGCAAAGAAGGTCTTCTGACCATTTGGTTGCCTTTTGAAAAGAAAATAGAAAACAAATATGCTTGAAAAGTCAATGGGAAAGATTTGAACAAAAAATTGTAACTCGTCCTCGGAGAAGGTTTCTGCCATGTGGTTACTTTTCGATAAAAAGAGAAAAAAAAAACCTTTGAAAAGTTAAAGAATGACACCTTTCATGCTTTCATTCTCTTTTTGTTTTTTGTGTCGAATAAAAAGATCTTGTGCAAAATATTTGTTTAAGGAAGAATATAGAGTTCTTTTCTATGAAAACTAAAGTCCATGCATCTTTTGTATCACCTTGAGTATTGGCTCAAGTAGATAAAACAAAGTCAAAAAATAAAATTGTGTTCTCTTGTTTTGTGCATATTTTGATCGGTACGTATCAACTTATTCATAAGTAATTTTTCCTACTTCAAATAAAACTCTATCTCTAAGTTTTATTTAAATTTGGAGTTTTAGTAGAGATAAATAATGCAAGTTTTGAATTGGAACTAAATTCCATACATGTTTTAAGTTTATCTAAAGTACATGTCATAATGAATAATACACATACACACACACAAAAAAAAAAAGAAACAAAAAAGAAAAGGGACAAGGAGCGAAAATAAGTGAAGGATTTAGAAGAAGAGAGTATAAATCCAATTATTACTATCTCAAACTTATCATTTCAAAAAAAAAAAAAAAAAAAGGAAAAAATCGTCCAAGTCAAAATCCACAAACAAGTCCATTGTAATTCAATAAAGTTAGGTGGGTGTTTCCTTTCTATAAGAATCACAAAAAAAAAAAAAAAAAAGGAAAAAAATAACCAAAATCTTGGGCAAAATCCAAGACTAAATTGAACCTTGAAATCCAAAATCTAAAAAAAAGGGGCATCTTGAGCAAGATTCAAGATTGAAAGAACTAAATTTATCATGAGAGAAATTCGAGATTGAAAAATTTTGTGAAGTTGAGCAACATTCAAGATTAACTCACTATATTTTTTTTTTATCTTGGGCAAAATTGAGGATTCAAAAAATTAAAAATTTTAAATGAAATTTTAAATTTAAATTCACGATTTATATGTTTAAATAAATGTTGAGGGGCCATTTGTAGACGCTAAAAAATTTTAAGTGCTTTGCACTGGATTGATTTTAATTAATTGGTTTTTTAATTCAATGAATCAAGTTGACTATAATTAATTGACCCATTAATTCCTAAATTCCAATTATTCGCTAAGCCTAATTGAGAAAACCCAACAAGGCCTATGCTACTTTTTACACCAATTTAATTGGTTAAATATAATTGAAATGTATTATATTTAATTTAATTATTTAATTTGGATCATTAAGGATTGATTATTCAAATCATTCAAATTGAATGGGTTGTTTGGTGATAGTCCTATCCAAATCCCTTGATAAATAGAACACTTATGTTCATTTAAGGAAAAAAGAAAGAGAAGGAAAACCTTAAGCAAAAACTTTAGAAATTCTTGAAAAGCAGAGAGAACAAAGTCTCTCAAATCCCAAAGTATTCAAGAACCAAATCTTCTTGGACCTAAATTCAAAGCAAAGATTTGGAAAAAAAACGCCCTTTCCAAATAACATCAAATCAACACCAGAAATAGAGGATTAGAGAACAAAATCTTCCCTAGTTCAAAATCAAATCCAAGATCAAATCAAGATTTTGGGGAACACAGCCTTCTCCGATTCAAGGAAAAAAAAAAACAAGGATTAGAAAACAAAGTCTTCTCCAATTCAATACCAAATTCAAAGATCAATCAAGGTTTGAGGGAACATAGCCATCTCCAATTCGAAACCAAATTCAAGGTGAAATTAGGTTTTGAAGAACAAAATCTTCTTCAAAATCAAAACCAAACACAAAGCCCACATCAAAGATTTGGAAAACACAATCTTTTTCAAATCTTAATCAAAATCGAAGTCAAATTCAAGGCTTTGTTGAACACAATCCTCTACAAAGATTAAAGACAGGCCAAGTTCAAGATCAAAGATCAAATCAAGTCAAATCCATGACGCTCAGGAATCGAGCCATCTGACATCTATCTTCAACAGAAGATCGTTAATCAGAAGGTTTAGCATTGTTTGCAATCAAGAGATCCATTCCAGTTAATTTCTAAATTCTCAATTTGTCACAATTTTATTTTGTATTATTTTTATTAATGCAAACAGAATTTGTGTTTACAAATTTCTAGAACGCCCGGTGCGATACACTTGCCTTTCATATTTCAATCTACAAAAAAGTCTCAAAACTATATTTAAAAAAATCATCAATATGTCTGGTGGAATAGTGAAAGAAACTGTTGCCAACTTTGAGGAAACACTTGCTGAACTCCTCCATGCCACTAGAGCGAGGACTAAAGCTAAGATATTTCGACTGGTGTCACCATTGACAAAATCCTCCAAGAGGGGTAAGGGAAAAATCCTTAACTTGAAGAAAACTGACTCCCGTTCTCCAAGGATGGCTAAGCATTTCCAAGAGAACCTCAATCCAACTCTTCCTCAAGTGGGGGGTTTGAAGCCTAATTAATCAAAGTAGTCTCTCAAGGAGAGATTACACATCTGAGGAGTCACTCAAAAATGTGCTGGTAACTGATGCTAGTACTAGCTCGAAGGACAAGATCCAACAAATGGCATGGCAATCGAAAAATTATCAATTCTTCAGAATAGAAAACCAATCAAATAGCCGCTCTCATGAACAAATTGGAGATAAAGAAGTAGGCAAAAGAAGATAGCCACAATGATGAAGGCTCTTCTAGGGGTATGGGCCCTGAAGCTCATGAGGACGAGCAAAAACAAGACATGCATAACCGAACAGTACTAAAAATGTGTTTCATGATGCTGCAATTGGAACAGTCCAACAACTTCAACATATAATTGATGATACCATACGTGTTTAGTAGGCAATTCTTCACAATCCTCTCTTGTTCATGGAAAGCCCTATAGTGGGCAGATTGATGAATTGAGGATGCCCTTTGGCTATCAAACTCCCAAGTTCAAGTGCTTTGACGAAAATGGCAACCAAAAGCAACATATTGCTTATTTCATTGATACTTGTAACAATGCAGGCACTTACAATGGCATGATGGTGAAGCAATTCATGCGCTTCCTTAAAGGTGCAGCTTTTTAGTAGTACACAGATATGCCTACTAGGTCCATTGATAGTTGGGACTAGCTTGAGCATGAGTTTCTCACTCGATTTTAGAGCACCCAGCAAACGGCTAGCTTACTAGAACTTGCAAGAACAAGGCAAAGAAAAGATGAACAAGTTGTAGATATAGTGAAAATGTGCGTCAAAAGGCATGCACTGGGGATTACGTTACAATCGTTAAGCAAATGTGTCTCACTTTTTTCAAGAGTTGGCCATATGTCCTCATGACCTACAAATCCCGATCGCAAGGCACGAAACCTGCTTGCCAAGCTATCCACATGATAAGAAGAATCCAAAGAAAGATATGAAGGAAGATGCTAAGTCAAGCAAATCAAAAGATGTCATGGCCATCTCTACAGCTTTGGTGCATTGTCGCGGTACACCAAAATTTATTTATTTTTTCCTTACCTGGTTTCAAAACTACAAATTAATATAGAAGTGTTAAGTAAGGGTCGAACCCACAAGGAACGGGATTTAATTTAGTTGTTTTTATCAATTAGGATAGAAAATGGAGGGGGAGGGGGTTTGCGAAATTTGAATGAAAATTTAAAACTAAATGGCAAGTGAAAGATTGATGAAATAAAACAATTGAAAGAAATATCTAGCTCTCGTTCGGTTGTGTCAATAACTTCTGTTAATCTTTTCCACGCAACGTGTTACTATTCCTTCTTCAATTTATCAACCCCAATTAATCAAGAAGATCTCATTAACAAATTTTTCCTTAAGTGTATTAAATTAAATTGAGTTCTTTAACTTAACATCTAGCTATTGGATAACCCTAAATAAGTTCTTAGGATTTAATACAATGCTAGTATTAAATGAACGAGAAGAATGAGTTGAATTAGATGAATAATTTCACAAACTTAAATTAATGCATCTAAGTTGATTTGTTAATAAAAATACACGATATCCATTTGCTACTTTGGATGAGAATCTAATGATAGTTATGGATCAAAAGTTTCAATCCTAGCATGTAACTTGAACTTAAAGATTAATTGATTCAATTGACCAAAGTGAATGCACTAATCATATAAACTAAAAAATAGGTTTAAAAACACAACAAATTAACAAATTGAAGTAGATGAATAGATAAAACGTCACTAAAGAGTTAGAAAAGATAACAAGATGTTAATTAAAAACAATGTTCCCTTCAACTAGATAGAGAAATCTAACTACTCTTATTCGCGGGTTAAATTCCTTTTAGCAAATGTTCGCATTGTATCACAACTACTATATGATAGATTATACTTCGTTATCACAAGTAATATGTAAAAAAATATATAAAACAAGTAATATATAAAAAAAATATAGAAAACAAGTAAATAAATGCTAAGGAATAAATAGAGATGTTTAATCACTCATATATGCGGGTTAAATACTTTTTAGCGAATGTTCGCCTTGTATCAGACAAATAATAATAAAAGAAAGAGAGAAACTAGCATGCTCCGCTAATCATATTCATGATCAAAGTATCGTCGATCGATTATTAGTTACTTAATTTAGGTTTTTACTTCCACTGGAATATAAGAAACTAAGAGCTTTCAAGCTAAAACTAAGAACAACTAAAGAAGAGAATGTTATTGAAGATAAAGTTGGAGAGAATTACTAGTAAATTCTCTCTACTAAGTTGTAATTTTGTTCCTCAAAAATGCCTCTATTTATAGAAAAAATATTAAAACATTATAAAAATGACCTTCCATGAGTCTATTGTGATATGTTTAAGTTGTACTATCTCAAAGAGGTCAAAAATTAGGTAAAAATCACATTAAAATCAAGCGGGAGCAAGCTAGAAGAAAATGCATGCAATTTGCCAATGTTTCAAAGAGATTCTATTTGGTCCTCAACAATTTGAGATTTGATGCTTTTAGTCATTTTCTTCAATTGGCTATTACTTTCCCCAGGAAACTCTAATTTGGGATCCGAAAAAAGTGTGAGAATCTTCTTTTGATGCTTTTTGACTTTTCCGCAAGAAAAGTTGCAAAAACAATTTTTCATAAAATTGCAATGAAGGTCCTCCATCCTTGATCTGCTTGCATTTTAGTCCTAGTTTCCATTTTGGCTCTCTTTTCATCTAGTTTGGGTCTTTTTTATTCTTTGTGACCGAAAACACCACAATAAAAGAAAACACATAAAAACGAACATATAAAAGCAGTGAAAATACGAAAATGCACAGAATAGAAGAATTATTTAGGTGCTTTTCTAGCACTTATCAAATTCCTCCACACTTAGACTATTGTTCGTCCTCGAACAACAACCTTATGACACAAAACATGACACTGATTTTACATGAGATAAGCGACTTTAAACGTTAAAATTCAGTTGCAGGTAGTGACTTGCTTCATATGCATTCTTCCAAGCTATGAAAATTTCACTTCTTTTCAAATACACAATGGCTTGTGAGTGTGCGCGATTAAGGTCATCATCCCATCACTATCTGGAGACAAATGAAAGCTAACGATATTCTATCCCAATCCTGACAAACCATGGTTAAATATATCTTTTCATCTCTCATGTTTCCACTCTCATTTTTCAATGGTTCCATGGATCCTAAAAATTACTCTGTTCACCAAAAATACCAATTGTTAGCACTGCAAAGTTAACCAAAGCATGGTAGGTGTTTTCGCTCCAATATATCTTCAATTTTAAGAGTGTTAGATTGAGCACTTCAAACCACTGAGGAACTTTATATCTCTAACTTCATACTTGGTTAACTATCACATTTTTCTCTTTTTTTTAAGGGGATAATTTTGCAATTTGCTTTTCAGGTTTTACCTTGCTGGTAGCTTTCACACTGACCCCTTTCATTAGAGGTAACCTTCTTCACCCATTCGAGGTGATGATCTTTCACACTCTGAGGTGGGTAGCTCTTTCCCGTGGTCCCTCTCATTATTTCAAATATAAAAGTACAATTTATTCTCAGCATAGGTCAATGTTCTTTCCAAACTTTTTAAACTCTGTCAATAAGAAATACATTCACAAAAAATAGAGATCATGTGATCTTAACTCCACCTTGCTAACAAATGGTGTTTTTAGGTTACTATGAGCAGGATTAATGGATAGAAAAATAGTTGGTTTATTATGGTCGAAAAAAATTTATCAACATTTTAATCCTTCAATTTTTTTTTCCAAAAATGATAGTAAATTGCCTTATAAACATGCTCGGATATATTAGCCGGTTATACATTGAAAAGAATAGAACATAATGATTTTTTTCGAGATCCTGAATTCAGCTAAGTCACGCAAGTTAAGCTCGGTTGTTGATTAAAAGTTGCTTTCTCTTGCAAAACTGTAGAATTAACAAGACATAAAAAAAGTTCACAAACATGCCACAAATATTCCACTATCCCATACTTAATTTCTACATTGTCCTCAATCTAAAATTATATAAACCCCGAAAAATATAAGAATTAAAAACTCCCCTTGGGTATGCAATGAGGGGAGTCATTTGCTAGTGGTTGTTCTACAACATGGCACCTCGTATGACTAGTTCAACAATCTAGGAGCAAGAAACCCTATAATCAACATACTTACAGGACAAGAAAATTGACAATTGAATTTTTTTCTTTTTTCTATTCTCTTTTTTTTTAAAAATGTCATGGCGGGAATTCAAACCAACAAATATGTAAAATAAGTTTCAAAATGATAACATTAGAAAATAAGTACACAATTAGAGTGGAATCCGGGTACACTCTAGGCCCCATAGGCAGTCCTTCAACTTCAATTTTGCAAGCTGCGACTACCAATTTTATTAAAATTGAAACAAAAGGTAATGAACCTGATGCCATAGCCTGTTAGATCCCATCTACCATTTAAGGCACCCAAGAAGAGATGGCGCCAGTTTATCTTGTCCTCAGAGCAATCCCTCATTACCTTGACTATATCACAGCTTAGTTGTTAGTGAGACAACAATAACATTATATGATCCCATAGATAGGTTTGATTCGTCGACTAAATGAATCTTGTTATAGTCAGTCGTCTACGATCGAGGGTGGTTTAGTCCGACTTCCAATTCAAGCATCATAATTTCAAGTTTTGAAAACAAGAGATTATATGACTCAATTAAGATTTAGGCTAAAGAGTTCTTAAGGAAAGAATCTCAGACCAGAGTTTGGAAGGCAGCACTCCAAGCCAAGGAAATTTAACCGTTCAATAAAGAACAGCCTCACAAGAACCAACAAATAGAAAAACGTTTATAGAAGAACGCCTAATAACTTTGCACATTTGAAGCAACTATTGAGGCGTTTAGCACGTAGTTTGCGAGCAGAACGTGATGATTCCACCCCAAAAGGAATGACATTCCAAAGAGAATGCTCATACTGATCAACAAGTTGAACGATTTGCATCCTAAACTCAGTTGGTATAGAAAAAGAATCGAGCACTTACAGAAGAGCAACAATACATAGAGGAGATACCATGGAGAGAAAATAGAATTCAAGTCTTTAAGGTGTATCTGAAAAGGACCTAACAGATGAGGGAAATAGAAAAGAAAATAGTTCTTTAAGGTCTATTACCAAAGACCAGTTTAACGCCTTTAGGCGAGATACATAAGCCAGTATACAAGGTTTTTTGTTTTGTTTATTACAAAGCATAACACGGATATGTTTCTAGAGTCAACTCCATATTCTACCATCTGAAGTTAGCTATTCCACATTCATAACCTTAACTCTAAATCCAATTCATTTGGGTCTCTTTTCCTTTTTCGTAATTCCTTTGCCAATTGATTATAGGTAATTCAACATTCATTTGTGGTACATAAGCCTTTAATTTCTCCAATAATTCCTCAATTGATGGTGCAATTAAAATCATTTTTGTGCATTAGGAGAAAATTAACTTTTGTTTAATTAAAAATTTGAGAAGTATCAATAAGCCGTCGCAATGATTTTGAACGTTTAAAAGACAAATTGGATTAGAGTGTAGGTTCAACTCGGCCCAGGATATTATGCAAAAGATTTGATCCAGAGTTTCGAAACCCCCTGGTAATGCGATGAAAGCATCCGAATAGATTATCATTAATGTAACGCGTTCAAACATTAATCTAGTGTTTACCTCAAAGTTGATAGTATTACATGCGCCTGTTTTAAAAGTGGTAAGGTAACACCAACTCATGTACACAGATTGAATGGCACATCCTATCAGCCCACGGAGACCTCCTCCGTGTTTTGCCTTAAGCTTTCAATCTCCAAGTGTTGTTCCAGTTTTGACCGACGTTAGAAGCTCCGGTCGTCCTAGATTCATTCCACCAAATGGACTTATAGTTGTCAATTTCTTCTTTGAACTCCCAGCTGCGACAGTACTAGTAGCTTCCATAGATAGTCGACTCTGCAGTCTAAAAACTAACATAAGAACACAAAAATGATTAAAA
Organism: Jasminum sambac; assembly: GCA_018223645.1. Taxonomy (NCBI): domain Eukaryota; kingdom Viridiplantae; phylum Streptophyta; class Magnoliopsida; order Lamiales; family Oleaceae; genus Jasminum; species Jasminum sambac. Next base: position 30,488,810 of record CP073640.1, read on the forward strand.
ATAACAATATGTACACATAGCTGTAATTGTGGTTGACATCTTTCTCTGGTTTTACGTCTATAAACGGCTTAACCGCTTTCTGTGAGTCGGGGATAGGCTTCCCATCTAGTTTTCTTCTATACTGGCAAAGAGTGTCTTTCAAAGTTAGATTCCCAAGACTATATCATCCTTGTTCCTTTTTAAATTCAGCCCACAAATTCAGAAGTTTGATTTACACCATTCCACTAAGATGCGTCTCAAAAGTTTGATGGATATAATCCAAAGATTCCTTACTCATGCCATCCTTAATGAAACACATTTTATCTTCTCGATTTGTAGACACAAATCCAATGGAACGGTTACCTGAGTTGCAGGTCCATCGAGTGCAGTTATAAGGCCATCTAGCACATTTATAGTGCACATTCATTCTTTTTGCTCTTGGTTCTTGGCAAAATTATTTTTAACTAACCCTGGTGCATATGTAGTACTAAAAGTTGGGATTTCACCTCCTGATCGGACCTTTGCTTCAATTAACTAACGGATATCCTCAAGCATTTCCTTTTCCATCAACATTTTTAACCATCCTACCTTTGAGTGATAAATCTCTTTCAAAACATTCAAGGGTAGCGATGGATAGTATTTGTGGATTTTCGAAAGTTTGTTATCCATTGGAAATTCAAGTTTTGCAAGAGAAGTAGAAAGAAAATGGTTAGGTTGCCTCGTAAGTAGTGCATTTGTTTATAGTCATTAACTCTACTCTTTTTGAACGTAACCACACGAAAGAAATAGAACAATTGAAGTAATAAGATTAAAACCATCAAAATTACTAAGTATAATAGATTATCCCACTCTTCTATATTTTCACAGAAACTACTGAAGAGGAAAAAGTAACAAAATTTGAACTATATAATCAATTAATATGAGCAAAAAACATATATACACAAAAATATCACACACATCCATGCAATAATAAAAAGAAAAACAAACAAGAAGAACAAGAAGAAAGAAGAAAAAGAAGAAAGTTACCTAATCATTGCTAGAAAGGAGCACTCACAGAGGGGTTAAAAGATTTTTGTTGTTGTTTCTAATCAAGAATGATCTCGATTTCTGGCCAAATTTGCACTGTGCCAACCAACAACTATGCATGTAGAGTGCGTTGTAGAGTGAGCTGGAAAAAGTACCCGAGAAAATGCTTTGATAGATTGTCCGTTATCAATAATTAACCGCCACACTTTACCAATAACTAATATTAAATTAATGCTAATCACCAATTTGTGCAACATCATATCTCTTCCCGAATAATGTTTTCACCATATCCTCGAGAGACATACCTAATGGTTGATGTTTCCATTGAAATTTCCCTTAGGGTTGGAAATTCTCTTGCTGCTGGAATTGACCTTTAGGCTTGATAGGGAAGAAACCGGGGGACTTGTTGGTTCCATAACTCAGATTGGGGTAATCTCGCCATCCTGGATCATAGGTGCTTGAGTACGGATTGTACTGTTACATTGGTAATGGGAAGTTGCTTGTTAAGTTCATTTTTTCATTGGTATCCACTTATAGAACCGGACAAGCATTTGTAGGATGTCCCAGATTTGTGTATATGCCACGTTCTTTGACTTGTGCATTGTTTCCTACAGAAATTTGTTTGAGAAGATGGGTTAGTTCAGAAAGTTGCTTTCAACATTGGAACTACTTACCTCGTTTACTATTTGAATGTTCATCTCCCAATCTGTACTGAATTGTTGACTGTTTTCAGCCATGTTTGAAATCAGTGTTCGTGCTTCAGCAGGGGTTTTGTTCATCAATGCTCCTCTGTTAGCAGCATCAACCATGTTTCTATCCGATTGACATAACCCCTCATAGAAATATTACACTAGAAGGTTTTCACTGATCTGATGATGCGAGCAACTTCCAATGAGCTTTTTGAAAAGCTTCCAATACTCATACGAAGTCTCTCCATTGTTTTGGCGTACTCCAGAGATATCTTTCCTGATATTTGAGGTCCTTAATGCAGAGAAGTACTGATCAAGGAAAAGTTGCTTCATTTCATTCCATGTGGTGATAGATCCTAATGGTAAGGTGTATAACCAATTCGCAGCAGCATCTTTTAGTGAAAATGGAAAAGCTCTGAGCTTGATTTGTTCTTCAACGATGCCCAAGGGTTTCATGGTATCACACACCACATGAAACTCCTTCAAGTGTTGATATGGATCTTCATCGGATCGTCCATGAAAAGATGGTAGAAGATGTATCAAATCAGATTTTAGCTCGAAAGTCATACCCTCTTCTATAGTTGGAAAGGTGATACACAATGGTTGTTGAGGAACTTCGGGAGTCTCCATCTATTTAAGAGTTATTTCATTGTTGTTTTCCGCGATTTCTTATTCTGTTTGTTTTGCTTGTCTTATTAGTATTCGAATGGATTTCTCGATTTCCAGATTGAAACCTTCAAAAATTCGATTAGTAGATTGAGTATTATGCATACAAGCGAAGAATTTTTTTTAAAATTAATTACTAAAACCTACTAAATTGGTAACCTATTCCCCAGCAATGGCGCCAAAAACTTAGTACATTGTCGTCGTACACCAAAATTTATTTTATTTTCCTTACTTGGTTTCAAAACTACAAATTAATATAGAAGTGGTAAGTAACGGTCAGACCCACAAGAAACGGGGATTTAATTTAGCTGCTTCTATGAATTAAGATAGAAAGGGGGGGTTTTCCGAAATTTGGATGAAATTTGAAAACTACATGGCAAGTGAAAGATTGATGAAATAAAACAATTGAAAGAAATATCTAGCTTTTGGGATCGGTTGTGTCAATAACTTGTGTTAATCTTTTTGATGCAATGTGTTACTATTCTTTCTTCAATTTATCAACTCCAATTGACCAAGAAGATCTAATGAACGAATTTTTCCTTAAGTGTATTAAATTAAAGTGAGTTCTTTAATTTAAAATCTAACTATTGGATAACCCTAAACAAGTTCTTAGAATTTAATGCAGTGCTAGTATTAAATGAATGAGAAGAATGAGTTGAATTAGATGAATAATTTCACAAACTTAAATTAATGCATCTAAGTTGATTTGTTAATAAAAATGCACGATATTCATTTGCTACTTTGGATGAGAATCTAATGATAGTTACGGATCAAAAGTTTCAATCCTAGCATGTAATTTGAATTTAAAGATTAATTGATTCAATTAGCCAAAGTGAATGCACTAATCATATAAATTCAAAAACGGGTTTAAAAGTACAACAAATTAACAAATTGAAGCAGCGGAATAGATAAAACATCACTAAAGAGTTAGAAAGATACCAACATGTTAATTGAAAACAACATTCCCCTCGAACTAGATAGAGAAGTCTAACTACTCTTATTCACCGGTTAAATACTTTTTAGCAAATGTTCGCCTTGTACCACCACTGCTATATGATAGATTATACTTCATTATCATAAGTAATATACAAAAAAATATATAGAAAAAGTAAATAAATATTAAAAAATAAATAGAGAAGTTTAATTACTCATATATACGAGTTAAATACTTTTTAGCGAATATCCGCTTTGTACAGGCTCTGCAATATATGTGAAATTGTCTTTCTCATACACAAATAATAAAAGGAAGAGAGAAACTAGCCAAGAATGCCCCGCTAATCACATTTACGGTCGAAGTATCGTAGATCGATTATTAATTACTTAATTTATGCTTTTACTTCCATCAGAATATGAGAAACTAAGAGTTTTCAACTTAGAACAAAGAACAAATGAAGAAGAGAATTTTATTGAAGAGAAAGTTGGAGAGAATCACTAACTAATTCTCTCTAATAAGTTGTGATTTTATTCTTACAAATGCCGCTATTTATAAGCAAAATATTATAAGAAAAAATATTAAAAAATTATAAAAGTGGCCTTCCATCAGTCTATCGTGATGTGCTCAAGTTGTACTATCTCAAATCGGTCAAAAATTAGGTAAAAATAACATTAAAATCAATTGGGGAGGAATCTACATGAAAATGCATCCAACCCGCTAATATTTCAAAGAGATTCAGTTTGGTCCCCAACAATTTGAGATTTGACTCTTTTAGTCATTTTCCTCAATTCGCTATAACTTTCACTTGGAAACTCCGATCCAAAAAAGTGTGAGAATCCGCTTTTGATGCTTTTTCACTTATTCTCAAGAAAAGTTGCAAAAAACAAGTTTTCACAAAATTGTACCGAATGTCCTCCATCTTTGATCAGCTTGTATTTTAGTCTCTAGTTTCTATTTTCGCTCTCTTTTCATCTAGTTTTTCTCTTTTTGATTCTTTGTGACCTAAAACACAACAATAAAAGAAAACACATAAAAACGAATATATGAAACCAAGAAAATATGAAAATGCACAAAATAAAAGAATTATTTAAGTACTTTTCTAGCACTTATAGCTCCTACCAAAATCACCTTTCAGAAATCAAACAAAGTTGCCAATGCAAAGCTAGCATACAAGCCTAAATACAAAACAAGTAAAAATATTCCCTTCGTTGAAGGAATTGGCAGAAAAGGAATATCCTTTTTCCAACTTTGAAGTGGCAGGGATACTGGATCAACTTTTTGAGTAGAAGATAGTCGAGCTGCCTACACCAAATAGATCGAAGAGGTCGGATAGGTCAATAATCCTAAATACTATAGACTCTGTTGAATCATTAGTCATTAGGTGGAGAAATGTTTTGTTTTAAAAGAGCTTATCGTCCGTCTCAGTAAGGAAAAGAAAATCACATTTGGGTCATTTGATCCAATTCCAATTTTAGAAATCACAACAAGTGGCCCCGTCACTTTTGGTATTGGGAAGCCAACACCAGTTCTAGTCGAGTTTGGGCCTTAGCTTCTAGAAGGAGCCAGATTAGCGGAGTTATGGGTAAATGGGGAAGTAACTGCTGAATACACCTATCCCAAAATGGATAGACCATGTGTTCCTAATTGTTCATCCTTTTACGAAGTCATGACAGATAACCTAGACATGTGGGAGTCTAAATCTTAAGCTCAGGATAAGATTGGTGGTGGGTCATCTATCTTCATTAACAGGAAAGAGAAGTACCAAAAGACAAGTTCAATAGGCAAAACAGCATTCCCACCACTTTAACAACACAAGTGCTGGGGGCACTAAGTGAAGAAATTAAGCGCGTTGAAGAAGCAATATCAAATGGTGACCAGGGGGCATAGACCTTCGTAAAAAAAAAAGATGTCAGAAGGTCCAATGTCGTAATGTTCAAAATCAGCTATCAAGAGGGCCACCAAGAGGCAATCAAAGAAGAAAGCAAAAAACTAAGGCAAAAATCATTGCGAACTGAAGAAAAGTAAAGGCTGCAATAAGACCCTTTCCAAAACCAATTAGCTTGGGAGAATTTTTCCCCAAGGGTTTCTTGGAAAAGGGATGCATTACTACGTATGTGATCAACCCGAAATGAGACGGTGGGTGACTGAGCGCCCCGAAAGGTGACTTAAGGGTAGAGAAAATGGTCTTACACCTTAACAATGTTCCATCCAACACAAAGCTGGCAGAAATTCTGCATTTCCCATTTGATGATCGCATGTCCCTGATTGTAGCATTAATTGACCCTAAAGAGTACCAAGACAAGGTTTTCATGTCCATTCAATCTGTAACTCACCGAGATTGCATGACCGCAATTACCTTTAGTGATGATCACTTGCAACTTGGTTCTCGTCTACACAATAGGCAATGTCAGCGATTACGTCCGTGATTGCATGATCAATTGCATAATGATTGATTGCAGATCTACCATGAACATTATGCTAATTCACACAATGAAGAGGATTGGGATCCAGTTGTGTGACTTGTTCAAAAGTGAGATCATGATACAAGGGTTTAGTCAAAAGGGTTAAAAAGCCATTGGCATGATCCGTTGGAATATCGGCATGGGAGGTGGTATCCTCAGCACAATTTCATGTTGATAATTGAAAAACATCATATGAGCTACTACTCAGATGAGTTTGGTTGCATGAGACGGGAGTAGTTCCTTTCTCCTCGCTCTAGTGCTTCAAATATTATCGGAATGGAGAAGTTAAATGCATAATGGCTAAAACCAACCCATGAGGAAAAATCTTACTTTGCAGATGCAACATTTGATATGGAAGGGGCTGATTCTCAGATGGCGAGATTATCTGCATCCAGTTCGAGAATAGGCAGAATACAATCAAAAATAGTAGTTCTACTGTGCAAAATGGGAAACCCCTTTCGGAAGAACCTATCGCCAAGTTGCCAAAAACATATGCCAATGGGTCAAAAAAAGAATTGATCTTTCCAATACGAAGTATTTCAAGAATTCCTCTGCCACATGAACTTTTCAAAAGTTCAGAAGCTGGCCCTTCGCATACATCTCGAGCATGCCAAAACTTTCCATCTCTACCTCACAAGAAGCTTCGAGCTCTAAAATGGCCGAAAAACGAAAGCAAATCTTTAGAGGACATTATAACACGAAAGCTCAAAAGCTTTTGGAAAGTGCTGGATATGGAAAGGGAGAACCTCGGTATATGTCCCCAGTAAACCAAAGCATGTAACAAAAGTTAAAAAGGCCTCTCCGAATCCGATCATGATTTAAATATTTGAGGTCGATGACAAGAAAGAAGAGGAGTTAAAGACCTCACTATTCAACTGAATACAATGTGAAAATATAAGGGTTTCAACATTCGAAAGATTAAAGGTTTGGTCTTTCGCTCCAGTCGAACCTCAATGTAAAACATCTATTTTTCAAAGGTTGAGTGGTGGGGCTTCCTTACCTTCTCAAGTAGATAAAGGTGCATCCATTTCGATAGAGTCCTCCCATAGACAATCAAATTTGTCTCGCCTAGGAGTTAAAACTCCTACTCAAAGTTTGAAGCCTCAACATCCAAGACAGAGACGCATAAATAGAAAAGGCACTTCAACTCAAGAAGATGGAGACGATGAATAGGTTGTCTCAGTCAATCATATTGCCTTTGAAGAAGGCTTGGACTCAGAGTCTGACTCTCAGGTTTCTACTTAAAGAGATGAACCTAAGCTAACACGTCCAACATTTGAGGACCAGGTGCAAGCTTCCTATAGACAAGTCCAAACAATTGAACTTGGGGACCGAAGAAGGCCAAGACCAATATTTAGCGGTGCTCTCATTAGCCAAGAATAAGAGGCTAAATACCTTAGCCTATCGCAAGAATATTGAGATGTCTTCTCATGGTCATATAAGGAGATGCTCGGGCTAGATCCCAAAGTTGCGGCACATAACCTTACAGTAAGGCATGGTGCTCGTTTGGTCAAATAGCCTCACGGAAAATTCTAACCAAATTTAGTCCCTAACTCAACTATCGCACATAGATTGCTAACTTGGCCCCCATCAGGAAGAAAAATGGCCATATGTGAATCTATGTTGATTTCAAATATTTAAACAAGGCTTATCCAAAAGATGATTTTCTACTGCCAGTCACAGAGTTGATGGATGGAAGAACTTGTTATCATGTCTTGTCTTTCATGGACGGATTCTCTGGGTACAATCACATCCGTATAAACCCAAAAGATGAAGAGTTTACTACATTTCGAACTCCTAAAGGCATGTTTTGTTACAAAATCATGCCTTTTGGCTTAAAGAATGTAGGAGAAACATAACAATGTGCAATCCAAAAGGTCCTTGATGATGTGATGTATAAAAGGTTGAATGCTATGTAGACGATCTCATTATCAAAACAAAGCGGAGACCAAATTGCTTGCAAAATCTGAAAATTTTTGAAAGACTTTGACGCTACGAACTAAAGATAAATCCACTCAAGTGTACATGTCACATCACTTCAGAAAAATTCCTTGGCTTCATTGCTCGAAATTGAGGTGTTGAAATTCACCAGTCAAAAATTCAAGCCATAATCAATATGCTAGAGCCAGAAAATTTATGCTAGTTGAAGAGCCTCCATGGCAAGCTTGCATACATTCGGAGGTTTATCTCTAATCTCTTTGGATGGTGTCATCCGTTCAACAAACTATTGAAGAATGATATGCTGTTTCAATGAGACGAACCACATAAAAATTCTTTCCAAAGTATAAAACAATACTTCTCCCATCCTCTAATGCTCACAACCCCGACTCCAAGAAAACCATTGATACTTTATGTATCAATGCACGAAAATTCTTTGGATGCACCCCTTGTACAGGTAAATCATGAAAGCGAAGAAAATGCATTGTACCACATGAGTCAAATTCTTGTAGCTTCGAAGTCAAACTACTCACCCATTGAAAAATGTGTTTAGCGCTAATCTTTGTCGTTAAGAAATTAAGGCATTATATGCTATCACATACAATCAACTTGCTCTCGAAAGTGGACCCACTAAAATATATAATACCGAACCCTATTCTCTCGGAAGAATAGGAAAATAGGCACTCATTTTGTCTGAATTTGACATTAGTTTTTTCCCACAAAAAGAAATCAAGGGCAAGGTTTTGGCAGACTTCCTTGCCGATCATCCGATACAGGCCGATTGGGAATTTCGAGAGATCTGCCAGATGATGCAGTCTTCTGTACTGAAGTTGTACCATCTTAGAGATTATTCTTTGATGGGGCTACTCAAAGATATGGTGCTGGGGTAGGAGTTGTGTTTGTACCTCAGAATCAAGTCATGCCATACTCATTTTCTTTGATAGAAAGTTGCTCGAACAATATGGCAGAATACCAAGCACTCATTATTGGCCTTGAGACAACACTAGACATGAGGATCAAGCAGTTTGACGTCGTCGAGATTCTTTGTTTATAATTAATCAACTTTTGTCCGAGTATAAAGTCCAAAAATAAGGGCTAATTCCATACCACAAATATGCGTTAGCAATTTTCAGACAGTTTGATTCAGTTGAAATCAAGTTTGTTCCCAAGAAGTGAAAATAGAGGCGCCGACGCTTTGGAAAATCTGGCTACTATGCTCGAGAGGTCAGATGAAAACTTCACTAATCCAATATCGGTTGTTCAAAGATGGGTGATTCCACCACTACAACATGAAGATTTGGAAGAAAACCACGTTGTTGAAGATGCTAACAAGGAAAAAGAACATTGGAGACAACCTATCATTAATTACCTTCAACATCAGAAACTACTAGACGAACCCAAGTAAAGGACTGAGATTCAGAGACAAGCATCATACTTTATCTTCTATAGAGACACGCTCTATAGACATTCTTTTGATGGAGTTTTCCCCCAATGCTTTAATGGTGAAGAAGCTTTGCGTGTCTTAGAAAAAGCCCATTCTAGGATATATGGGGCTCATCGGTCCGGAACAAGTTCCATTTTAGAATAAAAAGAATGGGGTATTACTGATCGAGCATGGTGCAAGATGCTATAGGCTACACAAGGAAATGTGAATCTTGCCAAGTCCATGCAAATTTCATCCATCAACCACCAGAACCATTGCATCCAATAGTAGCGTCATGGCCATTCGATGCATAGGGCCTCGACGTCATAGGGCCTATAACCCCCAAATCTTCAGCTGGACATTTATACTAAGTTCAAATTGTCTGTTGGTATGGATTCCCTCGACATATCATCACCGATAAGAAAAAGTTCTTCTATAATAGCCACATAAATAATTTGTGTGCTAATTTCGGCTTTAAACAATACAACTCCTTTATGTACCATGCACCAGCTAATGAATTGGCATAATTTTTTAGAAATACTTTGTGCAATCTCTTGAAGAAAGTTATATCCAAGTCAAAGAGAGACTGACATGAAAGGATTGGAGAAGCATTATGGGTTTATCGTACCACTTTTCAAACCCCAATGCAAGCTATACCTTATGCTTTTGTCTATGGTGTTGAAGTAGTGCTCTTGCTGGAGTGTCAAATTCCATCTCTTCAAATGGTCATTCAAGAGGGGTTGACCATTGAAGAGAATGCTTGTCTCAGGTTGGAAGAGTTGGAAGCTCTCGGTGAAAAAAGGCTCGAGGCGCAAAGGCCACTAGAGTGTTATCAACCGCGGATTGCAGAGTTTTTCAATAAAAGGGCATGACCAAGGTCCTTGCAAGAAGGAGAACTAGCACTTGCTGTACGCTACCCAATCATAATTTCAAACATGCCTGGGGGCAAGTTTCAGCCAAAATGGGATGGCCTATATGTTGTGATTCAAGTCTATAGTAATAGGGAATACAAAATCATGGACAAAGATGGAATATAGATTCGACCAACCAATGGCAAGTTTTTTAAGCGCTTCTACTCATAAAGAGTCCAAGTTATTTTTTCTATTTTCCGTAAAGATTCTTTGTACCATTCTTGGCCTACAAGAGGATAAATTGTGAATAGAAAAAAAAAACTAAAAAAAATTCAAATTCACAAAAAAAAAAAAAAAAATTGGGATGAACTACATTCGACTTGATCCCTTTCAATGGTACTTTGGTAGCTTGGATGTAAAATATAAATCTAAGTTCAGTCATGAAAAAAAAAAAGATTGTTCAATCATTTCTACTTTATTTGGCATTACAATGTTAGACAAGATTGAAAGCAAGAAAATATCATTCTTTCATTCATATAAAAGAATGAAAGTTTGACTCTAAGTCATTACATCAAAATGCAACTTCATCGATCAACTGTCCAAGTTCACCCTCAAGGGTTTCTCGTTACTAATCAATCGACTCCGCTATGTCGATATCCCTAATTGGCATTTGGTCTAGTGTGGTTATTGAATCTTCAATTTTAGTCACTTCCTCTTGGCTAGTCTGAAGTTGATCCCAGAGTCCATCTATCTCATTATTCAGCTTCGCGATTTTTCTTCAAAAGAAGAAGTGCAACCTTACTTGAATGAAGTTGATGCTTCAAAGTGGTAATTTGTTTTTCCTTCTCCTCTGTTGTTGGACACCCACTCTATTGTTCCCGCTCAAAAAGGCAAGTATCAACCTTTCTAACGAATGATTCGATCTTAATCACAAAGGGTTCGGGGTTGGCTCGAAAAGAACCAACAATCACGGCGGAAAGCAGAAACGTTCTCATTCCACCACTTTTGAAGATTAGAAAATTCACTCCAAAGCATATCCTTAAATAAATCTTGAATATCCAGGATAGCTACTCTCGGTAGAGCAGACTTCACATAAAGAGAGTCTCCAATTATCCAAAGTAGAGTTGCAGAAATAGAAGAATATATTGGGGTCACCGTACGAGTATTGTTGTGTGAAAAAGAAGCAATTTCCTTTCTATCTGGAATGATCGCCATTTTTGGGATGGCTTTAGAAACAAAGGGCCCCAAAGTGCAGAATTAACCTCATCTTCACCATCAGAATTTTCTTCCGCAGCGAGATCATCCAAGGCGGATGTAAAGATCCTTCCGTGAATATTGTTAGGGCATGAAGTCCCACAAGTAACCTCTGGCAACTGATCAAGTCCTTGGATACCCTTCAAGGCATCAACTGCCATCAACATCCTGCAATTGACCATTAGGATCATCGAAAACAGTCAGGTCCACTATGGTTTTCAAAATATCTAAAAACAAAAAAAAGACACACAATTGGATAAGTCAGAAGATCAAGGTAAACTAAAAAAAAGGAGAAGATATTTACTCACGCCAAACAAAAAGGTATACCTCTTATTCACACTAAAGGCTGCGAGGGTGAACCTTTTTACTCTGAAGGTATATCATGGAGGCCCAAATTGTTATTCAAGCTTTTAAGATCAATTCCATTACTATTCTTCATGGCTGGAAGTTCACCTAAATCAGTTACTTTATTCTGACAGCGTACTCAGAAATGGTAACCTGGAAGTTAAGGCATCGATCACATCCCAGGCGGCAGTAACAAAGTTAAAACTTTCAAAAGTAAAAAAAGCAAATTGGAGACTAATCTCCATGCCTCTCCTCGCCTATCATGGCATTTGCCTCAAGCGTGATTGCTGACAACTCGCCCTTTTGCTGTTGATTCCATGATCTTCTTCACCTTTTCTGTGCTAAAAAAGGGTTAATTTTCTCCTTGTGGAAGTTTCTTCGAAGGTAAGGTTGGGGATGATCGACTTCTGAGTTCTATCTTTACCGGACTGTTCAAAGCAAGTCGACGATGGAAAAGTTGGTACTCCCACTAGAAGACAACATGTGCATAGGAGATCCTATAAAAATGGGAAGCACTTTGGCATCCCACCATTCTTTGTACTCTTTGTCGACTTGATACCTTATGTCCTTATTCTGCTCCCGAATGTGAAAGATGAATGCAGTATTTGTTTGAGTCAAGGATAAGCAGGACTAATAGAGTTCGGTATTGGCACTTCAGAATCTCATTTCAGGAGAACCCAGCAACCTTGCCTAAAGCCTTATTGTCTAGCAAATCTGTGCGGCTTGTAAGCTTCAAAAAGTGGAGAAGAAGATCCTCGACTTGATAAAATACTGACCGTGAATTCTAATGTGTGCTTTGACCTTGAGTTGTCATCTTTGCATCACCATGAAAAGTGAATCGCCATACTGGATCCCAATAGAAATTGTCCGGATCAATTTGGCCACGGATAAAATCCCAACAGTAGGTTGCTCCTATCTCCCGTGCCCGGATGGCATTTAGAGATCTAGCATAGCTTATGATGGTCGGACGACCCAAATTCTTTTCAATATGGGAATAAACGTCGTGAGTAAAATAAGTAGCGACCCAAGCATAAAGAAAGGGCTTGAGAAATCTGTGAGTAAACTGTTTGAGGTCTGAACTGCTTGGCAAATTGCAATTTGGCCTCATAAATGTTAGCAAAAAAAGGAGGGATGAGGATGCAAGTAAAGAACACAGCCGTCACAACAGCAGCCTTGAAAGTATCAAGCCTAATGGTCTCGTCTCCTAAACCAAAAATGAATCGACATAGCCACAGAGAAAGGTAGGCTACTATCTCCAAGTCACCAGTCTCCCCTCAAGGTAAAGTCAAAGGTATGTCATCCCAATGATCTCAATTCCGGGAAGTGATCAACCGCATTTGTCCAAGATAAATGGCCTTGAAATCTTCTTTGTAGCCACTTTCTACTTGTAATACGGATTTAGATTCATGGCTCCCATAAATGATTTTGCTTGCCGAGGATTCCGTGCATGGCCACCCTCTTGAAACCAACACTCAATCCAATTAGTATATATAACACGGTTAGAAGATTTCTCGTCAGCAATCATCGAGAAAATGATGAATAGTTTTTCACAAGACTTGGGTAATAAATTGGTCAACTCTGCATAGCTCAGATCACTTCCTCATAATATTCTCCCAAAGTGAAGAGACCGGTGATCTCCTCTATATCCGAAAGGAAAATGCCAATCTAGCCTCTAGCTATCCCAAAGGCGTCATAAGGAGCTCTGTAAGTAGAATTCGAATAATAGTACTCCTTGGTGGCGTCTCTGACAGTGAGTGACAGGTCTCGCTTTCATTTTTGGGAAAGTAGCCATTCAATCCATAAAGACCACTCCTAAAATTTTGAAAGATAAGAATTTTGTCACGGCTCACTAATGTGCTTCCCCACTGTATTTCTCTTTTTCCTATTCTCTCAGCAATATTGGCATATGGGATGAAGTGCATTCTGCGGTTATGATTAGGAAGGAGGCATAAAACTGTGCATAGCTTGTTTGAATGCCCAGAAGCATCATTGCTTGTGCCATCAGGCATCTCACTAATAGAAGGCATGTCAAGGTCTTTCAAATGTTCAGAAACGGCAGAAGGAGAGTATGCATCATCATCTTCTGGATTCAGAATCTAAGTTCGCCCCCGCACTTGTAAGCCATAGTACTTCACATCAGTACCTATGAAGCTAAGGTAGACTTTATTGTAATACTTGGTCTCCCTTATCTCAGGGGGCTTACAATAAATCTTGTTCGATTTAACCATTCCTGAAAAAAGCACAATATAAAATAAAATTAATAAAAAAAAAGTAAATTCTTTTGAGATTTACTATGGAAATAAAATTTTTCAAAGCTTCAAATATAAGGCATCTAACTCTGATTTTCTACTCAAAAAGGGAAAAATGAAAATTCTGTGGTTTCAATAAAGAAAATTTTAAAAGGATCAAACCTTGGTCCTTGACACCAAATGTCTTGGATTGTTAAAGAACTTATCCTTGGCCATGAAATGCTTTAGGAAACTAAATTTTTTTTAAAGGGTCAGATCTTAGTCTTTGACACTAAATGCCTTAAACTTTGAAAGGCCTGACCATTGGTTGTCAATATGAGGCGTTGAAAAAAAAATTTCTTTCTCTTTTTTTTTAGTAAAACAAAAGGATCAAACCTTAGCCCATTGGTATTAAATGCCTTAGACCTTCAAAAGGATTGATTCTTGATTTTAAAATGGGATGCCTCCAAATTTTGGTTTGAAAAAAGAAGAACCAAGCACTTGATCCTTGACACTAAATACATAGGACTTTTGAAATGGCGGATCATTGATTTTCAAATAAAGGATATCAAAATTTTCCTTTTAAAAACGAAAGAAACAAACCTTGGTACTCGGCACCAAATGCCTTTGACCCATAAAAGGACTGGCACTTGATTGTCAAAATATGATGTGTCAAATTTATGTTATTTTGTAAAAAATTAAAAGAATCGGCCCTTAATCCTTGGCACTAAACATTTTGGATTGTTTAAAGAGCTAATCCTTGATCGTCAAAATATGGCATTTCAAAAATTTCTTTTTTTTTTAAGTAAAAGAACCAACCCTTAATTTTTGACCGTGAATGTCTTGAATTGTTGAAGGGAGGGTCCTTGATTGTTAAGGTAAATTGCCTCAAAATTAAAAAAGAAAAGAACTAAACCAAGAAGAGTGACTAAATGTTAAAAACAATTACAGTTATCCATCCTTCCACTTTAGCCCTAAGTTTCCAAATCTTTAGCATTATGGCATTTTCCCAACATTTCAAATCCCTATCAATATCGATTTTTTGGAATTTTTTTCTCTTTTTTTTTTTCTAAAATACCTGTATGAAATGCAATGACATGTCCTAACACTCATGCTTTCTTAATGACCCATGCAGTGAGCCTTAGGTAGATATCTCCGGAGCTCGTCACTCAAGGCACGGGTTTTAAAATACCGCTTAGAAATTCATCGCTAGAGTTAATGTGGCCAGAGAATAGGGGGAAAATAAAATAAAATGAATGCATGCGTAATTTCTCTCTTCGCTTTCTCTTTCCTCTTTTCTCTTTTATTTTTTTGGGACGGGGGAATAATAGCATTGGTCAGTGTTAGCACAAACTTGCTAGCCAAATATCCTTCAACTCAATGCAAAAATATCAAGACATCAAGCAGCAATTCCCCCAGCATAGAGTCATTAATCCTACCACCGCCAAAGTAGGCCATTGGGCAGTAGGATTCTAAAATAAATGTTGGAGACAACTACTTAGTTCTAAGTATAAACAAGGACAATCACATGAAGTTCTAAGGAACACCAAGACGTAGGTGATAAGTCAACAAGAACAATGGTTAAACAATGACTATGTGCTCGAATTAAGAGAGTCATGGGCAGATACGTCATAACAAAATTTTTTCAAATTTTCAAGTGATGTTTCAAATCCAACTATCAGTTTATCAGAAAGATTAGACACTATCGTAATCCGTGATACAAAACTTGACCAAAACAAATAAAAGCTAATACACTTTTTTTACATTTTCAAATAAAATAAATCCTAACAACTAATAAACTGTACATCTAACCACTAGTAAAGCAATAAAACACATAGTAGAAAACATGGATAAAACAACAGCATGATAGCAAAATGACATCACATTGCACACAAGATTTGAAATACAACTTCAATCTTTCACCACGGAAGCATAAAAGTCACAAGCACAAAAGTACCCACACCCCTATAAAATAAGAGTAAATTTCCCAAAATGTACAAAAATTATGCTCAAAGAACAAATGTACAATAAAAGTCAAATATAAGAGATAAAAGAGGCAGGTACTCCCATACCGTAGTGCAGGGAAAGGTGAATGAGACATTTGAGCATGCTTGATCCTATGGGCTAACTCTGGGAGGTCCAAGAGCTGACTTAGGCTGGTCTATCCTTTCTCCATGTGAAGCATAGAGACCTGGAGTACTTCAAACCTCTGATTCTAGCCACTAAGCTACGTGGTAGTCTATTGTAGGAGGCGGTGTACCTCCGAACCGGACTTCTTACCCCCATTTTCTAGGGATAGGAGTTCTGTAGTGTCTTGATGTTGATCCTCGGTGCTAGTTCTACTAGATATTCCTGATGGCGTAGTGGGGCAAAACTATTAAGGCAGATGGTTGAGATAGTGGATGAAAATATGATTTTCCTGCCACCGTTGGGCCCGAAGTTTAACACAAGCCTATAGATGTGGCTCCCAAGGTCAATCTTCTTCTCTCGTGCTAAGTAACACAAGAATAGACCTCTGTGTTCAGTGAGTGTCATAAAGTGCTTGGTTGGCTTGATGCTATTGCAGATGAAGATAAAGCACCCAAACGATATCTAACAGGTTAGTATACGTGAAAGCCACAGGGACATGGCCATCCATCCTCTGAGTCATATAGAAATCATGGCACAGTAGCAATGTCCTCATCCAATGGCACTGGCTCAACATCATCATGTGTAAAGTTAAGTGCTGCATCAATAATCTCAGGGCTGAATGTGATCCACTAACACCGCACCCAAGTCTCCTAACAGTGGAATGTGCTGAAAATGTTAACTTCATCATTGAAATTAGCATAAAACTTACGGACTAGATCAGTGTAGGACAGGGAAGGTCTAGCTACTTTCTCCTATCCTACTTTGGTGATTAGCCGTTCAATTGCCATGTCCTAAAGTCATTGAGAATAATCTCCCTTTCTCCAATGCAAACCTCATTTTTCTTCACCAATTTCATCAGCGTCTTTTCTTCCTTATTTCTATGAATGCCTTGAATCTCGGGACTAGTAGAATCCTGTGTTGTGCTTTCAACAGGCATGCCTTTTCTGTTGTAGGATTGTCCTTCGCCACTATCCCTTTGCCCAATTTGATTCTTCGTGCAAGCCATGGTACCTATAATAAGAGAAGTCCACAATTAGTGTCAAAATATAATGATAGATTGATTAGCTCAAACAAAAACACCCCCAAACTATATAGAATTGCAGGAGATACAAGAATTTCAAAAAAGTGACAAAAGTACTTGACAAAAGAAACAACGTATCAAAAAATCGTACAATTCGATCAAAATTTGAGTAAAAAATAAGGGTGGTCGAGTGGGTGATGTAGAAGTGACATAGCTCCAGTGGCATCAAACCATGACTTGATTTATGGCACCAACCTTGCCTAGGCCTAATTCAATGTTCGATCATGCAAGCAAGGGAATTTTTACCCCATAGTGATCACAAAAATGGTATAGAATCATGGTGCAATTCAGAATCATAAGAATAAGCTGAAAATCTCATTGAAACATTTTGTCAAACACATGGTGTGCGTGGCATGTTTCTTGAGAATTCAACCAATTTCATGTAATGTAGCCATCAACCAATATCTACACTCATCCACTAAGCTAACAAGAGCCCATACTCCTTGGATTCTCAAGAAAAATTCAAACTTTGAATAAGAGTTAACAATCATAAATATACAGTGGAGTAATGCAGTTTCATGAGTGAGAGTGGTGCATTCTAGCATCAAATTTGGGAAGAAACATTAGTGTAATATAATCATTCATCTTGACTCAAAGCTAGTTTAATGCCATCTAATCACCAACATAATGTTCAATTGCAGCAGTACCTACAAGAAAGAAATTGAAAACTCTCCTCAGAGATTACATGGCGAAGTTCAAGAGTGTGGCTTAAAACTTGGTTCAACTAATCATGCAAATGGTGTAGTAGAAGCACGAGATCAGCATAGTTTGAATCAATTGGCAAGCTTGATGCTCAAACTCATCAACCACAGCAGAAATTAAACTAGAAAATTTGAAATTTGCCAAACTGGAGATATTATGGTGAAGAACAAGAATATTCATGTTAAATTCGTCTTACCATACTTGAATGCACCAAATTCTGAAGAGAAACTTCGAGACCTCACCTAGCTTGGATAATTCACGCAATATAGGATTGAATTTATACAGTAGTGATAGAAATTGGAAATAATTCGTTAGAAATTGAGGTCTTAATGCACAAGTGAGGAACTGAAAATGGGAAAGATTTGAGTTTTTTGGGGTTTAATGGCATCAATTGAGATGGTGGATTTTAGGGATAAAGGAGGATTATGGCTTGAGCACAAAATTTCGAAACTAGGGGGAGGGGGAATGAGACATAAGTCGTGTTTAGAATCTGATTTCGAAGCCCCATCAAAAGCATGCCTGTGACCACATGATAGATAACAATGGGGCCTAGTTGCTGATAAAGCATGTGACTGCACACATGTTAGTTATGGTATACAAGGCCCAATAGTTGGACCAGGTTAAGTTGTCTTGCGGCTTAAGAAATCCCAAACCCAATAGGTCTATTAGAAACCTATAAATAACCCATTGTTGTCCCATAACTGATGAAAGTGATTGTCTCTTAATTCTCTCTACATACTTAGCTAGCACTAGGATTAAGAGAGGGTATCCCACTACGAAGGTGTTCGTAATTCAAGAGACTCTTGGCTTGTGGATCACCATTGGAGGCCGAACGATTGACGGCTGTGGCGACGAAAGAACAAACGAGAGATTCGGCGTGAAATCCGCTTCATATCGGTAATCTTTAATCACAGATCTCATCTAAGAAATGAGTAGATCCGGTTGTATTCCGCAGTGCATGATTTAATTGGGTAATTCCTAGCAGTGGTATCAGAGCCAACTCGTCTTCTTGTTGAGATTTGTTAGATTGTTCAACTAACAATAGTTGTCATTATAACAGTTTGATTTGGGTAAATTGACATATATTATTTATGAAATAATTTTTAAAACTTATATTTGATAAATTAGAAATTATGAATAAGATTCATACTTTCAACCGATAAAAACGAGCACAATATGGCAGCAAAGTGAGCGTCGAAAAAGTTCCAGCTTGTAGGATAAGTAGCAGGGGTGTTGCCGTTGTAGCGCCTGGTTATATGAATCAGGCACTGCTGGTCATGCGCGGCTACTACAAACAGCAGCAAACTGCAGCTGCTCACAGCAGCACAGTCCTAGGCGTCGACTGCTGCCGACGCCTAGCCAAGTGGACGTTGGCGCCAGCTTTGTCGACGCCGGTATTGTCTGATTTAGGGGCTAGGGTTTTGAACCCTAGCCCTATACATGAAGGAGGGGTTCTTGCGGATGGGGGGTCCTATGCAATTTTCGAAATTGCATAGGAACCCCCCCTCCAATCCTATTATCTGTTAAGTTGGCCCATGTGTATGTGGATATTGCATGGGGGTCCCTTTCTTTTTAGTGAAGAGTTTATAAATGAGTAGCTAGGGTCTCAAATGCAAGTTTTAAAAGATTTGAAAATCTGAAAATCTTTAAATTGAGTTAAATTTTCAACTTAACAAAATTGTTTTGGCCAAAATTTTATTTGTATTGTGTTGAAGTTTTGACTTAACCATGGTTTCACTTTTAATTGCAAATATGACCCTCTATAAATTTAAAAAGCATATATTAAAGTTTGACTTTAATATAGTTAATAAAATAAGAGTTGTTTTGTAAATCTCCTATTCGTGATCAAATTAAATAATTAATGAGATTAATTATATATTATCATGGAATTGATTGGTTAATATGACTAACTAATTAATTTTAATATAGTCAAGAAATAAAGAGTTATGTTGTACGTCCCCTCGTATTAATAAAATTAATTGATTAATTGGGTTAGTTATGAAATTTTATTGATTAGTTTATGAGAATAACTAATAAAATTTTAAAGTCATCCACAAAATAAGGAGTTAATTTGTAAGTCCCCTCTTGTTAATAAAATTTATTGATTAATTAGATTAATCATAAAATTTTGTTAATATGCAACTAATTAGTTAATATGATTAACTAATTAAATTTTGACATGCTTGGCAAAATAAAGAGTTATTTTATAAAATCCACTCCTTGTGATAAAATTGAATAATTAATTTTATTAATTATAGAATTTTATTGATAGTCATTAATTAGTTAATATGATTAACTAATTAACATTTGTTTTAGTTCGTTTCTTTATTTGCCTAAAATGTTTAGACAAATTGTATTATTACCCAAATCTAAAAATTGGTATATTTATTAATATTGGATATTGTGGATGATTATGGATCAGACTAATGTGATTGAATGAATGTGTAGTTTTATTCCTTATTTTATGTTGGGGGCCTGAGTGCCTATCAATTTTTAATTTAATTCCGGACCTACGAGTCCATATAATATGACGGAGGTGCCAATTAGTATAGGATACAGGTTGGAGTAGAAGATGGAGATCACCGGAGTTAACCAGCGAATGACGAAGATATTGTCCCTTAGGAATTGACCAACTAGTTTTCCTCTTGGTTCTAGAAAACTAGGTAGAAATGTCTCCATAATCATCCACCTAGTTTTATAGGGCGATAGGGTTTGGTTTTTTATGGTTTTTAAAAGTTTTTAATGTAAAAGAGGAGAGAGAATGAGTGGAGTTGAGTGGTGGAGATTTGTGGATATGATGTGATATGTGGATATGATTAATTTAGGGTTAATAAAGAATGGATAAAAAAGTAGTAAAAATGGTAAAAAATTTAAAAATATGTCCCCTATCATGCTTTTAGTATGCTTAATGATTGCATGATTGTTGTTGATTGCTATGCATTATATTATTGATGAGACTGATCCCCTTAAAATGATATTAAATTCACGATTAAACGTTAATCAATGCTTTCCAATGTTACGGTGAAAAATTGAATTTCCACAATCGTAGTCAGCTTGTTGAGTAACTCAAGGCCACTCGATCATAGGAAATGTTCTTCACTATGAGACATTTGATGTCTCTGAACATTGGGTCGAATTTTACTAAAATTTATTTCTTGTTGAGTAACTCAAGGAAATAAACTTTAGAGGCACAACAAGTTAATACATAAGATGTACAAGATAAATAGGTATCTACTCGATGATCTAGAAGTCATATGGAGGTGTGATTGATAGGTGTATCTACCTGAATGACAATTAGGGCTTGTTAAGTAACTCAAGGTTCTAATTGTACAAACGGGGTCCTAGGCCATTGATAAAAGTTGAAAATTTATTTTCTATCAATGTTGGGGATCATTGATTCAATGGGAGTATAATTAATTTAATAAAAGTCCGTATTATATTAACTTTATTACATTTATTAATTGTTAGTCTATTATCAATTCTGTTAATTATATAATTAGCAATGTTTTGAGTTTGAGAAGCATAGTTGATGCTGGCAAACTCACCGGATCTACTTGAGCACTATACTCAAATATGAAAAGTGAATTGAGTGTCGGCACACTCACTAGACTTTCTCACACTAACGTCACAAATATGAGATTTGTTCTCACCTATAAGTTAAAATATATCACAAACAGATTATTTGAAAAATCCTGCCAAGATAGTCTTGCTAGGACAATGTGGACTTACAAAGATCATGTGATGATCATAATGCAGTATGTATGATACTTGCAGTTATGAATTGTAAATGTCGCATGTGGGTATGAATGTTTATATTGTTATTGATCACCTCAAAGAGTTGATTCATGTGCTAAATAATATAAAATTTGAAATAATATTTGGAGGCTTGATGGACAACAAGTCAAATGTTGACTTCGTTCGATCTTCATTGCCTAATAGCTTATCACAATTTGTTGTAAATTAAGATGTGAATAAGATTCACAATGCCCGCTAATCTATTTGGTATGCCAAAATTGTTAGACCTATCACCAAAGTAATAAGTTCGATCTTGATGCTCCTAACGAGACTTAGAAGAAGTCCCAAAGAAACTTTGAGAAAAATTTAAAAGATCAAACTAACAGTTGAAGCATATAAAGACATATCAAAAACCAATAACACTTTGTAGAGATAAAGAAAATTGGCATAGAATTGTGAGGCAGGCATAACCATTTGAAGAGGCAGGCATAACCATTTGAAGAGAAGAATCCTGAGAAGATTTTGCTTCAAGTCACAGGTTATCAAAACCCGTATTTAAGCCTTTTAGGTATTAGATATCGGATGAAGATCCCATATTTAAATATGATTGAGATTTAAATAGGAAAGTTCACTGCAAAGTAAGATAATAAGACCTATAGTAGGAAAGGAAGTAAATGTTACTTCATTCAAGACCTATTATTTTCCTTACCCTTTTGTTTTGTTTTATAATGAATATTATAATTATGTTCTCGTGAAGAACATTATTTCTATTCATGTTAGGACATGAATAGTTGATTCATTAAAATTAAGAACAATAGTTATTCGCAGTCATATAATAGAATCAATTGTAGAAATAAGATTAGTAATATTGGTTTTCTAGAAGGTCTATTGTTTGAATAGAAAAAAAGGAGGTATAAAGGTAATTATATCCTATTCTGATATCAAAAACATATTAACCCTAATTCACATTGATGTATCGGGAAAATATGTACGACAGTTAGATAATGGCCTTTCCAACGTCATCAAGCTCAAGGATGACTATATACTAGATATAGTATCTTATACTTAATAGACTTCAAGCATGAAAATTTTTGAAATGTTCAAAAGAATTCATGCCAAAGAGGAAAGCTAATTGGCGAATATTCTCACGTTACGATATGATTGAAGTGGAGAATATTTAGGATATAATTGAAAGAATGAGATTCTCGTTTAGTGAATTTGGGAGCATATACCACCAATTCGATGGTCTATAATAAGAGAAATTTTTCATATTAATATGATGCAATTTAATTATTATGCCTAACAAAAATTATATGCAATAGAGATTACAAAAAACACACTAAATAGTGTTCTATCTAAGTCGGTAGATCAAACTTGAAAATGGTTTTGAGTAATAATGCTTAGATGAAGCATAAGAGAAATCTCTTGATAGATACCCAAAGGAAAATTTGTTGGGTATCATTATTCTCACTTTAAAGATTAGAGTCATCTTGTCGAAGTGTGATCTAGTCTTGGAGAAATTGTTTTTCCTAAAAGGACAGTGAGAGTAGAATAGACCTTGAAAGAGTTCAAGAAATCACAAAAGAGATTAACCGGCAAGATGAACTAGTTTCTAAACTTCATTTGATGAGATGCAAACTAGTAAAGAAGAAAAGTTCTTAATAGCACATTGGCTCCATGTAAGCCGTGTTAGGGTTCATCTATAGTAAGATGTAATCTTATGGCTATTAATATGGTATTGCTAGTCAAGGATCACAAGCCTGCGGTTTATAAAAGGTAAAAGTCAAGGAATTGACTTAAAAGGTATAGATTGATACGCTAGAATTCAAAATAAGCTCCATGTACTAAAATCAAAGTGTGGATTTTGGTTATAAAATGGGTTAGACCTATAGTTTGTAAATTAGCTTACAAACAACCAGTTGACATAGATCGTAACGGTCACATTGACAAGGCAAGATTGATAGAGGATCTTGCAATCAGAGACAAATGTTGGCCTTGAGAGAAAAATTCTTATTTATAATCTTGTCTTTGTTTATTTGAATTCTAATTGGCGTAGATACCCGTGTTTGATAAATGGATTTCAAAACTTGATCGTGATCACGTTGTATCTGATACAACCTAAAAGTTTTGAATCCATAAGATCAAATTAAGAGGGCGTTAGCAGATGAGTTTTAATGTATTTTTATGAGCAGGAAGAGAGAGAATGAGTGGAGTTGAATGGTGGAGATTTAATGAGTGGGGAGATGTATGGATGTGATTTGTTTGACCAAATTTGAAATTATAAAAAAATCCATTAAAATGCATTTTGGAGTTGATGCTAACACTCTCTAAGTATGTTGGCATACCCAAAAGGAGCCAAAAACTTCATTTTGACGAGACAATCAAATAATTTGATTTTTTTTCATAAACTAGTGTGAATAGTGTGCACAAGAAGTTAGTGGAAATATAATCGTGTTTCTATTATAGTATGGGGATATGTGTCCTTAGAAAATGACATCTCCAGAAAGTCCAAGGTTTTCTTCATTAAGGATTCAGAAAAGGGTTGCATGTAATTTTGGGATGAAGATCTATACAGATAGATCAAGAAAAAGTGCTTAGCCTATCTGAATCCAAGTGTAGTGACCGCGAATTTCCTTAAATTAAAATATTTAATTAAAGTAAAATCCCAAACGTGTCGCTACAACTTCACCTATAGAGTTAAATCAGCGTACGCTCGTCTAGTCAAAATTTTATAATATTTACTATTATATTGAATTATTTAAAATAAAAACAAAAATACTAATTTATTTATTTTCAATTTACGTTTGAGGACCAAACTTTAGAAATTATTCATTTAATCCCAAAAAAAATTTTAACTTTTTATTCAATGATAACTATATATATTTTAAGCCCAATTATAGGCCCATTTAAAAGTCCAATTCTATTTCTTATGGTATAAGAAAGCCCATTTGGAGGAGTAACCTAGTTTTTACCCTATTTATACAAGTTAAGGTTGATTTTAGAAACCCTAGCCACACTATTTTCACCTCTTTCCTCATTTGATATCTTCAAGTTCATCCCACTCCTTCTCATTCAACAAATCAAACTTCAAGTGGTATCTTGATATTTCCATTTGTATCTCCATTTTTTTATTTCTGTTCTAAGTTTTTAATCACCTAGTTGTATTTTTCACTTGATATTCTATACAAAATACAATAAATACACGTATATACCACATCACTACTGCGCCACCACCTCGCCACCGCACCGCCACCACACCACCACCATCTTCCCCCATCATTTTGCCCTAAAACCCATCCATACACACACATATACACGGATATATATAGATATATACATACACCATCGCATACATACATGCATAGAACTCGGCCAAAAATTTCAACGACACTCAAAAATCCACTTCACAACGCAAAAATTAGACCTACACCTTCCTCTACCTCTATAGAACATTGTGGTATAGTTTAATTTCGAAAATTTTTGAAGAATCGATCGAATTTTGAAAATACCCAAATTTTTTTCTTAGAGTTCTAGCTTCAATTTCTCCCCACACACTCAATATTTCTTCAAATTGACTTCACCACTAGCTTCACCACCTTCAACTCCACCTTCGCCACCTTTTTCGCCACCAAAAACCGAATGAAATGTCGAGAGTGTGAGAGAGCCGAGAGAGAGAGAGAGAGCAGCCGAGAGGAGAGAGAGAGCCGAGTAAAGAAGAGATGACCCAGATCCAGCCCAAACCCATTTTTAAATCCGGATATTTAAAGCTAGTCCATCAAGTTCCATCCTTAGTTTAAGTTGGTCCCTATAATTTATTTAATTTTCAAATCCCCAACTTTCAATTGTTACAGTTTAGTCCCTCAATATTATTTACAGATTTAATCCCCCATCTTATTTATTTTATTTAAATGAGCGCTCAAATTTTATTTAATTTCAAGTCCCTAACTCTCAATTATTGCAATTTGACCCCTAAACTTTTATTTCACTTTTAATCCTTCAATTTCTTTTTCATATTTAATTTAACCCTTACACTTTAATTGCATATTAGTCCCTCATATTTTAAAAATCCTATAATTGAGCCCAAAATATTTTTAGTTCACTTTTATTGCATAATAGGTCCTCAAACTATTAAATTCTTTCAAATTGACCCCCAAAGTTTTATATTCTTTCCATTTTGGTTCACAAACTTCTATATTACTTATAGATACTTAATATTTAAGAATATTAACATAAATTAAACTTATTATTTACTAGACGAGACGTACGAACAGCTAGGGGATTGATTTTCACCGCTTAGTAGACTCAAAACTCGAGAGATACTTCAGGTAGGCTCAAAAGATTCATTTTTACTTATCGCGCAATTATTATTAATTATTTGTACTATACGAGTGCTTTTAGTGTGTAATAGACTTGCCTTCGGGCCTAGACTTGCCTTCGGACCCAGAGTTACCTTCGGGTAAAAGACTTGCGGGCCCAGAGTTACCTTCGGGTAAAAGACTTGCCTTCGTGCCCAGAGTTGCCTTCGAGCAAATTACTTGCCTTCGGGCCCAGAGCTGAGTTACCTTCGGGTATTATATTACAGAGGTTACATATCTATTTGCCTTATATATTTGTATAGATGATTAATTTGCGCTGAGCCTATTGAGTATTGTTTAAATACTCACGCCTTTCATTCTTTTAAAGATTGAGGAGTTCGGAGGCGTGACGAGACATGGGAGTTCTATTTAGGCTTATTAATTAAGAGATTTCACTTCCGTTGTTATTTTGGTAAACCGATATATGGGATTATGTCATTTTCAAACTTTTGAACCATTTAGTAACTTGTGTAAGATGTTTTGGACGTTTGGTGATCAAAAAATTTTAAAACACTTTAGATGGTTGTTTTATCAAATGAATTTCCGCTTTTAATTATTTATTATACTTCCGCATTTAATATTAGAAAAAAAAAATAGTTTTAGAAAAGAACTAACGTTTGAGTTCTTCGAACTCGGGGCGTTACACCAAGTACATAGATGAAATCTTTAGAAGATCTTTCATAAAAAAGTCCTTTGTCCTATAGTGATGGGACTACACTCTCAAAAGGTATTAGAGACCACGGATTGAGAAAGATTGCATGGATAAGATTCATGCGATACTATCTCCTAGACCAAATCTTTCACATATTTTGGAGGGGAAAGAAAGTTTCCAAAAAAAAAATATGTGAAACATTAAAAAGATTAGTAGATGCTTGAGAAGCACTAAATATGTGTTATTATGGAGAAATTGAATTGGGAGTTCAAAGATTTGCAAGGGTCAGTTCTAAGTCTTGAACGACTGTAGACTAATCCCAATCCGGATAGACTGTTACTCATGAAAGTAGTATGATCAACTGGAAAGGTTCCAGATGAATACAACTACTCAAACTCAATACACAATTACTTTGGACGTTGCAAGAGAAGCAATTTAGATCGTTAAGTTCTTAATTGAACTTGAATGTTTTCCTGGCATTGTTGATCCAATAAAGATTGTGATAACAATGGAGCCATCGCACAAGCGTACGAAACCTAAGTCTCGTCAATGATCAAAATTTGTATTAAGGTGGTATATTTCTTTAGAAGAGATAATACAACGAAATGATAAAAGGATAAAACGAATACAAAAGATCTTTTGACATAGTGGATGTCACAGTATACTGGTGATGGTGATGATGAAGCTATATGTATTAGATACAATAGCATTTGGATTTGTTTGTATAAAAATTTTTGGTGTTGCAATCTATGTTGGACATTGATGTGCGTAAACACCTAATTAATAGATGGACTTGAACGGTAGATCTATTATTTTGCATATTTACGCTGTTTTATCATAACAACTAAAATAATAGAGTTCGTAGAATAAATGTGGGAAAGCTTTTTAATCGCAAGGTCTTGTGATAGTGAGATAAAAGTTTTTGGCACTTATTCTTAAATTGTACCTAGCCGTAGCAATAAGAAAATACGGATATTGTTATTGTAGATAGACTGGCATGTGTAGCATCTCTTTCTTAAAAAGAAAGTAACTGATCTCACAGGTTAGAATGTGGAGACATTCAGATAGACACGTGGATGCTTCATTAGTGGAACAAGCATCTGGATGACCCGCCTAGAGATACTACATTGATAGTTATCCTTGCGTTAGTGGTTGATCTCTAATGCGCGGTGTGGAATTGGTCCTTTGACTTGAGAATACTATAGAACCTTATATAAGGATGGCTTTGTTTTGGCGGACATTGAAGGACACTCTAACCATGGGTTGACTGGAAATGTCGTACGGGTATAGTGAGAGATGCATGAAGGTTGTGAGTATTCAATAAAGGATTCATCACTCCTGGATAACGGGAGATTATAACCTGCATTTCGTCCAATCAAGTTGATATAAAAACCTTGGCCAAGTGGGATTGAGAGATTGAAAAGAGTTTTCAATTACAATCATTGATTTAATCAACGTTGAGTTGAGAGCGAACAACATGGTTGGTTGAATGAGATTGACGTGAATCCATATCTTTGAACCGCTTGGGTTATATTGATGAAATGATTATAATTCCACGGTAACCGCATATATAAAGGTTACGTCATTGCCACATGACTTATCTCGCCACATGGATTGCCATGACACATTGCTAGATGTCAATCATGGATGACAATATGGGTCAATCGATCTAGGTGAATCGATGATAAATTGAAATAGGGATTTCACTTTATCCTATCTTGATAAGATTAGAATAGTGACACCATGACGTTTGCCATCGTGGGTGGGAGCCTGATGGATCACACACAAAGTCAAGTACTCGTATCTTGAATTGGACCTTGTCCAAGTGGAAGAATGTTAGTTATGGTGTACAAGGCCCAATAGTTGGACCAGGTTAAGTTGTCTTGGGGCTTAAGAAATCCCAAATCCAATAGGTCTATTAGAAACCTATAAATAACCCACTGGTGTCCCATAATTGATGAAAGTGATTGTCTCTTAATTCTCTATACGTACTTAGCTAGCACTAAGATTAAGAGAGGGTATCCCACTACGAAGGTGTTCGTAATTCAAGAAGACTCTTGGCGTGTGGATCACCATTGGAGGTCGGAGATTGGACAGCTGTGGAGACGAAAGAACAAACGAGAGATTCGCCTTGAAATCCGCTTCTATATCGGTAATCTCTAATCATAGATCTCACCTAAGAAACAAGTAGATCCGATTTTGAGTTTCCTATTTTGTATTCTATTGTGCATGATTTAATTGGGCAATTCCTAAAAGCACACAGTCAAATGCTACCCTGGCTCTTTTAGGGTATGTTTGATTCACAACAAATTTTTAAAAAAATTCTCTTCCCCCTTTTCAACAATATACACACTTACTATATATTTTTTAATATATTATCTCTCATTTTCAACTACACAATTTACAGGCAATTCGAGTAAACAAAACTTACTCAAAATTTATTGTGAATCAAACGTACCCTTAATTTCAAGTTGGCAAACCATGCACTCGTGTATGCGACTCATGTTTTACCAAGAAAATAAAATTTGTATCCCAGGCTCGAATGACTTCAAATGACATTTTTGAACTATTTTGAGCTTCTGGAATCAATTAAAACTAAGGTTTTGCAAATTTTTTTAATTTTTGGACTTTGAGAATATGAAATTAAACAAAAGTCAACTAAAAATATGAAAATACAAACTACCATGCAAAACTAGACTCTAAACACATAGATAAACTTAAAAATGATAATAAAACTTAAAGACAAATACGAGAATGGGCTGTGTCCACCAAGCACTTCATTTATAGTCTAAAGCTCGACTCTTCTCCATGATAGCTCAAGGTGGTTGTCTTTGGCTCTTGCACTCCTTGCAACTACTGGGTTTTCATACTTCCACCTTTCCCTCAATTTTGTCAAACTATTTTCCACTTTGGGGGCGATCTCATGCCCTTTTTCCATATTTTCCCCTTTTTTTGCAGTTAAGCTCTATGACATGTGTTGATTCTTCTAATTTGAAGCCCACTTGGGGATTTGGGGTGCTGATGTTGATTTTAGGATATTTAAACTTCCTAATCACCATCCACCTATAAGAGAACTATCTCAGCCTCTACACCAATCAAAGCTTGGCTCGTGGCTGGGAATGGTCTCGCAAGTATAACTAGGATTCTGCTATCTTTCTCCATATCAAGTACAATGAAGTGTGCAGGGAAGATAAACTTTTCCACCTTTACCAAAACATCTTCAACCACGTCATATGGATGTTGAAAAGATTGATCTGCTAGCTGAAGAGTCACATTGGTGGGTTTTCACTCTCCTAGTCCAAGTTTCCGATAAATGGACACATGCATTAGATTGAAACTTGCTCCAAGATCACATAAAGATTTATTAAAACACAAATCAGCAATAATACAAGGGAAAGAGAAAGTCCTTGGATCATTTAAGCTTAGGTGGCAATTTGTTGAGCAAGATTGCTCTGCACTCTTCAGCAAGTGCAACTGTTTCGAAACCCTCAAGCTTCTTCTTCTTCTTTGATACCATCAGTTTCATGAACTTGAGGTAGAGGGGCATTTGAGCCAAAGTTTCAGCGAAGGGGATATTAATGTGAAGTTTCCTGAAAATATTAACAAACTTTTACAACTGCTGATCCTCCTTATGCTTTTTGAGCCTCTATGGGAATAGAATAGGTGATTTCCCATTCGCTTCTGGTTTTCCCTTTTCCTCAATCACCTCATTTTCCCCATTTTTTTTCTATTTCTTCTTAAGACCGCTTTTTCACATTGATTTTTGAGAGCTCTTTTCCACAACGCCTAGTAATAGCCATTACCTGCTCTTTTGGATTAACATTGATATTGATTGGTAAACTCCCAGATGGCCTACTAGAGATTGCAATTACTATCTACCCCATTCAAGTCTCAAAATTCGGTATTGAAGCCTACTGATTTTGGAGAGTTATCTCGGTTTTCTTATAAACTAGTCAGTCCTCTCCATATAGGCCTCAGTTCTTTCCACAAATTTTCCAAGCATCTCCTCAAGACCTGGCATCTTCTCAGTATGGTGAGACGAACTCATTTAAGGTGCACTAACATTCTGAACATCCCGATATGATAGGTTCGCGTGTTGATGCCATCTTTGGTTATAAAGGCTCAAGTATGGGTTACCCATGTATAAAATCAACGATAATTGCTGTTGTGCTAGAATGGGACACTCTATTCTATTATGGTTTGCTCCACACTCTTCACAAAATGGTGGTCAAGATTGTATTGCATTCATCGGTAGGGTGATGTCTACTTTAACGGCTAAATTTCCCAATTTAACAGATAAAGCGATAATAGGATCCACCGCATGAATTCTATAAGGTCTACTATTATTTGTCCTTTAAGATGCCCATATAGAAAAATTATTTTCTATCCTTTCGAATAGCTCGATTGCCTCAACGATAGTCTTGTTGAAGATTGGCATATTTGATGAAGAATCAACTAGAATTTTGTATGACGAAAGCAACCTTAAGTAGACTGATCCCATGGTAAGGCCATTTCCTTAGCATACCCTTGAACATCTACCATGCTTCATCAAATGACTCAGAGTCATATTGTTGGAAAATTTATATATCGTATCTCAACTTAACAATCTTGATTGGAGGGAAGAATTTAGTGCAAAATTTCTAAGCTAAGTCATTCGAAGTAGTAATGCTGCCAATGGGCTAGGAATCTAAGCAATCCAATGCACGATCGGAAGAGTGCGAGCAAATAGCCAGAGTTTGTTAGCATTACCTAAAATCCCTTGATATTTGAACTGCTGGTATATCTCTAAGAACTAAGAGATGTACTGATGAGGGTTTTCATCGACAAGAGCATAGAATGGGTATGCATTCGGAAGGAGATTGATCACATCGGTCCTAAATTGGAAGTTAGCTTTCCTAAATGAAGGATAAACAATGCTAGATTAGCTCTGAATAATCTGTGTGTCATGAAATCGCCAACTACCATGTTATTCTCAACAACTGTTTCGTCTTCTCGGTAACCATTATTAATGACTGAATTTCTCTTTCTCCTACCATTTCTTCCTATTTTTGGTATATTTATCCATTTCTCTAGCTTCTCTTAGTCTACGATGAAAGGTACGCTCGATCTCTGGATCAAATTCGAGACGTTGACCAAGCCTTGCACTTATGATGACCCAAAACGATGTTTTAATCTACCCATCTATTAACTAAACACTTTAAGGTAAATTACAACTCAAAATGTTTGATTGTTGTACATAGAATTTCCAATTACAATATTCCTAACACGCTCTCCCTTTGGCATTTTGTGACATAATCAAGCGACCTATGCATGGGCAACCTAACCTACCAACTAAACTACCACTTATTCTATACCAAATCTTGTATAACTTCAACGGTACTTGTAATCGACAAAACAAATACTTGAACACCAATGTAACGCATAGTGAAATTCAGAATTAATAATAAAAGCTAGTAGTTAGTAAAAAGTAAAAGAACGCAACTCTGGCATTCTGTGACAAAATCAAGCAACCTATACATGGGCAACCTAACCTATCAACTAAACTACCACTTTCTCTCCACTAAATTTTGTATAACGTTAGTGGTACCTGTAATCTAAAAAACAAATACTTGAACACCCAATGTAATGGCATAGTGAAATTCATAATTAATAATAGAAGCTAGTAGCTAGTAAAGAAGAAAAAGAACACAACTTTACTCACACACACCAAAAAATGTAAAGTCACTTTCATAGTGTAAATCTAATACTAGCATCAGATATTAAACGAAGAGAAACCAGGAAAAAACTGAATCATTATGCTACGTATTCTCGCCCTCACTAAAACAAGGTAATCTCCTCATGTTTGCAAGTTGCATGTATCAAATCACACTGTCTCATCCTATCAAACCACACTATCTTTCCCTTTTTGCCACAATTGGCAAAGGACCAAATAAGTGAATCAAGAGACAGCATGGTCAAGTGTATCCCAAGGAGTAAAGTGCATGCAGAACTAGTAATGTAAATCAAAGAAAATGGAGAGAAAATGAGTGGAGATAAAAAGAAATACTGGCAGGTTGTGAGAGTCAACATCACTGAACATGGACAAACCAAAACCTAGCCAACAACAAATGACCATCTCCCGACAGAGTCTAAATCAATTGTCATGAACTTATGTGTGTAAAAGTTTCACTAAAAACCTATGAGCTTGACTCAACCTTAAATTTGTGTGAAGGAACATGCAAAGAACACTAAGTTTATAAGAAGTTATATTTTAACCAAATTCTAGGTTATCTTAGCCTAGCCTCATTCTCTTAAGCTTTTTATAGGACCCATGTAAAAAGATTTAGATCGGCGGCTCCCAGACCAACTGGCCTTAGGGTACCAGACATTAAAATACCCCCTTGGAACTTACTAACTCGAGTCAAATAGGCTACAAAGTGAGGCACAAAATTAAGCACATTATTATAAATTCAAAATTCACATATCCAGACTTCTTCCCCATAAGCTTTCTAGATGCCCCATGTAGCGAGATTTAAACCGATAACTCCAAAACTAGATGGTCTTATGGTGTTAGGTTTTAAAGGGTTATAGGCTTAATCACCCAAGAGACCTCAGCTACGAAGAGAAGTATATGAATAAACAAATATCTGATAGTCATTAATTATTATCTTTTGATCATTTTTCCATTTGCAATTCTCATTCACCCAATGACTGCTACTCCAAATGTCACACATGTGGTAAATCTCACCCACATAAGCTTAATGTGTGTAGTGAAGATAAGGCATGAACTCATCTCAAGTAAACCTAAATCGATGGGAATTCTAGTCAGCAACCCATGATTGACTCAGATCTAGTGCACCACTCATCAGTTTAGAAGATTCATAAAACTATGCCAACAAATGAAATGAAATAAAACAAGAATATTTATTATCGTTTTCCATTAAAAAAAATTGAAACAACATTGCAGGAAGGTCAAGGAAAATGCATGAAAGAACATTAAAAAAATTTTAAAATAGGCAAAGCATGCAATGAATGATAAAATCAATGTAACGTACATGCATTCTCTAAACCTATAATCAACAGGATACACCTGAACCAATATCTTTCCTCGCCTCACCACAGTGGTCAGGGAGCTCATTCTTTCTTACCCACACCTG
Source organism: Jasminum sambac (assembly GCA_018223645.1). NCBI lineage: Eukaryota > Viridiplantae > Streptophyta > Magnoliopsida > Lamiales > Oleaceae > Jasminum > Jasminum sambac. The sequence goes on from CP073640.1 coordinate 30,522,396, forward strand.
TTTGGTTCAAGTAGTCAACGTAGTCAAATTGCCTACAATTTCAGTCAGTTGGCTAGCCTGCTTCACTAGCTCTCTAACCTAACTTGGGTTATCAACATGAATAGGTCTGGTTAGAAGTTGTCAACAATTAAACGATATGACCTAATTTCGGATGGTGATGGATGGTAAGGACAAATTTAGGTGCTGCGAAACAAATTTAGTTGTTCACTCAGCTTAAACTTAGGAAGAGTGGAATTCTTACATCGAGAATTATTCCCAGGCTTTGCAGTGCTAGCAGAAACAGTGTTCTTGCGGTTTAGGAATCAAAGAACCTTTATTTTTAAAACTATGACCCTCTTTGCTACTAGCAAGCTTGCCCAAGCCTAAAATACAGTCTAGTTTCTTAGTACTACTAGAAAATGTTTTGATTTGAGCATTGCAGCCTCTAACTACTATTTGAGGGCTTTAACAATGCATTCTGGACCTTCTTTTTCTCTTCTCACCCCTCGTAGGCTCTTCTGAGTTTCTTCTAATTCAAAAACTAGCCTTTGTTTATCTACCTCAACCTAATTCGACTTCTTAATAGTAGCTTTGTTAACCTTCTTAAGTCTCAAAGTCTCCTCAAACAGCTGCTCATACAACTCCTCTAGACTCTCCTCACCCGACTTCTCACCTGAGGCGCTAGACTCCTCTACCTTATCATTCTCAATAACCTCAGTCACTCTGGCAGAGAAGGCAATGTCTGTAGAACCCCCCCAACTGAAACTCTCCCCACTAGATTTAGCATCTAACAGTGTGGTGTTCATTGCTTTTCCATTGTCTTTCAGGTAGGTGGGTTACTGTGATCTAATATTCCCAAAGTCCTGACATTCGTGATACCTCATGGACCGAGCCTTACTATGGATATCCCTAGACTTCTTCTTATAGTGTTTTTCTTTTCTATACTTGCTAGGGAAAGTCTCAAATTGTATAGATTTCTTATTTTTCAAGAGCACTCGTTTGAATTCCTTGATGAGATAAGCCATCTCCTGACCATCACTATCTTCACTAGAAGCGTCCTTTCTATTGTTTTTCACACTCTTTAAAACAATGGACTTTTCTTTCTTAGGTTGTTCTAAAGTCATCTCATAAGTCTAGAGGGATCCTACAAGCTCATCTATCTTGATGGTGGGTAAATCCCTACTCTCCTTCTAAGGCAATAACGTTGGGCGAAAACGTTCTGTGATATATCTAAGGGCTTTCCTAACAATTTTAGCCTCTTGGATTCTCTCACCTAGGTTGAAACTGGAGTTGACTGTGTCACTCAACTTAGAATAGAACTCATCAATAGTTTCGTCTTCTAATATCGTGAGTTCTTTATACCTAGTGGTCAACATTTGAAGCTTGTAGTTCTTAACAATTTTTGTTCCCGCATGGGTAGTTTCTAAAATATCCCAAGCTTCCTTACAAATCTTGCACATAGAGATTCTTCTAAATTCTTTAAGAGACACGATCATAAAAATAGCACGTATCTCCTTACTATTGAAACTGTAGCCCTCTCTTTATGTGGTGGTCCATTTTGAGACCTCTATAGGAACTACCATATTGTCAATAGTTTCATGAGGAGTAGTCCAACCCTTTCCAATAAGCATACTTCAAACCGTCGAAGTAAGAAGGCGCATTGAGAGATTGACTAGCCATATCAATTGAACGAACAACAAAAACAAGCAAATGAGTAAAATAACTAAAGCACAAGCATAAATGATTGTTTAAAAATTTTTAAAACGCACCAATTCACAACTATAAATAGAAAAAAATGCAATTTTGAAGGTCTAAACTAGGGAATTTGGCCAAAATACATCTTTGTTCAGGAGAAAAGCTGCTGACTTTGATTTGTTTGGTCGTTTCTAGTAAAAAATCACTACTAATATGCAAAATAATGGAGACTTCAAAAAAATAGCAAATTCAACACAAAATTGGGTCAAATCAAAATTAGCCTATACCAATTGAAAAATAGTTTACAGTAGTTGACCCAATCGATTATATAGATTATCACAATTATTCATTAAATTAAAGCATTTAGTCAAAAGCAACTAGACATTCAAAGCAATAAAACATATGAAGAACAAAAAGAAAATGATGATGGAGGAAACCCACTAAAGAACTCTTCAAATGGTAAAAACCACCGGGGTGAACTCCTGCGAAAATCTACTAGAAAGAGATTAACTTGCAAATGATTAAAGTTAACGTAGCCTAATCCCAAGCCTATAAACCTCGACAAACCTCGTCGCGTTGTGCCTGCAGCACCTTCTGAAACTTCAGAGCCTCCTTCCTCACAAATGGATCTTCAATTAGGCTGAAACTTTAACCACCTTGCCAATCTTCATAATTCTGACAAGGCTATTTGGTAGAGAATTTAGGTTTTGTATTTTTCAATGGGAAATTGTTAATCTAAGAATTGAAACATCATAGGCCAATAGCAATCTAATGTTTGGAGAGAGTTTAGGATTTTATTTTATTTTTTATTTATTTATTTTTGGTATTCAATAAGCTCTCAAAACTATGTATGTCTAAAGTGGCTGCAAAATTGTATAGATATAGGTTGGGAAAACACATAAAATAGGCCAGATTCACGAACTGGGCCAAGCCGGATAACGCGGGCAGCTCAAGCGGACCATGGGATGCTCAAGCACTTCTTGAGTGTTCGGCCTTCGATGGATTTACTTGAGCGGATTTCCAGCAGGCCCAACCTCTTGAAAGTGGTTAAGCGGATCTCTAGCAGACTTTTGCGTAGATGCATCCAAACTGACCCTGACACGAAGTTCTAATCTATCCATCTATTAATTAAGAAAGGCAAGGTAAATTACAGCTTAAAACGTTTGATTTTTGTGCATGGAATTGCAAATTACAATATTCCTAACTCCTTTGGCAACTAGAAAGGCTCCATACTATGAGATAGAGCCATTGGAATGTCTCTTAATTTTATAGATCCAATGATATTCGACTAAATTTTTTGAAGGTAAAGGCAGGACAATTGTCCAAGTTTTGTTGTGCCGAAGGCTGAAATTTCACCATCCATCACTTGATGCAAGTAGGCACACTTGTGGGCTAATTTAAAAGTGTGTGGTTCGATTTGAGAGTAGTCAAAAGCGAGAGACCTATAATAATCAAATTTTTTCTGTTTAAAATTCTGGTTCTATGCAAGAGTAAACAGTTAATTTGGGCTTTGCAGCACAGTGAGAAAATGTGATGGGCCCAATGACAGTGTAGTATATGAAGCAGAAGAACGAGATGCAAAGGGAGACAGTACACAATTTTTATGTGGATAACGAACGAGAGGGACAGCAGAAAACTACAACTGAAGGAGATGAAGCTGTTGCAATCGACGGTGCAATTTGAGTGGCAAGAGGTAGTGATGGCATCGGTGAGGTAGACTGAACCAAGGAAAGAGATGTATGGCTGACTTTTCAAGGTTGGGGAAGAAGAAAACTTGCATATGCAAGCTTGGATGTAGAAAGAGTACAGTGAAGTAAATGAATATAATCTGCTTAAGGAAACTTATTAGTTTCTAAAGAAGTATATGTTAAAAGTGGAGCCAAACGTGGCCTTGTTTTTTGGTCAATAATTGTGGCTACAAATTAGTGCAATTATGACAAACATGCCCAAGTCAAATATGGTGGCTAGGAAGATTTGGGGAAAGATTTCTTGGTTGTTGGGACACGGATGGAAAGGAAGGAAATGTGGTGGAGTGGTTAATTAGCATTTATTTAATGCTAATTATTACATTTTTGCCATTGAAACGTGCCTATAAATTGAGGCATTCTCCGATAATTTCCATCACACCACAATTGAGTGCATTCTCAAAGAGTGAGAGATAAAGAGAGTAGTGAGAGGTTAGAGAGAAAATGGTGAGTTTCTCCTAATACTTGTTGTATCGCCTTTATCTAGTGGATGTGTATTTTCTCCTATTATAAGAGAGACGTTATTATCAATTGTACTCTCCTTATATTAGAAATAAGTTGTTGTAATCCTTTTGTCGATAGTGAAATTCTTCTACCGTTTGTCCGTGGTTTTTACCCCGAATTAATTTGGGGGTTTTCCACGTAAAATCTGGTGTTTCTTGTTTTTTTTCATTTCTACTTCAATTGTAATTGTGTGTCCAGTTCCACAACAGATCCTAACAAGTGGTATCAAAGCTTTGGTTGTGATTTTTCATTAAATTCTTAGTATGCTCTGTAGTTGCAGCATAGACTGATCTTCCACATCAGAAATGATTTTTTGAGAAAATCACTAGATCTATAGCCGCGTTCGTGCTAACATCAGATCTAGTTAGTGGAAAACAGGCATCTATAAAAATGGCGACGACATATGAAATAGAGAAATTTAATGGGAATAATTTCTCATTATGGAAAATGAGAATAAAAGCAGTATTGAGAAAAGATAACTGCTTGGCGGCAATTGGAGAAAGGCCCGACGATATCACTGATGATAAATGGAGCGAGATGGATGGCAATGCTAGACGGAGTATTGTCAAGTTTATCGGAGAAAAAGACAGCAAAAGAGATTTGGGATACTCTCACAAAATTGTATGAGGCCAAATCACTACACAACAAGATCTTCTTGAAGCGGAAGTTATACACCCTTCAGATGATGGAGTCAATTTCGGTGATAGACCACATCAACACCCTGAACACTCTATTTTCACAGCTTTCAACAATGGGGCATAATATAGAGATGGGTGAACGTGCCGAAATTCTACTTCAAAGTCTACTTGATTCGTATGATCAACTCATCATCAATTTGACCAACAATTTGGAGATACTAGTCTTTGACGATATTGCAGCTGCGGTTCTTGAAGAAGAAACTCGGCGCAAAAATAAAGAAGATAAGCTAGGGAACTCACAACAGGCTGAAGTTTTAACGATGGCGAGAGGTAGATCAACGGAACGTGGCCCCAGTGGGAGTCAAAATCAGAGTAGATCAAAGTCGAGAAGTAAGAAAAATGTCAAGTCATCACTGTGGCAAGAAGGGGCACTACAAAAGGGAGTGTTGGCAGCTCAAGAAGATTGAGGAAGCAAAAGGAAAAAGGCATGAGACATTAAATGCTCAGGGTTGTGTAGCGAATACATCGGATGAGGGCAAGATATTATACAGTGAAGCAACGACAGTTGTTGAAGGCAGAAGAAGGTTCACCGACGTGTGGCTTTTGGATTCAGGAGCTACATGGCATATGACCCCTATGAGAGAATGGTTCAACCAATATGAACCTATCTAAGGAGGATCTGTGTTTATGGGTAACGATCATGCCTTGGAGATTGCTAGTATTGGTACCATCAAATTGGTGATGTATGATGGTACTGTTCGCACCATCCAGGAGGTACGACATGTGAAAGGTCTGAAGAAAAATCTATTGTCTCTTGGACAATTAGATAGTATTGGGTGTACAACTCATATTCATGATGGGATCATGAAGATTGTTGAAGGCGCGCTTGTGGTGATGAAAGTAGAAAAGATAGCAGCAAATCTGTACATGCTTAAAGGTGAAACACAACAAGAAGGAGAAGCGTCAACTGCGACGGTGAATTTGGGAGAAGACATGATGATGATGTGGCACCGTAAACTTGGCCACATGTCTGAACGAGGTTTGAAGATTCTCTCAGAAAGAAAGCTTCTTCCGGGGCTCAAAAATGTATCTTTACCATTTTGTGAGCATTGTGTTACTAGTAAGCAGCACAGATTGAAGTTCAGCAGTTCGACTGCTAGAAGTAAAGCTATACTTGACTTGGTTCACTCTGACGTTTGGCAAGCACCGGTTGTGTCCCTAGGATGTGCCAGATAGTTTGTATCATTTATTGACGATTACTCCAGGAGATGTTGGGTGTATCCAATTAGAAAGAAGTCAGATGTGTTTGAAGTTTTCAAAATCTTCAAAGCGCGGGTTGAACTTGAATCTGAGAAAAAGATCAAGTATTTGAGCACAGACAATGGAGGAGAATATACTGGCGATGAATTTGATAGCTTCTGTAAACAAGAAGGCATCAAAAGGCAATTTACGGTGGCACACACTCCACAACAAAATGGAGTAGCAGAGCGGATGAACAGAACCTTGTTAGAAAGGACAAGAGCGATGTTGAGAACTGCAGGGTTGGCCAAATCATTTTGGGCTAAAGCAGTCAAGACCGCCAGTTATGTGATCAATCGGTCACCATCAACCGCAATTGATCTAAAGACTCCTATGGAGATGCGGACGGGAAGCCCAGCTGATTATTCTCGCTTGCATACGTTTGGAAGTTCTGCGTATACTATGTACAACGCCCAAGAAATATCGAAGCTAGATCTAAAATCCAGAAAATGCATTTTCTTGGGATATGCTGATGGTGTAAAGGGGTATCGCCTGTGGGATCCCACTGCCCACAAGGTTATAATCAGCAGGGACATTGTATTTGCAGAAGATAAGGTGCAAAGTGATGATAGCATTTCAAAGGAGAAACCAGAGACTACTGCAGTTCAAGTTGAAGATCAACTAGAACAAGAAGTTCTCGATTCTTCTGAAGCAGTACCAAAGCATGAAGAACAAGAGCAAGCTGAGTTTGTGACTCCACAAGTTAGACGATCAACTCGGGAGAGAAGAGGACCAGCTTGGCACTCAAATTATATTATGGAGGGTAATATTGCGTACTGTCTACTAACAGAGGATGGGGAGCCATCGACTTTCATGGAGGCTATAAAGAGTCAAGATGTTTCTCTGTGGATGACAGCAATGCAATAAGAAATGGAAGCTCTTCATAAAAATAAAACTTGGGATCTTATTCCACTGCCACATGGAAGGAAAGCCATCGGAAATAAATGGGTCTACAAGATCAAACGAGATGGCAATGACCAAATGGAGCGGTATCGTGCTAGATTGGTGGTGAAAGGATTTGCTCAGAAAGAAGGTATTGATTTCAACAAAATATTTTCTCCTGTTGTTCGAGTGACAACAGTTCGAGTGGTTCTGGCGATCTGTGCTACATTTGATTTGTACTTGGAGCAGTTGGATGTGAAAACTGCATTTCTTCATGGAGAACTTGAAGAAGAAATTTTTATGCTCCAACCAGATGGTTTCGAAGAAAAAGGAAAAGAGAACTTGGTTTGTAGGTTGAACAAATCTCTATACGGTCTCAAACAGGTGCCGAGATGTTGGTATAAGAGATTTGATTTCTTCATCACGAGCCTTGGATACAACAGATTGAATGCAGATCCTTGTATCTATAACAAGAGATTTGGTGATGGTGATTTCATTATCCTACTGTTGTATGTTGACGACATGTTGGTAGCAGGCCCCAACAAAGATCGTATTATAGAATTGAAGGCTCAATTGGCTAGGGAGTTTGAAATGAAGGACTTGGGACCAGCAAACAAGATTCTAGGGATGCAAATTTACCGAGACAGAAATAATAGGAAGATTTGGCTTTCTCAGAAGAATTACTTGAAGAAAATCTTGCGACGCTTCAACATGCAAGATTGTAAGCCAATCTCTACCCCTCTTCCTATTAATTTCAAGTTATCCTCAAGTATGAGTCCTAGCAGTAAAGCGGAGAGGATGGAGATGTCTCGAGTGCCGTATGCATCAGCAGTGGGTAGTTTAATGTTCGCTATGGTTTGTACAAGGCCAGACATTGCACAAGCAGTAGGAGCAGTTAGTTGGTACATGGCGAATCTTGGTAGAGAGCATTGGAATACTGTGAAGAGGATCCTGAGACATATCAAGGGTACCTCAGATGCTGCATTATGTTATGGAGGATCATACTTTATTATCAGAGGCTATGTTGATTCGGATTATGCAGGTGATCTTGATAAAAGCAAATCCACCACAGGTTATGTGTTTACTCTTGTTGGGGGAGCATTGAGTTGGGTTTCGAAACTGCAGTCTATCGTGGCTACGTCAACGACGGAGGCAGAATACGTGGCAGCTACACAAGCCAGCAAAGAGGCAATGTGGTTGCAAATGTTATTGGAAGAGTTTGGGTACAAACATGAGAAGATTACTCTATTTTGTGACAGTCAGAACGCTTTGCATTTGGCAAAGAATCCAGCATTTCATTCAAGGACGAAGCACATTCGGGTTCAATATCACTTTGTTCGTGAAAAGGTGGAAGAAGAAAGTGTGGATATTCAGAAAATCCATACGAAAGACAACCTAGCGGATATGTTTACAAAGCCGATCAACAATGACAAATATTTTTGTATCAATCTTCTATTGGCCTAGCAAAAACGTAAGCAGTATGGGCATTGCAAGCATAGAAAGGATTGAAGGGTTACTTGGAATACCCCACATTTTCTCCAAGTGGGAGATTGTTTAAAGTGGAGCCAAGCGTGACCTTGTTTTTTGGTCAATAATTGTGGCTACAAATTAGTGCAATTATGACAAACATGCCCAAGTCAAATATGGTGGTGAGGAAGATTTGGGGAAAGATTTCTTGGTTGTTGGCACACGGATGGAAAGGAAGGAAATGTGGTGGAGTGGTTAATTAGCATTTATTTAATGCTAATTATTACATTTTTGCCATTGAAACGTGCCTATAAATTGAGGCATTCTCCGATAGTTTCCATCACACCACAATTGAGTGCATTATCAAAGAGTGAGAGATAAAGAGAGTAGTGAGAGGTTAGAGAGAAAATGGTGAGTTTCTCCTAATACTTGTTGTATCTCCTTTATCTAGTGGATGTGTATTTTCTCCTATTAGAAGAGAGAGGTTATCGTCAATTGTACTCTCCTTATATTAGAGAGAAGTTGTTGTAATCCTTTTGTCGATAGTGAAATCCTTCTACCGTTTGCCCGTGGTTTTTACCCCGAATTAATTTGGGGGTTTTCCACGTAAAATCTGGTGTTTCTTATTTTTCTCATTTCTACTTCAGTTGTAATTGTGTGCCCAGTTCCACAACCGATCCTAACAGTATATATTTAAGAAAAACTTACCATAAGCATTGAAAATGAATTCAAAACTCGAAATTGAAACTCAACACAAACCTTCAATAATGATCAAAATTTCATGACCAATAAGTAATTCGAAGACACTAAACATATCAAGAATTGCATTATATCGAAGAAAATTTCTACATTATTAGAGCTATGAACGTGTACAAAATTCAAAAGAACAATAAAAGGCACAAATAGTTTCAAATTTAACTAATGCAGGAAAAAGTTAAAGTGCTCGAAGAAGGATTAATTTACCGTTTGATAAAATCTCTCCTCTTGTAGATTTTTTTTATAAAATTCATAAAGTTGACGTGAAATAAAACACCACGAGAAAGGCGGTAGCATTGTCGACTAAACTCTGCAAATAAAATAGAGTCAATATAAGACTTCTACTACACAATAATATACCAAAAAATCACCTCATATTCTTACTTAGAAGGATCAAAAATGAAAATTCCTGCTTTTTCAGTCAGTCCGTAAAGATCTTCCATAATGCCCTTATATTTCTTCTGGCCAAAAATGATTGTTTAGATCTAACCGGTTGGTTCAACTAGGTACCGACCAGACTGAACAACTGATATGGTAAAATTAAAAAATCCGACCAAAACCGGTCAAAAAATCCGTTTAAATCCATTTACTTAAATAAATTAAAATTATAAAAAAAAAGTGTGACTACCATATTAACTGTAAAATGCTTTTTTTTAATTTAATAATTTTGTCTTGCTCAATAAAATTTTATAAAAAAATCCATTGTCAATAAGTTTGTGCTAGTTTCCGATGTGGGAATAGCGAGATCCTGACATTTGTCATTTGGTTCGTAGTTGTATGCTGCTTTGAAGTGATTTATGTCATTTTTTTCCTTTTTAGGGAAAGTTAGGGATTTTATTATTTGTGTTTGATTGCTGCTTTATATATTTTCATGTCTAATTAGACATACAGATTGAATTTGAAGGAACTAGAACTAAACAATAATGAGTTAAAATGGCTGCTTTATCAAAATCTTGTCAAGCTTTTTGGCGAGGCAAAGGTATGTTTATTTTCCGTAGGCATTATTAAATATATTCTTCATTATTCTTGGGATTTTGTATCCCCAGCAATTTATTTCTTCTAAAAGATTCATATTTCATTTGTGTTCTATTTCATGTCATTTTTCTTGTATTGCTATCTATTGGCTTATGAATTTTGAAAAACCTTAATTTGTGATTACTCCTGCAACTTTATGTATAATATAGTTGGAAGTATGCACTCTGCATATGCTTCTCGTTCCTCTCATCGTCAATTTATTGTACAGCTTCCCTTTGACACGGTGTTAAACAAAGGTTCTGGCAAGAATTGTTTACTAGTTGTATCGATGTGAAATTAGCATTTATAAGAAACTTAATGATTCATCACTCATTAGATTGTGGACGCATCTAGTGTCTTAAGGAGTTCTTAGTGGTTTATCAACAAATTATTAACTACTGTAGATGTATCTAATAGTGACTTCCTTAAAATTGCTATGGATAGTCCTATTCTTTGTTGGAAGCAATTGTATCAAAAATAAATATTGAGAGGGCCTTAATACTCTAAGGTTAATTATGTCATAGTACAATTAATTTCCAATAAGCAACGACAACTTAATAGTGCCGTTAGTCCAAAATGTGTAATATTTGGCGAGTATATAATGTTGGAAAGATTGTGGAAAAATTAGATAAATTATGATTGCATCAGTCTTAACATCTCCAAGAGAGAAAATCCATCTTAAAATTCCAGTTCAATGGAGTTGTATAATTTCTCACTGGAGTGTTGCATTTCCTTAGCATCAAGCCTTAACATCTCTAAGAGAGGAAATCGGCCTTTTTACAGAGTATATATTGGTTGTAGAGAACACAACAAATGTTGTGACAGTAGATAATATGTCAGTATATCTGTTCAGGATGATTCATACCTAGAAAGTTACATCAGCACAATTGGCGTCGACTTTGGTGAAAGTTTGAACTTGATTTCGATGATCTTTCATTAGGAAAAATTTTACACTCGCACTATGTTTCTACATCTACAATACTTCAAAGGGGAGAATAGGTTGGAAACTTTTGAGTTTCCCTTTTTTCCTTCTCATTCCCTTATTATCTTCTACGATTGCCACCAGCCCTTTTGATCTAGCCCTTTTGAATTCTAAATTGTTGGACACCAATTAGTGCTTGAACTCATCGTTCTAACTTCTCGCCCAAAACCTGCATTCTCCATCTAAAACTTTACAAACTTCTAATTGTCATCATCCCTTCTGAATTACTTTCTGCCACAAACCAAAACCACAATGAAGCCCTCACTCCGGCCTCGTCATGTCGCCATTTGAAACTTCACGTAATGGCTGAAGCCACCCATGTGTTGTTGATTTAATTTTGTTAAATATTTATAGAACATAATGTAAGGTTTTAATCGAACATGTGGGCTCATATATGTAATTATTGTGTATTAAATTAAAGGCTATCATATTTGGTTAAGCCCGTTTAAAGTGATCTAATAAGGTTTCATATATTGGGCTTTTATGCATCAATTAAAGTGTGGGCTTTATATATGTAGATACTAGGCCCAGGGTTCCTAATTCTATGATGGGGCTGAATTAGGTTAACGGGCCGTTGTATATATGTATATATACGGTTATGGTCCCCAGGTCACATGCGATTGTTCATTCTTTTCTGACTCTCCATCATCAGAGAGAAATAAAGAGCCGCTTGTTGACTTGGAAGATCAAAACCACGGGATTCCAATATCACAGGCACAATGGCTGATTCAGGTACACTTCCGTTCTAATTTGTGTGTATTCTTGATGATCCAACATGATAGATCCGGGTTTATAGAGGAAATATATGCCCACAAGTGGTATCAGAGCTCATCGTTGTTGGATTATTGGGGATTAGGTTAAAGTTTTCTTCGTGGTTAATATACACGAGCAGGCTATTCATGTGATTGCACGTATTAAAGCTGCCTCGACAACTGTGCAAATATGTAACCAAATTCGCAATTCGTGAATCATGACATTGGGCTTTGAGGTTGCTGTATACATGTATATATCACGTATGGAACAAAATAGTCATGATAAATCCATTCTTGAATTGATTTCAAATCTGCACATCACATATATTTTTGACATATACATACACAACGTACACATATACAGATCCGTATGTATATATCATGGTCAATATAGATATGAATATTCGATTCGTATGCTTACATGAATTGAATCCGTATATTTGCATCCATTTTAGATTGTGTATATATCTTGGTTATGCATTTATCGATCTAGAGATCGCCATGTTCGGATTTGTAGAATTGTTTATGGCTTCAGTCGAACTCCTTTTTTTCGGATCGAGTTTTCTTTTTAAACTGAAAATTTAACAAAAAAAGGGGGGATTTTTGAACTTGGGTTGTCGGCGGGTGGAAGCCGCCGCTTACTAAATTACAGCGGCAAAAGTCAACATGAGGCTAGGGTTTCATCGGCTATGGACACAGGGACCTCGGCTGGGAATTAGACAAATCCGAGGACCTGGGTTGCAATTTCAGGGTTTTTTCGTTAATTGCAGTTCAGGTCCCTGAATGTTGTTGGTGCGTGTAAGTTGGGCCGGTCAATTCCCTTTAGGCGGTCTCAGTCCCTAGGATTTTAAATCCGTTGATTTAAGTCCCCAACAGTCTTCAAATTCATTCATTTAAGTCCCTCCAGTTTTAAAATTGTTGATTTGAACCTGTAAGTTATAAGATTTAATAATTCAGTCCCTAAAGTTTGGAAATTATTCCATTTTGGGCCGTTTAAGTTTCAAATTTTGTAATTGTAGTCCCCAAAGTTTTAAAATTAATTAAATTGTTCCTAAAAATATTGAATTTTTAATTTTTGGCCAATAAAGTTTTTAAAATTGCAATTTCAGGCCCCTAAAGTTTCAAAATTCTTAATTTTGACCCCCAAAGTTCTGAATTATTAACTTATTAGACCCTTAAGGTTTCCAGAAGGCTTAAGTATGCAAATTAATTATTTTCTTCTCAAATTTTTGGTACTAAGGACTCTTTTGAAGAGGTGTAATATTCGAAAGTAAATTAATTGAAGCAACATGTTGCCAAAGAAACCTCTATTGTGGAAATTGATCAACTTAGAATATTAAAAGGTATTTGTGTGTGTATAATTCGTGCGAATATTGATCGGCCCAAAGGAAGGTTAATATTTGGCTAAATTACATACGCACCTGTGGTGATAATCATGTGGCAATTAGTTGGTTTAACGTGTGATCAATAAATCGGTCCAAAGAAAGGTTTATTGATTGACATGTCTTATTGCCGGTGTTTGATCACTACACCAAGAGTGCTACTTACAAATTGATATTTCTATCCAAAGATTAAATATTGATGTTGTGCTAGGCATCTTGTGATGAGCCCTACTGCTGTTTGAAAATTATTATTTGCATACTAACAACATTCATGTGAGCCATTTTAATTGTTCTCTATTCAGTTTCAGGTTCTGCTTCTAATATCTCTGCTAACATCAATTCCATTCCAATGCTCAATGGCATGAATTTAAAAGCATGGCAAGAGAACGTATTGATTGTTCTCGGAGTCATGGATCTGGACCTTGCTTTGCGGGTCGATCAACCTGCTGGACTCACTGATAAGAGTACCTCTGATGAAAAGAGGGAGATGGAAAAGTGAGAATGATCGAACCGCATAAGTCTAATGGTCATGAAGCATGCTATTCCAGAAGCATTTCGGGGCACCATGTCCGATCAGGTGACTACGGCTAAGGGTTTCCTTGAGGATCTCGAGAAGAGGTTTGCCAAGAATGAAAAGGCTTAAACTAGTACACTTTTGGCTAAACTTCTATCAATGAGGTATAAAGGAAAAGGAAACATCCGGGAGTACATCATGGAAATGTCTCACACTGCTTCAAAACTAAGGGCACTCAAGTTGGACCTGTCTGAAAGGTTTTTGGTGCACTTAGTTCTGATATCCCTTCCTGCACAATTCAGTCAATTCAAGGTGAGCTATAACTGTCAAAAGGACCCATGGTCCCTTAATGAGCTCATCTCCCATTGTGTCCAAGAAGAGGAGAGATTGAGGCAAGACAGAACAGAAAGTGCTCACATAGCCACCACCTCAAAGGACAAAAGGACCAAGAAAAGGAAAACTGATAAAGAAGCTGCGGTTACGACACCACAGAAGAAGCAGCATAAGGAACCAACTGAGGATGGTTGTTTCTTCTGTGGAGCTGCAGGTCACAGGAAGAAGAATTGCACCAACTATCACGCATGGCGTGCAAAGAAAGGTATTCTTCTTCATTTGGTTTGTTCTGAGGTTAATTTAACTTCAGTACCTAGACACACATGGTAGATTGATTCGGGTGTAACAACTCACATCAGTGTGTCTATGCAGGGCTGTCTGAGTTGCCGAAAACCAAGTGATGGTGAAAGATACATCTATGTTGGCGATGGCAAGACGGTGGAATCGGAAAATTTAGATTATTGTTGAGAACTGGATTTTATTTGGATCTTGATGAGACATTTGTTGTGCCATCTTTTAGACGAAATTTGATTTCTATTTCTGCTTTAGACAAATTTGGTTATTCTTGTTCATTTGGGAATGGAAAATTTAGTTTGTTTCATGATTCAAAATTGGTTGGTTTCGGTTCTCTCTCAAGTTACGATAATCTTTACTTAATTGATACAATTGCCTCCTTTAATGAATCCTTGCATATAAGTACTCAAGGTGTAAAGCGTAAATTAACCTGTGAGAATTCAGCCTCATTGTGGCACAAGAGATGAGGTCACATCTCCAAAAGGAGAATTGAGAGACTTGTGTCCGACCAAATTCTCGATCCCCTTGATTTTACAGACTTTGACATGTGTGTTAACTGTATAAAGGGAAAACAAACCACTAAAAGGAGATATCAAGCCAATAGGACATCAGACGTCTTAGAACTTATACATACGGATATTTGTGGGCCGTTCCCTATGGCTTCATAGAATGGTCAACAATATTTCATAACGTTCATAGACGACTTTTCAAGATATGGCTATATATATCTCATTCATGAAAAATCACAATCCTTGGATGTGTTCAAAAATTTTAAAGCCGAAGTTGAGAACCAACTCAGCAAAAGGATTAAAAGCGTCAGATCTTACCGTGGTGGTGAATACTATGGTAGATATGACGGTTCAGGTGAACAACGTCCAGGACCATTTGCTAAATTCTTAGAGGAATGCGGTATCATCCCACAATACACCATGCCTGGTTCACCCACTATGAATGGTGTTGCTGAAAGACGAAATAGAACGCTTAAGGACATGGTGAGGAGTATGATCACTCATTCTACCTCACCAGAATCGCTCTGGGGAGAAGCATTAAAGACCGCAGCATATATACTCAACAGAGTTCCAACTAAGGCAACTGATAAAACCCCATATGAGCTTTGGACGGGTAAGAAGGCTAGTTTGAAGCACTTACACATTTGGGGGTGTCCAGCTGAGGCAAGGCCTTATAGGCCAAATGAAAAGAAACAGGACGCAAGGACTGCCAGTTGCTATTTTATTGGATATTCTGAACGGTCCAGGGGCTACAAGTTTTATGATCCCACAAGTAAGACAATTTTTGAGACAGGGAATGCTCCGTTCTTTGAGGATGTTGAGTTTGCGGGGGGAGAAAGGGTTACAGACTTTGTCTTTGAGGAGGAATATGTTGAAATTCTTCCAATTTCCACTAACAATGATCAGGATCAGGTTTCTATCCCTGACGTTGTTCAAGATGCAACTCCGGATCAAGACAATGTCATATTATCTCCCTCTGAAGGCCAACAATGCTTGCTAATCCCAAGTGCAGGAGTCGCGTAGTAGTATAACTCGAAGTACGAGTGTCGTTCCACCAGGAGCAATGAGAAAGATCGCAAAATTACTATAAACTAAGAAAGTAAAATAATTAAAACAATTCAATTGAGAATATAATAATGAAATAAACGAACTTATATTGTAGTAAATTAATAAGAGAGAGATACTAAGGTGTCGGGGTTTCACCGTCAATTATTAATGCAATATTATTGATTCAATTATTTTCTTAAAACTTATTTAAGAATAAACATTGAAAAGATAATTTCAGTTAATGGTTGTTTACGAAATAAGCACAAATAATCTCTTATGGGATTAATTCAAGCATAAATTGTACTACGGCAACAACCTATCAAGAAATAATTCTATTGAAATTAAAATCAATCAATCGGGTCTTCACAACTTTAAAAGAATGGTTGTTTTTATAAAACAATAGGAAAAACGTGATTGAACCTATGAATTAGATTATTTAACAACCATCAATTATCTCAATAAACACACCCAATATTAAATTGACAATCCAATAACTAAATTTGCATAGAAATACTTGTCTAAAACAAATCAATAATACTACATAAATAATTTAGGTTTCTCCCCTAACCCTCGTTAGAATATTAGTTCCCCATTAAAAACAAATATAAAACAATAATTCAAAGGGAAGACTTGAAGAAAAAGAACCAAATTTCAATGGCAATTTCCGATGGCTTTCGCGTGTCTCGTCAATTTCTTATCTTCTCTCTCGTGTCCTCCTTTTTTTCGCCTCCTCCTCTCGTGTATGTATCTATCCTTTTTTATCAAAGAATGGGCCCACTAGTTAATTTAGGCTCAAGGCCCATTTTCACTTCTTTCTCTCGCGTATATCTTCTCCTTTCTTCTCTCCCAGCCGTGTTGCTCTTCTTTCTTTCTTTCCATCAATGCATAAGTCAAATATTGGGCTCAAGAAAAACCCATCATCCAAGGCCCATCAACTTTGATCAAAGTAATATCATTTGTTTTCTTTTCTTTTTTTTTTTTATTAAAATTCCTTCTATCGTAAGAATCGTCAACCTGAGAAAATAGTATAAAAATGATTTAGTTCGCTATTATTATTATTAAGATTAGTTGCCCAAAATATATAAACTAGTACAAAATAAATATCACTTTTGAGCACTAATCACACCCCCCAACTAGCTTCTTGCTAGTCTCTAGCAATTGAAGCGACTCAAGAAATATTGAATTCGATCTAATTTATTTGCTTCCCATGACTAGCTCAGAGATAATCAAAATCGCATGGTAGAGAGTAACAATTTCAAAAAGATGACCACGAGAGTGAGCAAGACTTCTACATATTTGCCACCACAAAATTTAGTTCATAAACATCGATAATAGCTCAGTCAATATTAGTAAACTCCATTGCCCCGGTTTCCACATAAGCCAATAATCACAAATAAGCCTCAACTTCAACTCTCACCGTGGGTATGTCACTCAGAATAAAATCACTCATAGCTAGCTAGGGTTAGTGTTTCACTCAATTGATCTCATTAGAGGTGCCGCCATATGCTTGCTTGCTTACCAAGCCTCTACTATCAACAAGACAATATTACTTGAATCAAGAGGTCTTTATATAGGGTTGTAATGGGGCTGAAGGTTAAGGTTGGAAGAAGGGAAGTGTATGGGATAAACAACGGATTCTAGGAATTAGTAGAGCACATATAGGTGTAAGAGATATGAATCACATGAAATTTCCCATCCACTTCTTACCGAGCGTTGTATCAATCATTTTTTTCTCGTTTTGAGCTGGTACTTCATCAACAACATCGCTAGTACCTCAAATAATCAAACTCAACTTTCTTTTTTTTTTTTTTGCTTTTGAACTTTTTTTTTCTTCTTTTCACAACTTTTTTCTTTTTTCTTTTTGCTTCTTTTTCGTTTCTCTCTTTTTTTTTTTTTTCTCAATTCAACTAAACACCCCCCAACTTGAATTATTCAATCATGTAACCATCAATAACAAGTAACCTCCAACACGAAGATCTCATCAATGCTCTACCAATTCCATAGAATAGGGTAGGATATAGTGTTTGAGGTTTCCGGGTAATAATGCATGGTTTAATGAAAAAAAAATACTCTTATTTTGGCTCAAAGGGGTTTACTAGGGGGTATAAATTAAAGGACATAGGATAATTTGGCAATGGGGGTATATCCTAAGTGCCCCTGTCATCTCCAAATCATTGCCAAGTTAACACATGTTTCAACTGGTTCACAGCAAGTTCTAGAGTATACACACAAAAATGAGATCATACGCACATGAATAAGTGTGATTGATGCATAATGTTTCAATCGTACGGCTCAAATGCTCACAAGGGTTTATACAAGTCTACACCTATTCATGACTTCTCGACTCATGTAGATTCCAAAACACTGAAGTACACCAATGTGGCCGCAATATTATAAATGGCATGAAAAACGCTTTGTGGGGAAAAATATAGAGACTTAGTGCTCACAGCTCATGGCAACCCACTGATTTCGCAACATCAAACATCATTCTTTTCCATGCCATCTTATAAATAAACCAACACCTCTCATCATTGATGGGAAGCAAAAATCCTATGCCGCCGAAAATTAAAAAAATAATAATAATAAAATAAAGAATAGATTATCAGTTTTTCATTTTTTTTTTCAATTTTTCAATTTTTTTTTGAAAAAGAAAGGAATAATAAAAAAATAAGAACTAACGGAATTAACGAATTGCTAAGAGAATACTAAACAAATTTCTACTTCCTTCCCCCCAACTATAAATTAGCATTGTCTTCAATGTGAGAGATCAGTAAAAGATGAAAAACAATTGAACGGACATAAAATGGAAGAGTAGGAAAGAGAGCACCTGATAGCGAAGAGTTCTTCAAGCAATTTCTCTGCAACTCGTTAGTTTCTAAAAGAGAAAAATAATACGGGAAAAAAAAACAGAGCAAAAGAAAACAAAACGGAACAAAACAATACTAAAATAAATAAATAAAACATTTACAAAAAATGTGGACGACAAGTCCAATGCATCAATCCTGATTGATCGGATTCTCGAGAGAGATGGTTTCATCCTCCAGAACAATATTTTCTAAGAATGGTTTAAGACGTTGTCCATTAACTTTAAACACATTACCATTCTTAGGGTCCTCAACCTCAATAGCACCAAAAGGAAAAACTCTTTTAACCACAAAAGGCCCTGTCCACCTAGAACGAAGCTTACCAGGAAACAAATGCAATCTAGAATTATACAAGAGAACTTTTTGACCAAGCTCAAAATTTTTCCTTAGAATTTTCTTATCATGAAAAACTTTCATTCGTTCCTTGTAAATTCTAGAATTTTCATATGCTTCATTCCTAAGTTCTTCCAATTCATTCAACTGTAATTTCCTGAGAGAGCTCGCTTCACTCAAACTAAGATTGAATGCCTTTATAGCCCAATAGGCTTTGTGTTCCAGTTCGACAGGCAAGTGACAAGCTTTTTCATAAACTAATCTATACGGAGACATACCAATTGGAGTTTTAAAAGCTGTACGATAAGCCCAAAGAGCATCAGAGAGTCGTAAAGACCAATCCTTGCGGTTTGGATTCACCATTTTTTCCAAAATCTGTTTTATCTCCCGATTGGCTAGTTCAACTTGACCACTAGTTTGTGGTGATAAGGGGTAGCAACTTTGTGAGTAACACCGTATTTTTTCATTAAAGCTTCAAAAGCCCTATTACAAAAATGCTTACCCCCATCACTAATAATGGCTCGAGGAGTTCCATGTCTAGAGAAAATATTTTCTTTCAAAAATTTCAAAACAGTGTTATGATCATTTTTCCGACATAGAATAGCCTCTATCCATTTTGACACGTAGTCAATACCCACCAATATATAAAGATATCCAAAAGATGAAGGGAATGGACCCATAAAATCAATGCCCCAACAATCAAATATTTCAATGACTAAAATGGGATTCAAAGGCATCATGTCTCTACGAGTTATCGACCCTAATTTTTGACAACGCTCACATGCTCTACAATATGCATTAGTATCTTTGAAAAGAGTAGGCCAATAAAATCCACATTGCAAAATTTTAGCGGTCGTTTTCTTAACAGAAAAATGATCACCACATGCTTCATTATGGCAAAAAGAAATCACGTCATGCACTTCTTTATCAGGAACACATCTTCTGTAAATTTGGTCGCCACAGTACTTAAAGAGGTAAGCATCATCCCAAAAGAAAGTACGTACCTCCACCATGAACTTTTTTCGATCTTGTGCATTCCAATCCCTTGGAGTTTCACCTGTAACAAGATAGTTCACAATATGAGCAAACCAAGGTAGTTCGTTAATAGCAAAAAGTTGCTCATTAGGGAAAGAATCATTAATGGGACGAATATCGGAATGTTCGTCGAAAATCAATCTGGAGAGATGATCTGCCACTACATTTTCTACACCTTTCTTATCTTTGATAGTAATGTCAAACTCTTGGAGTAGGAGGATCCACCTTATAAGTCGAGCCTTAGCGTCCTTCTTACTAAGAAGGTACTTCAGTGCTGCATGGTCAGTGTAAACAACAATAGGCGA
The DNA here is from genome assembly GCA_018223645.1 of Jasminum sambac. Taxonomy (NCBI): domain Eukaryota; kingdom Viridiplantae; phylum Streptophyta; class Magnoliopsida; order Lamiales; family Oleaceae; genus Jasminum; species Jasminum sambac. The sequence continues at coordinate 30,542,725 of CP073640.1, forward strand.
TCCAACAAGATAAGCACGAAATTTATCTAAAGCAAATACTACTGCAAGAAGTTCTTTCTCAGTTGTAGAATAATTCATTTGAGCACTATTCAAAGTTCTACTTGCATAGTAAATAACATAGGGTTTCTTATCTTTTCTTTGCCCTAGAACAGCTCCAATTGCACAATCACTAACGTCACACATAATTTCAAAAGGTAAATTCCAATCAGGTGATTGCATAATAGGCAGAGAAGTGAGCAATGCAATTAATTTATCAAATGCAACTTGACAATCGTTAGACCATTCAAATGGAGTGTCTTTAGATAAAAGATTACACAAAGGCCTAGATATGACACTAAAATCCTTAATAAATCTCCTGTAAAATCCCGCATGTCTTAAAAAGGATCTAACATCTTTTACGCTCTTTGGAATTGGCAATTTAGCAATCAATTCAATTTTAGCCTTATCTGCTTCTATCCCTCTAGAAGAAACAATGTGGCCAAGAACAATTCCAGAGGACACCATAAAATGGCATTTCTCCCAATTCAAAACAAGATTTTTCTCTTTGCATCTTATTAAAACTCTTTCTAAATTAGACAAACAATCATCAAATGAATTACCAAATACAGATATATCATCCATAAACACCTCAAGAATATGCTCCACCATATCGCTAAAAATACTAGTCATGCACCGTTGAAAGGTGGCAGGAGCATTACACAGTCCAAATGGCATTCTACGGAAAGCAAATGTACCAAAAGGGCATGTAAAAGTAGTTTTTTCCTGATCAGCCATAGCAATTTCAATTTGATAATAACCTGAATATCCATCTAGAAAATAATAAAACTCATGACCAGCAACCCTTTCTAAAATTTGGTCAATAAAGGGTAAAGGAAAATGATCCTTCCGAGTTGCAGCATTTAGTTTCCTGTAATCAATGCACATGCGCCAACTAGAAACAACTCTAGTAGGAACTAACTCATTTTTATCATTTTTTACTACAATTACTCCAGATTTCTTCGGTACAACCTGTGTTGGACTAACCCACTTGTTATCAGATATAGGATATATAATTCCCGCATTACACAATTTTAAAACTTCAGTTTTAACAACTTCTCTCATGTTGGGGTTAAGTCTACGTTGTGCTTCCCTAGAAGGTTTAGCGTCATCCTCTAAAAGAATTTTGTGAGTGCAAACAAAAGGGCTAATTCCCTTAATATCAGCAAGAGTCCAGCCAACAGCAGATTTATGAGCATTCAAAACATTAATTAATTTACCCTCCTGTTCAAGATTAAGTTCAGAAGATATTACCACAGGAAAAGTGTCATTGGGGCCCAAGAATGCATGCTTTAGACCTGATGGTAGAGGTTTGAGCTCCAAGATTGGGACTTCTACACTTGACGGTTTGTTCTCAACACGTGGTGGGATTTTCTCAAATTTAGGAGTCTATCTTTCTTCGTTTTGTACCTGAAAAGTATCAAAAAGTGCACTAATTTCAGAAATTTCAGTGATTTGACTAATTTCAGATTGGCTAGAATCATATGAATTCACAAGAAAATTTTCTAAAGGATCAGCTATAGTGCTTCTAGCAAATTGATCATGCGCTAGAGTCCCAATGAAATCAACACATTCATATTCATCGTCCCCTTGTGGTCAAGTTTAACCACATTGAAAATATTCACTTCTATGGTCATGTTTCCAAAGTCGAGCTTCATCACTCCACTCCTCGCAGCCTAATATTAGCATCACAAGTGGCTAAAAATGGACGCCCTAAAATCACAGAATTTGATGTTCAAGATTAGAAAGCGAGTTCAAGATCTAAAATAAAGAAATCAACAGGGTAATAAAATTTATCAACTTGAACCAACACATCCTCAATTACTCCCGTGGAATTTTTACTGAATCGATCGACTAGTTGCAATTTAAGCATCGTGGGCTTAATTTCACCAAGACCTAGCCGCAAGTACACGAATAGGAATTAAATTCACACTAGCACCTAAATCAAGTAAAGCACGATCAACCAAATGATCTCCAATAACACAAGATAAAGTAGGGCTTCAGGATCTTTGTACTTTGGAGGAATTTTATTTTGAAGCACAGAACTCACATGAGCAGCCAAAAATGCAGTTTTCTTTACATTATGCTTTCTTTTAACGCTGCACATGTCTTTCAAAAATTTAGCATATGATGGAACCTGTTTAATAGCATCTAATAATGGGATGTTAATTTTTACTTGCCTAAAAAGTTCTAAAATATCAGCATGATTATTCACTTTCTTTAAAGGCTGTAAAGCTTTAGGAAAAGGTGCAGGAAATGGACAATTCACACTTGCATCACCCTCTTTAGATTCACTAAGCACATCATTGCTCTTAGATTTCTCTACATCCTTAATCGATGGAGTATTATCAATAACTTTACCATTTCTAAGAGTAATAGAATCAACAGGCTCATAGAGTTCACATGAATTGACTCCCTTAGGATTGGGTTGAGTATTGGAAGGAAATTTTCCCTTTTCATTCACAGCAAGAGCATCAGTCAATTTAGAAATTTGATTCTTAATATCCTTATTCTCCTCAATTAACTGACCAATCATAGAATCATACTTAGAGAACATAGCATCGTACCTTTGATTTTGTTTTTGCTGATCTTGCATGAATGCTTGAAGAGTATCTACCAACGAAGGTTTAGAATTGAATGAATTTGGTGTGGAGAATTGTTGGTTAGGAGCACTTACCTGTTGTTGTGGTTCAGTCCTCCAACGAAAATGAGGGTGGAACCTCGTTGCTGGGTTGTAAGTCTCTGAATAGGGGGAATATGGTTTTGAAAAATTCCCAACAGCAGCAACTTGAGGGTCTTGTGACACCTCCAAAGATGGGCAATTGTGACTAGAATGACCAATATCACAACAATATTCACATACTTGAGTTGTATTGGCTTGATAAACAGGTTGAGACATAGAACAGTTATTTAATTTGGCCACCAAAGTCTCATATTTCATTGTCCAATTATCTTCCTCGTTTAATTGAAAGATCCCTTTAGAAGAAGGTGGAGCAGAAGAAGACTTTGAGCGATCTGTGCTCTCAAGTGGGTTAGGCATGGACCACTGATGAGCTTTTTCAGCAATTTCGTTCAAAAATTCTATAGCTTCATCAGGATCTTTCTGCATAAAATTTCCATTACACATAGACTCAACAAATTGACGATCTCTAGGGAGAAGTCCCTCATAAAAGTAACTAGCTTGACGCCACGATTCAAAACCATGATGTGGACACAAACTCAATAGCTCTTTAAATCTTTCCCATGTGTGATATAATGACTCATTCTCAGATTGAGAAAAATTAGAAATTTTTTTCTTCAAAGCCATTGTTTTGTGATTAGGGAAATATTCATTAAAGAATGCCTCACACATCTCATCCCACGAGCCTACCGACCGAGCCCCTAATGAATATAACCAAGTTTTTGCCTTATCTTTAAGAGAGAACGGGAAAAATTTAAGCTTCACAAAATTTAGGCCATCTCCCTGATTATAGAATGCACAAACAACGTCTTCAAATGCCCTAACATGCAAATATGGATTTTCATTTTCTAAACCATGAAACGAAGGAAGTAGTTGGACCATGCCAGGTTTGAAATCATAGTTGGGCATGTTATGCTGTAGCATGATGCATGAAGGTGCAGTATTACGTGTAGGATGCAAATACGTTTGTAAAGTTCTTACTGGTGGTGGAGGATTATTATGCAATGCAAACTCATTATTAAAATCCTCCATGTTACGAGATAAAGTAGATGAATTAGAAGCAAATATATTTCCTATAGAAATATTAGATTCAACCTCAGAGACGTGTTCAGATTCAGTTTTAGGCTTCCTAACAAATCTACCTAAATGATCTCTATGACGCATATGAATGACACAAAAACAATTAAAAAATACAAAATAGTTAAATAAAAATAATAAAAATAATAGTAATATTATTAAATCAAATAATATAAAGATGAAAACAATAATAAATATAATAATATAGATAATATAATAAAATAATAAAAAAAAACGAAAATAAAACAAAAATGATAATAATAATAATAATTAATTAATTAAGGATAAAAAACTAATTTAAAGAGAGTAAAGATGGAACGAGTGTACCAAATATGCAAAAATTCTGCGTCCTTTGCTAAATTGCTCCCCGGCAACTGCGCCAAAAATTGCTTGCTAATCCCAAGTGCAGGAGTCGCGTAGTAGTATAACTCGAAGTACGAGTGTCGTTCCACCAGGAGCAATGAGAAAGATCGCAAAATTACTATAAACTAAGAAAGTAAAATAATTAAAACAATTCAATTGAGAATATAATAATGAAATAAACGAACTTATATTGTAGTAAATTAATAAGAGAGAGATCCTAAGGTGTCGGGGTTTCACCATCAATTATTAATGCAATATTATTGATTCAATTATTTTCTTAAAACTTATTTAAGAATAAACATTGAAAAGATAATTTCAGTTAATGGTTGTTTACGAAATAAGCACAAATAATCTCTTATGGGATTAATTCAAGCATAAATTGTACTACGGCAACAACCTATCAAGAAATAATTCTATTGAAATTAAAATCAATCAATCGGGTCTTCAGAACTTTAAAAGAATGGTTGTTTTTATAAAACAATAGGAAAAACTTGATTGAACCTATGAATTAGATTATTTAACAACCATCAATTATCTCAATAAACACACCCAATATTAAATTGACAATCCAATAACTAAATTTGCATAGAAATACTTGTCTAAAACAAATCAATAATACTACATAAATAATTTAGGTTTCTCCCCTAACCCTCGTTAGAAGATTAGTTCCCCATTAAAAACAAATATAAAACAATAATTCAAAGGGAAGACTTGAAGAAAAAGAACCAAATTTCAATGGCAATTTCCGATGGCTTTCGCGTGTCTCGTCAATTTCTTCTCTTCTCTCTCGTGTCCTCCTTTTTTTCGCCTCCTCCTCTCGTGTATGTATCTATCCTTTTTTATCAAAGAATGGGCCCACTAGTTAATTTAGGCTCAAGGCCCATTTTCACTTCTTTCTCTCGCGTATATCTTCTCCTTTCTTCTCTCCCAGCCGTGTTGCTCTTCTTTCTTTCTTTCCATCAATGCATAAGTCAAATATTGGGCTCAAGAAAAACCCATCATCCAAGGCCCAATAACTTAATTTCCAAGGCCCATCAACTTTGATCAAAGTAATATCATTTGTTTTCTTTTCTTTTTTTTTTTATTAAAATTCCTTCTATCGTAAGAATCGTCAACCTGAGAAAATAATATAAAAATCGTTTAGTTCGCTATTATTATTATTAAGATTAGTTGCCCAAAATATATAAACTAGTACAAAATAAATATCACTTTTGAGCACTAATCAAACAACTTATTCAAGGAGAACAAACTGTACAACCTCAAGAACCCATGCCATTAAAAAGATCCACTAGAGAGAGGAGAAGTGCAATTTCAGATGATTGCATTGCATTTCTCCAAGACCATGATGTTGACATTGGAGTGGTGGAAGATGATCCAATCAACTTCCGTCAAGCCATGGAAAGTTCTAACTCTCAAAAGCGGCTCGATGCCATAAATGAAGAGATAAAGTCTATGAAAGACAATGACGTATGGGACCTCGCTTCATTGCCTGGAGGTGCGAAACCCATTGGTTGCAAATGGATATTTAAGACCAAGAGGGATTCGAAAGGCAATGTAGAGAGGTACAAAGCTCGTCTTGTCGCGAAGGGCTTTACACAGAAAGAAGGCATTGATTATAAAGAGACTTTCTCTCCGGTTTCCTCGAAAGACTCTTTCAGGGTTATAATGGCATTGTGGCATATTTTGATCTTGAGTTACATCAGATGGATGTTAAGACAGTGTTCCTCAATGGTGACATTGATGAGACGATTTATATGATGCAGCCAGAAAACTATGTATCAGGTGATGCGAAGCAAATGGTTTGCAAATTAAAGAAATCCATCTATGGACTCAAGCAGGCGTCTCGACAATGGTATTACAAATTTCATCAGGTGATCATCTCATTCGGTTTTGAGATGAATCTGGCCGATGATTGTATATACCGTAGGTTCAGTGGGAGTAAGTATATCTTTCTGGTTTTATATGTCGATGACATACTGCTTGGCAGCAATGATGTAGGCCTATTGCACGAAACCAAGAGATTTCTAGCAAAGCATTTTGAGCTACAAGACTTTGGTAATGCCTCTTTTGTATTAGGAATCCAGATACATCGAGATCGCTCTCGGGGTATTCTTGGATTATCACAAAAGAGCTACATCGAAAGGGTACTTAAAAGGTTTGGCATGCAGGATTGTAAACCAGGTGATACCCCTGTGGCTAAAGGAGACAAGTTCAGTTTAAGTCAATGCCCCAAAAATGACTTGGAAATTAAAGAGATGCGGAAGATTCCTTATTCATCAATTTGTCACGAGTCCGATGTATGCTCAGGTTTGTACAGCGGCGTCCAGGATATTGCATACATTGTTGGGATGTTAGGAGGTATTTAAGTAACCCGAATGGATCATTGGAAAGCGACCAAGCGGGTCATGCGGTACTTACAAAGAACAAAGGATTATATGCTCACATATAGGAGATCGGATCAGTTGGAGATTGTTAGTTATTCGACTCGATTTTCTTTGGATGCCAAGATAGTAGGAGATCTTTCGCTATATCTACCGCTTGTTTGGAGGTGCTATTTCCTGGAAGAGTGTTAAGCAAACATCGATAGCTACTTCCACCATGGAGCGGAGTTCATAGCGTGTTATGAGGCATCAAATCATGGAATATGGCTGCGAAATTTTGACACTTGGTCGCTGCACAGAGTAGTATCGAAAGACCACTTAAGTTATTTTGTGACAATAAATCTGCAGTGCTATATTCCAACAACAATAGGAGCTCAACGAAGTCAAAACATATAGAGATCAAGTTCCTAGCTGTTAAAGAAAGAGTTCAGAGTGAGCAGGTGTCAATAGAGCATATTGGACCAAACTCCATGATTGCGGATCCGCTCACTAAGGGATTGACACCCAAGGTGTTTCACGAGCACACTGCTCACATGGGTGTGATGTCTCTTGAGGGTGTATAGTTTCAGTGGGAGTCTGTGTTTTTGTGCTTTTCATATTAGACACATATACTGTCGCTTTAGATAAAGTTTATGGATACAGTTATTTCGGTTATAAAGTTTTGTTTTACTTGATTGTTTTCTCTGAACTCATTTGAAACGATCTCACTAAGGTATAAAGGTGGACCAGTTGGAAATAGGCATGTTCCAGATCACGTTGCATGAAATTTCCATGCTACACATCCATACTTGATCCATGTCATTCAATTATATTGATGTATGTGACCATTAATGGGTTTAGTTACCTATCTAAGTGTAACGAAGGCCGCTTTGATCCTAAATTGATATAATTGATGGACCGGATTGTTTGGGGATGTATTCGGTAATGATAGCAAAATTCTGAGTACTCATAAGGTTATACACAATTATAAGGTGGCATATATAGCCCAAGTGGGAGATTGTAAGGTTTTAATCGAACATGTGTGCTCATATATGTAATTATTGTGTATTAAATTAAAGGTTATCATATTTGGTTAAGCCCGTTTAAAGTGATCTAATAAGGTTTCGTATATTGGGCTTTTATGCATCAATTAAAGTGTGGGCTTTATATGTGTAGATACTAGGCCCAGGGTTCCTAATTCTATGATGGGGCTGAATTAGGTTAATGGACCGTTGTATATACGTATATATACGGTTATGGTCCCCAGGTCACATGCGATTATTCATTCTTTTCTGACTCTCCATCATCAGAGAGAAATAAAGAGCCGCTTGTTGACTTGGAAGATCAAAACCACGGGATTCCAATATCACAAGCACAATGGCTGATTCAGGTACACTTCCGTTCTAATTTGTGTGTATTCTTGATGATCCAACACGATAGATCCGGGTTTATAGAGGAAATATATTCCCACACATAATCCTCCGTTTGAAACAACAAGCAATTGCAGAAGTGCATCCTAAGTAGCAACCTAATTTTGTAAGTATATGTTTCATTCATTTTCATTACTTCCTTTTTCCTTTTTTTTTCTGGGGAAGGGGTGGGGAGCTGTAGCGCCCCAAAATTTTTTTGGGCCTTTAAAACCTAAAATTAATGACCCAATAAGTTATAGAACCCCTTGGGCCATTTTTATGATATGTTGGACCCCAAAAGAGAATTATAATTAAGTTTAAAGATTGGCCCCCACTCGAAAACGGGATTTATGTATTTTATCATGATTTTAAGTTGATATTGAGGTAATTCTTTAATTATCATCACATATCAATTATGACACATGTTAGAATTAAATGATTGGTCAATTATGTGCTTATGACATGTTATATGTGATTTAATTGGTCCACAATTAAATTGTAGTTATCTTGGTTTTATTTGATAATTAAGAAAAGGCATTAAAATATGGTTTTGACCATATCCAAGGTATATTATGATTCTCCCTAATTCTAATAGACTGCAACCTCTAACCCTATAAATAGAGCCCCTCCCCCATTCATTTTACTCACACTAACAAAGGAAATCATTCTATATTTGCTTTAATTCTCTCCCCCTCTCCATAGTAACATCTCAAAGTTAGAAGCTTTCTCTTTAGTTCAAGTCAAAGTAAGTACAACTCATCTACTATGCATTAAGATTAAGTTATATTATGAATCCCATATATGTTATAAGTTTGGGGATCAGCGTTTAGTAGCACTACACGTGAGGATTCATAATTTCCCTAAGAAGGCCAGTCTCCTTGCGTCACTTATGTTACGTTACGTTTGCAATCAAGATATGCAAGTTAATGCCGTAGCAATGAGTTTGTATTTGTTGAGATTTAATATCACGCTTCCATATTATGTTTTTTTAGGTAAGTACTGGTATCTGGATCTAGACTTTGACGTGGCATGATGGTCCGGCAGATTTTCAATTTTATTTATGTCATTCAGTTTATAGTTATTATTTCCGTTCCAAGACATAATTATTGTTAAAGTTGTTATGATTTTACTGTTCACTAAGAATAAAGAACAGTTTTCCATAATTTTTTTTTAAGTTACGACTTTTAATCTCGGATCCAAAGATCCGGGTGTTACAAGTGGTATCAGAGCAGTCAACCTTCTTGTAGACCAAAAAAATAATTACTATTCATAATACTATTTGCGGGTGCTATTCAAGTGAAGAGTACATCGCGGTTACTGTTCATCCGCCAAAAATTTGTGATGATGTAGGCTATAAAAAAAATTATGAAAGGCCCACCACTTCTTATCAAGTCTCCAATCTCCTCACCGAGTATTTTAAGTTATGTTATGCCATGTTATGTGAATTAATTGAGTAGAGAAGCATGAGATAGGAATTTATGAACTATGAAACATACATATTTGAGAAAATCAAGTTAACTTCATAATAATCATGTCCTACGAAATTTGTGAATATTAGATATCATGTTAACTAGGAATTCATAATTATGACCTTATGTGATTTGTTTACGTGGGGAAAATTATAATACGAGTATAAGTGTTCATGTTAGTCAAGATTATATTTTCGAAATCAACAAGAAATGTTTCACCAAAATGCATGCTTCATAAGATGCCCTTTTACTCACTACTTTTGCAAAATCATTTGAAAAAGAAAAACCGTGGGATCCCTACATCTATACAACCCAGTGCTAAGTTTGCTAGTGAGCACAATTGCAAGACTGAAATAGGCTTTGTCACCAAAACCTAAACTGCCTAAGCAGGGCTTGGGATTTAAGTGATTCATGTGATCCCCCTCGCCAATTAGAACACCTTTCCATTATGCGTTGTGAAAATTAGCGCAACAAAGTAAGAGGCTTAACAAACAAAAAACATACATGTAAGTGTATACAAATGGCGTTTCCTGATTCTTATTTTAAAAATCCAATTTGCGAGAAACTCCTAGTAATGGAAACCCTCTGTTCGGTAAATCTCGGATTTTCAAAGTCTTCTATTTTTGAAAATTCCTAGTTGGAGAAAATATGATTTCTTCCTATTTAATTTCCAATAAATCGTGCAAGCACATTTTATTGCTTTCAAAACACAGCAATTTTCGAGGACTAAAATTTTTTAGGTGGGTAGTTTGTAATGCCCCAAAACTTTTTTGAGCCTTTAAAACTTAAAATTAATGACCCAATAAGTTAGGGAACCCGTTAGGCCATTTTTATGATATATTGGAGCTCAAAGGGGAATTATAATTAAGTTTAAAGATTGGCCCACACTCAAAAACGGGATTTATGTATTTTATCGTACTTTTAAGTGGATATTGAGGTGATTCTTTAATTATCATCATATATCAATTATGACACATGTTAGAATTAAACGATTGGTCAATTATGTGATTATGACATGTTATATGTGATTTAATTGGTCCACAATTAAATTATAGTTCTCTTAGTTTTATTTGATAATTAATAATAATATTAAAGTATGATTTGGAATTTATCTAAGATATATTATGATTCTCCCTAATTCCAATAGATTGCAACCTCTAGCCCTATAAATAAACCCCATCTCCCATTCATTTTACTCACACCAACAAAGCATATCATTCTATATTCGCTTTAATTCTCTCCCCCTCTCCATAGTAACATCTCGAAGTTAGGAGCGTTCTCTTTAGTTCAAGTCAAAGTAAGTATAACTCGTCTACAATGCATTAAGATTAAGTTATGTTATAGAGCCCTGTATGTTATAAGTTTCAAGATCAGAGTTTAGTAGTGCTACACGTGAGGATTCATAACCACCCTAAGAAGGCGGGTCTCCTTGAGTCTCTTATGTCACGTTATGTTTACGATCAAGATATGCAAGTTAATGGCACAGTAATGAGTTTGTATTTACTGAGATTTAATCTCACGCTTCCATATTATGTTTTTTTTTTAGGTAAGTATTGTTGGAGGAATCTGGACTTTGACGTGGCATGGTGGTCAGGCCGATTTTCAACTTTATTTATGTCATTTAGTTTATAGTTATTATTTCTGTTCCAAGGCAGAATTACTTTTATTTCCCTAATTTTTTTAAGTTACAACTTTTAATCTCAAATCCAAAAGATCCGGATGTTAGAGGAGAAGCTTTTGCCCATCATTATTTGTTCTTGCAAAACAAATCCACGGACAATTATTTGTTGAATTTAGAATTATGCGGTGAATTTGTATGTATAGAAATTTACTGAATACATGTAATTAGTTTGGGTTGGTGTGTCTGTGTAGATGATCAATGGTGTCATGGAAGATTTTTACCAAGTAGCAGTGCCGATTGGTTGCCACCAAAGAAAGAATTGGAAATTGATTTTTACGAAATGCTTAGGAATTGTCTAGCAGTGGTAGAAGCAAAACTTTCATACGCCATAAAATCCGTTGCAGTTGGCAAGCTCCTAATGAGGTTCTTTTTATGTTTTTACAATCCAATCTGCATCCCGACTGCCTCTAATCTATTAAATAATTGTCGGCAGCCTTTGATTAAGCGATTGCAATCATTATTATTGTGGCATATAACGTATTGCCGTTTGAATCGCATGGAAATGGAAAACATGAATCTTTGGCAAGCTTGATGAAGAGGGGTAGACTAAACAGGTATTCAGTATGGAGGGTAATGAAGAACGGATCGAACAGCAAACCGAGAAACGGATTGAAAGTGGTGATGGGAACATTCATCACGTTTTTGTTGCTAATTAGTTTGTAAGGCTTCTAATCTTCTGCTTTGATACTTTAATTTAAAATTTATTAATAATAGTCAATGATGATGAATGAACCTAAAATGATCCTGCCTTTGTTTGCTTTGTATATATAGAGGCTGTTCACATCTAAATTTCTACACAAAATTTTTTTTCGTGATATAAGTAATTAGAACGGGTTTGTCTTCATACCATTCATTTATCTTTTATTGAGTGCACTTACATAATTATCTTATATTGATATTGATTATTACTTTTTTGCTCTTTGCATGTAACTCCTACTAAAAGCTAGCAAGATACCTGTATTCCAAGAAAGAAATATTGACGTGATTCATGTCCACTAATGCACTTGCGATTAATTACTACCAGGCTACTCAAATGAAGAATAAATTTGACATCTATTACCACGACTGCAAGTCCACATGCAATGCACGTGCTCTCTACTAGTTTATAGAAAATATGGAATGTGGAGCAATATGGAAAGATAATTAAACTTAAGATTGTATGCATCTCATTACTTGAATCTGGATTCTTTGCTCGTATTGTGCATTGAAAATTATTTTGTTTTATTATAGTATTTTAGAGTTTTGGCACTTCTCGGTTACCATTGTTGCTCTTGTTTGAGTAGCAGGAGATCCATCGACACAATCTCAACATTTTAAGAAAGTCTGCTTTTCTCGGGAGTATTATGAAAAGTATAGAGATTTTTAAGAGATGGAAAACCCACCTCCGAACATATCTAGCGGATTGGATTGATGTAATTTGGTAAAGACGAACAACTCTCCTCGGAACTATGAAATGTATGATGTCTACAGATTAGCAATAATTGAAGAGATGAAATAAACTCAGAAAAGCATTGAAAACTAAAACCTTATTAACTCCACAATTTCCACAATTTTCTTCCACTGCTATTTCTAAGGTACAACTCATAATAACATTCCAAAATAGAAAGGTGCAGCTAAATACACCCAACAATTTTCTAAATGCACCCACTTTTTTCAAGCTTTCCAACATGCCCTCATTTAAAAAAAAAAAAAAATGTGCGCTCCCTGTGGAACGAACACCGAAAACGGCGTTCGCTCCACATGGAGCCAACTCCCAAATGGGGGTTTGGTCCAATATGGAGCGAACCCCCTTTTGGGCACTCGCTCCACGAGAAGCAAACGCCGTTTTCGGCTTTCACTCCATGCGGATCGAACTTTTTTTTTAAAGAAAATGATTGACAAAAAATTTTTTGTTCAAACTTTTTGTAACCACTTTAACGAATAATTTCAAAATTTCTTTGAGTATTTTCAACCACTCAAAGTTTTTATTTTTTAATAATTGTATTCAACACTAATCGGATAATACCAATTACTATATAATCAAAATATTTTTGAAATTCATCATCAGAGTAGCTAGAAAAAGCATAAAAAAATTTAAAATTACTCGTCAAAGTAGTTGCGAAAATTTTGAATATTTTAATAATTATATTAGACAATAAAGCCAATTATTGTATCACAAAAAATTCAAAATTCGTCATCAAAATAGTTTCAAAAAACTCCAAAAAATTTCAAAATTACTCGCAAAAGTGATTGCAAAAAATTTGAAAAAAATGATGACAAAAATTGCATTTGCACGAACGAAAAATCAGATAAAAATTACTAATTTTTCTTCAATTTTTTTAATTGTTGCAAACAAGCTTTTGCTTGCTCGCTGTGTTCATAGCGAACACGAATAAAAAAAAAAAATAATAAAAAGAAAACAGGATGGGAGATTGACATATTAGTCCTTTTGTTATCTTTTTTTTAAAAAGTAGGTGCACCCAGCAAAACGCTGGGTGCATTTAGCCACACCAAATTAGAAATTGAGGAATCACATAAAATTCCCATACAGTTGAAGAAATTGATGTACAACTGCAAAATCCATCAATCCACATATTGAAAGGTTGGGAAAAATGAAAAATGGGTGTTAATTCATACCTTGTCTTGGACAAGAGTGATGGTCAAGAGCGTTGGCGGATGATGTGGCCGATTGGCGGTAGCAAGCGCCTGCAGTTATTTGGTAAGTGAGTGCGGTTTGGGTGGGGAATTGGATAGAGAAACATTTAGGGTGCGTTCTGTTTGTCATTTTCAACCCATTTTTTGTTTTCTGTTTTCGAAAATATTGAAAACGTGTTCTGTTCATTGTTTTCGAAAATACGTTTTCGAAATCGTTTTCAAGATTTGTATAGAAAACACGAAAACATCTTTTTAACGTTTTCAGCGTTTTGTGTGTTAAATGTTGAAAATAAGGAAAACACGTTTTCGGATTTTAAACTTTACAGTTATTACATTTTAAACAATTATAAACCAAACACATTTTCTATTTTCTCTTCTCAAAAATAATTTTTTCAAAACAACAAACCAAACGCATTTTCAATTTTCTGAAAACAGCAATTGAAAACAGAAAACACCAAAATATTTTCAAAACGCAGAAAATCTGAAACAAACGCAGCCCCCTTACTTAGTGACAGGGACCTAATGGGAAGGGGTGGAAATGGAAGAAATTTGGCAGGTTTTTAAAAATTTTTGTGGACGATAGACATATGTTTATTTTTGGCTTCAATAAAGGAAACCTCCCTATGATCGGTGATTAAAAGGGAAAATAACAAATAGATACAAGCCCTAACCATTTTCTGCTCATTAGGTCACTGTCTTATTATTTTTCCAACTAAATCACAAGATTTACCATATTTACCACTAAATCACATCTCCCGAATTTTTAATTTTTTTATGACAAATTTTTCCTTTCCTTACCATTTCATCACTAAATACCCATTTTCTCTTCCCCGGTTAATCTATTCTCCCCCGATTTTCTCTCTCATCACAAAACACTACCAAATTAGATCTAGTGGAGAAATATGGAATGGATGAGATCCCAAGGTCCATGTCGTTGATTAGGTGAGAAGGGATGTTGCTGTTGGATTCAAATTCAATGGCGATGTCATTGTTTCGAATCCTTCAATTCCATGATTTCTTTCTCAATTCCGCTCACGACTATATTTTTGGAGTGGTGTAACTATGTAAAGGCAACCAGAATCAACTCAATTGCAAAGTGTGATGAAATAATCGACAGTTAGACACACACATTACACACATATATATATTACTCGCAGAATTGAAGATGGAATCAATCAAACGTCCAAATCAAATGCCAAGTGTGAAGTTTTCATTTCTTGTTTCATTCACCCTTCAATAGCCTAATAATCTTGATTTTCCCACACACACACACTCATAAAATAGTTCTCTTTTTGATAGTGAAATTTATTTTGTCTCCTCTCTTTCACTCACACTTTTCTAAAAGGATGAATTAGATACAAATAGCCGTGCCTAGAAACAGGCGTTTCGGGACCAAAAACTTCGGTCCTTGCAAAAAATGGAACCATTCGATTCTTTTCGAGCAAGATACCCATTTGGATTCAATTCTGGATATTTTAATGTTTATTACTTTGTTGTCAATTTCTCATAAAAATATAAGACACCACCGCAAATAAGGGTGTAACTTCCAAATACAATACTTTATTTGTTTTAATTTTTAGATATATATGTTTTACACGTATTGCTTTATTGCTTTATTATCTATAAATTTGAATTGATGGTGAAAGCATTTACAAGACAATTAACTTATTAGAAAAAGCATGTGAACTTAATTTCCAAATTAAAATTGCTCAATTTCGGTTCGGTTTTTGGTTTTAGAAAAGAAACGCTCGATTTTAGGTTCCCCATTTTTCGTGTTGGTTTGATTCCAGTTCTTAAGTTTTTTTTAAGAACCATTTGGTTTTGGTTTTTCGATTTGATTTGATTCTAGTTCTATCCGCTTGGTTCCCATTTTTTGTCCACGCCTAAGTGTGCCACATGGTAATTGGAAATCTACATGTCTAATTCTTAGAGGGGCTGCAAAAAATTTTCTTCCTATCGACAATGTTAATTCTGTAGTTGAATGTTTTTCCTACTTGAATGCATATGAAATTGTAGGGTTTTGACTATAGTTGGTGAGTTAAAATTGTGCGGCCGATGGGTGGGTGTAGTTGTGGATTAGGTTGTGATTTGATTTCTTCCCTTTTTTGGTTTTTGATCATTGTGGAGTTGTAATACAGATTATTTGGATGACAATCTAGATTACTAGGATGCTAATCTAAGGAGAGAGGTGTGCAGAGAGAGAAAGTCGGAGATGAGGGAGTTTTGAAATATGGATTGTGTTTGTTTTATTAGAGCCGCAAGAGTCATAATTTGGTGTTTTTCATGTCTATTTTGGTACTTTGGCATACAAAAAATGAATTATTGGGAAAAAAAAGAGATGGGGCAGTTATTGGGTAAAAAGGCTTTCCAATGTATTAATTAGTCATTCTCCCTAATTAAAATGGGTAATTTTTGTGTATTCTGATACGATTCGACCCCAATTAGAATGGATCGTTGTGTAGAAGCATCAAAAGAATATCAAATCTACTCCAGAAATGTCAATTATCGGGATTTAATTGTCGAAAGTTGAAGAAATCAAACTCGATGAATGAATCATCAAACCATGATCGCGAATCTCACCACAAGAATTTGGGCACAATTCTTGATAAAGAGATCAATTTTTTGAAGCAAAAAATCGACACAAGAATCAAATTCTCAAACAACCCACATCGGACAAAAGAAGAGAAAACTCTCTAAATTTTTACTGATAATCAAACTAAACTTAAAGTTACAAGAGAGGGTATTTATAGATAAATCTAATCACCTTGCTTGGTAAACAAGAAAACTAATTTAAAACGAATTAAAACATGAAAAATCCTGAAAGTACTCAAAAACTCGAAAATATGACTAAAACATGGAATTAAATAACTAAAAATAGGAAAAGTGCGAAAACAACAAAAAATTTTCCAACTGCCCAATTCTGCACGCGGAATATTTAGCATTGTGGTAATAACTTTTGATCAAGATGCCCAATTGAGATCATTCAAACTGCATTGAAAAATAGATATAGAAGGCTTTGAATCTTTAAGAAATAGCCAAATTGAAATCTAACTTTTCTCTCTTCCAAAACTTTGTTTCTTTGTATCTTTGTATCAAATTGACCGTCAAACTCCAGCTCTTGATCAATTTAGCCCACTAATGTATTCTTTGACGTTCTTGACCTCCATGCTCACCTTATTTAAATATGAGGGGACCTTTGATCATATCATCATATCATATTGTCCCCCCAACCTTGTCATTTTGTAACAATTTCATCCACATTTTTCTTTGTCAACCTCGCAGGTACCCAACTTTTACGAAGATCCCCCCACAAGTCTGCACTAACACTTGCATGTTAAAAGCTTTGTTTTTTATCCTTTTCCTCGCCTTTGGGCAGGGCTAGTTTAGAAAGAAAGGGTTCGTATATTATGTACAGAGGGTGGGAACTAAATGCAAAAATAACTATTTTTAACAGAATAACTATTTTATATTGATATAGCCAAAAAGGTTTTTTTTTTTTTTTTAAAGTAATTGACATAGTCAAATTTAGCAAGTACAAAAATAATTTTATTTTGAATCCAGTCAAAATTTATTTTCAACCAACCATTGGAAACTAACATTGTCATCATATATTTAAAAATTTTACTGTAAAATTGAACACAAATTTAGCTAAAAAAATATATACCAAAAAAATATAAAAAATAATAAAAAACATAAAAAACATAAATTTAAAAACAGAAGCGTCAGTTCGTCCTATATAGTGATGGCAACGGATCAGATTCGGGTCGGCCATACCTGAACCGAACCACGATGCCAAACCTAAACCCATAACCTTACCGAACCGTGGATCATTTGGATACCTAAACCCATAACCTTACCGAACCGTGGATCATTTGGAACGGTTCAATTTGGGTATCCATTCAGGTCGATTCTCAAACCTGAACAGGTATCTGTTTATCCTTTTAAAAAAAAAAATTTACTATCAACTAATTTTAACTGGTTTGTTCACATTACAATTTTAACTAATATTTTTTAAATAAAAGATTAATACTTTTGAGGAGCCCATCACGTGTGTTGTGAAATTTTTGTTCCAACAACATGAAGTCGTCTCAAGCTCCTTTTTATAATCCAAGACTTTAGTGTCGTCCTTCAAATCTTTCGATGTGGGGCAAAAAGATGTTTAATTACTATTGCCTACTATGGATAGCTCACGCCTTCTGCCAAAAAATGCTTTCGCCCACTTTTTTTCCCCTTTTTATTTCCTTTTTTGATATTTGATTTTCATATTTTACCATTTTATATCAACTAGTGTTTCTACCCGTGCATTGCACGGGGAGACATATATTTAAAATATAATTTAATTAGAATCAAGGTGTATTTTGTATTCTAAACTTTTAAAAAAATCGCACCTGAAGGAGGATAGTGATGAACGGTATTGGGTTTGTGATAAGGGAATGATGGGATCTGTAGAAATCTAAATAGGTAAATATTAAGATTATTATCCCTTGCATACGGTATTGGATTTGTGATAAGGGGATGATGGGATTTGTAGAAATCGAAATAGGTAAATATCAAGATTATTATCCTTTGCGTGGAAATATGATTTTTATTAATTATTTAATTCCAAAAATAAGTAGAATGAAAGGGAAAATGTGCTGGTCCCTTTTAAAAAAAAAAATTTACTATCAACTAATTTTAACTGGTTTGTTCACATTACAATTTTAACTAATATTTTTTAAATAAAAGATTAATACTTTTGAGGAGCCCATCACGTGTGTTGTGAAATTTTTGTTCCAACAACATGAAGTCGTCTCAAGCTCCTTTTTATAATCCAAGACTTTAGTGTCGTCCTTCAAATCTTTCGATGTGGGGCAAAAAGATGTTTAATTACTATTGCCTACTATGGATAGCTCACGCCTTCTGCCAAAAAATGCTTTTGCCCACTTTTTTTCCCCTTTTTATTTCCTTTTTTGATATTTGATTTTTATATTTTACCATTTTATATCAACTAGTGTTTCTACCCGTGCATTGCACGGGGAGACATATATTTAAAATATAATTTAATTAGAATCCGTGGGTGTATTTTGTATTCTGCAAACTTAAAAAAAAAAAAATCGCACCCGAAGGCAGAAAGGAGGATAGTGATGAACGGTATTGGGTTTGTGATAAGGGAATGATGGGATCTGTAGAAATCTAAATAGGTAAATATTAAGATTATTATCCCTTGCGTACGGTATTGGATTTGTGATAAGGGGATGATGGGATTTGTAGAAATCTAAATAGGTAAATATCAAGATTATTATCCTTTGCGTGGGAATATGATTTTTATTAATTATTTAATTCAAAAAATAAGTAGAATGAGCGGGAAAATGTGCTGATTTTATAAAATAATAAAATAATAATAATAATAATAATAATAATAATAATAATAATAATAATAATAATGTAACTCCGTGTGCAGTGTTGAAAACTAAAGAAATACTTAATTTTTTAGTGCAAATAATACAATTTTATTTGTTTAAATTTTTTTTTGAAGGAAAGCAAATTATGGGTATTCGGTTTGGGTTCAAGTACACCTCTAGAATCTATATCCAACCTATATTCACTTCGAGCTTTCATATCAAAAACCATATCCGATCCATCAACTCGTTCGGTCTGGTTTTTTCGACCCATTCGGTTCGGGTACCCATAGTTTTCAGGTTTCGCGAGTCGTTTTGTCATCCCTAGTCCTATAGTCCTATGTGTGTGTCAATTGTAATTTTTTAGATCTTTCGATTGTCTCTCCAACCAGACCCTTCGCCCCACCACCTATATCAAAAATGTTAGATCCGTTCAATAGTGAAAACAATAAATTGTAGAAACCACGACAAGACAAGAAACCAAAAATCCTTTTTAATCGAATTGAGACACGATACAACGAACTAAACAAATAAAATCACGATGAAAGTAATTCAATACCAACATTAAACAATAGATTGAGGCTAGCAAAAAAGCTATGTCCTATTACAGAAATACGCCACTACCCTTGTGCTTGTAGTTATTTGGACATTTATTACCAGGATTCAACAATTTGTCACCAAATAATTTAGCATGTTGATTTTTTGTCGAAGTGGATTTACTCAGTGTTTTTCTCTATCGGAAAATGATGAATCTGATCTCGGTTCTCCCCTCCAGTTATAGTGACGAATGGGTGCTTTGTGTCTCTTCGCCAAAGGATGTGTTGATTCATGTAGAGACGTATCTACTTGTTTGCTTCCTTTTAGATTTTAAAAATTAAAATAAAAGGATAAAATACCAAAGCCGATTCACATCAAATTTAATATGTGTTTATCACTAACACTTATAAATTATCACATTTATCTCTACATTTCTTATGTGGGACACTTTACATTTCTATTTCTATACAAATCTATTAAAGCTCTAACAAAAAAATGCTTTGGACCCCTTCAAATAATGTTGATTGAACAAAAAGCCTACCTTACTGCTTCTTTCGGATAATACATCTTAAATTTTAACTTACAAATAAAAAAAAAAAGAAAGAATCATACTTGAAGCATAGCCGGACCAATGCGATGGCGGATGCCAGACAAGTCCACCACTTGAAAGGCTCACTGTCACATTGATCTATACAAAAGGACAAATTTAATTTCTTTTGCTATTTATCCGTTTATTTATCTCATATTGTTATAAAAGTATAGAAACAATAGAGAGAATTTAGAGAGAATGAATTCTAAGGAATTCTCAGGAATGAATTTCATTAATAACTGAAGCCCTATTTATAGGAAAACTTCGAATGGCACAATCGTAATTACATAATTTCATCAAGGGTATAATAGTCATTCACATATAATAATTACATCTTTTACCAAATTATTCCTCCACCAAATTATTCCTCCACCAAATTATTCCTCATAATTCATAACCACCACATTATTCTTAATTATTCATAACACCTAATAATTATTCTTCAATTATTATTCATAACACTCCCTTGAATGACTATTAATACAAATGTCTTGGACTGCTTTGGAGAAAAACCCGGTGGGAAAAAACTTCCAAACCGATTGCGGTGATAGCTTGGAGTGGTTATATCTTTGCTTCATCAAAACATTGCTCCCCGATGTCTATCATTGGCATATGAGTATTCACGTCGCCTCGTTAAAACCTTGTCAAGAAAACCCGATTGGGAAAAAACTTGATCGAAGGAAAAAGAATGCAATTTGCTCCGTTCGATTTCATATCTTGAGAAGCGATATCTTTACTTCGTAAATGATTTCAATATCATCATCATTTGGATCTAAAGCATTAGCTCCATTATAACTTGATCCAATAGATACATCGTATCAATTTCTCCTATCGCTTCTCAATATACCATGAATATGCCTCGTTAAAACCTTATTAGGAAAAACCCAATTGGGAAAACCCTAATGAAGGAAAAAGTACATTATTCATGTGAATACGCCTTTAAAGTTGCCTCATTAAAAACCTTGCTAGGAAAACCCAATGGGATAAAACCTCAGTCAAGGGAAAAAGAGTGCAACGCGTATTTTATACAATTATGCTGCAAGCATTTCAAAATCTTTCATACATTTGTATGAGTATCATATACATTGGTTTTATACTCTTCGTTCATTTAGAGTGCATCAATTTTTCAGACACAACTACAAAACATTCACCATGAACACATGTCTCCAAACACACAATTTAAAGCATATAAATTCATCGTAAAAACATGTAAACATATAAGTAAACCTTCATAACTAATTAACACTTAAAATATATCATTTAACATTTAATACTCACTTAATAGGTTATTTCATTCCCAGGGGCTTAGCTCACCCTTTAGGGTACTCATAAACACGGGTTTAGCTCACCTGATCCTTTAATTTCCTTTTCGGTACTACACACACGATCGGTAATTTAACTTTCATGAGCATGCAACATATAATGACCACCATGCTTATCTTTAAACTTGAGCACTAGTCATCATCATCTCATCATCTCATAAGTTAAGGATTTCACATTCACCATTTATCATCTTCAATATATCTCAATATTTTCATTATCATTGATCATATGTAGCGCTACATTTTCATACCGTGTCGACACTTTTCAATTTCACTTCTTTCCCCATATCGACATAACTTATCGAGATATCTCATTCTCAATCCTCTTGTAGGATTACACAATATAGTTATGTCTATATACTCTTCAAGAGCATATGCCTCCGTTATTAAGACCATCTTTTATAATTTGCTTTGATATATATGTTTGGGGAAATATCAACGCTTCTGGCGCGCTAACTTATCAAAGCATCGTAGCTGATATATGTGATTGTTCATAGCCTTTCATGCATCTTTGAACTTCAAGTTCGTATTTCAATTTCGAGGATATAACATGATGCATTTATTTTCAACCTTTAATACTCCCTCATCTTTGAGAAAATTTAGAACACCAAAACTCATACAGTTGGTATGATTTTAATCATATATGTTCTCATCATTCACCTTAATATAGAATTTAGACCGTTTGCATTCTATTCTCGATATCGGCAATTTATTTGAGGACTTTAAATAATTTGCCATATAATATCCCACTTGTATGCGCATACTCAATCCTTCAGGGATTTATTCAAGTATTGGGATATACATTTACTAGCTTTATCATTAAATCTGAAAATCATGCTCATACCGTGCGCAAATATTTCGTAAATTTCAAATTACGAATCATATACACATGTGACTATCTAGTGGATCCATATCATAATATCTAGTAGTCCACATGGAGAATGAGTCCCATATTTCTCATCCTTCATTCCGTATATATTTGGGATTTATTCTCAATATTGGCTAGTAATGATTTCATCATTTATCGAGAACAATCATTGAAGAATTCTTTTTAATTCTTCACTTGAAATATTGATTTCAATAATTATTTAAACCTGGATGGTCATCAGGTTTTGTAAAGCAGTATTATTGAACTTCTAGTTCAAGAAATTCTTATATCGATTTCACTAGTATCAGTATAGTGCTCAACATGATATCGAGAAACAATTCACCGACATATTCCATCATCTTTTGGTGACATTATTGTCTACTATCTTGTTCAAACAGACTACACTCTCATACGCATCACATCCGGCTATTATTTAATTCCGAAATCGTAGCTCTTACGCTTCATATTATTTATTTAAAATCGGAGTCTTATTTCATACGCGTCATATTATTCTATAAATAAATCATCAAAATTATTGCAAAATTCATCCTAACAAGGGTCTATACATTATAATGGATCATATGGTCTCAAATCTTTGAAAATACTATCCATCACTACCGATCAAAATCCTAAAAAGGATTTATCGATGTAGGCTGGAAAGATTAAGGATGCTAATGAATAAGGGTATCCCACAAGATATCCGATACTTGATTGAAGCAAAGGTTCGATTATTTGGTGATGTTTCAATTCCTTCTAAATACATGCCTGGTATGGGTAAAAGTAGTTTTTCAAAGAAACGGAGAGCAAAAAGATTAGGAGGATGCTACAAGTGTGCTCGATGGACATGTGACACTCGATGTAAATCATGGGTACTTGTCCAGTAAATCGAGAAGATAAAATAGCATTCATTAAGGATGGATTGAGTAAGGAGCCTTTGGATGATATTCAAAGTGCTCTTGAGACACATCCTAGTGGACACGTACAAGGTCGACTAATGGCCTTATGGGCCAAATTCAAAGATCAACAAACGCGTTACAATCTTGAAAAACTTACTTTAGAAGATCCTGTTTGTAAATTTAGTAGAAAATTTTAGTATAATAATTTTCGCATATTAATATAAGGAAGCTCGGTGTAATAACGAAGATCAATGTTTTTCTTGTAATTGTAAATATTGTTTTTCGATTTTAAGATATATATATATATATGTATATATATATTATTTTTCAATCACCGACAGATATATGTCATTTTCACTTAAAAAAAAATTTCTGCATTTTTTTCTCTTTCATATTTGTCAAAAAGTAAATAGTGCACTCAATTATTGGTTTGAAAATTTTTCTTTAAATAGAGGGATTCATATATCTCTCATGTTCATACATTAAAAGTATAGTGCAAAAGAGAGATAGGAGTAGAGATGGATATGGAGATTTTAGAATCATCTCATACAAGTCAGCCTTTACCTCGCCATATTAAAACCGTATGTATTCTTGGTGGATCTAAACTGGTAGGCCATATCCAATATGTGGATATGGCAAACCGACTTGTAAAAGAGTTAGGGAGACAAGAAATCAATATACTATACGGAGGAACCAACAACAAACTTTTAGCTAGACTTATAATGGCCGCACAATCATGGGGAATAAGAGTTTGAGTGTAATACCTTTCCATCTAGTTGGATCTAATACTAATTGGAGCAGTTCTACCATGGGTCCAAGCAGGTTGGGGCTACAAGCGCAATCCATCCACAACTGCATGATGTATATGATGAATAATAGTGATACTTTCATTGTCCTTCCAGGCGGCTACAACACACTAGAGGAAATATTCAATATAGCCTCGTTGGCCAGTGGAACTTTCATGTCAAACCAATAGATTTGTTGAATATTAACAATTTCTTTGATGGCTTACTAAGCGTTTCTAGATCGAGTGTAAATAATAAGTTTATCTCTCATTCAATGAGAAAAATACTTATCTCTGCTAGTCTTGTTGATGAACTACTCATCAAATTTCATGCATATGTTCAAGAATCATGGAAGCCCAGTCCGCAGACCATCATCGGTGTCAAGCGAAAAAGAAATTCGGATCCTTTAAATATTTCATTATGAATCCTAATATTGATGGTGGCAGAGTTACGGAGTATTTATACTCTCGAAACGCATCCCTCATTTATGGGTTCAATATATATTTTCTTTTCGTATTTCTATATTTTCGAGTGTTTATTGTCATCTTTGATATTCTCAATATGTTCCACTTCGGCTGTTTTGTACTTCTTCTGGAGTAATAATAATAATATCATATTGGCTTTATTCAAATACAGATATCTAGTGATTTTGCTTCTTCAAGAGCATTTTATTCTCATATTAATACAATCTCATATCATCAATGAGATTACTTCATATAAGCTTTCCATGCGATATATTTTCTTTGATTTATCAACATGGGATCTATTTAGCATTTTACTTTCGTCTATTTATCCAATGGTAACTTCAAGTACCACTTGCTCAATTTTCTCCATTAATATTCGGTATATATGGAGAAGTAATTTTATTCTCATCGTCTACTTCTTCGAGAGTATGATTAGAATATTTGATCAACTACTTTTTCTGGAGTAGGATTTGTTATAACCAATCGTGTCGTATAACCCACCACATTGAAAATATGCACACCAATCGTGTGGTATTACCCACCACATTTGAAATATACTCAAACTATAAAGTGCATAAATTTAAATTGCAGAAATTAAATTTCCTCCAATAGGTGGTCGAACCTACCTTATGGGAATTATTGCAATAAATATAAATTTACGGAATTTAAATAGCAAGAATTAAATTGCATAATGTTTAACTACTTCTTCAGAGTAGGATCTGCTTAGTAGAAGGTATTACCCATCACCTAGCATATAAAGTGCAGAAATATATAAAACCTTCCGTTTAGTGACGGTTGAACCCATAATCAAGTAGGAGGTATTGCAGTAATTAAATTGTAGTAAATAAAGTGCGAGAATTAAATATTGAACTGCTTCTACGGGAGCAAATTTGTTCTTCTAGAACAAATACTCATTACTTCTACAAGAGCACACTTATCCTTCTAGAATAAATACATTATGTAATTGAACTCTTCGAGAGTTACATTAATATTTCGATCTATTAACTCAAATGGACTTCAGGTCGTAATTAATGGATTTAGAATTTCTTCGGGAATATTCTATCCATTTTTGTTTATTGTCGTCAAAATTAGGTCGGTCATTCCTTTTACAGTTCGCAAGGGTAAAATTGTCTATTCCAATCCGCAATGGTTAAATTATCAAACATATTCTATCAATATTATACGATTGGAAAATCGTCTCCTTTTCACTTCCATTTATAAATATAAAAATATTTAATGACTATTTTGTAACATTTCAAAAGTTGGTGCACTAATTTGTAAATTTTGAAAGTTTGATAATAACATATTTCAAAACGAGTTATTACCCTATCAATGTTGGTGTCAAATCGAAGCTCTCGTTAAATCGAGTATAATGGAGTCGAGAAAATTTGATTTTGATAACGTATGCTCCTTATATCTCGAGAAAACGAATATTATAGTTTAATATATTATTATATTATAAAGTAATATAATATATATATACCTTTTCCGTTTTCTTTGGCAGAAGCAATTGAACATGCACGTATTTCCTCCATTTGCCAATTCTTGAATTGCCCATAATGCAATAATCATCATTAAGCCAAAATATAAGATTATTAAACTATAATTAAACACTAGAGATGAGAGAAAAGTTATGAATGTTGTGTCCTGAAGAAAGAGAATGGAGATAGTGAGAGAAGAGGAAGAAGAATAATGGAGATCTCTCGAATGAAGATGATTTTGAGAGGAGAGAATCTTGATCCAGAGAATTGTTTTGTGAGCATAGTTTTAGAGACAATTAATTTGACTAATATTAAGGTTTCTGATACAGAGGTTCATCAATGATAGATCTGTAGAAGCATACTCCTTCATATTACTTTCGAAATTTGAGGACTACGTGCTTTGATAACGTGTTATAAAAGTATAGAAACAATAGAGAAAATTTAGAGAGAATGAATTCTAAGGAATTCTATGAATGAATTTCATTAATAATCAAACCCTATTTATAGGAAAACTTGAATTCAAGACAATCGTAATTACATAATTTCATCAAGGGTATAATAGTCATTCACATATAATAATTACATCTTTTACCAAATTATTCCTCCACCAAATTATTCCTCCACCAAATTATTCCTCATAATTCATAACCACCACATTATTCTTAATTATTCATAACACCTAATAATTATTCTTCAATTATTATTCATAACACATATTATAAACTACCGAGTCTTAGTATTGCTTTAATCAATATCCATTGTTAGACAATACAATACAATAGAAGACCAGATATGGCACCAACCACAACCCTTCTAACACACCTATTCAAGCCCACCCCAACAACCCCACCCAAAAAATAAATAAATAAATAAACCTTTCCATCACTATTTTATGCTGGTGACTTGGATAGCGATGGGGTTATATTTAAAAAAGAAATCCTATTTTATTCAATACATTTTTTTCTAAATTTATGTTTTAATTTTTATAGTAAAATC
Source organism: Jasminum sambac (assembly GCA_018223645.1). NCBI lineage: Eukaryota > Viridiplantae > Streptophyta > Magnoliopsida > Lamiales > Oleaceae > Jasminum > Jasminum sambac. The sequence goes on from CP073640.1 coordinate 30,569,750, forward strand.
AAAATTTTATAATACATAATAATATTAATTTTCAATGGTAGGTTAAAATTAAATTTTCAATAGATTAAAGACGAAAATATTTTTGTACTTAATTAAATTTGACCATAACAATATAAAATAGTTTTTTTTTTTAATAGAATAGTTGTTTCCACATTTAATCCGCAATATGAGAGTTTTTTTGAAAATTCATAAATTTCCCCTTGCCCAAATGTAAGGGGGAAAAAAAGAAAAGAAAAGAACCTAATGGTTAAAAAAATAAATAAATAAAGGATGGATAGTGTTAGTGGGAATCTGTGGGGGATTTTCGCAAAGGTTGAGGAACCTTGTAAGATTGGGGAAAAAATGGAGACAGTTAACACATTGTTACGGTATGACAAGGTTGGGGACAAAATGAGACCTTTATGGAAGTCGGAATATAGGTCTCATCTCTGTTATTTGGGTTGGATCCCATCGGAGGTAATTTAAGGTCATTGCTGTCTTCGATCTCAATCAAAGATATTGCACCCAAAGGTATTGGGGGAGGTAAAGTCTTCATAGTGCGATAACTCTAGGTGATGTTTTTATCACAACTTGTCAAGGGTTCTTGAGTAAGCGTGATCGTTGGTGAGGGAACTGACCTCTACTATAAGCAGTATTCTAAAAGGAGGCAAAACAAGCTATCTAAGCTTGAGGCGCATAGTAGGTAGGAGTGGAAAATGTGGTCAACTTACAAGTTGACCGCCTAGTGCGCGTCTGGGCGTGAAAAAGGCACGAGCCTTCTGGTTAGACCAGTTAGATTTTTTTTTAATGTTAGATTATTTGTATTTATTGTTTTTGAAGTTGGACCAAATTATTTAAAAAAATACTTTTCACTTGCATTCATTTTATAATATAATCGTGGGAATTGATAATATTTTGCTACGTATTCATGGTTTTTAATAATTTGAATACTATATTTTAATCGGAAAACTAAAAAGTATATTGAAGTTTGTATAAAATTTGTTAAATATGAATTTATTTATCACTCTAGAATAATTAAAATAATAAAAAAAATTGCAAACGCATTTTTACACCGAGACTTCCAAGGCTTGAGATTTGATCTCACTATCGTGCTACACTTCGCGCTTTTTAAAACCTTGGCTACAAGGATTGGTTAATGCCCGAGTTTACCAACCTTCAAAAGACAGTATCCTCCATGCTGATGCACTTTTCACTTTGGATGAGCAACTCGTCTGTGGTCCCTCGAGGCTTTACCCCAGTAAAGATTCCAAACCTGGTAAAAGATCCCAAAAACCGAGTAACCGACCCCAAAATGTGGTGAAAGACCACCTAAAAATGGGGATCGAACTTAAGACCCATCAGTCTCCAGGCCCCAACTTTAGCGCCCCTAACCATCTGGGCTAAGACTCTTGGGCCACGCCTACAAATTGAAATGAATGCGGCCTTTTTCGAGAGCGTCGATCACATAATGAGCCCACGTTAGAATTGAGGTTTTTTTATTATTATTTTAATGTATTTTTATGTGAAATAGAAAAAAGAATGGATAGAATTAAATGACCGAAATTTGTATAGTACATGCTGAAATCCCACAAAATATGTGAATGTTATTATTTTGACCAACTTATTATTAAAATTTAAAAAGAATAAATAAAAATAGATAAAAATATGTAAAAATTTACACCCTATCATGCTCTGAAACTGACGTAAGCTGAAATAATCTCAACAAATTAGAATTCTCCCTTAGCTGTGTCAAAACTCAAACGGTAAACAATCTATAAATCATAGTGACCTATCAACGGCATTCATCTCCCTCAATCAGTCTGATAGAAACTCTCTTTCACCAATCTCAAATTCTTGATGTCAACCATTCGGCAAACTGCCTGTAGCATATACATACAACTGTAATTAATTCACACAGCTCGACATTTATCCACCCACATTTGATAAACATTCACTTTTTCTAATAAAGTTTCCTAGACAGATTTGGCATATTACACAATAAAATGGAAAATACCCATCAAGTACGGCAAATTTCAGCAACAGTTTTGATTTTTTTTATTTTTTCATTATTTTTATTTTTTTTGCTAAGCGAGTTCTCCACATTAGAACAAAACACGCAATACAAGCTTACATATGACCACTATTAGGGGATTGAAATACAGCCCAACCAAGTGGTGAGGCTCTGCACTAGTGAAAGTCCAATTAGAGATCGTCTTCAAGCAGTTGACATCAATGAGCCAGTTTCTTCAAGTGTTGCAGTGTCTTCTGTTTGATCCACTCACGGTCATATGGCAGGTAAGCCTGAATCGAGTGGTCATAACTGCACAAATGGAATCGTGTAACTTTTCCATAATTACTGTCTTGAAACAATATGGGAGCAAAGTGGTGTATTCTAGAAAGCGTGAACTCAGTTTAATATCTGTGCGTGTGCTAGAGGAAGAGAAAGAGAAGATACACTAATGCACTCAAATCTGCAAGACCATCAATGAAATTGTAAAGATCTGATATATCATAAGAGAGGTTTCTGACTGCCGGATTTATCTCCTTCAGTTTCCTTTCATAGAGTCCGCATATTCCTGCAAGGAAATAGGTAATAATCTTGAGAATCTAACAATGGAACTTCCTCATTATAAAGACTTCATTTTTCAGATGTGATACCCAAAATATCTTGTCCTTTCCAGTTGTCCCCAGAAAAACATGTAAAAGCGATGTCTTATCGATCTTATGAATGAATAATTCATGCAAACCTGACATAATACAATTAGAAGTTTATGGTTTTAATTCTGATGCAAAGATTCACATAGCATCGTATTTGTTTAGGGGAGTTTTCTTAAGAGGGAGCAAACCATTTGCTATGCCTATGCACAACTGCTCATTCAAAATTCTTTGATAATAGGCCATGAGTGTCAAAGGGCTTAAACTTGTATTGGAGCAAACACCATCAAGAACAACTTGGATAACAACATATCTCTGCAGACATGAATATTTAGGGCTTGTTCTAAAAGTGTATTCACCACACACCAAAGCTCAAATACATAAGTGCTTGTTTGATCCCCTGACGTTCGTTTAAATACTTCTCAAATTCATTTCGACCCCTCATTTTCATACAACACATCATTTTTAACATTTTTGAACTACTTTTGACCACACATCTTTAATACCCACTAAAAAGTAGCCATTCCAAATAGTCCTAGAGCTCGGAATTACAAAGTCCACGAGGCAAGAGCTTTTCATTCATTTACATTGTAGTCCACTCCACCCTCTATTCGAACCCCCACAACTAATATGTGATCCATATTCTGTCAGTGCCATTTTATCAACAACAATCTCTAGAGAAAATTACAAAATGCACGAGGCAAGAACTTTTCATTCATCTACATAGCAGTCCACTCTACCATCTGTTCAGACCCCCACAACTAATATGTGATCCATATTCTGTCAGTGCCATTTTATCAACAACAATCTCTAGCGAAAATAATCTTCCCTGGTCGAACAATCTAACTGATACATGCCCATTAATTCCACAACAGTTTCCCCAGCATCATTTCTTTGGCAAAATTCACACTATCGCCAACCCCGCCAAATCCACCCCCTCCCGCCTGCTACCTAAAAATCCAATGCTACTTGCATTAGAAGTCAAAATTTCCCTCACAAGTCACACCTTTTGTACAAACTTTTGCTTGAAGATTGAACGACAAACAATCTACTCTAAACTTCAACTCGGGCAACCTCACTCCCAAGATCTGTGTCTTCTCAAATGCCATTTGAGTAGGGCATCAAAGGCATAGCCAACATGTTGAAGATGATTGGCTGGTAAGATTTTTATAGAATAATTAAAAATGTTTTTTTCTATTTAAATGGAAATTTTATTTAACTACAATATTATTTAACCGACAACTTTCTCTATTTCCTAAACACACTTTCACCATCCCCTTTACTCCTTAACCAAACATCCGAAAATTATTCTTTGAAAATCTCTACCAAACAGACACACAGAGTGCCCTCAATCATGGTACAAAACCAAAAATTCCAAATGGCAGAAAGAACTACGATATGGTTATCCTGAGAAGATCTTACAATACTTATGGTCTTGGGTTAAGAATTCAATTTAACCAACATGCATGATCCTTCATTTTTTCTATGTTATTGTTTCCTTTGAAGAGTGTCTGCTTTCTTTGAAGAAGCTATGCAAGTTTTCAGATTCTATAATATCCTTTTTAAGATTCTAAAATACATCCTTTTAAACCAAGTACACGTATACAACAAAAGGAATTAGATGAATCGGGGTAATGGTTACAAACATCTAAGCAATGATGGTAACTTGAGACATACCACCCATGGCTTGACTGATCGAGTCGAAGTCCATGAAAGTGCGGGTTGCTCTGTGCTGAGATGTTTGCATAAGAATAATAGTGTGCCTGTTAGACTGCATATAACATGAAACTGCAGTCAGTAAAAACTAGAGAACTAATGACAAGGATAAACCATTCTGAAGTGTAGAAAAGGTCAAAGATAGTTTTCAAGCCAGGTATTATGGGAGAAAGGGTCTATAGTACACCACTGAATCGTGACTGACCAATGACCATATAGCAGTTACTTGTAGGATTCGAGAAAAATGAACCCAAATCGAAAGGAAATGACCTTACACGCATAGTTTGATAATGGCGGGAGATATAACTCAGAAAGAGAATTTTTTATTCACTTGATACATTTGAAAGACTAAGGACTTGTTTGCTAGAGTTTAAAAGAAAAATCATTTTTTCGAATTACCATTTTCAACAACTTCTTTGACTGAGTTGATCATTTTTATTTTTTATTTTGTCATACCACGGTTCCTTATTTTCAACCACACATTCAATAGTCATTTTTAAAAAATTATCTATCAAGCATACCCTAAGTTAAGCATGAAGTGAAAATTATTGTTGTAAACCCGCCAAACTGCCAAGAGCAAAGAGAATGAGAATGGATAAGTTTTGTAGTGGGTAGACCGTGGACTGTCAGGTAAGGGCGAAGCTGGTATAAATAGATGGCATTAAAGGAGGAGAAAACAGTCAGAATAGATGAACTAAAACAATCTTTTCTCACTGTCATCATAAAAAGTGAGAAATTAAGGACATGTCTACCCATGGTGAAAGAATAATGCTTGGTGGTTTGTACTTGTAACTGAAGAAACTGATAAGGTCAAAAATGCAAAAGTCAGTTCACAGTTGACAACAATAATTTGACAAGCAAACATAATTAGAGGCATGTAGGACAAAAGGCATTCCTATCACTTCTTGGAAGAATGGCGAGTAAAAAGGGTTAGTCAGGCAGTACTAACATGTTTTATCTTTGGAAGTTTACAAAATCGAGGCACTTTGAGGCGTACACGTCACAGTAGAAATAACAGAATTTAGAAGCATACATAATACAAAACTATACGTATACACCATAAACTCTTGTAGAAATATCCATAATAGAACAAATCAACATTAAAATTCTAACTTTCAAATAAACATAGACACCAAATAAGTATTCATGCCAATTATAATCCAGCACTAAAAGTGAGGACAGCTCCAAACTTTCTTATATGATTACTACTATTTTGATTTATAAGTAAATATCATGGCATCATTATATGTTTTGATTCTTATCGTCCTCCTATTGTAATAGATTATTCTTATTCTCATTTTCCTCAGATCTTTATAGAAAACATAAGATCTTTATAGAATAGAAAGGGAAAAAAAAGAAAAAGTAAGCAAGTCAATAACTCAAAATCTAAGACGAAAATTACATTTACTGAAAAATGCAATGCAAACAGGCAAACATTTTTAGGTGGCTTGAAGAAATAGACCTCAGGCTAATGCTCGCATACGGCATTTAAGAAGCAAGTTTCAAAGCATTTTATTACAGCCTCATTTGGATTCAAAACTTGGGAACAATCCTTACAAAGTTCTTTAAAACCATGGGAAAGACAGTGGGGAATAGCAACTTACTTACAATTCATGCTCCCTCGTAAAGCCAAAAGTAGCCATTCATGAAGACAAGCAATGCTATTGCACATGGCTTCCACAACACAACAAGACCTAACTCCTTTTTTTTTTTTTTTTTTTGTAATTATTTTTAAAAAAGAACGAGGAAAGTTAGATATGGCAATCAAAAAATTGTTGACATTACAAAAGTCTTTAGATATGATTCTTGTTTTTTAAGGTCTTAAAGAAGGGTAATTTCTTACAATTCATGCTCCCCTGTAAAGCTAAAAGCAGCCATTCTATTGCACATGGCTTCCACGACAGAACAAGAACATTTTTTTTTCTTTTTTTTTTTTTTATAAAGAGGAAATTTGTATATGGCAACCAAAAATTGTCAACATTACAAAACTCTTTAGATATGATTCTTGCTTTTAAGGTCTTAAAGAAAGGTAATTGCTTTCCCCTCCCTGATGCCAATATATACCTAGACATATAATTAACATTTAGCAGAAAAAATAATAAATAATAAATACAATGGAGAATCACAAAAACTTCCAAAAAGATTTTATGTACATGAAAGTTCACTATACTCCCTCCGTCCCAATTATATGGTCCACTTTGCCTTTTCACAAAGATTAAGAATGTGGTTGGAAAAGTAAATCTCGTGAATTGTGTTCCTAATTTACCATTATTAAATCACCAATTTTAAAATTAATAGTTACAACTATAGCATTAAATAAGGGCATGTTTGTAAAGTAACACAAAATATGCTTCGTATTATGGAACCAAGACCATACAATTGAGACAAACGAAAAAGGAAAGATGACCGTAATCGGGACGGAGGGAGGAATAAGTTAATAACTACTACAAACATGGGTTTACCTGAAAGTGGAACCAGAATAAATAGAACAGCATACACGAATTTTGAAGCGAAATACAGTTTCCAAAATGCAATTAACTAAGTTCAACAAAATCAAATTTCCTTCTCAACGACGGAAGCCCTTATCAGTTTGAAAAGTCCATGAAAAATATACACAGGAAGCTAGAATAAGTCGGTGTAACTTTATATCTAATGCTGTAAAAATTTCAATAAAAATAAAAAGAAAAATTAAAAATTAAGAAAGAACAACGAAACACAAAGAAGTCTTGAATTTCTAATGAAAAGAAAGCTTAACCACACCATAAAGCATAAATCAGCATAGGGCTCAGGAACTCCAAATTGCAATAATAATACAAGAGCAAACCCTAAAAGCACATGAGAAAGGTAAAATGAAGAACTTGGCTTGCAAGTATGCAAATAACTATACACACACGTATGGGGGAAGAGAGAGAGCATCACCATTATTATATGGGAACAATTATGCGTCCGAAGATCGGAGTAGAACAGATTTTTTCGCAGTCTCCGTGAGAGGTAGGCAGAGGTGGGGCAGAAACATTTTCACAAGATGATACTTAAGCCGCAAATAAGCGGGGCCCGGCCCGTTATTTCTTTGCTTTCGGCCTTCTACTTGCGAGTTCCAATTTTTAATTTGGGAGGTTAGGTGATGTATTCGAATTAAAACACAACTAGTTTTCACCCCGTGCGTTGCACGGGAGTAAAACTTTATAGATTTATCTAAAAAAAAACTATTTAGATTGATTTTTGTGGTAAAGAATAATGCAAAATAATTTTTGTAACAAACGACAATTGTATTTAATCGATAATACCATCACGTAATATAAAATATAAATAATGTTAATAATAACGAAATATTATAGAAAAGAAGATTTAAGTTTTTCATTTTACACCGTACTCATAATTCAATAAATTTATCTACGTCTATTATTATCCTGTATTAAATTATAAAAATATTTTACAATAAAAATCCATAAAATATAAAATATATAATCAATTAAATACTATTGAAATAATAATTACTTAGCTCTAAATGTATACAATTCCGTGGATATTAGCATTAACAAAAGTCTTGTCTCACGATCACCGCCTATTAGTAGTGCGTTTTGTAAATCGATAATATACAATGTTTTAAACTTACTTTTTTTGTGCGAATAGAAAAATAATAATTGAAAATGATGTATATAAAAAATTTCAATTCAATATCATTCAAACTTTGTACTCGACAAAGGAGTAATATAACCACAATAAACTAATTTCAAACCGATTCATAAAAATTATTCATCTAAGTAAAGACGACACTATGTAAGAGTGCAAGGCAGTTCTTCATCAAGTGAAACAAATTGTAATTGCATAAATGAGAATAATAAAAAAATAACCAACGTAGAAACAAATAAAAGTAACAAAACATAATTGGACTATATATTACACAATAAAATAAATTTAGTGAATAACTAATGATATACTCTTCATCTGTAGGACTCATTTGTAGCCTTCCATAATTAATAATAGAATCCATATATCATATCGGTCAATTTTAAATAAAAACATCATGTTATAGACTCAACTGGCTTGCAACAAAGTGACTACTTTTTTTCATTCATACTATATAGTAAATCACTTGCATGCTAGAGACATCCCTCATTCGTGGAAGCTCTGGCCACTTGCCCTTACATACAACATAATGGAAATTTTCTCTCAACGCCTTTCATAACACTTATGTATTTTTTTATCATACTAATATATCATGGTTACTAAGTTGACACATATAGGTGGATCTCCTAAATATGTATATCATTCACCTAGAAAAGTCTAATCCTCCCAAAAAAACATAGAAATCAAAATTATTATGTAATAGTTTTATTTAATAAGTAAGTCCTCTCTACATATTTGTCAAATCATTGTGATTCTTTGTAATTTTTAATTTATAGGTAGAATACAATATATGCTAATTGCTAAGAAATTTCTCTACTACTTTTAGAAACTAATTAAAAATATTGATATCCCTTTTGAGTCAGAGAAAATTAGCAAATGAAGAAAATCTTATCGGGCTAGGAAATTTTTCTACTGCACACTAAAATTTAAAGATATAATTAAAAATACTTAAAGTATAAATTAAAGATATAATAAAAATATTTAAAGTAAAAAATTTAAGATATAATCTTGTTATGTTAGGAAATTTTTCTACTCCTAAATAAAAATTAAAGATATAATAAAAAAATATTTCCTTTCTTTAATAAGTACAAATTCAAGATATGTTGGAGAATATTTCAATTAAAACTTAAAGGTATAATTTTGTACTAAAAATATTAGTGGAAAAAGTATTAAATTTTTTCATTTGACATACAAATATTCTAAAAAGCATAAACATAAGTTGACAATAAGAGATAAATTGTCAACAAATAAAAAATTAATTTAAACATTTATTAGTGAAAAAAAATTTGAAACTTATACTTAAAGATTAAACAAATATTCTTAATTTATTTGAACATAATTTAACAATGGGGATTTAAATAGTACTTTAAAAAAATTTTAAAAAAATACACACATTGGGGGATTAAATAAATACATTTTTTAAAAAATAAAATATTATTAGTTAGCAATTTTATTCACCATGCTAAAAAGAAGGATGAATATTATCCTCAATTTGGAGGATTGACATAAGTGGGTAAAAAATTAAAATTAATTTTTTTTGTCTTATATTATTCTATTCATCGAGAGCTTAAAAAAAATAGTATCTACATATAATTTTTGTTATTTCAAAAGTTACTTATTTTAGAGGTAAATAACTAATTTATCGCTAAAAATAAAAAATGAGTAACTTTTAAAATAGTAAAATTTATACATCAAAACTATACTCATATTAAAATTTCGATAAATAGAATAATATGGAACAAAAAAATTCAAAATTTTCAGTTATTTACCCCTCCAATTGATCCTCCAAAATGAGGTTAATGTTCACCCTCCTTTTTAGAGAACAAATTTGTTCACCCTATTGAAAGAGAGTGAACATCAACCTCTTTTTTTGTGGGTCGATTTGAGGGTTAAAAAATTAAAAAAAATTTCTTTGGTTCCATATTATTTTATTCGTCGTGAGCTTTAATATGAGTATAATATTGATATATAATTTTTATTATTTTAAAAGTTACTTATTTTACTAGTAAATAAGTAACTTATCACAAAAAATAAGTAATTTTTAAATCAATAAAATTTATATATCAAAATTGTACTCATATTGAAGCTCTCGACGAATAGAATAACACGAAACAAAAAAATTAAAAAATTTTAATTTTTTATCCCTCAAATCGACCCACAAAAAGGAGGGTGATGTTCACCCTTTTTTAGGGTGAACAAAATTATTGTCCATGATTTATGACACTTGGCAGAAAATAATTGGTCCAACAAATTTTTAAATAAAATCTTGTCCTAATAACTGTTTTGCAATTGAACAATTGCCAATCAAACCTTATTTTATATATTATATATATGAGATCAAATTAATCACATTTATATATATCAATCATATTATTTATGCATTGTACCGGAAATAATAAAATAATAACAATAAAATGAATAAAATTTTATCAAAATATTAATAGAGTTTCCCCTATATTTCGGACAAATTCATCTTGTAAATACTAGAACTGAACATCAAGTCAGGCGGGTTAGTTTTGGGTCCAACTTGAGACCAACCTGAAGCCGATCGGTTGGGAGGTTTCCAAACTGAAACCGAAGTTGGGTCGGTTCTTCGGTTTTTCACATGATTTTCTAGCTTCTTTCTTCTTAAAATTTTCCCCAACCCGATCGGTTTTTGGGTTGGGGACCCGAACCGACTCGGGCAGGTATGGGTCTGTTCGGGTCATTGGGTTTGTGGGTATTATGCCCAACCCTAGTAAATACTTATGGCACAACTCAATAGAATCAGCACAGCATAATTTAACATTCTCCCCCAACATCTCAATGTCAAAAACAATTAAAATATAATAACATCTATTACCGTCCAAAACACTAATGCAACTCAAAGAATGTAAAGGACCACAATTTTTGAAAGAATTAAATAAGATTTACACCCGTGAAAGAATTAAATAAGATTTACACCTTGTGATTTTGATAAAAATTCATACCAAAACCTGACTTTATGTTTGTAAATCGATCTAAGCGATTGGGCGATTTGAAGAATAAATGTGAAGAAAGATAAGAAATTCATTAAAAATGGTTATGATTAACTTTGAGGATAAAATAGAGGATTTTAAAATTTAATTAACCTTGAGAACACTTAGATTATTTTTTTTTATTGTAACACTTACACATGTTATCTTAACTCTCAACGGATTGAGAATGACATATTAAATTTAAAATAAAAGCAAGTTTGAGAAAATTAACAATAATCAAGTCTTTTATAAATTCAGGTGGTTGTAACATTGAGGATTGTAAAATTAAATTAATTTTGAGAAACATAAATTTATTCATATTGATGTAATTGTAACACTGACGATTAAAAACTCAAGTTAAATATGAGAAACTAAAGTTTTCCGTTAGTAGTTATGACTTTGCACTATACGTTATTTGTGAGTTTTAACGATCATGACCGTGTTTCTTTCTATCTTTTTATGCCATACATATGTCGAATGGAAATGTTTTTCGTTTTTCAAGTCATAGTAGATTCGCTTATCATATTTGACGAAGCACATGTCAATATCGCTTTTACAGTATAAAAAATTAAAAGCATCAAATTAGACAAACACAATGCACAAATTTGAGCAAAATGATTTGAAATTGACGATACTGATAATTAGATAATTAAATGTGCGTTTACAAAAAATTAAAATTAAAATTAAGGTGATCAGGTAAAAAAGAAAAGGGAAAAAAAGTCATTATAAAATTTGCAATAGATTCTGACATTGCATCTATCATGAAACACTTATCGACAATAAAAACCAAAATAAGTAGCTCAATTAATCCGTTACAATTGGAAACCAATAAGATCATAAGTCTTGTAGTAGTCTTCTTGAGAAAGAGAGATGAGTCATACTGACTTTGAGTGAAGTGAGAATCAAGGAAAGTGGTACGAAATTTCTCAAACCAAGCACGCGGCGCTTGTTTTAACTCCGTATAAAGATCCCTTTAAGCGACAAACATCGATGGACTGGGTGAGAAATAAAGTAGGATGAGTCAGCTAAATCTCTTCTTTTAGATCATTCTTTACATTGATCCGATGCAAGGACCAACGTCTAGAAGTAGCAATGGCCATAACAGTTCGAGCAGTAGTCATCTTGGCAACTGGAGCGAAGGTCTCTTCATAGTCAAGTCCATACTCTTGACAGTTTCCAATAGCAACCAAATGATCTTTGTATCTGTCGATAGTTCCATCAAACTAAAGCTTGATAATATATACGCACTTACAACCAATAAAATTGACACCATTAAGACAAGGAACAATGTCCCACGTATGATGATCCAAAAATGCCTCAAGTTCTTCCTCCATAGCTTGCTGCCAACAAGCCTAAGTAACAGCCTGGGAATATGACTTAGGAACAACAATAGTATCCATAATAGCTTGACTGGCAGTTTAAGAGAATCTATACCTATCTGGTGGTTGACATATAAGAGAAGGCTGTCGGGGGCCCAAGCAGATGAGGATGTGATATAGGTTCAAGATCTGGAAAGGGTAGAGATAACAAATGAGGACATCCTTAATACACTATTCCCTTCAAATGGTCAACTGTACAAGTGTCATGATCAAATATAAGAAAGGAAATGGTCTTATGTTTTGAATGGACAAAGGACTACAACAAATATTGATTTTCAAAGAAAACAACATTTCGAGAGACACAAATTTTATTGGCAACTGGATCATAACACACATACGCCTCATGAGCAGTACTATACCCCATAAATGCGTACCGAGTAGCTTGAGTAGTGAGTTTGTTTCGTCCAGTAGTAGGTAAGTGAACAAAGCACACACAACTAAATATATGAAGAGAATAATAGTCAGGAACAACACCAAAAAGGTGTGAATATGGAGAGTCAAATTGTAATAACTGAGATGGCAACCAATTAATCAGATAAACAAACGTAGACAATGCTTCTACCTAGAATCGAGAAGGCTCGAAGGATTCAATCAATATAGTGTGAACAACATCTAAGAGATGGCGATTCTTATGCCCAGCTACTCCATTTTGTTCTAGAGAATATAGGATGGATTGTTGAGACACAATACCCAAAGATTTGAGATAACTTTGGAACTCATTAGACATGTATTCTCCATCAGAATTAGATTGTACGATTTTAATATTAGTAGAAAATTGGGCTATAATAAGAGAAAAAAATTCTTCGAATTTAGAATATACTTCAGATTTATAGAAAAGAAAGTATATCCCAAGTAAAACGACTGTAGTCATCAATAAAGGTAACAAAATACCTATATCAAGCATGTGAAAGAACATGACTGACACCCCAAACATCAGTATGCACAATCTCAAAACACATAGATGCACGACTCCCATGGGAAAGAAAAGGTAAGTATGTAATCTTACCTGCAGTCAAAAAATATATCACAAGACAAAATTTTATTGCCGAAATAATCGTTTTTGACAAGATGAGATAAAACAACTTTATTTGGACGTCCTAACTTCTTATGGAAAACATCATTGCCTCTAATAACAACGGAGTAACTAACTGAATTGAAACTAGAACTAGGAATAGAAAACTGAAGAGGAAATAGACGTTCAACTTTAGGCCCCTTGGTGATCACATTCCCCGATGTTTGATCCTGCACACAACAAGCATTACGATCAAAGTGAATTTGACAATTATTATCCACCAATTATCCAACAAAAATTAAATTCGAAGATAACTTTAGAAAATAAGAACATTATCAAATGGGATCCTAGAAGATCCAATAGCAGTAATAGAGAGAGTACTACAATTTGCTATCTAAATGAGTTGATTATTGGTATACTTACAGTGCATTGTGTAAAACATCTGGATTCCTTGTCATATGATTTAAGGCTGCAAAATCAATCAACCAAGGGGAAGTGAGAGTATGGTTCATACCTTGATTACTAAAAGGAGACAAAGCTGAAACAATCATCTATTGAACCATTTATGGTATCATAGTAGATGTGGAGTTACTTGCAGCAGGCTAGTTTAGCGTGGCCAGATTGGGCTGGTTGGGCGTAGGAGAAACATTTGCAAGATTAGATTGGATAATAGGATTAGAAGCTTGCCCTTGTCTATTTTGGGGCCGTATGTGACTATCCTTGCTTACATGCCCATATTTCTTGCAGTAGTTGAAAATTTTCTTAGTATAATTCTTTGCGATATGCCCAAACTCCCTACAATGGTAGCAGTGTATATGTGTTTGTCGTCCTTTTGTTTGAGCCGCATATGAAACATTCACAAGCTTAGTAGAAAGAGAATCTTGATTAAGACTTTTTTCAGTAGCTAGATGTTGTTCTTCATGCAACAGTTCACTCAAATAAGGGTCTAAGGATTGTATAGGATGACGGTTGATCAACCTGCCCCGTGTAGTCTCAAATTCGGGCTGAAGCTTCGTTATGAATTGATCTCTTTGGCTATCATCATGAATTTTTTGTAGAGATTCTAAAGCTGCTTTGGGAATTGTAAAAGAAACAATCCCAGAATATTGGCTCTAGAGATTCGAAAATCCAGAATAAAATTATTGAACACTGAGATTTCCTTGTTTGTAATTAGAAATATCTAATTCCAACTGATATTTTCGGGCAGTATTATCTTGATAATAGACTCGACGAATGTACTCCCACATCTCTTTGGTAGTTGAAATGGGTCTAAGATCATTAATCATATGGGGTTCAATAGAACCGAACAACCAAGTTATGATCTAAGCATCTTTGCTCACCCACTGAGCAAGGTCTTTTGGATCGGTAGGAGCTTTAGTTAAGCCATCTAACTGACCCCATAATTCTTTTCCCTTAACATACACTGAGAATTGAAATTCCCAAGTAGTGAAATTCCTCCCATTAAAGCGAACAATGGATATTTTATCTTAAGACATAATGTCACCGCACCAAGCCAATAAGGCCAACAATTAAAATAGAGCCCAATAGAAAAATAAAGCCCACAAACAAAGGTCTTACCAAATAAAGTAGCTAAGAAATAATGGCAAACAAGATATAATCCCAGAATTGATTAAGCTTTAAATAAGTTCCCGACTTATTCTAATCCAAAACTAGACCAGATGTATGCTTGGAAAAATCAAAATCTCAAAAAACGGATATTGCACGCAGTCTAAAAAAATCAGGAAGATATTTCATTCTATCGTTAAAAAATCGGTAAAATTTCATGTGAGGAAAACCTAACAACCTTCGAACAATAAAAAAATTCCACTCAGAACTAATGGACTAGGATGTTTTGAACTGAATACCTCGCTATAGTAACATGAGGGAAAAATTGGAACAAGAATATGATTGCAAAATCGAGCTAAACTCCTTGCTAAATAGTGATAGAAAATAGTCGCTCTTGATGATTGTTGAAACCAAGTCGATCAGATGAGAAGGAATAGCTCTGATACCATGTCAACAATTTTTGGATTGCTCTCATTGAAGGCTTCTCTCTCATTAATAGCCAAAGAATCCCAACATAGAAAGGAAGCTAATTACGAAAGAAAACTAGTTACAATGGGAAACTAATCCCTAAAACAATACAACAGATAAAGACAAGATATTAATAAATACACATGACATATCTAACAGTCCAAATTTGTGAAGAATGACTTTGATTTCATTATCGAAAATAAATTTTACAAAAAAAAAAAAAAATCTAACAAGAACCACATAGAAAAGAGGGAGTGAGGGATAATCTTTTGACTTTTCAAGTTTTTGGTAGGACTTAATAGCATCTCCTGATATTCCTTGCAACCACCTATAATGATCGAACAACTTGAGGTTATTATCTGATGCAATGATAGATAGAAAAGCTGTCTTTTCTATAAACAAAAGAATAGTTATGTTATATAATTGACGAGTCAGAAAGAAAACCCATTTAAATAACACAAAAAACGTGTGCATAAACGTGATTTTGTCAATGCTTATATGATCAAATCTATAGTGGATAGAGGTATACCATTAATCAGGAATTTTGCAATATTTAATGGTAAGGATTCTTCTTTTTTTAGACCAAAAGATAGCACCAAAACATATGCAATGATTGTAAGTAGAATCTTCTAACTGAGTGCATAAATAGATTTTAATATGCGTATCAACATGCAAGTGCACACACATATACCAGATATACACATAGGGGTTCAAGAATTCTGACCTTGAAGATGTCCCAAAATAGCACCACTACCAAAACCTCCAACAAAAGAATTCAGCAAATCATGGAGTTTTCCAGTTCTGCTCACCCTTACAAATTCACGAGCACCTATAAGACAAAGAGGTCAACACATAAGAATCATTTTATGGGGATGCCAGCAAAAACAAAACTATCTATGTTTTCTCACTTATCCCTTCATTGGTTTGGCAATTTCAGATTAGTCTGCATTAATGATTAATTGATAGGTAGTGAAACAAACTACATTTGATCTTCTTAGCAATAAATTCCAACCTTGACTAGCACAATAATATAAATTAAATCGGAGCAATTATAAAATTCAGGACAACATAATAATGACATCAAATTGAAGATCCAAGTCTAGATTTACTTTGCCACAATGATATCTAATACCTGGCCATTAGATAGGATTCAGAAATTAAAACTTATATAATAAAATGAGGAAACTACCATGCCTACCCCTATTTGTTCATCTGATGACGCAACCATAGACAAGCCAAATTACAAAAGCGAAGATGCAAGTTATAAAAGCTTGTGATTAAAATCTACACCAAATGATAATATTACCTAGAAGTATTTTTTGATGATTCAAAAGACGCAACTGCCGGAGCTATTCGAGCCATTTTCCAGGAGGAAGAATTGGAGGATTTCAAGATCAGAGAAATCGTGTTAATAGGAGTAGGGTAGATGAGAAGATTAGTAATGGTGATTGATAATCAACGCCGATGGGAAGCTGCGATGTGGATGCTCAAAGGCAATGGAAGGTTTGGAATGCAAAGGAAGAGACATGTAGAGATAGAAGGGCGATGGAGGGTTTGGAACGCTAAGCAGAAGAGCAGAAGGGAAATAAGAATCCAGGTCACGCCAGTTCCGCAAACAACGGGTAGGTCTAGATTTTTAGTGGAAAAAGCCTATTATTTAATAATTAAAAAAATTAAAATAAAAAAAGGGCGGAAAAAACCTTGCTTATATATATATAAAGATAATATTATTTTATAGATCTATATATATTACATAAATGTCCATGACTCATTTGAAAAACTTAAATTTTATTTCAAATTAAAATTTGTTGGCTAATGCATATAAAAATCGTGTGTTTGCATAGCAGAATTTTATAGGTCCTCGTTTTGATCCTCATAGTTTATTTGCAGCTTTGGCCCCCTAGTTTCCGATTTGATCATTTGAGACCCCAAAGTTCTAATTTCTCAAATTTAGCTTCAAATTGTCCTCTCTTTGTTTCAATCTACTTTCATCTCTTCTAGTTGACTCCTCCAAGCTTCCTTTTAGTCCAAAATTATTGCTTCTCTTCCAATTCCAATTTTCAAATGAAATAAATGCAAACTAAATAAAAATAAGCATGAAATTGCTAATGCAAGAGACAAATACATAGTTTTAGAGACCTAAAGAAGTGCATAAATTGCACTTATCAATGTCTCTCAAAAAAAACTAAGGTATTGACCTGAAAAAGATCCATAGGGGCTCAATCGGTTATCTTTAGAAGAGTTACCACTTTCCAGTATCGGTTTGAAACGAAGATTGATGAAAAATTCTGAAATGAGAAGAGGATGCAAAGCGCGAATGGATGTAGCAACTTTATAGCATGGTGACTATTGGGTGTATTATTGTTCTTTCAATGAACTTTGTGAGTGCTATAAAATTGCGATGATTTAATCGTTCGATGCTACTCGGATTCATTGTTTCCTTCTCATTATTCTGTCCCTTAACCCTTTGAGATAAGTTAAATTTCGGTATTAAGGGTTCATAAAAAATAATTCTTATCGAATATGCCAAGTGAAATGAATTTTCCATCCACGTAATTCGACAATAAAAATTCAAAGATAATTAATTTTTTTAGTCTCAATATAGTAATCAATGTCAGCATGGCATAAGTTTTATGCAATCCTTCAAGGATAAGCATGATATTGCACATATTATATAACCAAATAATTTCATATTTTTGCCAAGACAAGCGCTACTTCAGGAATTCAATAAAAATATAATTTTTGAAGAATATAATACATATTTGGCTATTGCTATTTAAGGAGCAAATATTTAATAGGAATATTGAATTATTAAATAAATTAGATCTGCTCTAGATGGCTCTTTAGGAGCATGTTATATTGTTCGAGAATATAACATTTAGTTTTGCTACCTTAGGAGCAACAACTAGATTGATCTAATTGGAATAATCTAACTATTAATAAAAATAAAAGAGCCACTATTAATAAAAATAAAAGAGCCCCATTGGACAGTCCCAACGAGGCGACGATTATGCTTTTTTTTAAAAATAAAACATTATTTCATATTCCATTTTTAAAAATAAAAATTAAATATAAATCCTTTTTACAAGCTAGCAGCTATAAATACATAGCAACAAATAAATAGTTGCCAAAATGTTAATTAAGGGAGTCAAACAAAAAGTTAATGATTAATTAATTGCGGTTTCCAACTTTAAAAAATCAACAAACCTTTTTCTAATGCTTATGCAAACAATCTTTTTTGAATAAAGTGGTTTACTTTTTTTGGGAAATATTTAAATAGAAATCCTTTTTGGTCAATTATGCAAGCAATTTTATAATAATTTGTTTCAAAAATCTTAAATGAAAATTCTCTCTGGTCAGTTCAGAACACCATTTTAATATTTAAATTATTATGATATAAACCTTCTTGATTATTAATTGTGAAAAATACATAATTAAAGGGCATCAATGCATATATCACTTGCTGAAAATTAGAGCGTGTTCAGAAATAGAGAAACTGCATCGATCTAACTAGCTAGCCATGTCTTAGAAAAATAGTTTAAAAACAATAAAAACACCTAAAACTGCCAGTATAAATGCACAACAATAAATAAATAATTACAAAAATTTTTAATTAAATCGAATCAAACAAAAAATGCACACATCTACTTGATAAAAATTAGAGCACATTCGAAAATAAAGAAACTGGATCGATCTACTCACCTTGCCACGTGTTTAAAAAAACATGGCACCTAAGCCTAAAGTTATAAATACATTACATATTTTCAATATTGCACCTTATATCCAATACAAAAGTTTTTCAGAAATTCGATATTCAAAATTTTGTGTTTTGCAATGGCACCGTGCCATACGATGTAAATTTTCAAACTTATCGTGCATTGCACTAGAGTAATACTAGTTATAAATAAATATAATAGCGAAAAGATGACACATATGAAGCATAATAAATGAAACCAATTGATCTTTCCGGAGAAATATTTAAATATTCTTTAGGAATACTAGTACTGGAGTTTTCCTGAAAAAGATGCATAGTACGTCTCATGTGTAGTACTCTTCTGGACCATGACATACTCAACATGAATATGATTAAATAAGGTTGTGTTTTTTAGGAATTACAACGAATTAATAGTAGGGTTAATTTCACTAGCAGTGACTAAAGTCTTATTAAAATCACAAAGCGGTCATTGAAGTTCAAATTCAGTACTAATTACTAAAGTTTTCTAACACTTTCACAAGTGATCACTCTATTATATACCTAAAAATTTTGGTGACTTTTCGATGTTATTGACACACATGTGCGCAATACGTGTAATGGTTTTGATAACTTATATCACATGGACCGAAGAAGTTATTTTAAATGAAATTAATTTACCATAATTTTTATAGCCTTAAGTTATTATTAAAATCCAATTTGATTTAAATTTATTTTTAAGACGACGGGATAATGTATATACATATGGCATCAATGTGTGCAACTCATGGTAAAATATCGTGTAAATATTTTAAAAGTATTGTAGAGTGATTGTTAGTGAAAGGATAAGAAAACTTCAGTGATCAGTGCTGAAATTTTTAAACTTCAATTACAATTTTGTAATTTTTTTGAAACTTTAGTGACTGTTAGTGAAATTAACCTATTAAGTCTTAATAATCTTCTCGGTCATTAATGGAATAAGATTGCCTTTCCTCAAGAAAGTGAAATAAATATGGATCAATAAAGATTACAACCACAAACAATCACATCAAGTATATTACACAAATATTAATGATTAACCCAATTAAGAAAAAAAAGGAAAACATAACCGATTTGATAATGACACAGAAGTGAATTATCAGTGCAAAGATTTTTCGATATCATAATTTCTACCACCATGTAGGTTCGGAGTAAAAAGCAAAAAAGAAAAAAAAAAAAGAAAGTGAATAAAATGTTGCTTATAGTAAAAAGGATTAAAAAGATTTAAAAGATTAAAGAAAAGAAAACGTGCCTACCAGCCCTTCAAGATCTATGGCTATTGGCTACCATGTAGTTTTATGTTCAAGAGAAGAACGAAAAATATCTGGAAATTTTTTTTTCACGATTTTGTTTTTGAAGAACATATCATGCCGATAACGTGTTGTAAAAGTAGATTGAAAAAAAAAAGAAAAGAAAAGAAAGAATTTACCTCAAACAAGTGTATTCTTTATTCACAATGTAAACCCATTACCCATATTTGTCAGGTTCCACTAAAGAGTTACAAGTAGATCATAACACGAACTAGTCAGATATTCTAATTGGAATCACCAACATTATCTTTTAATTTACAATAGAAAATCTAATATAGTATATATTAAGATATATATTCAACACACACTATCGAAAAACAAAAAACACATGGGTTATTAGGATCAACATGTACATTGCACGTGTCACTAAGTTCACAACATAATTGTTGTAATATATTTTAAAATTGAGGTTTCTGGCATAAGTATAATCCGTCACATGTATAGTACAAAATACAAAATATGTTATGCATTTATAAACATTGTAGAGCCCACTACTTGTAGAGTAACAACTTTATCATCTGCAATGGCCTTTCGGATGTGCTGTTGAATAGGTATTTGCAGATTTGTTATTCATCACTCAAATCAGATATGAAGTCTAAAGTTTTGAATCCAATGGATAAAAGATCTCTTCTACTTGAATAAGATAATGAAACTTTCTTTGACAGTAAGTAGTTTTTATACATACCAAAATGGGTACAAGACTCACAACCCCATAGAGTTTGGCCATAGACCAAAGGTCAATATGGTCATGCAAGATAGACAAATGGAATAGAAACAAAGGGACAAAGGATTCAAAACAACTATGCTCAGTAGCTGACAAAAGAATATTAAAAGAAGACAAAAAAAACACAAACCGGATATAATAGATCAACGAAAATGAAGAAATCATAAATCATGTGTTTATCTTTCTTAGGATCAAATGCCGCAGTGGTTTCAGGGCCCTATACATTTGAGCTGGGACAAAGTTAAATTTGTACAAGGCATCCGATTACTTGCATCTATAGTCCAAGGACAACCACTTTTGTTATTGGTCATCAAGGCCGTATCCCTTTATGAAAAACAACAGAACTGTTTGTACTAGATGAAAGCTAACTTTTCATTCGGCTTCAATCCAGATGAACAAGAAAATAATTTCTCCTCTATATTTCACTTGTCGTCCATCACGATGTCCATATTGGTCATAATTTTCATGGAAAGTTGGATCTGTAAGCTTTGGATATGGATTCTACCAAGCACTTATGAGCAGCTAAAATTTCAGCAATTGTAATTAATTTCATCTTAAAGTGAAATAAATAAGGTTTCTAACACCATTATTGAACTAAATAAATTAATAACCAGAAAAACCTGATTTGGATTCTTATTAGGATGATATTTCTACTGGATGCCTTCTTAATTTCAGATATGAAGCTCCAGTTTCTAACCTAAGGATGTTGAATGGCTTAGCAACTTGAACATGACTCAGTTGAAAAACCAATGCTCTGAATCAAATCATAGTCCCATCAACATGTAATGGATATAGATTGTAAACATGGTAAGGTATTTTGAAATTTAGAAAAAACCAGTTAATGGATGTAAGAATAATTGCAAATTGGTCTCAGAACTAAAAGGCCAAAATGGAGCAAGAAAACACAAATAAAAGCAAGGAACTTGTTTTTTACTCATCAAGACCCTTATTCAAGCATAGATATACACCGATCTTTGATGAGTTCTATCTTTTTTAGAATGTTCTCCGGTTGTAGCCATGTCATTATTTCCTTGTAGTTGTCTGTTATGGTGTCTTGGCTTCACTGGAAGCTTTAAAGAGGTTAAACTTGGATCCCGAACTATGTTAGTTGAACTATGGTAGTTCTTTGCGTCCAAAACTTTCTTCATCAAGGACAAGGAAAATTTCTTCGCTTGTCTCTTCCAAAGAAAGAATGCTTGTTTTTAGTTTTTACTTTAACCAATAAATAAAATGATATGAGCTATAAGTACAATATATTTAAGCAAAACAAGATATGCAAGAAGGGTAAGCATATGGTTTCTCATATTTGAATTAGTTTAGACCTTTTAAGTATAAAGAAGTTTTGCTTTCGCTTTGAGAATAAGTGGCTTGTGTATTCTCTTTGACGGATATAATGGAGGAAAGCTAGGGTAAATTATCTAGTTCGGACTTCTTAAACAAAATGAATCATTCCTCTACTTCACTTATTCGGTGGGGTCGTGATGTTTCCCGTCGGTTTTGGGGTGATATTAAAGCGTGTAAGCAGCAACTTGAGAATGGCGATCAAAAATTTGGTTATTGGGAGGTTTAGAGGAGATAGAGGAATTAGAAAGGATCATCGAGGTCGTGACGGAGTGGATGAGAACATTGGGAGCATCAAAATGAAAATCCCATCTTTTCGGGGTAGAAGTGATCCAGAGGCTTACTTAGAGTGGGAAAGAAAGCTGGAGTCGATCTTTGAGCACCATAGTTACTCAGAAGAGGAGAAAGTAAAATTGGCGGTTGTAGAATTTACCGATTATGCATTGACATGGTGGGATCAATTAACGATTAGTAGAAGAAGGAATTTGGAGAGAGGTATAGACACGTGGGATGAATTGAAAACTATTATGAGAAAATGGTTTGTATCGAGTCACTACTATCGGAGTCTCTATCAAAAATTGCAAACCCTTACTCAGGGGTCCAAAAGTGTGGATGATTACTACAAGGGATGGAGATGGCCATGATTAGGGCTAATATAGAAGATGATGGAGAAGCTACCATGGCAAGATTTTTGAGAGGGTTGAATAGGAACATAGCCAATATCGTGAAGTTACACCATTATGTTGAATTAGAGGAGATGGTGCATATGGCTATGAAGGTGGAAGAGCAACTGAAGAAGAGGGGGTTAGATTCGTAAGAATGCCCATGTGGTAAGGCATGCCCACGCTTTAGCTCATGACTTCTTCTTTGAATAAACTATTGCAAACTGGTGAAAGCAAGGCGTTCCCACGCCTTAAGTCAAGACCTCTTCTACATTATTTGCCAATTGAGTCTCATTCTGTTGACCAAAACTTGTGCTCTTCAACTCACTTTGGCATGGCTTCTCAATCTCAATCAATGTGATTGTTTGTGGCTTCTTGTCGTCTAATTCAATTTCAAAATTGAACTCTTTTCGAATTAGCCCCATCATTTTCTCTTGGATCTTTTTACCCTTTGACCTCATAATCGAACCTTTCGGCATATGAAGCATGTTCTGACCTTTGTGATTATCATCATGGATGATCACGTTATCCCCAACGCCTTGAATTCACACATTTTTATTATAACCATGCTATCCTTGAAATTGCTTAAGTTAGAACCTGAGAACCCAAGTATCTCATGTTTCTCTTGAAGAAGAACCTAAATGTCTCATGTTTCTCTTGAAGGCCATTTTGGATACATTGTGGATAGTATAAACATGAAACTACTATAAGTAGTCATCAAATCTATTCAAATATTTGGAGAACCCAATATATCTACTTGTCTATCTTAAATTTGTCAAATAAACACATTTATTTGACATCCCAAATTTATCGAAGCTTATATCACCTAATATTTCACGAACATACCACTAGAAATATCCGTATAACTTATCAAAATGAAACAATCCTTAAAATACATACTAAATCCTTAAATTATTATTCATTTGGTGAAATCCTATAAAGAGGGAGGTAACTTCAAGTTGAGCGGTAAGCAAGTTTTCTATACTAAAACTCTACATCATTCTCTATGCGTCACCCTTATTCCCTAAATCCTTCCCCGTAATCTCACAAAGAACCGCTTGCATGCATTAGGTAACCTTTGAGGTTTACTTCCTCTTCATCGACTGTGACTTAACTGTTAGAGTGTTAATGATTGCTGACCCATTTTTTCTCCGACGGCCATAGTGCCTAACTGTTTTTTGGCGAATGTGCAAGTACAAGCAATGTTCGACAGACGTGGACTAGGAAATATGTTGGCGTTCAGGTGGCATGGCCTAAATCTCTCCGTAAAAAAGCTAAAAATTCAAAATCAACGTTACATTTTTTTCTATATTTGAACGTAATCATTAAAATTGGAAAAATAATTTTTTGGACTAGAAAACTCATAGATTAAAACAAACAGAAAAAAGCCTAACTATCCTACCTCATCCCTCCACAACCACCATCTGCGCAGTTGATGACAGCAATAGTTGGCAATTTCGCATGCTGAATGTTCAAAACCAATGGGAAGACCCCCCCAACCAATGCTAGTTTTCAATTTTTTCAATTCTTCCCCAACCTTTTATACTTTATACAAAATTCCTGTTCTTTTTGCCAATTTTCCTCATTTACCAAACCCCCCACTTACCCCTTCACTCCTCTAACAGGCCCATCACAAATTCCATCACAAGTCGATGTCCAATGCCACATGGTTCTTACAGCCATCTCTACCACTGCAATCATAACCAAGACTTATCTACTCTTCATCAGCCACAAAATCAATTTACCGTCTCGACCCGCCGAGACTGGCTATTATGCGTTGAATCGAAATTGCCGTCAACTCTCTACACGGTGAAACTAATTGGGGGATTCTATCACCTTTATGATGGGTAGGGTAGGGGTAGGGTAGTTGGGTTGGTTTTGCTGTTTTTTCCCCTATTTTATTTGGTATATTTTTTAGCTAGTTCCAAAATGTGTTTTTCTAGTTTTAATAATAGGGATAAATATGTATATCTATTGACAAATAATGCAATATTAATTTTGAATTGTTGGTTAAAATCAAAATTCGACAATAAAAATTAATATTAACACAAAGAGTCCTAATATAGTTTTTAAAAATGTTATGTAAACTGTGTAATTATAGCCAAATATATTAATGTATTCACTTATTGGTCAAAATAAGTACGTTCAAGAGTAATGTTCAAATCATAGAGTTTAAAAAGAATTGAAGACTAATTTGAGCTCTTTCAAAAGTTTACTTTTGAGCATTTGACCAATAATGATGTTTAAGGGGAAAATTTTCCCACTAAATCAAGCATACCTCTTTTTGGACCACTAACTCATCTTTTTCACATTATGACCAAAATAGAACTCAAAGATCACAAATTTACAACTATTTCCATTCTACTAAAATAAACATCTATAAGAAAATAAAATAAAATAAACACTTTCTCTCTAAATTATCACCCAAAGTAATCTCGATCAACATTAAACTTCTCTATTCCCATTCCTACGCCTACGTCTTTCTCTATCTATGTACTTTTTCTCTCAAGATTACCACTCAAGGTAATCTTGATCAACATTAAACTTCTTCACTCTCACGTTTAAGGTCTTTTTCTCTCTACGCACTCTTTATTGAGATTACCACCCTAAGTAATCTTGATCAACCTTCAACTTCTTCATTCCCCCATCTCCCTACTTTCTCTCTCTACGCACTTTATATCTCCATATTACCATCTCAAGAATGTCGATCAACAGTTAACTTCAACATTCCCACATCTACATCTTTCTCTCTTTACGCACTTTCGTTCTTCATATTACCACTCTAGATAATCTTGATCAATATTCAACTTCTCCCTTTCCACTGTCTCCCACTTTCTTTCTCTATGCACTTTCCTTATCCAGATTACCACTCCAGGTAATATTGATCAACATTCAACTTCTCCCTTTCTTCATCTACGACTTTTTCTCTCTACTCATTTTCTTTTTCCAGATTACCACCCCTAGTAATCGCTACCAATGCTCAACTTCTCACTTCCCAGATTACCACCCTTGCTTATCTCGATTTACATTTAGTTTCTTGCTTCTCCCATTCTCGACATTTTCACTGTATGCACTTTCTCTTTCTAGATTACCATTCCTAGTAATCTTGACCAATATTCGATTTCCCGCTTTCCTCATCTCTGACTTTCCCTCTCTATGCATTTTCTCTCTATGAATTACCATCCCCGACAATGTCGACAAATATTCAACTTCTTGCTTCCATTGTCTCCGAATTTCTCTCTCCATCCATTTTCTCTCTAGATTATCTTTCTCTCTAGATTATCAACCCCAATAATCTCAATCACTATTCAACTTTTCGCTTCTCTTGTCTCCATCAATAATATTACCACCCTCAATAATCTCTGTTAAAACTTCACAATGGTAAAAAAAATAAAAGAAAAAAAGAATTAAACCACTAAAAGAATGTTATGTACCCCAGTAATATTGCAAAAGAACGTTCCGTACCTCAATATTACACACATTCTCTCATGTCTCCGACTTTCTTTCTCTACGTACTTTCTCTTTCTAGACTATCACCTCCCAGTAATCTCGATTAACATTCAACTTCTTGCTCTTCCTTGCCTCCGACTTTTTTTCTCTGTGCACTTTCTCTCTCCAGATTATACTATTCCTCTAGTTGCTTTCTTCGTCTCTGACTTTTTTTCTCTATGTACTTTTTTTCTCCAGATTACCCTCCCTTATAATCTAGATAGCCATCCAACTTCTTGGTTCCCTTGTAGTGACCGGAAAATTCTTCTTAAATAAAATATATTTAATTAAATGAAATTTCGAACGTGTCACTACGACCTTATTTATAAAATTTAAATAGTGTGCGCTCGTCTAGTCGAAATTCATATTATATTTAATTATTTATAATAAAAATTTATTTATTTTCAAAATATACTTTTGAGGACCAAACCTTGAAATTGATTTATTTTAGTCCCCAAAGATTTTTTTTTAGTTGCTAAAGCCCAAATTTAAAGTCCAAATACAATCCAATCCAATTTGAAATCCATCTAGAGGCCCATTTGCAAATGCTATTCTAGCTATTCTAACTTTTACCTTTTAAATACTCTTTTTGAGTATGCTTAAACCCTAGCCCCATTCTCCTCCATTGTCATCCTCAAGATCAATCTATCTATTCTTATCCAACAAATCAAACTTCAAGTGGTAAGATTTCTTGATCTTTTCCATTTTATCTTATTTCCATTTTATTGTTTTAAGTTCTTAATCAAAATTTTTAGTGTTTACTTGGTCATTAATGTAAGTAGGATAGATATAAACATACATACACAATATACGTATACACACTATACACGCACAACCACCGCACCACCGAGTCACCACCGCTGCTCAACCACCGTTCACGACCATATCATCACCACAACACCACCATCATCTAGCAACTCACGCAGCCACACACACACACACATGCATATACATACACACATACACGCATAGAACTCGGCCAAAACATTAACCACGCTCAAAAATCCACTTCACGCAAAAATTATACCTACACCTTCCTCTAGCTCCCTAGAACATCGTGGTATAGTTTAATTTCGAAAATTTTTGAAGAATCAAACCAATTTTGAAAATACCCAAAATTTTACCTAAGTGTTCAAGCCTTGATTTCTCCCTCAATACTCAATAACTCTTCAATCAAACACCACCACTAGATTCGCCATGTTCATCTCCACCTACCCCACCATTTTCGCCACCAAAAACCAAGTGACATGTCGAGAGAGTGAAAGAGCAGAGAGAGAGAGAGAGTAGCCGAGAGGAGTGAGAGAATCGGGTGAAGAAGGTTACCCAGAACCGGCCCAATTCATTTAAATCCGGATTTTGCAAACAAGTCCCTCTATTTTATTAATTAGTTTAAGTTAGTCCCTATGTTTTATTTAATTTACAAATCCTCAACTTTTAATTGTTACAATTTGGTCCCTCAATATTATTTACAGATTTAATCCCCCATTTTATTTATTTTATTTAAATGAGCCCTCAAATTTTATTTAATTTCAAGTCCCTAACTTTCAATTGTTGCAATTTCACCCTTAAACTTTTATTTCACTTTAATCCTTCAATTTCTTTTTCATATTTACTTTAACCCCCAAAATTTAATTGCATATTAGTCCCTCATGTTTTAAAAATCCTATAATTGAACCCAAAATATTTTTAGTTCACTTTTATTGCATAATAGGTCCTCAAACTATTAAATTCTTTCAAATTGACCCCCCAAAGTTTTATATTCTTTCTATTTTGGTCCACAAACTTCTATATTACTTATAGATACGTATATTTTAAGAATATTAACATAAATTAAACTCGTTATTGACTAGACGAGGCGTACCAACAGCTAGAGAACTGATTTTCACCGCTTAGTAGGCTCAAAAGTCGAGCGATACTTCAGGTAGGCTCAAAAGACTTATTTTTACTTATCGCGCAATTATTGTTAATTATCTGTACTATATGAGTGTGCAAATGTATGTAATTGATGTGATTGCTTTCCTTCGGGCCCAGACTTGCCTTCGGGCCCAGAGTTACCTTCGGTTAAAAGAATTGCCTTCGGGCCCAGAGTTACCTTCGGGTAAGAGAATTGCCTTCGGGCCCAGAGTTGCCTTCGGGCAAATTACTTGCCTTCGGGCCCAGAGCTGCCTTCGGGCCCAGAGTTACCTTCGGGTATTATATTACAGAGTTTACATGACTATTTGCCTTATATACTTGTATAGATGATTAACTTGCTCAGAGCCTACTGAGTATTGTTTAAATACTCACGCCTTTCATTCTTTTATAGATTGAAAAGTATGGAGGCGTGGCGAGACATGGGAGTTCTACTTAGGCTTATTAAATAAAAGATTTCATTTCCGCTATCATTTTCGTAATTGATGTATTGGATCATGTCATATTAAAATTTTTGAACTATTTAGTAACTCATGTTAAATGTTTTGATCGTTTGGTGATCAAATAATTTTAAAAATACTTTAGATGGTTGTTATATCAAAAGAATTTCCGCTTTTAATTATTTATTATATTTCCACATTTAATATTAGAAGAAAAAAAAAGAAAATAGTTAGTTTTAAAGAAAGATCTAGCACCGAGTTCTTCGAACTCGGGGCGTTACATCCCTCATCTCCGACTTTCTTTCTCTATGCTTTCTAGATTACAACCTCAATAATCTCTATTTTATAACTCCACAGTGATAAAAAAATAATAATAAAAAAGAAAAGAAATCAAACTATAAGAAGAACATAACCTATCCCAATAATATTATTACCTACAGCGATAATAATATTACCAGCTCCAATAAAATATGACCTACTCCGATAATTTTAAGAAAAACACTAATACATTACAATTCGCAAGTGAAAAACAATACTAATATCAAAAATAAAATCATTTTTGAAGAAGAAACTTGCGAAACGAGCATGAGAAATCTTTCTAATCTAATAAAATAATAAACATATACCAAACAAAAGCAGATGGTTCATTACTCCTCCTAAGAGATTTTTGACTTCCTCACTCTTTGGGGTTATAGTGAAATCCCAACACATAAATAGGAGAAAGGAACTAGTCAACAAGTAAATAACAAATTTGGTTGTCACGAATTTGTTAAGATATACTATACAATTTTAAACAACCAGCAAGAATATAAAAAATTTGGTTGTCAACATCATATATTACAAATTCACATTATAACATACATAATGAAAAGCTAAAAATACTGATTACCTCCTCTTTCTCCTCGTGTAAACCTTTTATCTATCCTTTTCTCTTTCACTTCATTTTAGAACTATAATGTTATTAATATTTCTAATTACAGGAGTAGGTAATATTTATTACCTACCATGGTAAAATATTGCTAACCCAAGTAATCAGAACCAAAACACTAAAACACTACAATTTTAACACCATCCACAACTACACCCACCAATCGACAAAAAACACAAATTTTAACCCATGCTCAACCTAAAAAATTTTAAATTTCGAAACATTAGAAATTTTAATATCTACTTTCCATGGAAATGTCTTCGACAATGAAACTATTTACATGCAATTCAAAAACTCTTCAATAATCTCTTCAACACCGATGCCCGTGTCACCAACACAATCGGTCATAGCTAGCCACCATCAACTGGAAAATATATTATAACAAAGTATACTAGTGATAGCTATAAACAGTTAGTAATACAGAATTGACCATGAGTTTGTTAGCTTGTTCACTAGCTCGTGAGATTCTTCCTAAAAAATTGATCTACTAGTAGAAAGAATAGTTTTTGTTGCTGTCCAATTTCAAAATAAAAGGTGGTTATGTGGCGCCTTATATTAGGGAATCATTTAAAGTGTTGGACTTTAAAGGGCAGTTACTTTTAACCGCTGCATAAAGGCTAGTTTTTTACACAATAAAGGGCGGTCAAAATGGCCGCCCTTTATTGTATTTATTTATTTTCTTGGGTCTAAATACACAATAAGTGGCGGTCATTTTGAACGCCCCTTATTCTATTTATTAGTTTTTTTTTCGCATTCTCTACGTGCAGCGGTATTGTTAACCACCGCATAAAGGTTTATTTTTTTTTCAGATTCTTTAATTTGTAGCTGGCCTGTTAATCTATTCACCTGCAAGTACTACCACTTATAATGATATAGACTTTACATAAAGGGGCACCAACAGAGTAAAATCTTTACCAACAAAGTCGTGCTCAATACAGCCAATAAATCACCAACATAATAAAATCATCACTAGTGAAGAGGTGTTCAATACATCCAAGAATCCAAAACACCTCTACACCTGATCCAATAACCAATATGTAATTCAATAACATAATTACTAAAAGCAAATACCAACTCAAAAAATAATGCATTCAACTAGAAACACAAGACAAGTGGCATAATCTATTGCACCATACGTTCCACCGTAAGCTACATCCATCCATCAACACACAATCATTTGCTAAAACTAGGCAACCCATTAAGTAACAATTACTACAAAAAAAAAGACTACAACAGAGCATACAAATTCAACAAGTAACCTGCCCATAGATTTCCAACCTCATCAATTTCATCTTGAGAATACTCAAATGGTGAGAAATTAACTTGGAAGAACGATATGAGTGTTAATAAAATGTGTCAAACTAAAGTAGGTGCACAACAAGGAATATGTCCCTGTAAAGTTGCAATAAGATGGAGCATTAATACGAAACTTGTCATTATACATTATTGAAATTTTGGTTTCCAAAAAATGGTAAAGCTATTATTATTATTATTATTATTATTATTATTATTATTATTATTATTATTATTATTATTATTATTATTATTATTATTATACATACTAGTGAGGAGTGACGTGCCCGCATGTTGTGAAGAGAACATCTGATTGTTAGCGTGGTATCAAATGCAACGAAGAAATCAAGTAAGATACCAAGCGCTGATTATCTATTGACATAAGAGGCAACTGTAAGAAGGTTTCTTTTTACATCCATAGTTTGCCTAGCTTGAATTCAAAAGATGATTGAAGTAAAGTTGTGGCCGTGTTTGCTAAATTTTAAGAGAATATCGTAAGATTACATGAACAAAAAGAAAAACTTCAACTTGTACAAGTTGAAACAATTAATAAACTTTCACATAACCGAGTTCTTCAACAATAGGCTAAGTTAATAATAACCAATGAAAAGGACAATACCGTACACTTTAGAATAAATTATCTAACAACCAATAAGAAAAGATAAGCTCTTGTGCAAGCACCAAGGAGTGGCCTCAAAATTGGAGAATTTATTGCTACAAGAAAGCCCGGTCATATATTAGAATTTTTGCACAAACTTAAAAACTATCTTGAGATATAGAAACATCAAAACCATAAAGTGTTCAAATATGCACGAATTGGAAATAAATTTAGATACCTCTACACTTCACAACAATAGACATGGTAAGAAGGAAAAAAAAGAAAGAACAAAAATAAAAAGAATCGAAATATTACAAACTCTCCTTGGTTCTTTAGTTCCTACAAAATTTTCAATTAGATGTCAACATTCAGATACACAAGTGAGTTATCTGAGATTTTGCATGTTTCTTGAGAAGTAAATCACGCTCCTCGCTGTACAGTGAACTTTCAATGGAGGAATAGCCAAAAAAATGCTACCAAAAATATTGAGATTAAAATGAACCAAAAATGGTAGAGGTCCTCTAGAAATTAGCCTTTAATATTTTTGGTAGCATTTTTTTGCTATTTCCCCATGATATCTATTCCTTGATTTAGCTGGCATTGGTTAATTTGGCTTTTGTTGGTACAGTGGAAGTCAAAGTGAAGATTAAAATCAAGATAATTGAAGTTTGTTTGTTTCCAAACCGTGGGAAGTTAGCCGAAGATGAAAGTAGAACCACCATCACAAAATCATGTAAGAAACAGACATAAAATTACCATAGTTCACAAAGGCAGAGAAAAGCAAAGAAAAATAGCATAACCAAGGAATTATAGAAACCAAACACCAGAAATTCGTTGCCTAATAATGGACAACACGGGTGTACTAACCGGGGATAGTAGGTTCCATCGCAAAAATAGTGTCGAAGGAACTGCTGAACTGATGTTGCTATTGCCTACTGAAGCGCTCAGAGGACGAGGTTGGAGATAGTTCTATGTTAGGTTAGAATTGATTAGCAAGATATTGTCAATTGGGAATACACATGAAATGTGTTTAATAGGTGAGTAATAAGTCAATAGCACTTTCAATTGTAAAGTGCAAATTCAACATGTGAATAGTTGTAAAAAGATAGGCTCTTATATTATAGTATTATAGTAAGTATGGATATATACCTCGATTATTTCATTAGAAAACTCGTTATACATTCCATGCATTTGAAAGGATGTTGAAATCTAACATTTCAGTAATGCTAACACGATTATCTATTTGGAAGAGTTTAATCAAATAAACTCATAAACAAATAGGTACATTATAACTCGTGTCAAATAACATTCATAACATTATGTGTCCAATGAATTAAACATGGAATCCCAACAAAATTACAAAATTACATACTAATTATATACCAAATTACATTAACCAACTAATTATATACGAAATTACATTCTAAATAATTCAAATTAACTAATGAGTGTTTTACACACCCTATACTAAACCGCAAGTGCACGAGCCGTTCAAGTAGTAAAGATTTGGACTAGATGTCCGGTTATCGTTCTCACAAGGACTAAGTGACTTCACATTAGATAATTGTTTAATATGATACTTAAATATAATATAAACATATCTTGAGACTAGAAATTGTTTTGTTAATAGATTAGAAAGTTAAAATCATGCGACAATGTAAAGGAAAGCAATTAACTATGGTAATAACTTGAAATATTTAACAAAGTTGAGATCGAGGATTTCATTTGATTACTATGTAATTAATGCTTGACTAGTTTTTCACGTGAATTACTTGTTGTGTATGTTAGACCCGATGCCCCTCAAATAGGTGATTCCTCTCTCGAATGTCAAACCACCAATTTTCAATCAACTCAATCTCCTATATCTCTATGTCGATTAAAAGCTTAACCCAAAGCATAAATCTTTGTGAAAATACTCAAAGGATCATCCAAGGCGAGAGGTATATCTCTATCCTTATCAAGAACTTGGAGTAGGAACCATTTGGTCTAAGTTAAATATTATTTTCTCAATGCCTACTCAACCCACAAACAATAACACTTATTGGCCAAACAAGTGTAGAGCAATAGAAACACTAGAATCTATGCATAACTACAAGTAACACAATGATTCAAATTAGCTTAGCACCAATAATAGGATCAAACTTATCAACAATCCCAACTTAGAGGGGGTTACCCCATAATAGCAAGTGAAGAACTCATAGAAATGGAAATATTCATTATAATATAGAATTCAGAGATTAATTACAAAGAAGATGATCAAAAGACTCCCTTTAAGTTATCCACTT
This sequence comes from Jasminum sambac, assembly GCA_018223645.1. NCBI lineage: Eukaryota > Viridiplantae > Streptophyta > Magnoliopsida > Lamiales > Oleaceae > Jasminum > Jasminum sambac. Next base: position 30,603,862 of record CP073640.1, read on the forward strand.
GAGGCAAACCACAATCACCTTCATCAACTACAAGCAAAGTAAAAATTGACCTAGGTTTCTCCTTTTGCTTTTTGTCTTCGAGGCTCCAGAAAAGGGATCCAAAAGATAAGAAAATAAGCCCTAGACATCTCTTATATAATGCTAGTAAAACTGCCTAAAAAGCCCCAAAATTGGAGGAGAAAATTGGAAGGAAACAAATGAAACAGTAAAAATTGTCCAATTCTGGCAGTTTTGATCCTAATAGAGTTACGGCTGTATGCTGAATTTTTACTGCCGTAAGCATCATTTTACTGCCGTAAGTTGAATATGTACGGATGTATCCAAAAATCTGCATCCTTTCTCGAGTTCCTTTGAGTCTGGTGACTTACGGCCGTAAGATTATTTGTATGGCTGTAAATTTCCATGTACGGTCGTACCCCATGATTGCACGACCATACCAAACTCTCTGTCTGAATTCGATACTCAAGCTTCTATTATTACGATTGTATGAATGGCTTGTACAACCATAGGGTTCGGTTACGGCCGTAAAATTGCCCTGCCTCAAGCTTCTTCACCTTTTTGCTTCCGGTTTATCTCTTTTGGCTCATTTTCGTCATTTTCTTTCCCGTTTCACACTGTTAACCTATGTGGATAAAAAATGAATTATAAGTAGAGATCTGCTCGTTTTATCTGTTTCCAAACTGTTAGGAGCACCTGAAACGTGTATAAAAATGCAGCTATCATTAACAAGATTCCAAAATTGCATTAACAAACTATTAATTCCAAAATTACATTAACCAACTATTTTGTCAGGTAATCAAAAAGTTTTCGACAACATTGTCAGTATTCCCAAGTAATTTTGTTAATATTAATTGTGAAACCCAAATAATGACAATCACAAAAAAGGAAAAAATTGGAAAAAAAATCACAAAAAATTCATTAAAAAAATTAGCACAAAAAAGGAAAAAATTCAAAAAAAAAAATTCATTGTAAAACCCAAATAATGATAATCACAAAAATTAAAAATAAAAAATTGAAAAAAAATTAAAAAAATTCGCACAAAAAAGGAAAAATTTCAGGAAAAGCATTCATTATAAAATCCAAATAATGAAAATCGCCAAAACAAATCAAAGACATCCGAAAAAAAGAGAAGAAAAAATTCGAAGTAAAAAAATTTCGTACAAACAAGCACTAATGTTTCAAAACCCATGCCTTAGTTCAATTATAGTACACAAAAAGTTAAACTGAATGCTAAATCTGCCATATTCTATACTACAAGTGAAAAACCAAGAAATACACTAATTTTTGTGGGTAATGGCACTAATACCTTGTTCTAAGGTGAGCAATGGACTAGTAGCAACCACTTCGAGCTCCAATAGTTGGATTAATAATGAAATCACCAGAAATGGGTCTTGTTTTCATGAATGGGGAAGAAATTTTGTGGTTTTGGTTGAGTAGAAGGGTGTTTGATGGGGAAAAGGGGGTAAATGGGGAGGACTTTAAGCATTTTTTTTTTAGTTGTCATTTGCTGACTGCCACATATTTTTACTCTTCTTTTTTTTTTTCGTTTACACTTTCATTGTTCCCTAACCGCCGTGCACAATGTTTTTTTTTTGTTTTTTGTTTTTTCAAAATTCTCGGGGCTACGACTACATAACAGCCATATATAGCAATATATGTGGTGGTTAACTATAACCGCTATATAAAGTGCACTATATAAAGCCCAAAAACATTGTTTTCAATCACAACTTTTGCATGGAACCACTTTAAACGGCGCTTATTTATTGAACCGCCATTTAAAGGGTGCCTTCTATGCTATATGTTGTAGTAGTGTGACCATAAATCTTCTATCTTTTCCATAAGTAAAATTTTCTTCGTCTTGTGTATAGTAGATGTGCATCACTGTAAATGCATAGAATAGAAGTGGTTTGACAAACAATTTTTGACCAAGATGTTTATAAACACCATCACACATTAGTTCAAAAACTTTAATTAAAGAAAATCCCTATCCTCATCAATTTTAGCCATGATCCTATGCCAATTGAAAGAAAAAAAGGTTTTATTTATCATATGTCAAGCTAGTTGGTTAAAGAAATATTTTTGAAATATAGTCATTTGCGCTTTGAACTATAGTAGGGGTTGAACTGGATTATATCACATTCCAACACCCACCAACTACGCCCCTGATTGCAAAGATTACAAACTTTAGTCACATGTCCCTGACTAATAGTATAGTAAACAATTTTGATGAGATTCCCAACGCTAAATCATGAGAATTGAGAAGCATTGTGGACAAATTAATTAAGAACTCTATGTCTTGCTCACAATAATCACCTTTAATTTCATAAAGCATTGATAGAAACGTACGCCAATCACATCAACTAGAGACCCAAAAATGAAATGTTGGCAGAAAGCACGTCAATATACAATGCCATAAATAGGGATGGCACTCGGCAAATAATCTGAATATTTCATGTACAATAATTGATACAAACCGGACAGATAGCCACATGCGTAGATATAGCAATTACGTAAAAAAATCACATGAATTAGGTTACACAAAATAAAATCATAGATACTCACATAAACAAATCAAAGTAAGAGGAAATCAATAACTAGCAAGTAGATCCAAACATCCACAAAATATTAACGTTGAATTATTTATACCTAGACCCAAGTATGAAATGGGAGGAAGGAGGAGGGCTGACCATCGCCATCCTTGTCAGATAGGGAGAAAGCTTCCTTAAACTCGGAGATTTGATCATCGGTCTGTTTGTCCACCATTTTTGTGTATGTATAAAAATGAATTTTTATAGATTTTGATGTGATTATGGATTTTGCTGTGAAATAGGAGAGAGAATGGGTAGAGTTGAATGGTTGAGATATGTGTAATATGGTAGGTCCCATGAGATATGTGAATGTGAAATAAGAGAAAGAATGTGTGAAGTTAAAAAGAGTGTATAAAAATATATTAAAAATTATTAAAATACATACACTAACATGCACTTTATTTCCGACTCATCAATCGACGGCGTTGTCATCGATTTTCTCAATATCCATTAAACAGGATTTGGGAATTTGAGAGAGAATGGCAAAAATGTCATAAAAATATGCAATTAAGTAGTAAAATATTTATAAAATATTATAGTCAATGGACAAAAAAGGATGAGTTAAAGTTAGTGGGTAAGGATTGGCCATGAGTTGTATTTATTGGTCTTTGGTCTTTATTTTTATTGAATTTTATTTATTTATTTATTTATTTATTTATTTTGGATGAAAGAAGGGCAAGGGGCCCTCCTCTCCCCATAAAAAAGGAAAAATAAATAAAAATCCTTAGTTTGTAAAAATGTAGAGTTTACTGACCAAAACGCTTCAATTCTTGAAACGAGTCCTCAGAATAGAGCGATGCTAAAGTTCGAGTGGTAATTGCGCTAATTACCGATTTTGGGAAAACCGCCCCCACATGGCACATGCTCCACGTTTTTGGATATTTACATCTCCCCCCACATTCCCTCAGACTCCACCCCCCAACAACAATCAGCGGCAACAAACTCATTACTCAACAAATGGAGCTCACACTGGAACAGCTGAAGCAGTACGATGGCAGCGACCCATCGAAGCCAATTTATGTAGCTGTTAAGGGTCGCATATTCGACATGACTGACGGCAAGTCATTCTACGGTCCCGGAGGGCCCTACAGCATGTTCGCCGGCAAGGACGCCAGCCGTGCCCTGGCCAAAATGAGCAAAAATGAGGAAGACGTAATCGCCTCCCTCGATGGACTCACCGATAAGGAAATGGACGTCCTTAACGACTGGGAGAGGAAATTCGAGGCTAAGTATCCCATCGTAGGTACTGTTCGCAATTAAAATATATTTTCTGCGATTAAAGGTGTGTGCTGTTGGATTTTTAAGTGTTGTTGTGCTGTGGATGTGTATCCTGACGTGTTTGATGAAATCTCAGGAATAAGTATCCCAATTTTTGGGGTCTCGCTACCGTTCATATTGTGCTTATGTATTTTGTGTTTTGGACCGTTCATCTCAGTGATTAAGAATTTAAGCTTGTTTGTAATCCCCAGTTCCACATTACATATGATTTGCATTACATCAGTTGACTGTATTATTGCAGATTTATTCCAAAACGGTGATTGTTAGCAAGCAGCAATTTATCAAATAGCTTAATTGGTCATTCTTAAATCAGTGTGGATAAGTAAGTGACGTGCCTTTTTTGAGTAACTCCATATGACAATGTGGAGAATGTAAGTATGATTTGAAGCTGGTTAATTCAAAATCATCCAAATTATGTGGGATCATATTGGACAAGTTTGAGGCTGAACAAGAAAATTAAAACCACAGATTTAGGTGCAGTATTTCATTCTTGGATGTTTCAAGAAATCAATATAGTGTTGTTATTCAATCTTAGGATTCCACTGAAATAACTTTATCCCATTTGATGTAGAGGTTCCTAACTGTTTATTGAGTGAGTGCCACTTGACATTCTTAGTTCTAATGCAATTTTCTGATATGTGAATGATGGCTTAAGATAAGATAGTTTTCTGTGTGACTGTATGGGGTTTGAAATGAGGTTGGTGGTGATGTTGAACAGGGATCTCTAATGAGAAAGAGGGATAAAAGAAAGATTATGTTCTAGGAATTCAACTGTTTAGGAGAAAGGAATGGGTGAAGGCAGTAAGCGGAAGGGAAAGTGTATAACGCTATAGAAAAGGCTTGAGGACTCTTGAGGAAATAAGTTATTTACTGGGAATCTCGTAAGCCTATATGACATATAAGTTTCTAGTTTGTACAAAATGCCCTTTCACAGGCAATAAGATGAAGATAAGGAAGGTTAGCACTTGTTTGATAATGAACGAGTACATAGTTCATCTTGTATTTTAGAATAATTATGGTCTCTAACAACGCCAAGGGGAGCAGCGTTGATGCTTATAGGACAGAAATGATACTCTCGCCAAGTCACCTCAAAATGAGTCTCTTGCCGACGCTCTTTGGGCTTACTAATAGTTTCAAATCAGATGGAAGGGGAAAATGAGATCAATTTCAGCGAAGCATAATAAATGGATCCTAAATTAGAGTAGATTACCCCACTCTGAGTTTTCCATTGAAATTCCTCCAAGTTAATCTCTAAAATAACAGTACTTTAATTGGAGGCCAACAAAGCTCAAAAGGAGACAAAGGAGGAAATTGAAACTAGATCCTTGGTTATTTATGACCTTCCTGTTAAAAATAGAACTCCCGCTGACTTATAAATAAACACGGGGAAGGGAAAGGGTAATTGGCACAAAATGTCTCCAAATTTAAGCAACGATGCGCAATTCTTCCCCACTACCTATTTCTTGACAAACCCTTCCCCACCTTCAATATTTCATGACAAACACATCCCTGTTGTCACATTCCCTCAATTTAAATCTGTTAACTGCCAACTCACTCATTACATGGACATTTCGCTTAAAGTAAAAATTGAAATTTTATATGTCCATGTCAACCTATGCCCTGTTGAAACTCTCTCCCCCCAGCCCCCCCCCCCCCTTCCCATGCCGCTGTTTGTGCTGCCCTCCGGCCACCTCCATCTGTTCTTGACACAGCGGAGACACTTGCAAACTCCGGCTACATTGACATGTCCGTTAGTGTTCAAATCATCAGCCCTACCTCGAAGTCCCCTCTCCTCCACCACTACCAGTGTTCTCACCATTTTATCCCCACACAACGCTCCCTCGGAAACCCTCGACCAAGTTACCAACCCTTCCTTGCCCACGTCTTCCTCCATTTCTCTCCAATCTGTTGTCGCCACCTTCCTCCTCTTGCTCTAATTTTTTTGCAAAAATTTCCACTCTTCACTTCCCACTATCTCACAATCACCGCCCCAACCAACTCAAATTAATTTGAAATCTCTATCCAGTCATAGTTTTTTGTATTGTGCATCTACTAGGTCGGTTTTTGTTTACTCTATTGATTCCTTGGGTTGAATTTCAACTTACCGACACCCTCTGATTGACCCACACTAAGACTTGAAATGCCTGAAATTGGAGAAGCACTCACAATTTCAAAATGTGTGTGGGTGTTGAAGCATTCACGATCATGCTTTCTTTCAAATTAGAGCTGAAGGGGTTTTTGAAGCATAAACAATTATTCTGTTTTTCTTTGTTTGCAAGGCATAAGCCTAAAAACGTTTTCTGGATCCAACTGTTCTATATTCTATGGATAAACACTGGGTTTAATATTTTTGTATTACTATATTTCAAACAGAGTCCTCCTTCAAGGCCAATTTTGGAGAACAGATTTCTTTACGGTGTACTCCTTGGAAAAAAATTATAGTACTCAAGGAGTATTCAATTCAGTATTCCAAACCAATGAGAGCTGCCTACCTGCACATAGGGGGCCATAATTTAATAAATAATGTGGTTGCAAATGGGTAACTCTCATTGGTCTGCAGTATTGAGTGTTCGGTACTTTAAGAGTACTAGAATTTTTTCTGTATTCCTCATAGTCGAGGATGTTGGGAAAGTGAATAGAAAACTAATTATAAAATATTCTAGAATGATTATGGACCAAAAGGCAAGTTTTTTTTTTTTTTTTTTGGATGAAAGATTGTGACTTTTGAATGTTTACTAAAGGGTGCAGCTCTTTAGCGGAGATGTGTCTCTTCAATAAAGGCTATTTCAAATAGTTGCATCTTTCCAAGGTTGCACCTATTCTAGTGATGCCTTTCCAGCATCTATTTATAGGATCTCCTTCATTTGCATTTCAATGATTCGATTCACACATCACTTGCTATTTTATTGCCATACTAGTGTCGTCCATATCAAAGAGAGTTCGAAATATCACTAAGGCTCGCTGGTTCGCGTAATTTGGATGGCTTCTATTGCGGGACGTAGTCATTGTATCTTGGGAGGTGAATGCTGAAAAAATGGTTAGCACTAGGGCAGGGCATTATTGTTTTAAGGACAAAGTCTAACTCTTGCCTCGACCAATATTTTTCCATGCGTTTTTCTCTAATATTTCTTCGATTTGGTAAGTCACAATTGTGTCAAAGTTCACGCACACTAAAGGTATGTCTTTGGAATATAATTTACACATTGGGATTTTGGCGCGTTTGGTCCAAAAAAAGTCGCCTGAGTCCCTTTTTTGTCCGAATTAAACAAAGGTAGCGGATTTGGTCCCAAAAAAAAAAAAATTGGTGATCGTTTGGCCCATTTACATGAAATTCGTCCATTATACCGTTAGTCAAAGTCAACTCTCACAAAACTAGGTGCGTGTTTGGTTCATTTCACTTCAGATAAATTGCACAAAAGTCCTAATCTTTAAGTATTGTTACAATCAGGTCCCAAATTTTGAAAAATGTATACTTTAATCCTAAATTTAGTCACATGTTATTCTTTTTATGGCTGCTTCTTTGGTCCGTAATTAATTCTATTGAATTAATTTGATACTAATTAAATAGTTTTTGTAAAAAAATTTCAACATGGTAGTATTTGTTCGTATTAATATAATAAAACAACATTCGAAAATTTTGTTTAGTATTAGAAACTCGCATATTTTGATTTTAACCAACAGCTAATAATTAATATGGTTATTATGCCTACATAAAATTTTATTAGAAATACATTACTGTACAAAAAAATTGAATATAAATAATTAATCAAATCAAATCTAAAAACCACAAAAAAGAAAAAAAATCAAAAATTTTCTTTAGCATTAGAGATACGCACATTTTGATTTTAAACAACAATTATTGTACATACATAAAATTTTTAATTTTATTAGGAATATAGTATTGCAAAAAAAAAAAAAATTGAACACAAAGAGTTAATAAAATCAAATAAATTGTATAAAAAAATCAAACTAGAAAAAAAAAGACCCGCCCTCCACGCCGCTCCACCACCACCCCCAACCCCCAACAACACCACCACCTGGATGGTAGTGGTGGTGGTGGTGGTTCGAAACCACCCCCACTTGTGCTGGTTTGAACCATGGTTCGAACCACCAGTGGGGGTGGGTTTCGTTTTTTTTTTAAAGTTTGATTTTCTTTTTTTGTATAATTTATTTGTTTTTATTAATTTTTTATATTAATTTTTTTTACAGTAGTATATTCCTAATAAAATTTAAAATTTTATGTATGTACATTAAGGACTTGTTCTATTTGGTATATAATTTATCCGCATGCAATTTTGTATAACCAATACATATTTTCAACCACACACACATCTCCCAATTCAATATTAACCACACATTTTTACATGGAATACCGCGCGGATAAAATTTACACCCAATCAAACAACCCCTAATTGTCATCTAGAATCAAAGTGTGCGTGTTTCTAATACTCAAGAAAATTTTTGAATCTTTTTCCTTTTTTTTGTTTTTAGATTTGATTTGATTAATTCTTCATATTCGATTTTTTTTTTTGCGATAATATATTTCTAATAAAATTTTATGTAGCCACAATAGCTACATTTATTATTACATGTTGGTTAAAATCAAAATATGTGTGTTTCTAATGCTAAACAAAGTTTTCGAAAGTTGTGTTATTATATTAATGCGAATAAATGCTACTGTGTTAAACTTTTTTAATAAAAACTATTTAATTAGCATCAAATTAATCCAATAAAATTAATTACGGACCAAAAAGCACCCATAAAAAAATAAAATGTGAATTTGTACAATTTAACTAAATTTAGAATTAAAGTATACATTTTTCAAACTTTGAGACTTGATTATAATAATACTTAAAGACTAGGACTTTTGTGCAATTTATCTGAAGTGAAATAGACCAAATGCGCACTTAATTTTGTGAGAGTTGATTTTGATTAACGGTATAATGGATGAATCTCATCCAAATTGACCAAACGTACACAAAATTTGTTTTTGGACCAAATCCAGTACCTTTATTTAATTCGGACAAAAAAAGGCACTCAAGCCATTTTTTTTTAACTAAATACGCCAAAATCCCTTTACACATTTTATTTGAATTTTGCCCAACAGAGGCGGCATGTGGTGCCCCGGGAAATGGTTGGTAAAATGGGTTCATGTGGATCGGAAGATAGGTAGTTGACTTAATTTATAGTTGTGGGTCTTGGTTGAAATATTAGATAAATTTGAGGACTAGGTAATAAATTTAAATTGACATAGTCGCATAAAATTTCAGTGTTAACCATAAATGGAATGTCCACTCTAGCGTCTACGAGGGTAGTTAATCTTTACTATATTAAAAAATGCACATCTTTGTAAATCTTTTGTTTCACCACAATGCTCTTATATATTTTTGCTAATACCCATTTTGTCCTTTTCATACCTATTATGTCCTTTTTTTTTTTCCTTTTCTCAAATTAGCCTTATCACATTCTTACCTTCATTTAAATTGAACATAATTTCCATTTCGAACTTCGACAATGTGTTGTTACTTATAATCGTAGTAGTATTAAATGTGCTGACATTTAATGACCTCATAAGTCATAACCGTTTCAACACACTCCCATGCAGTGACGCAATATGGAGATCATGTGTAATGAGCCAATAATATCGTAATATATTGTTAATATATTTAGAAAAACACGTGGCAAAAAATAATTTAAACCAATCATAAAATTGACAAGTTGTAAGAGATGAAGATGCCAAGTTAAAAGTGAATCAATATAAAAAATAGAATGAATATCGATAGACTATTGCATATTATTTTCAAATATACGATATTTTCAACTTTGAATAATTATTCATATATATCTTTGGTTATTGAAAAAAAATCACTTTTCATAGCCAATCTAATGAATTAGATTCCACCAAGAAGCGCCGTATACTATGTTTCCAAGGGATTATCGAAAAAATTATTTCTCAAACGATAATAATTTCATGTATGTTTATACTTTGCAATAACTATTAATAAAGCACAATATACATCCCATGACGTGTATTTTCTCATGCCAACTTTATATAGCTCTGTTTCAAGATTATCAACAAAAGCAACAAATGTATTGATACAAGCAGAAAACCAAAATAAAGAAAAAATATTGTATGGAATATTAACGCCATATATCATAGACAAACAAATTTTTGTTGTATATAATCCACTCCACCGAAAGCCACCGAAAAGGAATAGGAAAAGGTGTGGAAAATATATTAAATGTAATGATTATGTTTTATTGTGTGAATGACTATTGTATACCGGTTCAATATTTGTAATACGATGTGCCCCAATATGTTTCTATAAATATGGGTCATTTGTAATGAATTTAATAACGAGAAATGAAGTGAAAAACTCTTTCGTTCACAGCACGTTATCAGCACGATAACTCTATTTTTCTCAGTAGATCTCGATCTATATTTCTCCACGGCCATCTCCTCTCCTCATTCCATTAAAGAGATGGTGATAAACTCTCTATTCTGCGTGACTCACCTATTTGATCTTGGATTGAGATTTCACGGTTTGTTCCCCCTAAATTCGGTCTTCTAATCACTGGTTTGATCTAACAACGCACTCAACCCATTTGTTGTTTTTTTTCTCTGATCTCATTTACTTAAGAATCCTCATATCTCTCTCCCAAAATTATGGACGTCTACACATCCATACGTCTTTGAACTGAAAATGAAATCAATCGCAGCTATCCATAAGATTCCAAATCATCATCTATTCATCATATACAAATATAATTAAAAGAAAACTATTAATTTTAATGGCTGCATAACCCAATTCACCATACCTTTCTTCTTCTGTGCATACCCCTGATAATGTTCCCGTGCACCCGGGTGTACCATAACTTATGGCACACCCGGGTGATTTTCTCCCTCGTCCGGATTCCGTTTTGAAATCCGAAAATTTTGTTGGATTCATTACGACGAGACGGAGCTCCAGCAATTTAGAAAAAAAATTTTAGACACCGTGGGGCCCGTGGTGACGGGTCAAAGATCGGTCAAAATTTTTGGCCAAAATTAACCAAAAACTTTGACCGATCTTTGACCAGTCACCACGGGCGGCCACGGTGCCCAAAATTTTTTTTCCAAATTGTTGGAGCTCTGTCTTGTCATGATGAATACAACAAAATTTTCGGATTTCAAAACGGAATCCGAACGAGGGAGAAAATCACCCAGGTGTGCCATAAGCTATGGTACACCCGGGTGCACCGGAACATTGCTGCCCTATATCCACCATCATCACCACCATTCTTTAGCTGTAGCTAACTATACTTGTAGAACCATACCTTTCTTCTTCTTTGCATACCCTATATCACCCATCATCACCACCATTCTTTAGCTGTAGCTAACTATACTTGCAGAAAATGGGAGATTTGAAGAGCTTAATCAACGAAGATGGCATGTATGCTGCTACTTCAACCGCAGGCATATTTGAAAGTCAAAAGCTCAAGCCAAGCTTTGAATATTTATAAAGAAATGGAAAGACAGACATAGCTTAGACATTTTTTTGCTTATAACATGCTTCTTGATGCCCTTACCCAACTAAAAAGCAATTTTCCTTTCACGTCAATCAAGACAATAGCTTGGAAAGCAATTGAAGTAAGGACCTTTAAAGTAAAAATAATATTACTTTGACTAATAATTGGAGTATGTAGGTCCAACTTTGAGGTGAAGTTGTGGACAACTGGATGAGCAGTCACGAGTGGAATACTAGGTAAATCTCTCCTTGAATTACAAATAATTGTTTATTACTTTAATTGCAAAATACTGAAACAATAATCGACACATGATATAATTACCAATAAATTAATAATGAATAATAAATTGAGATTAAAATAATATATTTTAATTCTAAAATTTGAAATAAATTATTAGTAAATGGAAAATAGAAATATAATAATTATATTTTGGAAAATAATTATATTGTTATAAAAGTATAGAAACAATAGAGAGATTTTAGAGAGAATGAATTCTAAGGAATTCTCAGGAATGAATTTCATTAATAACTGAAGCCCTATTTATAGGAAAACTTCGAATGGCACAATCGTAATTACATAATTTCATCAAGGGTATAATAGTCATTCACATATAATAATTACATCTTTTACCAAATTATTCCTCCACCAAATTATTCCTCCACCAAATTATTCCTCATAATTCATAACCACCACATTATTCTCAATTATTCATAACACCTAATAATTATTCTTCAATTATTATTCATAACACTCCCCCTTAAATGACTATTAATACAAATGTCTTCTGGACCTGTTTGGAGAAAAACCCAGTGGGAAAAAACTTCCAAACCGATTGCGGATAGCTTGGAGTGGTTATATCGCTTCATCAAAAACATTGCTCCCTCGATGTCTATCGCATATCAAGATTCACGTCTTTGCCTCGTTAAAACCTTGTCAAGAAAACCCGGTGGGAAAAAACTTGATCAAGGAAAAGAGTACAATTTGCTCCGCTTGATTTCATATCTTGAGAATCTGATATCTTTACTTGTAAATGATTTCAATATCATCATCGTTTGGATCTAAAGCATTAGCTCCATTATAACTTGATCCAATAGATACACTCGTATCAATTTCTCCTATCGCTTCTCAATATACCATGAATATGCCTCGTTAAAACCTTATTATGAAAAACCCAAAGGGGAAAACCCTAATGAAGGAAAAAGAGTACATTATTCATGTGAATACGCCTTTAAAGTTGCCTCATTAAAAACCTTGCTAGGAAAACCCAATGGGATAAAACCTCACTAAGGGAAAAAGAGTGCAACGCGTATTTTATACAAGTATGTCAAGCATTTCAAAATCTTTCATACATTTGTATGAGTATCATATACATTGGTTTTATACTCTTTCGCTCATTTAGAGTGCATCAATTTTCTTACACAACTACAAAACATTCACCATGAACACATGTCTCCAAACACACAATTTAAAGCATATAAATTCATAGTAAAAACATGTAAACATATAAGTAAACCTTCATAACTAACTAACACTTAAAATATATCATTTAACATTTAATACTCACTTAATAGGTTATTTCATTCCTGTGGGCTTAGCTCACCCTTTAGGGTACTCATAAACACGGTTTAGCTCATCCGATCCTTTAATTTTAGTTTTCTACTACACACACGATCGGTAATTTAACTTTCATGAGCATGCAACATATAATGACCACCATGCTTATCTTTAAACTTGAGCAATAGTCATCATCATCTCATCATCTCATAAGTTAAGGATTTCACATTCACCATTTATCATCTTCAATATATCTCAATATTTTCATTATCATTGATCATATGTAGCGCTACATTTTCATATCGTGTCGACACATTTCAATTTCATTTCTTTCCCCATATCGACATAACTTATCGAGATATCTCATTATCAATCCTCTTGTAGGATTACACAATATAGTTATGTCTATATACTCTTCAAGAGCATATGCCTCCGTTATTAAGACCATCTTTTATAATTTGCTTTGATATATATGTTTGGGGAAATATCAACGCTTCTGGCGCGCTAACTTATCAAAGCATCGTGGCTGATATATGTGATTGTTCATAGCCTTTCATGCATCTTTGAACTTCAAGTTCGTATTTCAATTTCGAGGATATAACATGATGCATTTATTTTCAACCTTTAATACTCCCCTCATGCCGAGAAAATTTAGAACACCAAAACTCATACAGCTTGGTATGATTTTAATCATATATGTTCTCATCATTCAAATTTAATATGGGAATTTAGACCGTTTGCATTCTATTCTCGATATCGGCAATTTATTTGAGGACTTTAAATAATTTGCCATATAATATCCCACTTGTATGCATACTCAAATCCTTCAGTGATTTATTCAAGTATTGGGATATACATTTACTAGCTTTATCATTAAATCTGAAAATCATGCTCATACTGTGAGCAAATATTTCAGAAATTTCAAATTACTTAATCATATACACATGTGACTATCTAGTGGATCCATATCATAATATCTAGTAGTCCACATGGAGGATGAGTGGCCCATACTTCTCATCCTTTATTCCGTATATATTTGGGATTTATTCCCAATATTGGCTAGTAATGATTTCATCATTTATCGAGAACAATCATTGAAGAATTCCTTTAATTCTTCACTTGAAATATTGATTTCAATAATTATTTAAACCGGATGGTCAATCCGGTTTTGCAAACGAGTATTATTGAACTTCTAGTTCAAGAAATTCTTATATCGATTTCACTAGTATCTGTATAGTGTTCAACATGATATCATAGAAACAATTCACCGACATATTCCATCATCTTTTGGTGACATTATTGTCTACTACTGTTCAAACACGGAGCTACAGCTCATACGCATCACATCCGGCTATTATTTAATTCCGAAATCGTAGCTCTTACGCTTCATATTATTTATTTAAAATCGGAGTCTTATTTCATACGCGTCGTATTATTCTATAAATAAATCATCAAAATTATTGCAAAATTCATCCTAACAAGGGTCTATACATTATAATGGATCATATGCTCTCAAATCTTCGAAAATACTATCCATCACTACCGATCAAAATCCTAAAAAGGATTTATCGAGGTAGGCTGGAAAGATTGAGGATGCAAATGAATAATGGTATCCCACAAGATATCCGATACTTGATTGAAGCAAAGGTTCGATTATCTGGTGAGGTTTCAATTCCCTCTAAATACATGCCTGGTATGGGTAAAAGTAGTTTTTCAAAGAAACGGAGAGCAAAAGATTAGGAGGATGCTACAAGTGTGCTCGATGGACATGTGACACTCGATGTAAATCAGGGGTACTTGTCCGTAAACCGAGAAGATAAAATAGCATTCATTAAGGATGGATTGAGTAAGGAGCCTTTGGATGATATTCAACGTGCTCTTGAGACACATCCTAGTGGACACGCATACAGGTGAGCTAATGGCCTTATGGGCCAAATTCAAAGATCAACAAACGCTACATACTTTTGAAAACTTACTTTAGAAGATCCTGTTTGTAAATTTAGTAGAAAATTTTAGTATAATAATTTTCTCATATTAATATAAGGAAGCTCGGTGTAATAACGAAGATCAATGTTTTTCTTGTAATTGTAAATATTGTTTTTCGATTTTAAGATATATATATATATATGTATATATATATTATTTTTCAATCACCGACAGATATATGTCATTTTCACTTAAAAAATTTTCTGCATTTTTTTCTCTTTCATATTTGTCAAAAAGTAAATAGTGCACTCAATTATTGGTTTGAAAATTTTTCTTTAAATAGAGGGATTCATATATCTCTCATGTTCATACATTAAAAGTATAGTGCAAAAAGAGAGATAGGAGTAGAGATGGATATGGAGATTTTAGAATCATCTCATACAAGTCACCTTTACTCTCACAGATTAAAACCGTATGTATTCTTGGTGGATCTAATTGTAGGCCATATCCAATATGTGGATATGACAAACCGACTTGTAAAAGAGTTAGGGAGACAAGAAATCAATATACTATACGGAGGAACCAATAACAAACTTTTAGCTAGACTTATAATGGCCGCACAATCATGGGGAATAAGAGTTTCGAGCGTAATACCTTTCCATCTAGTTGGATCTAATACTCGAATTGGAGCCGCTTCTACCATGGGTCCAGCAGGGTTGGTGCTACAAGCGCAATCCATCCACAACTGCATGATGTATATGATGAATAATAGTGATGCTTTCATTGTCCTTCCAGGCGGCTACAACACACTGGAGGAAATATTCAATATAGCCTCGCTGGCACAAAGTGAATTTTCATGTCAAACCAATAGGTTTGTTGAATATTAATAATTTCTTTGATGGCTTACTAGCGTTTCTAGATCGAGTGTAAATAATAAGTTTATTTCTCATTCAATGAGAAAAATACTTATTTCTCGCTAGTACTGCTGATGAACTACTCATCAAATTTCATGCATATGTTCAAGAATCTGTGGAAGCCCAGTCGGTCCACAGATCATCGTGTCAAGCGAAAAAGAAATTCGGATCCTTTAAATATTTCATTATGAATCCTAATGTTGATGGTGGCGAGTTACTGAGTATTTATACTCTCGAGACGCATCCCTCATTTATGGATTCAAGATGTATATTCTTTTTGCATTTCTATATTTTCGAGTGTTTAATGCCATCTTTTGATATTCTCAATATGTTCCACTTCGATCGCTTTGTACTTCTTCCGAGTAATAATAATATCATATTGGCTTTATTCAAATACGTAAATCTAGTGATTTTGCTTCTTCAAGAGCATTTTATTCTCATATTAATACAATCTCATATCATCGATGAGATTACTTCATATAAGCTTTCCATGCGATATATTTTCTTTGATTTATCAACATGGGATCTATTCAAGATTTTACTTTCGCCTATTTATCCAATGGTAACTTCAAGTACCACTTGCTCAATTTTCTCCATTCATATTAGGTATATATGAAGAAGTAATTTTATTCTCATCGCCTACTACTTGAGAGTATGATTAGAATATTTGATCAATTACTTCTTCCTGAGTAGGATTCGTTATAACCAATCGTGTAGTATAACCCACCACATTGGAAATATGCACACCAATCGTGTGGTATTACCCACCACATTGAAATATACTCAAACTATAAAGTGCATAAATTTAAATTGCAGAAATTAAATTTCCTCCAATAGGTGGTCGAACCTACCTTATGGGAATTATTGCAATAAATATAAATTTACGAAATTTAAATAGCAAGAATTAAATTGCATAATATTTAACTACTTCTTCAGGAGTAGGATCTGCTTAGTAGAAGGTATTACCCATCACTTAGCATATAAAGTGTAAATATATAAAACCTTCCGCTTAGTGACGGTTGAACCCATCATCAAGTAGGAGGTATTGCAAAGAATTAAATTGCAAGAAATAAAGTGCGAGAATTAAATATTGAATCTGTTTTACGGGAGCAAATTTGTTCTTCTAGAACAAATACTCATTACTTCTACAAGAGCACACTTATCCTTCTAGAATAAGTACATTATGTAATTGAACTCTTCGGGAGTTAAAATAATATTCCGATCTTTTAACTCAAATGGACTTCAAGCCATTTTATATAATCAATGGATTTAGAATTTCTTCATGAATATTCTATCCATTTTTCACTGTCGTCAAAATTAGGTCGGTTTTACCCTAAGGGTAAAATTGTCCATTCCAATTAAATAAAGGTAAAATTATCAAAAATATTTTATCAATGTTTTACGATTGGAAAATTATCTCCTTTCTATTTCAATTTATCAATATCAAAATGTTCAAGGACTATTTTGTAACTTTTTCAAAAGTTGGTGTACTGATTTGTAAATTTTGAAAGTTTGATAATAACATATTTCAAAACGAGTTATTACCCTATCAATGTTGGTGTCAAATCGAAGCTCTCGTTAAATCGAGTATAATGGAGTCGAGAAAATTTGATTTTGATAATGTATGCTCCTTATATCTCGATAAAACGAATGTTATAGTTTAATATATTATTATATTATAAAATAATATATAATTATTATATTATAATGGAATATATATACCTTCGTCCTTTTCTGATTCTCTTCCTTTCTTCACACTGCACCGACACTTCCATTTGATTACCTGGCACGGGTTGGACGGGACGTGGCAGATCAATGGGAGGATTATTATCGGGCACGATAGCCAAAGGGTTAGTTTCCTCCTCATGTATGCTCTCCAAATTGCTACCACCGTTTGCCGCCGTAATTAGGTAGATTAATTTGTGGTTGAGGGAATTATCAAGAAGTGGTGATTAGGGTAGTGGAAGGAAGAAGGAAAAGGGTGTTAAGCATAGTCTTAATCGTGTTTATAATCATGGAGCGTCAAAGAAATATTGGCCATAATTTTCTTGTAATAATCCGCTTTGATACTGAGAAGATCATCTATAAGATGCAATTGTAGAGCATACTTCTTTCATATTACTCAAAGGGTTAGAGACTCGTGCTGATAACGTGTTATAAAAGTATAGAAACAATAGAGAGATTTTAGAGAGAATGAATTCTAAGGAATTCTCAGGAATGAATTTCATTAATAACTGAAGCCCTATTTATAGGAAAACTTCGAATGGCACAATCGTAATTACATAATTTCATCAAGGGTATAATAGTCATTCACATATAATAATTACATCTTTTACCAAATTATTCCTCCACCAAATTATTCCTCCACCAAATTATTCCTCATAATTCATAACCACCACATTATTCTCAATTATTCATAACACCTAATAATTATTCTTCAATTATTATTCATAACATATATGACTTTATGATCTGGACAATTAAAGTATTGTAAATGATTGAACGATTTTACCCTTGAAAATTGGGATAGATAATTTTACATTTGCGGATTGGAATGGACAATTTTACCTTTGCGAATTGGAATGAGCAATTTTCATATGGTAGGTTCTACCATCCGTTGGAATTTAAATTTACATTTATTACTATAATTTCCATATGGTTGGTTATACCACCTATTGAAATTGAAATTTATATTTATTGCGATAATTTCCATACGGTAGGTTCTACCACCTATTGTGGAGAATTTAATTTCTATAATTTAAGTTTATCCATTTTATACTTCCAATGTGATGGGTTATACCACACGATTGGAGTGAATATTTTCAATGTGGTGGATTATACCACACAATTAGAATCATATTACCAATGTGGTTGGATTAAATCTCACGATTGGTACTAATAAAAATTTCTAATTTATATATATTCGATAAGAATGTTATATTGATATTGATAAGGGGATTTGAACAAATGATGCCAAGAGAAAATACTATGGTGAAAAATCTCGTTATGAGATTAGTATATTGTGATACAATGGGAAATGCTCTCAATGAAGCAGTTGATAAAGAAAAATTGTTCTCCATATTTATTTAATATTACTGGAGACATCGAGCAAGAGATACCAAAAGTTACCATTGAATAAATAGATGAAAGTAAAGTGCTCAATAAGATCCTAATTGACAAATTGAAGGAAATATATCGTATAGTGGGATCATATGAAATAATCATATTGATGATATGAGATCGTATTGATGTGAGAAGAAAACGATATTGAAGAAGTATATGTCACAAATGTTATACTGATGGTACAATAGGCTTTTTCAAAGCCAATATGATATTATTATTGTTACTTTAGAAGAAGCACAAAAATAAGTAAAAGTGGAATATATTGAGAATATTAAACGGTGGCAATAGACACTTAAAAATATATAGAAATACAAAAAGAAAATACATATTGAACTCATAAATGAGGGATGCGTCTTGAGAGTATAAATACTCCGTAACTCGCCCACCCCTGGTATCCGGTTCATAATGAGAGATCCAAAGGATCCGAACTCCTCTTTCGCTTGACGCCGATGGTCTGTGACCGACGGGTTTCAACTTCCACAGACTCTTGAATATATGATTGAATATTTATAAGTAGCTCGGCAACCGTACTGGCGGAAATAAGTATTTTTCTCATTGATTGAGAAATAAATTTATGTTCCACACCTCGATCTAGAAATGCTAGCAAGCCATCAAAGAAATAGTTAATATTCAACAAACCTATGGGTTTGGTATGAAAATTCCATTGTGCCCATGACGCTATATTGAAAATTTCCTCCAGCGCATTATAACCCCTGGAAGGATAATAAAAGCATCATTATTGCTCATCATATACATCATGCAGTCGAGAATAGACTGCGTCTGTAGCATCAGTCCACTTGAACCCATGAGAGTACTAGATCCAATACGATTGCTAGCTCCAACTCTATGAAAAGGTATTACACTTGACACTTTTATCCCCTATAACTGTGCGGCCATTGTAAGACTCTTTAAAAGCTTGGTATTGGTCCCTCCGTACAGTATATTGATGTTTTGTTTTCCTAACTCCCTTATAAGTTGAGTTTCCATATCTACATATTGGATATCACCTACCAGTCTAGATCCACCAAGAACACATACAGTTTTGATTGGGTGAGGTAAAGATTGACTTGCATGAAATGATTCTAAAATTCCCATCGCCATCTCCGTCTCCATCTCTCTCTTTACACTAAAGTTTCAACTTATGAATGAGAGATACATGAATCCCTCTATTTAAAGATAAATCTTCAAACTAATAAGTGATTTTACTATTTACCTTTTGACAATATGAAAAAAAGAGAACAGCAGAAAAATATCAGTGAAATGACATATACTTTCGGTGATTGAAATATATATATATATACACATATATATATATTTAAAAAAACATAATAATAATATTTACAATTACGCGAAATATATCGATCTTCGCCGATTTACTTTGTATCAATATGAGAAAATCATAATACTAATTTTTTCTACTAAATTTACAAATATGATCTTTTAAGGTAAGTTTTTCGAGACTATATTGTTCTTGTTCATCATTAAATTTGGCCCATAATGCCATAAGCTCACCTTACACGTGTTCACTAGGATGTGTCTCAAGAGCTTGTTGAATATCATCCAAAGACTCGTTACTCAATCCATCCTTAATGAATGCTATTTTATCTTCTCGGTTTTTTGACAAGTACCCCACAGATTTACATCGAGTGTCACATGTCCACCTACCACATTTGTAGCATCATCCCAACCTTTTTGCTTTCCGTTTCTTTGAAAAATTACTTTTACCCATACCAGGCATGTATTTAAAAGAAATTGAAACCTCACCAGATAATCGAACCTCTGCTTCAATCAACCATCTAATATCTTGTGGGATGCCCTTATTCATTAGCATCCTCAACCTTTCGAGCCCATCTCGATAAATTCTCTTTAGCATTTGATCGGTAGTGAGGGATAGTATTTTCCAAGATTTGAGAGCGTATGATCCATTATAATACTCGGACCTTTGTTAGGGTGAATATTATAAGCATCCGGATGGCTTATAAACCCGTATGAGGTACGATTCCGCGTTTGAACAGTACCATGATATGAAACGTATGGGTTAAGATTCAACACTTGAACAGTAATGCGGGTAATAATGGCACCGAAAGATGATGGGATATGTCGGTGAGCCATGGATATGATGAAAGTAATAAATCATGTTGAGCACTATATAGATTCCGGTTCGATTGATGTAAATAATCTATTGAAATCAAGAACCGGAAGAATTATTCAAATGATTGTTCTCGATAAATTATTGACAGCCAATGTTGGGAATAAATTTCAAATATATTTGGAATACATATATAAGGGATGAGATGTATGGGCCCACTCATCTTCAATGTTGACTACTAGATATTATGATGTGGATCCACCAGGTAGTCACATATGTATATCATAAATGAGAATTTATGAGATTATTTGCTCACAATATGAGCATGAGTTCCAGATCTAATGATAAAGTTAGTAAATATATATCAAAACAATTTGAATAAGGCCCCAAATGATTGTATATGCATATACGAGTGAGATACAATTGGCAAGATATTTAAAATCCTCCTATCAATTTGCCAATATCGAGAACAAAATATAGACTGAACAAATTCCCCCATTAAGGCTAAATACTGAATTATATTGAGTTTGGTTCTTAATATGAGGGGGAGTACTATTAATAGTTGGAAATGATATATGAAATATGAATTTGAAATTCAAGGGAGCACGAACGTCTATAACGAGCTCATATACCAGCTACATGTACTTTGATAAATTAGCAAGCCTGAAGTATTGATATTATTTAAATAAAAGTTTCCCAAATATGTATATCAAAGTAAATGATAGAAGATGATCTTGATAAAGGAGGCATACACTTTGAAGAATATATAAACTTAAGCATATTGTGAAATCTTAAAAGACAATCGATAATGAGATATCTCGACAAGTTATATCATTTTGGGGAAAGAAATGAAATTGGCAAGTGTCGACATGGTATGAAAATATAGTGCTACATACGATATTGAGATATATCGAAGAATAATATTGAAATATACACTCTTAAAAGTATTAATATACGGGCTTGATAAGAAAAATGAAGATAGAACTATTAAAAAGATAACAGTGCTTGTAATAGCTTGAAGCAATGATATTATTGTAAAGAAAAATTCGTACGATGTACTCTTTTCCTTGTTTAAGGTTTTTATCACAAAGGGTTTTTCCTAAACAAGATTTTTAATGAGGTAGCCTAATCACAACTAATAGAAAATCTCGAGAGAAGATTCGGATATATATATTTCGATACAGTGAGAATGTAAAATCAAGATTGTCGATTGCAAATAAGCACTGAATATGACACAGTGATAAATATGATACTTACCTAAAGGATTTTGATATGCTTTAAGCATACTTGTACAAAATACTCGTTGCACTATTTTTCCCTTGACTAAGGTTTTATCCCATTGCGTTTTCCTAGCAAGGTTTTTAACGAGGCAACGTCCATGGCATATTCACATGAATAATGAGAAATTGACTCAATGAATCTATTGGATCAGTTTATAATGAAGACATTACTTGAGTAAGATGATGACCTATAAATCTTCCGTCAAAGGTGAATGTATCAGCCCCCAAGATACGGAACCAAATGGAGTAGCTGTACTCTTTTTCCTTCGATCAAGTTTTTCCCATCGGATTTTTTTGACAAGGTTTTAACAAGGCAGCACATGAATACTTATATAAGAATGATCGTTATCAGGGGGAGCAACTTATTCTTTTTTCTTCATTCAGTGTTTGGTCTTCAAGGTTCTTCTCAAGCTGTATATGTTCACTCAAGCTCTCATACAATCAGTTTGGAAGTTTTTTCCCATTGGGTTTTTCTCTACACAAAAGGGACCATCGTATAAATAGTCATTCAAGGGGGAGTGTTGTATATAATCCACTCCACCGAAAGCCACCGAAAATAAATAGGAAAAGGTGTGGAAAATATATTAAATGTAATGATTATATTTTATTTTGTGAATGACTATTGTATACCAGTTCAATATTTGTAATACGATGTGCCCCAATATTTTTCTATAAATAGGGGTCATTTGTAATGAATTTAATAACGAGAAATGAAGTGAAAAACTCTCTCGTTCACAACAATTTTGCTATAATCTCATGTTTTCATTCATTGTTACCTCAACACTTTTATATTTATAATGTAAATGTTTTTACATTTATAATGTAAATGTAAATTGGCAAACAATTCTTCCATCTATTTCACTACTAAAATAAGGGTGATTACCTATGGTCAAATCCTTCAGTGATTGAGAGAAACCCGTCGGAAATCATCATTAGCAACGGAAGAATGTCGCCAAAAAATCTGTCAGTGAAAGCCTTGTCGGCGATTACCAACGAAGACTAAGCAATCGTCGGTAATCACCGACGGAACAAGAATCGTCTGTAATTTCCGACAGGAGTTTCTTGTCGGTAACTTCTAACGGAAATTCCGTCAGAAACATTGAAATTTCCGATAGTTAAGCAATCGGAAATTTCTGACGGCAACATCATCGGTAATTTTCGATGCTTTAATATTTGTCAGCAAATGCCGACGGTTGTCCTCGTCAGTAAATGCCAACAAATTTACATGTCACTAATTCCTAACCCATGACTCTCCGTCGGAAATTTCTAACAGATTTGGTGGTCGGAAATTAATTATAACAAATATTATATAATTTATATTTTAGAAAATGACTATATTCATTGTATAATATCCAATCCAAACATCTCCAACAATAAACATATTTAACACCAATATACTAATATGAAAATATCTTCGTATCCATATATATGCATCAATAATATTAGATGCAAAATCAACAATAGATAGCTAAAAAGCTTAGCAAAATACTTAGCTACAAAAGTTAAAGTTAATATGTGACACTGCTATTTAGCTACAAAAGTTAATATGTGACAATGTCATTTAGCTACCTTAACCCGATTGATTAGATGGTTGACCAAACATTGCCATCATCTCTCCATCTTTTCTCCTTACAATCCTCCATGTCCCTACAATATTTTTCTTGCATTGACGTTAGTAGGTCTTCAATTTCTTTTCTCCTTCTTTCTTCACTTTCCTCTTTGTCCTTTGTGAGCTCCTTGACTTGCGTTTTCGAAGATGCTAGTTCTTGGTTCAAGCCGAAATGAGAACGAGAACGAGAGGAGTTAACTAGAGAGGTGCCAAACTCCGAACTAGCCGCACGCCCGTCCCTTGCGTCATCCCTGTGACGCTTCATTCCATGCTTCAACATCAAAATTTGGGTGAGTTGATGGGTCAGAACCATGTCGCTCTTCAACACCAGCAAGGTACAAGTCCTATGGTAATAAAAAATTCAAATGCTTGCTCATATGAATCCAACGTGCTTACCAAAGTAAAATATGATTGTAATTTAAGAAATGTAAAATAGGAGAAACTTACTTAAATATAGTATAAAGAATTCACTAAGTGCTAAAAGCAATTATCCAGCCCCAATCAAAAACTCAATAAACAACCTCAACTCTAAGTAAAATACTTTAATTTAATGTAACAAAAATAACCATGTTTTCCATTACACTAGCATTAGATCACAAGAAAAACACATTAAGTATATCCTAACGTGAAAAAATAACTATCATTATTCGACTATCCCAAATCAATGTGCCACCAAATTTGGTAAAGCAAATGCAAAAAGCCAATTCAATAAAACAAATAATTTGAAAACTATGTCACCAAGAACCAAAGGATATCCCTGAGTTTTACAATTCAACAAACACAAGTATAATAGTTAAACACTTCCAGATTCTAGAAACATTGTTACTTTATGAACAAATTATGTTTAAATAGCCTTACATGAGCATTCTTTGACCTACCAAGTCCCCATTCTTTCTCATCGTCTGTGTGTGGAGAAAAAGTTTTACTGGTGTTATGGGTACTCCATTATTTTCTCCTGTCTGTATAATGAAAACAAAAGACATTTACCATCATGACATTGTTTGGTCAAAAGAGCATTGTACAATACTAAAAGATTACCAAGCGAGCCTCATGAATCGCAAACGAAACTGATCCGCCTGTGTGCTTCGATATTTCCCCATTTATCGAAGATTTTCGATTTTTGGCATTACTCACGGCTTTTTTTCACCAATCCTCTTCACTAAACTTATCACAACAAGCATGCCAATTGACCTCACTCAACCATGAAGGCCTAAAGATTTACATTTTTCCCAATCCACATCAAATATCGGTGTCTTTTGTTGCCCACTTTTCTTTTGTGCATCCTTTCGCGCTGTGTACATCATTTCACTAAGATGCTCCCTCGACAACTTTGTCCAAATCTTTTCCACCTCTCCATCTATATGGTCTGGCCATGTATATCTCTCTCTGAAGATATAATGAGACGAATTTACTAATTTGAAGGGGAAGGAAAAATTCAATGCACAACGGTTAATTGTTAAAAGATAAAGTAATTACCTTAAACTTATTAAGCATGCCACTTTGGATTTCGGTTGCCCTTGATCTCAAGGAAACTATGAAAATTCGAAAGAAAATAACAAACAAGCAATAAGCAATGAATCATGAATATCACGACGCTCTACACTATACTCCATATTCTATATATAGAAGTAAAGGTGATATACGAGATACAAGACAACTAATTGTAATATATAAAAACATAAACATCGCGGTTCAAAATTATGTGCCACCCTTAATATGAAGGATTTCAAGCCGAGAACCATCTCTCATAATTTCACGACGTTTACTGCTATTATACTCTCTAACGCTGCCATTGTTTGAATTTTCCCCCTCAGTGGAATCCATTTCCAGATCAACTATTGTATCGAAGTCATTAAGGCCTGCAGGACTGTTACTTAAACTATTTCCTTGGATGGTATTGTCTTCAACTCGACGTATATCACGAGGACTTGATCCCCTACCCTTGGAACCATCATTTGAACTATTCTCTTGGACAAGATTATCTCTAGCCTCAGGTAAATTATGAGGACTTGGTCCCCTTTCTCTCAGTCTCTTAACACATCCCCCCTGGTGGAAGAACGATGACTAGTCATCCTTCAAGGAAAACACATACAAATTAGGTTAAGATAAAGTATCATCTTAATGACATACACTTTCTATAACCAATCAGTGCACAAAGCATGCACACAATCTAACAAGACTATAAAATTCGATTCATTACATTGGTGAAAGAAGACCTTCCCAGCAAGATAATGCAACATCTATTCCATTATGCTCCATGAACTGAATTTGCTCTATAAACCAAGCTTTGAGTACTTTGCAATCACCATGTAGCTAAAAATCTATCAACACAGCAACCATGAAACAAAATTAACATGAGAAATAACAGGGCGTTTGCATTCGGGGAACTTTACTATGCCTCAATTTTGTACCAGCATTTGAAAGTTGTTAAGAGTTGCAATTCCTAAATCAACAATATCAAGTATATTAGATATGTACTGACAATTAAGCTAATTTGTTTAATACAACTACTTAATTTATTAACTACATAATTACATGAATTTACTTACCTGTGACCCAACCACAATTAATTCAAGCAACTTCTTAACTTGTCCTTGACCATACAAAAAATAAAATGATTAACTTTTCCTACTAAGCAGTGGCCGAGCCAAACATAGGCATTCTCACATCTTAGCCACAAATTAATTTATAAGAAAAAAATTTAAATCAACAAATTGGTAGTTAAAAAAAATAAAAAAGAAAGAAAGAAAAATAAATAAATAAAAAAAATTTTGCAATTTTACAATTTCATACTCTGACAGTGTCATGAAAATTTATTGTTATCAACACAAAGGAATTAAAATGAACAAGAAAGTCATCCAAATGTGACTGGTAATAAAATTTAACAATTGTTATAGCAAGTAAATAGATAATTAAGTAAAACAATTAAGCAATAAATGGTTAGCACAAGTCTACTGTAGGCTTTTTATAGCCATCGTCCTTTGGAATGCAAGTTGTTTCAAAATTCCACTCAATTCTCTAAATTCGCTGCAACCCAAACCAAAGTCCTTTTTGAGCAAACAACACATTTTGACAAAAACAGGGTCATAAAATTAGCAGTGACATAGAGATACAACAAACAAAGATATTAAGGTCAAATAAATACTATACATACCTTGAGTGAGGAAAGTACGCTCTTGGAAAAAATAGAAGTCCCATAAGTCTAAAAAAAATTTGAGGCACAGAGACAAAATCAGCCTCAAATTAGAAAGGGATGAAGTGATGTGAAGTTCCAACGGCGTAGTGTGAATTACAGGAAAGAGCGATGGTGATAGCAGCGTTAAAACTCGGTCCCAAGTTCAGAATGATTGCTGGGAAAGGGTGAGAGAAAACGAGGAGGCCACCCACATTGTTGACTGGCCACCCACATTGCTGACTGGAATACACATAAACGAGGATGGTTTAGAAGGGCTACTCACTGGTGAAAAGAGGATTGGAACTTAAAAAAAAGGAACAAAGTGCAAAACTCACCGGCAAGACAGAGAAAGAAATACCGACAGATGAAAAGAATGCCGGTGAAAGTCACCGGTGACTGAGATGTGCGTACAAGAGTTAGAGAGAGGGGGAGAGAAACGACGCCTATTCTAATTTCACACTGTTGCAATTTTAATTTAGGGTCAACTTTTTTTGGGGGCGAGGGGTGTGGAGCGTTTCATATTGGGACGATACTAGCTGAGTCATTTATAAATAAATATATTATAAATTTATATAATATAATAATATTTAGTAAAGAATCACACTGGCACATGAATTATTATATATATTTATAAAAGTGAAAAGATCATTACAGATCAATTCGGATTACTTAATCTGGACAAAAATTGTTATTTGTATTAATTTATACAAAATGATTATTTATTTTAACAAATTTTTATAATGAAACTTGTTATTTATATTTATTAACATTGTACTCGTGCGATGTATGGAGACAATTAAGATAGTATATTTATATAAAATAATGCTATAAAACATTCATTATTTATGAATTAACGATAAAAATAGAAAAATATATTTAATACCAAAATGGATTTCAATAATGTTCTAAGAAACGACAAAGAAACATAACTTGCAATTTTCTATACTTATGTTACTGATTGTAAAAGACGTACTTTGGTTACTGATTGTAAAAGACGTATAATTTTCTATAAAGAATAATCTTTATTAAAAATAACACCAATTTAATACTACTACACTTCACTAATTATTACTACGGCTCCAAGAGAACATGAATTCAGAACTAACGGTAAAAAATAGGAAATCACATAAGATATAAAGACAAACGAGGAAATAAATCAATCACTAATTAGCAAATTTTGAAATTAATTATACTTAAAATATAATTCTATAAAAAAAAACACAAAATATAATAAGTATGGTGCAAAATTGAAAGTAAATAGATCAATTTTTTTTTTTAAAAAACTAGGAAATAACTCATACAATGTTGTCTATATACATACATACAAAAGTAAATAAAAAAATGAATAGAGATTAAGAAAGGAAAATATTGAAGAATTTTTCAAGATGCGAACAAATTAGTTGAAATGGATACACAATTTTTAAATAAGGAAATAAATAGTGAGAAAATTGAAATTAAGCCCAAAAAGGGTTTAAAAAAAAATAGAACTAATGAATAATTGCTTTATCACCACACTATGACCAAGAATTTTGGAAAGTAGTGACAAAACAATATTATAGGAACATTAATAGTAATTTTTAGTTGTAGGCCCTCAAAAATTTCAACCCTGAAGTGACAGCCTCGTCTGCCTATATCTAGTCCCTGCTTTGCACATAGATTACACGATTTTCAAATCTTTCAAATATGTAAAACAGAAAGTGAAATACGATTAGATGTTTACATTGTCATCAGACATAAACATAAAAATAAATCATGAACTCATGTATGACCTCCTGAGAAGTGACTCCATGTTTGTTTTGCTATTTCATCTTTGGTTTATTGCACTTGAGCAGTTTGGCTAACATCAAAATACATTGCATCATGTTATTGGGCTAAACTCATCACATTTTCAAATAACACATCATCTGCTAAATATTCAACTAACAACCTACAATAACATTAATATCAATTGCACTACCATTAAATACCATTTAAAGTCAAAAACTAAATTAAACTTGAGAGCTATTGTTTTAACTCACGCGTCGGTGTCTAGATATCGTCTTCGTCCACGTCCTCTTCCATGTTAGTGTCTTCATTATTCATGTTGGCTTCGGTGTGATCATTCCCATTTCCCTCTTCATCGCTTTCACTGTCTTCCTGCTCATCTTCCACGAACTCCTCTTCGTTTATACTAAAACTTTTCATCAGTTCAACTGTATTCACCTCTTCGGCTTGTAAATCTTTGTGAAGCATAGATTGTGAATCTAGCTCTGAAGATAGACCAACACCATGTGGATTGATCGACGTTTGATCCTCCTGGAAAGCAATTTCTATCCATATGTTGCAGTTATGATTTCTTGAGATCACGGCCTCTACATGGGTGCGGTGTCTTGCTTTTATTTTTACAATTGCATGCCAATCATGTTGACTTCTAAGCGTTGATAGAAGGCTAGTGAAGTTCACTTGTTGTGCTTGTGAAGCAAGTATGAACACGTTTGACGAGTTTAGGTTCTTTCTATGATTTATCTCCACTAAGTTAAATTGACATGAACACCATGACTGTTGTCAATCTAGTCATTCTTGAACAACGTGATTTTGTTTCCATTACCAAAATATTTCAACTCCAACACTTCAACCAATTCTCCATAGTAATCACGCTCATCGTCATTGTAAGAACTCCCCATAACACAGACCCCGCTATTCATTATCTTTTTGTGCCAACCGTATTCCAAGGTATGGAACTTGAAACCATTGACAAAATAACCCCCATAATACTGGGCCCAACGAGACGGACCCATCGCCAACTACTTTATACATGAGTTTATTTCATTATTTATATCATGCTTTACCTGTGATGTACAAGCACAGTTAGACTTCAACTTTAATTTGTTAAGTACGTAAATCAACCATATAAGTTGCTCTCTTACATATTCTTTCAACCCCAAGGCAAAACGTTCATCACGCAAACGATCCATCTCGACGTCAGAGACATATGGATTAGCCACTGTCATCTGTCTTTCAAATTCTTTGTAGTGAAATAGTGTACAAAATATTACTTAGGTTTTCCAAAAAAAAGAGATTAAAATTACTTGGGTAAATGTGAGATGAAATTGTCTGCCACTCATGTTATTGTAACTTACTCAAGGGATGGAGCAACTTCCACGCAATTTAGAAGTACGTATCTTGAAGCTACTAGATATTCTTCATCAGTTAGCATTCTCGAATTTCTAGTTTGTTTGCCAAGAGGTCGACCAAGATGTGTGAAAATTGACAATCGTCCTGTTGGGTTAACAAACCCGTTGTCATCATTCCTTGGTGGTCGATTAAATCTAGTTTTTACCCCATCTTCAAAATATAAAGAGCAAAATATCTAAGGTTCCTCGGTTAGGTTAGCCTTTACTATAGATCTTTTAATAGAAGCACGATTTTTCACCTTTCGTTTCAAGTTGTTCAAAAGCCTACGCATCGAAAAAGACATCAAACAAATAAATTTTAGCATAAGCATGTGTATACTTGTTAATCTAATAGTTAATAAAAAGCAATAATACCTTTCAACTGCACACATCCATCTATATTGTATGGACCCCGACTCGTGCTTCATATGGAAAATGAATGGGCAAGTGCTCCATAGAGTCAAAGAATGCAGGTGAAAATATTTTCTCGAGCGTGCAAATTATCACTGCAATATTTTTTTGAAGACGTTCCATGTCTTTAGTCTTCTAAATAGTAGAGCATTTATCTCTAAAAAATGACTCAGCTCGGTTAATGGTTCCCAGATTGGCTTTGGAAGTAACTCTTTAAATGCTATGGGAATCAACCTCTGCATAAAAATGTGGCAATCATGGTTTTTCATGCTATAAAAATCAGTATCGCCTTTTCACACAATTTGCAATGTTCAACGCATAGCCAGTGGGCATTCTCAATTCTTTAATCCAGTTGCATACAGCGCGTTTTTGCTTCTTCGTCAAGCTGTACGCAGCCTTTGGCTTAAAATACCGTCCTCCCTCCTCAACCACATGTAGCTCTGGATGATGATAATAGAGTTCGGCGTCCTTCTTTGCCTTAAAATTATCTTTTGTTCTTTCCGTCACATCTATCACTGTGTAGAATATATTATCAAACACATTCTTTTCTATGTGCATAACGTCTAAAATGTGTCTAATGAGATTTTTGTGCAGGCAACTCCCAAAACCGGCAATTCGCACCCTCTGAACAAACTTGCCAGGTGTAAAAATCGGTAGCATGTCGACAATATAACGCAAATAGTCCGCTGTAGGCCTCTCATGTACCACCTCATTCTTTTCTATTCTGCCTTTTAAAAACTTATCTCTTTGTTTCCTGAATGGATGGTTGTGAGCCAAGAATTGTCGGTAGCAGACAAAAAAGGAACACTTTTGTCAGAATTTTAATCTAAAAGACTTTGAATTGTCCATACAGTACGAACAAGTAAGTAAGCCGTGTATGCTCTAACCTGATAACATACCATATCCTGGTAAGTCACTAATAGTCCACATCAACGTTGCTTTCATCTGAAATTAGTCCCAGGGATAACCATGCTAAAAAATAAGTTATCTTGCTTCATGCACAACCCAGGAGGGAGGTTGTAGACGGTCATGATAACCAGCCCACAAGAGTAATGTGAGCTTGTCATATTTAGTGGATTGAAACCATCTATACATACCGCAAGACGTACATTGCGAAACTCAAGAGAAATTTGAGGGCGAGTTCTATCAAAGTGCTTCCATGCCTCGCCATAAACTGGATGCGACATTACTCCACCACAGGTAAATGCATTATTCGCACGCCACACCATATTATGTGTTGTTTTTGTCGACATGCACAACCTTTGAAGCCTAGGAGTTAGAGGTAGATATCATAATACCTTGTGAGCGCTACTACGACGATTCTCACAATTTGACTCTTTATAACGCGGGTGATTGCACATCAGGCATCGAGTCAAATTTTTTGTTTCTTTATAGTATAGCATGCAATCATTCACACATCCGTCAATTTTCACATAACCAAGCCCAAGAGAACATTACACTACAAGAATTCTGATCTTTCGTTACAAATTTTCTGCAAACAAATTAAAATTTGTAACAAAAAACGACATTTCCCTACAAAGAAAACTAATTTGCAGACACATGATTTTGGCTACAAATTTTTCGCAAACAAATTAAAATTTGTAGCCAAAAAATATCTTTCCTCACAAAAAATAAGTTTCATAGCCATATAATTTTTCCTACAAATTAAAATTTGTAACCAAAAATTACCTTTCCCCACAAACAAAATGATTTTGTAAGCATATAATTTTTAAGCAAATTTTTCGTAGACAAATTAAAGTTTGTAGCCAAAAAATATTTTTCCCCACAAAAATAAATTTTAAGCATATAATTTTTCCTAGAAATTAAAATTTGTAACTAAAGATTACCTTTCCTACAAAATTATGATTTTGTAGGAATGCAATTTTTCCTACAAATTTTTCCTATACAAATTATAATTTGTAGCTAAATGATATCTTTTCCGTAAAAATAGATTTCATAGGTATCTGATTTTTATAACGAATTAAAATTTGTAGCAAAAGGTTACCTTTTCCCAAAAAAAAAAAAAAGACTTTGCAGGAATGTGATTTTTAGTACAAATTTTCCATAAATAAATTGCAATTTGTAGCCAAAAGGTATCTCAACCTCCCAAAAGGTTTTGGTGTGCATATGATTTTTTTTTCGATAATTGTTCTCAGATTTGTACACAAATGTTACATTTTCCAGAAAAAAGAATTGTAGCCATATGATTTTGTGTGCAAATTTTTTTTGCAGACAAATTGAACTTTGTAGTTAACCAATTGTAAGATTTACACTTATAACTTACATATTATATTAATGAGAATGAGAATAAGTAACAAGAAATTAAAATAGTCAAGTGGTTAAGATCTTAGTTTCTTAACCATGAGGTCTAAGGTTCAATTCCTACGCACCACATATTCTTGAAGCTAATTAAGTAAATAGTGGGTTGGGTCGAGTTAAGTTAAATAGATGGCTAGTTGGTTGGGTAAAAAATTAATTTTTATTTATTTTTGAAATATATAATTTGTGAGGAGAGACATTAGGAGACAAAGCATATATGTGGCCTCTACCATTTCCCAACGAATTGCATTTGTCTCCAAAAGGCTTGTAGGGACAAAATTCACCTCACAATTTTAAAGTTTTGTCGCCTCTAACATTTTCTTACAAACTCTATTTGTCTCCAAAAGATTTGTAGCGTCAAACATTAGCCCTCGAAATTTTCACAATTTGTGGCCTATTACCTTTCCTTTCAAGGTTTAGCCCACAAACCTGGCTACAAATGTTTTTTGTCTCCTCTGTCACTTCGCCACAAATAAAGATCTTTCGCTACAAAAGTATTTTGTGGGAAAAGATAAAAACTCTTGTAGTGTTACATTCGCTTTGTTTTGTAAAATGTAGTCTCCAACATGTTCCAACATGTTATCTTCAGGCAACATGTCTTTGATGATAGACATTAGACGATCATAGCATCCTATAGGCATGTTGTACTTGGGTTTGCAATTCAAAAGCTGTGACATTGTTGACAACTTGGTGTGCTTCACGCAACCCGACCACAACTGTTTGTCGGCCTCTTCTAACAATCTAAACAAATTTTTAGCACTTGCGTTTGGTTCCTTCTGGCCCGGTTTTTCATAGTCTTCCCTACCAAATGTATTGTATATATCAGGGCCCATTGCATCTACTACCGTTGTCTGAAGGCTATAATTGATTGTATCCCGTGACAAAGATGACTCGCCTAAACCATATGATGACTCGCCAAAACCATGTGACGTGATAGGCCATGGCTCACCATGTGCAGTCCAAGCGATATTCCTATCCATAAATCCGTATGCATTTGTATCGATGCAATATAACATCATTTGGCCCGAGGCAGACGGTGTTACGACAATCCCTACATGGCCATTTAATATGATCCACAATATCTGGCTGTAATTATGCAAATTCGACGGATCTTTCAACACCAGCAATGAAATTATTAGACACAAGTCCACCTTGTTTATGAGAATACATCCATGAATGATCAGAAGCCGTATGTACTGTATCATAAAAATGCCATCAAGAAAATAAATAAAACTACATGAGTTCTTGGTAATTTATAAGAAAATTTAATATTACATTATTTTTTTTAGAAATATGCATGTTAGTAACATTCTCATTATAATATGTACGTTAAAAAAGAAAAAAAAAAGAAAAAAGAGCATTTTGATAGATTACTAACTAAACTTGACAATTATAAAACCTATACATCTTACCCATTGTTTTTCAATTATCACCAAGCTGAATGCATAATCGAATTATTTGTAGTCTCTTCATTATT
Source organism: Jasminum sambac (assembly GCA_018223645.1). Taxonomy (NCBI): domain Eukaryota; kingdom Viridiplantae; phylum Streptophyta; class Magnoliopsida; order Lamiales; family Oleaceae; genus Jasminum; species Jasminum sambac. Next base: position 30,638,266 of record CP073640.1, read on the forward strand.
GTTGAAATTGCCCATACATTTTTTTATCATCACAAAGAAATACCATTTTCAACCATTATAGATTTTATCTTTTGTTGTACATAATATATATATATATATATATATATATATATATATATATATAAATTTCAAATTCAAGAATCATACCTTCAAATTTTTATGGTGACAACTTCACTCACTCAGAACATACTTGAGAACATTGATTTCTTGCTTCCCAAAGAAGGGTGAAAATGTAGAAGGATGAGGATAATTGAAAGTGGGAGGAAAAAAAGCCAGGAAGAAAAATGGTAAAGAAAATTGGTGAGATACGAAAATGTGACTAATTAGTGCACATATACATGGTTCCGACGAAAAGACCATTGGAAACCGAACAATTATTGACGGACACTAACAAACCGTCGGCAATCACCGATACCTTTTTAAAATGCCATTGATATTGTCTGCGCTTACAACTACCGCACTAGTGGTCAATTTAATGAGGTACGAGGATGAAACATCGTCGACATGCTATATCCGTCAGTAATTAACGACAGTATACGCCCACGTCGTCCGTATCTTCTGTTGTTCCACTGACCCCATTATTTGGGTACTTGTATTTATTTAATTCGACTAGAGAACTATTTCCAACAGCAAAAGTTTGGCGGTCGGAAAATATTGACGGACACAATCGCCTTCAGTAATTAACGACAGAGAGTCGCATCCGTCGGTACTTACCAACGGAATTGTGAAATACACCAACGGAATTGCTGTCGGTAACCAACCAAGTATAACAATACATTTAAAAATATTTTTTTATATACATTTAATAAATCAAAATATTATGTTTACGTCATAACTTCAAAGCTAACTCAAAACAATTCCAGCAAATTTGATATCGACATGACTATTTTATTTTTTGCGTTTAACTGTATTCCATTTTTTTTTATAAATGAATGATGGTAACAAATTAGACATAACATTTGTCTATCCAATAAAAAAGTAATGGCCCTTCACCGTGTTTGTGTGATTGTTCCTTGACCATGCTTGTTTTCTTATTTTTTAGCTATTTTTTTTAAAGTGGTGTGTACAGAAGAATTTATTTTTTTAGGCATGCACACTATTAATAAAATTAGGTTTTCATTGCATCTCATGTTTGTCTTTGTATTTTTATCTTGTACTTTCACTCCATCTAACACGTAGGGGATTTCATTGTATACACAAACACATTTAAATGAAGCACTCCATATAGCACATAGGGAATTTCATTGTACACATAACATATTTAAACGAAGGAAAAAGGACAAAGTCAATATATTTTCAAAAAGAAAACCGATGAAATAAATAGTTAAACAAAAAGAGTTTGGATAATATGAAAATTTCCAATGTTTGTGACGAAAAAGTCATAGGCGTCGTAAATTTCCGACAATATTGCCGACAAACTAGTAATGAGTCGGCTATTTCTGACAATCTCTGTTTGTTGTCGTACATTACCGACTGCCTGCCAACAATGGCTAGAAGTTTCTGACGACCACATTCATTCGTCGGAAATTACCAACCGATATTGTCGTCAGTCGATAATTATCGACGGAAGTCCAAGAGTGGTTGGAAATTACTGACGAATAAATCTGTGCGTCGAAAATTGCTAACAGACACTGCTGTTCATCGGAGGTTTCTGACGGATGAGTTCAATCGCCAGTAATTTCCAACGGATTTTAAATTTTTGTAAAAAATGTCTGACGGATTTATGACCGTTGGAAAAATCTCTTCAGCTATCACACTTATTTTTGTAGTGTTTCCTTTTTATGTTCCTAATTTCTTCAGTGTTTTTATAATATTTGTTTATAATATTTATTTTTTTTTGTGTGATTACCATATCATCTGCCTTTATATATAATGTGCAATGAACGTTTCGACACTGGTAGATATAAATTGAAGAAATGTGATGGCAGGGATGTATTTTTCACGAGATATTGAAGCTGGGATGTGTTAGCCAAGAAAAAGAAGTGGGGATGAACTGTGCTATGTCACTTTAAGTGAGGATGTTTTGCTCCAATTACCCTAAGAGAAGAGTAATGAAGACTTCCCTCGTTGAGACATTCACCCATATGTTATTAGTTGTTACCGTACAACGTTTGAAGTTAGGCTGTTGCATCCTGGAGGGGATGAGTCACATATTTTCTGCTGCACCGGTGATTGACGTTTCCAACGCTACAGAGGGCTTGAATCTGTTTAAAGAGAGCGAGATATCCGCGCCTCAACCTAATTGGTTACAGTTATTTATCCATTTCCTTTGTGATATTTCTATATTATTTTTGTAATATCACCAACAATTTTAAGGAGATTCAAAATGGATGTAACCGTCGAGAAAACCAATGAGAGTGTTGGAGATCTCAACAAGCCTTTTCGGTTCAAGGGCGTGAACTTCAAGCGATGGAAACGAAAAGTCCTCTTCTACCTCAACTTGCACAAAGTCGCTTATGTGCTCACTGAGAAAGATCTTAGAAAGATCAACACCGGAGGCATGAATGACGATGAATTTTATGAGCATGAGGAAAAGGTTGATAAATACCCATAAGATGAGTATAACTGCCGAAACTATCTTTTAAATTGTCTCGCTGATCATTTTTATGATTATTATGATACTACTTTCTCTTCTGCAAGAAAATTTGGAAAGCCTTGCAGAATAAATATGACATAGAAGAGGCAAGTGCCAAAAAATATGCATCGAGTCGTTTTTTCCGCTATCAACTGGTAGATGGAAAATCTGTGGCAGAACAAGCGCAAGATTTTCAGATGATAGTTGCAGAAGTTACTTTTGAAAGGATTTAAAATTGGAGACAACCTCATTATTGCTGGCTTGATTGAAAAACTCCCACCTTCTTGGAGGGAATTCCGAAAGACCATGCACCACAAGCAAAAGGAAATGTCGCTAGAAACCCTAATCACACGTATTCTTGTGGAGGAGGAAGCGCGAAGACAAGATCGCTTGTTGAGGCAGAACAATGGACATTCTATAAAGGTAAATTTAATATCTACCAATGAAAATGTCTATACTAATCAGATCTCAAAAAATAATGCTTTGAAGCCGAATAAGAAAAATATGAAAAAATCATATCAGCAAAATATGAGAAACTCAAGCATGAAAAGTAAGAACCAATCGCATCCTTCGAATAATTAGCAAGAAAAATCTTGGTTTGTATGTGGAAAAATTGGGCACTTCACGAAAAATTATAGATACCGGAAACGTAGACCTGTCCCCCAAGCCAAAGTTATCGAAGAGCCATTTGTTGCTATGATAACTGATATTAATATGGTGCAAAGTGTTGAAGGATGGTGGGCTGATTCTAGTGCAAACAAACATGTTTGCTGCGACAAGGATTGGTTCAAAGCTTATACTCCTTTTAAGGAGGCTAGAACCATTATGCTTGGGGATTCTCACACTATGCAGGTACTTGGAACTGGCGATGTTAATCTCAAGTTCACAGCTGGAAGAGTATTGGCATTAAAAGATTAGGGCAATGCGGCGTGGTCTGAGTCACGCTGGGGGGTGTTTGAGCATGGCCGACCATGACTAGAGTTACTCAATATTTGCACACCAAGTCCCTTAACATTCAACTTTCGTTTGTTTTGGTCCTAGAAAAATTTCACGTCAGTCTCCAACTTTTGAAAAGTTTGACTTTGGTCTCAAACTTTTGAAAAGTTGCAATTTGGCCCTTTTCCTCAAACGGCTATAATTTTCGCTGGGAAACTCCAATTTAGTATCTAGAAAAGGTGTGGGAATGCTCTTTTGATGTTCTTTCACATTGGCTCAAGAAAAATTTCAAAACATCTTTTTATAAAATTGCATCAGGGGCCCTTTGACACACACTCTCCCAAATTATCTCTAATAACTTGACACGCAGCATACACCGACGATGGAGGCCAGCCTTTCACTGGACCCACCGCTAAGGCAAACTCAACTTGACATGAAATTATAATTTTTCTGTACTAAGATGAGCTTATAATAATTATGAAAGGGCTTCCTAAATAAATTCGAATAACCAATCCGAAAATATTTAACATCATATACAGAACCTGTGGGAAAAGAATTATAATTGAGAAAATGATGAATAATTCTAAAACCAATGATTTTAAAAAAATAATTATAATAAATAAATTAAAACCTCAATCATATTTGACATGTATATCAAAATATGACGACTGCTAAGTCAAAATATGAATCATCTGAATACTATGGTGGTCGGTTTGGAACTCCACAGGCAATCCAATAATGCTCAAGCCCGGTCCTTCCGATAACAAAACGTTAGGGGAAAATATGTGAGGTTTGTAACCTAGTGAGTGGATAAGTTCGCAAACATATATAGTTTTTCATCTCAAGTATCTTTATGAAAGTTATTTATAATCAATCGCATAAATTCAATAAATAATTGAAAATCATTGAGGTAATACTCATAGCTGAAATTTTTTTAGCTGAACAACACTGATTATGCTATTTCCAATGGATTTCGCTTTCTAAAACTGAACTCTGTAACCAAAAATTATCTACCGAAAAATAACATCAAAATTACCAATGAGCAACAACACACTGGTGCAGAGTATTCTCAATGCACATGGCGTGTCACTCAAAATCTGATCTGTGAATCTGAATATCTGGTCATACATACGCAGAGTAAGCCCCAAAGGCTAAGCACCCCCATACATAGCCCAAAGTCTATGTGTGTACAAAAGTAGGTCCGAAAGACCTCTGTAATTCTAGTCATACACTGTGGAACACATCACAACAGTGCAGAGCGGGTAAATCTAACGAGGTACTTTATGATGGTTTTAAAAGAATATTCACCTGATCTTTTAAAAAGAAAACACTACTTAATAAAATCCACAATCTTCTGAAACATTTATTTATAATAACATATCATAATAATTTGAAAAAGGACATTGGAATTTAAAATGTGCTATCTTTGTAAAATATATTTTTCCCACTCACAGAACTACGAACTGCTTCTAGTTCGGTTGGTAGGCTTCCCCAATTGTCTCGTCACCACTTGAAACAACAATAGTATTCTAATCAAAACCTATACACATGAATTTTCAACCAATTGCCTACCCACATTCAATACCAAGCTTTAAATTTTCTAACATTCTCTAATGTCTCCCTTCCATTGCTTTATTCCCCTTCTTTCATTGATTTTACAATATTTCATACCATTGGAACCAGCCAATTGAATCCCAAAATAAATTCTTAAATTTTCAGCATCTAGGTAATGTGAGTTTCAATCCACTTCATCACCTACTACTCAATTACCATCAATTCCACTTCAAAATAATTAATTAGGGCCAAATAACATCTTAATAACACCTAACTGGCCGAAATCAATGATAAATTTTGAATCTCCAATGTCGATTGGTGAAACCCTAGAATTAGATTCACTAATTACCTCGAACTCAATGTGGTAACATTGGAGAAACACACTTACCACGCGAAACCACGACGAATCCATACTTTCTCCTTCTTTTTTTTTCCCTTTTTCGCTTTCTCCTTTTTCTTTCTTCCTCGCGCATGATTGGCTTCCACTGGTTTACAAATTCAAGAATCGTTGCTGCTGAAACTATTCACACCTAATTCTTGTTTGTTTCATATATATGTGTGTATATATATATATATTTTATATAGAAGTTCAACCTAGGCCCCTTCTTTTAATCCCATCATTTAAGTTGGTCTCATGAGCTAATCTTGCACCCCCTTTCCCATGAATTTCTAATCAACCTAATTAAGTCCATAAATTTTTATTAGACCCAATTAAATTCCTTTTAAAATTTGACTTTGACCCATAATTATCGGCTTTGACCAAGTAGTAGTTGAAATTTAAATACGCAAAAATTTGGGTCGTAACAACTTTACCTCCTTAAAAGAATTTCGTCCTCGAAATTCAATGCATTCGAATATGAAGAGATCAAGAGACTGAAACCCTTGATTATCAATTGATTGCTCCATTAAATCCTGGTGTCCCTCGAACTTGAATCAAAAAGAATATGATTTTGACCATAAGTTAGATTAATATGCCCGATCCCCGTCATGGCCAACTCGAACCTGCCTTGCTATGCCTCGGGGAGGACCATATGGATTTGGATTTGGTCCGCTGTCGACCCGATCCACTTGGGCATGATATTGTCTGCTTTGGACCTAGCCCGCACGATTTTTTTCTTGAGTTTACCCCAAAAGGCCTCATGCCTAGTTGGATAGGTCTCTTAACGTATAAACTAGGCTCCTCTTTTATGCCCAAGAGATGTGGGATTGTGGGTGTTACAATCACCCCTCCTAAAGGGGTCCAACGTCCTCGTTTGCCACACTTCCGGTTGGGCTCTAGCTCTGATACCACCTGTAACTATTATAAGACCCACAATCCCACATCGCTTAGGCATAAGAGAGGAGTCTAGTTTATAAGTTAAGAGACCCATCCAACTAGGCATGAGGCCTTTTGGGGTAAGCCCAAGAATAAAACCGTGCAGGTTAGATCCAAAGTGGACAATATTATGCCAAAGTGGATCGGGTCGATAGCGGACCGAACCCAAATCTGTATGGTCCACCGTGGGGCAAAGCAGGCCAAATCCAGGCGGGCCATGACGGGGGTCGAGTCGTTACACCCTTGATCTTTGATTCACTTATATTTTGATCCCTAGTTTCTGTTTTTTGCTCTCTTTTCACCTAGTTTGGCTCCTCTTGTTCTTATTGATCCTAAATACAACAATGAATGAAAAACACGTAAAAACAAATATATAACTCTAACAAAAATACGTAAATATATCAAATAAAAGAGTTATTTAAGTATTTTTCTAGCACTTATTAAACTCCCTCATGATTGTTGTTCGCACTCGAACAACAACCACAAAACACAAAACAACACACTTGTTTTACGCGAGATAGTCGACTTTGAATGTTAAAATCCCGCTACAGATCGTGACTTGCTTAATGAACATTTTCCCGAGCTATGAAAATTTTATTTCTTTTCATTTGCACAATGACTTGTGAGTGTGTGCGATTAAGGTTATCATCTCATCACTATTTGTAGACAAATGAAAGCTTACGATGTTATATCCCAATGCTGACCCGACATGGTCAAATATGTCCTTTCATATCTTGTGATTCCACTTTTATTTTACAATAGTTCTCATGGATCCTAAAAATTACTTTGTTCACAAAAAATCACCAAGTGTTGGCACTGCAAAGTTAAACAAAGCGTCGTAGGTGTTTTATCGCCAATATGTTTACTATTTTAAGAGTGCTAGATTGAGCACTTCAAACCACTGATTTAGTTTATTTATCTCACCTTACACTTGGTTAATTATTACCACTAGTATCATGCCCGTGTGATGCACGGGAATAATTAAATTTATGTACGATAAATAATTGATATAAAATTATAAATATAAATGTTGAATTACATAATTGATGTAATTTATGCATAGGCAATTGCATAATTATAAACAATTATTGAAATATAAGATATTGTATATTTTAGTCAATTAAAAAAATGAGGAGTCAATTCACAATTGTAAATTATAACAATTCACCTGCATCACATAATTAAGAAGTTCATCAAAACATATAACTGTATTTCCTATTGCCGTGCATAGCATTGCATAATAATGTTCATGGAGATTAATTAATTATAAACAAACTACTGCGAATGAATATGTAAAAATTCTTTGAGTATCAAAACGTGTCTTTCTCTTTGGTACATATCAGGTTTAAATTTATATTGAACACCTTTTTTCTTTCTGAAATGGACATTACGTACCCTAAATTTTATGATTTTATGCATTCTTTTAGTGATTAGATGTAATTACCGCTTAATTTTGGCTCTATTGTATAAGAAGTATTACGCCTAATTTTATGTAACTTAAATTTGTAGTAAAATGGGTAATTTTCTGCATCTATATAATTCGTTTTATTTATTTCGATTTAGGTAAATTGTATATTAATTGTAGAAAGAAAAACTATAAAGACAAACTTTTCATTTTTAATTTTATATACTTAGAAAATGCAAAACAAGTGTAATGCAAAATCTAGTTAGTGAGCATATCACATCAATCGTATTGAAAACGAAAAATATCAATTAACTTTTTTAATTAGAAATCGTGTGTCATGTTGGCACTACCAATAAAACGTGACACTTCAATTATAATAATATGAAGATTAATAAATTATTATTTTACTTATAATAAATAAATTATTCAAAATAAATCCAGTTATAATTTTAACTACTCATTATTTGATTTTGAAAAAGGAAAAAGTAAAAAATACTATTATTTCTGAATAGACCAATTCACGTAACCAAGCAAAACTATCAAAAACCTACAATTTTATCACGATAAAATTAAATAAAAAATATTTATTATTTAATATTTTGAATTAGAACTTTAAAAAATAAAGTTATACTTAAATTCTTTCCAAAATATTTTTTTCTCATTAAATGTTTGTTTTAAATATTGGTTCATTTTCAATTATGTTTTTAATTACTACTAATTAATGCTGGTTTATTTCTGAAACTAATTTCATAATTTTATTAAAATATTTAATATATGCCATATTAGCATCTTTACCTACGTGACACTTTACAAATTATAATATGAAGATTTCTCTTTCTTTTTTTATTTTAAGAAAAGAGTTTCCCAATTTTTTTTTTCATCTTTTACGCCGCGGGTAGCTTTCACACTATTCCATTTAATTAAAGGTAGCCTTTTTCTCCCATTTGAGGTGACGATCTTTCACTCTCTGAGGCAAGTAGCTCTTTCCCGTGGTCCCTCTCATTATTTCAAATATAAAAGTTAAATTTATTTTCAACATAGGTCCGTGCTCCTTCCAAACTTTTTAAACTCTATCAACAAAAGACACATTCACAAAAAACAGAGACCATGCAATCTTAACTGCACCTTGGTAACAAATGATGGTTTCAGGTTACTTTGGGAAGGACAAATGGATAGAAAACAGTTGGCTTATTATGGTCCAAAAAAATTTTGTCAACATTTTCAACCTTCAATTTTGCTGTAGAAAATGATAGTAAATTACCGTATAAATATGCTCAAATAAATTAGCTAGTTATGCATGGCAAAGAATCGTACAAAACAATTTTTTTTTGTTTATTACTCAAGATCCTGTGGTTTCAGTTGAGTCATGCAAGTGAAGCTCAATTATATTTAAAAGTTGCTTTCTCATGTAAAGCCGTAGACATAACAAGACAGAAATCTTTACAAATATACCACAATATTCCACTCTCCCAGGCTTAATTTCAACATTGTCCTCAATATATAATTATAAAAGCATGAAAAAGATAAGAAACTCCCATTGGGTATGCAGTGAGTCGAGTCATTTGGTAGTTGTTCTACAATTTAGCACCTCGTATGAAAAATTCAACAAACAAAGAGCAAGAAACCATGCAATGAACATATTTACAGAATAAGAAAAATGACAGTTGAATGTTTTTTTTTTTGTTTTTTGTTTTAAATATCGTAGTAGAAATTCAATCCAACAAATATGTAAAAGAACTTTAAAAACGATAACATTAGAAAATAAGTACAAAATTAAAGTGGAGTCCGGGTGCATTTTAGGGCCCATAGGTAGTTCCTTCAACTGCAATTTTATAAGCTACAACTATCAATTTTATTAAAACTGAAACGAAAAGTAGTAACCTGATGCCGTAGGCGTTATGACCCCATCTGCCATTTAAGGTACCCAGGAAGAGATGGTACAGGTTGGTCTTATCCTCGGAGCATTCCTTCATTACCCCGACTAAATCACATCTGAGTCATTGGCGAGACAACAATGGCCATTCTTTGATCCGACAGATAGTTTCGATTCATTGACTTGATGAATCTTGTTATAGTCAGGGTGGTTTAGTTCGACCTCCAACTCAAGCACCATAATTTCAAGTTTTGAAAATAAGAGATTATGCTACTCAATTTAGATTTAACCCATGTTAGGTTTCAATTTTTTCCACTCTTTAAAACTTTTTTATCCATTTGTTCTTTGCCCAAATTCAATTATATCCACATATTTTGTGGGATCTATATGTACTACACAAATCTTCGCCATTCAACTCTACTCATTCTCTCTCTTCTTTCACATAAAAATCTATAAAAAAATAATAAAAAATTCAATCCTCTCACCCTTTTAGGCTAAAGAGTTCTTAAGGAAAGAATCTAAGACTGAAGTTTGGAAGAGAACACTCCAAGCCAAGGTGTGTTAATCATTCAATAAAGAACAGCCCCACAAGAACCAAGAAATGGGAGAACGTTTATAGCAGAATGCCCAACTTAGACACTTCTCAAGTAAATGAAACGTAGTTTTACATCTTCGGATGGGTGCTTAGTGATCATGCCCAAAAAATTGCTGCTCAATGGTCATGCCATCGAGTTTGTTTTCCAACAGATGTTGCCATTGGTCCAACAAATTATGAAACTTTCTCACACTTATTGAGAGCTAGCTCTTTCCCCTGATAGACTTTTCGGCCCTACACCTAATCGATCCATCCTCGAAGAAAATAACATATTCATGTTGTGAATAAGTTTGATTTTTGGTACAATGAGGTCCCCCCAATAACTTTCCACATTTGAAGCAACTTTTGAGGCACTTAGCATGTCATTTGCACGCAGAACGCGACGATCCAACTCCAAAAGCGATGATATTACAAAGAGAACGCTCATACTTATCAACAAGTTGAATAATTTGCATGTTGATCTCAATCGGTGTAGAAAAAGAATCGCGCACTTGCAGAAGAGTAACAATACGTAGAGAAGATGCCATGGAGAAAAGTTAATATTCGGTTCTTTAAGGAATATTTGAAAAAAGACCAGAGAAAGGAGGGAGGAAGAAAAGAAAACAATTCTTTAAGGTCTACCGCAAAAGACCAATTTAACGCATTTGGGTTGGATATATAAACCAATATTCAAGGTTTTTTTTAATTACAAAGCATAATGTAGATGTGCTTCCGAAGTCAACTCCATATTCAACCATCTGAAGTTAACTATTCCATATTCATAACCTTCTTTTTTGTTTTTAAAATTTTTTTATTTGATGCAGAGTGTAACAAAGATGTGTTTCCAGAGTCAACTCCCTATTCTACTATTTGAAGTTAGCTATTCCACATTCATAACCTTTATTCTAAATCCGATTCATTCGGATCTCTTTTCCTTTTGCGTAATTCCTATGGGTAGTTGATTATTGGTGATTCTACATCCATTTGTGGTACATAAGCCTCTAATTTCTCCAATAATTCTTCAATTGATATGCAATTAAAATCATTTTTTGTGCATTAGGAGAAATCAGCTTTTGTTTAACTAAAAATTCAAGAAATGCCAATAAACGATTGAAATAGTTTTGAACGTTTAAAAGACAAATTGGTTTAGAGTGTAGTTGCAACTAGACCCATGATATTATGCAAATGATTTGTTATAGAGTTGTGAAACCCCTTGGTAATGGGATGAAAGCATCCGAATTCATTATCATTAGTGTTAAGCTTTCAAATAATGTTCTAGCATTTACCTCAGAGCCGATGGTTTTATGATACGTCTATTTTAATGGTGGTATAGTAATGCCAACTACTATTGATCCTCTCAAACGATACATACTAACAACCTACAAAGACCGCCTACACATATTACCTTTTACTTTTGATCTGCAAGTGTCGTTCCAGCTTTGATTACCGACATTAGAAGATCCGGTTGTCCCAGATTGATTCCACTAAAGAGACTTATGGTTTTCAATTTCTTATTTGAACTCCCAGTTGCGGCGGTAGTAGTAGCCTCTATAGATAGTCGACTTTGCATACTAAAAGCTGATATAAGAATACAAAAATAATTAAAAATAACAATATATACACGTAGTTGTGATTGTGACTCACACTCTCCTCTGGTTTTACGTCTACAAATGGCTTAAACTCCTTCTATGAGTCGGAGATAGCTTCCCATCCAGTTTTCTTATAAACTGGCAAATAGGGTCTTTTAAAGTCAGATTCCAAAGACTACATCATTCTTGTTCCTTTTTAAATTCAGTTCACAAATTGAGAAGTTCGATTTGTACCATTCTACTAGGATCCATCTCAAGAGTTTGATGGATATCATCCAACGACTCCTTGCTCATACCATCCTTAATGAAACATATTTTATCTTCTTGATTTGTAGACACAAATCCAACTGAAAGGTTACCTGAGTTACAGGCCCATTGAGTGTAATTATAAGGACATCTAGCACATTTGTAGTACACATTCATTCTTTTTGCTCTTCGTTTCTTGGAAAAATTACTTTTGCCTAACTCTAGTACATATTTAGTACAAATAGCCAGCATTTCCCCTCCCAATCGGACATTGGCTTCAATTAACCAACAGATATCCTCAGGCATCCCTTTTTCCTTTAACACTTTTAACCGTCATACTCTAGAATAATCAATCTCTTTCAAAGCATTCAATGGCAGTGACGGCTAATATTTGTGGATTTTTGAAAATTTGTTATCCATTGAAAATCAAGTTTTGCAAAAGAAGTAGAAAAGAAAATGCTTAGGTTGCCTCATAAATAGTGCCTTTGTTTATGGTCGTTGGCTAGACTTGTTTTTTTAACGTAACACACGGAAGAAATAGAAAAATTGAAGTAATAAGATTAAAACCATCAAAATCTCTATATATAGCAGATTATCACACTCTTCCATATTTTCACACAAAATACTCAAGAAGAAAAAGTAACAACATTTGGACTACACAATCAATTAATATTAGCAAAAGATATATATATATATACAAAAATATCACACACGTCCAGGCAACAACAATAAAAAGAAAAACAAATAAGAAGAAGAAGATGAAAGTTATCTTATTACTAATAGAAAAGAGTACTCACATAGGGGTTAAAAGATTTTTTTTTGTCCGTGGCTTCTAATAAAGAATGATCTCGATTTATAGCCAGTTTCCACTATTCCAACTACTAATTATGAATGTAGAGTAGGTGTAACGTATGCTAGAAACAGTACCCATGAAAATGCATTGTCTGATTGTCCTTTTTTAATAATTAACCACCATGCTTTATCAATAATTACCATTAAATTAATGCTAATCACCGATTTGTGTGCCATTTTGTCTTTTGCCAAATAATTGAACCCCAAGATCTCTTCCTTCTACAGTTACAAAGCAATATCTTCCTCAGTTCGTTAGATAAAAAATCTACGAAATAAAAATAAAAATAACAAAACATCAAAAGAAAAATAAAAATGAGAAATTGCTTGGGTTGCCTCCCAAGAGGGGCTTTTGTTTAAAGTCGTTAGCTTAACACAGTTCCCATTTGTCAAGTGGGGTTCCTCAAATCCATCACAACTGTATTTTGTCTTTGATAGCTTCCTTCGAATGTCTTGATTTCTTGGCGGTCCACCTTAAATTTTCTCCCTAACTTTTGGCTCTTAATTCCCGCAGCTTCCTTCATCAGAATGAAGTCTTTGAGCTTTGGCTTAACCTTATGTGATATGCTAGCTCTGTAATCCAATTTAGTCATTTCTTGCAAAAAAAGGATTTTTTGAATTAATTGTAAAGACAGAACGAGCGTTGTTAGGGAGCAGTGAGCCATCAAAAATACTAAATTTTTATTTTTCCTCATCAAACTCCGTAGACAGTGTACCCTCACAGACATGAATTTTAGTGTGAGAAGTGTAAAGAAATTGACGTCCCAATAAGATAGGTGTGGGGTGAGGTGAATGTTCATTAGCCATATCAAGTACGCAAAAATCACCAGGGGCAACTAAGTCATTTATTTTAACTAGCGCATTTTCTATCACCCTATCGGGCCATGCATTTTTACGATCAGCTAGTTGTACAATTATGTGAGTTTTCTTCAGTTTTCTTAGATTTAGTGAAGCATATAGGGATCTAGGCATGACATATGGATGCTCCTAAATGTGTCAGTGCTTTCTCAATATATGATTGCCTATGGTGCAAGGGACAGCGAACATACCTGGGTCCTTGCACTTTGGAGGCAACTTCTTCTGAACGACCGAAACGGCTTTTCCCATTTTTATCATATCATTCCCCATCAACTTCCTCTTATTGGCACAGAGATCTTTCAAAAACTTAGCATAGCGTGGGATTTGTTTGATTGCATCTAACAAGGGAATGTGAATTTCTACTTTCCTAAAGTTGTCCAAAATTTCTTTTTCCGTATCTTCTTTGTTAGCCTTTGCCAATCTACTAGGAAAAGGGGGAGGGATTGATTTAGCAATGACAGGAGGCTTATGACTTACCTCATTCTCCAGCTCTTCTTCTTCATTTTCATATGTGGGAACTTCTTTGTGCGGGTTTTTTGATCTCTTTTCCACTCCTTAAGGCTATCGCACTAACATTCCTCCAATTTACCTCAGGTTGGGATGGTTGCTTTCCTCTAGATTGTTCTTCCAGTCGATTGATAGCAATTGCCAATAGACTCATTTGATTCTCCAAGTTTTGAATGCTTGATTTGGATTCCTACTCTAATTTCACAGTGTTAGTTGCTAATGTTTTCACCATATACTCGAGAGACATACCTGACGGTTGAGATTTCTGTTGAAATTGCTTTTGGGGTTGGAAATCCCCTTGCTGCTAGAACTAGCCTTTAGGCTTGTTAGGGAAGAAACCGGGGAGTTTGTTGGTTCCATAGCTCAGATTAGGGTAATCTCACCATCCTTGATTATAGGTGTTTGCGTACGATTGTACTATTACCTTGGGAATGGGAAATTGTTTGCTGCGTTTACTTGTTCATTGTTATGCACTTGCAGAATAGGATAAGCATATGTAGGATGTCCAAAATTTCTGCATATGCCACATGCTTTGGCTTGTTGATTGTTTCCTATGGCCATTTCTATGAGAAGATAGGTTAGTTTAGAAAGTTGACTTTCAACATTAGAACAACTTGCCTTATTTACTCTCCGAACGTTCATTTCCTAGGTTGTACTGAATTGTTGAGTGGTTTTAGCCATGTTTGAAATCAGTGTTCATGCTTCAACATGGGTTTTATTCATCAGAGCTCATCCGCTAGCAACATCAACCATGCTTCTATCCGACTGACACAACCCTTCATAGAAATATTGCACTACGAGATTTTCACTCATCTGGTGATGTGGGCAACTTGTAATGAACTTTTTGAAATGCTCGTAATACTCATAAAGAGTCTCTCCATTGTTTTGGCATACTCTAGAGATGTCTTTCCTGATAGTTGAGGTCTTTGAAACGGAGAAGTACTTTTCGAGGAAAAGTTGCATTATTTGATTCCATGTTGTGACAAATCCTGATGGTAAGGTATATAACCAATCCGTGGCAGCATCTTTTAGTGGAAATTGGAAAAGCTTTGAGCTTGATTTGTTCTTATTTGATGCTTGGGGGTTTTATGCTATCATACACCACATGAAACTCCATCAAGTGTCGATATGGATCTTCGTCATCGGATCATCCATGAAAAGAGGGTAGAAGATGAATCAAACCGGATTTTAGCTCGAAAGTGTTATCTTCTTTTCCAGTTGGAAAGGTGATACAGAATGGTTGCTGGGTAACTCGGGAGTTGCCATTTCTTTAAGAGTTCTTTTGTTGTTGTTTTCCACCATTTCTTATTCTGTTTGTCTTATTCATCTTCAAATGGATTTCTCTATTTCCGAATCGAAACTGTAAAGAATTCGATTAGTAGATCGAGTATTATGCATACAAGTAAAGAATTTTTTAAAATATATATTAATAAAAGCAACTAAATTGGTTAACTGTTCCCTGAAAACGGCGCCAACAACTTGGTATGTTGTCGCACCTTACTCGGTTTGAAAACTATAAATTAGTATAGAAGTAGTAAGTAAGGGGTTGAACTCACAAGGAACAAGACTTAGCTCAGTTTTTTTTATAAATTAAAATAGTAAGCGGGGTTTTGTGAATTTGAAACTAAAAGGCAAGAAAAAGATTGAGGAAATAAAACAATTGAAAGAAATATCTAGATCTCGGGTTCAATTGTGTCAATAACTTCTGTTAATCTTTTCCATATGACATGATACCATTCTTTCTTCAATTTACTAACTCCAATTAATCGAGAAGATCGGATTAACAAATTCTCATTTAAGTGTATTAAATTAAAGTAAGTTCATTAACTTAACATCTAACTATTAGATAATCCTAAGCGAGCTCTTAGGATTCGATGCAATGCTACTGTGAAATGAACGAAAAGAATGCATTGAATTAGATGATTAATTTCACAAACTTGAATTAATGCATCTAAGTTGATTTTTTAATCAATATTCATGATATTCACTTGCTACTTTGGATTAGAATCTAATGATAATTACGAATCAAAAGTTCCAATCCTAGCATGCAACTTGAATTTAAAGATTAAATGATTCAATTGCACAAAGTGAATGTAATGGTCATATAAACTCAAAAATGGGTTTAAAAGCATAACAAATCAACAAATTGGAGTAGAAGAATAGATATTAATTGTAGGTACTTAGTTTATATTTTTGCATCCGTCGAAATATAAAAAACTAAGAGCTTTTAAATTGGAACTTATAAAAATGAAGAAGAGAATTTTATTGAAGAGAATGACCATTTACTTCTCTCTACTAAGTTGTGATTTTGTTATTTACAAATGCCTCTATTTATAGGAAAAATATTACAAAAAAATATTTAAAAAGCCATAAAACTGACCTTCCATGAGTCGATTATAGTGTGCTCAAGTTGTAACATCTCAAAGAGGTAAAAAATTAGGTAAAAGTCACATTAAAATCAAGTGGGAATAGGCAGGCCAAAATTTGCAGCAAGTGGTTGGGGGACTCAGGCGTGACTTGAGTCACCGCGCGATTCTGCCTTACATGACTTGAGTCATGCATGCGGGGAACGAGCAGCGTCCTAAGGCATTACAGCGTGGTCCGAGTCATGTTGGGAGTGCTCGAGTATGACTGACCATGACTAGAGTCACTCAATATTTGCACACCAAGTCCCTTAACTTTCAATTTTCATTTATTTCAATCCTTGAAAAATGGTACTTTAGTCCTGCAACTTTTTAAAAGTTTCACTTTGGTCCCCAAACTTTTGAAAAGTTACAATTTAGTCATTTTTTTCAAATGGCCAAACCTTTCGCTAGGAAACATTTATTTGGGATATAGAAAAGGTGCGGGAATCGTCTTCCGATGTTCTTTCACATTGGCTCCATAAAAATTGCAACAAAATTTTTTCTTAAAATTGCATCAGAGGCCCTCCATCTTTGATTCGCTTCCATTTTGGTCCTTTGTTTCTTTTTTTGCTCTCTTTTCACCTAGTTTGGCTCTTCTTGATTTTTAGTGACCTAAACACTACAATAAATGAAAAACGCATAAAACGAACATATAACACTAATAAAAATACATAAATATGTCAAATAGATGAGTTATTTATGTGCTTTTCCGGCACTAATCATTTACCTTCTCAAGCAAATCTCGAACAAGCTCAGCTTTTCTTTTTCCGTCTAAGTCAGTCCTTTCACCAATAGGTAAAGAAATCAAAGGCAATGGAGAGAACTGACAAAAATCACATACAATCTGCTCAAGGAAAAATTAACTCTTGACAGATTTGGAAAATAAATTTTCTCCCATCAAGGTTTTTAAAACACCCCCAAGACGATAAACGTGATCTTTTAAGCCCCTACTAGAGATGAATATGCCAACAAAATACACCGAAATGAAATAAACAATGAAAACACGAAAAACATGATTCATTAGTCATATAAAATTGCTCTGCGTATTTGTTAATTCACACAGCACAACCAACCATTCATTTTACCTATATTGGACTTGAATGCCATTTTCAATCCATCGCCCCTTTTCACTTGAAGGTGATGATAGCTACTCTTTAAATCAATGGTGCTAAAGACACTAGAACAACACAATTCATCTAGCATATCATATGGTCGAGGAATAGGATGATGATACTTTACCACACAAGGGCTAATGCTCTTCTGGTGTTCGATGCCCCTATTGGATGGTAGCAACTTGGGCAATTCCTTAGGTTGCATCTCTTCAACATCCTGCAGGAGAGAAATAATGAAACTGGGGAGAAAATCACGGTTAGAATCAAGTGTTTAATTTTCTGATAATGCTCTCGAAATGTCTCTCTTTTTGCAAAAAAACACTTTCTCTTTTGTTCTCACTTGCCTCTCCTTTTCCTTTGCCTCTCGTGTTTCCACTCAACTCTCCTTTTTTAATTTCCCTCTTTGCTCTTTCATCAAACTCACTCTTGAGCTTCATTTGGTCCTCACAAACTTGCTTTGGAGACAAAGGACCAAGTATGACCGGCTTCCCATTATTTTAAAGCTATAGCGATTTCTAGGTCCATCATGCAATACCCTACAATCGTATTGCAATGGCCTTCCCAATAAGATGTGGGTAGCTTGCATTGGAACCACATCACAAATGATCTCATTGGCATAAGGTGCAAAGGATAGAGGTACTAGCACCTATTTGTTTACCCTAACCTCATCCGAATCACTAAACCATTGCAATCTATAAGGTTTCAAGTGTTTGATCAATGGTAATCCCAACTTCTCAACAAATAAAGTACTAGCAACATTGGTACAACTTCCCCCCATCAATTATAATACTACAAGGCTTAACATTCACCAAGCATCATGTATGAAAGATGTTCTCTCTTTGAGGTGCCGTGTCATTAACCTTTGCTTGCATGCTGAGAGTTCACCTCGTCACTAAGGATTCGGGACTTAGAGTAATGAATTGCTCATCTGCCTCTGTATCTTCTTCTTCATCAATGTAAGGGATTTCTTTTTTTCTTCATCGATTACCACTTCCCCATTATCCATACCAACATGATTCGTCAACTAGGGCACTTGGATAGAATGTGATCGATTCCTTGACATTTGAAGGATTTAATATTTCGGTTTCGAATAAGTGGAGTCCCTATCTTTCCCTTGCCCTTGTCTTCAACCATCGGAGTCACCTTTGGGGGATCATTCCTATCTCTCCAAGGTGCTCTATCATTCTGGTTCTCGACCCATTTTGATTGTTACTACTAGCACCCACGGCTTTAAGATTATTTGTACTCTTTTTCTTGACTTGCTTCTCATCTTTCACGGCCTTATGTACTGCAACACCCCAATTTTTGGAAATCGAAGCGCTACTAAATTGCTGTAGCTTTGAGTAAAAGTATAGAATTTTTGCAATACAATTTTTTTTTTGAAAAGTTAAACGATAAGCGAATAAGTGAATATCTTACTCTCAATAACAATCATCAAAATCCACATTTCTAAAATTTAATAATAGAATCTCGAATAAGTGTGGAAAATCATTTAAATCTAAAGACCACGTTTAACAACCAAAATTTAAATAAGTAAAAATAATTGCGGAAGAAACCAAGTTGAGTTTAAGTGAGATTTTCATTCCAATAATAGTCATGATAATATTCAAGAATCATGTACTAAACTGAAATAGTAGTCAATAATGGTTTTCTTGAGCTTTAGTTCCTAAAAATTGAACCACTGCAAAATTATTAAACTAGACGTGGAATTTTAAATAAAATAATTTGCATTGGATTTAAAGGATTTAACCAACGATAAATTTGAAATTTAACATAGCTGAAAGTATTAGCAAAAGGTGATGCCCCGCTTGCCGCCGCTTCACCGAACTCCTAAATCTGCAAAGAGTTTTAAAATAATGGGGTGAGTACAACAAAGTCATACTCAGTGGGGAGAACAACAAATCAGCTAACCATATCACATGCCATACACGCAGTTACAATCATGTGCATAGCGAGAAGTAAAGGTGGATGCCCCTAACGACATCCCGTAGAAGATGGAAATTTGAGTCCATCACATAGTTTGGATGCCCCCAATGACATCCCGTAGGTGATTGCCCCTTACGACAATCCGTAGAATGGATGCCCCCAACGACATCCCATAGTTGATTGTCCCCCACAACAATCCGTAAAAATACAACTAGCATGCATTTCGCAATTATAACATGTTGCAAAGTAATCCCCACCTTAAATAGTAGTACTTGGAGAAATCCTTGAACCTTACGGCTGATGTGATGCTTATACCCCAGTGGTCTTGTAGCCTCGTAAATCTCGCCTAGCAGAACAATTAACATGATTTAATATTTCATTCTTAAAATTTGCACTTTAGTAATTTATTCGGGCTTAAAGTATTTAATTTAAAAGTTATAGGGCCTACTTGACAACTTTAAAAGTTGCTTTGAGTTAAATTGAAAGAGACGTATTGATTTGAGGGTGGAAGTTGAAGTAATTAGTCAACTAGGATTAATTCGAAGCTCGATCGAGACTTTAGGGGTCGAAATTGAACCTTTAAAACTAAATTTGGACTTGATTGAAGAGAATCAGTGATCTGGGGACTGTTTTGAGGCTAAATAAGCACTTGGGGACTTCAGTTGTGAATTATATAAATTCAATTGAAGTGGATTGAAGTGAAACCCAAATTTGAGGACCATTTTAAACAATTTGAAAATAGATAATAAACTAAAGGACTTAATTGAATAAGAGTTAGAAGTTAATGGACTTGGTTTGAAAATTTCTCGAATGGGGTAT
Organism: Jasminum sambac; assembly: GCA_018223645.1. Classification (NCBI taxonomy): domain Eukaryota; kingdom Viridiplantae; phylum Streptophyta; class Magnoliopsida; order Lamiales; family Oleaceae; genus Jasminum; species Jasminum sambac. The sequence continues at coordinate 30,658,809 of CP073640.1, forward strand.
TGAAACCGGGTTTTGGGCCTGTCTTCTTCATACGTATGCGCAGAGAGCAGAGTTGAGGGAGAGAGAGGGAGGTGGGTCGAGCAGGTGGTGCCGAGGTCTCGTCGGCAGGTTAGCGTGGCTGAAGTAGCCGCCGGTGGGCCGGTGGGCGGCGGTGGCGCCATCGCCGGCGTGGCAAATAGCTAGCCGAGAACCACCACTGGATAGGGCAAAATTGAAGAAAATCCATACGATTTCGAGGCGGCCCTAGCAAAAATTGGTCAATTAAATTCGAGTTTCGGGTTCTACTATGTTTTTCCATCGATCTAGGAACAACATATGGAGGAAAACGAGGTCAAAAGTGGGCAGCAATGGCCGAGACACAGCGCGTTCACTGTTCATTCATCCCTCTTGTCTTTTTTTTTCTCGAATAGAGGATGAAGATGATGAATTGGACATCAACTTGAAGTGGGTTATGAAACTTATGTTTGATCGATTGGATTGTGTGTGTTTGAATGGAAATATGCCTGAGCTTTGCCAGGGAATTATGTGCTCAAAGAACTCGGTTCCAAACTATGAGGTGTTGTTGATAATTTGCAGTGTTCTTGTGCATATACATGTACTGGGTGTCTAAATAAACTTCCGTTGATAATAATATTAGCAAATAGAGATGGGATTACCTGGTATTGATCTGTGCTTGCTAAGAGTTGTGAATGATTGCTCTGTTTCTTCAGAGCCGTGAGTCAAGAATTGGGAGTTGGGTACTAGAGCTTGAAAGAAGAGACGTGCCTGTATAAAAATCTATGGGGCGGAGTGTTGGTATTGTTGAAGGAGCAGGGAGTGATGAAAAGACGTGAGTTGAGGAAATTTAGCAGAGGGAGGAGTTCATATCAGTCACAAACTCACGCTTCAAAATTTATCTGAGAGTGGGTTGGCCCAATGGAAAATAGGTTGGGCTTTTAGATTAACAGTGGGGCTTGAAGCCCAATTAGTTATGATGGTCCGTAATAAAATTCGACCCGATTAAATTATTAAATTGAATTTTATTCTGTTAGACGAGCGCTAAACGTAAATTCTTTAAATTAAAATGGAGACATCGTAACGATGTCGTATAATTCTTTAAATATATTAAAATGGAACGTGTTCGTTACAACCTCCCCCACTTAGAGAAATTTCGTCCTCGAAATTTAAACTTTCTTATTTTAGAATGTCGGGGTATTTGGCTATAATCTAGTCTTCTCTTTCTCCAAATGGCCTTCTCGGTTCCATTTTACTCCACTGAACTTTAACCAGTTGGATTTTTGGATTCCTCAGTATCTGAACTTTCCTAAGCCTTGTTGATTCTTTTTCTGATCCCAATATTCTCCTTTTAAACTCTCAAAATCAAAACCACATCATATCGAGAGTTACTCCTATTCTTCTCATGTTCTTCGGGCTATACAACATCCTCAATCTAATGTTCGTTATTAAAAAAAAACCAAATAAGGTTATTTACTTGCTCAAAAATCCAACGTTTAACTTGAAACCAAAATTTTCGTTCACGGGAATTATTCAACATTTTCTTTTCAAACACGAGCATTTGAACAAGACAAAATTATAAGTCAAACTCTCAAAGTTCGTTTCCAATGGGCAATTCAAATAAAACGATTTGAATTCTTTGCGTATCGAACCAAGAGTTGAAAAAAAAGTTTCTCTCCTTTTTTTTTTCAAGAATTGCTCATTCATCTTTAAAATAGAAATATTTGAGTAAAGTATGAGCCAAAGTCATAAGACTGATTTCTGAAACAAGTAACTTAAATTTAAACGGTGTAACACATCACTAACATTTTCATGAAAGGCCCGATGTCAGTAGTTTTGAAAATTCAAATTTCTATCATCTTTACAATAAGAAACATAATCAAAATTAAATGCAACTCCCGGAATAATTGAAAAATAGATCATCTGTCAACCTCGAAAAACATGGTGGGGGTTAATTGAAAACTTTGTAAAACTTTCACAACTTTCCTAAAGTTATCATTTGGATCGTGTATAGCTCAAATTCAACTCTCAATCATTCCCAACAAATTCATTTATAAAAATAGTCTCACCTTTGTTTGTCCAACGGAATTAGCTTAGTCGGGTATAGTTGACCATACTCACAAGATGTCCCTGACAAGTACGTTTCCTCAACACTCTTTTCGTTCCCATTGCCGATACGGTTGGGGTAAGGTTTCTGGGTTTCACCCCAACGAAGTAGAACTCTTTTTTCCAGGCCTTTGAAAGAGTACATTTCTTTCACGAAACTTAATAGTAGCATGGCTACTACTAAGCTAATTCATTCCCAAAATAATAATTATTCCAAGAATCAACATTCATGAAACGTATAATACGCTTCGTCAAAGTATTCCCTTAAGTTACACATCATTTCGAAGTATCAATATCAATTTACTTAATGTGACATGTCTCAAATGTTTCACCTTGCCCTCCTTGGAGCTTGCTATCTTCTTTGCTCCCCAAACGCAAGTTAGATTTCAATTCAAGAACATCTATCTATAATGTTCGAATAGTTCGTCCAATATACCTACGCACTTGACAGTGGCAAGCAGCAAAAGAATCAACTTGACACATGAAACCGCCTGAAGACTCCTCAGAATCTTAACTCCAATTGTCATTCCCTTACAATTCACTCAACCCAATATGATGTAATTATTATCATAATTACAACTTCTTATTCAATACCTCTCATACGAAAATGGATTTTCGTTTACCTTATCCATGGATTCTCCATGATTTCCTTAAAATCATATTCTGCTTATCAAGTTACCCGAATTTGTCCATCACTGCACTCCGTAGATTTTTAGTCGTAACAGATGATTTGAATATGACCGAATGAAAAGACCAACTCTCTTAAATGGTGGATATGAATTTTCTTGAAAGTAAGTAGGATATATAGAAAACCAAAATTTTGTCAAAATCTAGAATTTGCCTGTCATGACTTTCTTGCTTTAAAGTTTGAGCACAATGTTCAAGAACAGAAATATCTCCATAAATATAATTGAAGTTTCAAAATTTTACAAATATGCTATCGTCTGGATAGCGTAATGTGCAATAGGTATTTTGATAAAGTATAAATATTTTTGTAGGATTTTTACAAAAATTATGGATGTGAATAGAGGATTTTTTTAAGGGAGTTTCACATCCTTATTAATCCATATATTTCAAAAGAAAAGAATGTAAACATGATAAAATTATATAGCTTTGGGCATCATTTTGCAATTGACTAGGAGAAATAGAGAAAATAAATATATACGCCTTTTTTCCTACATCGAAAAATTTGGTTTTGATAAAGTTAATTTTTGAAAATCAATATCCACTCATCCTCGACTACGCAATTTCCAAGAATTTTTTTTCCTAGAGTCAAAACCCATACATTACTCTTGACCCCTAACTCTCAAGTCTCAACATCAACGTTTCCGTTCCCAACACGCTAGTATATGTTTGACGAAGATTCCTCAATCATAAAAGAATACCCTTGGAAAAGCCAAAACATAGTTGGCAGATTTTATCCACAAGGATTCCCAATATTGATAGGACAACTCCCCATGTCTCATAGATTACCAAGAAGTATCTCTATTAGTTTACCATGATCAATAAGATTCGCAAACGATGAGATTATCATATATTCACTATTGGTCATTGAAGGCCTCAACAAATATCCTCCTTCATGACTTTTGTCGTACGTGCTCAATATATACCCTTTCGATCTCAACGTTTGTTGACTTAGGAGAATGATAACATGTAATCCATAAAATGCACCTCGCAATGACATCCTCACAACTCCAAAAATACGTTCACGAGACTCCAATCACCATAACACCACAATTTGCATTCTAACGATGTGCAGACCAAAAGTTATCCAACTTGTTAAATATGTTATCACTCATAACTGTATACTAATTATTCACCTCAATGCTTATGGTCAAGCAATCTAACTTCCATCATGCCTCATAAGACCTTTAAGGATATGCAACTAATTATCGAAGTAAAATTCGTAATTTCATATCTCTTGAGATCTCAAGAAAATATCATTTGCGTTGTTGTCAATCATCCTCACAATAATATGGGATCCAACTCAAAGGCACAAAATAATTAAAATGTCTGTCAATCCTTCATATTTCCCAAGGCTTTAATGACCTGATAAAACTCTCAAGGTACTAAAATGCCGATTATGTGAAAATCCAATCTTGTGGTTCAGCATTTGTCCAATTATGAGAGGCCAATTAGGTGACGTTCTTACTCATTTAGTTTAATTTTGAGGACTACGTAGGAAAATTTTCTACTATGGCGTAATCCTAGCATCACATCCCCCAAACATAGAAATGCACAAGGGAATTTAGGAGATTTTGGATACAAATAACTATAAAAGTTGACTTTTGCATCGACATAGTTTTTTCATAGCTGTAGAAGTTGATTACTGTATTAGCATAACTTTCTCATGACTTCCGTATTGTGAATATCGTCGAGATGCAGTCAACTATAGGATTTCCATTTTCCTTCAAAATTTTGTATCAACTAGAATCTCCACAGTACTTAAATGAATATTTTCTGAAAATGAATTTTCCTTTTCTTACCTTTCCGAAGTCGGAGTAGCGTAGCGGGAGCGAGCATCCATCACTTTATAATATCTCAAACCTTTCAAAACAATTTCAACTTTCCGCAAATTTTCTCTTTTCAATAGATTTTCCAAATACTTTTTTTGGGAGTCTACAGAAAAGTAAACCTTAGCTCTGATATCAAACTGTAACACCCCAATTTTTGGAAATCGAAGCGCTGCTAAATTGCTGTAGCTTTGAGTAAAAGTATAGAATTTTTGCAATACAATTTTTTTTGAAAAGTTAAACGATAAGCGAATAAGTGAATATCTTACTTTCAATAACAATCATAAAATCCACATTTCTAAAATTTAATAATAGAATCTCGAAAAAGCGTGGAAAATCATTTAAATCTAAAGACCATGTTTAACGACCAAAATTTAAATAAGTAAAAATAATTGCGGAAGAAACCAAGTTGAGTTTAAGTGAGATTTTCATTCCAATAATAGTCATGATAATATTCAAGAATCATGTACTAAACTGAAATAGTAGTCAATAATTGTTTTCTTGAACCTTAGTTCCTAAAAATTGAACCACTGCAAAATTATTAAACTCGACACGGAATTTTAAATAAAATAATTTGCAGTGGATTTAAAGGATTTAACCAACGATAAATTTGAAATTTAACATAACTAAATTATTAGCAAAAGGTCGAACTCCTCAATCTGCAAAGAGTTTTAAAATAATGGGGTGAGTACAACGAAGTCATACTCAATGGGGAGAACAACAAATCAGCTAACCATATCACATGCCATACACACAGTTACAATCGTGTGCATAGCGAGAAGTAAAGGTGGATGCCCCTAACGACACCCCGTAGAAGATGGAAATTTGGGTCCATCACATAGTTTTGATGCCCCCAATAACATCCCGTCGGTGATTGCCCCTTACGACAATCCGTAGAATGGATGCCCCCAACGACATCCCGTAGGTGATTGCCCCTCACGACAATCCGTAAAAATACAACTAGCATGCATTTCGCAATTATAAATGCACGTAGAACATACAACATGGTCAACTAAAAATAACACGTTGCAAAGTAATCCCCACCTTAAACAGTAGTACTTGGAGAAATCCTTGAACCTTACGGCTGATGTGATGCTTATACCCTAGTGGTCTTGTAGCCTCGTAAATCTCGCCTAGCAGAACAATTAACATGATTTAATATTTCATTCTTAAAATTTGCACTTTAATAATTTATTCGGGTCTTAAAGTATTTAATTTAAAAGTTATAGGGCCTACTTCACAACTTTAAAAGTTGCTTTGAGTTAAATTGAAAGAGAAGTATTGATTTGAGGGTGGAAGTTGAAGTAATTAGTCAACTAGGATTAATTCGAAACTCGATCGGGACTTTAGGGGTCGAAATTGAACCTTTAAAACTAAATTTGGACTTGATTGAAGAGAATCAGTGATCTAGGGACTGTTTTGAGGCTAAATAAGCACTTGGGGACTTCAGTTGTGAATTATATAAATTCAATTGAAGTGGATTGAAGTGAAACCCAAATTTGAGGACCATTTTAAACTATTTGAAAATAGATAATAAACTAAAGGACTTAATTGAATAAGAGTTAGAAGTTAAGGGACTTGGGTTGCAAATTTCTCGAATGGGGTATTGAAATCGGGTTTTGGCCCTGTCTTCTTCATACGTATGCGCAGAGAGCGAGTTGAGGGAGAGAGAGGAGGTGGGTCGAAAGGTGTGGTGCCGAGGTCTCGCTTACAGGATAGCATGGTCGAGCACCAAGGCGGCGGTGGCGCCATCGCCGGCGTGGCAAATAGCTAGCCGAGAACCACCACTGGATAGGGCAAAATTGAAGAAAATCCATACGATTTCGAGGCGGCCCTAGCAAAAATTGGTCAATTAAATTCGAGTTTCGGGTTCTACTATGTTTTTCCATCGATCTAGGAACAACATATGGAGGAAAACGAGGTCAAAAGTGGGCAGCAATGGCCGAGACACAGCGCGTTCACTGTTCATTCATCCCTCTTGTCTTTTTTTTTCTCGAATAGAGGATGAAGATGATGAATTGGACATCAACTTGAAGTGGGTTATGAAACTTATGTTTGATCGATTGGATTGTGTGTGTTTGAATGGAAATATGCCTGAGCTTTGCCAGGGAATTATGTGCTCAAAGAACTCGGTTCCAAACTATGAGGTGTTGTTGATAATTTGCAGTGTTCTTGTGCATATACATGTACTGGGTGTCTAAATAAACTTCTGTTGATAATAATATTAGCAAATAGAGATGGGATTACCTAGTATTGATCTGTGCTTGCTAAAAGTTGTGAATGATTGCTCAGTTTCTTCCAAGCCGTGAGTCAAGAATTGGGAGTTGGGTACTAGAGCTTGAAAGAAGAGACGTGCCTTTATAAAAATCTATGGGGCAGAGTGTTGGTATTGTTGAAGGAGTAGAGAGTGAAGAAAAGACGTAAGCTGAGGAAATTTAGCAGAGAGGAGTTCATATGAGTCACAAACTCACGCTTCAAAATTTATCTGAGAGTGGGTTGGCCCAATAAAAAATAGGTTGGGCTTTTAGATTAACAGTGGGGCTTGAAGCCCAATTATTTATGATGGCCCGTAATAAAATTCGACCCAATTAAATTATTAAATTGAATTTTATTCTGTTAGACGAGCGCTAAATGTAAATTCTTTAAATTAAAGTGGAGACACCGTAACAACGTCGTATAATTCTTTTAATATATTAAAATTGAACGTGGTCGTTACATGTACTAACTCTTGAAGATCGGCATAATCTTGAAGCTCGGTTATATTAGCAATTTCTCTATTCAAACCCCTTAAAAACCTAGCCATTGTCATTTCTTCATCTTCAACTATCCCTACCCTATGGATAAGGGTTTCCATTTCTTGGAAATAGTTTTCTACGGATTCTCCCCGTTGACTACAAGCTTGCAATCTTTGATATAATTCTCTATAATTGTGTGTTGGGGCGAACCTCTTCCTCATTGTAGTTTTCAGCAAATCCTAAGTGTCCATAGGGCCTTCCAATTTTCGAAGCCTATTGGTGACAAATTGTTTTCACCAAGTCAATGCATATCCCATGAATTATTTGACAATCAAGGGTACCTTTCGTGCCTCAGGATTCCGATGAAATTGGAACATAATGTCTATTTGACTTTCCCAATCAAGATAGACATCCGGATCTACTTTATCTTTAAATGAAGGCACTTTGATCTTCATGTTCTTAATATCACTTTCTTCTTCATTTCGGGGCCAACGTTCCCTTCTTCCTTTATCTTTCCTTCGTTCTCTTCTATATTTTTCCACATACTCATCATAGTCATCACTGTCAACCCTATTGACTCAGGACCTGTATTCAATTTAATCTCTCTTTTAACTCGGCAATAGACTCCTCCAGATGTTGATTATTCCTTGTAATATTCTTCTAAATTCATCCGGCAACACTGGATTGTGCTCTGGACCTATAGTAGAATTAGCGTCGGACATTGTGTGCTCAAGTGTCCTCACGTGTTTATCACTGGTGTTTAACACTCCAATGATTACTACTTGTTCTCCCACAACTCTATGGTCACAAGTAACTAAACGAGCTAAATCCATGTAAGAACAACTCTTGATCAATTCGAGCACAGTTGAAGTTGATGCCACATAGAAGCAAAGGTGAAACAAAGATAACACCAATATCAATAAGCTTCTACATTAATGAAGCTCAAAACAATATTACAACTCATTAACTATAACAATACAAATGATGAAATGAAAACTAAGTGCAGCTAAAATTCGACTAACACTTGTTCACAACGTTCAAGGATATCCCATTCTTTCTTTTTCTTGATATGATTTTTTTGACATTTTCTAAAATTTCACTTCTTATTTTTTTTTATTCTTCATCCAGCAACAAGATCAACACACAAACACAAACAAAACAAAACAACTCAACAATAATTAGAAACACAATATATGATCTAAAGACACTAGATTCAAGCATAAACCCAAATCTAAATTTAGAAATCAATAATAGATAAAATAAAAGATAGATTACTAGATAGTTAAAATCTGGGCTTTGATACCAACTGATGTGAACCACGTAAGAATTAAGCTAACGCAATCTATAGGAGATAATGACTGATCTAGAAAAGCTAAAATTCCAGCAATGCCGATCCATAAACTGTCAACCTTCGACTCACGATATGACAACGACTGGTGTACTAAACCAATCACCTCTAGCGGTGTAGGATAGACAACCAACAGTGGTGAAACTCACAAGCGATGATGAAACTCCTGATAAGTTAGGATTGTTCCAAGAACAAAAAAACAAAGGGAGGGAAAAGCTGGACTCAACAATTGTTTACTGGTTCTAAGAAATTGGTGACGAGTAATCTTAACTCAAACAAGAATGAAAGCTCTCAAATTTATCATCAAAGTTCGCTTTACAATAAGCTCCCAAATGGCACTTATACATGCCCAAAATATAACAAGACTTGTGCACTAAGCTAGGAATAAAAGATAATAAAATAATATAAATATCTTAAAATATCTAAGTCATCTCGGGTCTAGAAATTGAACAATCCGGTCATTTATCCGGATCGCATGCCTTAGCCAAAAATGTGTGCCATGCGGTCACTCGTACGACCGCATGCTTGCAAAATCTGCTGCTACAGTTTCCACTATGTGGTCTGCAGACCACTTTCTTGTTAGCATCTTCAAGGATTTGCATACGATCGCGCGGGCAATCATACGCCTTGATATTTTGTCCGAAAACTGAAACTTTGGCCCTCAACCTCTTCTCTTGCATTGTTTCGACCCCCTCCCCCGGTTACGATTTCTTGTGTAGAGTAGGTCCTAATGCCTAATATGCTGATTTCTTCAGACCCACTTATTTCCATTCCTCAATCCAAGCTTGAAGTTGATTCTTTCGAAGAGTTTTGGCATATTTCTTCAATCATTCTCGTCTTTCCAATCTTCAACTTATTTGCTTGAAATTTTGTGATTGGTTTAATCAATACTCCGAGTGAATCCTTCAGCGTTGACTTAGATGAGCTATCATGAATCATATCACATTTCCATCTAAGCCTCAAACCCTAGATGATGGCACCCTTTATATAAAAGAAGGTCACTTATCGGCGAACGGTACACGAGTCTTACTTCTCTAACTCTTACAATCTTTTATCACACTCCACCATTTTACTATTCTCAACTCCTTCCCATCACCTCAGAAAGCACCACCCATATAATTCCTATAACCTTATTAAGTTACTTTTATGTCTTCATCAGTAGTCACTTGACTAGTGGATTGCCAACGATAGCATGCCCTTTTTTTTTCTCCAATGACCTTGGTGCTTAACGGTTGCGGTTGAGTATGCATGCATAGGAAAAATGCTATAGGCATGGATTGGGAGATCTATTGGCGTTCAAGGTGATATGATCAGATACTACCGATATAAGTTCCTACATGACAAATTATTCATCTTTCATGTGGCAAAAGCTATTGTGCTCCTATGGCATCTCACAAGTCTCACAAGACCTCCAACCAGGTTCAAAGGAACTTGAACGATGGCTTTGAAGATCCCCCTCATATTCACAATATCCAAATGGTGGACCCTCATAGGAGCAAGCCCAGAACTTTAGCCTCGCATGCTAGTATTGAGATCTATGGGATTTGATATTGAGTTCTTTACCTTGATCTTCGACTTTGTTACATATAAATTCTATCCTTTTGATCTCTTAATTGTCTCTTCAACGTTTCGATCTGCTTTTTTTTAAAGCAAAGCACCAACTCGACTCGTACGTCAGTTTTACGCATCCGTCGAGCCTAGCTAGTGGGGGTTTGGAATCCCCATACCTCTTTATTAATCTAACGAAAATAATTACAAAAGGAGGGGCATAGACCTAACCTCCAAATAATGGAATACAATAAGTGTGCGAAAAGCGGTAAATGAGGAGATACTATCTCCTTAACAATAATGAATAAACAAATAACAGAACAATAAATAAGGAGGTACTACCTCTCTGTACAGAATAATGAAGAAAAAGAAAAGAAAAACTATACCCTCGCTAAAGGATATAGACCGACGAAATTCCATGATGGTCCATTTGTAGGAGGGCGCGAACCGGGGCACGCAACTAATGCGAGTAATACTCTGCGTAGCGCTGCTGCAGGAGCCCCATTGAAACGAGTGCGTCGGCAACCTGGTTGCCCTCGCGAAAGTTATGTGTGACGAAGTCCCGGTCTGTGCGGAGGAGCTGGGGAGTACGACAGATAATGCCCTGTAGGTACCACGAACCGCCTCCCTGTACAATACAAGGAACAGGAAACGACGAGTCTGCCTCCACCCAAACTGAAGCAATTTCCAAAGAGTGTGCAAGCAATAGTCCGTCAAGAATGGCATGGAGCTCGACCTCCAAAATAGCACAGCCTCCATAGAATGAGGAAAAGGCCCGAACACAGTGCCCAAGATGGTCCCGGAGCACCCCATCCCCGCCAGCTCGACCATCAACCACACACCGTCTTTGTTGACCTTAAAAGATCCCACAGGCGGCCGACGCCAGAACACCAACACTGGAAGGAAGGAGGGGGTGCAATGATAGTGACTCCAAATAGAACAGCCAAGTCATGGTCACCCCGCCAATGAGAGGTATTGAACTCCCCAGCGGTGTGCATGAGGGAGAGATCCCGATAGATACGCCAAATGATCCGCCGATAATCCACAGGAACGTCTCGATGCTTCGCATCATTACGTGCCGTCCACAGGTGCCAGAAGACGAAAATGGGCATGATGATACAAATGTGACCCCGCCTGACAAACTGGCCTGAGTGTTGCTAGCGCTGAACTCGGTGCCAGATACTATCAGAGGTGGGAGATGGGATATGAAAGATCGAGTATAAATGCTGCCAAACGCGATACGCATCCCCACTGCAAATAAAGACATGCTGAAGCGTCTCCTCGTCCGAGCAAAACTGGCATTGTGATGGCATCTGCGCATGAATAAGCCGTCGAATCACATAATCAACGGCACAAGGCCCTGCAATAATCGCCAGTGAAAGAAAGAGACAATCGTAGGGATAGCTGGACACCAAAGGTCCCAAAACACCGGCCGAATCTCAATGTACTGCTGGATCAGCTCCCAGGCTGACCGAACTGTGAATTGCCCATCTGAGGTATCACGCCACAACATCCTATCAGGGGAACTGATGTCCAAAGGGATGGCAGAGATATGGAAGGCCAGGTCAGAAGGAACAACCTCCAATAAATGCTCAATATCCCAGCCCGTGTCATCAAAGAAGTCCTGTACCCGGGCCGATGAATGACTGCGAGCTGGAACCAAATCCACGAGAGGAAGATCACCCATCCAACAATCGTGCCAAAAGAAAACCCCGCCACAGCCAAGCTGCCAAAAAATGCGGGGCTCAGGAGTCTCTCTGATCGCCAATAACCGATGCCAACCCCCAGAATCAAGATAGGCAGGCGGAGCCTGCATAGGTGGCTATCCCTACAAAGGTGCCTGTCCCTAACAATATCTGTCATGCATATACAGGGCCCAAAGAGAGTCCTGAGAATGAAATCGCCACCAAAGCTTCAGGGAAAAAGAATCGACCATATCACCCAACCTCCTGAAGCCAAGTCCACCTTTCTCCGGGGGATGACACAACTCCCTCCAGCACCTCCAATGCAAACGGTGGGCACCATCCCCACAGTCCCACAAGAAACGAGTGAATAAACTAGATAATCGCTTCAGCACAGCCTTAAGAGGTTGCAAAATCGAAACAAGTAAAGCGGCATAGAGTGAAGTACCGATCGGATGAGCGTAATACGGGCCCTAGGAGATAAAAATCGAATGGCCCATCCGAAAATCAGCCCACGAATCTTCTGTACCAGGTCATCAAACAAGAAGATCCGATATGCGCCCTTATACAAGGGAACACCGAGATAAGTGACGGGGAGCTGGCTATGCACAAAGCCCGTAAAGGTCTCCCATCTGTGAAGCTTGACAGCAGAGGCTGGACCAAGGACAATCAAAGAACTCTTGCCTCTATTCACCAACTAGCCAGAAGCCCCTTCGTAATGCTCAATACAAGCTAACAACCGCTGAATACTCCGCTTCTGACCGTTGGCGAATATAATGATATCATCGGGAAATGAGAGATGTGAGACAAGAATAGCACCCCAACGTTCCGATCTACTTTTGTGACTTGCTTCTTTCTTTATAGGTCTTCAATGGGTCTCAATTTCATGCACAAGAAGCCCAAAAATCATGCCAAAAATAGAATTTTGGCCAAATTAGGAATTTCTATGCATGTCATGGCTATGGCCGTAACTACCCTAGGTTACGGCTATAACTCGTCCTCTACATGGAATTGACCAAGCTGGAATTGCGGGATGTGGCCATAACTTCTAGGGGTTACGGCCGTAACTAGGCTTCTGCACATTTTGCTTGTTTCTTCAGAGGAATGCTTACGACTATACATATTTGCATGGTAGTTTCTTCGTCTTTCGATTTTGTTCATTTTGATCTTCAATTTCCATATTTTTGTACTTTTTGGTCCTTTTTCACTTCTTTCCACTCTTCTCGATCCTAGACACCAGAAATAACAAAAACAGATAAAACTACACTTTTACATAAATAAAGAAAGAATAAAAACACGATAATTGGGGGATGAATTAAGTGCTTTTCAAGAACTTAGCAAATCAACCTACACTTAGACTATTGTTCGTCCTTGAACAATAATCAAAATAACATAACAAAAGGAGAATAGAGGACACAAACAAACCAACGGTTTCACATGAGACAAGGAACTCAACTTTTACATCCAACTAGATATAGTCACTCACCTAATAAAAATTTTCCCAGCCAATGCTTTTATTCACAACACATTACTTTTTCAGTACACAATGGCTTGTGAGTGTGTGTAACAAAGGTTAACATTCCATTCTCGTCTGGACATGAACGAAAGCCTAATATTGCCTTATACCTGACCCTAACCAGAAATGGTCAAATATGTCCTCACACCTCTTGAGAATCCACTATTGTTTTTATATATACTCCCGAGGTTCCTATAGGTACACTCTGTTCCCCACGAACCATCGACTGTTAGCACCGAAAAGTTAAATAAAGTATGGTAGGTTTTTATCATGAATATCTCCCCGGTTTCCAAAGATTTTAGATCTAAAGCCTGGACCAAGCACGTCAAACCTCTGAGTGTCTTTTCTTCCTCATTCCCCACTTCACATTCTCACTTTCTTTCTCTTCTTTTTCTTTTTTTTAAAACCATTTTCCTCATTTTTTTCTTGTTTTCCTCTTTTTTTTGTCACTCTCTTTTGCAACTTTTCTTTTCAACTTTTACCCTGTAGGTAGCTCGCATTACGACCCCTAGAGGTAGCCTTCTTGGCTCTCACTCTCTAAGGCAGATAGTTTTTTTTTCTGTGGTCCTCCTTATTACTCATCAATCAAATTCAAAATGATTCTAAGAATAGGTCAGGGGTCAATCCAAACTCTAAATCTAAATTCAATCAACACAAGATATATTCACAAAAAACAGAAACCATGTGATCCTAACTTTACATTGCTAACAATTGACAATTCCAGGTTACTTTGACCAGAACATTAACTATAACAATTATCAATAAAATTGGGCCAATATAGTACAAATATCCTCAACAAAGCTAAACTGTTAGTTTGTACAGAAAATATTGGAAAATCTCTTTATTAACGTGCTCCAAAGATTAGCTAGCTGTGCAAAGAAAAGAATCGCTAAACTTTGGACAATTTTTTTTTTCAAAATTTGCATCACTTGGCATTCTAATTTTGGCTAAATCACTCAATTCAAGTTCAAAAATTTTAAAAAGTTTCCTTCTCATATACATTTGAAACAAGCAAAAATGACAAAATAACGAAAAAAGAAAAAATGATAAGACAAAAATAAATGCAAACTTATACCACTCCCCCACACTTAAACTCTACATTGTCTCCAATGTAGAGCAAAAGCACGAGAATAAAGGGTCTAGATGGAAACTTTTTGCCTTGAGATCACATTTCACCAAGTTTGAGTTGGTATCATATGTCCAAAAACCTGAAATCTAAAACTAATGAAAATAATAAGAAGCCCTAAGTTACTTTAAATAAAGAACACTTAATGTAAATAATGAAAAATTTCAAGACAACAAAATAAAAACTCCCTTGGGTTGCCTCCCAAGTAACTCCTTTGCTTAGTAGTCGTTAGGTCGACTTGGTTGTGTATCTAGCGATTCAGCCCTTCTCAAATTCTTGCCCATTCAACTCAAGCCAATCTATTTTTGATCACGTAACTCTAGCTTCTTTTTGCGCATTAGCTTAGAAAGTTTTTGCAGCAGATGGGTTAGAGCAGTGGCCATAGAAATTGAGCAAATAACTTGGATTCTTAGCATATTTATAAATGTCAAAACAGATCATCTCTCGATCAAATTCCATACTAAGCCTACCCCAAACAGATCAATGTTAGCCTTAGAAGTATAAAGAGAGCTCTTCCTGGTAGGAGAGAAGTGGGTTCGAGGAGTGTTCATCATTCATATCAAAAACATGAAAATCTGCTGGGACCTATCTGCCTAAACTAAAACATCTTCAGCTATCCCACTTTGATAGGCGTAGGTTCGGTTAGCTAATTATACTATGACACTAGTTGGTTTTAATTTACATAGGTAAAGAGATGCATAAACAGACTGTGACATTACGTTAATGGATGCATCTAAGTTTATTAAAGTTTGATTAAACCTAGTGTTACCAATAGTGCACAGGATGGTAAACATACATGGATCCTTAGACTTTGGGAATGGCTTATGTTGAAATACGGCCGGCACATTCTCTCCTATTCTGACCACTTCATTCCCCGTTAGCCAGCTCTTGCTGGTGCACAAATCTTTGAGGAATTTTGCATACCTGAGGATTTGTTTGATCATATCTAGCAGGGAAATATTTACCTCCGCCTTTCAAAATATCTCCGAAAGATCCTTCTCCTTCTCTTCTTTCTTGCTCATTTTCACCAATTTACTAGGAAATGCAGAAGGGTGGACTTAGTAACTAAAGTAGGACTAGAGTTTACCTTCGCGGTTTGTGGCGCAATCGCTTCTTTCTCGATTCCCCTTTCTTCCTCAAGTTCAGGCATGGGATGCTTCCTTTGAGGGCCTTCCATCTCTTTCCCACTGCTCAGCATCATTGGATTCACATTTTCTTTTTGTAGGTTAATCTTTGGCTGAGATGCAGCTTTCCTCCCATTTGAGCTTCTAGTCGGTTGATAGTAGTTGCCATTTGCCCTACTTGACTTTCTAGATTTTGGATCCCTGCTCTGGTGTTCTGTTGAAATTGCAAAGTATCAGACGCCATAGATTTAACCATTTTCTTAAGAGATATACTTGATTGCTGGGGTTTCTGTCGGAACTGCCCTTGTGGTGGAAATTGGCCTTATTATGCATTGAGGGAAAAGCCAGGGGGTGTTAGCTCTATAGATCAAATTGGGATGACCTTTGCATCCCTGATTGCGTGTTTTGGAGTAGGGGTTGTATTACTACCTTTGGAATGGAAAGCCTTCCAATGTACTCACCTATTCCAAGTTATTATCTCATAGCATTGGGCAAGCATCTGTTAGATGTTCCATTTGTGTACAAATTCCACGGGTCCTCACTTTTTTTAAATTCTTTATAGCGAGCTGTTTGACAAGACAAGTTAGTTCAGAGAATTGATTTTCGATATAGGGAACCACTTGCCTCATTGACTCTCTAAACTCACGTATCTCGACATGAATTGAATTGCTGGGAATTCTCAGCCATGTTGGCAGTCAAAGTCCTTTCTTCTTCTAGTGTTCTATCCATTAGAATGCCCCAACTTGTAGAATCAATCATGCCCCTCCCTGTGTGAAATAACCCTTCATAAGAGCACTAGCCTACGCGTTGATCAGTGATCTAATGGTGTGGGTAGCTACCATAGACCTTTTTGTAGCATTCCCATTATTTTTAAAGTTACTCTCCGGAACGTTGTTGAATACCATAAATTTCCTTCCTGATGTTGGCAGCTTTTGATGTGAGGAAATATTCTTCAAGGAACATTCTCTTATGTTGTTCCATGTGGTGATCGTCCCAGATGGAAGATTGTAAAGCCAATCTACTGCCGCGTCCTTGAGTGAGAAGGGAAATGCCATAAGTTTGATCTACTCCTCAGTAATAGTTGGAGGTCTTATGCTATTGCATATGACGTGGAACTCCTTCAAATGCCGGTATGGATCTTTACCAGTGCAACCCTAAAATGAAGGCAACAGGTAGATCATCCCAAATTTAAGTTCAAAGGTTGTACCTTCACCCAATGCTAGAAAGGTGACATAGAGAGGTTGCTGCGATATCTCAGTCACCGCCAGTTGATTCAAATGTCTATTTTTGTTGGCCATCTTGTTTGGTTCTTCTCTTACCTTATTCAAATCCCTTCTACTTCTTTCTTCTCTTCGTATCCTTCAAAAAGTTCTTTCAATCTCTGGGTCGAATAAAAGAGAAGTTTGATTAGAGGATCTAGTAGTGGTTATAAGCATGCAAGAGAAAGCGGCAAGAAATAGCAAAAGAAAGAAAAAGTAAGAACAAAATAAAACTAACTGAAAAAAAAATAGCTAGCACAAAGTAACTAATTCGACTAAACCATTCCCTCGCAAGAGCGCCAAAAATTTGGTAGGCTATCACAAGCACCAAATAACAAATACTTTACCGTACTCAATCTTAAAACAAACAATTAATGTAGAAGCTGAGAGTACGGTTCAAACCCACAATGAACAGTGTGAACTAGGACAATTTATGCTAACTAAGGTTTGTGGGGGTTGATTGAAAACTAAACTAATTAACGAAAATTAAATAAATAAAGCAATAAAAACAAGACAAGTTATTAATATGAGAGTTTGCCCAGTTCTTCGATTAGTTGTGTCCAGTCTATCACTACCTTTTCCCAACCAACGTGCATCTTCCTATCTTTTGATTTACTAACCCGCGGTAATTATCAAGCTCCAACTACCAAATTCTTCCTTATGTGTAATTAATTAAAACTGGTCTTTGATTAATCATTAGTTCCATGACAACCCAAAATAAGCTCTCTAAGTTTAATTCAGAAGCTAGTAATAAGATCCAGAAAAATGGATTAGACTAGGCGTCAAATTAAGAAGCTCGATTCGATAAACCTAGGTTAATTAGTTTTAAAGATGCGCGATCTCTAGTTGCAACTAATGAATTAGGGAGAGTGACAATTACGGATCAAAATCCTACGTCTAGCAACTATCAAGTAAGCATTCAAATAGTTGATCTTCCTTCCTTTAATTCTTGGTATTTCAGTCCCCAAACTCAAAATCCGTTGGGCGTTTAGGATTTTTGTTAGCTTTACACTGTTAAGTCACTCTTATGCACCCCACGTGCTGTCTCTCAAGGGTAAAATGGTCCTAACCTTTGGGTATTATTATAATCAATTTCCAAAGTTTGAAAAATGTATATTTTCGTTCTAAATTTGGTTAAATTGTACAATTGTACATTTTATTTTTTCTTTAGGTACTTATTTGGTCTGTAATTAATTTTATTGAATTAATTTGATACTAATTAAATAATTTTAATAAAAAATTTCAACGCAGTAGCATTTGTTCGTATTAATATAATATCACGAATTTCGAAAATCTTTTTTAACATTGGAGGCATGTACATTTTGATTTTAGCCAATAGTTAATAATAAATATAATTATTGTACATACCTAAAATTTTATTAAAAATATACTATTGCACAAAAATATTAAATACAAAGAATTAATAAGATCAAATCAAAAATACAAAAAAAGGAAAAAAATTGGAAATTTTCTTCTACATTAGAGGCACACACATTTTGATTTTGAACAACAATTAATATTAAATGTAATTATTTGCCTCCTAAAATTTTATTCGGAATATATTACTACAAAAAAATTATATCGAATACAAAGAATTAACAAAATAAAATGGAAAATAAAAATAAAAAACCCACCCCCTAAAATTATATTTATTATAATTGTTATTTAAAATTAAAATGTGTGTATCTCTGATGCTAAAAAAAAGTTTAATTTTTTTTTTACTTTTTTTTTATTTTTTGACTGGATTTTCTTAACTCTTTCTATTCTATTTTTTTTTTGTAGTAATGTATTTCTAATAAATTTTTATGTGTAAAAAATAATTAGATTTATTATTAACTATTGGTTAAAATCAAAATGTGCCCGTCTCTAATGGAAAAGAAGATTTTTAAAAGTTGTGATATTATATTAATACGAATAAATGTTGCTGTGTTGAATTTTTTTATAAAACATATTTACTCAATATCAAACTAATTTAATAAAGTTAATTACGGACCAAATAAGCACCCATAGAGAAAATAAAACATAAAATTGTGCAATTTAACAAAATAAAATTGTAAAATTGTATATTTTTTAAATTTTGGGACTTGATTGTAATAATACCCAAAGATTGGGACCATTTTACCCTTGAGAGACCGCACATGAGGTGCATAAGAGTGACTTAACAGTGGAAGCCTAACAAAGTCTTGAATGCTTATGGGATTTTTAGTTTGGGGACTGAAATACCAACAAACAAAGTATAGATCTTTAGTATGTAGCGAGTTAAAAGGTTAGGTCCTTATTGCGCCAATTAATCAAATATTTAATTGAATTCAATAAACGCAAAACAATTCAACAAATCAATTAAAAGAAAGAATATAATGTTACTTGTTCGGAAAAGAAAATAACAAATCTATGGACACAATGTCCCCATTGAACTAGGAAGTGGAGATTTAGCTTCGCATGCTAGTGTTGAGATCCATGGGATTTGATATTGAGTTCTTAATCATGATCTTCAACTTTGTTATGTAGAAATTCTCTCCTTTTGATCTCTCAATTGTCTCTCCAAAATTCACTAGTACAAAAGGGAAATTAGGTGTCGCATATTGGGTAGTGGTTGTTTAAGAAAACGCCACCCAAATACAGTGGGTGGCTGCTGCCACAAAAAACCGCCACCCAAAAGTAAATATAAATTTTAAAAAAAAAGGAAAAAACAAAGGGTGGCGGCTGCAGAAAGGAACCGCCACCCAATGTCAAAAATGGGTGGCGGTTGTACGCTACAACCGCCACCTAAAATTCGAAAAAAAATTTTAAAATAAGCATAAAATTCGAAAAAAAGGGTGGCGGTTATACAGTACAACCGCCACCCAATGTCAAAAACGGGTGGCGATTGTACTGTACAACCGCCACCCTAAGTATTAAAAAAAAGACTTAGGGTGGCGGTTGTTGACTAACAACCGTCACCCTAAGTCTAACAAAAAAAATATATACTTTGGGTGGCGGTTGTTATATAACAACCGCCACCCAAAATGCGAAAAAAATTTGAAATTTGAAATTTGAAATTTTAAAATTCACTTTGGGTGGCGGTTGTTATTTAACAACCGCCACTCACACGATCTACATCATTATTTTTGCTTTCTTCCTCATTTTTCTTCCTCTCAAGTGTGAAACTTGCAAATTATGGTACACAAATATGATTTTATGCTAATGTTCTTTGCAAATTGGGGCCGCAGTTGATGTAAGATAAACTTCTTCTACCTATTACTTTCAAATTTGTGTATTTTTATGGTTAGATTTAAAAAAAATTAATAGTTAATATATTTTTTACAAGTTTTTGGCATATAAACTTTAAACGGCCATAACTTTTGCATAAGATGTCCGTTTTCAGCCCACTACACCATTCCGGAATCGTCGCGACAAGATCTACGACATTCACCGCTGGCGCCATGACCCTACTTTTCAGGCCAATCTAAGGTCGTTTCAGCCCTCAAAACGCCATTTTTAATTTTTCATTTCGTATTTTCATTTTTTAGTTGTTCATTTTGCCATTTCATTTCATAATATTTTAGATTTTTATTTCTCGTTGTTTATTTAAGAATATCTTTGTTGCAATTGTAATTGGAGGTGATTGACTTTAAATAAAAATTATTTCGTTATTAGTTGCAATCCTTAATGCTATGTTTGTAGCAGATCTCAAAAAAAAAAGAGACTTAGGGTGGCGGCTGTTAGTCAACAACCGCCACCCTAAGTAAAAAAAAAAAAAAAATACTTAGGGTGGCGATTGTTGACTAACAACCGCCAGCCTAAGTCTAATAATAATAATAATAATACTTATGGTGGCGGTTCTAACCAAACAACCGCCACCCGATCTATTTTTGGGTGGCGTTTTTACAACCGCTACCCTAAATCTGACATTGGGTGTCGCCAATTTGGGTGACGTTTAATTAACCGCCACCTTTTCATTAAAGCAACCGCCACCCTAAGTCTTGTTTGTACTAGTGATTCCGATCTACTTTTGTGACTTGCTTCTCCATTTATAGGCTCCAATAGGTTTTCAATGGCTCTCAATTTTGTGCACAAGAAGTCCAAAAATCACAACAAAAATAAAATTCTGGCCAAACTAGGAAGTTCTCGTGTGTCAGGATTACAGCCGTAAATCATCCTCTGCATGGAATTGACTTGGCTAGAATCGGGAGGTACAACCGTAATTTCTTGTGGTTATGGCAGTAACTAAGCTTATGCAATTTTTGCTTGTTTCTTAAGATGGATGGCTACAGCCGTAACTCTTACAGGTTACAGTCGTAACATATTTGCTTTCTACATCCTTCATCTTTTATTTTGTTCATTTTGGTACCAATTTTCAAATTTTTGCACTTTTTGGTCATTTTCCACTTCTTTTCACTCTTCTCGATCCTAAACACCACAAACAACAAAAACACATAAAATGACACTTTTACATAAATACAAACTGAATAAAAACATGACAATTGGGAGATGAATTAAGTTCTTTTCAAGACTTATCAACTTTTTTTGCCACGGTAAAACCTTTTTATTTACTTTTTGGCTACTCAACGATCCGCAGACCAGTTGCGAACCAAATTAGATGTTGTTTGTTGTGTAAAATTATTAGCCTCCTTATTTTTCACGGCTATTTTCCATGGCTCTAAAATACAAATGCACTAACTCTTGAAAAACATTCTACCATAAATAAAATAGTCCTTCAAAAATTCATTAATGCTCTCACTTCTCTACGATGTGATCATGCCATCACAAAAGTGATAATTCTATACACTCATGCCATTCCTTTCTTAACTCATACGTTCTTTATAGACACTCATTAACTCTTATGCCTTAATCTTTATGCAATTAGCTCAACTTTGTCCATATTCTTCAACTAATTTTTGATTGTAAATGCAAAGAACTGCGATAAAAATGATTTATATCCATCACTACTCAAGTTCTTTTAATCATTTTGGCATAGCCACAAGCACAGTTTATGATGAACTTTAGACAATAGCGCATCAATAACACATGATATGGTAGCGGATTGATATATAAATAAGTTTATTGGATTTTTTCCTCCCATGGCCTAGAAGAAAGTAGTAAACAACTTCGTTAATGCATCAATTGTTTCACCATCCAGTAAACTAGCTACATCTAAAGAATGTTTTTTGCCCATGATGGTTGACATCCGAAATTGGTGCAAATGTATTCAAGGAAATATTCTGAATCATCTTTCTTGAAATTTTTATGTCCTTGTTGTTTTTGTTAAATTCTTACACTCGAACCTTGTGAAATTACGATTTTAGGCTCCACCAGATTCTTCACACATGTAAAAGAAAATTCTCCCTTGTTTTATTCCAAGGAAATGAATTTTCTTCATAATTTCAGCTTGTGAAAATCAATCTTACTTTGTCACCTCAAATAATATGTGGACTCAGGTGGGATGGGGATAATATCATGAGAATGCTCTGCCTTTAACTCAATTGTTTATCCTTATCTTTAAGGACTCGTTTAACCACAAACATCGCCTTACAATCAAACTGTCGCATATCTCTTTTTTCGTTTTGGTGTCTTCATCTTTTAGCAAGTTCCCTCAGATGAACAAAGTAGTGCTTTTTGCTGGATGATATTATTGTCAGATCTATTCTTGTTTGTTTGTATTATTATACTAAAGCCAACCTGCCTTGCATATGTATTACAGGAATCATATTCTTCTTTTAGTGCGTCAAAGATCATTTCAATTTTTTGCTTTCTCTCGTAATCTATGTCCTCTTTAATTTGATCTTTAGAACCTCTACCACTTTAATAAACTCTTGGAAATTTCGCATCTTGATTAAAAGTTAAGTATTGAATACTCATTTCTTCACAAGAACTATTGATGTTTACATCCATACTTTAGATTTGTCTGACGAATCATATTAATTTGTAAAAGGGCATAAAGGCAAAGTAATGGGTACAAATAATCAAGGCTTTTGCCATGCTCTATTTAAGTCTGTGCTTCTTGCAAGAAACACTTGATAAGTGAGGGAATTAGTATTGTAAATGATCAAGAGATAAGATTTAAATCAACATGAAAAGATTATTGTGGTCAGAATTACACAGCAAAATGTCAACAAATATAAAGATATTAAAAGAAGGTTAAAGGAGCTAAATATTCCACTAGATTTAGGAATGGCCATTTCGGGTTTGGTTCCGGGTATTGGACTACCTGAAAACCGAACCAAAAATTTCGGTTTCATTAAAAATGGAACCATTCGATTCCTTTTGAGCAAGATACCCTTTAAGTTTTGGTTCCATTAGATTGTGGTTCTGGGAATTTAATGTTCATGATTTTGTTGTTAAATTCTCATAAAAATATAAGACACTGCGACAAAAAAAGGAGTAACTTCCAAACACAATGCTTTATTTGTTTTAACTTTTAGATATATGTATTTTACAAGCATTCTTTATCATTTATAAATTTCAATTAATAATGAAATTTATGCGAGAATAAATTTATTAGAAAAATGTACCTGAACTTAATTTCAAAATCAAATTTACTTGATCTCGGTTTGGTTTTGATTCCTCATTTTTTGATTCCGATTCTTAATTTTTTTTTCAAAGAACCGTTCAATTTCCATTTTTTTGTTCAGTTCCCCTTTTAGCTAGCATAGTACCAAGACTCAATCTAACAATAGTCTATAAGAGGATTTTTTAGCTTTGTTCAAGTACTCCCTAGAGCACCGTAGTTATGGCTCTCCTAGGGTGTTTTCCAGCCACATACGACCTCCATTTTGAAATCGGAGACTATATCTAGGTCTAGCACGGCAATGGGGAGCTCCAGCAATTGAAAAAATTTTCTGGCGACATCGTGGCCACCTGTCAAAGTTTTTTGCCATAATTTGGAGTTTTACGATAGCAAGGTAGTCCTAGCTTTTCACACTTTTTTTTGGTTTTCTACATTTAAATGAACATTTTAAGTAGTTTTCATCATGTTTAAAGTAGTTTGTTTAATTTTATTTTAAATCAAAAAAACTTTGAAGTTTAAAAGCTTGAAGGATTTAAGGAATAATTTTTAAAATTTCAAGGGTCAAGTTCTTTAAATTAACACTTTAACGCCCTTAAGATGTAAAATCGCAAACTCAAAAGGCCAAAGTGTGCATAGCTAATACCTTAAAAGACTCCACTTTAAATCTAACTCCATGGCCGAAGATTTAAAAATCTTACAATATAAAGACCAACTTATATATCCCAAATCTTAAACAACCTAAAATAATAAATTCACCTTAACCCTTAAAATTATCAAAATTTCAATTTCAAGCCTTCTCTCAGCTTCAACCTACTAGGGTTTAGTAGCATTAGCTTCGCAAATCGACCCTTTAGATCTTACAAGGCGGCAACATCGTAAAGCTATTCCAATTGGGCTGTCAGCTTAGCCAGCACAACATTACCTCAGTTTGCTGCCGACACCTAATATCTGCTCAAAACTAGAGCAGCATCGACAATAGCGTCAACAAGCAAAGGGAAAAAAAAAGAAAAAAAAACTAGCATACAAAAGAAGCCCCCGCAGAAGTGCCATGGCCCTCTGGCGACACCTAATATGCAAAAGGCTTCAATTGTTTCTCCCCCTTTTATTGTTAATATAGCATGTGCAAAGAAAAGAAGAAAAAAAAGACACTTGTTCCATCGAGAAATTCAAGTTGTGGTTGCGTATTTCCTCCGCAGATGTATGTATACCTGCATAATTACAATGCATTTCATCTAGAATTCAAGCATACCAATTGTTATATGTGGAATTTCTACTTCCCACATGGCGTCCACCTCAACCCTAATTGTTAACATGGCACCCAGGGTCAACCAACAATTTTGGTGATGCGACATCTCAATTGACAAAGAATTTGGTGGGTGTCGAATCAAACAAATAATAATTAACTCGCTAAAAAATATAGATTGTAGCAGCAGTGAACAAGATCGTATCCATAGAGATTGGTTAGATTTATTCTTTTGAAAATGAGACTAAAAGGGTGAATGGGAGTAACTTTTAATAATTTTTAATGGATTTTAATGTGAAAGAAGAGAGAGAATGAGTGGAGGTAAGTGGTTGAGATTTATGAATGTGATGAGATATGTGGATGTGATTGATTTAGGAGAGAGAAAAAAGTGGTAAAAAGTGGTAAAAAGTGATAAAAAGTGATAAAAGTTATATCCATTCGGCCTTTAAATAAAATAAAATTTGGTTGAAATTTGGTTGGGGGGGTTTAAAGAATGATATTCAAAGAAACTGAAACAAAAACAATGCAATGATGAAATATAAATTAAATTGTAGTCACTTAAGGCAAATATCCAATCCAAGGTTTAATCTCCAATTGATTCACACAAATTGATCATAGATGCAAAGATAATTCTTCTAATTAATTCTGTACACTAGTTATTGTTGTTGATATGATCTAACAACATATCTCTCCTTACTTATTCGATAACCAAGGTATGACCGTTGATTATTTCCCTAATTAATAAACAACCATAGGTACGACTGTTAGGATTTAATTTATTGACAGTGTTAAAATTTAGAGAGATGACCAATTCTAACCAACAAAAGCACATGATAAATTGTTTAAGCTAGTTTGTATATTTCTACAACATAAATTGAGAACTTCGACCTAATCAATTATGTTGTTTGCCACAATCATCAGAAATACTAGACAATTATGGATCTAGTTTTCTAACTGGCAGTATATTGAATTGAGAATTAAACAACGGGCCCTTTGTATAATCAATCAAATCAACAATGTCAACAAACACAAAAAACATGCAAATAGAGAAAATAAAAGAAGAATAGTAAACGAATATATTAGATCTCACAATTTGTTTTTGAATCAATATTCAATCAACCGTGAATTGGAAAAGAAGTTTAGAACTCCATGGAAGATGGAAAAAATCCCAGTGTAGAGAATAATAGAAAGAAATGTGCAGTCTGATGGCCAAGAAATAATGTGGATTTCTTGTTCTTGTCTCTCGGACCATATCTTTTCAATTAATTTAGGGAACAAAATAGTCTAGGAAAATAAATAGAAAATAAAAGGGAAATAGTTTAGTCTCCAAATTCTAATAAAAGTCTAAGATTTTTCCTAGAAAAATAAAAACTAATTGTAGCAGAGGTCCCCATAAAATATTCCACTCCTTTTTGGGAGTGGGAATAATTAAATGAGGTCTTTAATCAGTCGACCTTCTCTTCACTTCAAATAAGTCTTGTTCGTACATTTTTATTGGAAAATCATATTGGTACGGCGTGATCACATGAGACTCTTCTAGTTGTTTTCCCCGTTCATCTTCATTATTTCTTCAAAACTTGTAAAATTAACTTCAACTTGATTTGACTCCTTTAGCTGGTCCATAAAATATAAAACACAATTAAAATCAAGGACGTAAGTAATTTTTAAATAATATAAGTATGGAAAAATATTGTGATTATATGAAATAAATGAGCTTTATCATGTTTCCCTACGCTTAAGCATTGTTTGCCCTCAAGCATACAACAAAACAAGTCATTAATTGCTCTCATCACCTTTTTCTTCATCTGTCAATACCCATCCTTTTACAACCCACACTATCTTGCTTCAATGATTTAAATCTCAACACAATCAAGAATGAACACGAAACAGAGTAAATTCCCACTAACCAACACAAATAATCGATTACTTTAACAATTTTTCGAAATCCAAATGTAGTGGGATTTAACACCCTCACATAGGATTCGCTCAATACGCTCAAAGTATTTAGGGTCACAAGAATATACTCTCAAGTCAATATATAAAAGATCCTTACCATAGGCTTGCTAATGTATCACATCGGCACCACGGATGACTTGAATGCAAGTAAGGGTCTTAAATAGGGTTGTAACGTGGCTTGGAAAAGGTGGGATAAGAAGGATTTATTTAGGCTATTTCATTGAAGGAATTGCGCAACTTATCCACAAGAACTCAAGTCAAACAGAAACTTCACAAACTTCATCGATCAAAAGCACTTAAACCACTTGTTCAACAATCTGAATTTACACTTCTCTCCTTCACTTACATGCTCTTTCTTTTTTTTTTGCTTTTTTTTTCTTTTTTCTTTTCTTTTTTTTATTTTTTTCTTTCAATTTTTTTTCTTCTCTGTTTTTTTTTTCTATTTTTTTTCAAAGCATATAAAATCAAAATGCAAAAACGACGTTAAAATGCAACTAAAATGATACTGGAATTAAAATGAAAATGAAAATGAAATGCAACTAAAATGAACATTTAAGCAAAAAAGAACATCAAGACTCTCTCCCACACTTAAACCAAACATTGCCCCCAATGTAAGAAAAGCTCAAACAAAAAATCCTAGAAGTGGAAAAATAAAATAAATAAACAAAATTAGAAAAACTCCCTTGAAGGTTGAAGAATCAGGGAGAAGGTAGAACGAAGCCGATATGCAAAAAAAATGCATTCAAGTTCTTCTCAATTCGTGCAATGCGCATCTTAATTCATGCTATGCGATCATCATCATTCTCACAGTCATCTATGTGCTCATGGTAGGGGACGATAGCTAGAGATGAGGAAGGGTGATTTGTAGATGCCCTAGTTTGCGCCTTGGTTGTAGGTTTCATCGGCCGAGGTTTGGGGCCGCGATGAATAGCTCCCGGTGTCTCAAATTCGTCTGTACCTGCTTACTTAGAAACCAAACCCATTTTCTCCAAGCAATGTAAGTCCAACGATTGTATCTCACAAGCAATATGAAGGTTATTATCATGAAGATCAATCAATTTCTCATGTATGGCTAAATGTGTAATCAAAGAACCTAAAATCAATGAACGTTTAGCCGTTACAACATTGTCAAATTGAGATGCTAACCAATACCCAAGATTCACCTTATTTTTCTTTAGCATACACCATAAGAAATAAAACTCACATTTAGTCAAAACGCTAGCAGAATGCTTTCGACCAAAACTGAATGCAAGAAGTCGATGAATATATATCAAATCAGGGTCACAAAGAAATGTATCTTTTGACTTACTCGGGTCATACATGTGATTAGTGGACAATTCTCCATATAGACGATCGGGTTCAAAATCCTTACTATAATCACAAGAACTATTCAAATATTCTTCTGTTTCAACATGTTCTTTAGTGATGAATCCAAAGGCAAGATTAAATCTAGTGATTGAAAGTTTAAATTCCTTTCCCATTAATCTAAATTGAACCACCCGGGGGCTACTTAGCGTGAAATTGTCCGGTTTCTTAAACTCAAAAGTGGTATAAAATTCTCGAACGAGCTCAATATAAGCCGAACATCTAATAGAAAAATAAGACTACCATGAGATATTCTCAATTAACTCACGTAGCTTAGTTGCTAAATTCAAAGTTCCCAAAGTGGGTTAGTGAATACACTTACATGGAATGATGTTTAGAGTACGCACAATTCTATATCGGTTTGATCTCCGTTTCTTGGCGAACTTGAGGTTCCCATTCAAATAAGTTTTGGAGGGAGGTAGAATATGCAAGCCTTTTCCAATGCGAGCCTTTTTCGCGCCGGAACACCATCATCATCCAAAGTCGGTAGAGATAAAGCGGGGATGGGAGATGGGGTTGTTTTGGTGGCGTTTGATCTATGATTTGAAGTTACAGTTGCCCTTCCCATACTGGAGTTCGATTTGAGCAATCAAAAAGAGAGGTACAGTGGTTGAAGGTTGTTGCCGGGGTGCCGACGCGGTTGGGGGTGGGTTGAATCTTGACCAAGAATTTGTTTTGAAGTGGAATTTATTGGGGTCAATTGGAAATTTGATTTTGTCTTGGAATGAAATTTTGGAAATTTTAAGGAATTTCGGAATGTTATAAGATTTGGGTAGGAATAGGACTTTGACTAAAATAGAATTGTAAACATTGTTGCCCACATTTTGAATATATATATATTTTTTTGTGTGAAAGATCTGGTGAAAAGTGGGTTGTGAGTATGGATTTAGGTCATCTTTATTTGACTTGGAATAGTACTTGGAAAGTTTATGGACTTTACGAATGTTATAGGAATGTCATGAGATTTCGAATTCTATGGGATTTTGGGAACTTGCATTCCACGTTTTGGAAAAATCTCTCTCTTTTTTCTTAAAGAGAAATAAAATAAAAGATTGAAGAAAGAGAAATTAAAGAGAAACTGGATTTTAATCCATAAGGCTCTAGGAGTAGGGCGGGGTCACGTTCTAGTTAATGGATTTTTTTGTCTAAACATTACCTAAAAGCTCTAGGAATAAAGCATAGGCACATCCAGTTAATGGATTTTTTTGTCAAAAATTTATCTAAAAGTTCTAGGAATAAAGCGTGGGCACGTTCTAGTCAATGGATTTTTAGTAAATTTCCATCGGACCTATGACCAAGAAAAGCCTATCTCTTTCCCAAGAAAAGTAACACAAAATTAATTGCACTTCTAAATTAAAATAAAATCTTAAAAAAATTAAAATGAAATGAATTTGAAAAACAAGACAAAAACAATTAAACTTGAGCTGCATCCCAAGAGCGCATTTCTTTAACATCTTTGGCTAGACGTTGTCACCTGTCAATCGATGTAAATTGGACACATTAAGCTAATGTAATCGACGTTAATTGCTTGAAAACCATCGTAAAAATGTTTCAAGCGATGATCATTGACTTTAAACATTTTACTAGTGTCCAACCTTTGTGTCTCGACTGCACCATGAGTAAACACATTAGTAACAACAAAACGCCCTACCCATCTAGGGCGCAATTTACCAGGAAATAATTTCAACTTAGAATGATATAGTAAAACTTTTTGACCAATAGAGAATTTTTTTCCTAGAAATCGTTTGATTGTGGAAGGCCTTCGTTTTCTCCTTATAAATATGCGAGTTCTCGTAGGCATCATTACTAATTTCTTCAAATTCTTGTAATTGCAACTTCCTCTCTTCACCCAATTCATCCATACTCATATTGCAATGCTTGACAGCCCAATATGCCATGCGTTCTAACTTGACCGGAAGGTGACAAGGCTTCCCAAATACTGAACGATGAGGGGACATACCTATAGGAGTCTTGTAGGCCGTTCGGTAAGCCCAGATACATTGTCAAGCCTTATGCTCCAATCCTTCTTGTTTGCGTTGATCGTTTTCTGGAGTATCCGTTTTATTTCTCTATTGGATATCTCAGCTTGTCTACTTGTCTATGGGTGGTAAGCAGTAGAAATGCTGTGGCTCACGTTGTATTTCTTTAGTAAAGCCTCTACCACTCTATTGCAAAAATGAGTCCCACGGTCACTAATGATAGCAATTGGTGTTCCAAACCTAACAAAAATATGACTTTTGACAAAATTAGCAACCACTTTAGGATCGTCAGTTCGGGTAGCTTTAGCTTCTACCCACTTTGAAACATAATCCACAGGAAGAATAATGTAAACATTGCTATAAGAGGAAGGAAAAGGACCCATAAAATCGATGCCCCACACATAAAAAATTTCATAAAAAAGAATAGGGGCAACTGGCATTGGATCTCTGTGTCCTATATTTCTAGTTCTCTGACACCGTTCACATGACTTACAGAACAAATATGAATCATGAAACAAAGGCGGCCAAAATAATCCACACTCTAGTACCTTACGGCCTGTTCTTTCAGGACCAAAGTGACCTCCACATGCATATGAGTGACAAAATTTTAAAATAGAAGGAGTTTCATATTGGGTTACACACCTACGAATGATTTGATTAGAACAATGTTTCCACAAATAGGGGCCATCCCACATATAGTATTTAGCATTACTTTTTATTTTATCTTTCTGAGCTCTAGTCAAATCAGTCGCTAGTATTATAGTAACTAAATAGTTAACTATATTAGCGTACCGTAGGATTGACTCTTTCATAGAAAAGAGATACTCATCTAGAAAGTTATCCTTCAATGGTGATGGCTCTTCACTCGTGGGAAGTCGACTTAGATGATCAGCAACTAAATTTTTGGCACCCTTCTTATCACATATCTCTAGATCGAACTCTTGCAGCGAGGGAATCCATCGAATAAGTCTGCATTTGGCCTCCTTCTTCTAGAACAGGTACTTGAGAGCTGCGTGATCAAAATAAACAATCACTTTAGTACCAAGCAAATATGAACATAATTTTTCTAAAGCAAAAACAACAGAAAAAGTTCTTTTTTCGTCGTCGAATGGTTGCTTTGTGCATTGTCCAATGTTCGAGAGGCGTAGTAAATGGCTTGATGGGCTCTTGCAACATTTTGTCCAAGCACAGCACCAACTACGTGATTACTTGCATCACACATGATCTTGAATGGAATATTCTAATCCGGTGGTTGAATAATTGGTGTTGAAGTGAGCATATCCTTCAATTTGTCAAATACACCCTTGCACGCCTCATCAAATTCAAATGCCAAGTCCCTTTGCAATAATTTACACAGGGGTTGAGTTATCTTAGAAAAATCTTTGATAAAGCGCCTATAGAACCCTGTGTGTCCAAGAAAAGAACAAACTTCCCGCATATTGGTGGGGTACTGCAATGTTTTAATAACATCTATCTTAGCCCTATCAACTTCAGTGCCCCTAGAGGATACAATACGACCTAGAATGCTCTCGTCATCAACCATAAAATGACGCTTTTCATAGCTTAAAATCAAGTTCGTCTCTTTGCATCTTCTAAGTATTTTTATAAGGTTAGTTAAACATGCCTCAAAAGAATCAACATGAACCGTAAAATCATCCATAAATACCTCTATGATGTCCTCTACATAATCAGAAAATATACTAACCATACACCTCTGGAATGTGGTGGGAGCATTGTAGAGTCTGAATGGCATCCGTCGATAAGTGAAAGTGCCAAAGGGGCAGGTGAATATGGTTTTCTCCTGGTCCTCAGGTGCGACTAGAATCTGGTGGAAACCTGAATAACCATCAAGACAACAATAGTAAGTACGAACTGCTAAACGTTCGAGCATTTGGTCGATGAAGGGAGGGAAAAGTGATCTTTCTTAGTTGCTGCATTTAATTTTCTATAATCAATACAAACCCTCCACCCATTTTGAACACGAGTGGGCACCATCTCACCTTTAGAGTTTCTAACGATTGTTATACCTGTTTTCTTAGGGACGACTTGAACCGGACTTACCCACTTGCTGTCTGAAATTGGATAGATCAAATCCGCATCGAGAAGCTTCAAAATTTTATTCTTTACCACTTCCATCATTGGTAGGTTCAGCCATTGTTGAGCCTACCTAGAACTCTTGCAATCTTCTTCCAGTAGGATCCTATGCATGCATGTGGCACAGCTCAATCCCTTGATGTCAGCTATGGTCTATCCCATTTCTTCTTTATACTCCCTAAGCACCCGAATTAGCCTCTCTTCTTCCATCGCAGAGAGCTTGCTAGAGATGATCACTGGGAGGGTTTCTCCTTCTCCTAAGAACGCATACTTTAGGTGGTCTGGTAGAGGTTTCAACTCCTACTCCAACTTCGGTGCCTGCATAGTAGACAGAAGAAGTTTTATGTGAGAGTGGGGTAAATTAACTTGAGATACATTATACCTTACAGATTGAAGAGATCCCAATTCAAAGATGGCATCGCACAAGTCAGTATCAAATTCAAAATTCTTCAATCCCTCAATAGTGAAATTCCTACAAAGTGCAATTCTCAGTTTAACATCATCAAGAAGATCAAAATATTCTTGTGCCAAAGGGTCAACAACATCTAAAACATAAATGGGGGACACGTCACTAGGATATCTCATGGCTTTGTAGATATTAAAATTAATCACATCACCATCGAATTCCATAGTAAGAGTTCCAGCATGCACATCAATTTTAGTCCTAGATGTCGTTAAAAATGGTCTACCTAACAAGATTGGCGCTCTATTAGGTAAGTCATCTTCTTCCATATTAAGAACATAAAAGCTAGAAGGAAAAACTAATTCATGAACTTGTGCTAAAACATCTTCAAGAACTCCTTCGGGATACGCACTAGACCTATCAGCTATTTGTATTATCACACCTCGTTTCTTTTAATGGACCAACATTCAAATAAGAATAAACTGATAGAGGCATGACATTTAGTGAAGCTCCAAGATCTAACATGGCTTTCTCAATCCTAATATTACCTACTTTACAAGGGATAGTGAACATACCAGGACCATTGCATTTAGGAAGTAATTTTCTTTGTAGAACTGTCGAAACATTTTCCCCCGCACTTACCTTTTCATTGCCCTTTAACTTCCTCTTATTGGTGCACAACTTTTTAAGAAACTTAGCATAGCGAGGTACTTCTTAATTGCATCAAGTAAAGGGATATTTACCTCAACTATGTGAAAAGTCTCTAAAATTTCCCTCTCCTCCTCCTCTTTCTTGGATTTATTCAATCTTATGGGAAAAGGGGGAGGGGTCACCAATACCTTAGGTTGACTTCTATTGAGCTCTTCTGACTGGCCAGCTGGAGCCATAACTTCCTTTTCAGCTTCTTCCTTTGAGTTACTTTGCTTAACTTTGTTCGGTTCCTTCAATTCCTTTCCACTTTTCAAAGTAATTGCACTAGCATTTTGCTTTGGATTGATAATAGTTTGCGAAGGCAATTTACTTTGAGACTCTAGCTTATTCATGCTGGATGCTAGCTGACTCGCTGGGGTCTCCAAGTTCTTGATGCTGGTTTTCATCTCTTATTGAAATTGCTGAACTCCTTGTTGAAATTGTTGTGTGTTAGTTGCAAGTAATTTAACAAGTTCTTCTAGAGACATACTAGAACTTGAGGAAGGCTGTGGTAGAGGATGCGTTTTGAATTGTTGGAACTGCGGTTTCAGCCCATAGCTAAAGTTAGGAAGATCCCTCCATCCTGAGTTGTATGTGTTTGAATAAGGATCGTATTTCCTTTGTGCTGGACCTGGAAATCTTCCAACCGCATTGGCTTATTCAAAAGGATCTTCTTGAAGGGTAGGACATGCATCAATTGGACGATTGATAGCTGTACATATCCCGTGAGCCTTCACTTGTTGTCCATTCCCTACAACAAATTGTTGAATTACAAATGTTAGATTTGCTATTTGAGATTCAAAGGAAGGTGCATTTACCTCATTCACCCTTCGGGTGTCTTGTCTGAACCCAAATTGCTGTGAATTGGTTGCCATGACAGAAATCAATTCCCTAGCAGCAGCAGGCATTTTCTTAACTATAGCTCCTCAACTAGCTGCATCCATCATCCTTCTCTCCATGGGTAACAATCCTTCATAAAAATATTGGATGAGAAGTCGATCGGATATCCCATGTTGAGGGCAACTTGCACAGAGTTGTTTGAATCTCTCCCAATACTCATCGAGGGTTTCAGTATCCTTCTGTTTGACTCAACAAATGCCTTTTCTAATGCTTTTAGCATGTGAAGCTTGAAAAAAACTTATCAAGAAATGATCTCACCATCGTTGTCCACATTGTTATAGAGGTTGAAGATAAATAGAACAACCAATCCTTTGCCCGATCAGCCAGCAAAAATGGAAAAGCACATAGTTTGATTTGTTCTTCCGTCACTCCTTGTGGTTTCATGGTCGAGCACACCACGTGGAATTCGTTAAGATGCTTGTGAGGATCCTCGTTCTCTAGTACATGAAATTTTGGAAGCAAGTCTGCTTCCGAAGCTGGATATTGAATACAAAGCGGTTGTCGTTCCCCATTCGGTGCAGCTAATTCCCTGAGAGTTCTTTCTAGAACTGCCATCTTTTCATCTAGCTCAGAATCGCTAGATGATGAGTCTATCAAATCAACTTTTGTGTTCAATTCAAGGGATGGAGTTGCTTGTTTTCTCAATTTAGCTTTTTTCCTCAATCTTCGAGCCGTCTTCTCAATCTCAGGACCGTATTGAAGTCCGTCTACACTAGAGCATCAAAGAAAGAAAAAGAAAATAATAATAATAATAATAATAATAATAATAATAATAATAATAATAATAATAATAATAATAATAATAAATAAATAAATAAATCTAATTGACACCAACCTTCGGTAATGGCGCCAAAAATTTGGTGGGCGTCGAATCCAACAAATAATAAATAAACTTTCTCAATAAAAATAAATAAATTATAATAGTAGTGAGCAAGGTCGTATCCCAAGAGATTTGTTAGATTTATTTTTTTAAAAATGAGAGTAAACAAAATAAAATTAGGGGGTCTTGAAGATTGAGATTAAAATAATTAAAATAAAAAAATGGCAAAGAAAGTAAAATTAGGAGTAATCGATTAACACAAATATCCAGTTCAAGGAATAATCTCAGAATTGATTCACAGAATTGATCATGGATGCAAAGATGAATACAACTATACTTTCTCTAAATTGGTTATGGCTGTTGGTACGACTTAACAACCTATCTCTCCTTACTTATTCAATAACCAAGGTATGATCGTTGATTATTTCCATAATCAATAAACAACCCTATGTACGATCGTAGGATTTAATTTACCAATGGCATTAAAATCTAGAGAGACAACCAAATCTAACCAACAAATTCATACGATGATTTGCTTAAGTTAGATCATATATTTTCACAATTATGAATCGCAAAGTTTGACCTAACCAATTATGTTGTTTGCCACAAATATTAGAAGACCTAAACAATTACGGATTTAGGATCCTAATTGGCGACCTATCATTTTGACAATCACACAACGTCCACTTTGTATAACTAATGAAAACAATAATCTCAATCAAGCAAAGAAAATATATAAATAGTGAAATTTATGTAGAAGAACAATATAAGAATAGACTAGATCTCACAATTGTTGTAGAATCAATCTTCAATTAACCTTAAATTGGAAAAGAAACTCAGAATTCCATGGAAGATGAAAAATCCTAGAGAAGAAAAGATGGAGAAAACGTGTACTATTCTGGCCAAGAAATAACGTGTCTCCCTCTGTTGTATGGGGGCACATCTAATTCTAATTAATTTAGGAAACTAAATAGCATAGGGAAATAAAATAGAAAATAAAAGGGAAATAGTTTAGTTTCCTAATTCTAATAAAAGTCTAAGATTTTTCCTAGAGAAATAAAAACTAATTGCAGCAGAGGTCCCCATAAAATATTGCTATCCTTTTTGGGAGTAGGAATAATGAAATGAGGTCTTTAATCAGTTCACCATCTTTTTACTTCAAATAAGTCTTGTTCCTACGTTTTTATGGGAAAATCATATTGGTAAGGCATGATCGCGTGAGGCGCTTCTAGTTGTTTTCCCATTTATCTTCATTATTTCTTCAAAACTTGTAAAATTAACTTCAACTAGATTCGACTCCTTCACTTAGTCTATAAAATATAAAACACAATTAAAATCAAGGACTTAAGCAATTTTTAAATAATATAAGCATGAAAAAATATTGCGATTATATGAAATAAATGAGCTTTATTAGCTTGCCTACTGGGCCCATCACACAGAGCATTTTGCTCATGCATGCAAAGTGGGCTCAAGGCATGGTCGGCCTTTCATGGAAGGCAATGAATGCAATTTCCAAGAAGGGAAAAAATCCCAATCAGAGAAGGACAAGTCACAGTCATATCAAAGATGAAGAAAGATTGTCAGTCCAAATCAGGAAAGAACTCTCCTTCAAGGCATCTCTTTTCGTGCTCCAAACCCTAGATAATAGGCATTCTATATAAAAGAAGCTAACCAACTGTAAATGGTATACAAGTTTCTCTACTCGAACTATGCACTTAGTATAGCGCCACCACCATATGCACTTCATTCCTTTCCTATCACCTTACAAAGCACCGCCCATAGAAGTCCTAAAACTATAACTAAGTTAGTTTCTCATTTCATTGGTAGTGATTTAACCGTTGAAGTGCCATCGGCCGACGACCTCTTTTTACCCAGTGACATTCTTAGTTTAATGGTCATGGTTAAGTGTGCAAGCACAAACAACATATGGAAGGCATTGACTTGGAGATCTATTGGCATACAAGTAGTGGACCTATATTCAGTCATTAATAGATTGGCACAATCTATGTGAACGAGATAGTTCTTACACATTCAAATCTTCAATCTTAACATAGTAAAGGCTTTTCTCAACTAGCTGAAATGGTACCAGATTATCAGATGACTCCAGTCTAGGTATAGAGAAACCTGGAAAAGAAGTTTGACAACCCTCTTCAGAATTATGATATTGAAACTTATCCTTGGAAAAGATGGCTGGGAAAGGCTTCACAAGAAGCTCGATGCCTTTGTAAAATTGACAAGAACCTCTTGGATATGCCCCAATTCTTGGAATCCTAGTTCCCGGGAATGCTCTTGAACCAATATGCCAAGATGCGTGACGGGAACTCAATATTTGATGGTTAGGCATCCAGCTAACGCGAACCAGGAAGTGAATTCTCGGTCAAGGAACGATCCTCCTCCTAAAGGCACTCTAGATGCCAAATCAATGCCTTATGCGGGGGGAATGCTAACTCGACAATCTCCGTTGCCAGCTCAATGGGAATCGTGACTTCTCAATAAATCGTAAGCAAGAAAGCCAAAAAAAACTTGTGAAGACCCCTAGTGTTCATTGCGAGGAGATGGAAATGGTAACCCCAGCAAGAAAGTCCCAAATGGTAGGGGGCCCTTCGGCTACTAGCCCATCCGCAAGGCATAAAGGAAATGAAGGAGGAAGAAAAAAGTCGTACCTAGAGAAGGAAGGCGCAACTGCGATAAGGTTGAAAACTCTGCCCGGACTTATGAACTTGGTGATGATGATGACAACCTCCCCTTCTTGGAGGATCTTAGGAATATGCCCTTCAATAGGAATTTAAAGATGCCACAGACAGAACCCTACAACGGTGAGGCGAACCCTGTGGACCATATCAAGCTCTATAAGACTAAGCTCTATATGACTAAGCTCTAAGGGAGGTTGGTGGCAGATAAGTTCAAAAACTTTCGTCTAACCTTGGAAGGTGAGGCGAAGAGAAGGTACAACTTTTCGCCCCAGAGGGCATCTATACACAGGCCTTGAAACTTTTCACCAAACTACAATTTTTTGCGCAACTAGTCGTCAAGCACGAGCCCTCCTATTATCTACGTGGCCTTCAAGGTGGATGAACAAATTTGGTAACACAACATCCCAACTAGCTTGCCTATTGTACCAACTCCACGGAGCACTTCTCTCCAGCGTACCAACCATCCCCGCAACACGGTCAATCTTTCTATACAAGGCAATGCATGCAATCTCCAAGAAGGGAAATAATCCCAGCCAAAGAAGGAATGTTACAATGAAAGAATCCCAGGCGATGAAGTCATAATCACATCAAAGATCTTGGAAGGATTCGGAGTCCAAACAAGGAAAGAACTCACCTTCAAGGCATCTTTTTTTGTTCTCCAAACCCTAGATCACAGACACTCTATATAAAAGAAGGTAACTCATTGGTAAGCGGTACGTAAGTTTCTCCACTCGAACTCTTGCACTTAGCATACACACCAACACCATGTTCACTTTACTCCTTTCCCAAAACTTCACAAAGCACCACACATACAAATCCTAAAACCCTAATTTAGTTATTCTTCGGTTTCACTGGTAGTGACTTGACAGTCAAAGTGCCATCGGTTGCTCTCCTTTTTTTGTCCGATGACCTTTGTAGTCTTATGATAGTGGTTGGACTAGGAGATCTATTGACATACAGGTGGCATGACCCATGTTTAGCAATCAACCCAAGTTTACTAAGTTTCTATAATTTTTATTCAACCAATGTAACGCCCGCCCAAATTCGGTCCCGAGAGATAGGAGATGTGGTGATACTGTTTATACGGGTAGATGATATGTTCACAATATGAGTTGATGTATAGGATGTACCCCGGAATCCGGGACGGCATCCCGGACGAGAAAGGAAACGAAAAGAGGAAAATTCTGCAGTTGGAGAGTTACGGTCGTAAGTTTATGGTTTACGGCCGTAATTATAGGGTGACGGCCGTAAATAATGTTGTTACGGCCGTAAGTGATGAAGGGTGCCAAATTTATAGAGAGTTTATTACGGCCGTACAACTTGAGGATACGGCCGTAATGTTGGGTTTACGGCCGTACTAAGTATTCTTACGGCCGTAATGTTTGAAGGGTGAGATATATCGATTTACAGAGGCTTCATTACGGGCGTATAACATTGGGGGTACGGCCGTATCGTATGGGTTACGGCCGTAAATTTGGGAGTTACGACCGTAACATGGAAATTTACGGCCGTAAATCATAGCTCATCTTGCATCTATCATTGTAACATAGCATAACATACATAACATCATCTAACATACTCTAACATAACATAGCATAGTAAACCCTACCATAACATAACCTGTCTCTTCACATAACATAGCATGCCATAGCTTCCTTCACATAGCCTCATATCATAACATTATCTAACATATAGCATGTATGATAACACATATATTTACTCATCTACTACCTACCTCAAAAGACAAGAAAGCAAGCTAATGAATTGGTTGGATACTTCCTCTTCTCCCTTTCCTTTCTTCTTCCCTTCCTCTTGTTGAATCTAAGATGGCAACTAGAAGTGATTAAATGATCCACACGCCAAAACTCATATAAAATCCTTAGAATCACCTTTGAGAGTGTTCTCTAGAGTTTTGGGGAAGTTGGGGTAAAAAATGAGGGTAAATGACCGAGCAAACGTGTATAAACCCTATCCAACAGTTTCTGCCGACCTATGATGAAGAGCATATGAGGCTAAATGGTAAGAGGATGAAGTATGTATGACATGGAAGCATGATCATGCATATGTGGGTTATAGATTGTGTGCTTACAATATGTATGATGTTACGGGCGGTCTAAAGCGTAAAAGAACCTTTAGACGACGGCTCACGGCGCCCCAAAGCGTAAAAGAACATTTGGGGGATGGCCATTACGACGGCGCCGCAAAGCGTAAAAGAACCTTTGCGGGACGGCCAATGATATGATGATGCTACGGCGCCGGTTGTGGATCATATGCTTACAAGTCCCCGTGGCTCATTATATTGTATATTGATGTTTTATGTGCGGCGGTGGTGGAGAATCCTCCCGAGCGTGATGTGGGATGTGAGGAAGAAGGGAGAAACCTAAACATCATGCGGCCGCGTTTTGTTTTGTTTATGTTGTAATAGTTTAGGTGAACGGACAAAATATGTTTTTGACATGTATGTAAATGCTTTCACTTTTGAATGTATAATTGAAATGTATTTCATGTGGGTAAGAAAAGGCGGGTCGTTACAACCAAAGCCAAGAAGGTTTTGTTATTCGTGCTATATAAAAATATTGCATAGATTTGTATAATTAAATTCCCATATATGGTAAAGGAAGAGCCTAGTTCATAATCTAGCTATATTGACATGTTATTTATGTAACATTTGTCATGAAAAAAATAGGTATTTGACATGATAGCCACTTTGATACACTTGTTAGAAATAACTTTAATATTTAATTACAAATTGTTATTAAATTACCAAGATCTATCTGTCAAATTAGTGAGATAATATAAAAGCATAAAAGTACCTGGATCCATCGTACCAATTGTTAATTTGATGTAGAAATCTTGACTGGAACGCCTACAACAAATGAAAGATTAGATTATTGCATTATGGTCTTCCTCAACAAAAACTTGCTTAGGGAATGAAACTGTATATGAGTTGGCATATTGCACACCATGACTAGAAAGCACTATATATATAGAGACTGACAAGAGAATCTCGTAAAGTCTCAATCAGGCCCTTCATGTTCTCAATTTATTCGGCTCACATTAACTTGTATATCCTATAGGCTTGATAGATTAGAGCACTTAAATTTGGCCCACTCATTTTGATTAACATAAGCGAATGATATGATCCAAAAAATTAATGTTCGAAATATAAATTTCCAATACTTTTGTGCTGTCAGAAATATGCACGTGAATGAACCCCAACAAGACTCAATTTGTGAAAATAATGCTTTGTATGATTATATATATGTGACCATTATGTCGTTATGCAAACTCAGTATGTTATAATGGAGTAAGATTAGTTGGCACATACTAATTTTCAAATTTGTAGCTGAGAAGACTACCCATTTTTCCTCATTTTGAAAAAGAGAGAATTCAATGCTTTCTGCATTCATGAAATGTTACAACACACTAGTGTCTCTTCAATGCATGTGACATGTCATCACGTATTCTTACTACTTATAAATACTAATATTTTAATTCATGTTGCGTACTGTATCAAGAGGTGACAAACACTCTGCAGTTAAGATGACTAGTCATCTTTTTCACATTTTAAATAGAGAATCCAATGCTTTCTGTATTCACGGATGTGACAACACGCTATTGTATCTTTAATGCATATGATATCTCATCACATATTTATATTCCTTATAAGTACTGATGTCTGAATTCATATAGTATGTTATAATCAATAGATCACAAACACTTATAGTTGACAATCCAGGATGAGATTATAGTTTGCATGACTAAAAAAAACTAAGGGTGTGTTTGATAGGATTCCGGGAAAAGGAATTCCGGAAAAACGTTTTCTTGGAAAATGGATTCCTACCTTTTCCTTGGATTGAGTTTTCCAGGAAAACTATGATTTTTGTGCTTTAAACGCTTGTACCTGGAAAACGTTTTCCTGGAAAAAAAAACCAATCAAACACCCAAAGCTGGAAAAAATGGCTGGAAAACTCGTTTTCCAGGAAAACTTTTTTGCAATCAAACACACCCTAAGTACTTACTTATTTCCTAGAAATGCAAATTCAAGAGGTTCTTAGAAGACGATCTGTAACTGGTATGATGCTACCGAGAAGTTGCAAATCGGAACTTATTAAACAATTAATTTTCCAAAAACCCATGGTACAATGAGGTTTGTTTTGATGTTGTTTAGGATTTCCCAAAATTTAGTCCTATGTATACTTCATAGTGCCGGTATTGTGATTTTTATAGCTCAAGCAGACACAGATAGTAGGCGCCCTGAGTAACGGCCTAATGCAACAATTTTTTTTAACAACCCCTAATTATTAATTAACTTGTAAAACTATTGCATATATAAACCTACAAATCCATATTAATATAAGCCGACAAGGCCACTTTTCTAACTTTTGGATTTTTTTTCATTTAATAGAATATAAAAAGTTCGTTCATATCACATGTTATAATATTATATTTTTACAATACTATATCATATAGGGAGGTTTTATCCCTACAAAAGGAAAAAAGAAGAAGAAAAGGAATGTATACGTGTCTCCGCTCATTCTGTATTCTCCTTGTTTTTCTCCTCTCCAATTTCTTTCATTTGTTCTTCAAAATTTGCATCAATCAAAATTTGCATGGAATCTAATAATCTATGAATTATTAAATGTATAATTTAAGTGCAACTCAACTATTATAATTTATGATATGAACATTTAACAATGAACCGACTGCCCATTGCTGAAGAAAGAAAAAAAATGAATTGCTGTTTCAATTGCCGTCTTGCCGAACAGCCGACTACGAGCACCAAAGGTAAAAATTCGAGAACAAGAAGAGAACTATCGTATGACATGTGATTTTTCAATCTTAGTATTGTGTATTGACAAATTAGCTTTGGAAAATAAAAAATAGAACCATAAACATACCTAACTTAATCCGTTGTTGAGCTTATCATATAATCCATCTTCAATGTTAGATCCCATTTTTCTTATATAGCTAGCTCATCTCTCGAATGTCAAGCTTTCCCTAGCCAATCTGTTCAACCTATTACATCTTTGTGTCGATATATTACCAATCAACCGCATAAGGATCCGTGAAAATAACTCAATGGATCACCTAGGGTGAATACTCTTGGGTCTAATGTGCATATTCTTCTCTCGAAACCTAAACATGTCGCTAATGCATATAATTGTTGATCATGCAATCACATGTACCAAGCTCAAAAGCGTTTACACAAGAGTTGAATAATCCAATGCAAATCATTTCCAACAGCTCAAATCAATCAACTAAACTAGATAAAGATTAATCAAAAAATCCCAACTTACAATAATTAGTTCATGCCTAGAAATCAAAGGGAATTATCCATTCA
Organism: Jasminum sambac; assembly: GCA_018223645.1. Classification (NCBI taxonomy): domain Eukaryota; kingdom Viridiplantae; phylum Streptophyta; class Magnoliopsida; order Lamiales; family Oleaceae; genus Jasminum; species Jasminum sambac. The sequence goes on from CP073640.1 coordinate 30,701,734, forward strand.
AATCATAAATACAAGCTAGGAATGGAGATACACTAACAAATATAGAAGAACTACCTTTTGTTGTTATAGTTGATTTCTCCACTTCCAAGCTTCGTCTCTTGATTTACTTGTCTTCTCCTCCAGGTCTTGAACCCAAAATAAGCCCTAAACTACTGCTAAACTAAGATACTACTAAAAGCTAAAACAAAGGAAAAGGAAAAAGGAAAAAAAGAAAAGAGAAGAGAAAAGAGAAGAAGAAAAGAGCAACCAAATAAAACCCTAAGCCAAAGAATGATGAGGATAATTAGGGTTTCAAAGGGTATAAAACAAGCCCTAGAAATCGTGCAAAGAAGTCCCCAAAAGGTGGTGAAGAAAAGGAGCTGAAAAAAGAGGCCAAAATGAATTTTTGCTCCTTCTGGTGCAATTTACGGCCACAAAAATATGATTTACGACCGTATATTATTTCTGTCCAATTTCTTAGCATGCGCAGGTTACAATATTTTGGCCATAACTTTTGATTTCGATGTCCAATTGAACTGATTAAAATTGCGCTGGAAACTACACTTGATGATCTACAACTCTCTAGTTTATTGTGTCCTCGAACTCAACTTGTATCATAATAAAAAATGCTCCTCTTTTTCTGACATCTTGCATTAGCCCCCAATCTTCGTTTGGCCATATCTTTTAATCCATAACTCGGGATTGAGATCGGTCAAAAGGTACAGACTCCACTTTCCGTGTTCTTCCATGTGAGCTCAAGAAACACAGCTCAAAAGATCTTCACAAATCGCACCCGAAGTCCTTCAACTTTGGAATTATTGCATTTTGGTCTTTTTTCTTCTTTTGGCCATGTTCTATGCGGAAATGTGCCTACAAGCATAAAAAATATACATAAATAAGTAGATATCCGCTCGATCTAATGATAAATCTATATATTAATAAAGAGAGGCAGATATTTGAATTTGTTTGGAGGGAATTTTCCCGCTCATAAAATTTCATTTACATTTGCTCTTTTTAACTTTTTGGAGATATTTAGAATTATTTATTTATTATTATTACTGTAGGTGGATAATAATAACTAGGTACTGATAATTAGCTGTCAAATACAACTAATTATTATTAGCTGTCCAAATACGTATCCACTAGCCTCCATTCACCACGCTAATTTCTCTCTCTCCCCACTCTCAAACACACACACTTACTCACTCGCTCCATTCACGCTGCTCATTCGTTATCACCGCCCTTCCCCAATCCTCTTGCGCTGTCTCCCAAATTCACAAATCTTGACCCTAATTTTGCGATCCGATCTGGTTTCTTCTTTTTTAATCGCAATTGCTTTCAAATTCACAAATCTTCGACCACTAATTTTGCGATCGATGCAGGTTTCCTTCTTTTGCAATCTCCCACGACTTTCAATCGATAGACACAAATCGATTATGCATATCTTCCATAATTACATTTCCTTATCGGATATGAGATTTATCGAATTTTTGCTCAAGTAGATCTCAATCTTGTATTTACCTTGTTACGAATTTCTTTCCCAAAGTTTCGCAAATATATATAGAATTTTCTTTTAACTATGGCAAAATTCCTACTACCCTAAGAATCCTTTCAATTGTCGGTTTCTAAAGGGATGTATCTATATATACGGCCAACGTGTTGGCGATTTTCTTTCATCCGCTATTCAACTCTTTTAGGTATTCGACCATTGTCGTCTGTCTGATATAGATTTCTTTCTTTATATTCTATCGTAGAATTGTACGGCTGAAATTTGTCCTGCTGTTTATGTGTAGTGATAAGAATTTACGCTACTACATCGTCCCGTAAAGGTTCCATAGAGGTAATTCCTTCCTTTACTTCTTGGGGTCTTATTAGATGTGTTATTATATAGATTGTTTCACTTCTACTTCAAAAATTGTGCCTCGTTGGGTTCATTAATGTGATATTGTAATGTTATTACTTGACTCATAATATTGTCTCATTGTAATATCTTTGTTTGGGTTTCATTCAACTTGAAAGATTTCCTATTTGGTCTCTACACACTGTTAATGTGCTACATACTAATTATTTTCCTCGCTTTGTGTTCTCGCCAAACTCACGTAGCCATAGTTAAACATCATAGTATTGATCAATCTTATTAGTGTTTGTTAATTTCGTTATACTTAAAGAATATCCCTATTTGGTCTTTGTCAACTGTTAATGTGCTGACTACTAATTATTTTCCTCTTTGTTTTCTCGGTCAGACATAGGTAACCATAGTTAAACATCATAATATTTGCAAAGACTATTGTTAATGTCCGTTGTTTACATGTTGAACTCTGTTATTCTAAGGCATGTTATATAACCCATTAAATGTCTTAATGTTATTATAATCTTTGTTTAATTAAGTTTATCTATTGGCCCTCTTGACCTTTGTTTTAATTCGACTTTAATCTTTGTTTAATTAAGCTCTGTTTAGTCGAACTTTAAGCTTTCTTTGATTTAGTTTGTACAGCCATTATAGTCAATCATGTTAGTAGCCTATTTTTGCTTTCCTCATGTCTTTGTGGGTATTAGTGTTTGTGTTGTTAACACAATTTTATTTTTATCATTGATTTTGCTAGATCGACACATGGCTCCTACCGCATCACTCAAGAAAGTCGATGGCCACTAGTGGATAAGAAAACCACCTTTTGGTACTAATCGTCTGGGTTGTGGTCTGCTACATTCCCAAGAGGGTGGTGAGGCCGCACTAGACTTTTTACATATGGTTCTCAAAGACGAGGCGTATATTTATTGGTTTTTCCTTTTCAAACTTCAAGCATTCTTCTTGGTTAGATGAATAGAATAACTAATATTTTGGTGAAGTTAATGTGACTCCCTGTTCATACTTTTGTCATTTTTTTTTGTTGGACAAATAATATAACTATTCTTTGCTAAAGTTAATGCTCGCAGATATTTAATGTTTAATTATTTTCATAGTGTGACCGAATTCAAGCTACTATTGAGGAGTCCTTGATCAAAGATTTCAACGACGACATCGAGGAGCATGGATTATACCTCATGAAGAATTTTCGCGTGGTGGTCAATAACGAGACTTATAAGCGGCGAAATCACCAGTATCGACTCTTCTTTCAGGGAGAACACATGATCCTTCTGAGAGCTTGCACCACTACTCAAAATCCCTATTGTCTCTATATAATTTCAAGAATGTGGATGATTGCTTGAGGTCCCTCAAAGTAATGTCAACCATTTGATTGGTACGCCGTTAAATTATTAGTATGTGTTTTTAATTGTTTTATTTCTAGAATTGTGTCGCTTATTTATAAATTAGTCATGGATCGATTTCATTGGCGCATATAATCCCGGGAAGGCTTTACAACAGCCAAAACAGGACAAGGCACTTCTACTTTCATTTCATTCAACTTATGAGACCTGCGTAAGGAATTCCGCTTTATACCAATTATTACTATTGTTGAAAGGTATTTTTATTGTTTTATTTTCACTCTTTCAACTATTTTTCCTAGGCAAAAACAAATTAAATGTGCACTTTGGGATCGTTATGGACGCCGCTAGAAGCACATTGGAGGGCTCGATTTAAAAAATTTAATGTGGTGATCTTGGCAAATGGTCCCGTATAGTACGTTGGGGTAAGCATCAATTTTATTATTTCCTTTTCAATTTGAAAATTTTCGGTCTTTATATTTGTTTGTTGTTGAATAGAATATTGACTTCACTCTAAAATGTACATTGTGCCCATGCAAGATGCTACCTCAGTTGTCACATCATATCATGTGTCGAAGTTATAATTGATGAACACATACACAAATTGAGGATTTTTACCTGCAATAATTCTCTCCTTTTTCATTTGTATTTTAGTTGGACCTTCATGGAAATATAATCTATTTTAACTATTTTACTTTGATATTTTCTTAGATATTTGGTCAGTAGAGAGTCTATCACATAGCGCCTCACTATCCCGTCATTCAAATCATCGCTATCCGTCAAATGTAACAATTGATCAGCTTTTTGGATGCAAAGAATGTAATTCACCACTTTTACAATAATTTCGCTATGATTAATACGCTTATCGATGTTTAATCATTTAATATTTGTTCATTTTCTGCAACGACATGTGCACTTAGGTAAGGGATTTTATTTCTACGGTAAAATCACTGATTCTTGTGGAAAAATGGTCTGGTATTACAAGGGTTGTCCCCGATCCCTACGTGCCAAGAAGGTTGATGCAATTGGAGATGAGTTTGTTTGCACTAAATGTGAAAATAGAGTTATGGACCCGTGAGCTAGGTACAAAATCAAATATGAAGTGGCTGATGGAAAAAGTAAGGCGTTTGTTGTTTTTTGGGATGAATTGTCACTGTCTTTTTGGCAAACTGTCGTAGAGTTTGTCAATGAGTTGGGTGAGGTAATTTCCTTTATTTTATTATTATGTATACGATAATTAATTTATCTATTTCTTAAAGTTGATTATAGTTTACTTTTTATTATCCATCGTAGTCGATGGGCTCCAAGCTCCTCCTAAGGAGATCGTAATTTGTTGGAAAAACTCTACCTCTTAGAGTTGTGGGTACACAACAAATGATGTAGGTGTAAGAACTTACAACATTAACACGAGTTGATGATGATCCACTATTGCAATGGAACAAGCCATCTCACCATTCTAGCAATGCGGAGGTAGTTATGAACTGAATTCTTTTTACTTTTTTTTAATCATGGAATTGAACATTTTGTTTGAGTACGGCAGCTTAAAACAAGATGTGTTCTTTCATTTATAGGAGACAATTCAGATGATGATTTGACATTGCTATCACGTAATACAACCTGAAGTTAACTCCAAAGAGGTGGCTTTTTATTTTGTTAATTATATAGACTTTGTTCCATGTTGCTCCATGAAATTGTCTCACTTACTATTTAGATAGCTTTATTATTATCTTTTTCATCATATTTTCTTAGTCCCAGTACTAATGTATGGTCTATTCAATAGTTTGAAACAATGTTAATCCAGTTGTTCACGCCTCTTTTTTTTCTTTTTTTGTGGTTTACGTGAACTTTGAAGTTGAGGATGAAGAGGTTCTTACACCTTCTTCCAAACGCCGTTTGACCATGATAACGCTGTTGATGAAGATGTTAGATACAACCCAAGGCTCCACCAATAAGAAGATGAAGGGTGTGAAAATTGAGAAGGATTAGGAGATTTGAAGATTGTTTCTTCGCTTTTTGGTTTATTGCACATTCTTTTAATTTGTTTCCACCTTTGATTTGCATTTCTTATTGGTTTTTTTCCTTGTGATTGTTGGATGTTTGGATTTATTATTAATTGGTTTGGATGTTGGAGTTCAAAGATTTTTTAGAGATTCTAGATATGGGTACAATGAACATCGTTTTTACAATTGTTGAATGGATATTAACCGCTTTATATATGGTAAGTCAATTATCATAATTGTGTTGGATGCTTTTTATTGGTTTTGGAATGGTGGCTCTTATGCGGTTTTATTCCATCTTCTCGAAGTTGACCAGACATTGGGCATTAGCATTACTAAAGTGGAGTCAATGGTATAGACATTGATTTCAAATTGCCCATTTTGACCACTTATTGCTATGGTGTTGTAGTGGAAAATTTTTGTTTATTCTGGCTAAATCATTGCCAATGCAAGCTCAACTTTATAAGGCTAAGGGAATTATCAAGATTGCTTTGAATACTATTAGCCTACTAATGTATTTTCCCTCTCCGTCTCCCTCCCATATCTTATACCTTTAGTATGATATATTTTTCATGCTATTATTTATTTTTCCTTACGATTGTTTAATTTGTATTCACATGAAAATATATGATGTTTCCCACCAATCAAGTTTTTTTCTTACATTTTCTCCTTCTCTATTTCTGCTTCTCCGCCTCAACATTTAATATAATTTTATTTTTTATCTATTATTTATCTTTTCCGCTTGATCATTTAATTTGTATGCTAAAATTATAATATGATTCCCACATATCAAGTTTCCTTTACTGCTTCCCCTAGGCCATTACTAACCTGGATGAGATTTGATCGCATGAAAAGTTTACACTTATATCACCGAGAATGTTACTAAGTCTTGAAAGGTTTATTTCCACTAAGGAAACAGAAACTCCAAGAGAGTATATCTCGAGGCATGGTTTCATAAAGAATTATGTCGTGCATCGAGAATTAAATGGATGCGTAAAAGGACAAGTGAACAAACCGGCTCTTTTTTGTGAAAACTCTATGATGACTTGTAGTATCATTTATTTGCTAATGTGTGGAGAAATCACCAATATTGGAAGATTTATTTCCCATACTAATTTGTGTAAACGCTTGACAAACTATATAGACATGATCGGTATCTCGCCCATATCGTAATGTACCTTAATTAAATATTTCATGTAAATATTATGTTATTATAATGAAACCGGATTAATACAAATATGGAGAAATATATCCGTACTAAAAATAAGTGATTTAGCATTTAATGAGTCCTCCTCATACTTGTATTCTTTTGACTAGATTTACCTTTATTCATAGGAAGCGATATATTCTTCTTCCCTCAAATTGCCGTGGTCATCTTCTATATTCAATTACAATCGTTTTGCTTGGAGTTTCGAGGAAGTGTTTCACTGCAGCGTTGTCTTTGCTACTTGAGGTGTGCAACTGTCACCATTACCAGTCAATAGAAACAACCGAGGTGTTGTGTCTTATGCTTCTCCTCCGTGACATTACAATTTTGTTGTAATAGACACTATATAAGCTTCTATCCGCAAATACAAGTCGGAATAAATATGCCATGGAATAAGCCGAATAAACCGGAATAAATATGCCATGTTCTATTCATGTGTTTATGAGTACCGAGTTCTATGCGAGGATGAATCTTAAATAATCGTGATAAGATTTTCTATTAGTTCTTCTTATCTCATGAGAATTGAATTTAATCAAGAAGGTGTAATCTAATTATGGGGAATATATTTTAGATTAGTGCATTTCATTAAGCATTAGAGGCAAAACAATCGACAAAACCAAGTTCTAAGAGATATGATGTTACATGAGTAGCTTTGAATGGAATCTAGAGATACACAAATATTGTCTACACTTACGAATCTTTAATGGATTGCTTCTACAAAAGATTTAAATTGTCCCAAGATAATATGTTATCTTATTAGATTAGTATTGGAATCGATGGCAAGCGTCTGCAATTATCCTTTGAAATTTTCCTCAAATTCATGATTTTGAAGCTACCATCGACTAATCTTGAGAAACATCAGATCTTTAATCGAGCATATATATGTTTGGTCATCTCTATTCATATAAATTCCATGTGAAAATAAATCACATATTTTGCATTCGAAATGTCGACTTTCATCATCTACGCTATTTTTGTTACATATAGATTTTTCTAACAACTCAATAGTCTTGAGGTATGTGTTTTATTGTCCATGATGTGAAGGCGTTGTTGAGTCGTTGTACATTCTTTTTGTATTAGAATATCAGGAAGCCAAAAAAGGCCGTTGTTTTACATTGTGATGAGGAAGCAAACAAAATCAGGCAATAATTCAATGAAGGAACAAAGACTTGTCGATGAAAATGGTATTAGATTTATCCGATTGTGTTTCCCTGTTGTTTAATTTTATCGCCACTGTTCATTCAATTATCGGTATTGAATTTATTTCAACAGCTACAATTGGGATTCAGCCAAAAAGATCACGTCATGTCGATAAAGATAGTTTGTCAAACTTGACTCCATCGGCTGGTTTATTTGATGGATTATCCTCTACAAAGCAATCTACGGCCGTTAACAGATATTAGTAATGGTATGAGTTTTCTAGAAGAATAAAATTACTAATGTTGTTGGTGTTCTTTAGGAAAATAAAAATAAAAAAATACTTACGCATTTTAGAGGATAATTGCGCTGAATCGCTAAATATCACCCCAATGAGTATGATGTTTGTGTTATTGCAATTATCCGCCATTTTTTTTTCGGGTGCTAAAAGGTATATTTAGCCTATCAGACAAAACTGAACAACAAGCAAATCATCATTTTTTGTTTACTTTCTCGATTTAGTATGAGATTCATTTGGATGAACTGATCGATGTTATAATATTCATAGCTACAAGTGCGACGCAGCCGAATCAAGTGCGTATATATCGAGATAACAACTTTCCTCATGTGAATCAAATAAGTGGTTTATTTGATAGCCTCTCGTCTTTCAGCAGGACAAAAGCATTAACGGACATTAACAATGGTAACTTTTTTTAAAAATAAATTTTCTACTTATTGGTATTGGAATGATAAAATAAGAATTATTTTAATTTCTTTAATTATTATTGTAGTTCATGTTGTTATTAATGGCTTTTTTTATGTTCTTCTTAATGCAAATTGTCAAACTAAATGAAAATTTGGGCAGGTAGATTTTCTTCATTCAACACCACGCTGTTCAACACTATATGGCACAAGCAAAAACAAAGTGGTCACCAAACTTACGAGAATTACTGCAATATCATCTGTAAGTTTTTTATTTTCAAATGAGGTTTTTTTTTTTTTTGGATTTATCATACAAATTCCTTTTTTTGTTTAGTGGAAAGGAATCATTTAGTGCATTACAAAGGAATTCCATATAGTTTACTAATTTTGGGATTTGTTCGCTTAATAAATCACCTATTCTTTAAATATCACCACAAATAAAAGATCTTTGTGACATTGTAAGTTTTGGCATTATTTTTGTTTGCTAAAAATATATTTAACATATTAGGAAAAACTAAACAAAAAGTATATCTTCATTTTGTAGATTACGTTAACAACTTAATATTAGATATATTTGTGAACTAATGTATGTTATAATAATATTCGTAGTTGTAAGTGCGACTAGAATCAAGTCTCGTATATCCTGGAGAAGACAACTCTAATATAAACTCAAATAAATGGTTTATTTGATAGCATCTCATCTTTCAATGGGGAGGAAGCATTAACGAACATTAATAATGGTATGTTTGTTATTATTATTTTTATAAATTATCTACTTATTAGTGATGTATGAATAAAATAAGAGTTTTTAATATTCTTTAACTATTGCAGATGGTATTACTAATGGATTTTTTATTCTTTTCAACACATTTATCAACCAAATGAACATTCTCGCCAAAGATTTTCTTCATTCCATACCCACTATTTCATTCAATCAGAATGGCACAACCAAAAGCAAAGTGGTTAACCAAACTTATGGGGATCTTGCAAGTCTTTGTCTGTGAGTTTTTTTAATATGGTACCTTTTTCCTTTTACTTTTTTTAGTGTACCATTGAGAAATTCTATACCGCTTAGTAAGTTTAGACATTTGATCCTTTAACAAATAATCATTCCTTTGAAATTTATAGTTATTATTATTATTATTATTATTTTGGTTCATTTAATGTATGTGTGGTGTATAGAAAACAATGAAGATGACTACCAATTTAAGACAAAAACTACATGTAAAATAGGAATAATGGACATTTATGGTGTGACCTTTTAATAAATAAGTTATCTCTATATTGGCACTGCATTTCCTAAATATAGATCATTATATATTTTTTTGATTGTTTCAAGGTTGATTTTACTAATTTTTAATGTTATTTTGTCACCAATAGATCAGTCAAGGTTTCGAAAGAATTGCTGGGTTCGACAGTCGCGTTGTTCTAGCAAATCTAAGAAGTGGAATGAAAGTTGTTAACCAATAGGATCAGAATTCCCAAAGTAATGCTACTAATGGTATGCATTTCTCTAAAAGGAAAATTACGATTATGTTGTTGTTCTTTTTGAAAAAATTAAATTGCTTACAAATTTCATTAATAACAAATAATTCATGAATGTCATGAAATATGGTATAATAATTGTGTATGTGCTTTTTTGGGTGGTATCATTGTGCCGCTTTGACTTATATATTTTATGTTATTAGGTGTGGCGTTCCACATCCGAAAAGAAAGCACGCATTTGGAGGAGAAAATAGTGCGATAAGATAAGAATGAGTCGATGATCGAGTGCACACTCCCTATCGCTGACCATAAATGCTGTCGATGTTCAAACAATGTTTGGCTACCTCTGGTGAAAGAGATGGTGTTGGACCAAGTAATGTGCAGTACCATCAATGGACGATTCTAATAATAATGTAAGTGTTAAAATTAATTATAAGAACTTTGACTTTTATCTGCTGATTGTTTTATGCTTTTTGGTTATTATTGTCTCTTACTATATTATTATTATTATTATTATTATTATTATTATTATTATTATTATTTTTGTGAGAGGGGGTAGGGATGATTATTTAATTATTATAATTGAAATTGATTTTACTAATTGATTTTTATGTTATTTATGTCGACCATCAATTCAAGTCAATGTTCACACAATTATAGAGTGCAACTACCATGAGAGAGATATTGTTGGACCTAGCAATATGCATAGTGGCAAGGATCGACACTATCCTAATAATAATATGGTAAGTTGTAAAAATGAATTATGGCAACTCGTAACATATCAGATCTTAAATTCAACGATCTTGTGTTATTTGCTATTTTGTGATAAAGTCATGTTGTATTAGCGTAACTTTTACTAAATTTATTTGTTTTAATATTTAGTTAGTGCGCTGAAATTGTTGTTGAATTGTCCGAGATGAAATGGACTAGACGAGCTCGAAACGGTATGTAAGAGTATTAAATTAAATATTATTTTCAGTCGTGGTTATATTTACATTGGTTTTAAGAGGAGAATTTTGGGTATATTGCGGATGACATTGAGTGTGATGAGATCTCAAAAGCTAGTAATTATTATCTTTGTTGTAGCATTTGTCCCTTTGTGCATACGATGTAATCGTGAGCTAACAATAGTTATATACAATGCGCTTTATGATGATATTGGAGATCTACCCATTCGTGAACATTGCGGAGCAATTTTTTGAAAAAAAAACAAGCACCTATCTAGGAAGAGATTTCCCAAAGTTCTCGATGTGTTGTAATCAGAAATGTAGTGCTTCCATCAATAAGGCGACCCGCATAAGTATTAGAAGATTTGATTTTTGATTCGATGATAGGAGCAAAGCATTTTGTTGACAACATTCGTCAGACAATTCGATGTTTTCATTCACTGATGGGTGGAAAGATAGATAAGGAGATAAATAGAGGTAGAACGCCTCCGAAATATTAGTTGAATGGTCAAACCACCACAACATTGGATCTTTGCTTCCCAGGGACGCACCAACCAAAGTTCTTGCAAATGTACATACAAGACCTCACAATGAAATCGCGGAACCTAATGGAAGCCGTCAGGTATGTTTGGATTAAGCATACTAAAATAACACTAAAGTATGTATATTTATAGTCGGCTTTCACTCTATGCAATCCTTGCCCTGCTTATGACACTCTATTATCATTGTGCTCCTGTAATAGGTCCGAAGGTATCCAAAACTTGCATCTTTGCGATTGTATTTGATTTGGAAGGAAATGCTTGATGAACATAACGTGTTTGCGGTCATTAGATGGCGAGAGATATGTTGCACCGGTGATGCGGTTTGATGTTAGGATCGGCTCATTGGAAAAAGGATAGGAGATGGAAGGCAATACAACCTCCTTGACAGACGGTCAGAAGATTGATAAGTGGGTGACTTTGACTTTGATCGGCTTGATGATGTCATTGTTGAGACGATAGGGGACTATTGGAAGAATGAATCAACTAAATCCATCCTTCCTAGGTTTGCAATATCCTCTATTATTCCCTTTGGACAAGATGGTTGGCGAGAGGATGTGATGCTTACTCAGCCGTCAATCGCTCCAACGGCGTAAAGCATGTCACGTTAGGGAGTTCTTTGCGATAGGCTACAAGAGAGGGCTAATGAGTCGTCCTATCTTCTGCGATCTAGAGATTGTTCCAGCACAATTCTGGTCGATGGTTACATCGATGATTGAGACAAACGCGCATGACCTATATCAGACACATCAACCGAGTTGAGATCCGAAAGGTTGTATTGTGGCTTGCAAGATGTCATGCGGTCGTGGGAGAGAGAAACCGCTAGGTTGGGAAAGCTTGTGGTCTTGCCGAGTAGTTATATGGGGAGTCCGTAATATGATTGCATTTTATCAGATGCTATGGCGATATGTCGATGGGTTGGATACCCGAACTATTCATCACTTTACGTGCAATCCGGCGGCCGAGATCACACGTTTAGGAAAGAGAGGATCTCCAACCTCATGATCAGCCAGATATTATCTGCAGATCTTTAAGATCAAGTCGGATAATTTAATTAATGACATAAAGAAGAAACACATCTTTGGAGAGCCCAAAGCTGGTAACATATTATTTTGTTATTTTATTTTTCAATTAAATAATGTCATTGTCTGTGTGGAAACAAAACATTTTATTCATTTTTGAGTTTATGTCTCTTGTAGTGTTTGTAACAATTGGCAATTTGGTGTTATGTAGTTATATATACCGTGGAATTTCAAAAAGCGTGGGTTACCACATGCACACATCTTGGTCTTTATGGGGCAGAGGGACAACAAAGCCAGACACATTGATAGGATAATATCCACGAGATTCCGGACATAAAGAGTCACCTCAATACTATAACCATGTCAAGGACCTCATGGTGCACGGTCCGTGGGGAATGCAAACAAAAGATCTCCATGTATGGATAAAGGTCGGTGCACAAAGCACTTCCAAAGAAGTTTTTAATTGCACAAGCATTGATAAGAGTGGCTACGCTATATATAGGCGTGAGAAATGATGGTAATATCATGGACAAAGCGAGGATTGTTCTTGACAATAGATTTGTAATACCGCACAATCCATGCTTGCTTCCGAGGTATCGGCTATATTAATGTTGAGTGGTGTAACTGCATCGGTGCAATAAAGCATCTGCTCAAGTATATAACTAAGGCCACGATCGACATCAATTCTGCAAAGGTCACGATTCAACTTCCAACGAATCCGCTTGATGAGATTAGTTCTATTACGATTGTCGCTACATCTGCTGTGAGGTCAGCATGGAGAACTTTAGCTTCAAAATCCACTCATGCAGATGTCCCGTCGAGCGTCTCGGCTTTATCTCCCGTGAGAACATAACGTTGTGTATTCAAATGATGAGGCTCGGAGATGTCACCAGGAAATCCTCATTAAAGAGAGCAAGTTTATTGCATGGATGAATGCAAACAAAGATATACCCCAAGCTAGAGAATTGCTTTATGCAGAATTCCCTTCGAAATTTGTTTGGAACCAGAAGAAGCGTCGGTGGGATCTTAGGAAGAGTGGACATGCTATTGGAAGATTATATTTTGCTCGGCCAGGGACGGGAGAAAGGTATTGTGCATTTGTACTTTCAATTGTTGAAACATGATCTTGCATTTTGTTAGATGCCTTGGGTAGTATCACTTTTTGTGTTATGTCATTCATTTATCAGGACAATTTTATTATTACGATGGATTCTCATTGCTACGCAACTGGTAATATATTTTTTGTCGATTATCCTTTTTATTAATTCTTCTAGGTACTATCTACGTATGTTGCTAAATCATGTGCGTGGTCCAACGTGTTATGAAGATATAAGAGCGGTTGATGGAAGAATATACAAGATTTCAAGGAAGCATGCTATGCTCTGGTCTTCTAGATGATGACAAAGAGTATATGGATGGACTTATTGAAGTAGTCGCTGGGCTTCAAGTTTCTTTGCGAAATCTTTTTGTTACGCTGCTCGTCTCTGACTGCTTGGATAGACCGGAAGCCTTGTGGGAGAAGTGCTGGCAATATTTGTCCAAAGATATCGAACACAATCACCAGAGGGCTTTACACAACCCAGGTATCGTTGTTCAAAATGATACCCCTTTTACTTCATCGTATTTGCATGCTTTGATACTTTGTCGCATTTTTCCATGCATCCAAGAATTGTATAAACTTTATTACGAGTTCTGACTCACGCATCGGATCGAAACTATGCCTTGGTTGAGATTGAAAAGTTGCTACGCCAACGTGGGAAAAGTCTTCGGGAATATGATTCAATCCCTTTTCCTGATGGTTCTTATTTCGCTGCCCCAGACAACATTTTAATACATGATGAATTAGACTATGATAGTGGATGCTTTAGGTGAGGAACATGCGAGGTTGTTGTCCGATCCGACCGAGCGAGAAGGTGTTTACGACATTGTGAATGCCGTGTATGGTGATAATGGTGAGTTTTCTTCTTGTCACGGACATGGTGGCATCGGGAAAACTTTTTCTATGGAGGACTCTTCTGCGTGCAATAAGGTCTCGAGGAGAAATAGTCCTTAATGTGGCATCCAAAGGCAATAGCTTCACTCCTTCTTCCAGGGGAAGGACCGCCCATTCTCGGTTTTCAATCCCCATAACGTGGATGAAGATTCAACGTGCAACATCAAAGCGGGAAGTCACTTATGGAGCTTTATTGAGAGGCGGCTTGATAATCCGGGATGAACAACGATGATGAATAAGCAACTTGTTTGAGGCATTGGATACGCACACATGAGATCTCGCCAGTTAACGAGTCTTGGCTTGCCGCTGGTGGCAAGACTATTGTATTTGGAGAGAGACTTTGGCAGGTGATTCTACCATACCTAAAGGAACCAGGCAGATATTGTAAATGCCTCTCAATTCTTCGTCTCTATGGCACCATTGCAAAGTATTGAGACTAACGAGAAACATGAGGCTTTGCAATCTTCCCGCGGATGAACACACCGATGAATCGAGAAAGTTCTCTAATGGATTTTGAGCATTGGAGATGGAGAGAGATTGGTGGGCCAAATGATGGTGAGGCTACCATTGAGATACGACGACCTTCGTGCATGGTTATATTGATTCGGTGAAAGCCATAGTTGATAGCAGCACTTATCCCAATTTCTTGCATGATGGGAGCTTGCTCTTACTTGAATGGAAAGGCTATGCTTGCTCAAACTTGAAGATGTTGGAATGGTGAACGATTACATGGTTGACATGAATCAATCGAGTTGAGACATATTACGCTCGATTCTCGTGGTAGAACTGATGGCTCGGGATGGTGACTTGCTTAGTGAGATCCACACTCACGAAGTTCTTGAATGGGATTTAGGTTCGAGTGCCGAGTCATGTTTTGAAGTTGAAGGTTGGTGTCCCTATCATGTTGATGCGCGTATTGATCATTCAAAGGTTTGTGTAATGGTACGATCTTATAGTTCTGTGCTTGAAATCATGTTATAGAGGCCAAGATTCTGCAGCGAATGTCGGGAAGGATTATTTAATTCCCAGATTGAGTCTAACCCCATCCGATATAAGATTACCATTCACATTTGAGAGAAGACAATTTCCTCGATGGTTTGCTCTGATGACTATCAATAAGAGTCGAGGGATGACGCCAAGAATGTTGGGGGTGTATTTGAGAGGCCAGTCTTCACCCACTGGTAATTGACTTTTATGTTGGTTCTAGGGTTACTAATAGGAAGGGATTGAGGTTTGTAATTTGTGATGACAAAGTGGGCGCTAGACAAATATGACCACAAACGCCGTGGTACAAAGAGGTTTCACAATCTATAGTATTGTGTGTATGCAGAATCACACGAGGTATGTTTTCTATTTGTCAAATTTTTTAATCATCTTTTCTATTTGTGTTTGTTGGTATAAATAGTAAGATATCGTATAGATAGTTATAGGATTAGTTGCCTTCATTCAATCCCAATTTGATATAATCATTTGAGGGGTGTATAGTAGTTTGCAATGTAGCTCATATTCGTTATTCTATACAAAATATCAAAAGTGTTTTTGTTTTTCGATTTAGAGATTTTTTCTTATGTGTGATCTATTATATTTTAAGAGAACTATAGATTGCTTTTGTAGTTTTCAATATTGATGAGATTTTGTCTTGCGGCTCTTATTGTAGGTTGCTACGGTACTAATCACTCATCCATTTGTTCTGTTCAGACAATAAGGCAATCGTGGAAATACCACAATATGTTTTCCATTGTGCATTTAGGATTGATGTGTTTATGGATGTTATACTACGCATGTTATCGTTGTCCAATTTAATTTGGAGGATAATTGCTCAATGTTATTATGGTTGGATATGAAACTGATATTAGGTTGTTGACAGGGATTCTAATATTTTTGCATCATCGTGTTGGTTGTTACAACAATGTGTATATCTAAATGTTGGAATTGATCAAAATACAAACGAAACTCTGTTGAAAATTTTTAAACAATGGGAACGCGCTTTACATAAGTCATGTAATACGCCGGGATTGTATACATATTTTTTTTGTAATTGTTCAATTTACCTTAAGTTTGTGAGGATTATTATATTAATGTACTCTGCTTCCCGTGCAACGCACGGGTGTTACTGCTAGTTAATTCTTTAAAGATATAAATAAGTATGCATAGCGCACACTTATCAGATGCCAATTTGCAATACGGCTCTCATAATCGATGTCGGCCCACCGTGGGTGGTTGCTACCGACTTAGGATATCAACACAACAAACGAAAAATCAAATTTACAATTTGAGATTTGTAGAGTCAAAACAATAGGGATGCACACCATGCAGTTGTTTTGAGTTATGCTCAGATCCTTCAATTTTTCTTTGTTTTTAATTTAATAAATATACTGTTTTTCGGTTGGCCCAAATGCGTCCCTGGGCGCCTGAGGCAAATGCCTTAATAGCCTTAAAACAAGGACCATCTTTGATACTTCAAGTAATGCAAAGTCATGATGGGCATCTCATTTACAAATGAGATGATATAGGCAGACTTAATTTGTCTGCTTTCCAAAAGATCACAATAGCGATGAGGATTTTGGCATACAGAGTTGCAGTGTACATCACTGGCAAACATGCTAAAATAGAGAAATCTGCCATAAATCTATTCGAGCTATTATGGAAATACTACACAATATCTCCAAGCACCAAATGAGAAAGATGTAGAAAGATATCTTCATATTGGCCAGCAATGTAGATTTTCAAGAATGTTGGGTAGCCTAGAATCTATGCATTAGAAGTGGAAAAATTGTGCCCATGACTTCGACAGGACAATACACAAGCCGTAGTAGAACATATACAATAATTCTTCAGCTTGTGGTCGATTACGATCTTCAGTTATGGCATGGTCACTTTTTATTGCTGGGATCTAATAGCGATATAAACATGTTGGAATCCTCCTATCTATTTTACAATATCACCAACGATATAGTTCTTCCTGGAAAATTACTCCATGTCAAAAAAGAATACAATATGGGATGCTATTGAGTGATAGTATGTACCTATAGTGGTCAACTCTTGTACAAACGACCCATGATCCCATAATTGTGAAGAAAAAATATTTTTGCAATGAAATAAATAAAAAAGTTTCAAAAAAGGCATGGAGCACACGTCCAAAATACTTCAGTTACGGTTTACGATAATCAATTGTCCAACCCAGAGGTGGAAGAAGAATGTTTTGCATGACATAATGACAGCAAAGAATATCATGCACGACATGACTACATAGGATGAATGAGATATTACTACAATATTTTGGACTTAGGTGGATGCGACAACTACAACAGTTGAAGGTGCATTTGATGAAAGTCAACACTCTGAAGAGTTTGTTGCTCGACACCGATAATTTAAGGATAAGATACTCATATCACATTAACAAATGCATGATCAAAATTTTGTGGGAGAAGTATAGGAAATCCAAAATTTAAATTATGTATCATTGTTCTGCTTTTGTTGTTGCGTATTTTATTTAATGCGTCTTTGAAAATTTTGTGTTACTAGCATTTTCCCCCCACGATCCATGGTAGACTTACTATCTTTGATGGTAATTCTAGTCACCCTGAGGGGCGAATCCAGGAATCTATCCCAGCTAGGGCGGTCGTTGACTGTCAACTGCCGTTGACTTGTCAGAATTAGTTGAGAACAAAAAATTTCGTAAGAAGTTCACCAAAAATAATAATTTTTCAAAGAATGATATATATATTTTTGAAGTCTTTTTCGTTCATCGATAGAGTAATGTCAAAATTACATGTAGTAATATATTATATTTTAATTTAAATTCATGTTTGTGACACCGTTAACATATTCTATTATATAATATAATCGAAAATATACATAGCTGTTAAAAAATGAAAACAGAATATACATACAGTTCAAAGATGAGTCTATATTTAATTAAAATTTCATATGTTAAATTATTAGTTATTTTTCATAATGTTGCCAAGTTTAAAAAGAAATAAATTACTAATAACTTCTTAAATAAACACATTTGACAAAAACCACGAAAATAAAGGATTTAGTACTATATATAATTTATAAGAGGACTTCAGTGTTTATTATTTAAGATTAATTAAGAAGAAAAAAAAATTGGAAGAAATAGTGTATAGATATGTGTGGTATATGTCTTTGTGGGGTCAATACTAAGTACAATCAAATGCTAATTAAGAGAAACTGAATAACTTATTGCTCGGCGGGAACTTTACATTGCAAATTGCAAACTAACAAGAGGGAAATAGCCAATCGTAGTGTCGAGACTTCTTAGGCCTTTGACTTCACGACTTTCTTTTTCTTTTTTTGACCAATTGACTTCATGACTCATTGACTTGAATTTGGGTCATTGGGTGTTGGGTCTATTGGGATAGAATGGGTGTGGGTAATGGGCCATCATAATATGGTATTGGTTTCAAAATTGGATTTAAGTGGCCCAATTCAAATCGAAATTAGTTCTTATGCTATATCAGCTCAAGAGCTTTCTCCTGGGACCTTGCAACTGCAAAAATTTTAATTTAAAATTTCCAAAATGGCAGCGGGCATTAAAAATATTTCAATATTTCTAGATTTCTTGTTAGATCATGCAATTTTTTATCTTTCTTTTTTCTTTAGGTAAAAAGGTCATGCGGTCTTAATCTAATTGAAAAATAAAATTAGCTAGAGGCTTAGTGGAATTAGCAATTGTATTTTCAATAAATGTTTTTATTAAGTGAGTGCCTTACACAGTACATATTCAATGGGGCATAATGGCATGGAGTTGAGTATGTATCCAATATGGATACTATATCACTTCTATGGTTGACAGTGGAAAATCAAGTGAAAATCAAGGTAAACTCATCTTACAACAAACAATTAACTCAAATAACATGACATTTAGCTCAACGATTACAATATGTGCAAATGAGGGAACTGGGAGTTGAAATATTCATTTGCTAGCTTTTGCTATGTTTAGAGTTTGAGATACTATGGTAGGTTTAACTGACTTGCCTTCAATGGGATGTTATAGATAGGTGCTATGTAGTCTTTATTGTTTTGACCCGAAATTGAATTAAATTCATATTTTCATCAATGTGGTTCTTTATTATACTTTACTTTGACGTGATATATGGATCTGTTTCTTCTTCCAACAAAGAAAGCATTTGATGGAGATGGTAATTTAAAGCAAGGAATTTTTGATCAACAAAGTTGGGCATGGTATGCCGTCTTAAAAAAAATTCATTCGTTTGTAAATTGAATTATAAAGTCTTTTCATCCCTCTATTTCTCTCTCTCTACACTTTTCAAGTTGTAAACCATTGCAATTGTTTTACTATTTTGCAAATTTGCATGGCAACAACTATGTCTTTAAGAAGTTTTCAAGCTCAGGTAAAGTTACAGGGCTTATTGTGCTATATAGATACAGAAGATTAGTGATCATACAGTCCATTTACATCTTCATGTAAAGCTACTTCTATTGTATGTCGAAGCACAAAAATCAAGCTTAGATTCATCTTGCAATAAAAAATGAGCTAAAGCCTAAGTAACATGGTACTTGCCTCAATTTTAACTAAATTAAAAATAGAAGTGGTTCTAAGATAATTACAATTAGATATCATATAGAATTACCATGTTTGATAGTTAACTATAACAAAGCATCTGAAGCCCGCTCTCCAGTTGACACTTGATGGTAGAGCACTTATCCATATTCACCAAATCATTCATAACTATTGATTCTTAACACCTGATAGTAGACCACTTATCCATATTCACCAAATCATTCACAAATGTTGCTTCTCTCCTTGGATTGATTTATAATCCAAACGACTAATGCTTTTGCGATGAAAATAACATTAACTCTGGGCGTCAAAATATAATCCTAATTAAACATCATTAACTTTGGCAAAGTTTAAAAAAAAAGAGTCCACCTATTTCTTAGTCTTCATCTTCATACCCTTTTACGAATACATGCCTCCTCCCTAAGTGTAAATCACAGTTCGAATATGAAAAAGAGAGATTGGATATTGAAAAAATATTTATTGATTTCTAGATCAAATAAGATTAAGATTGAGAATGGGTAGTTGGGATTCTATTGCTTCTGGATTGTTAGTTGATCGAACAAGCAGATTCGGGCAGATATTAGGAATACAATTTTTTTAATAAAGTACTAATCGCTCAATTGGGTTCCAAAATTGATTTTTTTTACTGAAGATATCCCTTAATTTAAGAATTAGACAATTAACAGTATATAGTAACGCTTCACGAATTGTGTGCTTAGCTAATATTTGACAGTCCTTAATTAAATATTAAAAAAGGAAAGATCGTAATTGTTTTTACTCTGCACCAAAAAATACCATTTCATTTATAATGTTTAAATTCATGCATAACTAAATATCCAAAAATTAAAAGTATATAAAAAGTTTGTTTCCAAAATTACAAAAGAAAAAAAATTCTAAAGAGACGTGCTGTATTGGCACTACCAATATGGCACTTCAAATTTTATTAATAGTTATATTTCTCAATGTCTAGGAAAGAAATATAATTTCATCAAATTTGTGCAGTTAATTATGATTAAACATCTACATATAAAGAAAAATAGGGAATTTTCCTCCTTTTTTTAATTCCAGAAATTAGTTTTTCCCACCAATTTTGCTTTTCTTATGTATGATTTGTTTACTTTTAATTTAGCCTAAAAACATTATAATAACAACCTAATGAAATTCCAAATTGTATGTTGTATGCGTTTACCATATTCTTTCCTTATTTCTACTGTATCTTCATGTGCCTCACCTTCTTCTTTCCTTATTTCTTCCACCGCATCTTCTCCTTATCTCTTCCTCACTGGCTCTTTGTTTGATAGGCTCTATTGATCTTACGGCTATTATCGAATCTCTGTGATCAACTTCCATAGTCCCCTTCGATTTTTATGTTCCCCAATTTTGTAGGATACGATTTTCCTTAATTGGCGAGGATGTCTATATGGCAATGACATCCTCTTGTAGTAGAATTCCACACATCAACACACAATTTATGATTCGTGATTTGGTGATTGTTCTTTCCTTATCGTTTCTTGGTTTGTAATCTGAATTGATTTACCCTAATTTTGCAGGGTTACCTAAATGGTGAGGACACTTCCTTCTATTCAAATTCTTTCATCCGTGCATATATATTTGACATACCACTTCAATAATTTCCCTATCACTTTGTTAAGGTAATTCTGACATTAGTGTTGTTCTCATAATCCTTTTTTGGTTTACTCTAATTGTTGTTCGTCATGCTAATCGATCATGTTTTTTACTACAACCTAAATCGAATAAAGCTTGCATTTATTCACTAAGTTCTCACTTCACTGTTGCTATTAGTTATACCATCGTTCAGGTACTTTCTCATCGTGAAGTCTCTGTCTTTTTCAATTTTCTATCATCATTTAATTTTAACTATCGAAGTTGCTCTCTTTTTTTTTTGTTTCAAATGTAAACTCTCCGATAAGCTCCTCACTGCAATTTCCTGCTATGAAATTTATATGGTAGTCCCTCAATCACTTTATTATTCGAAATGTCTCTTCATGTCAATTCATGTTGGTGTGTGATCTAATTCTTTCATATTCTATTTTATGGATTATTTTACTCAGATTTGAATATGCATACTTCTCTTTTTGTTTGATTATTTACCTAATTTCATATTTTTATTTAGAGATTTTTGAATGTTTGATGTTCACGTCGATCGTTTTAATGTATGGGTTTGTAGTGTTGATTCGTTTGCTAAACTTAAGGTTGTATTGAGAAATATTTCTCATACAAAATTATGGATTGGAGTTTTGCTAGAGGAATTATAGAAAAAAGAAATGGGAAATTCTTTATTGGGCATTTGGAATTCTAGTAGGTTCGGGCCGCAATTGGCACGACCAACATGGGAAGCATGGTTTTTGTGAGAATTTATAGCCGATGATCGGGGTTTACTGAGGTTTTCCTTCTGTGTAATTACTTACATTTGATTTTCAAGTTTGAACTCAAATTGAGACAGCCTTTAGTTGTTGATAGATATGGAATAGTCCAGTAAGGCAAACAACAAACCTCGCTTTTAGTAGGTATACCCTTGCCATCTTCTTTGATAGGTTGAAGTTGATGTATCGGTTTTCTATTTGAATAATTATTCAATATGTGGGGCCACACATATGTTTTAAATGTGCCCTAGCTATCTTAAAGTTTAGCAAACATTGAAAGTTATCAATAAAGTTTAGTTTGGCTCATTGGGTATCAAAATGGTCATGGAATTAATGTGTAGAGACTAGTTCGTATTACTAAATTGATAAGAGGCCAATTTAGAAATATTAATAAGTAGCTGTAGCCCTAGCAACTATCTATTTAAAGGGGTCATTGTCCCCAATTATGCATGTGTTTTATTTTCTCTGCATCCCCATCAACATAGAAAAAATCGCATGGAACTACACATCAATTGGTAAATTATAACCCGTTGTTTTCAGATCTCAATCAAATTATGGAATCAGGTATGCTTTTGCTTTTGTGTTGTTCTTCTCTCTTTGAATCAAGATGGGTATTCAGTAATTAAGTTTAGATTTAAACTATCATGAGAAGTCTTAGTCTCTAGATGTGTTCAAAACTTTTAAAACCGAAGTTGAGAATCAGGTCAACAAAAGGATTAAGAATGTTAGATCTAGCCGTGGAAATGAGTACTATGGTAGATATGACGGTTCAGGTGAACAACGTCCAAGGCCATTTGCTAAATTCCTAAAAGAATGTGGAATTGTCCCACAGTGTACTATGCCAGGATCTCCTAGCATGAATGGTGTGGCTTAGAGACGAAACAGAACTCTTAAAGATATGGTAAGGACTATGATTAGTCATTCCACCTTACCAGAATCACTATGGAGAGAAGCACTAAAGACTGTAGCTTATATTCTTAATAGAGTACTGACTAAAGCAACTGTTAAGCCCCCGTTATGGAACTTATTTTAAAGATTTTTCCACTTTTTTCAACTTTTTTATACATTCTTTCTTTTTTCTAAATCAATCACATCCACATATCTCATCACATCCACAAATCTCCACCACTCAACTCCACTCATTCTCTCTCCTCTTTTACATTAAAAACCATTAAAATTCATTATAAATGATTCTCTAACATGGGCTAAAATCACCTTATGAGCTTTGGGTAGGCAAGAAGCCTAGTTTAAAGCATTTTAACTTTTGGGGATGTCCAACTTAGGCGAGATCTTACAGGCCACATGAAAATAAATTGGACTCTAGAACAATTAGCAGCTACTTTATTGGTTATTCTGAGCAATCTAGAAGCTGTAAATTTTATGACCCTACACTCCGGTCAATTATTGAGACAGGAACTGCAACATTTTTTGAGGATTTTGAGTTTGGCAGGAGAAATTAGGTTAGAGACATTGTCTTTGAGG
The DNA here is from genome assembly GCA_018223645.1 of Jasminum sambac. Classification (NCBI taxonomy): domain Eukaryota; kingdom Viridiplantae; phylum Streptophyta; class Magnoliopsida; order Lamiales; family Oleaceae; genus Jasminum; species Jasminum sambac. The sequence continues at coordinate 30,725,360 of CP073640.1, forward strand.
AGGTGTCGGTTTCGGTTCCTACTATCACTTTTAACAATGTGCAGGATTCTATACCTGTGATTGATCAAGGAGCGAATCAAGAGCCTCAACAAGACAATGTTGAACAACTCCCCATTTAGAATGAGGAAATTGTTCCAGAAGACCAAACTCAACAACCTCATGAAGTAACGAGATCCACCAGGAGAAAGGAGAAGTGCCATTCGGATGATTATATAGTATTTCTCCAAGAACGTGAGGAAGTTATTGGAATATGTGAAGATGGTCCTATCAATTTCCATCAGGCCATGCAAGGTTCTAACTTTCAAAAGTGGATTGATGCCATGAATAAGGAGTATAAGTTTATGCAAGACAATAAGGTTCGGGATCTTATCCCATTACCAGAAGGTACGAAACCCATTGGTTGCAAATGGATATTTAAAATCAAGAGGGATTCGAAAGGTAATATAGACAGATATAACGCTTGCCTTGCAGCTAAAGGCTTTATCCAGAAGGAAGGCATCGACTATAAAGTGACTTTCTCTCCAGTTTCTACAAAGGACTCCTTTAGGACAATTATGGCACCTGTTGCACATTTTGATCTTGAGTTACATCAAATGGATGTAACGACGGCGTTTCTCAATGGCGACATTGATAAAACGATCAATATGGAGCAACCAGAAAACTTTGTGTCAGGCCACCCAAAGAGTATGGCTTGTAAATTAAAGAAATCCATCTATGGGCTCAAGCAAGCTTCTCGTCAATGGTACCACAAATTTCATCATGCAGTTATCTCATTCGATTTTGAGGTAAATGCTGTTGATGATTGTGTGTATCATAAGTCCAGTGGGAGTAAGTATATTTTTCTTATTTTGTATGTTGATGACATACTGCTTGCCACTAATGATATAGGCGAATTGCCCGAAGCTAAGAGATTTCTATAGAAGAATTTTGAAATGAAAGATCTTGGTGATGCCTCTTTTGTATTAGGAATTCAAATACAACAACATTGGTCTCAGGATATTCTTGGATTATCACAAAAGAGCTATATCGATAAGGTTCTCAAAAGGTTTGTCATGCAGGACTGCAAATGAGGTGACATCCCTGTCGCCAAAGGAGACAAATTTTATCTTGAACAATGCCCTAAGAATGACCTTGAAGTTAAAGAAATGCAAAAGATTCCATATGCTTCTACAATTGGGAGTCTAATGTATACTCAAGTTTGTACACGTCTGGACATAGCATTCATTGTTGGAATGCTTGGCAGATATTTAAATAACCCTAGTACGGATCATTGGAAAGTAGCCAAATGGGTTATGAGGTACTTACAGAGAACAAACTATTACATGCTCACATATAGGAAATTGGATCGGCTGGAGATCATAGGGTATTCTGACTCCGATTTTGTTGGATGCCAAGATAGTAGAAGATCAACTTCAGCCTACATTTATCTGTTGGCTAGGAAAGCTATTTCTAGAGGAATAGCAAACAGACACTCACAACATCTTCTACTATGGCAGCAGAATTTATAGTATGTTATGAGGCATCTAATCACAGAATATGGCTGCAAGATTTTGTCACTGGGATGCTTATTTATGATGGTATAAGAAGACCATGTAAGTTATATTGTGACAATAAGTCAGCAGTTCTATATTCCAATAACAATAGGAGCTCATCTAGTCAAAACATATTGACATTAAAATCCTAGTTGCAAAAGAAAGAGTGCAGAGGGGACAGATTTCCATAGCACATTGGGATGAACTCCATGATTGCGGATCCTTTCACTAAAGTATTACCACCCAATGTCCTTCGTGAGGACACTGCCCATATGGGTGTTTTGTTGTTTGATGATATCATTGATTTAGTCGGAGTTTGTGTTTTTGGTGCTTTATGTTTTGGTTTTGGAAATACTAGTGTATTTGGTTTTGGTGTAGTAATAAAGTATTTAGGTCATTTCACTCTATTATAGTATGTTTGGTATTGATCTCACTAAGAAATAAGGTAGCACCAGTTGGAAATAGGCATGTTACGATCACATCACATGTAATTTCCATGCTATGCATCCATGATTGATCAGTGTCATTTGGTTGTATTGGTATACGTGACCATTGATGGGTTTAGTCATGTTAAATATGGCGAAAATCGCGTTGATCCTATATCAGTATGATCAATGGATGAGATTGTTCAAAAATACCTCTTACAATGATAGCACAGGCTTGAGCTCATAAGGTTGCACACATTTGTCAAGTTATATATGTGGCCCAGTGGGAGATTGTTGGAATGATTATTCAACACGTTTGGCAACACATGTGTTTTAAACATGTACTGGCTATCTTAAGGTTTAGCCAACATTGAAAGTGATCAATAAAGTTTAGTTTGGCTAATTGGGTATTAAAATGGTCTTGGAATTAATGTGTAGAGACCAGTCCATATTTCTAAATTGGCTAAATTGGTGAGGGGGCAATTTAGAAATATTAATAAGTAGCTGCAGCCCTAGTAGCTATCTATTTAAAGGCGTAATGGTCCCCAATTATGCATATATTTTATTTTCTCTGTATCCCCATCAACAGAGAAGAAACCCTAAGGAACTACGAATCAATTGGTAAATCATAACTTGTTGCTTTCTGATCTCAATCAGATTATGGAATCAAGTACGCTTGTACTTTTGTGTTCTTCTTCTCTCTTTCAATAAAGATAGGTATTCAGTAATTAAGTTTAGATCTAAACCCAACATTTTGCATTTATTTGCCTCTCATTTGTGGCTATTGACTTGTGGCCCATGGACCTTATATTCAGAGTTATTCAAGTTCCAAGGGGATATAAAAAATGCCAAGATGGCTGAAGTGGTAAGAACTATTTGCTAATTGGTGTGCATTACAAGGTTTCTATTTATATAATTATTTACTTTTTATTTTGAATATAACCGATTTCAAGGTGAGGTAAGTAAATTTTTTTGGGAGAGGACATAAACTGACTCTAGATGAAAATGATAGAAAAGCCTGTTGATGACTAATAAACCAAAGTAGATAAGTACATTTTCTAGATTACTAGAATATAGAATTCTGTTAGAAACAAAATTCAAGTTTGATGCGTGGAAAAATATAGATTTGGTTGTTGAAATCAAAGAAAAAGGTTCTTTCACTGCAGTTGTTCTTGCAGTTGGGTTCAATTTGAAGAACAAGGTTAGTCCAAGTATGCTACTCACTGTTGTTTAAGGCCAATTACAACAATAGTTTCATTTGCTTTACTGTGTTGTTCATCAATCTTTTACTAACATTCTCACTGTATTCAATGAAAAAACGGTTAGAAGAGTGAAAGATACATTTCTTTGTGCTGTTTATTTTGGTGACCTTGATGCTGAAGATAAGCTTGTGCTTCTACCTAAGTGCATTCGTGCCTTTCACATGGACTGTACAGATACTTGGTTGTTTTCATGGCATTTGCATTTGTATGTTAGAATATCGATATGGAACTTCAAGCATACTATTTGGTGTTTATTTTAAATGCATACTTTCAATTAGATTGTTGAATTTGGCATGTAGCATTTCTAGTTGTTGTAGCGGATCAGTAAAAGTATTGATTGACTTTGAAAAACAAGCAGCAAAGATTCACCCCAAGAATTCAACCAAAAAAAGAAAGTGCTAGATTACAAGTTACCACTGTATGAAATTCATGGTAGTCTGAGTCATTGTCTTCGTAGCAAGTTTCAGCTGAGTTGCAATTTTAGTTTTGTAGGAAAGAAGTTACAAGAGATTGAAGAAACCCCTATCCTGAATTCTACCATTTTCAAATCTCTTTTCCAATATCACATTCCATAAAATTTTTGTCTTTGATTTGTATTACGAGTGATTAGCGTCCAAAAATGATATTTATCTTGTATTATTTCACATAATTTGGGCACTTGATCTTATTAATAATAATGAACTAACGATCATTTTGAACTAACGATGATTTTTATACTTTTCTCAGGTTGACCACTTTTGCAAGAGTGGGTTTTGATATAGTAAATGGGCTAATTCAATGGTGGAATATATATGCATAAAACATGACAAAAAGCAAAAGCCTAGTATAAGCATGACTAATTACAAAAGTTAATAGGCCTTGGGACAAAGGATAGTGAGCTAATTCCTTGGGATGCAAAACAAATGGATATGTGTATATACATCCACAAGACAATAGCCGAGAAAGGAAGGAAAAAAGAAAGCCGAGATGGGAAGAAATTGAGGGAAAACGCAAGGACCGAGTTGCGGGGATTCGGACTCATCTTCAGTTTCTTCTAAAATTATGGCTTTCTCTTTCTTTCCTATGGGGAACTAATCTCCTAACTAAGGTTAGGGAGAAACCTAGGTTATCTATATGGTGCTATTGATTAAATTTAGACAAATACTCTTTATGTAATTTTGGTTACTGGATTGTTAATTTAGCATTGGGTTTGTTTATTGTGATGATTGATGGATGCGATAAAATCTAATTCATAGGTTCAATCAAGTTTTTCCTGTTGTTTAGTAAAAACAACAATTCGTTTGAAATTTTGAAGACCCAATTGATTTATTAGAGTCTCGACCGAATTATTTCTTGATAGATTGTTGCCGTAGGTATAGTTTATGCTTGAGGTTAATTTCATAAGAGATTATTTGTGCTTATTGTGTAAACAACCATTAACTGAATTTATCTTTTAAATATCTATTCTAATGTAAGTTTAAATAAAACAATTGAATCAGTAATGCTACATTGGTAATTGACGGTGGAACCTTGACGCCTTCGTGTTTTTCTCTTATTAGTTTACTACAACTCAAGTTCTTTTGTTTCGTTACTACAATCTCAATTGAATCATTTCAATTATTTTATTTTTCTTAGTTAATAACAATTTTGTGATCTTTCTCATTGCTCTTGGTGGAACGACACTCGTACTCCGAATTATACTACTACGCGACTCCTGCACTTAGGATTAGCAAGCAATATTTGGCACCGTTGCCGGGGAACAATTTAGCAAAGAACGCAGCATTTTCTCACATTTGGTACACTCATACCATCTTTACACTTTTTAGTTGGTTTTTTTTCTTTTGTTTTTTGAATTTTATTTTATTTTTATTATTTTTTTTATTTTTTGTTTCGTTCATATGCGTCATAAAGATCATTTAGGAAGATTTGCTAGGATGCCTAAAACTTAATCTTAACACGACTCTGAATTTGAATCTGACATTTCTATCGGAAATATTTTTGTTTCTAGTTCATCTACAACATCTCGTAACATGAAAGATTTTAATAATCATTTTGCATTACATAATAACCCTCCATCGCCAGTGAGAACTTTACAAATTGGTTTGCATCCGACACGTAACAATACACCTTCGTTCATTGCCTAACTATGATTTCGAACCTGGCATGGTCCAACTACTTCCTTCATTTCATGGTTTAGAGAATGAAAATCCATATTTGGATGGAAGACGTTGTTTGTGCATTTTATAATCAAGGTCTAGAGAATGAAAATCCATACATATCTGCATGTTAGGGAATTTGAGGACGTTGTTTGTGCATTCTATAATCAAGGTGATGGCCTTAATTTATTGAAGCTTAAATTTTTCCCATTTTCTCTTAAGGATAAGGCAAAAAGTTGGTTGTATTCTTAGGGGGCTTGGCCTATAGGTTCATGGGATAAAATGTGTGAAGCATTCTTTAATGAATATTTTCCAAATCACAAAACAATGGCTTTGAAGAAAAATATTTCTAATTTTTTTCAATCGAAGAATGAGTCATTATATCGTGCATGGAAAAGGTTTAAAGAACTGTTAAATTTGTGTCCACATCATGGTTTTGAATCTTGGTGTCACGCTAGTTATTTTTATGAGGGGCTTCTCCCTGGAGATTGCCAATTTGTTGAGTCTGTGTCTAATGAAAATTTTATGCGGAAAGATCCTAATGAAGCCATAGAGTTTTTAAACGAAATTGCTAAAAAAGCTCATCAGTGGTCTACCCCTAGCCCACTTTATAGCACAGATCGTTCCAAGTCTTCTTCTACACCTTCTTCTAAAGGAATTTTTCAATTAAAGGAGGAAGACAATTGGAAAATGAAATATGAGACTTTGGCGGCCAAATGAATAATTGTTCTGTGTCTCAACCTGTTCATCATGCCAATACTGCTCAAGTATGTGAATATTGTTATGATATTGGTCATTCTAGTGAAAATTGTTGTTCGTTGCAGGTGTCAGAAGACCCCCAGCTTGCTGTTGTTGGGAATTTTCAAAAGCCATATTTTCCTTATTTAGAGACATACAATCTAGTAACGAGGTTCCATCCCAATTTTCGTTAGAAGACTAAACCACAACAACAGGTAAGTGCTCCTAACCAACAATTCTCAACACCAAATTCATTCAATTCTAAACCTTTGTTGGTAGATAATGCTCAAGCATTCATACAGGACCAACGAAAATAAAGCCAAAGGTACGATGCCATGTTTACTAAATATGATTCAATGATTGGTCAGTTAATTGAGTAGAATAAGGATATTAAGAATCAAATTTCTAAATTGACTAATTCTCTTGCTCTGAATGAAAAGGGATTGAACCAAATCCTAAGGGAGTGAATTGTTGTGAAATCTATGATCCAATGGATTCTATTACTCTTAGAAATGGTAAAGTTATTGATAATGGCCCTTCAACTAGTGATCTAGGGAAATCTAAGAGTAATGACGCAGCCATTGAGTCTAAGGAGGGTGACATGACTGTGAATTGTCCATTGCCTGCACCTTTCCCTAAAGCTTTACAACTTTTACAGAAAGTGAATAATCATGCTGATATTTTAGATCTTTTTAGGCAAGTAAAAATCAACATCCCATTGTTAGATGCTATTAAGCAGATTTTCCATCATATGCTAAATTTTTGAAAGGCATGTGTAGTGTTAAAAGAAAGCATAATGTGAAGAAAATTGCATTTTTGGCTACTCACGTGAGTTCTGTGCTTCAGAATAAAATTCCTCCAAAGTACAAAGATCCTGGAAGCCCTATTTTATCTTGTCTTAGAGGAGATCATTTGGTTGATTGTGCTTTGCTTGATTTAGCTGCTAGTGTGAATTTAATTCATTATTTAGTGTGCTTGCAGCTTGGTCCTGGTGAGAGGAAGCCCAAAAGCTTAAATTGCAACTAGCTAATCGTTTTGTAAAAATTCCACAGGGAATAATCGAGGATGTGTTGGTTCAAGTGGACAAATTTGATTACCCTGTTGATTTCTTTATTTTAGACAATGAGCTTGTTTTGATGCTGAACATCAAATTCCTGTGATTTTAGGTCATCCATTCTTACCTGCATGTGATGCTAATATTAGCCATAGGAGTGGAGTGATGAGGCCCAGTTTTGGAAACATGACCATAGAAGTGAACATCTTCAATGTGTTTCAGCAGCCACAAAGGGACGATGAATATGAATTTTTTTATTTTATTGGGACTCTAGCGCATGATCAATTTGCTAGAAAGGCTGTTGTTGATCCTTTAGAAATTTTCTTGTGAATTCATATGGTTCTACTGAATTTGAAATTGCTCAAGTTGCTGAAATTTCTGAAATTAGTGCACTTTTGATTTTTTTTAGGTTCAAGACAAAGAAAGATAGACCCCCCAAGTTCGAGAAAATCCCACCATGTGTTTAGAACAAGCTTTCAAGCGTAGAGGTGCCAATCTTGGAGCTAAAACATCTCCCATCATGTCTAAAACATGCATTCTTGGGCCCGAATGACACTCTTCCTGTGGTAATATGTTCTGAACTTCATTTTGAACAAGAAGGTAAATTAATCAATGTCTTGAATGCTCATAAATCAGCCATTGGCTAGACTCTTGTTGATATTAAATTTATTAGCCCTTTTGTTTGCATTCATAAAATTCTCTTAGAGGATGATGATAAACCTTCTAGGGAGGCACAACGTAGACTTAAGCCCCACATGAGAGAAGTTCTTAAGACTGAGGTTTTGAAATTGTGTAATGGTGGAATTATATATCCTATATCTAATAGTAAGTGGGTTAGCCGAAGACAGGTTGTGCCTAAGAAATCTGGAGTAACTGTAGTAAAAAAATGATAAAAACGAGTTAGTCCCCACTAAAGTTGTTTCTAGTTGTCACATGTGTATTGATTACAGGAAACTAAATTCCGTCACTCGGAAGGATCATTTTCCTTTACCTTTTATTGATCAGATTTTAGAAAGAGTTGTTGGTCATGAGGTATAGTTTATGTAATGATCCTGCCACTTTTCAAAAGCATGACTAGTATTTTTAGTGATATGGTGGAGCATATTCTTGAGGTGTTTATGGATGATACATCTGTATTTGTTAATTCATTTGATGATTTTTTTGTCTAATCTAGAAAGAGTCTTAACAAGGTGCCAAGAGAAAAATCTTGTTTTGAATTAGGAAAAATGCCACTTCATGGTTTCTTCTGGGATTGTTCTTGGCCACATTGTTTCTTGTAAAGGGATAAAAGTAGATAAGGCTAAAATTGAATTGATTGTTAAATTGGCCATTCCAAAGAGTGTGAAAGATGTTAGATCCTTTCTAGGACATGTTGGATTTTACAAGAGATTTATTAAGGATTTTAGTGTCATATCTAGACCTTTGTGTAATCTTTTACCTAAAGACACTCCATTTGAATGGTCTAATGAAATTCAAGTTGTACTTGATAAATTAGCTGCATTGCTCACGTCTACCCCTATTATGCAATCACCTGATTGGAATTTTCCTTTTGAAATTATGTGTGATGCTACTGAATATGTGATAGGGGTTGTTTTAGGGCAAAGAAAGGATAAGAAACCTTATGTCATTTACTATGCAAGTAGAACTTTGAATATTGCTCAAATGAATTATTCTACAATTGAGAAAGAACTTGTAGTAGTCTTTGCTTTAGACAAATTTCGTGCTTATCTTGTTGGATCGCCCATTGTTGTTTACACTGACCATGCAGCGCTGAAGTACTTTCTTAGTAAGAAGGGTGCTAAGGCTCGACTAATTAGATGGATCCTATTACTCCAAGAGTTCGACATCACTATCAAGGATAAAAAAGAGTAGAGAACATGCCGGGAGATATCTATCTAGATTGGTTTTTGATGAACATCCTGATACTCATCCCATTAATGATTCTTTCTCTAATGAGAAACTCTTTTCTATTAAAGAATTACCTTGGTTTGCTCATATTGTGAATTATCTTGTTATAGGTTAAACCCCAAGGGATTGGAACGCACAAGATTAGAAGAAATTCACGATGGAGGTACGCAGTTTCTTTTGGGATGTCCCTTATCTGTTCATGTACAGTGGTGACCAAATCTACAGAAGATGTGCTCCTAATAATGAAGTGCATGATGTAATTTCTTTTTGCCATAATGAAGCATGTGGAGGTCATTTTTCTGCTAAGAAAACTACTGCTAAAATTTTGCAATGCAGATTTTATTGGCCTACCCTTTTCTAAGACACTAATGCATATTGTCTAGCATATGAGCATTGTCAAAAATTCGGGGCTATAATCGTAGAAACATGATGCCTATGAATCTAATTTTAGTCACTGAAATATTTGATTGTTGGAGCATTGATTTTATGGGTTTGTTCCCTTCATCTTTTGGATATATTTACATATTGGTAGGTGTTGACTATGTATCAAAATGGATAGAGGCTGTTCCATGTCGGAAAAATGATCATAAAATTGTCTTGAAATTCCTAAAGGAAAATATTTTCTCTAGACATGGAACTCCTCGAGCCACTATTAGTGATGGGGGTAAAGTTGAACTGGTGGTGTCACTTATAAAGTTGCTGCCCTTTATCACCAACAAAGTAGTAGTCAAGTTGCACTAGCTAATCAGGATATAAAGCAGATTTTAGAAAAAAGGTTGAATCCAAACCGCAAAGATTGGTCTTTATGACTGTCTGATGCTCGTTTGGCTTATCGTATAGCCTTTGAAACCTCAATTGGTATGTCTCCATACAGATTAGTCTATGGAAAAGCTTGTCACTTGCCTGTAGAATTGGAACACAAAGCTTATTAGGCTATAAAGACATTCAATTTTAGTTTGAGTAGTGCAAGCACTCTTAGGAAATTATAGTTGAATGAATTGGAAGAACTTAGGAATGAGGCATATGAGAATTCTAGGATTTACAAGGAACAAATGAAAGTTTTCCATGGTAAGAAAATTCTAAGGAAAAATTTTGAGTTTGGCGTTCTCTTGTATAATTCTCAACTGCATTTGTTTCCTGGTAAGCTTTGTTCTAGGTGCACAGGGCCTTTTGTGGTTAAAAGAGTTTTTCCTTTTGGTGATGTTGAGGTATAGGACCCTAAGAATGGCAATGTGTTTAAGGTCAATGGACAACGTCTCAAACTATTATTAGACAATGTTGTTCTAGAGGATGAGACCATCTCTCTAGAAAATCCCGTCTACCACGATTGATACGTTGCACTTGTCGTCCACATCTTTTGTAAATGTTTTATTTGATTAGCTTTTTTTCCCTATTATTTTGCGATTTTCGAAACTAACAAGTTGCAGAGAAATTGCTTGGAGAACTTTTCACCATCATGTGATGTCTGTCCTACTCTTCCCTTTTCTTCAAATCAATTGTTTTCCAACTTTTATTAGATCTATCACATTGCGGACAATGTTAATTCTAAGTTTGGGGGAGGAAGTAGTAATCTGATTACTATTTTCTTATGCAATTCGTAACTTCTTAGTTTTAAAAATTAAAAAAAAATTGAAAATCTAGTAGTCTATTCTTTGTTTTTTTTAATTAATTAATTAATTTATTTTTTTTGTTTTGGGAGGGTTTCGGATCTTTGCTTCCCATCGATGCTGAGATGTGTGGGTGAATGTATTTGGTGGCATGAAAACGATGATATTTGATGTTACGAATTGAGCGGGTCGCTATGAGTTGTGCACACTAATTCTATATATTAGTCCCCGCAAAGCGTTTTTGATCCATTTATAATTGTGTGGCCATGTTGGTGTGTTTCACTGTCTTGGAATTTGCATGAGTTGAGAAGTCATGAATAGGTGTAGACTTGTATAAACCCTTGTGAGCTTTTGAGCCTTATGATTGAAAGATTATGCATCAATCACACTTATTCATGCGCATATGATCTCATTTTTGTGTGTATAGTAGTAAACCAGTTGAAACATGCATCAACTTGGCAATGACTTGTAGATCACAGAGGCACTTAGGACGTAGCCCCATTGCCAAATTATCCTATGTCCTTTAATTTTTACCCCCTAGTTAACCCCTTTGAGCCAAAATAAGACTATTCTTTCATTGAACCATGCATTCTTACCCTGAAACTTCAAACACTATATCCTACCATATTCGATGGAATTGGTAGAACATTGATGAGATCTTGGAGTTGAAGGTTACTTGTTATTGATGGTTATATGATTGAATGATTCAAGTTAGGGGACGCTTTAAGTGTAAAAAAAATAAGAAGAAGAAAAAGAAAAAAAAAGGGAAAATGAAAAAGAAGAAACAAAAAGGTTAAAAGAAAGAAAAAGAAAAGAGTTGTGAAAGGGGAAAATAAAGAAAAAAGAAAGAGACAAAGTTGAGTTTGATTCTTTGTGGTAATAGTGATGTTGTTAATACAATGCGAGCCTAACAAATAATTGACACAAGCTCGGTAAGAAGTGGATGGGAAATTTCATGTGATTCATACCTTTTACCTACATGTGTTCTACTAGTTTCTAGAATCCTTCGTTTATCGCATGCACTTTCCTTCTTTCAACCTTAATGTTAAGCCCCATTACAACCTTATATAAAGACCTCTTGATTCAAGTGATATTGTCATATTGATAGGTGAGACTCGGTAAGCAAGCAAGCATCTGGCGGCACCTGTAATGAGGTAAATTGAGTGAAACACTAAGCCTAGCTAGTTATGAGTGATTTTATTTTGAGTGACATATCCATTGGTGAGACTTGAAGTTGAGGCTTATTTGTGATTATTGGTTTATGTGGAAACTGGGGCAATGGAGTTTACTAATATTGACTGATTTATTATTGATGTTTATGAACTAAACTTTGTGGTGACAAATATTTAGAAGTCTTGCTCACTCTTGTAGTCACCTTTTTGAAATTGTGACTCTCTGCCATGCGGTTTTGGTTATCTTTGAATTAGTCATGGGAAGCAAATTAGTTAGAGATTGTTCGTGCTTTCGTAGTTTGAACATGAGTTTTCTTGAGTCGCTTCAATTGCTAGAGACTAGCAATAAGCTAGTTGAGGGTGTCATTAGTGTCCAAAAGTGATATTTATCTTTTACTAGTTTACATAATTTGGGCACTTGATCTTATTAATAATAATGAAGTAGCGATGATTTTTATACTTTTCTCAGGTTGACCACTTTTGCAAGAGTGGGTTTTCATAAAGTAAATGGGTTCATTCAATGGGGGAATATATATGCATAAAACATGACAAAAAGAAACAACCTAGTATAAGCATGACTAATGACAAAAGTTAATGGGCCTTGAGAAAAAGGATAGTGGCTTAATTCCTTGAGACACAAAATAGATGGATATGCGCATATACATCCACGAGACAGTAGTCGAGAAAGAGAGGAAAAAAGGAAGCTGAGACGGGAAGAAAAGGAGGGAAAAAGCAAGGACCGGACTGCGGGGATTCGGACTCATCTTCAATTTCTTCTAAAATTATGGTTTTCTCTTTCTTTTATATGGAGAACTAATCTCCTAAGGTTAGGGAGAAACCTAGGTTATCTATGTGGTGCTATTGATTCAATTTAGACAAATACTCTTTATGCAATTTTGGTTATTGGATTGTTAATTTAGCATTGGGTTTGTTTACTGTGATGATTGATGGATGTTATAAAATCTAATTCATAGGTTCAATCAAATTTTTCCTATTGTTTAGTCAAAACAACCATTCTTTTGAAATTTTGAAGAATTGATTAAAATCTTGACCGAATTATTTCTTGATAGATTGTTGCCATAGGTATAGTTTATGCTTGAGATTAATTTTATAAGGAAGTATTTGTGCTTATTGTCTAAACAATCATTAACTAAATTTATCTTTTCAATGTCTATTCTTATGTAAGTTTAGAAAATAATTGAATCAGTAATAATGCATTGATAATTGATGGTGGAACCTCGACGTCTTAGTGTCTTTCTTTTATTAGTTTAGTACAACTCAAGTTCTTTTGTTTCATTATTACAATCTCAATTGAATCATTTTAATTATTTTACTTTTCTTAGTTTATAACAATTTTGCGATCTTTCTCATTGCTTCTGGTGGAATGACACTTGTACTTCGAGTTATGCTATTACGCAACTCCTGCACTTGGGACTAGCGAGCATGAGTTAGCACTTCTATTGTAGATCCTCAAGGAAGAAGACGAAACTACCGCAAAGAGTTTGGAAGAATTGATAGATTCCAACATTAACGACCAGTCCATCCATTTTAATTTGGTGAAAATGCTAGCTGAATTGTTCGCGTTCCCTTCCCTTCTATTCTTTTTAAGCACTTCTTTTTGGTATTGATGGGAGTATATATGTAGGGATTTTAGCTATGGGGGATGGGGAAGAAATTGCTAGAGAGAAGGAAAAGGTAGTGCATAATTTAGTGATAAAATGGGGTTGCAATTGCAATAAAATCTTTCATAGGTGTCTATTCTCGGATTTGTTAAGGTAACTTTTTAGAAATGGTTGGGACCAAAAAGAAGAAAGCTTGGCTTTCTTGGGTTATCGTTGTGCTTTGAAAAGGATCATACGTATAACTTTTGGATGGAAGTGGATTCATTATGCGCTATACCCAACATCTTTGCTGTTTGTTGCGATTAGTCCGGTTTATAGTTTTACAACAACATCATAATATAGTTATATACTCATGTACAGTGGCAAAAACTTATGGAGCATGAACTCGAGGTCGCACAACAAGAGATTCCATTGGACAAGAAAAAAGTCGAGGCTGCAGAAAATGTAAAAATCAAATTTTTGAAAACGCTCGATAGCACCAATAATGGAGGATGGTTTTCTTATTATTTTTTGATACTTTACATTTTGGACGCAATATATGATTTGATTGATTGCTAATAACTTAAAACCTCTGTCCTTTAAACCTCCATGAGGCACATACTTGGCCTTTTTGCATAACTATTATGCTTTTTGTGATTTTGTAGCTCAGCTTTGTTGAAGTTAACTAAGGCTTATAAAAAGATCTGCTTTTTAGAATACTACTGAAGAAAATGTAATGGGGATGCTTTACATGTTTTCTTGGAAGTAGTGGGTGACATAAGTTAAGTCTCTGTATATCAAATCTCATGCAAAAATTTATTTGAACGTCAAAAATATTGACCATCATTTTGCTGACAATAAGTTTTCTATTTATTCTTTGAGCTAATTTTGGGTGGTACAATGCAGTGATATGCACTGTATTACCTTTGAAGCAAGAGAAACAATGTGAAGAATATGAAATAGAAAATACATATGCCCATTCACAATGACCCTTTTACACTTGGGAATATATATCTATGTGATTTTAAATTAAATATGTGAAATCATTTAAAGGGCTCGATTTTTAATTATTATGTAGACTTAAATATTATACTTCCCGTGTCACACAAAAATAGTCTCATTTTTCACTTTCATCATCCCAAATATAGCCCCCGTTTCCATAGCTAATTTTAATTTCTTAACCCTATTTAATGTCCCCCGTTATCGACATATAAGAATTATTAAAGTAGAATAATAAATAAATAAAATGATATATTAGACAATATATTCTAAAATATTACTTTTCCAAGGTCATTAACTGAAATTTCTTAACTTTTTGGATAATAAAAATGGGTTGCAAGACAGGGACAATATATTGTTTTCAAGTATGCATATCGGAACTCGGAAAAGCAAATAATGTCTTTACCTTTAACTTTTACACTATTTAGCGTTTAATTTATTGAATAAATTAAACAATAAGAAAATTCTTATAAAATTGAAAATCATCATTTGTGATGCCAATGATGCTTTGATCAATTCCAATACAAATGTTGTATGTTCGAAGATATTTTCCTAATTAGTGATTTCTGTGATTTCCAATGTTAAACTAAACTTTGAACACGATCAACTTACAGAGTCTTGTAGAGTCGACTAAAATCACTATATGAATAGAACTAATGATATATGAATATGTTGTTATGATTGCAGTTTTTGTTTCATTTAAATAGTGTTATGTTTTGATTGCATCACCAAGATTATAGTTATGATTTTGACTTTTGTAGCTTATTAATTTCATAACAATTTTAATTTCCTTATTTTCTATAATATTTTTTTCCTAATAAGTCATTTATTTTAATTAAACGTAAGTTTGCTGATTTGTTGTATTAGTCAACTATATGGTGATAATGATCGCCTTGAACTTTAATCAATATATATTTAATTTTTATACTAATTTATTTTCCAAATTACATCCAAAATATAATTTTGATTTGAACTAAAGGCCATATTTTTCAATATATATATATATATATATATATATATATAGACACACACACACATACATATATATGGTAGGATTCCATCTCCTATGTTATTTAATTTCATATAACTTAAATGCCTAATTTTAGTGATAAGTAAATATATATCTAAATTATTATATATTTAATCAATAAAGATTAAATAAGCTAACAAGTAAATAAATACATAAATTATGTTGTTTGTAAATCATTTATTTAATAAACATTTTGTGACTCAATCAACGATTGGAATCATGCAACTAAATTGAAATTTTTTTAACTGCCTCTCAACTGTTAAAAATTTATTTAGGATTCTATATGCTAAATAAATATTAAGAATTCTATTTACATTAAATTATTTATTTTATACCGATGATTATCAATGTAGATTTTATTTAATTTTTAAAGATCGTCAATTGAGTTGTCTATTTTAGTTATTAATCATATATATTTAAATTTATTTATCTTGTCCAAATTAATTTAAATTTGATATCAACAATTTTTTATATCAAATCATTCAATATTTGATCAAAATAATATAAAATCTATGAGATTTTTTTTATCAACCACATTAATAATCCTATATAATTCAAATTTAAATTATTTAAAATAAACATCTAAAGTAATGAGTTGAAATAAATATATTAATATCCATGTTTAATATATCGAGAAGGTGTTCATTGAAAAAATAGATACCATTAATATTTATTTTTTAAAAGTACAATTAAAAGTCTCTGATTAAACGGTTACGATAGGACATGGATGGGGATGAGAATTTTCTAATGGGGGGAAAATGGGAATCCCATTCTATTGCGATTCTTATATTACCCTTGTACGGCATTGATTAAAATGAGGATGTCATGGGAACGAGAATAAGTGTTTCCTAGTAGGGCAGAAATGGGGTGTTTGGGTCTTTCGAATTATATCCGCTGCATTGTTATTTATATAATATATCTGCGTGTTAATTATATATTTCACGATCAAATTTTAAAATTCATTATTCACATATTCACTATTAATAACTGCATCACACGGGTGTATAATTTGTAACTGTATATAATAGAACGTCGAATTATTTTAAATAAAAAATCGAAGGCTCTACGAAAGTTAGTAGAATTTTTTAGTGTGGTTATTTTGATAACTATAACATTTAATATTACTTTATTTTTACATTTATATCTTTATCTTACATTGAGTAAAATATAATACATTATCACCATCTTTATCGTGAATTATCAGGCTTAATCAAGTTTTGATGGTGTTATTTTTTAATTGCTTTACTGTGGATGTTTTCATGAGAATTCTAAGTTAAGTTGTGACTATTTTTGTGAGTTGTTCATTGGATATTTACAGGATGGATTTATACAAAATACAAGGCAAAACTCTGCCAAAACTTTTATAGAATTATTTCATTAGTTATATTGATTAAGTTTCTTATTGTGACTTATTATTTATTTTTTTAGTTGTTATATTAATACTGCTAAAATCTATCAACCTTGTTATTAATTAAAAAATTTATCCCCATGCAATGCAGGGGTGAAATAACCAGTGTTGTAGAATAATATTTAGTGTTTAAGTATAAAAGTGTATATATTCTTCAGAATAATGTCAAAGAGAATTTTGTATTTTATTAAATAAGAAAGAAAATGAAATTTCTGAATAGTTTTTGAATTTGGCTCATAATTAGGGTGCTGATTCTTAAAAGTGAACTGATTTTATGAGAAATTTCTGATAAGTGCTAGAAAAGCACTTAAATAACTCTTCTATTTTACGTATTTGTGTGTTTTATTAGTATTATATGTTTATTTTTATGTATTTTTCTTTTTATTGTGTGTTTAGAGTCACAAGAAATCAAAAGGAGCCAAAATGGATAAAAACAGAGCGAAAATGGAACTTGGGACCGAAATGCAAGCAAATTCAAAGATAGAGGGCCTCCAATGCAATTTTATGAAAAGTTGTTTTTACAATTTTTCTTGTGCCAATATCAAAGAATATCAAAAGAGGATTTCCACATTTTTGTCGGATCCAAAATCGGAGTTTCCTAGTGAAAGTTATGGCCATTTGAAGAGAAAGGACAAAGCGTAAAAAAATCAGCAGCTCGAATTTACTGCCGCAGTTCAGTAATTTGACCATAACTGTTGGTACAAAATTCGGATTGACCTGCACTTTATATTGTTGGAAAGAAAACTAAGAGGGCTACAACTTTGATGTTGACCTTTTCAAATGGTTCGAATCATATCATGGTAAAAAATGGGCAAAACCGAGAGTGATGTGAATGGAGGATTTCTTGGGCCATGTTTTGGTAGAAAATTCATAACTTTCTATTAAAATATCAAAAAAAGGAAATTCCAATTGCACAATTCAGCCAAGATGCTTACCTATACCATGATACAATATTTGAACTAATGGAGCAATTTAAGATCATGATTTGGTGGTTACCAATTAGTGGAATCATAATGGAGTAGTTGTACAATTTTTTATTATGTTTTCTTGTGAAATTTTGCCTATAAATAGAGGCATTTGTAAGGAAGGAAATGCACAACTTAGTGGAAGAGAATTAGCTAGTAGTTCTCTCCAACTTTCTTTTCAATAAAATTCTCTTCTTCATTTGTTCTTAGTTTTGGCTTGAAAGATCTTAGTTTTTCATATTCAAGAAGAAATAAAGACTTCAATCGATCAACGATACTTGGTGTGAATATGATTAGCGGATCATTTCTTCGATAAGTTTCTCTTTTCCTTTTATTTCTCTACTTATTTCTTAGCATTTATTTACTTGTTTTCTATATTTTATGATAATCTATCATATAGTGGTGGTGATACAAAGCGAACACTCGCTAAAAAGTATGAAACCCTAAATATGAGTAGTTAGACTTTTCCATCTAGTTCGAGGGGACGTTGTGTTCAACTAACATGTGGTTATCTTTTCTAACTCTTTAGTAACGCTTTATCTATTCCTCTACTTCAATTTGTTGATTTGTTATGCTTGTAAACCCGCTTTGAGTTTATTTGATTATTGCATTCACTTTAGCCAATTGAATCAATCAATCTTTAAATTGAGTTACTTGCTAGGATTGAAACTTTTGATCCGTAATTATCACTAGATTCCAATCCAAAGTAGCAAATGAATATCGTGCATATTTATTAACAAATCAACTTAGATGTATTAATTCGAAGTTTGTGAAATTATTCATCTAATTCAACTCATTCTTCTCATTCATTTCACACTAGCTTTGCATTAAATCCTAAGAATTTGTTTAGGGTTATCCAATAGCTAGATGTTAAGTTAAAGAACTCACTTTAATTTAATACACTTAAGGAAGAATTCGCTAATCGAGCTTCTTGGTTAATTGAGAGTTGATAAATTGAAGAAGGAATAGTAACACGTTGCATGGGAAAGATAAATATAAGTTGTTGACACAACCGAACCCGAGAACTAGATATTTTGTACAATTGTTTTATTTCAATCTTTTATTTTGACCTTCGATTTTCTATTTTTATTCAAATATCACAAAACCCCCATTTTTCTATATTAATTGATAAAATCAACTAGATTAAGCACCGTTCCTCTTGGGTTCGACCCTTACTTACCACTTCTACATTAATTTATAGTTTTGAAACCGAGTAAGGAAATAAAATAAATTTTGGCGTACTACGACAACACGCCCAATTTCTATCTTGATTTCTAGAGGAAGAAGAGCCAACAGTTCGAAGAAGAAGCTGGTTTCTCGTTCAGTCAAGGCCGTCAAGAAGCCCCTTGATATGTCGTTTCCTAAAGCCGATCAAACTATCCATTTGGAAAATTGTTTCTGTTGATCAATATACTTTGTCGGTATGGAAGGAATCGAAAGTTTAAAGCTTTCATATTTATTTAAAGTTTATTTTTAATTGATTCTTCTTCTGTAAATTGTGGGTTGTGGGATGAGTAATTTTTGGAAGATTTTCTGATTTTTTTTTGGAATTTTTATGCATATATTTATTTCTTAAACACCAAGCCCAATCACTTATAGATATTTTGAATCTTTAGATAGTGTTATATTCAACCATTTGATCGGCAGTATATCAGCTTTTGTTCTTTTGAATAGCCTTAGTTATATTCATTTTTACAAGGTTTGCATGTGTCAAGTGACTCTACTTTAGCTCCAAAATCTTCATCTTTGGTGACATTCATATTATTACTTTGTGTTAAATAAGTGCATAGGATCCCCAAACTTGATTTCTACTCAACTATTTTCTTCATCCCCAAATGTGCCAGTGGGTAGGATTTGAATTTAGTTCTTTGGTTTCTAGAGTTGTTGTTTCTTGATGTGAATTAATCTTCCTATAGCAAACAGTGATTTGATTTTTGCAAAAATATTTCTTGCTGTTTGGTTTTTTTTTTTTTAATCCCTGTCTCAACTCTAATTTGTGAAATATGAGACCTCAGATGGCACCGTTGCTGATAGGTTACCCTTAGTTTTACACGCTCAAGATTTGAAGTTTTTATTGTACCTGAATTGCTATTACAAAAATGCTACAAGGAAGCCATTTCGTCAAATCGTCTCCACAGTCATTTTTCTTCATGTGTTCAATGAATTGCTGCTTCTATTTCTAGATCTTCTAGTGTTGAGAGAATCATCTTCTTGGATTTTGTAATTGCTAAGTTTTATTAACCTCGTCTGGAGATCTCTATTTTTTAGGGGATTGCTTGTGAATTGCGACAGAATGAGATGAGCAGCGACAAGGTTAAGGCTAAATGCAACTGCTAGTGCTAGGGTGGGTTGGATGTGGTCCTTACAGACTGAGTGAGAAATATATATTTTTTTTGCCAATAAATTAAATTCCCTTCATACGTTGTTCTGTAGATAATTTTTCCCAAAACCCATATATATTTAGGGATTTCCGTAACTCTATTGTTGGGTTGTTATTTCAGTTGTTTTTAGATATATTCTACTATTCATTAAGCAATGGGCCTTTATTTTTACTCCTATTTACAAATTGTGCTTGTAGGATTGACTTCCCAACGCCTAGCACCCTTGGGAGTTTAATTCTCATCATATTTCGTGGACCGACAAGGAAATTGGACTAGCCGGAGAGGAATACCAAGTCGGAGGCATCTATCTCCTACAATGTGTAGCCATCCTTTCGGACAATCAAATGGTAAGCTTATGTCAAATAAATTTTTTATTCTCAGACTACGTTGACAGACCAGACTATTGCTCAACTCAAAACAAACTTATAGTTACACTTGGGCATGTTGCGTGACTTGTTCACTGATGGCTCACGTCAATGAAAGACTAACGAGCTCTTCACAAGTGAGAATAGATATAGCACGTCGTGCTTGCCTATATGGTATGTACAACAATATATAAATCTCAGCTATAACATTGTATAGGTACACAGAATGGGTAGAACACATCTTCAAATATCATTTTACCACTTCTCTTTCTATTCACATATTAAATTGATCCTTCACTACGTGAAAATAAGAAAGTAATAAAAACACGATTGAACAAGTAAAAAGACTTGAAAGAGTGAAATGTATAAAAATAGTGTGTGTTGATGGCATCAATAGACATAGCCACAAAGGACCACAAAGGAAATAATAAATACAATAGAAGACATCATAGTTATTAGACCCGACTC
Organism: Jasminum sambac; assembly: GCA_018223645.1. NCBI lineage: Eukaryota > Viridiplantae > Streptophyta > Magnoliopsida > Lamiales > Oleaceae > Jasminum > Jasminum sambac. The sequence goes on from CP073640.1 coordinate 30,746,410, forward strand.
GGACATCAACCCACATTGAGAGTCCTAGTCGGGTCAATGGGTTGTTGATTCAACCGACGTCATGGTAGTTGAACCAACGGGTCGATTCTCATGGAACCGGTTGAACGCTTTTTCGTCAGTTTCCATTTTTTTGGCTAATTTTTATACTTTTGTTAACTTTAATTTTATAAAAAATAAATATTTATCCCACAAAGGAAGACCTTGACATCTATAACTTTGAAAGTTGTTTTAAATAGTAGACGATATTCAAAATATTATATTTTTATGCTACTATATTCTTAAATTTACTATCAATTTAGATGACTAAAAATAATTAAATTAAACTGAAATAAATAAGTTAAATAAAGAATTAATATAATAATTATTCTAATTAGAAAACAAGAAATAACACTTAAACTAACAAAAAAAGAAATGAAAAATAGAGCCTTAGAGATTTGTGAATGTCACCAACAACACATTACAAAGCAAATATATGACATATCACATTGAATCCCATATCGATTGTTAGAGAAAGAAGGCAAGAGGTTGATTTCTATAAATTAGTGACTTAGGCTAGGTCAACCTAGAGGCAATTGTTGTTGAGGAATCAGATCCGTTATTGTTCTATTCAATGGATCATTGATGATTAATTTTTATGATATAATAATTGGGTGAAAGTCTGTGACCTAGCTAGTTAGTTTTTATCTGGGTCATTAGGTTTTTGGAAAACCATTTGGTTTTCTCAATTCATAATTGCGCCGATGGTATTGTGGTCAAATTATATTATTTCAACCAGATAGGATGGGTTCCCAGGTTGTCGGTTTTCTGGGTGAATCGGTCAGTCCTGTTCGGGTCCAATAACACTAGAAGATATGATTAACTCTACTAACCCGATCATCCCATAGTTCTGATTCACAGTCTCATAACATTTGTAGCCTAGGTATTAAGTCTTTTCACTATCAACAAACGAGAAAGAAGAACGACATCCATAAAGCCACAAATGAAGTCTACAACTTATAATAGTTCTAAATATTAACATAAACAAATGACAATCATTTAAATTCTTCTTCAAATAGTCTTGTGCTTTTGCCACCTTAAATGACTGGATGAATGTACAACTAAATTTTGAATATGTAGCACAGGTGACGGAGAACCATCACAAGGATGGTGAGAGCATTGAGCAATACCTATAGAACGAATCATAACGAATTGGTCAGCTAACAAATCTGGTTGGTCATCTAACAAATCTGGTTGTAGGAGGCTCTCTACTCGTCATCGGTTTGTTCCGTCTTAAACTACTATTGTACATATTAACGAGAAGTTCATGCGGTACAGCTTTAAGTGATATGCCTTTTACATACATCAATAACTCCATTGCCTAAATCATCTAACATTCCCTTATTCTAGATCTTGGCTTTCAAATAACTTTGATTACCCCTTTCAGCAAATCTAGCTAAGATATCATCATCACCTGCTATTCATAACTTACTTGTTAGATGATTGGAGTTGGTTGTCATAGTGATTTCACGGAATTGGATTTCAGAGAGTACTGCTAGGCCCTAGGGAATGCTTTGTTTTAGTTCCTTGTTCTTTTACTGCAAGGATGGCATTGTGATTGTGGCTTTCTTTGTTTTAGGTGATTATTGGCATGATGATTGATGGATTTGTAGCCCAATTAATGATTTACCCTAATTAATTGATGCAGTTGTAAAAACACATATTTAGAGGGCCATTAATGAAAGTTTGCCACTAGGAAACAATATTGAAGGAAAATACTGAACAGGAGTGAATAAATCGTGAAGAGCCTACGAAAAGGGAATTTCTACAAGAAAGTTGATGCTCAGCCTATCACCGAAGGACGCGAGGAGAATAGTAGAAGAATCAAAGATAGCTCCACCATAGGTTGGAATCGATGGTAATGGATGGGGGAGACTACACAAAGATTCAAATCCAGTAGTTTAAGAAGCTCGTTGGTTGGACAAAACAATAAAAATAGGGATGTCAAAACTTGAAGAAAGGTGCAGAGAACAGAGCAGGAGGATGTAGGGTTCAAGATGAGAGTGTAGGAGGTTGCCATTTTGTAAACCATGTATTGTAGTAGACCAACACCCAAGGAAATGACAACTATACTTGGAAGTGGCACTTTCAATTGATGAATAGTGAGATGATGGATCAGTTCTTTTTAAGGGCTTGTTCTTTTGGGTAATATGTCCATTTATTCAAACCACGAGTTAGATATGTGGTTGAAAATTGGGGAAAATATATCAAAAAATGTAAAGTAATTATATGAGCGGTTGAAAATGATAAAAGATAAAAAATTAGTGAAGTTAATGAAAATTGATGGTGTATAGAACAAGCCCTAAGGAGTATATGGATACAAAAGAGACCATGTGGTCATCAACACCGTTGTTTACTTTTAGGTGTCTTTTTCATTTTATCTTTCCAAATTTCCCCCTAACTTTACTGGGTTCTTCTTTGACTTTGGAAGGTTTTCCCCGTTCCTCAATTGAACTCTACATCAGTTCTCCATCTCTTTCCTCGCGCCATCAATTACCGTCCTGTTCTCTTTTTGTTATCTATTTCTGTCATCTATAGTAGTCAACAATGCTCTTCAGGGTTAGGTATTGTCTTTTTCTCTCATCTTTTACACTATGTTGGAGGGCTCGATTGGGTTGTTTAGATTCCGCTATCATTTTGGCATGCTGATTTTTTATTAGTAGGATTTCAAGATGTCTTTTTTGTTTAAACTGTGTATTGCAGATTGTGGTCTCCATTCGAATTGAACAATGAGCTCATAGCTTAACACATACAAGAACATGAGTTGTAGATTGTCTCTGAAGATTACACTACCAAAAAGAAGGTTTGTGTTTGTGACTAATAAAAGCTTTTAATTCTGCATCTTGAGTTCTTCTACATAAAGTTTTGATTAATGTCTGGTGTCCATGTTTTAGTCTCTACTATTTGCTTAAGATTAATATTGTGAGAGGGAGAGTTTCTTTTATCAATTGCAATTCAATGTTAACATTATAGATTTAAAATTTGAAGTTCAATTTCTAGCCTTTTGCCGTTTAGGGAATAGGAGGGCAATAAAGGAATGTAATGAATTAGGTGTATAGGACTATGAAGCAATTCAATGAGGAAAATAAATTAGGTGTACAAAATCGATAAACCAATTCAAAGGACATCTTCCTATTTTAAGCAGAATGGAGTGAAAAATATGGATAGTAAAAGAAAAAAAAATAATTTTTGGAGCCTATCATTATTCCACTTTAGTTATAGGCGTTGTCTGATGCTCTTCACAATTGCTTTTGTCAATGTCGAGTAACTCTAGATTTACGATTAAAATCCCTTTAAGAATAGCTGAGTTTAGTGCCAAACATCATAGATAACAAGTAGAAGAGCATTTACGATCGACGAGGGTTCAAGGAGAGACGACATTGTTTTCTCAATTTCAAAAAGGATACACAAGAATTATCTGAAAATGGCCTCCATATTCATAATGATCTACACTGACTTTGATGTATATGCTTTGAGTAGGAAATTACCTCTATATTCATAACAATCTTCAATTTCAGTGCTAGTATCCTCAAATCTCTTTACACTATGATTGGCAAATATCTCTCAACCTTCTTTGCATGTTTACATTTTTCAATTATGAAATTTGTCCATGGCAAAATTTTGACGCTAAATGTTTCAATCAGGCACTTGTTATTATGATGAGTAATCTTGTGAATTCCACTATCCTAATTGTTGCTAAGGTAATTTTTCTCTTCACAATGTACTCCTTATTATGCTAAAAGCTGAACATAAAAAATATTAAAATGTCTTCTCACTTTATCATATGTTAACTTTTCACTTATTAATTTACTAAACTTTACTTCAATCTAGTTACTTGAATTTTAATTATTTACCATAAGATTTTTTTTAAAGATTTTGATGTGTCTTTTCTTTCTTTTATGATTATGGTCATTTGAACATTTCTTTTAGCTTTGGCCAATATTAGGTCTTTTCTTGGCTATATATATATATATATATATATATATATATATATATATATATGAAAAGGAGATTTCATTAATGTAAAGGATTACTGCATATTAACGTCATAGCATTGGCAATACAAGTCGAAATTTCACAAGAAACAACGGAATAATCTGGATTTTGAAGTAGAAGTGTCTTGCTCGCATGGATGATCGAACCAAATTCAGATATATCAGCAGTAGTAGACTTGATAGCTTCAATAACTTGCAATGCATCCAACTCAAAGATTATCTTCTCTAGGCCCAACGAAATAGCCCATTGTATAGAATGATACAAACCAAGTGCTTTAGTCTCCCTAATAGAGGTCAACCCCGGCATGAACATACGACGATGAATAATAATTGAACCACCAACATCTCTAATCACCATACCAGACGCACACCTCATGAAGATGACAAAACTGATGCATCAATATGACACTTGTAACAACCCATGCTTGGATGATGCTATAGAAGACAAGTTTCCATTCTATCCCTTGTGTTCACATTATTAAATGTAGGAAACCTTGCTTGAATCTAGTCCAGTCAAGACTCCATAGCCAAAAAAAAGACTTGCATTGGAGAACGAGAGAGATTGTTCCATAATTTATCGCTCAGACTCCTCCATATACTCCAAAGAACCATAGAAAACTTTGCATGTTCTTCTTTCCCCAAACGAGTTAGAACATCAAAAACCCATTGCAAATATCAATCCACATCCTCTGCGCAATCATTTACCACTGAAGAGAGTCCAGCTTCAGGCCAACAACATTGTGCAAAATCACATGCAAACAATAAGCGCCATGAACGTTCTAGTTGATATGTACAAGCAATACACAAAATAGGCACCGGAATTCCTCTTGCTTGTAAGCTATATCGAGTCCGCAAGCACTCTCTACAAGATCTCCATAGAAAAGCCTTCACTTTAGGTGGTACCTTGAGTTTCCACAGTAAATTCCATCGAGTCTCCTCTTGCGCTTTTGATTGATCGGCAATCTGGCTCATAGCTACACGATACGATGACTTCACAGTATAAATCCCATTGGCAGTAGCTCCAAATACATATATCCTCCACTAGATTAGGCATTAAGGGAGTGCTCAAAATGGCCTCCATATCACGAGTATCAAAAATATAAGACAGCAGATTAGCATCCCATTCCCAGCGTCTTGCCAGCGTCATATCACTAACCTTGAGCTATCTCACAAAACATGTCATTGAAGTCTGAATTCGGCAATTGGAGGTGTTTCGAAGCCAAGGCTTAGTCAACACGTTAATATGACATCCACTTCCAATCTTGGAATGATATCCGTTCTCTAACAAACCTTGGGAACTACAGATACTTCGCCATATGAAACTAGGACTATTTCCTATCTGGGCATTTAGAAAGTTCCGCTTAAGATAATATTTGGCGTTGAAGATCTTTCTAACTAAAGTATCTGGGTTGGTGTATAGCTTCCAACCTTGTTTCCCTAGCATTACGAGATTCAAACACTAAAAATCTGGAAATCTAAGTCCTCCATTTTCTTTCTTCACACAAAGTCTTCTCCAACTAAGCCAATCAATGCTTCGTTCCCCATTTCTCTTTGTACCCCACCAAAAGGAGTTTAACATTCTCTCCAACTCTTCGGCTAGAGTCAATGGCAACAAGAAACAACTCATAATGAATGATGGAATAGCTTGAGCAACAGACCTGATTAGTACTTCCTTTCCCGCCTTCAAAAGAGGCATTCCCCTCCAAGAAGATATCGTCTTCCACAACCTGCCCTTAAGAAACCCAAAATGGCTTTCTTTTTACGACCAACAAGCGACGGCATGCCCAAATAATGCCCCATATCTAAAGGTGAACTGATCCCCAATATACTTGATATATCCACTTGCAAATCCAGATGAACATGAATACTAAAGAAAATCCCCGACTTTCAATAGTTGATGGCAAAACCCGACGTCTCCTCATAATCATCAAGTATATGTTTCAAGATACGATTCTCAATTGTTGGCCATGATCTAGAATATAAGGAAAGTGATAGCGAGGAGGAGATTGTGGAAGGAGCTGTGAGTCCACCAAAATCACTAGTCATGAGGAGAGCACTTAACACCCAGTCTTAGGTTAGTGAAGTTGAGCAACAAAGGGAAAATATTTTCCACACTAGGTGCTACACAATTATAGATGGGGGAAGTTGCACCAATGTGGCTAGCGCCACGATCGTGGAGAAATTGGTTTTACCAGTGTTGAAGCATCCGAATCCTTACAAATTGCAGTGGTTGAGTGATTGTGGCAAGGTGAAGGTGAACAAGCACGTTCTTATCAACTTTAACATAGGAACCTATTGTGACCATGTTTTATGTGATGTAGTTCCAATGTATCACACACACATCTTATTGGGAAGACCATGGCAATGTGATAGGAAGGCGATACATGATGGGCCCAAAAATCTGTATAGTTTTCAAAAGGATGGGAAACAGGTTGTACTTTTACCTTTGAGTCTGAGTAAAGTCTGTCGAGATCAAATGAAACTCAAAAGTGAGGTAGAGGAAAAAGAAAAGAATGGAGAAAATGAAAAAAAAAACAGAGAGCGAAAAATGCAAGTGGAGAGAAAGATGAAAGTTTTAAAAAAATATGATAGGAAGACCATGGCAATGTGATAGGAAGGTGATACATGATGGGCGCAAAAATCGTACAATTTTCAAAAGGGTGGGAAACCAGTTGTACTTTTACCTTTGAGTCCGAGGTAAGTCAATAAAGATCAAATGAAACTCAAAAGTGAGGTAGAGGAAAAAGAAAAGAGAGGAGAAAATGAAAAAAAAGTAGAGAGCAGAAATGCAAGTTAAGAGAAAGATGAGAGTTCAAAAAAACAGAGGATGAACTTGAGAGGAGAAAGAGAGAAAAGAGGGAGGGCAAGAAAAAAGTGTATTTCTATACAATGTGTGGTGAGGTTAAGAGGGCCATTCGAGGGAACCTGTAATACTCCGACCAAGTTCGTCTGTAATTTCATATATGATTTTTGAATTATTCTTGTAAAATGATGATGAATTTTGATGTATGTGATGTATTTCGTAAGTAATATATGTTTATGATATGTTTACGGTCGGAATGTATGTGTAGTGATGTATAAAAGGTATAGAGCCATAACCATCACGATGTGGCAAAAATTCTGCAGAACGATATTTGCGGCCGCATATTTGTAAGATACGGCCGTAACTGGTAATTTATGGCCATAAATTTGTAAGTTATGGCCGTCGAAGTAAGGCATGAAATTATGGATAGAATTATTTTTACAGCTGTAAGCATAAATGATACGGTCGTAAAATGTAAGTAGACGGCCGTAATATGAAAGTTATGGAAATAAGCAAATGTTTTAGGAAGTTTTATATGGCCGTAAATTATGTTGTTACGGTCGTAATTTGGAAATTTACGGCCGTAAATTTAAAGTTACGGTCGTAATTTTAAGTCAGTAGAATGATGATTCTAGGCTTTTCTTGGCTTTTGGGAGTATATAACCTATTGGACTCATCCCTAACTCACAAGATATATACAAAACACTCTCTAAACTTTCCCAAATCATGGTTGTGAATTGAGGATCCATCTTTGATATCATATATACATAGTTGATCCAAGAAGAGGAGAAAGAAGGAAAGGGAAGAAGAAGGGGAAGCTATCAACCTTTTGTTTCCCATGGCTTTCTTCTATCGAAAGGTAAGTTTTAGATGTATTTTGCAAGTATTAAGATAAGTATGTTAATATGTGCGCTTTGCTTGATGTTTATGATTGAATCTACATGTTAGTTACACTTGTAAACTTGATGTGGATATAAGGAAGAAGTATATGACCATGTGACATGATTTTGGAGTACTTGGCATGTCAATAAGCTATAAGTATAGAAAGTTATGATGTAAAGATGATATATCACTTATATGAATGTTGGTATAAGGGTTCTAAAGCTTTAAACCTACATGATTATGATGTGGCATGTGATGTGGAAGTTGTTGTGAATCAATTGAGATAATTGACCTTGTGTATGGTAAGTTGTGATGATCTTGGCATCAACCTATGTTATGTGAAGAATTCTTGATGTACAAGAAGTGATGACATTGAAGTATGATGCCAATATGATTTGTATTGCCATGAAACTATGAAATTAACTACGATTTGATTAAGGAATGTATGTGAATGTCAATGTAAGTTATGCCATGAAAAATGTGAGAGTTAGGTTGCTTATCATATGTTTAAAAAAATATGAATGTAAGCTCGGCCGAAAAGGGGAGCTAAGTGCTATACAAAAAATGTATGAGCCATCTCTTGAACTCGTATGAGTTACCTCTGGAGTCCCCAGCTTGAATAAGCCATACAATATGATATGATAAGCCTCAACGGGGTATCTAAAACCCGAAATGTGAAATGAGGCTAATGTGGTACGACACGAAAGGCCGATATGTGATCAGAATGAAACGGCGCTATTGTAAACACATTGATTGGCAACGGGGCCTGAATATGAATAAAGTATGTTTGTGAAGTAAGATTTGTTATGTAATGTCAAGAGTCATGTTAATATGAAAGATTTCATGCATAAGGGTGCAAATATAAGATCCCCTATCACGTGTTACATATATACAAATGTGAAAATCAACCAAATGGGGGATCTAAGCCCCATATGTGATAAGATAGCCTCATGAGGCTTGGCCAAAGATGATGTATGATAAGTTGGCGATAGTGTAGCCACGTGATTAGCAATAGGGCCAATATGTGTGTGATATGCATTGCGCAACATCTAATTCCTACTAAGTCTGTATGACTCATTTTGTGTGTCCGTTTCCTTTGTAGACACCGTTGGACTTGGGAAGCCATTTGGAGAGGGTAGAGATTTCGGAAAGTGTAACGTGTGGAAAGGCGTCAAAAGATCTTATGTCAAAATATTGGTACAGAAACTATTATATTTATATGTTGAAGATTTTGGGTAGCCACTAAAGTGATGAATCTTATATGTATGCGTGACGTTCTCTTTAGTTCCGTGCATATGTATTGAACCCGTATAAAATACGAAGTTGTGCATGTTATGTGATGACACGTGTATATATATATATATATATATATATAAGAAATATGGTATGGGATACAGAATTAGGGAGGGGCATTACAGAACCAACAATTACTTTTGTTGGTATACACGGAGTCACTCTTTGTGCTTGATGAATCTCACAAATCCCTCCCCAATTTGGCTATTTCTTTCTTACAGGAATTTGAAGATATCTTTCCGAAGGAAATGCCGGGTGGGCTTCCACCCATTAGAGGCATAGAACATCAAATAGAATTCGTTCCTGGAGCAGTCATTCCAAATCGACCGGCCTATAGAAGTACCCCTAAGGAAACAAATGAACTTCAAAGGCAAGCTGGGGAATTGATGAGCTAAAGATATATGAGCGAGAGCATGAGCCCTTGTGCTTTGCCTATGCTACTTGTGCCTAACACGGATGGGACATACAGGATGTGCATTGATTACCGAGCCGTCAATAATAGTATCGACATCCCATACCTAGGCTAGATGACATGTTAGATGAATTGCATGGGTCTTGGATTTTCAGTAAAATTGACTTGAGGAGTGGATATTACCAAATTAGAATAAAGGAAGGTGATGACTGGAAAACTGCCTTTAAGACTAAATATGGCTTTTATAAGTGGTTGGTCATGCCCTTTGGTCTTATTACTAATGCACCTAGTACGTTTATAAGATTGATCAATCATGTTTTGCGTACATTTATAGGCAAGTTCGTGGTAGTATACTTTGATGAGATTCTCATTTATAGTAAGAATTTGGAGGACCATGTTGAGCATTTAAGATGCGTGCTTGTGGTTTTGAAAGAGGAAAAGTTGTATGCTAACCTTAATAAATATCACTTTTGTATGGAAAGGGTCGTTTTTCTTGGCAATGTAATTAGTGCTATAGGTATTAAGGTAGATGAGGAAAAGATCAAAGCCATCAAGGAGTGGCCTACTCCCAAAAGCATCACCGAGGTAAGAAGTTTCCATGGTTTAGCTAGTTTTTACCAACGATTTGTTAAGTATTTTAGCACACTAGCTGCACTACTTACTGAGGTTGTTAAAAAGAATGTGGGTTTGAAATGGGGCAAGGATCAAGAAAATGCGTTTAATGCTATTAAAGATTAGTTGTGCACTGCGCCTGTGTTGGCATTATCTAACTTTAATAAAACCTTTGAGATTGAATGTGATGTCTCTGGGAAAGGCACTGGTGCTGTTTTGATGCAAGAAAGGAGACCAATAGCGTATTTTAGTGAAAAGCTCAATGGGTCAACCTTGAATTACCCAATGCATGACAGAGAGCTTTATGCGTTAGTAAGAGCATTGGAGACTTGGCAACATTACCTATGGCCAAAGGAGATTGTAATCCACACCGACCATGAGTCCTTGAAGCACTTGAAAAGACAAGGTAAGTTGCGCAAGAGGCATGCCAAGTGGTGGAGTTCATTGAAACCTTCCCATGTGTCATCAAGTACAAACAAGGTAAAGAGAATGTTGTAGCTGATGCATCATAGAGGAGGTACGCTTTTATTACCACTTTGAATGCAAGATTGTTGGGTTTCGAACGTCTTAAAGAGTTATATGTTAATGATTCTTACTTCGGTAATGTGGTTAGTGCGTGTGAGAAAGGGGCTTGTGATAAATTTTATAGGCATGATGGGTTTTTGTTTCGGGAGAGTAAATTTTGTGCGCCCATTGTTTTATGCATGAGTTCCTGGTGAAAGAAGCCCATGGGGAAGGCTTAATGGCACGTTTTGGGGTAAGAAGGACCTTGGACATACAACAAGAACATTTCGTTTGGCCCAAAATGAAACAGGATGTAGAAAGAGTACGTTATAGATGTGTGACTTGTAAAAGAGCAAAATCAAAGGTTTCACCTCAAGGTTTATATACTCCATTGCCCATACTTATTGAGCCTTGGACTGAAATCTCTATGGATTTTGTTTCGGATTTCCTAGGTCCGAGAAAGGTAAAGATTCAATCTTTGTGGTCGTTCCCTTGCCGTAAAACCGATGATGCCACTCACATAGCTGACCTATTCTTTAAGGAGATAGTACGACTCCATGGGGTTCCTAGAAGTATAATATCGGATAGAGATGTTCAGTTTCTCAGCCACTTCTGGAAAGTTTTGTGGGGTAAGATGGGAACTAGACTATTATTTTCAACTACTTGTCACCCACAGGCCGATGGGCAAACTGAGGTAATCAATAGAACCTTAATCCAACTTCTTCGCACTGGTCATTCAAGGAATTTGAAAAGTTGGGAAGAGAGTTTACCTTTTGTTGAATTTTCTTATAATAGACGTGTTCATTCTATTACTGAGATTTCTCCTTTTAAAGTTGTTTATGGTTTTAATCGACTAACTCCTTTGGATTTAATTCATTTACCTGTTGATGAAAGAGGAAGCTTAGATGCGGAGAATAATGCTGAGCTAGTAAAGTCTCCCCATGAAAAGGTTAGGCTTCAAATCGAAAAGAAGAATGACCACTATTCCACCCAAGCCAATAAAGGTCGACAGCTAGTGACGTTTGAGCCAAGGGATTGAATATGGCTTCATTTGCTAAAGGAGCAATTCCCTAATCTAAGAAAGTCCAAGTTGCAACCTCGTGGAGATGGTCCATTCCATTGAGAAGATCAATGAAAATGCCTACAAACTTGATCTTCCAGGTGAGTATAATGTTTGTGCTTCCTTTAATGTTTCTGATTTATCCCCTTTTGATGTCGGTGAAGATTCAAGGGTGAATGCTTTTCAAGAGGGAGGGGTTGATGAGAATCACAAAGGTCAGAACATGCTTCGTGTGCCGGAAGTTCCGATTACGAGGTCAAAGGCTAAAAAGATCCAAGAGGCAATGATGGGGCCAATTCAAAATTTGTGGGTTAAGGCTCAAGTAGAAAAGAGTTCAATTTTAAACTTGAATTAGACGGCAAGGAACCAAAAACAATCACATTGATTGAGATTGAAGAGCTGTGCTGAAGTGAGTTGAATAGCACAAGTTTTGGTCATCAAATTGAGACTCAATTGGCAAATGATGTAGAAGAGGTCTTGACTTAAGGAGTGGACACGCCCTGCTTTCACCAGTTTGTAACAGTTTATTCAAAGAAGAAGTCATGAGCTAAAGCATGGGCACGCCTTACCACATAGGCATTTTTCGGATTTTTCCTTATTTTCCCATATTCTATTTTTAGCAGTTTTCTTATGAATATTTTTACATTAGTTTTTTTCCCCTATATTAGTTAGAATTTTAGGCAAACTAGGTTTCTTTCCTTACAACCAATAGTCTAGGGTTTTTCTATTACCTATTTAAAGGATTTTTTTATTATAAAGGACAACTTTGAATTCATTTTGAGTGAAAACACTTATTACCACTTTCTATTCGATTTTAGCTTTTTTGGGGATGGTCCAATCTCGTTGTAGGTGTAGTGACCGCGAATTTCCTTAAATTAAATATTTAATTAAAGTAAAATCTCAAACGTGTCACTACAACTTCACCTATAGAGTTAAACAGCGTATGCTCGTCTAGTTAAATTTTATGTAATTTACTGCTATATTAAATTATTTAAAATAATAATAATAATAATAATAATTTATAAAACATTTATTTATTTTCAATTTACATTTAAGAACCAAACTTTAGAAATTATTCATTTTAACCCCAAAAGTTTAACTTCTTATTCAATCATAACTTTATATATATTTTAAACCCAATTATAGGCCTGTTTAAGGTCCAATTTTACTTGTTATGCTGTAAGAAAGCCCATTTGGAGGAGTAACCTAGTTTTTACCCTATTTATACAAGTTAAGGTTGATTTTAGAATTCCTAGCCTCACTATTTTCCCCTATTTCCACAATTGGTATCTTCAAGTTCATCCCACTCATTCTCATTCAACAAATCAAACTTCAAGTGGCAAGATTTCTTGATATTTCCATTTATATCTCCATTTTAATTTTGTTGTTCTAAGTTTTTAATCATCTATTTGTATTTTTCACTTGATTTTCTACACAAAAACACGATAAATACATGTGTATAAACATACACACGGCCACCACCACCGCCGCACCACCATCATCACCGTCGCGCTACCACAGTCACCACCACACAACCACCGTCACTTCCACCATCCACCATCATCTCGTCTCCATCAAACCCACACACACGCATATACACGGATATATATAGATATATACATACATACGTATACATACACGCATAGCACACGGCCAAGACGATCAATGGCATTCAAATTTCGACTTCACAAGCTAAAAATCATACCTACACCTTCCTCTACCTCTATAGAACATCGTAGAATAGTTTAGTTTCGAAAATTTTTGAAGATTTGATCGAATTTTAAAAATACCCAATTTTTCCCCTAACTGTTCTAGATTCAATTTCTCCCCATATACTCAATATTTCTTCAAATTGACGCCACCACTAGCTTCACCACCTTCACCGCCATTTTCGCCGGCCGAAAACCGCCGGAAGTCGAGCGAGAAAGAGGGAAAACTGAGAGTAAGCGAGACCGAGAGGGAGTCGGGTGGAAGAGGAATGACCCAGATCCATTTTGCATTTTTTTAATTTATTTATGTATTTGCAAGACAAGTCCCTCAAGTTCCATCTTTGTTTTAAGTTGGTCCTTGAGATTTATTTAATTTGCAAATCCCAAACTTTTAATTGTTACAATTTAGTCCCTAAAGATTATTTGCAAATCTAATCCCCCATTTTATTTATTTTATTTAAAGGAGCCCTCAAACTTTATTTAAATTCAAGTCCCTAACTTTAAATTGTTGCAATTTGACCCCTGAACTTTTATTTAACTTTTAATCCTTCAATTTCTTTTTCCTGTTTAATTTAACCCTCAAAATTTAATTGCATATTAGTCCCTCATGTTTTAAAAATCTTATAATTGAGCCCAAAATATTTTTGGTTCACTTTTATTGCATAATAGGTCCTCAAACTATTAAATTCTTTCAAATTGACCCCCAAAGTTTTATATTCTTTCCATTTTGGTCCACAAACTTCTATATTACTTATAGATACTTAATATTTAAGAGTATTAACATAAATTAAACTCGTTATTGACTAGACGGGGCGTACAAACAGCTAGAGGACTAATTTTCACAGCTTAGTAGACTCAAAACTCAAGAGATACTTCAGGTAGGCTCAAAAGACTCATTTTTACTTATCGCGCAATTATTGTTAATTATTTGCACTATATGAGTGCTTTTAGCGTGTAATAGACTTGCCTTCGGGCCCAGATTTGCCTTCGGGCCTAGAGCTGCCTTCGGGCCCAGAGTTACCTTCGGGTATTATATTATAGAGTTTACATGACTATTTGCCTTATATATATTTGTATAGATGATTAACTTGAGCTGAGCCTACTGAGTATTGTTTAAATACTCACGCGTTTCATTCTTTTACAGATTGAGGACTTCGGAGGCATGACGAGACATGGGAGTTCTATTTAGGCTTATAAAATAAGAGGCTTCACTTCCGTTGTTATTTTGGCAAACCGATGTATGGTATTATGTCGTTTTCAAACTTTTGAAATATTTAGTAACTTGCGTGAGATGTTTTGGACGTTTGGTGATCAAATAATTTTAAAACACTTTAGATGGTTGTTATATCAAATGAATTTCCGCTTTTAATTATTTGTTATACTTCCGCATTTAATATTAGAAAAAAATAGTTTTAGAAAACGAACTAACTTTTCGAGTTCTTCGAACTCGGGGCGTTACAGTAGGTTTCGTTAGCATCGTTCCAATGGGGTTCTCATCAATCTGGGTGTGAGATATGGATTACATATTTGATTTTGAAATGGTGGGTTGCTTAGGCACAAAATTTTTAATATAATGACAATGGTTAAATGGATGTATGATTTGACTAGAATGATATTAGATGATTAATATTGACATAGGTGTATGAATTATGGAATAGTTAGGGTTATCTTGTCAGTGTTGAAATATTATAGCCACTTTATTGTGCAGGTTGTGCTCTAAAGAAATATTATGTGATAATTAGGTTATTGAGGTTATTAGTACTGAAATCATGTGAGTAATGGGGTGATAGGAAATAAATTATAATGGTTTTAAAGGTTTTTAATATAAAAGAGGAGAGAAATCAGTGGAGTTGAGTGGTAAAATTTGTGGATGTGATCAGATATGTGGATGTGATTGATTTAGAGTAAAGAAAAAATGGATAAACAAGTGGTAAAAAGGGTTGCTAACGGGGTTTTAATTGGGTCACTAGAAAATGCTAATTGTTGTGATTTTGTATTAAAGATTTGTAGTGTAGAATAATCTTTATGGCTATACTAAGTCTCAAATCCAATGTTGAAGAAATAATAAGAGAATTCATGTATTTGTGATATCAATAAGTTGATTGATTCCCCTGTGTATAAAGTTAAGATATGAGTCCGATGATTAAATCCCTTTGATTTGGTGTCTTAGTTTATAGGGAAAAGGAAACTATGATATTTGTTATTAGGTTGAAACTTATTGTTTGGAGACCTCGTCATCAAACTAATGGTATTGGTGTCTTAGTTTAGAATAATCGAATCCTCTTAGGTCAAAAAATCTGGGAGGACTAAATATGCTTTATGTGAGGATCCGTCCGTAGAATGAACAAGGATGTGGACAATTGGAATGCTTTATATTAGGAATATTTGGCTAATCCGATCATGTTTACTAAAAGATTTGTAGTGTAGAATATCCTCTATAGCTACACTAAGTAGGGCTGGGCATTGAACCCGTTAAACCGACTAATCGGCCCGACCCGACCCGGTTCGGGTCGGGTTGGGTCGGTTTTTCTGTAAGTTCGGGTCGGTTGCGGGTTCAGCCTTTTAAATTATTTTCGGGTTGGGTCGGGTTCGGTTTTACACAACCCAAACAGAAACCCGGACCCAACCCGATTTTGGCCCAAACATTTATCCAGTTGGCAGCAACTCAGGCTTTTGTTGTATAATAATAATAATACTCAGCATAATTTGGGGCTTTGTGCAGTCAATAGTCAATACTCACCAGTGCACGCCATCATCCTTCTTTCTTCCACTTCACGACTCACAAGATCTTCAACCCAATTCTTTACCTTAAATTAACTTCTCAGATCTTTGAATTTTTCACCAATTTACCACTTACCAGATTCACTTGAATTTTTCACCGATTTACCACTTACCAGATTCACATCAGCATATTCATGCTCCTTTGTCGTCGTCGTTCACACGTCCTTCTCCTTCACCGACCAATAGTGTTTTTTGCAGCCAACAAGGTAGGATTTCAAATTTCTCATTCTTTGAATTGTTGTTATTTATCAATGGAGGTATGAAATTGTGAAATAGGTGTTTTGTAACCGGAAAAGTGGCAACTGGAAGCTTTAAAAAAATCAAAAAAACTGCGGGAAAACAAACCCGAAAAACCGATTCAAACCGAGAAACCGAGTCGGGTTCAACGGTTCTGTTTGAATCGATTTTAAGTTCCGTTTCGGTTGCAGATTTTTGAAACCGACTAGGTCGGTTTCGGTTTCGGGTTGGGTTTGAACCCGACCCAACCCGACCCGTGCCCACCCCTAATACTAAGTCTTAAGTCCATTATTGTTTTCAACTTTCAAGTTAATATAAATTTTGGAAACTTCTTAATCAAATTACTAGTGCTCTCTTTCTAGAATTCTCTCCCCTAATGCACTCCCCAAAATTCAGCCATGGCCCCACTGGGCATGGTGATGATAACACACACATTCACAAGTACGCTGAAAATAACAGTCTTCATAGCTTCAGAACCAGATACAAGACATTCATGGTACTCCTGTCCAAAGATGGTGGCCTCATTAGGATCGTGGAAAGGACCGGGCAAAAAGGATACGAAATATCACTAGCTGCGGATGTAGCTACATGGTTAATTGAATCCATACAGGCTCTAAGACGAAGAGTATGTACACTGAGCATTAGAAAACCTTTCAAAAGCAAGCAACTAAGCTTATGGTTGGAATGCTTCAAGAATGTTAGAGGGGAATTCTTAAGGATCTTTACCTTAAGGAATAGCACTTTGAGAAGCATCATAGTCCCAGCAGAGAAGGAGTTGTATGGGTGGAGAAACATGGAGAACTGTTTAGAGAATGTAGTTGGGAGGAAGGGTACATATGCAAAACATTTTTCCCAACAAAAGACAGGTCACAGGGTATATGGAAAGCAAACATGGGTCAATGTGGTAAGAGATGGAGAGCAACAGAGGAAGGAAGAGACTAAAAGACAGCAACCCTTTAGGAAAAGGGAACACTTACCTGAGATTCATAAAGGTCTGAAGGTGAAGAACAGACCCTTTCAAGATAGAAATAAATGGCAGAACTTTTCTGAAGATGGCAATGAAAGAAGCATAGTCAAAAAAGCCTCTCTAGCTGTGTTAATGTTCAATGAGGACAACCATTCCCCTTGGGAAGCCATCCAATACGGATTGAGGGACAAGCTGCACAAGAAACTTGAAATATGTCCATTGTTTGACGATAGAGCAGTGATGTGGTGCTACAGCGAAACAGACAAGGATGAATTGGCTAATATGGGTAGATTGAAAATACCAACAGTTACTACTGTAAACTTTATCCCGTGGAATTGGCAGAATCAGAACAACAGAAGGAGGATCGAATGCAGGTGCAGTTGGATAGGGATAGAAGGACTGCCCCTGAACATATGGAATATCCATGTGTTTAGAGAAATCGCCAACCTGTGTGGTGGTCTAATGGAGGCGGATAAAGAAACAGTAGAGCTAAGGGTGTTAACAAATGCTCGGTTGAGATTAAGAGGAGATTATCAAGGATTTATCCCAGAAACAATTTCGTTACCATATGAAGGCTCGAGCATAATCCATCAAATTAAATGATAGGAGATACAGATTTCATGGAATCTTCGATACTATATGGCACCGAAATGACACCAAAAAGGACAGTAACTTGATGGGAACAACAAAAGTTGCAGAGGAAGATTCTTCTCCAGAAACACCCACCGAAGAAGATGATGAGCTGGCAGCTACAAAGTAGAAGGAAAAACAAAACATGGCAAAAAGTTCAGTCACAGTTGGTACACGTGTTGAGATGGGAGACAGAGCAACAGGTGCAGTGAATTAAGAAGGCGGCTGCACAGTGGAAAAACAGTCGACTAGAATCTCAAGAAACAGCGCTATGGAAGGAAATGAGGTATCGATAATTAATATGGAGAGGATCTTCCAGAGAATACATGACAGCCTTACGTTGGAAACTCCACCCTCTGAGCTACCAGCTGAATCTACGATGCCTGCTGACCGAGAGACAGAGACTGAGGGTTTTGAATTTGAAATCCCAGCAAAATCATGGGCTTTCTCGCAGCTGGGCCTCGAAAATTGGGCCTCTACTGGATTGGGCCTCAACCTGACTTTTGAGAGAGATGCAGAAAGCTTGCCACAAAAGCAAAAAGGACTGCAAGATAATGGGCTCATGGTACAGAAGCGCCCACTATCACTACTTGGAAAAGTGTATCACAGAAAGAATAGGCTGGAGCCCAATAACAACTCCAATTTCGCTAAGGTACCCAAAGCCCTAAAGGGCTTTAATTTTGGGCCAATAGTGAGAGATGGGAAATACGCTTCTTACAGAACAATATGGTCAACACACAGCCCTAACAGCACGATTCTTACTGGGTTTCATCAGATAAAGTCGTCATAGCAGCCTGGGGCCAAGCAACGATTCGAAACTGCTATTTTTGGCTTCGATAATCAGATCTTCAAGTATGGTGCTATACTCAACAGCGAAGAAAGACAGATCAGGGACAGCGCCAAGAAACGAAGAGAGAAATCTGTCCTATGCAGTGACGAGCAGGAGGAAACTGAAGAAGAGGTCACTGCTAAACAGTTCGAGACCTACAGGACACAAACGAGGATGATTATCGAGGATATTATAGAGGGGACTGACACGAATGCAAATATTGAGACTGGGACAATAATAGAGGATGAGGAAATCATGGAAAAGCAGTGGAATTTTCATGAAGACAGAGATGAGTTCGAACACTGTGACAGTGACGCATATGCAACTGAAACAGACCCTGGTGACGACCATATTGATCTTGAGGATTTCTTCACCGACTCAAATAGGCCCTGTCAAGGAAGTAATGATCAAGGAAAGCCGAAACTATTGACACAACCAGCAATAACTTCAATAAGGCCACAATGCACTCACAAAAATAGATACAGTAAACAATCTGAGGAACGTGTACAAGCCCATACTGATCATTGCAGAAAGCCTGTTGATCTTCCAGGTTCTTTTTTCCAAGCCTCAATTGTCTGCCAAATCAGGTATTACCCATCCTTCTTACTTAAATTGGTATACTCTGTATGTAATCCGGAATTGGGCAAAGTGAACACATGTGACTCGATGGGTGGGAAATGTACGTTATCTGGTTCTACCTCAGAATTACATAGACAGCATATTGTTATAGATAATCTGAATGCCGGTGAATCCGATTGTCGAGGAATAACATCAGGTTCACGAGCTATCCAGAACAGTAAGGAGGTTGTATACATAAATGGAGAGGATCCGAGGTTGGAGGATATTGTGAAGCTAACACCAATCCTAAATAGATTGAATTTAACCCTGGTTCCTCTACACAAGGAAAAAGAACTCTGTAAACTTTGGAACAGAGGGGGAAAATTCAGTTGATAGTAGGAAGGGTGCGAAGAAGGGGACTAGGGAACTAAAGAATCTCCAAAGTAACATCAACTACGAGGGGAGAAAGACACGTGTGGTTAACAGTAGGGAGAAGAATGGTTCTCAATGAAGATCATAAGTTGGAATGTTAGAGGCCTTGGGGGAAGAGGCAAGAGAAAAGTGGTGAAGGAGTTGCTATGTATGGAAAGGGCAGACATTGTGACATTGCAAGAAACCAAGAAATACAAAATTGTAAAGGAAATGATAGGACGTGTGTGGGGCACCAGATTTAAAGAGTGGGCTTACTTGCCGTCAACTGGGAAGTCGGGAGGCATACTAGTGATGTGGGATTCAAGAGTGTTTAGGGGAAAGGAGGTCATTCTAGGGAACTTTTCAGTGTCAGTTCTTCTAGAACCAATTGGAGGGGGGGAAGATTGGTGGTTTTCAGGAATTTATGGACCATGCAACACAAAAGATAGGGATGATATTTGGGAAGAATTGGCGGGATTGTATGGTATTGGTGGAGAGAGATGGTGTGTTGGAGGTGATTTTAATGCAGTCAGGTATCCATATGAGAAACTAAATGGTGACAGATTCACAAAAAGTATGAGGAAGTTTGATCAATTTATAAAAGATGCGGACTTGAAAGATGTACGACTCTTAAACTCTGAATTTACATGGTTCAATATGAGAGATAGATTGGTATGCTCTAGGATCGACAGATTCCTCTTTACGGGTGGATGGGAACATATGGTTGACATAGTCAGATAGGAAGCTCTTCTTCGGATGACATCTTATCACTGTCCCATTTTGTTGGACACCAATAGATTCAAATAAGGACCCACACCTTTTAGATTTGAGAACATGTGGTTAAGACACAAAGACTTCAAGAGTAATTGGAAACAGTGGTGGGAGAAGTGTGATATTAAGGGGTGGCCAGGCTATAAATTCATGGGAAAATTGAATATGATGAAGGAAGAATTGAGAAAATGGAATAAAGCAGAATTTGGTGACGTGAGATTCGAGAAACAAGCAGTAATGAGGAGAATTGAAGAGATTGATAAAGAGGAGGCTAGACAAAACATAGCAGAAGAGGAAAGAATGGAAAGGATGAGCTTAAGGAGAAAGCTTGAGGAGTTGATCACTAGAGAGGAGGTATCCTGGAACCAAAAAGCAAAAATCATAGGAGTCAAGGAGTGGGATAACAACACAAGGACATTCCCTAGGATCGCAAGCGGAAGAAAGACAAATAACTTGATAAACAAACTTGAAAGCAGAGATGGGACAATATTGAATACAGAAGAGGACATAGAGAAAGAAATCCTCGACTTCTTTGAGAATTTGTTCAAAAAGAAGGAGAGCTCCAGCTTTGGCATAGAAGGGTTAAAATGGGCAGAAATTAAGGAAGAATACAAACGAAAATTGGAAGAACCATTCGAAGAAGAAGAGGTAAAGAAGGCTTTGTTTGATTGTGATAGGGATAAAGCACCGGGACCTGATGGTTTCTCGATGGAGGCTTTTAAGGAAGGATGGGATGTAATCAAGGAGGATTTAATGGATATGTTCAAGGAATTCTATAAGAATGGCATTGTTAATGCAAGGGTGAATGAAACATTTATTTGTCTAATCCCTAAAAAGTTGAGTTCAGTGTCCATTATGGATTTTCGGCCTATAAGTTTGGTCTCATCTTTATACAAAATTGTGGCAAAGGTGCTATCGTCGAGACTAAAAGATATTCTGGGAGATACTGTTGATGTGTCTCAATGTGCTTTCGTCAAAGGACGATAAATCTTGGACTTAGTATTGATTGCAAATGAGATCGTAGAGGAGTATAGAATGAAGAAGAAGAAAGGAATGGTCCTTAAGATCGATTTTGAGAAAGCTTACGATCATGTCAGTTGGGAGTTCTTAGACTTTGTTTTAGGGAAAAAAGGGTTTGGAGATAGGTTGAGGAAATGGATACGAGGATGTCTATCGTCGGCAAATTTTTCGGTGATGATTAATGGTAAACCGAGAGGTAAGTTTGGAGCTTCAAGAGGACTGAGGCTAGGGGACCCTCTCTCACCTTTTCTATTCATTTTAGTGGGGAATGTTTTGAGTAGACTGATAAAGAAGGCGTGTGATGAAGAACTCATTAAAGGTCGAATCATTGGCAGAAATAAGGTGAGGGTTTATCATCTCCAATTTGCGAATGATAGCATTTTTTTCCTAGAAAATGAGGATGAGAGTATCAGAAATCTTATGGAAATCTTGGACATATACTCGAAAACTTCAGGTTTGAAAGTAAATATGACTAAAAGCATAGTCGTTGGCATTAACATAACGGGGGAAAGGATTGATGATGTTGCTAGATGGGTGGGATGTGATAAGGGGGTGTGGCCACTCAACTATCTTGGTGTACCTCTAGGGGGGAATCCTAAAAAATTCTCTTTCTGGGACCCGGTAGTTGAAAGAATTGCTAGGAGATTAGAAGGATGGCACAAAGGTTGCTTATCAAGAGGAGGGAGACTTGTGCTTTTGCAAGCAGTGCTAGGGTGTATTCCTATATACTACATGTCGATCTTCAAGATGCCGACGAGTGATAAAGGTGATTGAGAAAATGATGAGGGATTTCTTTTGGGAAGGTAAAGGGGAAAGTCATAGTGATCATTTGGTCAGATGGGATATTGTCACACAACCAAAGCAATATGGGGGATTAGGAGTTGGTAATCTAAACTTGAAGAACGTGGCTCTGTTAGGCAAATGGCTTTGGCGATTTCCGATAGAATCGGATTCACTTTGGCATTCAGTTAAGGTATGGCTTACATTCTAATGGTTGGGACGCTAATATTTACGTTAATTCCACCCATCGGGCACCGTGGAAGTCTATTGCAAAAATCTGGGATAAATTTACAGAGTGTACCAAATTAGTGGTTGGAAAGGGTGATAGAGTCCGATTTTGGTTAGACAAATAGGTGAGTAATCAAACTCTTCAAGATCTATTCCCTCGCCTGTTTCGGTTATCCACGAGCAAAAGTTCTCTAATAAATGAAATTATATCTTTCCCTTCCCCATCCAACCCCAGCTGGAATCTTCAATTTCTTAGGAACTTTAACGACAGAGACATCAATGATTTCACCTCTCTCCTCAACATACTTGATACCACAAAACTTGATCCTAGGGTACCGGATAAAAGAATTTGGAAAGCTCATCCCTCTGGCTATTTTTCATGTAAATCTTTTTTCAATGTGCTCTATCAACCTTTATGTCATTCATTCTTCCCACAAACCAAATTCATATGGAAGGGTGTGATGCCTTCAAAAGTGAAAGTTTTTGCTTGATTAGTGTCTTTGGGAAAGGTCAATACTTATGATTTACTGCAATTGAAAAGACCTTTTTTGTGCATTTCTCCATCTTTTTGTGTCATGTGTAGGAAGGATAATGAAACCATTAATCATGTCCTTATACATTGCGATATAGCCAGAAGAATTTGGAGTAGAATTTTGAACATATTTGATGTTTCGAGTGCTTTGCCAAGTAGGTGGGGCAGATTTGATTCTTATCAAGTGGTCATTTGGGGGGAATAGGAAACTTAAAAAGGAGATTTAGAAACTAATGGTCATGGCAGCAGGTTGGGTTTTATGGAATGAAAGGAATAGAAGGATATTCCAATGCTTGGAAAGGTCGGTGGATGACGTTTGGGATAACATATTATTCTACACGGGACTTTGGGTTAGAGCAGCGGGAACTTTCTGTGACATTGATAAACATTTATTTAGTCTAGACCCGTCAGTTATTTTTGTAACATTGTATAGTATTATTAGTAGTTTCTATGGTGATAAGCTTGGTATTTTTTTGGTGAATTTCTTATCCACTTGTATTGTATATTTCGAGCTTTTGTGAAATACAATCTTTTGTTTCTTATCAAAAAAAGTCTTAAGTCCATTATTGAGGAAATAATAAGAGAATTCATGTATTTTTGATATCAGTAAGTTGATTGATTCCCCTGCGTATAAACTTAAGATACGAATCCTATGATTAAATCCCGTTGATTTGGTGTCTTAGTTTACAGGGAAAAGGAAACTATGATATTTGTTATTAGGCTGAAACTTATTGTTTGGAAAGCTCGTCATCGGGCTAATGGTTACAACAACCGAATCTTCTTAGATCAAAAAATCTAGAACTAAATATGCTTTATATGAGAATTCGTCCAGAGAAAGAACTAGGATGCGAACAATTGGAATTTTATCAATTTCCATCATTTTAATTCTAGTGATACTATGGATATTGTTCTAATTTAGGTTTCTTTCATCAAATATGTCACTCAAAGTATGAAACAACAATCCTTTCTTCACTTGTTCTGGATGATTTGCCATGCCAAAATGGAAATGTTACTGTTAATATATTCACAATGAGAGACAGGAATTTCAACATGATTCCGAGTGTGATATGATTTGTTAAACCCGCGTAGATTGGATGGACTGTAATTAAAATTTTTTCTAGTCAAACAGAAATTTCAATTTCAAACTCATGTTGATACATAGCTATTACCTATAAAGTTCTCCTAGAATCTAGGATAAGAGACCAAGTTTTCATTTAAATCTTATAAAATAAGAAGCTCTTCTCGAAGGTGTAGGAAAGAGAGATGAGATGAGAGCTCAGTGTTTCAAGCTATTCTAAGGAAAATTTTGTGGAAGAAATTCATTTAAGGGGTTAGATTGTAACGATCCGCCAAAACACGTGACCTAATTTAACTAATCAGGCAAGGTGCCATTGCCATGTTGTGTTTTGATTATTTAAAATACGTGACAATGCATGAATGAGATGTCTAATCCTACGATTTTCTGAAATGGGAGAAATAATTTAATCATCATGCCTACATTCTTATGAGAATATTTTTGTGCAAAGTTAATATTTAAAAATCTACTCTAGAGACAAATGGAAATTTGATATGATCTTGGATGCCCCCTGGGTGCCCCATGCGCGACACGAAAGCTTGGAGCATTGTTTAGGCCAAGTGAAAATCAAGTTCAACCAAATTGGCGCTCAAAAGGTTCGATTCTCCAAGCTTGATGAAGGCTGAGCGTCCGTTTCATCGAAAGAGGAGCAATTTCGACAAAGATACAAGTTGAGTATGGAGACACCATCAACTAGAAAGTTTTAGATAATCGAGTCTAGTTTCCAACCCAATTTGAATCAGCTCATTCGGACATCGGACGAAGAAGTTATAACCAAAAAACTAAAGACTGCACTTGCTGGAAAAGCTAAAGGCATGTGGTCGCGTGTGCGACCACATGAGGTAAAATTTCTTTTGGCTGGAAGGTTGAAACGACCGTAACACCCATTCCATACGGGCGTAAGTGTATATGCATGTGGTCGCATGTGCGACCGCATGGGCTTAAAATTTGACCGACTAACTTTTGATGTTTTAGGATATTTGTAATATTTTAATATTATTTCTACTTAGCTTCTTGACCAAGCTCGGTTTTTGTTGCTTGGTTTATATAGCTTTGTATCTTCATTTGTAAGAAAAACAACTTTTGTTCATGTATGAAAAGAGAGCTTTAAGCTTGTTCTTGAGAGATTCAATTCTCTTGTTGTTCTTTTGAACAAATCGAACTTATCAAGAGCGTGATCAACTCTTGTGGTGTTCACCCCCGCCGCCGGTTGTCTACTACGCACAGTTGAAAGTGATAGGTTTTAGCCTATTGTTGTCACTTCGTGAGCAGAAGGTCGTCAGGTTCTTGATCGTGACCAGTGATTGGCTTTTCTGGGGTCTAATCCAATCTGGATTGGGTTGCGTTAGCATTGAGACCAACGAGATCCATATCAGTTGGTATCAGAGCACAGATTCTAATCATCTGGTATATATCCTTTGTTTTCTATTTTTATAGTATATGTCCTTTATTAATAATTCGTAGATTGTTATCGTTGGTATTGTTATCGGATTAGAATCTTGAATTTCAAATTTTAAATTTGTAGGATTTTAGTGTGTGTTCTTGGTGTTCTTGGTGCAAATTGCTTTTGTGCTTAGAATTCATCCAATTTCTAGTATTGTCTTGGTATTGAGAGTATAAGTGTTGTGGTTAAAAAAAAAAAAAAAAGGAAAAAAAAAGGAGAGAGATGAAATTCAAAAAAAAAATGGCTCCAATGTTGTGTTGAACGAGTGTTAGTCAATCCATTGGCGACACTTAATATTGTATTGTTGTTGCATCGTCTTGTGGTGAGTCTAGTAGTCGAGTTATATTGTACTAGGGTTTTACATTGAGTTGTAATTTAGTTTGTATTGTGTTGTGTCATTGAGTTGTAACTTAGGTGAGCAACTGCTTTGGCATTGTTTTGGTGAACTAACAAGAAGATCTTACGTTGATCAAGTTCGTTGAGTTTGATTGAACAAAAGAGTGTGAGTGCATTATTGAGTGTTGAGTGAGAGAGTGTTCAGTGATATACACGAGTGATATTCACGAGAGGACACTACAGGTCTTGCACACACTTGCACACAATGTCTGATACAGGTTCAGTCGAGGGACGCGGATCTAGGGCTGCCACCTTGGATGATATCCAGTCGGTTCTTCAGGCTTCTATAATCGCAATGGAGCGTCGGTTGAGTCAACAGTTACGAGAGGATGTTGAGCAATCGGTAGCTAGGTTGAATGTTCATAGGCCGGAGTTTGAAGAAGGTGATGAGGATGAATATGAGGTGATATATAGAGGTGGTAGAGGCGGCGAGGAGGTCGAGGAGGTCGAGGTAATGAGAGACCATGAGAGTAGGAAAGTGATGTGAAGAATGTCAAGGTTGAAGTGCCTCCATTCCAAGGTAAAGCCGACCCGGATGCCTATTTGGATTGGGAAAGCAGAGTAGAGTTGGTGTTCCAATTTCATAGAATCCCGGAAGAAAAGAAAGTTCCACTTCTAGTGAAAGAATTCACGGGATATGCTCTTAGTTGGTCAAAACAAACTACTACTGCTAGGCGAAGAAATTTGGAAGCTTCATTGAGTACTTTGAATGAGTTGAGAACGATAATGAGAAAGCGGTTCGTTCCTACCTACTATTATCGGAGTTTGTACAATAAGCTGCAAACATTAACTCAAGGGGGACGAAGCGTGGAAGAGTATTACCAAGAGATGGAGTCTCTAATGACTAGAGCCGATATAGGAGAAGAAGAAGAGGCTACCATGGCACGATTTCTAAGTGGATTGAATCGAGAAATTGCCAATCGTGTTGAGTTGCATGATTATGCCGATGTGCAAGAATTGGTACACAAAGCCGCCAAGGTTGACGCCCAATTGAAGAGAAAGAGTTTCACTAAACCCCAAGCCAGGGGAAGTAGTAGCTTTGGGCACACGAATTGGATTAGTGAAAAGAATACAACTCCAAAGCCGGCATGGAAAGGGCAAAGTGAACCTCCTAAGCCTTCTCCGGTGGGGGAAGATAAAGGGAAGAGACCAATGGGTGCACCACCACTTCGGAACCGAGAAATCCAATGTTTCAAATGTCAAGGACGATGACACGTTACCTCGGAGTGCCCCAATCGTCGTACAATGGTGGTACGGGAGAATGGAGAAATTGAAACGGAGGATGAGGAAGAAATCCCTCCTATTGTGGAGGAGGAGAAGGAAGAATCGGATGAGCAATATGTGATGACTATCCCTGAGACTTTAGTTACACGGCGAGCTCTTATCATGAAGGCGAAAGTGGAGGAAGCGACCCCTCAACGGGAAAATATCTTTCACACTCGATGCCTCGTGCAAGGTAAGCCATGTAGTTTGATTATTGACGGGGGGAGTTGTTCGAATGTTGCTAGTTATATGTTCGTTGATAGGGTTGGACTTCCATTGATCAAACACCCGAGACCGTATCGATTGCAATGGTTCAGTGATGCGGGGCGAGGTTGGGTTAACAAGCAAGTGAGAATCCCTATAGTGATTGGAACATATGAGGATAAGGTCGTATGTGATGTAATGCCCATGCAAGCTACACACATATTGCTAGGCCGACCGTGGCAGTTTGATAGACGAGTACGATATGATGGATTCCGCAATAGATACAGCTTCAAG
Organism: Jasminum sambac; assembly: GCA_018223645.1. NCBI lineage: Eukaryota > Viridiplantae > Streptophyta > Magnoliopsida > Lamiales > Oleaceae > Jasminum > Jasminum sambac. Next base: position 30,774,136 of record CP073640.1, read on the forward strand.
TTCAATGGGAAGCTAATTGTACTTGCTCATTTGGCACCATAACAAGTGTATGAGGATCAAGTCAAGCTAAAAAAAGAAGCTGACGAAAAGGAAAAAAAGAGATGAGAACTGAGTGGGAAAAGTGAAGGAAGGAAGGCGAGAGTTGACTCGGAGACGGGCAATGTAAATGTTGAAATGGTTGATGATACACTTGCTCAACATTGTCCACATAAAGTTGCAGATGAGCCTTCGGAAGTGAATGGAAGAGAAACAATGAAATTGGTTGTTGATCCTCAACATCCAATTGGTCGTATGGAGAAGCAAGCAGTGGAGTGCTCGGTGGAGCAAGTGGAAGAAGAGCTAGAGGTTGGAGTTGTGGATAAACTCGTTGAAATCCATAACATTGACCCGAAGAAAGAGGAAATGAAGAGTGGAGGAATAGAAGTTGAAAGAAAAGCGGGGGAAGATGAAACGCCACTTGAAAAGAGGGTGGTTAAGGAGACTATTGAGCTTGAGTATAAGGATTCCTTCCTTGTATCTCACACCTCTAACATACCCCACCCCAATTTTATTGTCTTTCTTTTTCAGGTTGATGCCAACCGGACGAAAAGAATTCTAGTTTCCTTCGTCCTTGGAAAAAAAGCCGGCCGTCAACTACTTCTTACAGAATTTCCTTCTCTCCACAAGCCGGTCACGTGCTTCATCCTTGAAGTTGACCATTCTTTCCCATTCGACCCGGGAGAGAAATGGAATGGACGTTCAAGGAACAAAACCTAAGCATTGAAGTATTGTATCACCCCGGGACAACTTTGTCAAGTTGCCTATGTTGATTCGAGACGAATCATCTTGAAGATAGAGGGGATGATATGATCCTGGATGCCCCCTAGGTGCCCCATGCACGACATAGAAGCTTTGGAGCACTGTTTAGGCCAAGTGAAAATCAAGTTCAACCAAATTGCCGCTCAGAAGGTCCGATTCTCCAAGCTTGATGAAGGCTGAGCGTCCGTTTCATCGAAAGAGGAGCAATTTCGATAAAGATAAAAGTTGAGTATGGAGACACCATCAACTAGAAAGTTGTAGATAATCGAGTCTAGTTTCCAACCCAATTTGAATCAGCTCATTCGGACATCGGACGAAGAAGTTATAACCAAAAAACTAAAGACTGCACTTGCTGGAAAAGCTAAAGGCATGTGGTCGCGTGTGCGACCACATGAGGTAAAATTTCTTTTGGCTGGAAGGTTGAAACGACCGTAACACCCATTCCATACGGGCGTAAGTGTATATGCATGTGGTCGCATGTGCGACCGCATGGGCTTAAAATTTGACCGACTAACTTTTGATGTTTTAGGATATTTGTAATATTTTAATATTATTTGTACTTAGCTTCTTGACCAAGCTCGGTTTTTATTGCTTGGTTTATATAGCTTTGTATCTTCATTTATAAGAAAAACAGCTTTTGTTCATGTATAAAAAGAGAGCTTTAAGCTTGTTCTTGAGAGATTCAATTCTCTTGTTGTTCTTTTGAACAAATCGAACTTATCAAGAGCGTGATCAACTCTTGTGGCATTCACCCCTGCCGGTTGTCTACTACGCACAGCTGAAGGTGATAGGTTTTAGCCTATTGTTGTCACTTCGTGAGTAGAAGGTCGTCAGGTTCTTGATCGTGACCAGTGATTGGCTATTCTGGGGTCTAATCCAATCTGGATTGGGTTGCGTTGGCATTGAGACCAACGAGGTCCGTATCAAAATTTGAATACTATCATAAATAAAAAGGGGAGTGGGAGCGTTTAATGCAAACTTTAAATATCATGAAAGCGCCATGTTTGATTAAACTTATTTTCATATTTTCGGATAGTTATCAATACAATTGTAGCCAAACAAACCCTAACACTAAAACACATGGAACATTCTTTATTTGACACCTAATAAAGGCGCTTGTCGTATTTTCTTTTTCCCTTCATCCTTCACATGACACACACTCGCACACAAAAGACATTTTACACACACGATTCTCTTCATTTCCATCTCTTAGGTCTCCCCCTCTCTCTCTCTCTGCACACAAAAACTTCAGCCTTCACCATTTTCTTCAAGCTCCAAGGCATGAGTAGAGTGTTGAATAGGACGCACAAAGATTGGGAAGGAAAATGAACAGCTAAATTCTTCTCTTCTCTTAAGATCAAGTCATGGCTCAAATGGGAGTTTGAAAGCAAGAACTTCATCTCCAACTCAACACCAAATCAAGACCAATAAGGTGGGTAGTGTGTTTGTATATGGGTAGAATTCAAAATTGTACCCTTGGGGTTAATAATATGTCTCACCTCTTCTTCGGAAATTCTGGATCCAAAGTCTTAATTGGTGTATTATATAAGAATTTCATGATAATTTTGAAACTAGGATTATTATGTGAGAATACCAAATCTAGTTGAGAGCCCTAGTGATTTGAACCTCATCGAGAAATATGATGAAACCAGATATCCCTAAAGTTACCAACTCCCAGATCTATGAAAACTAGTTCCGAAGGAAAAATCTTGACCCTTACCTAAAGAGATGAGAACCAAGATTTAGATTTGTAAGATCCCAAACAAACGACTGGTGGGCGTGTTGTCGCAGTACGCCAAAATTTATTTTATTTCTTTACTCGGTTTCAAAATTACAAATTAATGTAGAAGTGGTAAGTAAGGGTCGAACCCAAGAGGAACGGCGCTTAATCTAGTTGATTTTATCAATTAATATAGAAAAGGGGGTTTTGTGATATTTGAATAAAAATAGAAAATCGAACGTCAAAATAAAAGATTGAAATAAAACAATTGTACAAAATATCTAGTTCTCGGGTTCGGTTGTGTCAACAACTTATATTTATCTTTCCCATGCAACGTGTTACTATTCCTTCTTCAATTTATCAACTCTCAATTAACCAAGAAGCTCTGATTAACGAATTCTTCCTTAAGTGTATTAAATTAAAGTGAGTTCTTTAACTTAACATCTAGCTATTGGATAACCCTAAACAAATTCTTGGGATTTAATGCAAAGTTAGTGTGAGATGAACGAGAAGAATGAGTTGAATTAGATGAATAATTTCACAAACTCGAATTAATACATCTAAGTTGATTTGTTAATAAATATGCACGATATTCATTTGCTACTTTGGATTGGAATCTAGTGATAATTACGGATCAAAAGTTCCAATCCTTGCAAGTAACTTAAATTTAAAGATTGATTGATTCAATTGGCCAAAGTGAATGCAATAATCAAATAAACTCAAAAAGCGGGTTTACAAGCATAACAAATCAACAAATTGAAGTAGAGGAATAGATAAAAGCGTTACTAAAGAGTTAGAAAAAGATAACCACATGCTAGTTGAACACAACGTCCCCTCGAACTAGATAGAAAAGTCTAACTACTCATATTTGCGGGGTTTCATACTTTTTAGCGAGTGTTAGCTTTGTATCACCACCACTATATGATAGATTATCATAAAATATAGAAAACAAGTAAATAAATGCTAAGAAATAAATAGAGAAATAAAAGGAAAAGAGAAACTTATCGAAGAAATGATCCGCTAATCATATTCACAGCCAAGTATCGTTGATCGATTGAAGCCTTTATTTCTTCACTGAATATGAAAAACTAAGATCTTTCAAGCTAAAACTAAGAACAAATGAAGAAGAGAATTTTATTGAAGAGAAAGTTGGAGAGAACTACTAGCTAATTCTCTTCCACTAAGTTGTGCATTTCATTCCTTACAAATGCCTCTATTTATAAGCAAAATTTCACAAGAAAACATAATAAAAAATTGTACAACTACTCCATTATGATTCCACTAATTGGCAACCACCAAATCATGATCTTAAATTGCTCCATTAGTTCAAATATTGTATCATGGTATAGGTAAGCATCTTGGCTGAATTGTGCAATTGGAATTTCCTTTTTTTGATATTTTAATAGAAAGTTATGAATTTTCTACCAAAACATGGCCCAAGAAATCCTCCATTCACATCACTCTCGGTTTTGCCCATTTTTGACCATGATATGATCCGAATCATTTGCAGAGGTCAACCTCCAAGTTGTAGCCCTCTGAGTGTCCTTTCCAACAATATAAAGTGAAGGTCAATCCAAATTTTGTAGCAAAAGTTATGGGCACATTACTGAACTGCGGCAGTAAATTCGAGCTGCTGATTTTTTTACGCTTTGTCCTTTCTCTTCAAATGGCCATAACTTTCACTAGGAAACTCCGATTTGGGATCCGACAAAAATGTGGAAATCCTCTTTTGATATTCTTTGATATTGGCACAAGAAAAATTGTAAAAACAACTTTTCATAAAATTGCAGCGGAGGCCCTCCATCTTTGATTCATTTTGCATTTTGGTCCCGAGTTTCCGTTTTCATTCGATTTTCATCCATTTTGACTCCTTTTGATTCTTTGCGACCCTAAACACCACAATAAAGGAAAAACGCATAAAACGGAACATATAACACTAATAAAATACACAGATACATAAAATAGAAGAGTTATTTAAGTGCTTTTCGAGCACTTATCAAACTCCCCCACACTTAGACTGTTGTTCGCCCTCGAACAACAACCCATATCATACCAAACAACACACTGATTTTACATGAGATAAACAACTTTAAACATTGAAATCCAACTACAGATAATGACTTGCTTAATAAATATTCTCCCGAACCATGAAAATTTTCACTTATTCTCAAATACACAATGGCTTGTGAGTGTGTGCAATTGAGGTTATCATCCCATCACTAATTGGAACCAAATGAAAGCTTACGATGATCTATCCAAATCCTGACCCGAAATAGTCAAATATTTCCTTTCATCTCTCGTGATCCCACTCTTATTTTACAATGATCCCCATGGATCCTAAAAGTTACTCTGTTCACCAAAAATCATCAACTGTTAGCACTGCAAAGAAAAAAAAAGGGCATGGCAGGTGTTTTATCGCAAATATGTCTTCAATTTAAAGAGTGTTTAGATTGAGCACTTCAAACCACTGAGGAAATTTATTTATCTAACTTCACACTTGGGTAGCTATCACATTTCTACCGATATTTTTTTTTTTTTTTGAAGAAGAAAAAAAAAGAAGAAGAAGAGTTTTGCAATTTTCTTTTCAGCTTTTACCCCACAGGTAGCTTTCACACTAAACCCCTTTCATTGGAGGAAGCCTTCTTCACCCATTCAAGGTGACGGCTTCACACTCTGAGGTAGGTAGCTCTTTCCTGTGGTCCCTCTCCTTATTTCGAACATAAAAGTAAAATTCATTCTCAGCATCGGTGAATGCTTTTTCCAAACTTTTTAAACTCTGTCAATAAAAGACACATTCACAAAAAATAGATATCATGCGATTATAACTCTACCTTGCTAACAATTGATGTTTCCAGGTTACTTTGAGCAGGACGAATGGATAGAAAAAGAAAGAAAAAGTTAGTTTACTATGGTCTAGAAAGTTAGAAAAAAAAAATCAACATTTTCAACCTTCAATTTGTGTTCCAGAGAATGATAGTAAATTACCTATAAATGTGCTCAGATAAATTTACCAAGCTGTGCTTAGAGAAGAACAGAACATATTTTTTTTTTCGAGATCTTGTAGTTTCAGGTAAGTCACACAAATTAAGCTCAATCATATTCAAAAGTGGCGATCTCATGCAAAATCGTCGACACAAATAAAAAAAAAATCACACGCAGACCACAATATGCCACTCCCCCACACTTAAATTCTACATTGTCCCCAATGTAGAAATATAGAAAGCATGAAAAAGAGAAGAAATAGAAACTCCCCTATGGTAAGCAATGAGTCGTGCCGATTTGGGAATGGTGGTTGCACAATGTAGCACTTCTGAGGAATACTTCGACAATCCAAGAGCAAGAGGCCTGCAATCAACATATTCACAGAACAAGAAAAACAACAGCTGAAAACATTTTGGTTTTTTTTTGTGTGTTTTTTTTTTTGTTTTTTGTTTTTGTTTTGTTTGTTTTTTTTTGTGATGAAGAGAAATTTATATACAAAGCGACTTTGGGAGTTGACAACCCTCTGAACATCTCGCAGTAATATTCACATCAAATTAATGATATGATTCCATCAAATCTGATCCGCATGGAAACTATCTGAATCAGCATACTCTCTACAAAACAGTTTGACAACCAACCTTAATGAAAAGGTCCTCCATATCGCCACATGACACATAGGTATGTTTACCATTCAATAAAGAACAGCCCCACAAGAACCAACAAATGGGAGAACGTTTAGAGCAGAACGTCCAACTCAGACACTTCTCAAACGAATGAGGCGTAGTTTTACATCTTCGGATGGGTGCTAATGATCACGCTCAAAGTTCTTTGCTCAATTGTTAGGCCATCGAAGTTTGGTTTCCAACAGGCGTTGTCGTTGTTCCAACAAATTATCAAACTCTCTCACACTGATTGCGAGCTGGCTGTTTCTCCTGATAGACTTTTCAGCCCTACACCTAATCGGTCCATCCTTGAAGAAAACAACATGTCTATATTGTGAACAAGTTTGATTTCGAGTACAATGAGGTCCCTCTAATAGCTTTCCACATTTAAAGCAACTTTTAAGGCGCTTAGCACGTCGTTTGCGAGCATATCGGGATGACCCTGCCCCAAAAGCTATGACGTTCCAAAGGGAACGCTCATACTTGTCAACAAGTCGAACAATCTGAATCTTGATATCAAGAGGCATAGAGAAAGAGTCGAGTACTTGTAGAAGAGCAACAATACGTAGAGGGGATGCCATAGAAAGAAATGAAAATTCAGTGCACTTTGAGGTATCTGAAAAAGACTTGAAAGAAGAAGGTTAATAGAAGAGAATACAGATTCTTTAAGGTCTCTTGAAAAAGACCCGGTTTAACGCCTTTGGGCGGGATACATAAACCGATATCAAGGTATTTTTTTGTTTATTCCAGGCGTAACACGGATGTGTTTCCAGAGTTAACTCCGTATTCTACCATCTGAGTTAGCTATTCCACATTCATAACCTTAACTCTAAATCCAATTCATTACGATCTCTTTTTCTTTCGCTTAATTCCTCTGGCCAATTGATGATGAGCACTTCTACATGCATTTGTGGTACATAAGCTTCTAATTTCTCAAATGATTCCTCAATTGATGGTGTAATAAAAATCATTTTTAAAGTATTAGGAGAAATCAGCTTTTGATGAGCTAAAAATTCGAGAAATGCCAATAAACCATTGAAATGGTTTTGAATGTTTAAAAGACCAATTGGCTTAGAGTGTAGATTCATCGTGGCCCAAGAAATTATGCAAAAGATGCATTCCAAAGTTTCAAAACCCACTGGTAATACGATAAAAGCATCCGAATGCATTATCATCAGTGTTAAGCGTTCAAACAACGATTTAGCCTTTACCTCAATGCCGATGGTTCTACCATACACTGTTTTAGAGGTGGCACGATAATACCAATCACTGTTGATCCTCGTGCGTCTGTGATTGAGCGGCACACCCTATCACCCATGGTAACCTCCTCAGTATATTATCTTGCCCTTCGATCTCAAATGCTTGTTCGGCCGACTCTTTGGTGCTAGAAGCGTTGGTTGTCCCAGTTGATTCCACCAAAGAGACTTATGACCCTCAATGTCCTCTTTGAACTCCCGATTCGGCCAGTAGTAGCCTCCATAGGTTGTCAATTTTTCACACTAAAAGCGACACAAGAACACAAAAACAATTAAAAATAACAATATGTACACGTAGTTGTGATTGTGACTCACATCTTCCTCTGGTTTCACGTCCGAAGCGGCTTAAACGCCTTCTATGAGCTCGGGGATAGGCTTCCCATCCGGTTTTCTTATAGGCGGCAAGCGGGGTCTTTAAAGTCGATTCCCAAGACTATATCGTTCTCGTTCCTTTTTAAATTCACTCCACAGATTGAGAAGTTCGATTTGCACCATTCCACTAGGATGCGTCTCAAGAGTTTGATGGATATCATCCAAAGACTCCTTACTCATGGCATCCTTGATGAAATGTATTTTATCTTCTCGATTTGTGGACACAAATCCAATGGAACGGTTACCTGAGTTGTAGGTCCATCGAGTGCATTTATAAGGCCATCTAGCACATTTATAGCACACATTCATTCTTTTTGCTCTTCGTTTCTTGGCAAAATTACTTTTGCCTAACCCTGGTGCATATTTAGTACTTAAAGCTGGCATTTCACCTCCTAATCGGACCTTTGCTTCAATCAACCAACGGATATCCTCAGGCATTTCCTTTTCCATCAACATTTTTAACCGTCCTACTCTAGAATAGTAAATCTCTTTCAAAACATTCAAAGGCAATGACGGATAATATTTGTGGATTTTGGAAAATTTGTTATCCATTGAAAATTCAAGTGTTTTGAAGAAGAAGAAGAAAAGAGAGTGCTTAGGTTGCCTCCTAAGTAGCGCCTTTGTTTATAGTCGTTGGCTCGACTATAAATTTTTTTTTTTTAGTTACGTAACACACGAGAAAAAAAGAAACACTGAAGTAATAAAATTAAAACCATCAAAATCAATAAGCATAGTAGATTATCACACTCTTCCATATTTTCACAGATATTGAAGAAGGAAAAAAAATAAGAAAATTTGAATTACATAATCAATTAATATAAGGAAAAGACATATATATACAAAAATATCACACACATCCATACTATAAGAAAAAACAAATAAGAAGAAAAGAGGAAGAATAAGAAAAAAAATCAAGAAGAGAAGAAAATTACCTAATCACTACTAGAAAAGAAGCACTCACAGAGTAATTGAAATTGTGGTTGTGGTTTCAAGTGGAGAATGATCTGGATTTATAGTCAAATGAGCACTTTGTTTCAACCGACAACCATGCATGTAGAGTGTCTTTGGAAGGAGTACGATGGGAGGAGTATCAGAGAAGGCAGCGTTGACAAATTGTCCATTATCAATAATTAATCCCCATACGTTATCAATAACTATTGCTAATCACCGATTTGTGCGCCATCATGTCTCTTTCCAAATAATTGTATCTCCGGATATCTTCCTTCTACAGTTACAAGGCAACATCTTCCTTAGTACGTTAGATAAAAAATGGAGAAAAAAAAAAACAAAAATAATAAAAATACCAAAAGAAAGCTAAAAATGAGAAAAAAATGCTTGGGTTGCCTCCCAAGAGCGCTTTTGTTTAAAGTCGTTAGCTCGACATAGTTCCCATTTGTCAAGTAGGGTTTCTCAAATCCATTGCAGCTCCATTTTGTCTTTGACAGTTTCCTCCGAATGTCTTGGTTTCTTGGTGGTCCACCTTGAATTCTTGTCCAATCTTTTGGTTCTCCGTTCCGATGGCTTTCTTCTTTGAGATAAGGTAATTGTGCTTTGACTCCATTTTATGTGGCACGCTAGCTTTGCAATTCAATTTACACATTTCTTGCACAAAAGGGTTAGTCGAATTAATTGCAAAGACAGAATAAGCGTTATTAGGGCGCAATGAACCATCAAAAATATTAAAGTTCGCTTTTTCCTCATCAAATTCCATGGATAGTGTACCCTCATAGACATCAATTTTAGTGCGAGAAGTGTAAAGAAATGGACGTCCCAATATGATAGGTGTAGGGTGAGGTGAATGTTCATCAGCCATATCAAATGCGTAAAAATCGTGAGGAAAACTAAACCATTTATTTTGACTAGCACATCTTCAATCACTCCATCCGGGTATGCATTGGTACGATCAGGTAGTTGCACAATTACGTGAGTTTCTTTCAGTTTTCCTAAATTTAGTGAAGCATACAAGGATCTAGGCATGACACTTATGGATGCTCCTAAATCTATAAGTGCTTTGTCAATGTGGTGATTGCCTATGGTGCAAGGGACAGTGAGCATACCCGGGTCTTTGCATTTTGAAGGCAACTTCTTCTGGAATACCGTTGAAACGGTTTCTCCCATTTTGATTATTTCATTTTCTTTCAATTTCCTCTTATTAGTGCAAAGATCTTTTAAAAACTTAGCATAGCGTGGGATTTGCTTGATTGCATCTAACAATGGAATGTTGATTTCTATTCTCCTAAATGTGTCCAAAATTTCTTTCTCCTTGTCATCTTTGTTGGTTTTCGCTAATCTACTCGGAAAAGGGGGAGGAATTGTTTTAGCATTGATATGAGAGTTAGGACTTACTTCCTTTTCAAGCTTTTCTTCTTTGTCTTCATGTGTGGGAACTTCTTTGTGAGGGTTTTCGATCTCTTTTCCACTCCTTAAGGTTATGGCACTAACATTCTTTGGATTTACCTCAGGTTGAGATGGCAGCTTTCCTGCAGATTGTGTTTCTAGGCGATTGATGGCAGTTGCCAACTGACTCATTTGATTTTCCAAGTTTTGAATGCTTGCCTTTGAATCCTGTTGAAATTTCATAGTGTTAGTTGCTAATGTTTTCACCATATCCTCGAGAGACATACCTGATTGTTGAGGTTTTTGTTGAAATTGCCCTTGGGGTTGAAAATTCCCTTGTTGCTGGAATTGGCCTTGAGGTTTGTTAGGAAGAATCACTGGGGTTTTGTTGGTTCCATAACTCAGTTAGGGTGATCTCGCCATCCTGGATTATAGGTGTTTGAGTATGGATTGTCTTTGTTGCCTCGGGAATGGAAAATTGCTTCTTTGAGTTCACTTGTTCATTGTTATCCACTTGCGAGCAGGACAAACATCCATAGGATGTCCTAGATTTGTGCAGATGCCACATGCCTTGATTTGTGGATTGTTTCCTACAAAAATTTGTTTGAGAAAATAGGTTAGTTCAGAGATTTGGTTTTCAACATTGGAGTTACTTACCTCATTTACTCTTGAATGTTCGCTTCCTGGCCTGCATCAATTGTTGAGTGTTCTCAGCCATGTTTGAAATCAATGTTCTTGCTTCAGCGGGGGTTTTGTTCATCAGAGCTCCTCCACTAGCAGCATCAACCATGTTTCTATCTGATTGACATAAGCCTTCATAGAAGTATTGCACTAGGAGGTTTTCACGATTTGGTGATGCGGGCGACTTGCAATGAGCTTTTTGAAAGCGCTCCCAATACTCATAAAGAGTTTCTCCATTGTTTTGGCGTACTCGAGAGATATCTTTCACGATATTTCTTTGTCTTTGAAGTGAAGTACTTTTCGAGGAAAAGTTGCTTCATTTGATTCCATGTTGTGACTGAACCTGGTGGTAAAGTGTATAACCAATTTGTGTCGGCATCTTTTAGTGAAAATGGAAAAGCTCTGAGCTTGATTTGCTCTTCAGTGATGCCTGGGGGTTTCAAACTATCACACACCACATGAAACTCCTTCAAGTGTCGGTACGGATCTTCACCGGATCGTCCATGAAAAGATCGTAGAAGATGTATCAAACCGGATTTCAGCTCGAAAGTTTTACCTTCTTCTACGGTTGGAAAGGTGATACACAAAGGTTGTTGAGTAACTTCGGGAGTTGCCAGTTGTTTGAGAGTTCTTTCGTTATTGTTTTCTGCCATTTCTCGTTTGGTTTGTTTTGCTTGTCTTATTCGCCTTCGAATGGATTTCTCGATTTCTGGATCGAAACTTTCGAGAATTCGATTAGCAGATCGGGTATTATGCATACAAGTGAAGAAGAAATTTTTTTTAACAAAAAATTTCATTAATTAAAGCAACTAAATTCGTTAACCGTTCCCCGGCAACGGCGCCAAAAACTTGGGCGTGTTGTCGCAGGACGCCAAAATTTATTTTATTTCCTTACTCGGTTTCAAAACTACAAATTAATGTAGAAGTGGTAAGTAAGGGTCGAACCCAAGAGGAGCGATTGCTTAATCTAGTTGATTTTATCAATTAATATAGAAAAAGGGGTTTTGTGATATTTGAATAAAAATAGAAAATCGAACGTCAAAATAAAAGATTGAAATAAAAAAATTGTACAAAATATCTAGTTCTCGGGTTCGGTTGTGTCAACAACTTATATTTATCTTTCCCATGCAACGTGTTACTATTCCTTCTTCAATTTATCAACTCTCAATTAACCAAGAAGCTCTGATTAACGAATTCTTCCTTAAGTGTATTAAATTAAAGTGAGTTCTTTAACTTAACATCTAGCTATTGGATAATCCTAAACAAATTCTTAGGATTTAATGCAAAGCTAGTGTGAAATGAACGAGAAGAATGAGTTGAATTAGATGAATAATTTCACAAACTCGAATTAATACATCTAAGTTGATTTGTTAATAAATATGCACGATATTCATTTGCTACTTTGGATTGGAATCTAGTGATAATTACGGATCAAAAGTTCCAATCCGAGCAAGTAACTTGAATTTAAAGATTGATTGATTCAATTGGCCAAAGTGAATGCAATAATCAAATAAACTCAAAAACAGGTTTACAAGCATAACAAATAGACAAATTGAAGTAGAGGAATAGATAAAACGTTACTAAAGAGTTAGAAAAGATAACCACATGTTAGTTGAACACAACGTCCCCCTCGAACTAGATAGAAAAGTCTAACTACTCATATTTGCGGGGTTTCATACTTTTTAGCGAGTGTTCGCTTTGTATCACCACCACTATATGATAGATTATCATAAAATATAGAAAACAAGTAAATAAATGCTAAGAAATAAATAGAGAAATAAAAGGGAAAAGAGAAACTTATCGAAGAAATGATCCGCTAATCATATTCACAGCCGAAGTATCGTTGATCGATTGAAGCCTTTATTTCTTCCGCCGGAATATGAAAAACTAAGATCTTTCAAGCTAAAACTAAGAACAAATGAAGAAGAGAATTTTATTGAAGAGAAAGTTGGAGAGAACTACTAGCTAATTCTCTTCCACTAAGTTGTGCATTTCCTTCCTTACAAATGCCTCTATTTATAAGCAAAATTTCACAAGAAAACATAATAAAAAATTGTACAACTACTCTATTATGATTCCACTAATTGGTAACCACCAAATCATGATCTTAAATTGCTCCATTAGTTCAAATATTGTATCATGGTATAGGTAAGCATCTTGGCTGAATTGTGCAATTGGAATTTCCTTTTTTTGATATTTTAATAGAAAGTTATGAATTTTCTACCAAAACATGGCCCAAGAAATCCTCCATTCACATCACTCTCGGTTTTGCCCATTTTTGACCATGATATGATCCGAATCATTTGAAGAGGTCAACATCAAAGTTGTAGCCCTCTGAGTGTCCTTTCCGACAATATAAAGTGCAGGTCAATCTGAATTTTGTACCAAAAGGTATGGTCAAATTACTGAACTTCGGCAGTAAATTCGAGCGGCTGATTTTTTTACGCTTTGTCCTTTCTCTTCAAATGGCCATAACTTTCACTAGGAAACTCCGATTTGGGATCCGACAAAAATGTAGAAATCCTCTTTTGATGTTATTTGATATTGGCACAAGAAAAATTGTAAAAACAACTTTTCATAAAATTGCATCGGAGGCCCTCCATCTTTGATTCGCTTGCATTTTGGTCCCGAGTTTCCGTTTTCATTCGATTTTCATCCATTTTGACTCCTTTTGATTCTTTGTGACCCTAAACACCACAATAAAGGAAAAACACATAAAACGGAACATATAACACTAATAAAATACACAGATACATAAAATAGAAGAATTATTTAAGTGCTTTTCGAGCACTTATCAACTGGCTAAAATAATATTTCAAGAAACCCCAAGTGATAAGTAAGAATTGAATGCCACTAGAAACCTCGATAAGTTCTAGGTTCTTTCAAGAACTTAGAAAACACACAATATTCCCCACAGTTTCATTAATCTAAAAACTGAGTACATTGCATAAAATGAGACCTATTTATAGGCGATAGAAAAATCCTAGCTTAGGCTAAAATACCAAGTTGGCATTTAAAAAAGCATACTTCTAATGATTTGGTATTTCAAAAAATTGCTGCGATGTATTGGCGTTTAAAAATCGAATTTTAGATAATTAACTACTTTTTCCTTTGCCGGTGGTAGAATCTTAATTAAAATAATAATATTTTAAAATTTCTCATTTCCACCATTTCTATCATTCCTTCCTTTCTTATATTAAAAAACTTCTTAAAAAAATCCTAACCCCACCGACCCCACCTATGGCCAACCCACCCCTCCCACCACAAAAAAAAAAAAAAAAAGTAACTGTTGGGCAGTATTTTTATTTTTTGTTACGGTGCTGGGTGGTTTTTTTATGGGGGTAGGTGTCTCTATTTTTTTTATTTATGCATATTGTTTATACTTTTTGATTTATTCGTACCAAAACTTTACGTATGTACAATAATTAAATTTATTATTAAATGTTGGTCAAAATCAAAATATGTGCGCCTTTAACGCTAAAGAAATTTTTGAAAAATTACAATATTAATGCGATCAAATGCTGCGGTATTGAATATTTTCGATAAAAATTATTGAATTAGCATCAACTTAATCCGATTTCTGATTTTTTTTTGTTTTTTTGCACTATGTATATTTTTTACAATGATATATTCTTACCAAAACTTTATGTAGGTTCAATAATTACATTTATTATTAGCTATATTGGTTCAAATAAAAATGTCCTCATCTTTAATGTTAACTAAATTTTTGAAAATTACGATATTAATGCTATCAAATGCTATGATATTGAATATTTTCGATAAAACTATTGAATTACCATCAACTTAATCTAATAAGTTATTTATTGATCAAATAAACGTATAAAAAATAAATGATCAAATTATGTAATTTAGCTAAGAGAAAGAAAAAAGGGAAGAAAATCAAATAATGGAAAAAGGGAAGAAATACAAAATATATTAAACAAAATTCAAAAAATGATTAAAAATACAAAAATTTAAAAATATTATTATTTTAATCAAGATTCCACCGCCAGCCAAGCAAAATTAATTAATTTTTCAAAATTTAATTTTTAAATACCAATGTGTCACCGAAATTTTTTAAAATACCAAATCATCAAAAGTGTTTTTTTTTAAATGCGAATTTGGTATTTTAGCCTCATAGCTCATGACACTATCCAAGTAAAGAACCAGATACATAGAGTTGACCCAAATATTCCCAATGTAACCAAAACATAATTAGAGTATAAAATATGGTCCAAACAACCCTGATCACGTGTATGGGTCGGGGCTCGAGCCCGATCATGGCTCAAATTGGTCTTAGATGCATTGGACATTTCTAATACTTGATAAACGAGCCCATTAAGTGCATCCTTAAAACATTTAGCCTTCAATTTCGTAACCTAACCACTTCCACGACTTAGCAGATCTGGATTGGCTTAGGTTTCCCTTGCTCCACGAACTCCATTTTCTTGCAAGTAAAATGCACCTTTATTTGCACCATTCCAACTTATGAGAATCCCATTGGAGCGATACCAATAAAATCCACATTGGAACAAACCTAGAAAAGCTAAAATCTAATAAGCAGTTGTAATCTCAATCCCACGCTTCACGACTCACAAACCCAGAGTATATTAAACACTAAGCAATATCAAATATAGAAACGAGAACCTTTGATTGATAATTGTTGAACTCACACAAGAATGATGATCTCTTGTGGAGTTCGAAAAGTTCAAAGCAGAACAGTGGAAAAAAAGGATATTTTTCCTCAAAATAAGTGTTTCACTCAAATTAATTTCCAAGTAGCTGTTTACATTGAATGAGACTCCCTTAAATAGATAATAAGGAACGCTGGACTATTGTTTGTAGCGAAAGAATCTAAATTACTTAAAATTCTAGAGATTATCGAGAATAAAAAATACCATAAAAAGATTCCTACCAACACTACTCAATATAGAAAACGCGTAAGATAAGGAAACTTTCATAAAATGCCTATGTGGTAAAGTGTGCACATGCCTTAGCTCTTAACTTCTTCTTAAAAAAATAGGCGAAAACAGGGCGCGTCCACACCTTAAGCAAAGATTGGTTTTGCATCATATGCCTATTGAGTTCAAAATATCTTAGCCAACTTTGAGATTTCCTTTTTAATCCTTTAATTAGCCCAATTCAAACATGAATCAGATCTTGAGTTAATTCCCAATTTCGGATCGTACCATTCCCTTTTTCTTCAGGGTGATTCATTCTCGAATCACCACATTGTTTGAACGAAAGTGAACATCCACCTGGATCAAAGGGTAAATGTCCACTTGGATCAAAGGGAAGCAAATTTCCACCGCCAACAATATCAAGCACATGCAGTAGTTCAAGTTTGTAGCCACAATGGAGCCCAAGTGAAAACTTCTTTAGCCATAAATAATGTGACCACACCATTCAATTGTGACAACAAAAATTACCCTACAAGAAATGTTTAATCGACTTCGGGTAAGATATCTCAATTTCAGAAGGTATAAGAAATAGATCCTTGTACTGATGATAAATCAATTCGACCTCATCCTTTTCAACAACTAGTATTATTCTTTTCCGCAGTTCGTCTATTATACTTTTCTTCGCATACACTACCTTTTCAAGTCTCTCTTCAACTGCCTCATCTTCTATGACTTCTGTAACGGCCCGAGTCCCGTCATGGCCCACTCGGATCTGGCCTACTACGCCATGGGGAGAACCATATGGATTTGGATTTGGTCCGCTAGCGACCCGATCTACTTTGGTATGATATTGTCCGATTTGAACCTAACCCGCACGGTTTTGTTTTAGAGCTCACCCCAAAAGGCTTCATACCCAATTGGATGGGTCTTTGAACTAAAAAACTGGGCTCCTCTCGTATGCCTAAGCGACATGGGATTGTGAGTGTTGCAATCACCCCCCTAAAGGGGCCAAACATCCTCATTGACCACACTTCCGGTTGGGCTCTAACTCTGATATCATCTGTAATGACCCGAACCCCGTTATAGCCCACCCAGATTTGGCCTGCTGTGCCTTGAGAACGACCATACAGATTTATGTTCGGTCCGCTAATGACCCGATCCACTTTAGCATGATATTATCCGCTTTGGACCTAACCCACACTGTTTTGTTCTAGGGCTCACCCCAAAAGGTGTCATGCCTAGTTGGATGGGTCTCTCAACTTATAAACTAGACTCCTCTTTTATGCCCAAGCGATGTGAGATTGTAGGTGATACAACTTCTACAAGAAACACTTCTTCACAAGTATTTTCTCTTATCTACTCATTTTTAATCTTCTCTTTCTTTGTGTCCTCAATTATTATATCACTGTACTCCCTATCATGCACCACATTTTCTTTTAGAACTTCAAGTGTCACTGCTTCTTCACATTCTTTTTGCAACTCAACTTCAATTTTGTTTTGTTGTTCACTTCGCTCATTCTCTTCCGTTCTTTTTCTCTCCTTTCTCCCTTTTTTCTTTTCTTTATTCCCCTTCTTTCTCCATCTCAATTCTTTCTTTATTTTCTTTTTACATCTCAATTCTTGCTTTCTCTTCTTTTTCATTTTTCTTTTGCTCCTGTCTGTCCCGCTTTAGCCTTTTTCTCTTCCTCTTTTCTTATTTCTCTATTACTTCTCTGTCTAATTACTTGTTTCCATTTTTCCCAACTCCATCCAAACTTTCGTTTATATTTTTTTGCTAATCTTTCTTCCCCATGCATCGCTTCATACCTTTCTAGCCTCTCAACCACATCTATAAGTACTTCCATCAACTGATTGTTCGCTTGCCCCACTATAGTGTTATTTGTAGACATTGTGCTCGTGTGATAAGTGACCTCACATATTTTATCACTCGTGTATCACAAAAATTACGCTTTTACCTAATAATGTGCTCACCACTCTTACATTTTTCCACTCTATTTCTTTTCATCAAGTTCTCCAAAGAAGGTAACCAACTAAACTTGGGAAGGTCATTCTTCGTGAGATCCAATGGACAATCAACTAGTCACAAAAAAGGGAAAAAAAAGAGAGAAAATTTCGACCTAGTAGCAAGTGAACTTTCTTTGCTTGGTATAAACAAAAGACACACCGACAACGAAACTAAGAACAATTTGAAAATCGAAGAGCAATGAATTGATAACATTTTTTTCACTTGAACCCACTGAGCAAAATAAAGAATGGAAGACCAATGGAAGGTGTATATACTTCCCGTCACGTCAAGTTTTGCAAGGACCAAGATTGATTATCAATTGAGAGAAATAAAATATAATTTTTTTCACAATTCTAAACAGACTCACAGACCAAAAGGAAAACAAGGTATGAATTTTTTTTTCCAATTTTGATTCGCGTTGCTGATTCCAACAACAAATTAATGGAACCTTTTTTCCCAAGAAATTTATGAGAGCAAGAAGATGACGACTGGTAAGCGTGTTTCTACACACTCATTAGGTATTTCGAAGATGTTGAAAGTTGATCAAATGAGTAGATTGCTACTCACAATTGTCTAAAATTCATCCTTGTAGGTTAATAGTCTCAAATTGGAAAGAAATGAGGCAAAATAAGAGAAAATAGACTAAAAGCATGAAAAATCCAAACATTTGAGGACCAAAATGAAACATTCTAAAAGATGTAAGACCTTGGGTGCAATTATTTTGGGGTATATTTCCAAGAAAGTTCAAAATTTAATAACTAAATTACAAAATTTGAATGTTGAAGGGCATCTTGTGCAATTACACCAAAGAGAAAATTAAAAAAAGATTATTGGGATATGCTGCTGCACGTATGGCCACACCATATGATGGTGCAACCGACCCAACCTTAACGTGCAATCGCACAAGACTGCTATGCGACCGCACAGCCTAGAAATCAGCAACAATGATTTTTTTATTTTCTTTTTCCTTTTCTTTTGACCCAAATTCTTAGGGACTCTTTGGTCATATTTCTTGGACAACTTGAAGATATATTTAAGAATGATTCTAGGGTTTAAATTCCTCATTCTTGGCTTAGGAAAAATTGGGAGAAAAGAAAGAAAAAGAGGTTACAATTTTTAGAGGAAATCATTGGGAAAGAAGAAGAAAACCATGAATTCATCCATTCAAGCTCGAAATCTTCATCCCAAAGGATTGGTTTTATCATTCTTCTTGTATTTCTCAATTATTACTCTATTTTAATGCATTCCCTTCATTCTTCTTGTCATTCTTTTGCTAACATGAGCCAAATAATCTCTTGTTGGGATTATTGATGTAGTTTAACCAAGCTTCTTAATGTTAATCTAGTTTTTCATGAGTAAGTTACTTATTTTGTGTGTAAATGTTATGACATTCACCACTCTACATTTATTTGGCCGTTAAAATTGTCGTTTTGTGATTTGCATATGTTTCGAGAGAAAAATATATTTTTTAGATAGGATAACATTCACTCTAGATTCTTGTAAGGGGTAGAGATATATTTCTAATCCTAGATGACCCATTGAGCTATTTTTACAAAGTAGGGATATATTTCTAATTCTAGATGACCCATTGGGCTATTTTCACAAAGTTATAAGGCCATTAATTAATTTTCAATCTATATAGAGATATAGTAGGTTGAGTAAATTTATAAGGTTGGTTAATGCTCCACTGAGTTAACTAACTAATTTTGGAAAATCAGGCCAAAGACATTTCAATAGGCAACTCAGTTATTTGGCTTAAGAGACATTAAGTTAGGAATGGTTAAGTGAAATCGATAATCCCAACTACTTTATTCCAAGTATCAATCATAAATTGTGACAAGTGTTTTATTTAAATTGCCTATTTACTTCTTGTTCATTTCAATTCAACACTTTAATTGTTTGTGTTTACATTTCAGTGTTTATTACATTAACTATTGTAACATCAACTGATTACTCTTTGAGGGATAGATAAACCAAACTTTTTATCCACTTTACTACTTGATTATGACCCATACACTTGGAGTATTTCTATGCATATTCACAAACATAACGATGACAAAGGATCTAAGGTTTTTTTTTTTTTTTGAATCATGAAGACACATAAGAAGCCTATGAAACTTTATACATACATACATATATATATATATATATATACATATATAGGATGAGAAACAAGAACTAATGATAAAAACTAATGAGAACCCATTGGATTGATGCCAGCGAAATTCACAATGAGATTGAAACAAACCTAAAAAAAGCTAAAAATGAATAAGCAGTTGTAATCTTCAACCCACGCTTCACAAATCAAGAACCTAGGGTGTATAAAACCCTGGACCTAATAAGATGGAAATGAGAACCTTCGATTGATTGTTGTCTAACTGGCACCAGAACGATGATCCCTTGTAGAGTTAGAAAAGTTCTAAAAAGAGCAATATAAGAAAATATAATTTTCCTCAAATTAAGTGTTTTGCTCAAATTAATTTTGAGGTTGTTTACATTGAATAAAACACTCTTAAATAGATACTAAGGAACCCTAGACTGTTTTTTGTAGGGAAAGAAATCTAAATTGCATAAAATACATAAAAAGATTTGTAACAGAACTACTCAAAATATAAAATGCATAGAATAAGGAAAATTTCGAAGAAACGTCTATGGTCAGGCTTGCCCACGCTTTAGCTCCCGACTTCTTTAAACATATTAGCAAAAATAGGGTGCATCCACGCCTTAAGCAAAGATTACTTCTACATCATTCGTCTATTGAGTTCAAAATCTCTTGCCCAAGTTCGAGAATCGTCGCTTTGATTCTTTAATAGGTCCAATCGAAACATGAATTAGATCTTGAGTTAACTCCTAATCTCGAATCATGTCATTCCCTCATTCTTCAAGATGATTCATCCTCGAATTGCCACGTTTTTCGAACAAAAGTATACATCCATTTGGATCAAAGGCTAAGCATCCACCTGGATCAAAGGGAAATAAATTTCCACCGCCGACAATATCAAGCACATGTAGTAGTTCGAGTTTGTAGCCACAATGGAATACAAGCGAAAACTTCGTTGGCCATAAATAATTTAACGACACCATCCAATTGTGACAACGAAAATTACCCTACAAGAAATGGATCCTTGTACTCATCAGAAATCAATTCCACCTCGCTCTTTTCAACATCTAACATTATTCTTTTCTTCCCTTCATCAATTATACTTTTCTCCTGGAGCGCACTAGTTTTTCAACTCTCTCTTCAACGAACTCATCTTCTATGGCTTCGACAAGCAACACTTCTTCATTAGTCTTTTCACAACTTGGTTAACTTAATAATAGAAGCATCAAAACACGAAGTGGCAAGTTGTGAATGGAACTATAGAAAAAGGATAATTTGAATTTATTAAAAAGAGGAGCTAGTGATTTCTTGATGATAAATATGAGGATATAAGGTCTGGATCAAGCACAACAGGACTCAATTTATTGAGAAAGCATAACTAAGGCTAGATGTAAGAAGTAATGGCTCACTTGATAATTAAAGTTCAGAGGTAATGATGTAGGATTGAAGGATAGTCACAATTTAAATTCCTAAGGGCAAAGAAATGGTCACCAAGGTGATTCTTAGAGATTACATTAAAAAAACAAATATTTTGTTAAAGTATCGGATATTAGTTGCATTAAAAACTAGAAATTCGAAGTTCAACTACCAATAAATAAAATGAACTAAGTAACTCCAAGTTAAGAGATAAAATGATTTAATGTGTTACGCTCTATAATTGAATGGGTATTATTTTCTCATGTGCCTTAGTTGAAAGAAATTGTAAATAGTTGCTCTATTTTAGTCATCAATCATTGCTCCGAATATTATTGACATTATATCACGTCATCATGCATTGACCATTACATTATTCTTCCAAAAAGTATTTTTTGGATTGCGAAGTTGCAAGTGCTTACTTTTATCAAACACAATAAGTCACAACAAGACATGATCACGGTGGATCGGATTTGTAGTGATATGCTTTATATACCAAACTATCACTCGGTATGGACACGAGATGACATGATTATTATTATTATTATTATTATTATTATTATTATCCGTCCACAGGTGCCTATAAGCACGCAACTAGCGATTGGGCCCAGAAATCCTTCATGGTTTTCAAGGATCATTATGCATGCATTCATTTTATCTTTATTCGTGTATTCACTATCCACTAAATCATTCAACTGATAAATATGTTCCATGTGATTTATAGATGGCACGAAGAATAAAATGTAAAGTCAAGTATGTCGATTGGAGCATGATCGTATATATACAGAAGACCATATTGTGTAAAATGAAGGTGGATTATTGGGATGTCCAAGAAAAGTAAATTCAAACCATAGAATCCAGTTAGTCATTTAAAAAGGGGGCAGCTAGTTATTGAATCTCTAAAGTGTTAGATAAGTGATGTAGTTGTATGTGTATAAAATTTTAGACACCATGATAATCTCGTATGCTTTTCATTATGATTTGATGGGCTCTTTTAAGTTGTATATCTTTTGGAGTCTTGATGGTTAATCATTTTGGGAGTCTTCAAGTGTTGGGATGTTATGTATTTAAAGCATTAGACGTGACACAAATTTGTATGCAACTCATTTCTTGGTGTTTTAAAGTGTTTCTAGTTCCTTTTTTTTTTTTTTTAAATCAAGTGTTTCTAGTTTTATCCAAGTATGCCCATGTAAAAATGGAAGCGTGAGAGTAGCGTGTTGAATTTTGAGTAACGGGTTGTAACATTATTGTGCATGATGTTACTACCCAACTGTTTACAATAAAAGCAAGATGCTGCCACCCTTGCACTAAGTGCTACCAGAGAATCATTTCTCGAACACTACGATTCAAAACTTGTTATTGAGTCGTCAAGTTGTTTTATTGGGCTATAGTATGGGATGCCATAACTTATATTCATCTTCGTTCTTTATAAAGAAAGATTTTATGCCCACACGGCACCATCCCTAGCATTAATCCCATCACGAACATGTATTTAAATATGATGTTCATAAGGGATCGGGTTATAATGAGTGTGACAACATGACCCACAACAAATCGAAGAAGAAAATGTCACAGATTTCACTAAGTGCTTGTTCAATCATAGCAGCGATAATCACATAAAAAATTGTATGAAGAATCACAGTCAAGAAAACTTTAATGCACTACTCCTACATTTGGACGACATTGATGTTCAAAATGAAGATGGAGGAGGTTGGTGAAGATCGAAGTTTTGTGTCGTCAAAAATGGTAGAAAAGTGGAGTGAGGCCAGAAACTTGAGGAGATGGTGAGAAAGAAAGATGAGACGTGGGTTTCTTTTTACACAATTCTCTTGTACCTCGGACACATTGCATTTCGGTCCATTCACATAAAAATCCTTCGACGTGTATCGTTGTATAGATTTGTGCTGTTTGTTTATATAATATAAGTTAAGGATAAATATATTACCACTACAAGTAGCTCTTGTGCCACCACATTATATAAATACCACAAATTAAATATAATTCTAATAAATACACTACAGTAACTTTACAATTATCGACTCTTATTTAAAATAAAAATTAAACAAAACCGAAGTTGTGGTGTGCTAATATTTTAGAGTATTATATCATTTCAACAACAAGAAAGAAATCTCGTCAAAAAGTGAAATTTTTGAATTTTGTGTTCCATATACGCAACAGCCCATCTCTGATCATTGAAATCTAGTTCTTTTACTGGAAAATTTGTAGCTATTCATAGTATTAATATTTTTTTAAGACAACGATGTCTATAATAGCCCACTTTTTAATTGAAAGTAAAATTTTCATTAGTAAAAGTCAAATTACGAATAAAATATACCAGTTTAATTTATTTGGTACTTTTCAAAATTTAAATAACTTGAGGACTTAGACGAAAATAAAGATAAGTTGGGGACCCATTTTCAAAAAATAGCCACTTAATATATTTGAAATAACCAAACAAGCTCTATCCATTTCTCCCAAAAAGGGACCATTGGGACAAGAGAGAAGAAAAATTGGATCAGGAGAGAGAAGGAAAGAAAGATAAAAAAAAGAAGGGAAAAACAAAAGGAGGAAGAAAAATGAAGTAAATGGATAAGCTTAGACTACTTTGTGATGTTTATTGTTTGGGTTTGTGATTCATGAAAGTTTTCTCCTAACTTTTCTCTAGGTAAGTGAGTAAACTAATTATTCTGCATTGTGTAAAAATTAGGGCTTTTGATTTATGATTTAAATATGAGTTTATGAAAGATGAAATAAAGATTTTTAGTAATATTAGTCTTACATTTAAGTGGTTGAAGTGTATTCTTGGTGTTGAAGATTGGGGTTCTTAGTTATTGGATTTAATTTAAGGTTTAAACAAAGTTAAACATGATTAGACAAATTTTCAGTTTATTTTAAGTTGAAAAATCTAGACATTGTAGTTTATTTGCATTGGACTGACTTTCAAATGGGATCAATAAACTAGTGAGCTTTGTGGCTCAAGGTTAAGAGAAATTGTATGTTTATGGTTACAAATCTTAAAAGACAATGGTAGACCTCCATGATTTTTTCCATAAAAGGTGACACAATAGGGGTAAAAGTCTTATTTTTCCATTAATGAAAGTTAATCATTGAAACAAGAGTAAGGGCAAGCGAACTCATTTTATCTTATTATGCTATTTTTTATATAATTCCTAATGGCAACGTAGCATGATTGAATCTTAAATCTTTGGTGATGCTAAGAATTTGTAAGTTATTAAGAAGGAAATATTTTAAAAATTGAGAGGGTTAGTTAAGAGAAGCATGCAAGTCTAAGGATTTCTTTGAGAGTGAGACTAATTTACCATTTTATGAATCTTATGTTTATCCAAATATTATATCTTATCTCAAGAACTAATGAGGAGATTGCTACAGTATATCTCCCAAACGAGGAGGCGGTCATCTATTTTGCGAGTGGAAATCTTTATTATTTTAAAAATTGGAAATTTCCTACATTAGAAACGGATTTTCAAATGCTATAAATGTTATAGAAATCTCTTGTTTATGGCACGATTACAAGATATGCATGATTTTCTAGTAAATGCTTTAAAGTTAACTTGTTTTAGCACAATGGTTTATTATCGTGAAACTGTTCACGATCTGGATTTCAAAACCACCAGAAATACCCAATGTCATTATCTGTTCTCATTCTAGTGTGCTGAGGGGCTTTGGCCGCATGCTAGAATTGGTGACCTACTCTTCTGCGCTGAAGGGCTACCACCGTGTATAAGGGTGTGTGTATGTATATGAGGTTTTTGGGACCCATTTTTAGGCACTGAGGGGCTTCGGGTCATGTACGAAGGTCTTCCAATGTCTACGTTCGTATGACTAGATATAGGTTATAGCTTCAGCAGATGATTTTATTGGGCACCCTTTTGGTGCAAATTTTCTTATGTATTACGAATTATTAAATATGATGTTTATGAACATTTCATGGTTTCCTTTATGACCTAATATTTGACAAATATATTTTATTTTAAGTTTTCAAGGCTTATAAAATAAATTATTTTTAACAAAAGATGTACATTGGCTTTATTATGAATTTCCACTCACTAGGTTATGTACTAATTTTTTTCCCCTAACTCTTCATTGTAAGAAGAAAATAGTATTTCAAGTGTCATGGAAAGAACTTTTGTAGTCACAATCAAGCCATAAAAGTAGGCATTTCCATGGCCTATTTTGATGTACTCTTTAGCAGTTATATTTGGACCTTGTGTTTCGATTTGACACCTCATTTTGTGGGAAGTGTATGTAATTATTTAGCAATTCCATATTTTGGGATGTAAGTTTGGTAAGAGGTGATTAAGAATTATTCTACTTGGTTAAGCATGCTTAGAAGGATTTGAAAGTTCTTAATTCATCTAAGCATATTTTGTTTGGGAAATTATGAATGTATTACAGGTTGGTTAAATCAATATTATAGGGGAGATTTCGTCAAAATTTCTTTTGAAAACTTACATGGGACCAAATTTCCATAAAGGCATCTTAAAAGGATAAGAGTCAAGATGCCTTGGTGGTGGATCGCGCATCTATCTTACACCTACCATCGACCTATACCACGTCTCAAGTCTAATGGAATGATCTAGGGCAGTTCATGGCAATTGGTATCAGATCATGGCTGTTGGGCTTGGGAACGGAACATTATGATTTAATTTGAGTTTATGTTACTCTATTTCTTATATGCCAACTTGTAATACATACTTTAGGCAGATGATAAGTCGAGGTGTTAGGACACATGGACATCAAATTCCTCTGCCACAAAATCAAAATCCGAATGAAGAAGCTATTCACTGAACACGAGGGCAATAGAATTAAGGGAATGACCCCTTGGCTGAAAGAATTGCAATGGTTATCGCCTCTCTTTTACCAAACCCATCACAGGATCCAACTAGAGATGATAGTATTGAGAAAGTAATGAAGCTTGGGGCAAAACCTTTTATAGCACTGGTAATCCAAGTGATGCTGAGGTTCGCATGAAGGATTTGGAGAGCATCTTTGATGTTATGGTGTGCTCAATTGCTACTAGGTAGTGGCTAGCTACTTTCTTCTTGATGGGAGTTGCAATACATTAGTGGACTACGTATCGAGGTCGGTATGGTGATCCTAGTGCTATTGCATGTGTTGTGTTCAAGGAAGCCTTTTATGAGACATACTATCCACTATCATATCGTGCGGCCAGGCAAAGAGAATTCTTGGATTTTAAGTAGGGATCTCTCACTGTAGCTAATTATCAAAAGAGGTTTAAAGAATTATGTAAGTATACTATAGACTTCACTGGTGAGAAGTACAAATGCAGGCGCTTGAGGGAGGATTGAGGTTGGAGGTAAGGGTTATGGTGATAGGCCATCCATATCAGGGTTTCAATGAACTTGTGGAGGTCGCAGCGAGAGTCAAGATGGTGATTGTAGAGGGGAAAAATCAGGGAGTACAAATAACCGTTCAAAGTATTGGCAGTCAATTAAGGACATCTAGTCAGCAGTCTAGGAAAGATAAGAAAAGGTTTTGACTAGGTGTCACACAGTCAAGGAGCTTCAAATCTAGCTTCAAATATAAGTCCCCGGGTTTGAGTTTTTGTTGAGGATCTGGATATAGTAAGAGTTCTCTACGTAGCCAGGGCATGATCATTCTCATGTGCAGGGTTTTCTCGGAGATCTTATACTCCTAGACAGACTGATAGTGCCACAAGTCCCAAGTTTTCGTAGTGTGGGACTTGTGGTAAGTTTCAAGCGGGAGAGTAGTGGTATCAAGATAGACAGGCCAATCTAACTCACACCAGCCAACTCGTTATAGACCCAGACCACTGGCTGACCCGTAAATCAGCTCGTTAGATCTGGACCAGGGCCGGACCGTGTCCACTTTACGAGCTAGCGGTTAACCATTGGCCCGTGGATATGATATACAAAAAAAATTAATAAATAAAAGGTGGTAGGGAGCAAATGCTATCTTTTTGTCACATCAAATTTTAAAAGTTTAAAGTAAAAAAAAAAAAAAGCATTTTGATTCATATGGCTTGGCCCATTTATTGACCCATTCGAATTGCCCTATATGGGCAGGCTTTACTAAAAAAAACGGCCGGTCCAACCAAGCCTGCAACCCTGTGCGAGCGGGATGTTGGACCCCGCGGGCCATATGTGGGCCGCTTGTAAAATGGTCCAGCCGATCCAGCCTAGCCGAATTGACACCACTATGGGAGAGTGCCTTAAGGTCTTTGTGGTTAGATGGGACACTTGAGGAAAGATTGCCTAGGTCGATTCCAAGAGGGTGGTGAATCACACAGGGCTCTGTAGACTGAGATTCGTGGTTCGGGGCAGCATCAAAAAAAGCGGGATAACATAGAGTCTTTCGATGTGGTACGTCACAGTAGTAGTAGTCAATGGTGGTGAGGTAGGGCGACCCAAGTCATAGAGTCTTTCGATGACACAGTAGCAGGTAAAGTGTCACTAGATGTGGTTGTTGGTATGTTATCTATCTTTGGTAAAGATGTTCATAGTTTAATTGATTCAGGTGCAACCCATTCCTTTATTTCTTATGCACTTATTCAATATGTGGATAAGATGTCTGTACCTCTACACAATGAGTTAGCAGTAGCTACTCTGATAAGGCGATCTCTTCTAGTTAGTGATGTGTATAAAGACTGCAATTCGAGTGAATGATTATGAGTTGAAAATTGATTTTATCTTACTTGGTTCGTTACTTCGATATCATTTTGGACATGGATTTCTTATCTATAAATCGTGCCTCAGTTAATTGTTTCCGCAACGAAGTTACATTAAAGAGGCCTAGACAGCCTAATATAGCTCTAAAAGACGAAAGAAAAATCCTACCATCTTGCTTGATATTAGTTCTTGATGATGGAAAACTTTTGAAGAAAGGATGTCATGGATATCTAGCCCACGTGATCCATAGTGAAGTTCTTAAGTTAAGACTTGAGGATATACCAGTTGCGAGATATTGTCTACATGTGTTACCAGATGATCTTCCAAGATAACTGCCAAATAGTAAAGTCGAATTTACTATCAATGCGATCCCCAATATCGCTCCTATGTCTGAGGCACCTTATAGGATGGCACAAGCTGAGTTGAAGGAATTGAAGGTGCAACTACAAGAATTGGTCGATAAGGGTTTTATCTAACCCAACGCATCTCCATGGAGAGCACTAGTCATGTTTGTGAAGAAGAAAGAGAACATTCTAAGATTGTGTATCGATTATAGACAATTAGCAACAAGTATCCCCTGCCTTGTATTGATGACTTGTTCGACCAACTTCAAAGACCTGAGGTATTCTCGAAGATTGATTTGCGTTCGGGTTACCCTCAGCTCAAGATTCGTGATATCGACATACCAAAGACAGCATTTATGTCTCGGTATAGTCATTAAGAGTTTCTAGTGATGTCGTTTGGAGGGGTTCTATGTCCTTACTTGGATAGGTTCATGGTTGTTTTTAGTGATGATACACTGATTTATTGTTGTAGTTGTGATGAGCATGCAGAGCACTTGAGGATTATTTTGCTGATCTTGAGAGATAAAAATTATATGCAAAATTCTCAAAGTATGAGCTTTGTTTGGACAAAGTTGTACTTTTGGGGCATCTAATTTCAGCCGATGGGATTTATGTTGATCCTGCAACGACATAGGCAGTGGTGAAATGGGAATATCCTACTAATGTGACAAAGGTGAAAATCTTTCTTGGTTTAGCCAGATAATATCATCGTTTTTTGGAAGCATTTTCCACGATTACCCTCCCTTTGACCAGTTTGACAAGAAAGAATGCTAAGTTTGTTTGGACTAAAAAATGTGAGACAGGTTCTAAGAATTGAAGAATAGACTGGCGTGGGCTCCTCTACTTACTCATCCAACACTAGGGGAAGAGTTTGTGATTTATAGTGATGCCTCGAGACAGGGTTTGGGATGTGTTTTAATGTGGAACGGTAAGGTTATATAAATTATTCCTCTAGAAAATTGAAGAATCATGAGTCGAATTACCCCACCTATGATTTAGAATTGGCTGCAGTGGTGTTAACTCTCAAGATTTGGAGGCACTATTTATATGGTGAAAAATGTTAGATTTCCACTTACCACAAGAGCTTAAGTACATGTGTGATAAAAAAAAAAAAAAAGGATTGAACTTAAGGTAAACACAATGGCTAGAGTTAACTAAGGACTATGTGATTGCAAAATCGATTATCATCCAGGTAAGACCAACATAGTTGCTGATGGCACTTAGCTGAAAGGCAAGTACTTTTTTGAACTGGAGCAATGTAGTATGTGCGTCCTTGATTAGTGGATTTAGAAGATTGAATGCTCAATTATCGACCACCGATTCAGCGGTAATGCTAGCTACTTTCCAAGCGAGGCCGACTTTGGTTGATTGAATTAAAAGTGCCAAGTTTGAAGATTTAACATTGAGGATATTAAAAGTGGAAGTCAAAGTTGGGATCCAAATAGATTATTTCCATTGCAGATGATGGTACTCTGGTTATGGGAAACATGTTGTGTGTTCCCAATATTCCAGAGCTGAAAAATGAGATATTACAAAAAGCTCACAATGCGACTTACGTAATGCACCCCAGCAACACAAAAATGTATCATCATTGAACATTATTGGTGGTTCGGTATGAAGAGAGAGATAGCCAAACTTATGTCTAGGTGCCGCGTTTGCAAAAAGATGAAGCTAGTCCGCCAAAAAATAGCAGGACTTTTACAGCCTTTGCCCACACTAGATTGGAAGTGGGAGCATGTTACTATTGACTTTCTATTCAGCCTTTCTCGTACTCAGAGTGGTAATAATGGTGTTTGGGTGATTGTAGACTGGTTGACTAATACTTCAAGATTTTTACTGACCAATGCCAATTTTAATTTTGAAAATGTTGCAAAGGTGCATATAGATGAGATAGTATATTCATATGACACTCCAGTTTCTATTGTGTCTGATAGAGATCCTCGGCTTTGGGTATAGATGTTGAGTACAGTACAACATTTCACCCACAGGTGGATAGCTAGTCATAAAGGACCATTCAGACCTTTGAAGACATGTTACGAGCTTGTGCTCTTGAGTTCAAAGGTAGTTGAGACACACATTTGCACTGGAAATGAGTTTGCTTGTAATAATTGTTACCATTCCAGCATTGTCATTGAGATTGCTGCTGTCGAAGCCCTATATGTTAGAAGATGTAGAACTCCAGTTTTTTGGGGTGTAGTAGGTGAAAGGATGTTACTAGGTCCTGAGATGGTCAAAATGGCTTCAAAAAATCTAGAGATCATTCAAAAGAAGTTAAATATAGGTCAAGACAAGAAAAAGAGTTATACAGACAAGCGTAGAAAGGATCTTAAATTCAAAGTTGGGGATAAAGTCTTCTTAAAGCTGTATGGGCGTTGTCGCGGCGCGCCAAATTTTGTTTTTATTTCCTTACTCGGTTTCAAAACTATAAATTAATGTAGAAGTGGTAAGTAAGGATCGAACCCAAGAGGAACGGTGCTTAATCTAGTTGTCTTTATCAATTAATGTAGGAAAGTGGGGGTTTTGAGAATTTTAATGAAAATCAAATGACAAAAGATAAGATCAAATAAAAAAATTGAAATAAATATCTAGTTCTCGGGTTCGGTTGTGTCAACCACTTGTGTTTGTCTTTCCCATGCAACGTGTTACTATTCCTTCTTCAATTTATCAACTCTCAATTAACCAAGAAGCTCTGATTAACGAATTCTTCCTTAAGTGTATTAAGTAAAAAGTAAACTCTTTAACTTAACATCTAGCTATTGGATAACCCTAAACAAGCCCTTAGGATTTAATGCAAAGCTAGTATGAAATGAACGAGAAGAATGAGTTGAATTAGATGAATAATTTCACAAGCTCGAATTAATGCATCTAAGATGATTTGTTAATAAATATGCATGATATTCATTTGCTACTTTAGATTGGAATCTAATGACAATTACGGATCAAAAGTTCCAATCCTAGCAAGTAACTTGAACTTAAAGATTAATTGATTCAATTGGCCAAAGTGAATGCAATAATCACATAAATTCAAAATGGGTTTAAAAGCACAACAAATCAACAAATTGAAGTAGAGGAATAGATAAAACGTTAGCAAAGAGTTAGAAAAGATAACCACATATTAGTTGAACACAACGTCCCCCTCGAACTAGATAGAAAAGTCTTAACTACTCATAATTGCGGGGTTTCATACTTTTTAGCGAGTGTTCGTCTTGTATCACCACCACTATATGATAGATTATGCAAAATATAGTAAACAAGTAAATAAATACTAAGAAATAAATAGAGAAATAAAAGGGAAAAGAGAACTTAGCGAAGAATTGATCCGCCGGAATATGAAAAGCTAAAATCTTCAAGCTCAAACTAGGAACAAATGAAGAAGAAAATTTTATTGGAGAGAAATACTAGCTAATTCTCTTCTACTAAGTTGTGCATTTCCTTCCTTACAAATGCCTCTATTTATAGGAAAAATTTCACAAGAAAACATGATAAAAAATTGTACAACTACTCCATTATGATTCCACTAATTGGTAACCACCAAATCATGATCTTAAATTGCTCCATTAGTTCAAATATTGCATCATGGTATAGGTAAGCATCTTGGCTGAATTGTGCAATTGGAATTTCCTTTTTTTGATATTTTAATAGAAAGTTATGAATTTTCTACCAAAACATGATCCAAGAAATCCTCCATTCACATCACTCTTGGTTTTGCCCATTTTTGACCATGATATAATCCGAATCATTTGAAGACGTCAACATCAAAGTTGTAGCCCTCTGAGTTTGCATTCCAACAATATAAAGTGCAGGTCAATCCGAATTTTGTACCAAACGTTATGGTCAAATTACTGAACTGCGGCAGTAAATTCGAGCTGCTGATTTTTTACGCTTTGTCCTTTCTCTTCAAATGGCCATAACTTTCACTAGGAAACTCCGATTTGGGATCCGACAAAAATGTGGAAATCCTCTTTTGATATTCTTTGATATTGGCACAAGAAAAATTGTAAAAACAAATTTTCATAAAATTGCATCGGAGGCCCTCCATCTTTGAATTTGCTTGCATTTCGGTCCCAAGTTCCGTTTTCGCTCCGTTTTTTATCCATTTTGGCTCCTTTTGATTTCTTGTGACTCTAAACACACAATAAAAGGAAAACACATAAAAATAAATATATAATACTAATAAAACACACAAATACGTAAAATAGAAGAGTTATTTAAGTGTTTTTCTAGCACTTATCACTGTAACAATGGAAAGGTATTTTGAGGTTCGACAAGAAAGGGACGTTGAATCCTAGGTATATTGGACCACACGAGATTGTTAAGGAGATAAGTCCAGTAGCTTATTGACTTGGCCCCTACGAGTGACTTGTCTACAATACATGATGTGTTCCATATGTCTACGCTTTGCAAGTATATCCCCGATGTATGTCATGTATTGCATTTCCAGCCAGTTGAACTAAAGGAGAATTTGTCCTATGAGGAACAACCGGTTGAAATTTTAAAGGGTAAGGAGCTAATTGAGCAAAACAACATGGTTTCTCTAGAAAAGGTTCGATGCAGAATCACTCGGCCAAAAAAGCTACATGGGAGAAAGAGGAGCAGATCCGTACTCAATATCCTCACATGTTTGACAACTGAATTTAGAGGACGAAATTCTTTGAAGGGGATAAGATTGTAATAACCCAACTATAAATTGAAAGTCAAACTTTTATTTGTCAAAGTCAAATGGGGAATAGTAAAGTCGAAGTCAAATTATGAATAAAATAATTTATTAAGGTCACTTTTGAAAATTTAAATAACTTGAGGACTTAGATGAAAATAAAGATAAGTTAGGGACATACTGTCAAAAAGTAGCCACTTAATACATTTGAAACAACCAAACAAGCCCTATCCATTTCTCCCAAAAAGGGACCGCCGGGAGAAAAGAAAAATCGGGAGAGGGGAGAACAAAAAAAGGAGAGAAAGAAGGGGAAAACAAGAAAGAGGAAGAAAAATGAGAAGCTTAGCCTACTTTGTGATGTTTATTGTTTGGGCTTGTGATTCATAAAGCTTTCTCCTGACTTTTCTCTAGGTAAGTGAGTAAATTACTTATTCTATATTGTGTAAAAATTAGGGCTTTTGATTTATGATTTAAGTATGAGTTTATTAAGGAAGAAATAAATCTTTTTAGTAATATTACTTGCACATTTAAGTTGTTGAACTATATTCTAGGTGTTGAAGGTTGGGGTTTTTAGTTATCGGGTTTAATTTAAGGTCTAAGCTAAATTAAACGTGATTAGACAATTTTTGTTTATTTTGAGTTGGAAAATCTAGTTATTGAAGTACTTTATTTGCATTGGATTGACTTTGAAAGGGGATGAATAAACTAGAGAGCCTGGTGGCTTAAGGTTAAGAGAAATTGCATGTTTATGGCTTCAAATCTTAAATCTTTGGTGATCCTAAGAATTTGTAAGTTATTAAGAAAGTGAAGTGGTCAAAATTGAGAGGATCGTTAAGAGAAGCAAGTCTAGGGATTGTTTTGAGAATGAGACTTATTTACCATTTTATTAATCTAATGTTTATGCTAATATTATATCTTATCTCATGAGGTGATGAGGAGATTGGTGGAGTATATCGCTCAAACTAGGAGGTGGTCATATATTTTGTGAGTGAAAATCTTTATTATTTTAAAAATTGGAAATTTCCAACATTGGAAGCGGATTTTCAAACGCTCTAAATGTTATAGAAATCTCTTGTTTATGGCACAGTTACAAAATACGCATGATTTTCCAATAAATGCTTTAAAGTTAACTTGTTTTTAAAATCCGTATTACGATATGGATTTCAAAACCACTAAAAGTATCTGATTTAATTATCAATTCTCATTCTAGTGCACTAAGGGGCTTCGGACGCATGGGAGAATTTGTGACCCACTCTTGTGTATTGGAGCGCTGCGGGCATCTATAAAGGTAGGTGTATGTATATGAGCTCTTTAGGACCCACTTTCGTGCACTGAGGGGCTTCAGACCGTGTATAGAGGTGTTTCAATGTCTACGCACATATTACTAGATACAGGTTGCAGCTTCAACAAATGATTTTATTGGGTACCCTTTTAGTGCTAATTTTGTTATATATTACAAATTATGAAATTTGATGCATATCATCATTGCATGGAAACTTTTACGAGCAAATGTTTGAGAAGTATGCTTTATTTTAAGTTTTCAACGCTTATGAAATAAATTGCTTTTAACAAAAGCTTTTAAGAAAATATTTACAAATGTCTATATTATGAATTTCCACTCACTGGGTTATATACTCATGTTTTTCCCCCAACCCTCCATTCTAGGAAGAAGATAGTATTATGAGCATCATGGAAGGAACTTTTGAAGCGCCAGTTGAGCTATAGACATCAGCATTTTCGTGTTCTGGTTTGATTTACTCTTTAGCAGTTATATTTGGGCCTTGTATTTTTGTTTAACATATCATTTTGTGGGAAGTGCATGTAATTTGCAATTCTATATTTTGGGATGTAAAGTTGATAAGAAGGTGATTAAGAATTATTCTACTTTGTTAACAATGCTTGGAAGCATTGGAAAGTTCTTAATTTATCTAAGCATGTTTTGTTTGGGAAATTGTGAATGCATTACATGTTAGGTAAATCAATATTATAGGAATGACTTTGTCAAAAATTCTTTTAAAAACTTGTATGGAACAAAATTTCCATAAACCCATTTTACGAGGGTAAAAAAAGTCAAGATGCCTTGGTGATGGGTCTCGCATCTAGTTGGCACCTGCCATTGGCACATGTCATGTCTCGGGTCCAGTAGGATGATCAGGCCAGGTAGTTACATTGTTTGTGTCATATTCCAATTAAATAATATTGGATCGAGGATAGTGATTTTGTCCGACCATCGCATTCTTATTCCACAAGACAATGCATCATCTATGATTCTTTTTAAGAAAATCAAATTGTAAAAAGGGAGAAAGCTGTGGGAAGGGAGGTGCCAGCTAGCTGTGGGACCCATCGCCAAGGCATCTTGACTTTTTTTACCCTCTTAAATTGTCGAGTGTTACTGTAGGTTTTTACACTCTTAAAATGCAAAGGTTTTTAAACGAAACTATAGTTTCACTTAGAAATCCAATGTGCAGGCGCTACTAAGGCAGGTACTGAAATATTTCCTTCTACTCTTTGCAGTGTCAATAAAATTACCCATAAGTTAAAATAAGTAATTTTTTATCCATCTTATTGTTATGAATAATTGAAAGACACATGGAGCTACCAGTGGGCCAGCTTCAATAATATAAATATAATGTGAATGACTATTATACCCTTGATGAAATTATGCAATTATGATTGTGCATTGGAAGTTTCTACAAATAGAAGCTTCATTTGTAATTAAAATCATCCCGAGAATTCATTCTCTCTAAACTCTCTGTACTTCTCTATAATAATAATACATTATCAGCATGAATCTCTAAGCATTTGAGTAATATAAAAGAATTACACTCTAGAGTTGCATCTTATAGATGATCTTCTGTATAAAAAACTAAATTATTACTAATAAATTAATTTATTCGTGTACTATCAGCAATTATTTTCTCATCGAATTTGTACAAGGATAGAACACAACATAAATTGGCTCCACCCAATCAATTCTTGTCTTTTCTTTTCTTTTCCCTTTTCTCTTAGCCTCTACCAAAATATGGGAAACGACTCTCAACTTCTTTTTCTTATTTTCTCTCAAAATATATCTCTTTCTCCTAGTCACATGTAGAGGAGAAATAGAAAAGGTAGAAACCAGGCTAATTCATAAAGAACCCCAACACCCGCCACTTCGACTCTATTTTTTTTGCCAAACAAGTTGACAGAAGTATAAAACGAGACCATATCGTCGAAGCTTTTGAAGAGATGAGACTATTGGTATCAAATTTGAGGTGAAAAGGTTACCAGAAAGTAGAGAAAAAAACTGAAATTTCAACTTTCATGAAATGATGAAATCAACACTAAACCCGAGAATTTAGCTTTGATTTGCAACTAAACCAGAAGAGTTAGCAAAATTCAGAACCAGATCTAAGTTTCCCATAGAGATGGGCTTCTAATGGTAGTGGTCCTGTAGTACTTTCACTTCCCAGTAACAGCAGATGAACCATTTTCCGACAGCCCCGCAAAAACAGACAGCCCAATGTTCGACTGACGATTGTGGGAGCCTTTGACATTAGATTAAGGTGAAATCAGTGGCATTAGAAATATAACATCTCCTAGTTTCAAATGATATAAAATCATAAAATTTGGACACTCGATGACAACATGGCAGAGGAGCAACCGAACCGCCTATTTGACCCGAGTTGAAAAGGCGACTAAACTTCTTTTGGCATTGTGGATGCGTCCGATATCGATATCAAGTCACACTTTTTTCTTTGTGTTCAAAAGCTAATTATATACATTTCTATTATATATTTTTAGATTTTTGAATGTTAGATATCAAAACCAAAAAAAGGACTTGATTGTATGTTTTTACCTTGATCGACCGTATTTACCAAAACGAAAATGATAAAGAAATTTTCCATTGCTAGTCCTACAAGGCAGAATACATCTTGCCAAATTTATAATTTTTTGTTTACGGACCTCAATCATGGATTGGAGTTTTGTGGTAAAATATAGACGATTTCACCCTGTCGATTGTAAGAGGCGAAACCGATCGAATTTTGATGACAGTGAAAAATGGATAGAATATTCCCAAAAAAATTCTAAATTTTTGATCATATTTAATGCCAATCGGAAATATAAATATTCGATAATTGTAAAATGACTTGAAATCCATTTGACTTAAAAATGCTACAACACTTGCTACTTGATTATGGGTTCAACTATCACTAATCGGAAGGTTTTATATATTTTTTGCACTTTAAATACAGCAATACCTTTTTAGTGATTGATTAAGCTATCACCGTATGGACAGTTTTATATATTTTTGGCCCTTTATATGCTAAGTGATGGGTGATACAATCTATTGAGCAAATCCTACTCCTAAAGAAGTAGTCAATTATTACACACTTTAATTCTCGTAATTTAAATTATATAAATTTATATTTATTGCGATGATTTCCATATGGTAGGTTTGACCATATACTGGAGAGAATTTAATTTTCGCAATTTAAATTTATGCACTTTAAATTTTGCGTATATCTCCAATGTGGTATGTTACTACACGATTGAGTGTATATTTCCAATGTGGTGAGTTATAGTACGAGATTAGTTATAACTAATCCTACTCCAAACAAATAATTGATCAAGGATTCTAATCCTACTACATGATTCGTTATAACTAATCTTGCTCTAGAAGAATAGTTGATCAAAGATTCTAATCCTACTCTCGAAGAAGTAGATGATGGAAATAAAATTCATTCTCCACGTTTACTGAATATTAGTCGAGAAAATTGAGCGAATGGTGCCATAAGCTACCATTGGATAACTAGATGAAATTAAAATACTCAGTAGATTCCATGTTGATAAATCAAAAAAAAATATATCGCATCCAAGGATCATATTAATGTTGATATGAAGTAATCTCATTGATGTTATGAGATCGTATTGATACGATAATAAAATGCTCTTGAAAAGCATACAGCCCTAAAATTCTAGACTTTTGTATTTGAATAATGCCAAGATGACATCATTATTGTTACTCCAGAAGAAGTACAAAACGGTTGAAGTGGAACATATTCAGGATATCGAAAGAGGCAATAAACATTCGACAATATAGAAATGTGAAAATAGAATACATATTGAACCCATAGAGGAGGGGTGCGTCTCGAGAGTATAATACTCCGTAACTCTTCCACCCCTAACTAACATTACAGTTCATAATGAGAGATCTAAGGGATCCAAACTTCTTTTTCGTTTGACATCGACAATCTGTGACCGACGGACCTTCACTTCCGTAGAATTTTGAATTGGAAAATATGCTTGAAGCTTTATGAATAGCTCATCAATTGTGTTGGCAGAAATAAATATGTTTCTCACTGAATGAGAAATAAACTTATGCCCTATGCCGTAATCTAGAAAAGCTAGCACCTATCAAAGAAATTATTAATATTCAACAAACCAATGGGTTTGGCATGGAAGTTCCACTATGCCCAAGACGTTATATTGCATATTTCCTTGAAGGACGATAAAGGCATCACTATTGTTCATCATATACATCATGTAGTCGTGAAAAGATTGCATTTGTAACGTCAGTCCAATTCTAGGGTTGGCTTTATCGTGATATATGGGGCTCCCTATTTAATGTAGTCGTGTATATGATGAATAATGGGGCTACCTCTTCACTGAATAAGGGTGACAATCGTAATATATGGGGCTCCCTATTTAAAGAAAAAATTTGCGAACCAATAAATGATTTCACTATTTACTTTTTGATAAGTTCAAACGACATAAGAATTTAAGTGAAGTGACATTATAATTTAATTGAAATGACATTCATTTGTCGGTTGCTGAAAAAGTTTAAAAATTGAAAAATGATATTTGCCAATATTGGAGACACATGATTTGCGCTATTATGCTGAGTTACCCTACATCAATGTTGCAAAGTTACAGTGTTTAGTTTTTCTACTAAACTTACAGATAGGATCTTTTGAAGTAAGTTTTTCAAGACTATAACGTGCTCATTCATCTGTGAATTGGGCCCATAAGGCAATAAGCTCACAATGCACGTATCCACTAGGATGTGTCTCAAGAGCCAGTTGAATACCATCCAAAAACTCCTTATTCAATCCATCCTTAATGAATGCTATTTTATCTTCTCGATTTCAGGACAAGTATCCCACTAATTTACATCGAGTATCACATGTCTACCAAGTACATTTGTAGTACCCTCCTAATCATTTTTCTCTCCATTTATTTGCAAAACTACTTTTATCCGTACTTGGCATGTGTTTAAAGGAATTTGAATACTCACCAGATAATCGAACTTGTGCTTCGATCAACCATCGAATATCTTCTAGGATGCCTTCATTCATTAGCATCCTCAACCTTTTGAGTCTACTTTGATAAATTCTTTTTAAGATATTCATCAAACTAGATCTAAAATGGAATACATGGAGTGTTTATTTAGTGGTAGGAGTAGGGTACTCTTGTAGTTGAGTTAGGCGGTGAGGTGGTACCAAAGAGATAGTTCCCGTTATCCAGTATCAGTGGTTCAAAACACTACTGACATAAAGGGTGATGTCAATCACAGGATTAATTCAGGATGGATGAAGTTGAGAGATGCCTTAGGGATTTTATGTGACCGTAATATTCCTTTGAGATTGAAAGGAAAATTTTATAGAACAGATGTAAAACTAGCGTTGCTATACGGCAGCTAGTGTTGTCCAACTAAGAAGGTAGATGAACAAAAATTGAGTATGGCAGAAATGTGTATGCTGAGGTGGACGTGTAGGAAGACCAGGAAAGATAAAATTCCAAATAAAGATATCCATGGTAGATTATGAGTGGTCCCCATTGAGGATAAGATGAGAGAAATTCGACTAAGATGGTTTAGGCATACTGGAGAGACTTGAGAGTACACCCGCTAGGAAGGGTGAGAGTATTAAGGTAGGAAATACAATAAGAGGTAGAGGAAGGCAGCTAATAATATGGATGTAGGTAATTTGTAAGGACATGTATGTTAAACAGGTGGATGAGCAACTAGCATTGGATAGGAATGCATGGCATAAAAAAATTCATAGTTGCGATCCGATGTGATTTCTCGGTATGGTTCCATATAGCTGACCCTGACTTGTAGGAAATAAGGCTAAGTTTTTTGTTGTTGTAAGATATTCGTCAAAGTGATGAATAGTATTTGAGAAGATTTGAGAGCACATGATCCATCAGATATACGACCCATGTCAGGGTGAATTTTGTGATAACCTTGATGATCTATTTATAGAATAAGACAACGAGTATGAGATACGACTCTGCATTTGAATAGTAACTGCAATACCGCATATTATTTTTATTATATTTACAATTTTTATTCATAAGTTATTTACTTTTATGCCGTAATAAGTAAATTTGATATAGTCAATTATAATTCACAATTATTATAGATAATTCTGATGACTATTTATTGAGCTTTGTTTTATAGTCGAGGGACTCAAACGCCGTCAGACTCAATGTGCCAAGTATAGCACTTTATAAAAAAAATGGAAAGGGGGAAAATAGTTAAAGTATGATGTTCTTGCTGTGGCTTAATTTATTTACAATTTAAATCCTTTTCTTCTTTGTTTATGACTTAAAAAAAGGAAATTAATAATAACAAACTAGAACTAGGCATTTTAATTACGAGCCTAATTTATTAGCTTATTCTTGAAGCTTAAATCCTAACAAGCCTAACTTGTCTTCACACAATGAAACCCAATCAAGACAACCCAAAATTCATTCATGTAACCCACATTCTCTCTCGTGCATCTCACATGCACAATGCTCTCACGCCATCTTACCTTGTTTCTCTGTTGTTATGACCTTTACTCGATTCCTAGCAAGGTAATTTCTCTACTTTCTATCTAATTCAACACTAGAATAGCGAGTTATGGTAAATATTTGAATTGTGGTTGTTTATTTAAGGCTTTGATGTTTGGAATCAAGTGTGTTGAGTATTTTAGATACATGGCTTTGGAATCAATTTTGAATAGAGTAAAAGATTTTGTGTGGCATTGTACTTTGTGCTTGATCTTTTTATAGTTAGTAATTCTTGGGCATGGTATGTTCATATAGGAGAGATTTAGACCAGTTAGTATTCACTAAGCCATTAAGGTGTTTAATGAATTGCTTGAAAGAAAAACTAATGTGCTATGCAAACTAAGAAGAACTTTCCAGCTTCTGCCATTAGCTATGCAATACCATAACTTTTAGCATAAGTGGAATTTCTGGGTTATTCAAATTGGAGAGTGATCCCCTATGAGTTATCTTTCATCGAGAATTGGTTTGACATCATTCGAAGTCCCGTAGAAGATTTTATGATGCTTCTTGTTAGATTGGATAGATTCCACGAGAACACCCCGTTAAAAAATTGTTTTGACGCTCTTAACATGACGCATATGAGCTAATGTTTAAATATGATGAATATGCATGAGTTTCCTACCTTTTGTAAAAATTTTAGAATTTTATAATATCGTTTGCTATTTTAAATAAATTTATAATAGTGTACTGCCACGGCAAAATACTTTTCACAGCTTCTATGTTTAGAGTTGAAAACATGTTTTGGCTTCTATAATTAGAATTTAGATGTGATTTTAATGAAAGCCATAATCCAATGAGTTATTAT
Organism: Jasminum sambac; assembly: GCA_018223645.1. Classification (NCBI taxonomy): domain Eukaryota; kingdom Viridiplantae; phylum Streptophyta; class Magnoliopsida; order Lamiales; family Oleaceae; genus Jasminum; species Jasminum sambac. Next base: position 30,815,656 of record CP073640.1, read on the forward strand.
CGTACAAAACAGGAATTCCATGATTTCATGCCTTCATTTGGGTGTTTTTCCCATTCTTGTTGGGATCGTCGGGTTAATTTGTATACAAATTGTAATTCTCTAGAAATTAGTGAAGTTAAACTAAATTATGTCGAATTAGCATTTTCGGCATATTGATCTTCCGAGCGGCAAAGGACACCTCCACTTGCTTCTTAAAGTAAACTATTAAGGACTCTATGTAAGTAAACTCTCCCCCTTCAAAGTTCAAGTGAAGTTGATTGTTTAATGTGTGACTAATGTGTTTAGTGTTCTATGTGCAATTATTTGATTTAAATACTTTCATCAATACATATATGCTTAACATAATAACATATTAGTTCCAAAAAAAAACATAATAACATATTCAATATTACATTGATCATGCATAATTGTTATGCCAACTGCATTCATGAGGCATGCATGTCAATGTTTTTGGAGAAGTTAAGTACTTGATATTGAAGCATGGGAAATCCAAATTTTAAAAGTATGTGTCCTGATTTTTTGAAGAAAATGGGTATCCACCTATGTCATGAAAGTTGTGAGTGGGAAATGGGGCACAGGGAGCTAGGCGCACCTAACAGAAAGTTAATGTGAAAGTGAAAGTGAAAGTGAAAGTTAAGTTGAAAGTTTAAAGTGATTTTCACCACTTTGCGGTACTACTGGTAGAATTTTATCTCATTCCAAATAAGAAGCGCCCTCTATATCTGATTGGCTAAGTGATACATCAAGTGAGTTCACGATAGAAAGAAAGAATGCCATTTAAATGCTTAAGGAATGTTTAAAAAGTTAAAATGGGACACGTATTGTAAAGTTTAATGTAAACCTTGCATCGGATAAGTATGCATCATTTACATGGGGTTTACTTACTAGGCTTTAGCTCACACAAATTACTTTTCGATTCATTATAGGTGATGAGAGCTAGATGAACGGGGAAAGCACATAGAGACAGACTCAGACAATACCCCTTTTGCTAGTTTTTTCAATTTTGAAGAGAAAGAACTTATTGCCACTTAGGATGGTTATTTATTAATCATTCATTTCGTTCTTTTAATTATTTCATGATTAAATAGCTTTTGTTATTTTAGACTAATGGATATTATGGAAGTTATTTCAGTCTGGACATAAGATTTGTGTTTCTGATTTTTTTAATATCTTAACAAGATTTTGGAGAATTTAATTTAATTATATTCTTGAATCTTATGTGAGGATACTGGATTTCTTAACAGCTCAATTATTTTCGGTTATAGGGAAAGTCTACCAAAATTTCTATAGGATTTTACTTTTTAAAAAAAATATTTATTTCGTAAGTTAATTTATTTTTCCCCATTTTAAAGTAAAATAAAGGTCGACACATCTCAGTCAAGGTTTTTGCGGACTTGGGGTGTTACAATAACATGAAGCGTAAAAGACATGACTCCACATTTGAATAGTAACATAAAAAGTAAAAGCTACAACACCGCAATTGAATAGTAACCATGATGTAATGCGTGTGAACTGTCTCTGTGTTTGAACAGCAGTATGCAATAATGTTACTGAAAGGAAAACAAGATGTGTCGGTGAGCTATCCCCGACCTTTTCTCTAAAACGTGTGAGAGAAATATATTCTATTGAGCACTATATAGATACTAGGGCAATCAATATAAGAATTTACTGAACCTAAAGTTCAATGATACTAGTTTTCATAACCAAACTGACCATCCCAATTCAAGTAATGTAAAGAATTATTGAAATTAATATTACAAGTGAAGAACCGAAAGAATTCTTCAAATGGTTGTTTCTCGATAAAAATTAAAAATCATTACTAGCTAATATTGGAAATGAATCCCAAATATATCTGGAACATATAAAGGATGAGATATATGGGCTCACTCACCCTCCATGTGGACAACTAGCATTATGATATGGATCCACTGGATAGTCACATCTGTATATGACTTGTAACTGAACGTTTACGAGATGAGTTGCTCATGGTATGAGCGCAATTTCTAGATCTAATGATAAAGCTAGTAAATGTACATCTCAATGACTTGAATCGATCCCTGAAGGATTGGATATGCGTATACAAGTGGGGTATTAATTGGAAATTTATTTAAAGTCCTCAAATCTATTGCCAATATCAAGAATAGAACGCAAACTGCATAAATCACCCCATCAAGGCTAATGTGGCAATGTAGAAACATTGTATAGGGATTAAAATAGATATTTGAGCATAGTTGGGGACTAGTTAGATTATTTCATCATTAGGGTTTCTAGTTTTCTATATATAGTTGTCTTATATAGCCATTATGATGATCATTGATGAAATAAAAGAATATTTTTCTTCTACTTTTCAACTTGGTATCAGAGCAACAGTGATCCTGGTGTAACTTTTGAAAAAACTCCGTCCGCTCATCCAGCCACCATTTTTCATTCTATTTTTTCATCATTTACTGTGTTTCCTCTCTTTTAGGTGGACATTTAGCTCCACATCTGAAAACCAGATATGCCCCGAAAGCCAAACAAAACCATGGAACTTTATTGTTTTTCTTTCTTCAAATCTAAAAGAATTATAGCCTAGAGAAAAAAAAAGAGGGAGAAAATGAACCCTAACCCTACCTGTAGCCTCACAATCCTATTCGGACCTCATCGCAGGCATACCTAGTCGCCAACAACCTCACCAGTGGCAGTGGGACCCCTAGGCGACCTCACATGTGGCGGCGTTGTCCCTTCTTTGACTCGGGTGTCATGTTATGTCCCATTTTTAGTGATGAGGACCTGGTTCTCCACTGCTTTATGCTCGCCCAGCATCACCCAGGCCTGTCTCCCACTAGCCTACTCTCACCAATCTCCAGTGAATAGTCTAGCAACTCCTGCGAAGCCTAAAAATGGGAAACAAAATGAAAAGAGAAGGGAGAAGATCAGAAGAGAAAGAAAAAAAAAAGGAGAAAAGGAAAAGATTCTATTTTTCTGGCCTTGAATTTTATGGTGATGACCGCTGATGATTTTTGCATTTGTTGGGCAAATTAGGGTCTAAGTTATGTGGGCTAATAATTGGGTTTATGATTTGTTCTTGGGCTTGATGTGGTGCTGCACTATATATCTTATTTGGGGATTATGAAATGATTTTTGGGTTGCAATTTTTCGTTTAGGTTGTCAAGTTGGTGGGTTGTAGATTGGTGATTTGGTGTTGGGTCAAACCTTTCATTTAGGCTGCAAATTATTTTTGTTATATAGGCTGAAAATTTGTTAGTTGTGCTATTATTATTCTCTTGGGCTTGAAATTTAGAGTTATGGTTTGCGCCTGTTGATTGGAAAAGGAATTGGGCTGCAATGCTTTGTTTTGTTTTGGTTTGGTGTCAATTGGGCAGTTTGTGCAAGTAAGCCCCAATGACTTATTGCATATTGGTCCTTGAGTTCTTCAATTTTGTCCTTCAACCATTCTAAAAATTAATTTTTGCACTTCAACTTTCAAAGTTTCTCAATTCAGTCGCTAAACTTGCAACATTTGCAAATTTAATCCTTGATGTAACGACCCGTCTTTTTCTTATCCGAACGAAACACAATTCATTTATACTTTCAAAAGCGGAAGCATTTATATACATATCAAAAACATATTTTGTTCGTTCCCTTAAACTAGTACAACATAAACAAAACAAAACGCGGCCGCAGGATGTTTAGGTTTCCCCCTTCTTCCTCACATCCCACATCACGCTCGGGAGGATTCTCCACCACCGCCTGCACATAAAACATCAATATACAACATAATGAGCCACGGGGACTCAGTGGGCAATAGATGCAAATGCTAATGCATGTCATGTTCATGCTTTGGGCCCGGTTATAGATCATGTGCTTACAAGGCGCCGTAACATCATCACATCATCGGCCGTCCCGCAAAGGTTCTTTTACGCTTTGCGGCGCCGTCGTCTAATGGCCGTCCCCCAAAGGTTCTTTTACGCTTTGGGGCGCCGTGGGCCGTCGTCTAAAGGTTCTTTTACGCTTTAAACCGCCCGTAACATCATACATATTGTAAGCACACAATCTACAACCCACATATGCATGATCATACTTTCATGTCATACATACTTCACCCTCTTACCATTTAGCCCATATACTCTTCATCATATCATAGCTCATCTTGCATCTACCATGGTAACATAGCATAACATACATAACATCATCTAACAACATAACATAGCATAGCATAGCAAACCCTACCATAACATAACCTATCTCTTCACATAACATATCATACCATAGCTTCCTTCACATAGCTTCATATCATAACATTAGCTAACATATAGCATGTATGATAACACATATATTTACTCATCTACTACCTACCTCAAAAGACAAGAAAGCAAGCTAATGAATTGGTTGGATACTTCCTCTTCTCCCTTTCCTTTCTTCTTCCCTTCCTCTTGTTGAATCTAAGATGGTAACTAGAAGTGATGAAATGAGTCACAAGCCAAAACTCATATAAAATCCTTAGAATCACCTTTGAGAGTGTTCTCTAGAGTTTTGGGGAGGTTGGGGTCAAAAATGAGGGTAAATGGCCGAGCAAACGTGTATAAACCCTATCCAACAGTTTCTGCCGACTTACATTTACGGCCGTAAATTTCCATGTTACGGCCGTAACTCCCAAATTTACGGCCGTAACCCATAACCTTACGGTCGTAACCCATACGATATGGCCGTACCCCAAATGTTATACGCCCATAATGAAGCCTCTGTAAATCTATACATCTCATCCTTCAAACATTACGGCCGTAAGAATACTTATTACGGCCGTAAACCCATCATTACGACCGTATCCTCAAGTTGTACGCCCGTAATAAACTCTCTGTAAATTTGGCACCCTTCATCACTTACGGCCGTAACAACATTACTTACGGCCGTAACCCTATAATTACGGCCGTAAACCATAAACTTACGGCCGTAACTATCCAAACTGCAGAATTTTCCTCTTTTCGTTTCCTTTCTCGTCCGGGATGCCGTTTCGGATTCCGGGGTACCTCCTACACGTCAACTCATATCGTGAACATATCATCTACCCATATAAACATTAACATAACCTCTCCTATCTCTCGGGACGAATTTGGGCGGGGCGTTACACTTGATCTTTTTAGTAATTACGCTTTTAGTCCTCTATCGTTTAGAAATTACATTTCAACCCCTGATCTTTCTTTAGTTGTGCTATTCGACCCCTAAACTTTTAGTTTTGTTTTATAGTCACCTTTTTTCTTGGGTGTTGCAGTCTTTTATTTGTAAATTTAGTTTCTCTTTATCGACCTTGATGATCAGGTGATTTATTATCTACTAGATTTGTCTCTCTTTGTTTGGTTGTATTGTTTGGTGTCTAGACTAAGGATTCCGTGTTATTGTGGGTTGTAGACGGTGTCCAGTTGATCCTTCCTCGTGGACATCAACTCAAGAAGACTATTGGAATTTGAAGACAGGCGAAGCACTTGGCCAATTTGGATTTTCAATTCAAGGTTGGTCATCTTTGTATCATTTCCAAGTTGATGCTATGTGGATCCATCAACTTGAGGGGGAGTATTGAAATGTAGAAACATTGTATGCGAACTAAAATAGATATTCAATCATAGTTGGGGACTAGTTAGTTTATTTCTTTATTAGGGTTTCTAGTTTCCTATATATAGTTGTCTTATGTAACCATTATCATGATCATTAATGAAATAGAAGAATATTTTCTTCCAGTTTTCAACTGTTGCATTCTGAGAACATATATTATTGAAATCATACATATTGTATGAGTTTAGTTCTCTAAGTTTTCTTAGCATGAGGGGGAGTGTTAACACTTGGAAATGATATGTGAAATGCATCATATTATATCCTCACAATTGAAGTATGAACTTGAAGTTCAAAGATGCATAAAAAAATTATCACTGATTTCATATACCAGCTATAGATGCTTTGATAAGTTAGCATGCCTGAACCATTGATATTATTCAAATAAGAGTTTTCCAAATATATATATCAAAGCAAATGACCAAAGAGGCTCTCAATAAATGAGGCATATACTCTTGAAAAGTATATAGACACAACTATATTGTGTAATTCTCAATGAGGATTGATAATGAGATATCTCGATAAGTTATGTCGTTATAGGGAACAAAGTGAAATTGAAAGTGTGACACACTATGAAACTATAGCACTCCATACTATCAATGATAGTGAGGGTATTGAAATCTATCAAAGAATACAGATGTTGAAATATACGCCACAATAAAAAGTATTAATATGTGGGTTTGATGAGAAATGATAAAGGAACTCTTAAATAGATTCCTAATATATTATTGTTCAGTGGATGCAACAGCTCAAAATATCTACAGTGATACTGTTGGAAAGGAAAATTCAAATGCGTTGTATTCTTTTTCCCTTGACCAAGGTTTTATCCCACTGGGTTTTCCCAACAAGGCAACTTTAATGGTGTATTCACATGAATAATACTCTTTTTTCCTTCATTAGGGTTTTTTTTAAACAAGATTTAACGAGGCATAATCATGGTATATTGACGACTACAGGAGAAATCGACACAATGTATCTATTGGACCAAATTATAATGGAAAGATTGCTTCAAATCCAAATGATGATGATCTTTTACCAGAAGTAAAGATAGCAGTCCTTAAGATATGAAATCAAATGGAGTAGTTGTACTCCTTTTCCTTCGATCAAGTTTGTTCCCATAGGGTTTTCTTGACAAGGTTTTAACGAGGCAGCACATGATTACTCCTACACCACTGATCGACATCGGGGGGAACAACTATACTCCAGCCTCTTTCCACAGGTTTTTCCCCAAAAAAGTTTTTCCTGGCAATGTTTTGACAAAACAGTATATAACCACTCAAGCTTTCTTACAATTAGTTTGGAATTTTTTCCCATTGTGTTTTTCTCCAAGCAAGTCTAGAAGACATTTGTACTAATAATCATTCAAGAGGAAGTGTTATGAATAATTGAAAGACATGTGGAGTTGCCAGTAGTCAACTTCAATAATTTAAATATAATATGAATGGCTATTATGTCCTTGATGAAATTATATAATTACGAGTGTGGCATTGAAAGTTTCTATAAATAGAAACTTTATTTGTTAATAAAATCATCCTGAGGATTCATTCTCTCTAAATCTCCCTATTTCTCTATAGTTTTATAACACTTATTTTATTTTGGCTCTTGCAGATTTTGGGGGGATTAATTTCAGTAACGATCACTGAAGTTCACAAAAAATAATTAAATTGTCATTGAAGTTTCAAAGTTTCACTTGAGACCTCTCAAGTTTATATTACTTTCACAAATTGGTTGCCAGAGTTCCAAACTATTCTAAATATAAAACTTAAAAGACCAAAAGTGTAGTTTTATATCAAAAAAGGAAATTGCAAAGCAACATTCATCTTCATCATTCTGGGCATCACAATTGGCGCCTTCGCTCCGACCTTCAAATTCATAAAATCCAACCACACACTTCCACTCCTAAAATTACACTAGAAACCCAAAATCTAGTGCGTCTGCGCCAGTTTTTGGTGCAAATTTATGGTATAAACTACAAAATCCTTAGCAACAACTTTGACGGCCTACAAGAGCTAGTTGTAGACAGCATGCATAGACAGCGTACGTTTCAAATATTCCAAGGAAAAATTAACTATTACTTAGCGGTAACTTTGACTCGATAGACACATTTTTGTAGTTGGAGGATTATGTTGTAAAAGATAAGTAAAAAGGCACCGAAAGCGACAAAAAAGAAAAAGGGAAAAGTATAGAAAATATATTAAATGTAATGATTATGTTTTATTGTGTGAATGACTATTGTATATCGAATCAATATTTACAATACGATGTGCCCCAGTATTTTTCTATAAATAAGGGGTCATTTGTCAAGCCCCAGTATGAATTTGATAACGAGAAATGAAATGAAAACTCTCTCGTTTACAACATATTATCAACATGAAGCTCTACATTGGAGCGTCTGCAACGGCGAAATTTAATCCTTTAATTTCCACTAACCGGTTTTCATTATTCATCATCATTTTTGGGAGAAATTTATATCAAATACATCAATTCTTGATCCCGTTCTATCCACTGAGATATATACTTCAAATCCTCACAAAAGTTGAGTTTCCTAAATATTCACCCCCATCAATGGCAGCAAAGGTACCACTACTTCATCACTCACCACCATCACCATCGTTTTCAATTCAACACAAAGTCAAACATGAACCATCATATTTTTCGTCCATTGATCCTCACAATTTGTTCAATACTGTCGAATTCAAATTTTTTTTTCTTTAAATCACTGCAGATCTCAACAATATTCAACTCACCCTTCGGCGACGACCTCGGAGATGCGCTAGATCTGAATTTCTGCTTAGCACTGACAGCCCAGTTTAGTTAGCATCGGTAAATGAAATCCATGTTCGCTCTAGGAATCACCTCAGGTTTGATCTTTTTAAATACGTGCAATTTTATTTTTGATACTAACTCATTGGCGATAATTCGTCATCTTATTCATATAATTTTGGGTTTTATTTTCGTTCTTGCTGAGAAGCTATTTTGGGTGTATAACTGCAATTGGGTTTCTGAAGTATATTAATGAGGTCAAGATGAATCAAGGAGAAGAATCTATGCTGAATGAAGAATCGGCAGGGTTGAAGAAATTGGATATTCCATATGGATGAAACTTTGACTTTATTTTTTTCCTCGATTAAAGTTTATGGTTTTAATTTTTGGGTTTTATTATCAGTGGCCGCTTTTTAATTTTGTTTTACACTGGAAAAGCAATTTAGGTGCATAAGATGGTTACGTGAAAATTATGATGAAAAAATTCTAGCTCGGATGGTAGGTAATTATCTCTTTGATTATTTAATTATTTTAATCGCTAAATACTGAAGTAATAACAGACGCATGAAATAATTCCAATCTATGTGCCTGTTTGGGAATCCTAATAATCACTTATAAATTGCCTACAACCTACCTAATTCTTAAAAACTAGACATTCAAAATTATTTTTCCTAAAATGCCCTCGTACAAAAGCTGCATGCACAAGTTGTCAACTACAATAATCCCCTCACGTTAATTGCTAAAATATTGCATGCATTGGAGCCCATAAAAGGTCATTTCTTAATAAACTTTTGACCCATTTAAGAGATTTGTGTTTTGCAGCTTTAAAATCGTATGCATGGGCGTGAATGTACTTTTGTGAAATTGCCAGGGGGCCATTTTTGGAAATATATTTTACTTATTTATGTGGGGTAGTGAGTACGTGAATTTTAGGTGTTGAAAATCTTACACGAACTGATAGCTTGTGCGATCAAAAACAAATTAATAAATAACAATGAATTGAGATCAAAATAATATTATTTTAATTTTAAAAATTAAAGTAGATCATTGACAAATAGAAAGGAGAAACATAATAATTATAGAAAATAATTATATAGCTTTATGATCATGGCAATAAAAGTGTCGTAAATGATTGGACAATTTTACCTTCGCAGATTGGAATGGATAACTTTACCATTACGGACGATAAAGGATATGTGTACTTCTGAAAAAGTAGTTAATCATTATGTAATTTAATTCTCACAATTTAAATTTATATTTATTACTATAATCCCCATATGGTAGGTTCCACCACCTATTGGGAAGAATTTAATTTTTGTAATTTAAGTTTATGTACTTTATATTTCCAATGTGGTGGATTGTACCACACGATCGAATTGAATATTTCCAATGTGGTGGGTTAGAATGGAGTATATATTACCAATGTGGTTGGATTAAATACCATGATTGGTACTAAATAAGAATAACCGACTTATATATATTCGATGAGAATGTTATATTGGCATTAACGAAGGGATTTGAGCAAGTGATGTTGAAATTTAACGACTTATTCAATGAGAATAAGTCGGTTATTCAATCAGAATAACCGACCTATATATATTCGATGAGAATGTTATATTGACATTAACGAAGGGATTTGAGCAAGTGATGTTGGAATTTACTGCTATATGTATTGATAAAATAAAATTGCTCAAATAATCCTATGATAATGAAAGTGAAAGAAAATATACCGTGGTGAAAAATCTCATTATGAGATTAGTATATTGTGATATATCGATACAATGAGAAATGCTCGCAAAGAAGCAGTTGATAAAGAAAAGTTTGTTCTCCACATTTATTGTATATTAGTGGAGACATCGAGCAAGTGGTACTAAAAATTACACCAAATAGTTCAATGAAAGAAAATTGCTCAATAAATTCCATGCTGATGAATTAAAGAGATAAATAGTATGGATGAATCGTATTAATACTAAAATAATCTCATTGGTAATATGAAATCATATCGACATAATAAGAAAATGCTATTGAAAAAGCACATGTCACAGATGTTATATTGGTGGAACGATAGACTTTTATTTGAATGATGCCAAGATGATTTCACTATTGGTGCCTCAGAAGAAGCACAAAACAGTTAAAGTGAAACATATTGAAAATATTAAAAAGGTGACAACAAACACTTGAAAATATAGAAATACAAAAAGAAAATACATATTGAACCCATAAAGAAGGGATGCGTCTCGAGAGTATAAATACTTTGTAACTCCCACCCCTAGCATCAGGGTTCATAAAGAGAGGTCTAAAGGATCCGAGTTTGTTTTTCACTTCACAGCGATGGTTTGTGATCGATGGGTTTGGGCTTTCACAGACTCTTGAACATATGATTAAATCTTTATGAGTAGCTCAGCAGCTGTAATGTCAGAAATAAGTATTTTTCTCGCAGAGTGAGAAACAAACTTATTTTCAACACCTTGATCTAGAAACGCTATTAAGCCATCAAAGAAATAATTAATATTCAACAAACATATTGGTTTGGTATGAGAGTTCCAATGTGTCCATCACGCCATATTGAATATTTCCTCCAGTGTGTTATAGCCACCTGGAAAGACCATCAGAGCATCACTATTATTCATTGTGTACATCATGCAGTTCTGAATAGATCGCATTTTTAGCGTCAGTCCAGTTGAACCCATGATAGTATTGGCTCCAATTCGATTACTGACTCCAGTTCGATGAAAATTTATTACACTTGATACTCTTATCCCCCCATAATTGTGCGGTCATTGTAAGACTCCTTAAAAGTTTGTTGTTAATCCCTCTATACAGTATATTGATATTTTGTCTCCCTAACTCTCTTATAAGTTGGTCTGTCATATCCATATATTGGATATGACCTACCAGTCTAGATCCACCAAGAACACATATTGTTTTAATTTGATAAGGTGAAGATTGACTTATATGAGATGATTCTAAAATCTCTATCTCCATTTCCTTCGATGATTCGAAAATCTCCATCTCCATCTCTCTCTTTACACTAAACTTTCGACGAATGAATGAAAGATACATGAATCTCTCTATTTAAAGACAAACCAATAAGTGATTTCACTATTTACTTTTTGACAATATGAAAAAAATGAGAATGGTAGAAAAATTTAAGTGAAATGACATAAACCTACTGGTGATTGAAATATATATATATATATATATATATATATTTCAAAAATCAAAAAACGATATTTACAACTACGAAAAACACATTGATCTACACCGATTTGGCTCGCATCAATGTGGGAAAGTCATAATACTAAGTTTTTCTACTAAATTTACAAACAGGACCTTTTAAAGTAAATTTTTTGAGACTGTAACGTGCTTGTTCATATTTGAATTGGGCTCATAAAACCATAAGCTCACCTTGTCCGTGTCCACTAAGACGTGTCTCAAGAGCCTGTTAAATATCATCCAAAGAATCCTTACTCAATCCATCCTTAATGAATGTTATTTTATCGTCTCGGTTTCTAGACAAGTACTCCACGGATTTACATCTAGTATCACATGTCCACCAAGCACATTTGCAGCATCCTCCTAACCTCTTTGCTGTCCGTTTCTTTGAAAACTCTTTTTACACATACCAGACATGTATTTAGAAGGAATTGAAACCTCACAAGACAATTGACCCCGTCCTTCAGTCAGCCATCAAATATATTGTAGGATGCCCTTATTCATTAGCATCCTCAACCTTTCGAGTTTACCTCGATAAATTCTTTTTAGGATTTTTTATCGGTAGTGATGAATAGTATTTTCTTAAGATTTGAGAGCACATTATCCATTATAATGTATGGACCCTTATTAGGGTGCATATTGTAAGTGTCCAGCTGATTTATAAACCCGTATGAGGTACGACTCTGTGTTTGAACAGTGCCGTTACATGAAATGTATGGGCTAAGATTCCATAATGCGTAATAATGCCGCCGAAAGATGATGGGATATGTTAGTAAGCTATGTATATTATGAAAGTAATAAATTATGTTGAGCACTATATAGATCCCGGTTCGATTGATATAAATAATTTATTGAAATCAGGAACGAGAAGAATCCGTCAAATTATTGTTCTCGATAAATTATGAAATCATGACTAGTCAATATTGGGAATAAATTTCAAATATATCTAAAACATATATAAGGGGTGAGATATATGGGCCTAGTCACCCTTCATATAGACTACTAGATAATATGATATGGATCCACTATGTAGACACATGTGTAACTGAAAATTTACGAAATAATTTGCTCACAATGTGAGCATGAGTTCCAGATTTAATGATAAAGCTAGTAAATATATATCCTAATAATTTGAATAAAACCGTAAATGATTGGATATGCGCATACGAGTGTGATATAATTGGCAAAATATTTAAAGTCCTCCAATCGATTTGCCAATATCGAGAATAAAATATAGACTGAATAAATTCCCCTATTCAGGCTAAATACTGAGAATGTATATGATGAAAATCATACAAATTGTATTGAGTTTGGTTCTCACCATATAGTTGGAAATAATATACGAAATGTATAATGATTGAAATATGAATTTGAAATTCAAGGATTTACGAAAAACTATAACGATCTCATATATCAGTTACATATGCTTTGATAAATTAGCAAACCCAAAGCATTGATATTATTTAAATAAAAGTTCCTCAAATCTGTATATTAAAGCAAATAATAAAAGATGGTCTTGATAAAGGAGGCATACACTATTGAAGAGCATATAGACTCAAGTACATTGTGTAATCCTAAAAGTGGATCGATAATGAAATATCTCGATAAATTATATGGTTATGGGGAAAGAAATGAAATTGAAAAGTATCGAAACATTATAAAAATATAGCAGTACATACGATCAATGATAATAAGGATATTGAAATATATCGAAGAATACCAATATTAAAATACATACCATTATAATGAAAGTATTAATATGTAGGCTTGACAAGAAAAATGAGGATGAAACTCTGGAAAAGATTATAGATAACAATACAATGATATTGTTGTACGTTGTACTCTTTTCCTTTATTGAGGTTTTTATTCCAAAGAATTTTTCCCAAACAAGGTTTTTAATGAGGCAGCGTAATCATAATTAATAGAAAATCTTGAGAGGAGATTTAGGTGTATATATATATATCTCGATACAGTGAGAATGTGAGATCGAGATTGTCAATTACAAAGGAGAGCTGAATATGACACAGTGATAAATATGATGCTTACATAAATACCTGAAGGATTTTGATACGCTTGAAGCATACTTCTACTAAATATGCGTTGCACTCTTTTCCCCTTGGTTAAGATTTTATCCCATTGGGTTTTACTAGCAAAGTTTTTAACGAAGCAACCGTTATGGCGTATTCATATGAATAATGTACTCTTTTTCCTTCATTAGGATTTTTTCCACTGGATTTTTCCTAATAAGGTTTTAACGAGGCACATTCATGATATATTGAGGACTATATGAGAAATCGAGTCAATGAATCTATTAGATCAGTTTATAATTAGGACATTACTTGAAGTCAGATGATGACCTTAAAATCTACCACCAGAAGTGAATGTCTCAGTCCTCAACATATGGAGTCAAATAGAGTAGCTGTAGTCTTTTTCCTTCGATCATCTTTTGTTCAATTGAGTTTTCTTGACAAGGTTTTAACGAGGCAGCATATGTGTACTCCTATAAGAATGAGCGTCATCAAGGGGAGCAACTTATTCTTTCCTCTTCGTTCAGTTTTTGTCCTTCAAGGATTTTTTGTAGTATAAGTTTAGTCAAGCTCTCCTACAATCAGTTTGGAAATTTTTCTCCCACTGGATTTTTCTCCAAACAAATTTAAAACACGGTTGTCTAAATAGTCCTCCAAAGGGGAGTGCTGTAAAAGATAAGTAAAAAGGCACCGAAAGCCACCTAAAAGAAAAAGGGAAAGTATAGAAAATATATTAAATGTAATGGTTATGTTTTATTGTGTGAATGACTATTGTATATCGGATCAATATTTGTAATACAATGTGCTCCAATATTTTTCTATAAATAAGGGGTTATTTGTAATGAATTTGATAACGAGAAATGAAATGAAAACTCTCTCGTTTATAACAGATTACACTTTTTTGTCAATTTTTGTAGTTTGAAGGACTTTAGAGCATCTCTATTGACCAATGTCTTCCTTCAATGTCTACAATGAAGAGATATATGCACAAAAACTTCCGTGTGTCCCATATTTTTTCAGTTTTCTTTTTTTCTTTATCACTTTTCTCACCTTTACCTCACTTTTTTCCATTTTTTTCCTTAATTCTCGTGTCACTTCCATATTCTGATATCTAACTTCACACTCTACGCTATTATGTTATTATTATTTTTGAATTTGTCTCTACCTCTCTCATTATTTTCACATTTCACTCTCTTTTTTCTCTATACATCATTCCATCTCACTTCAATTAAAATAATAATATTCTGTCTCTCTCCCTCCTTCACATTATTCTCTACATTCACGTTACATTGGAGATGCTCTCAGAAAATCTATTTCTTGTCTACTTATAAAAATAAACTATCATTTAGAGAGAAAAAATAAAATAAAAAAAAATTACCGGCACAAAATCCAACTTTTTTGCATGAGAAAAGCACTAAAGTTCGATGCAAAAAGAAAGCGGTGATGATGGCACTGTGTTAGTCAAATTTTTCGCATTTCGTGTCCGAAGAAGGCGGCAGTGATGGTGACCGGATCGATGAAGACATACTTTCTTGCAATCTTGTTTTCCGATATAAAATTGCATTCCAAGTCTTTTAAGTTTCACTTAGAACGTTTTGGATTCTCAGTGACTAATGATTTTGAGAATAATATAAACTTGAATGATAGCTAGCGAAACTTCAAAATTTCAATGACATGCCATTTTTGGGCAACTTGAATGACTGCTAAAAAGTCATACGCCGTGGCTTTTCAGGCAGCAAATATTTTCCAATTGGCTTTTTGGACAACGCTTAATTACCTTTCATGACCTTGCTCAATAAATCTTTCTTGAGCACTATGATTAATTTAAAGAATGCATAGTGAAAAAACACGAAAACGTTTAGAAAACATTAACATTAATGTTTTAAAACCCGACGTCGCCATCAACCCAGCAGGGATTGGATCAAGGTCAGAGGGTTGATCCAAAATCAACTCGACATCAACCTATTGATTAAAATAATATTATATAAATAAATAAAATATAAAAATATCATAAGATGTCAAAAAAATCAAAGAAAATACAAAAATCCGAACCAACCTCGATCTTGGATCACACAGGTCAATCGGATTTTCTGAGTAGATCCGGATCTTCGGCTGAGTTTGACCAACCCAAATTTTAGGGCCACCTGATTTTTAGCCGGGTTACCGGTTTCCCAATCCTACTGACCGGGCCAGGGTGGGCTTGAAAGCAGTTGAAAACATTATAAATTTACATCTTAGAATTATTTGTACCACAAAATTATTCCTTGAACATTCTCCAGTTCTCCCTATTACCAAAAGCCGTCCACCAGTCAATCAAGACAGGTTTTAAGCACTTCCTAGAGTAATTGACGACGGGTAAAAGAAAACATTGTTTTCCATAACACGAATTATTGTTGCTGTACAATTTAGACAATATAAAGGGAAATTAAAATCGTTTTCATTACACCATAGCTGAGGGCAGGAGTGGGCATCCAACCCTCAATCCTCCGCAAACCTACCTGTTGAAAATAAATAAATAAATAAATTTTTAGGTATAAACCGCCAAACAACCAAAACCGAACTGGTTCAAGTCGGTTCAAAACTGAACAGCCAAACCACCAGTTTGGTTTCGGTCCCAATTTTTGCAATCTGACAACAGTCGGGTCAATTTCAGGTCGGGTGGAGTCCAACCCGATGCCCTCAGATTATTGTCTGAGAGAAAAGTACAGAAATTAAAATCTTTTTCAGTATACCATACCAATGTCAGAAGAAAACTAATCAGAGCACGGCAGCCATTACAAAGCCACGGCACCCAGATTTAACCACAACAAGAAACACTTTGTTTTATTGCATTTCGATTATAAAAAAAATTTCACATAAAGCAAATTGCAGTTTGCAGAAGCGCGATTTTTATATAAAAAGGAAAAAAAAATAGCTGCAATTCCAGAAAGCCGTGGAGGAAAGTGAAATGGCAATCCTCTAGACAGATTTCTGTTGGCTGTAACGTATGATTCCATAGACGTCAACAATTCCTGGAGGGAAAACCGGGTCTGTTGCTGCTCGTACAGCAACCTTTGCAACGGCTGTAACATTAACAGGAGGAGTGAAGAGGGGCCCAACAAGAGGGACCTGGTTTAGTGGTTTCGCATGTTGGAGAAGCTGCATATTACAACATTTAACAAAGAAATTAAGCATCCGTTTACATTCACATTTTTATGCATTTTTATCTGAAATGGGAAAGAGAATAAGTTCAGTTGAACCTTTTTGTACTATATGTAGGTTTCACAAAATATGACTAGATGACTAACTACTTTATTTACTAAAGATAACCAACCATCTATCTTACCATTTCCATGGGGGAACCAACGACGCCTAGAGGCAACTTTATACTGCCAACACGGCGATTGCCATAAATAAACCCCGGCCTAAGAATTACCCCTGAAAAGCACACAATTCTGCTGAAGGTTAGAAAAGAAACTGTTATACAATTCTCAATTAGTGATCAATCTAAAAATGTGACATTTGTAGGAACACTGATATAATATGAAGCTCAAGAGTTTGAATATCTGAAGGATGTTTTTGGGAAAGCTCAAGAGTTTGCTTGGATTAGCATCGAGAAACTCTCACCTCCATAGGTATACCTAGTCAATAGCTCCGTTTCAGAAGCTCTCTGCATTGTAACACATAAAAGTGAAGCAGATATCAAGAATTGGGCATATACTTTGGCTGATTTATCCTTTTTAAAGGCTAAAATATTGTCAAATTACCTTCCCTTCATAATATCCTTGTAGTACATAGTTTACCACACCAAAGTCAGCAGCAGAGATATACACAAATCTCTTCACTCCTACAGATACATAAGAAAAAAGATCGTCACTAAACAATATGAAATAATCAATCACAAAACAAGACGGAGATACTTCAAACCATCATCAGCTTTACAGCGCTGTTCTATAAGCATTTTAAGTGTGGCACGGCACCAGAGTGAAGTTTCAAACTTTTAGGAGTTGAACACATGCTTTGTCCTCATAAAAATTGAAAATTAGGAAGTAAATGTAACCAGAAATCCATCGATATTCTCCACACAACCAAATGCAGAAAGCCAAGAAGAAACCTTCCATTATTTATGCTATGATCGCTATATATCAATCCTGAAATATTGTGTAAGGGTATGTTTGATTCAAAACAAATTTCCAAAACAATTTCTCTCTCCTCCTTTTCAACCACACATAATTATTTTATATTTTTTAATACACTATCTTCCATTTTACACCACATAATCTACATGCAATTCTAGTAGATAAAACTTACTCTTCCTTTATTGTGAATCAAACATACCCTAAACTGTAAATGACTTAGTGATGAAGTTCTGCAAATTTGCACCTTCTGCATAGAAAGAAAAATTGAGCCTTAAACATTGCACTTATCATTACAATTTGCAACAAAGTTTATTATCTTCTAACTGATGACCCAACGTTCATTGAAAATTTTACTGTCTGACGGAGCACCAAAATGGACAAAACACATGTAACCAGCCAAAGTTAAGAAGCCATGAGCAACAAATTGTTTCACAGAAATTCTGAGTAACGATACATCTCAAACATGTTACAGAGATGCAATTGCGTATTTAAAATAACCCAGATGTCATGGTGAGATCTTCATGCGAATTCTAACATATAACTTTCCCTTCCAACTCATTAAATATATAAAAATCATCACAGAAGACGAGCGATCTGTCATAGTAACAGGAAATAAGGAATTAATCAATGCCAGTACCTTCTTCAGCAGCCGCTCTAATAGCATTGATATTTGCAGTCCCGTTGATTTTATACATGTGAGAGTTGGAACCAAAACCACCAACACAAGAAATCTGCAATAGTAAAATGAGCACCAGTGAAGACGTGCGTAGAAAAAGACCAGAACTGAGAAACTTCATCAGCCTACTTATAAGAACATTAATCATCAGGAAACATATAACAAATTACCAGGAAAATGAGTAAACAGAATTCTGAAACTGTAAGTTTAGCGCGGTAATTAAGTTAAACCCTATGGAGGAGTATCACATCCCCTTTCAGGACTTCCTTTCATATGAACAATTGAACAGAATTAAGTAAAACAACCACTTTTCGGAGAACAAGATCATTTATTATGATGATCATAGTTCAGGATACAAGTAAATAAACATCATGCAAACCAATCGCTTAAAACTCAACAAGCATGGTGAGATACCTATTGCCGTCCATCCATAGCCCTAAACAACTAAATGAAAATGACAAATGGAAGACAAGAGAATACATTCAATCCTAAGAACATAATAATAAACTTGGTGTTATTATCTAATAAACGTGATAAAACCAATGTTCATTCATTAAATGTTATTATCTTGAGATGTTCAAAGTTGGCGATACGCACAACTGAAGTTACTCCTTTCAGTGCATCCTTCCACGAGTCAGTTGACAGAAGATTTCCTGAAAGAATAAACATCGAAAAATGAAACAAGTTCAAGTTATTTCTTATCATAAGAACATAATTAAATAACATGAACTGCAACTAGCAGACCTTGTTGCCAAGTCACACTGTTGGCCCAAGGTTCTTGTATTGATGACCTACCCGACCTGCAAAAAACAAAAAAGTTCCTGAGCATCACAACAGAAGTAAACCATAATCACATGGACCAGTCAACGTACCTGAGAAAACATATCCTCCACAGAGAATGATTGACCAAATAGTTATTACCAGAAAATACTGACACAAAACCAAGTCAGTGACCATAACTCAGGTCTACACTACCTATAACTTCTGCATCTACCTACCCTCTGCCGGAACTCGATTTCTATGTCCCACCAGTTGAAACTTGATACCATACATGGATGAAGAAGGTAAAACTAAACTCTCACCAAATCAGATAGTCTAATCCAAAGGATCACATGCCACATCCCATTTTAGATTTCTTATATACAATAATGAACAGCGCAGCAGATCACTGCAGAATGATGCATCCATCACTTTATGAAGAATATGAAGAATATTGGAGACAGCTGAGATATTCACTACTCAGAAAATTTATAATTTACTCGTAAAAATGAAAGGAACCATTCGATTCTTTGGTGTAGATACATGTCACGCAACAGGAAAATGCGGAAACCATCCAGGTTCACTCAGTGTTTCAGCTAATACGAATACTTAAAAGTACAAATCACCCACACTAATGCCAGAAAATTGATAATTTCATCTACTTATTCTTTGAGGCATAGCAAATGGGAGAACCTCGGTGACCCACAATCAAGAGAGAAACTCAGTGAATCACAGAATCAGAATCAAAACATACTTCAGCAATCAGACAGCCACAAGAATTTCACAAGGGGGTCACGAGACCAAGTTGATTGGATGCATCAAATATCCGTGATCCGGTTAAAAATATATTATATAGGACATCAGATTGAATAAAGAGATAATACCTGCTGAGACTAGAAACAGCTAAACCACGGTTTAAAGCTTCCTTGCAAACATGTGATCCAACAAATCCATTTCCTCCCAGTACGAGCAACTGAATAAGCATACAAGATACAAGTAACCATCACGACAGCTAATAGACAACTACAAACAGTACTTTACTATGCTAAGGTTACAGAATACCTTCTCAGTTGGAGGTGGGGGTACTCGTACAGTCTCTGCTTCCTCGACCTTAAAGGGCTCATCAACCTTAGCAGAATCTTTATCATCAGTACTTTTGTTAGAATCGGTAGATAACAACCGTCCATTTCTTGAGGCGGCTATATTTCCGCTAAAAAATAAAGGCAAACATGTAAGAAAAAGATTAAACAAAAAAAAAAACAAGTGTGCATGTATTGGGAAATTATCATGGCATTTATTTTAAATCAATAGTATTAGTTAGTCCCATGGAATTTGTATATAATAAGTGACAATGGTTGTGCTTGTGTGGTTAAAGCTAATGTTTGACTTTAAATTCAAATCAAAACGCAATTACTGCACATCTCCCTAAAACTTCACTTATACAATTCAATAAGAACTCCCCATCCTAGATCATGAAGATTGGTTTCGAACTCGAAAATCTCAAAATTATTCTCCATGCAGGAATAAACTCCCTAAATGATAGCAATATTAAATCCCTTTATTTTCACTAGGAAACAAACTAACTAATTCCTAAATGATATCCGAATCTCAAATTTCCACAACTATTAAATCAAAGGTATAATTATGGTGGACATTAACTTTTATAATCTTTTAAAATAACCATTACAGCACACAGTATGACAAGTACTAATGATATTATATGAATGAACGTACATTAAAGAAAATGAAGGAAGACATGGCGTATGAATCTTTGCTCTTAACAAAATCCTACATCAAATAGTACTCCAAACATTGTTGCCGCCAACCATTAAAGGTGTAAGCAAGTAATGTATGAAATACATCTTTGCCAGCCTTCTTAATGGTGTTAGGCCCTAAAATGTTGAAATTTTCTATTTTTCATCGATAAAAGTTAAACTCAACCATTAGAACTCATAAAACCCAGACGTTTGTATCCTGGTCACTACTGACCTGCCTAAGTCTTGAGGTTCTTACACGGGTCCTTAACAAGCAGCATTTTCAAGATTTAGGCTTTCTCTTGAACTGAGTCATGTGATTCCAGGCTAAATTGGCTACCCTGAACTGGGTCTAGCAACATTGATCACAAATGTAGATAATGATTGATTATTCAATAACCTAGTACCATGATAGTAGACAGCCTTCCTCATCTCCGTCTAGCTTTCTTCATAGAAAGACCGGTTGTAAGTGACCTGCTACTGAAAAACTATCGCTAAAAGGAGAAGCTTGGACATCATTAATTTGAAACCCACCAAGTGTTAAGGTACTCACAAGAAATTTAGTGACAGAACAGAAGAGCCATATGATTTTGAATCTCACAGAACTAATAAAAATTTCTTACATATGTCTAGTGATAATTGATAAACTTATCAACCCAAATACGAATTACTCAGTAAATTATTCCAGTGTCCAAGGGAAGTGTAGCTTGTGAACGAAGCTCAAGGGATGTAAAAATAAGTGTTTGGGACAGAATCTTGCAAAAATATTTTGTAATTGTGTGGTTGAAAGTTTCAAATAATATGGAAAAGTTGTCACATCATCATCGATGAAGAAGTGCAGTTGAAAAAGGGTTTGGTAAAAAAAAAGATCTTTATCCAAAAATCAACAAGACAAGCTCTAAACTACTCTCCCTATTTCTCTTTTTTCACAGAAAAAGGATACCTAGAATGTAAGTTATATCTATCAATATAAGATATCTCCAATGGGACAATTTGGATTGCCACAAATATGGCAAATAGAACAAAGGATATAGAGAAAACTATTCAATAGAGGCTATGGATTCGCAAAGTAATTGTGACGTGCACATCGATTACAATGCAAAAAAATAAGTAGAGGATATCTAAAGACACGAGAGACCAAGAATTATTATATTTCCTCACATTTTCTTAACAAACGAAGAGGATACATATAGTGCAGAGGGACGAGAATTCAATCCCTGAAGATAAGATCTGGAAAAGATTTCAAAATATCTCTATCTACCAACTATACAAGAGTCCTAACTACCAAAGAGTCCCAAGGAAAGCAAACTACATAAAGTAAACTAAATAATTACATAATTACAGTAAAATGCATATATTTCTACACCCCCCCTCAAGTTGGATCGTATATGTTGATGAGATCCAACTTGCTAATGAGATAATCAAAATCTTGTTTAGGAAGTCCTTTAGTGAGGATATCAGCAACTTGGTCCTTGGTTGGGACATACGTCATGCAGATAGTCCCATTCACCACCTTTTCTTTGATGAAATGTCTATCCACTTCCACGTGTTTAGTTCTATCATGCTGTACCGGGTTGTGCGATATACTTATTGCTGCCTTATTGTCACAATAGAGCTTGATTGGGAGTGTCGTTTCAACCTCTAGCTCTTCCAGAAGCTTCTTTAACCATAAAGCCTCACACATTCCCTGAGCTACAGCTCTAAACTCTGCCTCAGCACTGCTGCGGGCCACCACATCTTGTTTCTTACTCCTCCATGTTACCAGATTCCCCCATATGAATGTGCAATAGCCCGTGGTAGATTTTCTATCTTCAACTGACCCTGCCCAGTCTGCATCGGTGAATACTTCTATAGTCTTACAGTCAGTTTTCTTGAAGAACAGGCCTGTACCGGGCGACCCTTTGAGATACCTGAGGATTTTATATACTGCGTCTAGGTGTTGCTCCCTTGGTGAGTGCATGTGTTGGCTCACCACACTTGTAGCGAATGCAATATCAGGCCTGGTGTGTGATAAATAGATTAGTTTACCAACCAACCTTTGGTACCTGTTTTTGTCTACAAATTGTCCGTCATCTCTTATAATCTTCTTTGCGTCAATTGGTACATCGCTTGGCTTGCACCCCAACATTCCCGTTTCTGTTAAAAGATCAATAATATACTTCCTTTGGGAAACACTGATCCCCTTTCTCGATCGTGCGACTTCCATTCCCAAGAAGTAATTCATTTGACCCAAATCTTTAACTATGAACTCTTTAGCCAATGCACTTTTTAACCTCTTGATCTCACCCATGTCATCTCTAGTTAGTATGATGTCATCAACATACACAATCAAGATCGCCTTCCTCCCATCTCCTCTCTGTTTGTAGAACATGGTGTGGTCCGACTGCCCTTGTCGGTACCCCAGACCACTCATCACTTTAGCAAACCTATCGAACCAGGCTCTCGGAGATTGTTTAAGCCCGTAAAGCGACTTCTTGAGCTTACAGACCTTATTACTCCCATTGGCAAATCCTGGCGGAATTTCCATATAGACTTCTTCCTCCAACTTACCATTTAGAACGGCATTTTTTATATCAAGTTGTTCGAGTGGCCAGTCTAAATTCGCAACCAAGGAAAGGAGTACCCTTACTGTGTTCAACTTTGCTACCAGGCGTGCTTTATACCTTTCTATCACCCCATCTGCTCCGTATTTCACAATTGCACGGGCTCGGATACCATGTTAAATTTTTTTGTACAAGTGCAAGGGATTCCACCTTAAAAGGTTAACCTCCTTTTGTCCATAACTCGGCCCAAGCCCATTTTTCAGCCCAATTGCCTCCTTCTCTCTGTACGCCGAGAACCCAGACTCCACAGGCCCGTTCCTTCCATCGTCTCGCATCATCACCGAGCGACGAGACTCCTCCCAACGGACTTCGGCGAATGCTTCCCTCGTCGACGGCAGCGACTTCTTCCCCAGAATTCTGCCCCTCACGTCGTCGAGGGTTTGGTTGAGGCCGGCAAGAAATTCGAAGACCCTTTCATTTTCGAGCCGTTTCTTGAACTTTACATTGTCGTTGGTACACTCCCACCTCTCTTCGCAGTCAAGGTCCAATTCCTGCCACAAAGACTTCATCTCCAGGTCATATTCTGTCACCGTTCTATCTCCCTGCTTCGAATTCCATAATCGAGTCTTCAACTCGAAAAGATGGGAGAAATGCTCCGGGTCTGAGTATGTCTCTCGTACTGCATCCCAGATGTCCTTTGCAGTTGGAAGGAACAGATACGTTTTGGCGATGGGTGGAGTCATGGAATTTATTAACCATGCCATCACCATGGAGTTCTCGGATTTCCATCGCTGCTGTGGTGCGCCGTCTGTGAGTAGCTTCTTCGTCTCACCAGTAAGGTACCCTAACTTTCCCTTAGCATCAATCACAAGTTTGATTGATTGTGCCCACTCGAGGAAGTTCTTCCCATTCAATTTCTCAATTGTGAATTGGAAAGACGAGTTGTCGAGGCTGTGTGAGTTCACTGCCTCCTTTTCTTCTGAGCTTGCTGGTCCTTTACCGTCGTCGGCCATGGCTAGCTAGGATAGATGAACCCTAGCTCTGATACCATAAAGACACGAGAGACCAAGAATTATTATATTTCCTCACATTTTCTTAACAAACGAAGAGGATACATATAGTGCAGAGGGACGAGAATTCAATCCCTGAAGATAAGATCTGGAAAAGATTTCAAAATATCTCTATCTACCAACTATACAAGAGTCCTAACTACCAAAGAGTCCCAAGGAAAGCAAACTACATAAAGTAAACTAAATAATTACATAATTACAGTAAAATGCATATATTTCTACAATATCTAGCAGCAGACCATCTAAATTTGAAGGGTACACAAGATATCTTCTACTTTCACTGTTTCACAAGTGCTCGGCAGGAATTTTAGTACCATGTGTAGGTATTGAATAGTTCGACATGGTAATGCTAAATACTACAATGAACCCGAGCTTTCCTCATACAAATTGAAAGAATGTTTCAAAAGAACTGAGATGACTTCCTCAGGCTACATATTAATGTGGGATGCATAATCCTCATAGCATCACCTCAAGTATGACCCACAAGGCACATAAAAAGATCTAAGGCTATGGATGATTGCAATAATTTTCTATGGAAAATATGGAATCAAAGAAATTGATTTCCAAGTTTATTCATTTGATTCAAAAGGCTTTCATGGAGAAGATTTTTCATTTACAAATACTTAAAGCATGTTTTGGCTCCTTTTTTCAATGGAAAATTGATTTCATCAGAGTGATGGATTTTTTTCCCCCATCGTTTACAATCACACATACCCTTATGATCTATGTTACTCGGGGTCGGGTGTTGTGCTGGTGTCGGATATGGGTATGGATCTAAGGTCGTATCCTCCACCATTGGATAAACTTCGGACATGTACAATGAGTTATGGCTTAATATATACAACAACAACAAACTAAGCCTTATTCCCTACAGATAGGGGTCGGCTGTATGGAACCATATGAGAACTACGTCGGATCGTGGGTATGAGTTTTGCTATACCACGCCTTCCTATCCAAAGCTAGTTGCCCATCTACCTGTTTAATAAGCATATCTGTACGAATGACTTGCATCCACGTTTGTAACGGTCTTCCTCTACCTTTCCTTATATTTCCTACCCTAATACTCTCACTCTTTCTCACGGGTGCATTCTCAGGTCTCCGCAGTATGTGTCCAAACCATCTCAATCGGTTCTCCCTCATCTTATCCTCAATCGGGGCGACTCCTAATCTACCACGAATATCTTCATTGGTAATTTTATCCTTCCTAGTCTTACCACACATCCACCTCAAAGATCGCATTTCGCAACATTCAATTTGTGTTCATCTACCTTCTTAACTGCCCAACACTCGCTACCATATAGTAATGCCGGTCTTACAACTGTTCTATAAATTTTCCCTTTTAATTTTAAAGGCATAGTACGATCACATAGAATCCCAGAAGCACCTCTCCACTTATGGCTTAATATATATATTAGAAAATTTAATTAATCATTTGAGTATTATAATTTTTTGTTTACTGTAAAATTATTTTATCAAAAGCATTTATTTAGTTACTTTTACAACTAAAAGGGTGACAAGACACGTCATTTTTTTTTAACTTTTGGAAGCACCTTCCCTTCTTCTTCTTCAATTATTTTGTCTTATTCGTCGGCCAAGTATCATAACCACTGGTGAATTTTATCATCTTCATTTTTTCATCTGTCAACAATAGGTTGCCATGTGTTACATACTTTTCCGGCCATGGCCGACTTTAAGATAGAGGATCGGATTGTATCCGGTGTCTGTATCTATGTCATGTCGTGCCGACACGAATGCTTCACCATTTTCAGCGAGTCCGAGCTTCAGAGCTACTAAGCTTATTTTGATAATAGCTCTTTTCATCTATAACATTAAGCATACTTTAGGCAGTGTGTTTTTTACAAGAAAAACTTCCTAAAATTGCTATTTTATCCACACCCATTTTCCTAAACCACTTTTTCATCAATCACTTGTTTTGTTCATTGACAAGTTTATAAGCATCGTGCCATGTACACCCTGCAGAACTGTTTATCTCACAGGCTATTTGTGTAATTAACTCATTATAACAGCAAATGTAGTTCCTTAAGAGCATTTTTCCCTGTTTGCTAGCACCTGTTTGTTATCACACTTTATATTATTCATTACCAATTGCAAAGATTATTTGTGATGTACTCAACGCTTATTTTGCATATTACTAATGTCTATTATCTTTCTGGTCCACATGAGGCTTATGCCTATAAACTCCTCGATGCTGGCCTCCCGCCCCATGAAGAAAAAAAACACTTTAATATTGATTAATGATTATGTAATTCTAAATATTGAATCGCAGCACATGTAAGAAGAATGATCAGTGAAGGCGAGGTTAGAGAGGCTTTAAGAAGAATGAAAGTTAAGAAGGCTGTCGGTCCGGATGGTATACCAATTGAGGTTTGGAAGTGTATGGGGGAGTTGGATATAAGGTGGATAACCAAACTCTTTAACAAGATCTGGCGTAGTGGCCAAATGCCTGAGGAATGGAGGAAAAGTACGGTGATACCATTATATAAGAATAAGGGTGATATCCAAGACTGCTCCAATTATAGAGGAATAAAACTTATGAGTCATACTATGAAGTTATGGGAGAGAGTAATTGAGCGTAGGTTGAGACGCATTATCCCTATTTCAGATAATCAATTCGGGTTTATGCCGGGTCGATCGACTACAGAAGCAATTCACCTATTGCGACAATTAATGGAGAAGTATAGGGCTAGCAAAAAAGATTTACATATGGTTTTTATCGATCTTGAAAAAGCTTATGATAGAGTACCTAGGGATGTGCTCTGGTGGGTTCGATAAAGAAGAATGTACCTCTTAAGTACATAAATATAGTCAAGGATATGTACGAGGAGTTGTTACTGAATATTAGGACAGCGATGGGATGGCTGATAGCTTTCCAATTACGATAGGATTACATCGTGGCTCTGACTCGACCCTTTTTGTTTGCTATAGTTATGGATGAGCTTACGAGACATATTCAAAATGAGGTACCATGGTGTATGTTATTTGCGGCGATATAGTCTTAGTGGATGAAACCAGGGCAGGTATAAATGATCAGTTAGAACTATGGAGACATACTTTAGAGGCTCGTGGTTTTCGGTTAAGCAGATCAAAAACAGAATATATGGAGTGTTTGTTTAGTGGTAAGCATAGAGTGGAGCCTCTTGTGGTGAAACTAGGTAGTGAGGTAGTACCGAAGAGAGATAGCTTTCGTTATTTAGGATCTGTGGTTCAAACCAATGCTGACATAAAAGGTGATGTAAATCACAGGATTAATGTTGGATGGATGAAGTGGAGAGGTGCTTCTGGGATTCTATGTGATCGTACTATGCCTTTAAAATTAAAAGGGAAAATTTATAGAACAGCTTGTAAGACCGGCATTACTATATGGTAGCGAGTGTTGGGCGATTAAGAAGGTAGATGAACACAAATTGAATGTTGCGAAATGCATTATGTTGAGGTGGATGTGTGGTAAGACTAGGAAGGATAAAATTACCAATGAAGATATTCGTGGTAGATTAGGAGTCGCCCCGATTGAGGATAAGATGAGGGAGAACCGATTGAGATGGTTTGGACACATACTGCGGAGACCTGAGAATGCACCCGTGAGAAAGAGTGAGAGTAGTAGGGTAGGAAATATAAGGAAAGGTAGAGGAAGACCGTTACAAACGTGGATGCAAGTCATTCGTACAGATATGCTTATTAAACAGGTAGATGGGCAACTAGCTTTGGATAGGAAGGCGTGGTATAGCAAAACTCATACCCACGATCCGACGTAGTTCTCATATGGTTCCATACAGCCGACCCCTATCTGTAGGGAATAAGGCTTAGTTTGTTGTTGTTGTAGCACATGTAAGACATCGATTTCCCTCCCAATTACATTTTATTTTGTTCAAATCTCACCATACATTTCATCAGTTTGACCTATTGCAGATGTATGAAAGAATATACAAATTCCATGGACCAATTCATAATGAAATCATTTCCCTTAGAGAAACACCAAGCAGAACAAACCTTTATAACACTTCCGAAGTTCCTATCTGTATAGCTACTGCAGACCTATATCCATTCGGAAATTATTCATCAAAATGGTCAGAACAGTAGTTTTCAACCCTTCAGAATTTTGAGTAAAATCTTTTATGCAATTGCTACCTATTTTTCAGTGTTATCGTAGTGGGCACTGCAAGAGAGGTCGGTAGGGGTTGTTAGATCATGATCAATTATCCTTAATCCAAAAACTAGAAAAATTATCAGCACTTCTGGGTGTGTTAAATGTTTCCGAAAATGCATGATTTGTATGATAATATATTCGAATTAAATAACACAACAGGCAGAGAGAGTGCATAGGCTTCCATAAGAGAGTCATGAATATCATTGTCCTAAATTCATTTGGCATAGCCTTAGCGGGTAACAACATTCAAAGCATTTAAAAATATGGTCAATTACTTTAATGTAGTATGTCTCAGTCTTCAACATGCAAAACAATCTAATAGAACAAAAATCACACCGTGCCTGAACAATGAACAACATATTCAGCACAATGAACAACAGTGTCTTATTCTTGCTTGTGCAACCCGCTAAACAATTTGCTGAAAATCCGGCAAGAATTAAAAATAGGAAATTCACGTAATACATTTACGAAACAATATCGATCGAATAAAATAACTCATTTCCCATTTAAACCCGTTTCGCGTCATTTCGTAAATCGGCCGTTGCCTAATCGAACTAAACTAATACCAAAACACAGGGATAAGGAATTAAAAACAAGGGAACTGAATTCGAGCACTTACGAAAATCTGGCGACGAAGAATCTCGGATGATGGATCATGCGTGACATGATCGAAGTATTTTCCAATACAGGCCAAACAGAAAATTTGCGAAACTTCGCCGCGTCGGTGCGCGTGTATATGTATGTGACAGAGGAAGCTATGTACTATTTAATTGGTTCTGTTTTTCGTTTAAAAACGATTAATGAGAGTAAAAGGCCTGATTTTGAGAGCAAAAACGGAGGTGCTTAAGGGGGAAGGGCGAAGCGTGGCAAGTGATATCGGTGCCAGGTAGACAGCATATGTGGCCCGTTTTGCGCCCAGAGGTTTCATTTGGTGTGGTATATGGACCCGGACCCGTTGAAAGATTTAGGCCTCGTTGTATCCAACATAAAGTTGATATCAGTGGAAATTACTCAAATTATATATATATACATATTGCATAAGTAAAAATGAGAGATAGTAAACTAAAAAATATAAAATAATTATATGTGTGGTTGAAAATGAGGAGAGAGAAAAATTTTGAATTTTATGGGCAGAAAAATAGTAAAAAGAACAAGGCCTTAGAGCATCTCCATTGGGAGTTTGGCATGGATGTGGATTGAAGAGCGATATAGACACAATCAATAAGAGTGGGTCCCACATTGATTTAAATTTTTATTTTCTTTAATCAATTTTCTCTCATTTTTCACATTTTCACCATAAATTCCTGTACCCCTTCTACATTCTCACATCCACCTTCACATCATCCAAGATTATTTTATTATTATTTTTAAATTTAATTCTACATCTCTTCTATTTTTTTTACTTTTTCTCTCTTTTTCACTACGCATCCTCTATTCTCTTTTCAATTAAAACAATTATCTTCTCTTTATCTCTCTCTCCACATCCTCCCTTGACATCCTCCCCACGTCCACATACAATGGAGATATTCTTAAGATCTCTCAAAGCCTCCTTTCGACATGACCTGTGTAGCGGATGGGAAGTTCAGGCGTGGGTACTTTCTCCGAGAATCAGTAGAATGTGACCAGATTCCAATGGAATCGATGAGTTCTCTTAAAAATATGGTGCAATTAGGTATTTAATATAGAGAATCGATTGGTCGGGTTTTGGTTCTTGGTACTCACAAAAGAATCAAAATTTTTTCCCATTCCCGAACTTTACCCTTTTTTAAACAAAATACTGAATGATCTGTGTCTATTTATTTATTTTGATATCATTATCTCTGTCTATAACACCAAAACGATTTGTCTGCGAGAAAAAGGAAAATGATGAAGATTAATATATATCACAAATTCTAAAGCAATTTGCTACAATATGAAGTCTAAAAAACCATTGTAGAGTTGGAAAACAATACAAAATACAAAATACAAAAAGAAATAAAAAAAGAAACAAAAAAGGAAAAGAGATAACGAAACACAAATCTATATATTAATAAAGAGAAACCGATTTGAGAGGGAAATTTCCCTCTCATTTTTTAGTATTTTTGAATTCGTTTTCCCCTCTCATTTTTTTCAGCTTTATTTCCCACGCATCCAGTTTTATTCTAATTTTATTATTTTATTCAATTTTATTATGGGTTCCAAACTGAAAATCCTAATTTATGTCAATCTTTCCCAAAATTTTTACGCATCTTTCCTCCCTAGTTACACGAATCTCGCTCATATTCCCAATTGATACTTATCTTTTGCAACCCCCAAAATTTATATTCTTATTTCCTCTCTAATTACACGGATCGTTCTCGCTCATATCCCTAATAGGTCCTTATCTTTGGCAATTTCGTTTCTCACGCATGATGTCGGTATGAAGAAGACTCAAATTCTTGGAATTAATATGTTGGAATCTGCTATTACCATATCTCTGCATATTTCCATCCTCAATTTGTTATTAATTATGGGAATGACTCTTTTGGATCCTACAAGACCCATATATCCGCGCATATATACAGCTCGGGCAGCAGAGAATTTGACATTATCTTTTGCAAGCTTCTTGAGGCACTCAAATTGGTACCTTAACCACTTTTTGTAATCTGTCATTCGTATATACAGGTATACTATCAATATAAATTTTATAATTTATATTTTTTTTTGCAGCTATCTTCTATTTCATGTTGGTCATCTTCTACAAAAAATCAAAGGTATTGCGTTCGTAACAGGTTTTTGTGCCCTAATTTTGACCCTTTCCTGTCTTTTCCTAATGAACTGAATAATTTCGAATCCTTACCCTAATTCCGAATGGTTTATGTGCCCTAAATGTGTTGTATTTGAGTCCACAATAGACAAACTCTCTCCATAAATTCTCGGCTGCTGCTTTTTCCATAAGCTCAAGTCGTTATCAGTGCATAAGGTAATGGGTTACCAATGTGTGATTTCTATATAGATTAATTATAAGTTGGTTTATTCCCATACAGAAATTAATAGTATATATTTTTTGTGTTTTTTTTGGGTAGAACAAAGAGATTCTTTAGACTCAGCTATTCTCAAACAACATAAAAATTTTCTTCTATGACCAAAAAAATTTATGTTTCTGTTCTTACTACATGGTTACCTAGTTGATTTGTTTCTTCCCCTACTGGTGTGTCTCTCTGTAATGTATTACTATTTTTACAATTATTTGTGTTTGCTTTCTATTAATTTATTGTTTCTACTAGAATTTTAGTAGGCAACTTGATGTGAAAAGCTTATTTGCATTTGCTTTCAATTAATTTATTGCTTTTGGTAGAATTTAAGTAGGCGACTCGATATGAAAATGAATATGTTTAAGGTGGTATATTCTAATTTGAAATATGATGATTGGAAAAAAGAGTTATTGTTTTCCAATAGCACACGTTTTCCAATGACACAGATGGTTCTGTCTATTGTAAAGGATTGTAAAAATGAATCGTTCTTTTCCAATCTGGTTCTTAAGCTTGTTTTCCAGTCTGGTTCTGGATAAGTTTTCTAAATTTGTGGAATTTCATTTTCCATCATTCGAGTTTCTAGTTGCTCTGACTTCAAGGATCAAGAACTTTGCCCCGTTCTGTTTGCTGTTTTCAGCCCATTTTCTGTTTTCAGTTTTCGAAAATATTGAAAACGCGTTCTGTTCGTTATTTTCGAAAATCCATTTTCGAAAACGTTTTCAAGATTTGCATAGGAAACATGAAAACGTCTTTTTAACGTTTTCGGCGTTTCCAGTGTTAAATGTCGAAAACAACAAAAACGCATTTTCGGATTTTAAACATTACTTTTATTACATTTGAGTCCCAAATTTTCATTTTTGTACATTTTAGTCCCATCCACCAACACCACCGCCGGCCACCGACTCCAACAGCCGGAAAGTGGTCAAACCACCAGATCTGGTGGTCAAACCACCAGATCTGATGGTTTGACCACTAGATCTGGTGGTTCTCCACCTGAGAACCACCGCAACGGTGGTTCTCAGGTGGAGAACCACCATCGGAAGGTGGTTCTCCACCTTCGCAGGTGGAGAACCACCACGGTTCTCCACCTGCGAAGGTGGAGAACCACCCTCGACCACCTGTGAAGGTGGCTCTCCACCTTCGCAGGTGGTCATCAGTCGCCGGCGACTGCAAAACTGAGGGAGGGGGCTGGGTGGGGATAGGGTAGGGTGGGGTGGGGGTAGGTTGTTGAAGATGAGGGCTTGTTTGCAAATCTTGAAAAGTTTAAGGACCATCTTGTAATTTTTATGATACAAAATTGTATTTTTTTAAAGTATAATCCAAACACGTTTTCTATTTTCTCTTCTCGAAAATAATTTTTCAAAACAACAAACCAAACGCATTTTCAATTTTCTCAAAACAACAACTGAAAATAGAAAACACCAAAACATTTTCGAAAATGAAAACAGAAAATACAAAACAAACAGAACGGCCCCTTAAACTTTGAATTCAAATTTTTTGTGAATTTAGAGTTAAATTTACTGATTGCAGGTCCTTTCAGTATTAGTTTATAATCACTACAAGAACATATACATTGATTCTGCTCAAAGGTAATGACTTTGTAACATTCAATTTCACTTTGTTTACATTCCTATAGTTATTATAGGGCTGACCAGATAGGTTTTTAATAACATTTGATTGAGTTATCAGATATCAGTTGATATGAAATTCTTACAGGAATTAGTATAACAATACTCTTCTCTCTTTTCTCATTGTCCTACTTATTATGAGCTTTAAGAATTAGTATATCTTGGTGGTTCATTATGACTTGTATCTATGATTTGATGTTAGTAGGAGTTAATTTTTTGGGTGTGTTTATCGACTTTTCCAATAATACTTTTTTCACATGTCTTCTTTAAATGTTGTTTTGAGGACACACTAGGACAGGGAGGATGCTACTTTCTAAAATGTCGGTGCGGCTGGTGTATGTTTGATTTGTTATTGCCGATGTTGCTACACTCAGTCAAGCATGTTGTTCATTTATCCCTCATTTTGAATCGAATATAATATCTTTTCCATTTCTTGTGATCCATATTTAGTGTTTTGCAGTGCATTTGGCTCTTAATAATTAGATCATACTATATCTTTAATTTGATTTTCTTCAAAATATTCTAAATGAGGTTATTTCTTCTTCTGGTTCACGAAGAAGGGTTCGCTATACAATTAGCTTGCACGAATATGACGATGTAACTCTTTTTGCATCTTCGATTAGCTACTTACCTGATCATTTTTCTTTTCTTTGAAGTTATCTATTCTCTTTCCATTAAAATAGATATAAATTTTTATGGTTTTGTTGTTACTTAGGGTATTGATTACTTGAAGTAAGACAACTATTTCCATCTGGGAGTTGAATCAGAAGAAAGCTTGGCCGGTGGTGTCTTCTTTAATTCCAAAGCTCGATACTTCTAGCTTTTTCTAATTGTGGCCTTGTGACTCTCAGATACCCACCGACACTTGATGCGATAAATGCCACTAGATGCACGACATTTTATTCACTTTGTGAGTGGTAGTTTTTATTGCTTTATCAACTGCCTTTTTCTTTCTTTAGTAGTTTCATCTAATGATTAAAATATACACTTAAAATTTGGCTGGGGCATGAATGACCCTTCCTTGTGGGTAGAGAAGATTGGAAGGTGGGCATTCTTCTTTTGCACATGATGATCCACATATAAGGATTTTATTTTTATTTATTTTTTCTTTCTCTTTTTTGACAAACTATGAGCCTGAAAATCCAAGTTAGAGCTTGATTTTGTTCACACCATACATGTTCATATTGGTTGCAACACGAGTTTATTTCGTAGAAAGTGAATTGTCTTCGAATGTTATCCATATGAAACTTGAAAGTGTCATCAAGCAAGAAAATGTAAGTGAATGGAATTGGATGGAAACACTTGTACGTGTTGCAAGATAGATGAATTATCAACTTTTGTTTTGTGTCATTTTAAGGGTTTTGAGGTTTGCTATGTGTTTGCATGTTTTAGAACTCTTCAGAATTTAGTTTTCATTGTACTATCTTTTGGTATTTCTTGGTATTTCAACTTACAGAATGTATAATGACAATTATCGTCTAGGCTGACTACCAAGTCAATTAATGTCATTGTAAATGATTTAGAATCAATACTATTGAAATTATTTCAATTTTTAATTTACTAATTATTACATAAAATGCTCGGAATTTATAGTTTTGGCAATGATTTTAGATTACTTATTGTGTACAGTTATGAATTTTTGTATTTTTTAATTAATAAAGTAGCAATAACAATATGAAACCGAAGTCACCGTTGTGCCCACAAATACATACCCATGTCTCTCTCACGCACACTAACATACTTTTTTATATTTATCCACTTTTTTTAATCATGAAAAGTAATAATTAAAAATCATAAAAACTATTCTAGGATCGCACGATGTAGGATCTTGCTAAGTTCGCCAACTCTAGGGGTGCTGGCTTATCGTTTGGAGGAAACACTATTGAATTTAGTGGGGATTTTAGGCAGATACTACCGATTATACCTAAGGAAATCAGGCCTGTCATGTTCAATGCATCTCTCAACTCCTCTTCTTTGTGGGACCATTGCAATATTGAGACTTACGAGAAATATGAGGCTTCGTAATCTTCCTAGAGATGAACACAGTGATGAATTGAGGAAGTTTTCATAATCGATTTTAAGCATTGGGGATGGATAGGTTGGTGGGCCAAAGGATGGCGAGGCGACCGTATAGATACCCCGGGATCTTCTGCTTCGTGATTCTTCTAATCCCCTAAAAGCTATAGCGGATAGGACCTATCCCAATTTTTTGGCTGAGGGGAGCTCTCTTTCTTACTTGAATGGAAGAGCTACGCTTCTACAATCGAAGGTGTTGGAATGGTGAATGATTATGTGGTTCGCATAAATCGTTCAGAGTTGAGGACATATTACAGCCTGATTTAACGTATAGGGCTTATGGTTCAAAAGGTGATTTGCTCAATGAGCTTCACACTCGAGTTCTTGAATGGGATTTTATGTCCTAGAGTGCTAGCACATATTTTGAAGTTGAGAGTTGGTATCCCGAATTCCCGAGTATGTTGATGCGTAATATCAATCACTTGGCTGGTTTGTGCAATGGCACTCGTCTTATAGTCACACAGCTTGGAAATCATGTTACATAGACGAAGATGATGTCTGAGATAAATGCTGGAAAGGATTTTCTAATTCCTAGATTGAGTCTAACCCCATTTGATATACGATTCCGGTTCACTTTTGTGACAAGGCAACTTCCCTGATAGGTTGATATGTGATGACTATCAATAAGAGTAACAAACACTCAACAACATTGACGTACATTTGAGGAAGGTTAGTCTTCACTCATGGTAAGCTATATATTATTGTCTCGAGGGTGACGAACAAGAAGGGATTGAAGTTCGACATTTGTGACAAAAGTGGATGCCAGACTAATACGACTTCAAACGTCGTGTATAATGAAGTTTTCAACAACCTATAGTGTTATGCGCGTGAATCATATGAGGTATGTTATTCATATTTATCAAATTTTCATTTGGCTCTTATGTTATATCTGTTTCTATGAGCATATAAATACAGATATAGGACTGGTTTCCTTTGGCTGAATCTCATATTAACATATTTATTCAAGTAGAATATTATGAGTTGCATTGTAGTTCCTACTTTCTTATTTGTGCTACAATATCTTAAAGGCATGGAATATTGATGGGATTTGTTCTTACTTGTGCCATTGTAGATGAATTGGTTGCCTTTAGAGTACTATGAATTGGTATTTCTGGTGTAAAATGTCAAATTATTTTTCTATGTTGATATGGATGGATATATCTATCATTGGCTTTAGAGAACTATAGATTGGTTTGTACTTTTCAATATTGATGAGATTTGTGCTTCCCTCTTCTGCTGTAGGTTGCTCTGTGCACAGATTACACATCGATTCGTTATGTATCGTGTGACAAGGAAGCCATGGTGAAAAGACTACAACAAGACGATCATTGTGCTTTCAATGCCAATGTATTTGTGAATGTTATAGTACGCTATGTATTATTCACCAACGTAATTTTGTGGATCATGCTTGGATGTTATTATTGCTTGATGCGAATGTAAAATTTTGTTTTCCATTGAGATTTTTGTATCTGTGTGTTTGTGTTGATTATTATAAAATTGTACCAATATTTATAGGTCGGATTTAACCATGGAACAAGCAAAATTTTGTTGAATTTTTTTTTAAAAAGTGAACTTGCTTCTCTTAAAACTTGTGATGTTAATGATTGCACTTAAGAAATCCGATAAATCCAATTGATGTAATTAGCTCCCGTGCAACGCACGGGTGTTCCAACTAGTATCAAATATATGAGAATGAGCCTGACACGCACCGTAATTGCCCATTTGTTGGGCACTTGTCTTTGCAAATGCAATCCCAATTGGCCAATTCCCACATGATTGTTTATTAAGGAAATGAATTATTTTGTTATTTCAATCTCACACAGGAGGTGCACCTAAGGAAATGAATTAGAGGGATTAATCAAATATGTCTCCAAATAAATAAATTTACTAGATTGTCTAAAATTATTGTAGCCAGACTAAAATACTATTTTTTTTGTACTTAAGTGAGGATCTTTTATTAGGTGGTAGAAAATCTTTTCTGAATTTTTTGACCTCACCAAACACACATTCTTCAACACATAGTTACTAGTTTTAGTCTCTATCATTTAAACATATCTATTTTCCAACAGGTTCTACCTTTTTCAACAAATTAGCAAGGCACATATATATTCTTCTATCTAGAAAATATAGATAGATTTGTCTAGATAGATCGAACTATCTAGTCCATGTAGATAAATAATCTTCACTTAACTGCATTCAAAAAACTTGCACAATTTAGGGTATTGCATTTAGGGTTTGGAGTTTAGGGTTGAGGGTATTCTATCTAGACTAAATAGATGGATCGGTCTAGATAGATTGAACTATCTAGACTATATAGATAAATAATTTTTATTTCGGATATTTAAACAACTTGCGCATATTAAGGTATTGCATTTAAGGTCTATGAAATTTATATTTAGGGTATTAGTGTATTATACTATTTCAAATTATATGTTTGTCACCGAATTGATGTACAATATTAATATATCTTTTTGAATCAATTTAATTATCAATTTTGAATGCAACTTTTTTCTCTATTTCTCTATACAATAAATTAATTAATTAATAACATATTTGAAGGAAAATATCCAAAAAAAAAGGAAGCTTTGATATGGATTTAAGTAATGACATAATCACAACATGTTTTAATGTATTTGGACAAACACATATAAGACTAACTCTTATAAAACAAATGAGTAGAACTGTAGATATTTCTCAACTCATGTAGGATGCAAACTTTTGTGTAACATGTGTTTGGTTTCACAATCGTTTTCTATTTCTACTATTTCGTTCAGTTTTACATTGAAACTAAACACTTTCTTTCTTCTACTTAGTTCCTTCCACTTGATCTCTTTCCGCGAGAGAGATTATATTACTTTGAATCATGTTTTAATTGGCTAAATTTGCTCCCATCACACAACTTAATTGATATCTAATCAGTGTACAATCTCAATCAACCTCTTTTGATCATAGGAACGTATGTTTTCATTGCACAGTTTGAATCATATTTCATTTGTAATAGTTTACTAACATCAACACCAATGTTTCGTGTACCATATGTTTGAGTTTAGTTGTAACAACCCGACCCTCGTCATGGCCCACCCAAATCTGACCTGCTGTGCCCCGGGGTGGGTCATATTGATTGGGCCCACCCAATCCATTTTAGCATGATATTGTCCGCTATAGGCCTAGCCCACACGGATTTGCTCTTGAGCTTACCCCAAAAGGCCTCATGCCTAATTAGAATGGTTTCTTAACTTATAAACTGGAATACTCTCTTATGTCCAAGCGATGTGAGATTGCGGGTGTTACATTAGTGTTTGTTGATTGGATGTTAATTGATTGGATCATGTGTCATCTTAATATTCAAACTTATTACAATCTTTGTAGAGCCATAATTTTTCAATTGGAAGATTATGGTGTTTTTAGTACACACTTTTTATCGTAGATCATTATGAACAAATAAAGTGTCAAGAGCTCTTAACTAAGTCGTCTAGATAAAGGATGTGCTTTCATCTATTGTTATTACATGCCAACTAGGTTACCTAGACAAATGACGAAAGCTAAATCTATCTATATAATTCATGCTTATTGTCCTAACATTGTTCATGGAGTGAGAAGATGCTCCAACGATATTTTTCTTGTCCAACACAATATATAATGCCGCATTTTTGTGAACAGAAATGTACCACACTAAATCATCACCTTCAACAATTTCAGCGAACAGTAGATTGTCTTGAACACTTAGAACTTGAAACTTTATATGCACATCATAGTCGTCAAGTCTATGTTGAGTTTCTCGATAATTCTACAAACAAGTTGTTCTCTATTTATGCCATTGGGAACATGAACTGATGTCGTACTTGTTCCTTCCCTCTTCCATTCGTTGTTTACTTTCTTGAGGCCACCTCCGTGAGCCACAGCCAATCGTAAATTATGAGCCTTACCTGTATCGACAGCATACATATTTTCTAATCAAACAAGATTTATGTATGGATTTAATGAAAACAATATGAAACTTTCCAGACAAATGATCTATGTCGACAACTATATTTCTAGATAGTTAATCTGTGCAGATGGACCTATCTTTCACGACCGGTCTATGTCTAAATGGATCCATCCACACAATTATGTATTAACATGAGAGCAAAATAGAACCATCAATGAGATGCTACCTATCTAGATGAGAACCATCGAGAATCACAAACTATCTAGATTTGTGTATTTGGGGTATACCATCTAAAAATTCCATATGTTCAATAAGTGAAATGTTTAGATGGTATATTTTTACTAAACAGTTCGGCTATGCAAAGGGTTTCATAGTTGTTTAGGACATTAAATTGATCTATTCCGTAGTTAATATCTCCAACACTACCACTATAGATATATAGCTAAATTTAAAACAATGTGAGAGCGGTCATGTTTGTTGAACAAAAATGCACACGAATGTCATCTACACAATTATAATAATACACTTTTGAGAACCGTTGAAAATAAAAAAACTATCTGTATAGTCTACATTCTGCATATTTATACTATCAACTTCTATAATATATACTGTTCGACTACCTAATTATCTAGATAGCTTTGAATTTTAGGCAATTCAACTATTGAGAATTGCAAATTATCTAAAGTTTGTAGGTAAATTATCTAGACATGAATTCGAGAGTTCAAATGTGCAGAAGGTTTTCTAATATAAAAATGAATTTTATTTAACCATTTATTTCATATAGTCGATACCTCCGACAATACCACTATAGATAGATGCTTTAAGTTTAAAGCATTGTGAGTATGATCATGTTATTTGAGAACTATCGAGAATAGAAGATAATCTACATAATTGTCATTCTACGATCTAGAAATTTCAACTACCTAACTATTTGATAGCTTTGGGTTCTAGACAGTTCAACTCTCAAGAATTACAAATTATCTATAGTTCATAGATGAATTATCTAGACATGAATTCGATAGTTCAACTATGCAAAATGGGTGTCTTTATGCTAACAAATAATTGGTTGATGGGCAAATTTGTTGTGTTAAATTTCACATTTAATGTTGGAAGTGGGCAGATGAAAGAAGAAGAAGAGAAAGAAGGAACAAAAAAGAAAAATAAGAATACCAATCTCTTGCAAATGAATTGGGAGGATGAATTTAACATTTTGTGGAACAATAAACACAATCAACAAATATCTTGATGTTGATAGGACATTAGGAATAGTTAATGACATGAGTGATGCAGTGAAGGTTATTATGGTGTAAGTACATTAAATTTAGACAATTTGGTATTTAATATTATTTTGAGACATTCTTGGTATTGAGTATTTGTAATTAGACACTTTGGTAAAAAAAATTCAATGAATTAAGGTCATTTATTGCAAAGTCGAAGAAAAAGTTGGGAGTGTGATGGTGGTTCTTCATTATGCTCTTTATCTATACTAGTACTATACACGTGCAATGCACGGGATAGTAAAATTTAATTGTAATAAAATTTAAAAATTACTAAAGAAACATAAAATGCCAAAGGAAAAATATACATATAAAAATATCTCACAATCGACCTCAGAGCTGGTAGATGAATACTGCGACAAATGGTAGTGAAATTTGAAATTTATAAACTAATTAATTAAGAAAGAAAATAAAAAATGTAGGAAAAAAAACAATTTTAAATATTGTCTAAATATTGTCTGAATAGGTTGCAATCTATTTTGCACTCCATTATCAATGCCATATATTTATAGCTAAGCAAACTTGGGAGGGATCATCTCCGGGGGCCGGCAATAGACTCCCGATTCTATGATAATTCTGGCCACACAACCTAAACACGAGTGGAGACCTTCCAGAGTTAACACTTTTATCTATTGTTTCATCCATCGATGTAAAAGAGAACATCATATTATACCGTTGAACGTTTTTCTAGAAGTGTCTCGCTCCCTCTTCTTGGCCATAAAGCAAAAGAATCAACAATGACAGAGGAACTTGCGTAAATGGCAGCTGCACCTTTTCTTTTGAGCAACATAGAGAAACTTTCGATTGAGGCGAATTGTGCCGCTCCTCAGTTCTCTCTTCCTACCAAAATGTGGCACTTCAATACTCACATGTGTAACATGCATCTCCAATATCCTTATGTTCTACAAATTTAAACATAGATAAATTAATTTAATAAACAACAATTATTTGATGTATGAAAAAAAACAACATTTTTCTAATAAATAAGAAAATAAACGGATGTATTTTTTAAATTATTTGATAAGATTCTATTAGCGCAGCTTGATATTCGTTTGATTTTTAAATCATATTTTTTTATTTTAAAAAAATAAATGTTTTAAACTTTTTAATCTTTTAGGTTTTTTCACAATAAAAAAATAGTATGAGAATCTCATAATTAACACCTTTACAATATTCAAAATTTAAATCAACTAATTTAATCAAATAGAAATCCTTCAAAAATTTTAAACTTATGAATACGAATGATTCAATATAACTAATTTAATTAATTAAATTAATGATTCTATTAGAATTTTTAAACGTATTATTATCAAAATTTAAATTAACTCATTATTATCAGTCGACTGTTAAGGAGGTGAAACCAAGATTTAATTATGATCATTTTAAACATACAAAAGGCCGTTAATTAACTATTTCAAAATTTATTGTGTTACATTTCAAATAAACACTTTAATTTTTATTTTTATTTTTTTGAATTGAATAAACACTTTAATTACAATCAAGATAATCTGAGTTGATCCACATTACATTCAAGGTCATTATTATAATAAATTTCAAATAGGCCATTTAATTACAATAAAGATGTTGCTGGGCCAATCCAAATTATGTAAGGGTATTTTAAAATATAAATTTGAAAAAATAATAAATAATTATAATATTTTTGCAATAAATATTTAAGCTAATCGTCTTTTAAGTATTATTATATATGGGCCATTTAAAGGATGACTCTCAAGTCCTAATTTCCCAAAAGGAATCATCCAATTTTGGGCCACTTTAATAAGAAGCATTTTCATGAAGCCCATTTACACGCATTTTGGGCCACTTTATAAGAAACTAATTGCTCACATGATGAAGCCCATTTTCAGGACCAAAAAATAAAAAAAAAAGGCCTCTAGAAACATATGTAGAAATAAATACTCATCTTTACATCAAGCTTGCCATAACCCTAAATCTCACTACAATCTTCGATTTCATCTCAACATTCATAATAACCTCCATTTGAAGATTTTCCGTTGTTCTATACCTAAATCACTTCATGCCATTTCAAGATCATTGAATACTATGCTTTTTTTTCAGTGTGTGATTTGCTCCATTAGGTTTATAGTGTAAGATTAATGTACTCTCACAAATTTCACCACCGTGTTCCCTGGCTTAGACGCAATAATAATTCATTTATGTGTGTTTTCCCCTATTACTCCCTACACCGACCATTTTCAAGGAGAAATTAACATCACATCTCATATCCGACTTCCATTGATTGATAAAAGAAGGTAGGTCTGAAAGTTCTATGCAGGCATTAATTTGAAAATCATAAGTAGTTTCAATTTTTTTTTCCTCTATACATGTAATCTAGGTTACAACTCTTATTATTGTCATTAATAAAATATTTTGTTTCTTTTTCAGATCTTTTGGGCGATGAAAAATATATGGAAGTTTTACGCTCATAAGAATATGAAAAACGTAAGTAGCTACATTTTTTTGAACTTTTTTATACATATAATCATAGTCACAAGTCTTAATTATGTAATTATTTAGTTTTTTTAATTAAAATTAATCTTTTGCACAAGGAAACAAAAAATTCGAACTCACAACCAAAAGACGAGACTTATTTTTTATTAGAATTTAAAATTTTAACTTGTTAAACCGATTGTACTGTAGATTAAAATTTTTTATACTCGATTACTCATTAACATATTTTCACTTGCAGTTCTTACACTTTCTTCGCAAGTTAATGTCGATCTCAAAGTTGTTGTAATGTTAATAGATGGAAAAATAGCTAGGTCACATAATTTTGTTAAGTATGATGAAAGAAGGTTAACGTTAAATTGGCGTTTCTGTAATTCTCTTGTATGATGTATATGCAATTTTGTGTTTTTAGGTCACGTAATTTTGTAAGTGTAAGATTTATTTTGTAAAATTGCTTAGTTATGTAATTTTCACACAAATCTCATTCAAGAGAGTAGAATTATAATGTCCGAGGTAGAAAAGGTAATTCAATCTATATCGTTTTCTTCCTCATTAAATTGTACACAATTTTTATTGAACATAAATTTAAATCTATTGAATAGTAAATATTCTCTCTCTCTCTATTTTTTTACTTGCATAGTTGAACAAACGACAAAGATTAAG
Source organism: Jasminum sambac (assembly GCA_018223645.1). Lineage (NCBI taxonomy): Eukaryota > Viridiplantae > Streptophyta > Magnoliopsida > Lamiales > Oleaceae > Jasminum > Jasminum sambac. Next base: position 30,859,364 of record CP073640.1, read on the forward strand.
CTGCTTGTGAGGCCATAGATTCTGATTCATGTTTGATAGGTAATACTAAATCTCAAGTTGATCATTTGCGATGTTCTTTGGATGCGTGATTGAATGGTATATTGATATATACTTAGATGTCTAGAAATGTGATGCTGTGATGTAGAAATGGATAATAACATCTTTGTATGTATGAAGTTTAGTACTTAGGTGTCTAGAAATAGGAATATGTGATGCACTGTATAAATAGATAATGCCATCTCTATTTCTAGATATAGATATTACAGGGTGTATAGATGTCTTGTAAAAGTTTAGTACTTAGGTCTCTATATAAATATATTCTAATTAGAACACATAACCAGAAAAAAAAAATGTAACATGAGTGTTGTACTAAATCAAGTAGAAAGCTTGGACAGTAGATTATAAACCCAAAACTTCTTACACAAAATGTTAGGTACTTAAATTTTTATTTATCTTTCTCAACTTGTTTGAGATAGTTCATTTTTTGTCTAAATTTTTTTTAAGTTCTTTTAGAAATCACATGGGCTTAATGGTCTTGATGTTGCTCGTATAACAAGTTATCGTACTCATTAATGCCAATTATAATGGTTAATGGTTGAATGCATTATCTTTCTCAACTTGTCTGAATTTGATAGATAGTTTATTTTTTGATTGAAGATTGAATGATATATGGAAATTTTATCTTCTTCCATCAAGGAGGCTTAGAATCCATTAACCTACCCTTGGCTGATACATTTTGTTAGGCTGTTAGTAGCTGGTGGGGGTTACTTGATTGCCTAATTCGTATTAACATAGCAAAAAAGTGCATCTTTGAAAGGCTGAAAAAGAAAATGCCAAGCAATTTTTCAAAGACAAATTTATTCGTAAATAAATTTTATTTCTCAATGACAGCACACTAACATGACCACTTTAAAAACTAAAATCAAACACTTCACTTTTACAGCTCAATCTTTTTCCATCTTTGACTTTAGTTGGCTTCTTGGTGGTTGAGAAATGAGTATCAACCTCAGTTGAAGTACCTTCTTGTACAACTGTTTTTCGTTGTAGTGGTGTAACATCAGGGTAGGTACCATCAAAATCCAAACTACCAACCTGAAAATATAAGAGCTACCATCAATAGTTTATGGTTTCCTTTAACTCAAAGCCATTTATTCTGAATAATTAGGTGCATATTAGACTGTAAATGAATCCTTGAATGAGTTTGAATCAATTTGCTTCGTGATTGAACTTATATAAACTTATTTTAGCAATGACATGAGTTGAATGGTCGTGCTGTTGCTCATTTTACAAATTATCTTACACATACTCTGATTCCCCCATTCAGATTTTCTATCGCCCAGATCATTTAGATAACTCCACACGAAGACATTTTTAGTGGGATGAATAAAGATTTTCTACGTTTACTATTATTGGGAAATGGAATTTTGATTGGTCTTTCTTATTTGGAAGCTTATAAATTTATAGTATCACCTTTTTGCAAAGCGTAGGTAAATTAATAGTATGCTTGATTTTAGTCATTTAGACAAAGAAATGTAATTTCCTATGCATTAATCACGTCTCGTAATAATGCAGTTTATTGTGCCAATTTAATACCACATCATTATATTTTTCCTCCCAATGCATTTTTCCCTCCAAAACATCAATTTTCTAAAATTTTTAATTCCACATCATTATATTTTTCCTCCCAATGCATTTTTCCTAAAATAGACATTATCTTTACCTTAAATAGACGTTATCCTTTTTAATGATATTCTTTTTATTATATAGACCATCGTTATATTCAGTATTAATATTCTTTTTAATTTAAATATAATTATGTTTTTCATTTGTTACCTAACTAATCTCCAATGCAATTATTTTTGCTAACAATTAAAGATAATAAATTAAAATATGACATTGAAAGAATTCAACGAATTGTCTATGATAACTTGTTGAAATAATTGTTCTTTTTTTACAGTAAAAAATTTCGTCTTCAACTTTTTTCCTCATTTTTCGCCTATAATTAATTTATAAGGCAAATTCATGGATTAATTTTACTTTCTTCAAACTATTAGAATTTTTTACATTTGTACCATCAATTTTTTTTCCAAACAATTTCTAATACAATTTATTATTTTTTTCACAAGTATATATAATACAATTATTTTTTAGGATAGTCGCTTTCTTCTTCTTCCTAAGTTGATCATTAGGTTGAAAAGAGGCCAATTATTTTTGTTTATAATTATATGAAATAAATTAAAGTATGAATTTAAAGAATTCGATGAATTATTTGCCATAGATCGTTGAAACAATTGTTCCCTCTTACCAATAAATTTTTTCTTTCTTTTTTTTGTCGTTGCTATCATTAACTTTTTATACCACTAAACTAACTCCACATATTTTTTTTTAAATTGCGAAGGTATCTTTGTGGATTGTTTTACTTTCTTCCCTCAATAGCCAAATAATTCCCATGTGTTGGACGACACATTGCTAGCATCTCTATTTAATGAAATATTCCTATACAGCAGGAAAGATAATTTACATCTATTTGATTTACATTCTTTTGAATCGTTAACGGTGAACAAACACGTTTACTTTTCTGCATTGATAAATTTTTTATTATGGTTTTTTAAATATCATTGGGATGAGTTGACATATTATTTCAAAATATAAGTCTAAGTTCTTATATTAGGTATACTTCATGCGATGCATAGCTAATTTTTTTTTCATTGAATTTTTTATTTTCTCAGATCGTGTGATGGTTTCAATTGACATTTCGATTGATGGTTTGTTAAAAAAATGTTAAATATATGTATGTAAATAATAAATTATTTATTCAATAATAATAATAATAATAATCTTTAAAATCCTGTTTTTGGAAAATGTGATTTTTTAAATTCTAAACAAAGACTTGATTTTAGCAAATTGAAAAGTAAATGTACGCTTTTCCAAAATTTCCCTTTTTAATAATTCACATAATTTACTACAAAATAACTCTTTTTATGATTTATTTTATTTTTTATATTTGTCTAAGTAGGACTTGATTATCAAAGTAAAGAATGTGAGGAATCTCAGGGGTTCAAATAATAACTTCATTCCTGCCCCGTTGGTCCGCATTTGTGGGGAATCTCAAGAGTTGAAATTTTTATAAAAAAATAATACATTAAGACTGCACATATGTTCCATGTGTAAACACACTCTATAGTTTATGCTTTAAAAAAAATCAGAAAAACTTATTTTATTGCTTAACCAATAAAATAAGAATATTGGATTTCTAAAATATTTTTCCAGACAAATATAAATTAATTTTTTATTCATATAAATTAATTAATATATATTAAAAATTAGTTAGCATAATACCTTAATTTCTTTTTAAAAAATATCTTCTTAATTTAGTTTTCATATTAATTGCTAATATTTTTGACAAAAATCTTGTGTAAAAGGAAGTTATCGTTCTAACTCTCCAACTTAAAACCTTTTATAGAGAAAAAGTAGAAGAAATAAATTTTTTATAGCATTTACATGCAATACCTGGAATTGATCACTGAATAACTCACTAAGATAATATAATTTACTAAAAGCACAAAAAAAATCCAATTAAAAAAGATAAATAATTATATTCTGATTACATTATCCAAGTCATATTTATGAGTTTGATTTTTATAGCATATTAATTTCATATCAATTTGAATTCCTTATCTTCTAATAATTTTTTTCTGAATAAATAGTTTATTTTAATTAAAAATAAGTTTATCCATTTATTATATTAGTCAACTATATGGTGATAATTGTTGGCTTGAATTTAATCAATCTATATTTAATTTTGATAATATTTACTTTCAAAATTATATTTTTAAAATACAATCCTTATTTTAACTAAAAAGTTTGTTTTCAAATATATATAGATTGAATGATTCCATCTTCTATATTATTTAGTTTTATATTAACTTAAAAGTCTAATTTTAGTGATAAATAAGTAAATATCTAAATTGCATATTTTTCAATAATGATTTAATAAGCAGAATATATTAAACAAAATATTAATATACCGAATATATTAAATTGCTGAGTTTACACCGAATATGTTTTATGTGTTTAGTATGTTTAGAAAATATTTGTAAAATAAATTAGATGTCATTATCACATATATTAAAAAATATAAATAAAAGCTTATGATTCAACAATATAATCACGAATAGTAGTGGAAGGGATGCGAATTTTCCAGTGGGCCACGACGGGCAACGGGAATCCCATCCAATTGCAATCCTTATATTATACTCGCTCGCCTTCGATTAAATGAGGATGGGAGTGGTGACGATGATAAATGTTTCTAAGCAGAATAGAAATAGGATGTTGGAGTATGTTAAACTATATCCACTATATTGTTATTTCTATAATATATCTGTATATTAATTATATTTCACAATCAAATCTTAAAAATCATTGTTTACATATTCATTGTCGAACTATATGTTGCAGTCTCCAAAGCGACAAATAGGTAGGGTTCGAAGCTTGTGCTCTGTTATGACGATGGTCATCCAACCAACACTACTACGAATATCGTGTATAAAGAAATTTTCAATAATGTCTAGTCTGACACTTATTAATCATGTGAGGTACATTGTTTAGTTTATTTAACTTTTTACACAAACCATCTACGTCATCTACATCGATATAAGAAGTGAATCATTATACTTATATATTAATGGTTTTCTACTATTATATTGTTTGAAAACAGTGCCCAGCTGAGATAGTTGTTGGAGTTATACAAATTAATGATATACAACTCTTATCTATAAGTTGCATTGTACTCGAATTTAGGTAACTCAACTTACTTTATTGTCGAAAATTACACTTAAGTAAAGTATATTTATTCTATCTGAACTCTGATATTATATTTTATATTTCTAAAGGTTTTTTCATATAAATGCACTTCGAAGTTCGAGATGTTTGGCTTACGTAAAAATACATGTTGTTGTCTTATTACGATTCATTGGTAGTTTAATAGGAATTTGATTTTCTTGGAGAAAATTAGGGTTGAGATTTGTATTTAAGTTCATTCATTGTTTCTTAGAGAAATATGAGTCATTTGTATTATTCATTTTGTGTTTATATTGTTAACAATAGTTGATGGTGTTATTTTTGAATTGTTTTTATTGTTGAGATTTTCAAGAGAATTGTAAATTAAGTTATGCGTATTTTGGTAAGGTGTTCCTTGGATATTTTACAGAAAAGATTTGTACTATATACAGGGAAAACTCTATGGAAATTTTTATCGAATTCTTTCATTACTTATCTTAATTATTAAGTTTAGTGTAACCACAAATATTTGATTCATTATTTTGGTAGTGCTATTGATATAGAATTAATAGATATCGAAACATGTACTTATTAATACATTAGCTTCCCGTGCAACGCACGGGTGAAAAAGACTAGTGTAGGATAAAATTACTGTATAATTGATTCATTGTTTCCATTTTTAGAAGCTTAAGTGGTGTAAAAAGGGAAAACCAACATTTAATATTAAGAATTTTTTTATATTGAAAACACACCCTTTAATTCAGAATCAAATTATTGTAGAAATTGTTCATTCTTTCCTTATAATTGAGAACCCGTGTAGAAAATTCAGCTATAATGATTTCAGCAATTCATTATAGATTTAGAAAATTTTTGAGACAATTATTATCATTATTAATTTTTTTCATATATTGTAGACCTAGTTCCAGGTAGGCATTACCAATGTGGCGCAATGCGTAGTTGGCACTACAAGATTTTTAATATAAAGATTATATTATTTAAAAAATATAATTGAATTTATATATAAATTTAAAAAATCTAAATTGCCCATAGGCTTGGACTGGCCCATGATAATTTGAGCCAACAAGCCAAACCCGAACGCCTTGTTTGGTGCACGACCCAAGCAGGGCTAGTGTCCCAAACTAGTAAAGTCGAGCTTGGCCAATGGACCACAACTTGAGCTCAGTCTTAGTAGCCAAGCCACTCAGGTAAGTCTGTTTGCCATCCCTAAACTCTCTCTCTCTCTCTCTCTATATATATATATATGTAAAAGAAGTAGTTATTGTCATAATTAACTCTCCATTTTCCCGCCTAATGCCATAGTGTATTTTAAAATTAAAGCCTACTCTTTTCCCAATGATTCCCATGAACCACATTAATTGTGGGAAGTGAGAATTCCCTCAATTTATGGGAATCGTATGCCATTTTTTTTTTGAATTGATTTCCATTTAAGCACGATTTCACAAATGATGATGATCTATTTTTATCTTTTAGTTTTTTTCGTTTTAAATAATTCAAGGTCGTAAAATTGACTTATATATAAAAAAAATTATTTAGTTTTTTCATTTTCCTTTGTACAAGGCAAATACTTGAGATATATATTTTTATGTCTAAATCATTTTTTTTTTTCTACAGAATGATTTTTACTTCATCATATTCAAAATAAATTTATAGTAAAGGTAGAAATTATAATTTTTATTTTTTACTTTTCAATCACAATCTTTTTAAATTAGTTAAGTCTTAAAAAAATGATAAAATATAATTAACAAAAAAATGATAAAGTTAGTTAAGTCCTAAAATGATAACCTGATATAATAATTTTTCTACAAGATAATGGTTTGGATCAAAATTTACAAAACATTATTAAATGTATTTTAATATTACATGTGCTTTGTTATTTTTGCTAAGCATTCATAAATAATACATATTCTTATTTTATAATTTTATTTTATGTAAATTTACCATCGTAATTGCCTCCATGCATGACTTGGGGGAAATACTAATTGTGTTAAAAAAATAATAGCTTGACTTGGCAAAAATGAGGTCTTAGATTTACAAATTTGTAGAGGGCCATTCTATTTGTTACTTCAAAGTATAGATCTCTCATCAATTAGAGAATAATAAATACAATTGAAAGTCTTCTTTACCTACTAAATCTACCCCATCTTTTTTTCTCAATAACTCATTTTTTACTCACTAAAACAAAAATAGACATAAAAAGACGAAATTATGATCCTTTCTACTGTGATAAAATAAACACGATTCATATTTCAAAACTCACTTGTCTCTTATTTTCTCTATCTACATGATTCTCTTTCTAGAGTATCATCCCTAATAGTAGAGTTTGCCACCCCTAATTAATAATCTAGATTACCATTCCAGTAGTCTCAATTAAAACTTCACAATAGTTAAAAAAAAAAGGAAATCAAACCATAAGAACATTACATACCCTAATAATATTACTACTTATAGCAATAATAATATTACATACCCAAATAATATAAGTTTTTTCACTCTTTGCTCATTAGTATACTTCGCTCTACTCGCTTTTTTCATCCATTTTTTTTAATTCCCAATTTCCCAAAATTCAACTTGCCAAATCAATCCAATGCAATCAAAGTCCATTAAATGTCATGGCAAATGCTTTAGATTCTCAAACGCTTCCTCTCTAACCCCGACACCACCACCACTAGATCCCTTGAGAATAAACCATATGGGCGGAATGAAAAAACATGTCCAAGTAGAAAACTTGACTCAGCTAAGGTATTGAGTGATTCCATACAAAAAGAGAAAACACACATTATGGTCGATGCAACCGAGGCCCATTATGGTCGATGCAACCGAGGCCTTGTCCATTCCCATGATAAGGAACCAAATGGATCAATCAGTGAAAAACTACTCCAGTTAGATAACTTGACTCGACTAAGGGTTCGATTGATTTCATACTAAAGAAAGCTGATGAACACAAGCCTATTAAAAGTAGAAAAAGGATTGGTCATGCGGCAATTAAGATGTCAATTGCTTTTCTAGAGAAGGAATGAGATGCACTCGGTGCTTCGATCAATGACAATCCTACATTGTTGCCATTAAAATGTAGATTCGAAGATAGCAATTCCATTTTTGAGGTTGACAAGGAAAAATATCCCATTTAAGAATGTTTCCAATATTGAGGGGTGGTAAAATAATGTTAGGGGGAGAGGGGGATAATGCTAAATTTGGGTGGAAAAAGCTAAAACCAGAGGGGCCAAATTTGGCCTCCTTTTAGCTTTTTCTACATTAGAGTGAAAAACTTTTGAAACCTACAAAATGGCCCAAATGAAACAATTGCATATAATTACAATGGCCTACAAACTCTTTTTAAGAAAAAGGCCCACCAACTAATGAAAACACAAAATCCTCTTATCACACACACACACGCGCGCGTGTGTGTGTATAGGAAAGGTCATTCCAAAGAACTAGAGAAATGAGAATGGTGATAATTTATGAAAATAAGGTGAGAAAGAAAATGCATGGTTTATATAAACTGAAAAAGTAGTATATGTCATCACATAGGTCCAAAGGCGCCTAGTAATACAAGTTGTTATTTTGGCACTCTATGCCAATTAATGTGAACTCTAAAAAATGAAATACTTATAGCCAATTTTTCTCCCAGATTTTCCCTATACATTATTTGGTAATAGATTTTTTCCCTAGTACAGGTGTGTTAACTATCTGTATTGAAGCATCTAAACATGGCCTTAGATGCATATTGATGCGAGACGACAAGGTAACTGCCTACACATCACAAAAATTGAAGTTGTATGAGCAAAATTACCCAACTCACAACCTAGTGTTAGCGGCAATAGTGTTTTCATTGATGATTTGGAGACACTGTTTGTATCAAAAGTGCAAAATATACACAGATCACAAGAGTTTGAAGTATTTTTCACTCAAAAAGAGTTAAATATGCGACAACAATGGTGGCTAGAACTAGTAAAGGATTTTGATTGTACGATTCTATACCACCCATGCAAAGCGAACGTCATTGCTAACGTGTAAAGTCGGGAATCTCCAAGAGTGAAACCTTGAGAATTCCAAAGAGACATCAAAAAGTTTGATTTGGAGATACTACAACCAGCAAAAGCTAAGATGGCGGCAATGGTGATGTTGGATATGGTATGCCCGTCGAGTAAATATTTTATGTACTCGTGACATTTCTTTTGAAAATTAAATAAGATGTTATTATTATTTATTTAAATTATTTATGAGCTTTCGTTTGTCCATGAATTGTAGGAAATTATAAATCGAGTGGCTATTTGACTGAAAGATTCAATTTATAATCCAATTCGAATATTTTCTTATCTACAATCAGTACATAAAGTTGGATAATTTATTTTGAAAGATCATATTAATTTTACTAAAGTCCATCTTTGACTTTATAAGAAAATTAAGAATAAATTTTTTTGAATATATTGGATTGGACTACGTGAAATTTAACTTGCGGATTTGACCACACGAATTTAATTTCACATGATTATCGTATGAGATACCTCAATCTTGCGGGGGTAATGAACTTCGATTACTAACTTAAAGCCCTTTAAAGCATTAATGAGCGAGATTAAATTACTAATCAATATCTCGATGTTTTGGGAGTTAAAGTGAAATAATGCATAACACATATTTGAAATATGGAATCCGTCACCTATTTATTAGGCACGGTCATATTCTCATGGGTTCTTGTAAACAGAAGGTCTAATATGAGCTTAGGAATTAATTGTGTGATGTGATCACATAGTACTATCGATTAGAAGATGTTATTTGAGATTTAATAAATATTGGAAGAAGGGTTTTTGGTCAAATTACTTTTTCCTGAATATTTTGGTTGACCGATGAGGGTATTAAATAAGATCGATAAATCAGAGGATTTTAATTACTGACTTCAATATTTCCAATTAAATTAAGAGTGCAGTCACATTCTTTTAGTGGTATAGAGTGTGATTAATAAATTATTTTTTAATTGGTCAAGGGTTGACCGAATTAAAATTAATTTATCGAAGTTTAATTTAATTGGGATAAATTATATGTGTTATGATTTATCGATTAAAAGGAATGCAGGGGAATGTAATGAATTCGATAATGATTAAAAAAAAGAGGAAAGAAAACATGTGCGTTCACGTGTTTTAAAAGGTGGAGAAGTGGTTATAGTGGATGTAACCACTTAGCCTTTAAAATATATACGAAAAAGATTTTTTGGTTATCCAATTAGTTGATGGGATTCTATTGTATCTTTTTTAGTATTATTTTATTAAAATGGATTATACATAAGAAAAAAGATATGTATAAAAATAGACAGAGCTTTTAGAATTCCCAAATAGTTTTCTCTGGTATTTCTTGTTCCCACAAAGAAGCAGAAGACCAAAATAACTCGCATTTCTGGTTCTTGGAGAACACTAAAGAAGGCCTCGAGGTTTGGCGTTGCAAGCTAGCAATCGATGATCCGGCGTTCATCAATTTCCCTACTGTTTCGTGGTAACTGTCTAAACCGTATTGTCAAACTGTCGTAAAATTATTTTAATTAGTCAACCGTGTGAATAAATCTCGAATCTTGGAATAAATGGAGTTTTGTAATCATGAGAAATCAATTTTTGTGATTGGACACTCTGGTTATTTCTTCAATTGGTATCAGAGACACAGGTTTTTAAGCTTATTTATGTGGTTAGATTAAACTAATTTTACTCATGCGTGTTTAGTTGAGTGATGTAGGATTTAATGTGATTTATGAATTGTTGTGGATGAATGTTTTAATTGATTGAACAATTTTATGGCCTTAGAATTATGTGGTGAAAAATATATTTGTATTTTGAGTCTTGTAACAAAGGGGGTGGATTACGACTCCATGTTTCCCCTTTGATTTTCAATTAATTGCAATGGTATAGAATTGTGTAAATTATATTGCATAAAATAATTGTAAAACCGGAGGCTATACTTGGTTAGTCAAAACTAGAGGGACTAGATGTGCAGTATACGCCAAGGAACTGAACTTGCCCATCTTCACAATAACTAAGGACCTTCACCGCAAATTTTGAAAAACATGCCAAAAATAAAAATGAAATTTGTGGCTTTGGCCGGCGGCAGTGATGCCACTGCCATCCACGGTTGATGGCTGCACTTACCATGCAGTCGTCTGCTAGAACGGATGTCGTTGACGGCACCAATGGTGCCATTGGTGACTGTTGTTTTATAAAAAAAAATTTTGTTTTTCGAATAGTAGTGCGCTAGGTGTGGAGGCTGCTCCTCTATTCCAGCAATGGCGACCAAGCCCATAGTCGTTGTCGTGGTGAATGTTTCTCCGCTGGGAGGTGAAGGTCCAGTAATGGTGAATATGGCATCTCCGACATGTTGGACATAGTTGATGCATTTTACACGAGGCAAAAGTCTCGAGCAGTAAACAATTCACACTTTTGAGACTCTCAATGGGCCAATCAACATTGAGTTGGGTTGGTGATTCAAAGAATTATGGGCTGGATCCTTTTTTTTAGAGTTGGGCCATTTAGTTAAGTTTAACTTTAATTATAGGGGTTTTTACACTAATACCAATGTTTAAGTTTAAATTTTCAAAAATCAGGTAATCAAGATTAATTACACAAAAGACACAAACATTGAGGAAAATTTAGTAAAATTCGATTTTTTTGGACCGTTGGGTAAAACTACTTCTAGTAGCTAAAGCAATAAATGAAAAAAAGACACCCAGTTGGATAAAAGGAACGCGCAACTGCAGCGGTTGGCTTCCATGATTCAATATGTTGAGGGCCAAGGTTAGAGCTCCCTGCTGTGCGTTTTTTATTCTTTTTCCCTTTTCCCAAATTCATTGTATTGTTTTTCACTCTGACCATCATTTTTTTCATTTTTTCTTACAATTTCATTAACTTTTTAATTTAATTAATTTATTAATGTACTTTACATATTGATATTTTTAATTTAATTTTTTTAAATATAAATTCTAATGGATTTGGTCATTGTCACTTTAAACAAAATTTTCCCATTTTTTCATATAGAAATTTCAACTTGCCAATTAATTGAATTAATATGCATTACGCACTTTGTGTAATACCTTATACACACTATGAAATATATTACAGTATAATTACATGCTTTGTATAATTCATTGAATTTCAACTTAATTTTTTTGCTATGATTCTTCATATATTTTGTTATTTTCATTTTAAAATATTTATTTTTTGTTTTTTTGCTATGATTCGTCATATATTTTAAAATTTTCTTTTTTTTTCCTCACCTCTTCTTATATAACTTAGTTTCTATGTTTTGATTTCATTTCTTTTTCCTTTTTCGACAATTCTTTCTATATTTTTTTTTATTTTTTACTTTAAACATTTTGTTGTGAACGAGAGAAATTTTCACTTCAATTCTCGTTATTGAATTCATTACAAATGACCCCTATTTATAGAGAAATATTTGGGGCACATCTTATTACAAATATTGATCAAATATACAATAGTCATTCACACAATAAAACATAATCATTACCTACAATATAATTACTCTGTTTTTTTCTTTTCTCTTTCGGTGGATTTACTCCACCTTTACAACACTCCCCCTTGAATGACTATTTGATACAATTGCCTTTTAAACTTGTTTGGAGAAAGATCTAGTGTGAAAACTTCCAAATTGATTGTAGGAGAACTTGAGAGATCATATACTGCTGCAAGAAAACTTCGTGGGGCAAAACCTGAGCCAAAAGTAAGTTGCTCCCCCTGATGACGATCATTCTTATAGAAGTATTCATATGCTGCCTCGTTAAAACCTTGTCAAGAAAACCCAATGGGGAAAAACTTGATCGAAGGAAAAAGAGTACAGCTATTCCATTTGGTTCCGAATCTTGGTAACTGATACATTCACTTTTGGTGAAAAATTTCAATACCATCATCAGTTGATTCCGAGTAATCTCTTCATTATCATTGATCCAATAGATTCATTGAGTCAATTTCTCATTATTCATGTGAATATGTCATAAACGTTGCCTCGTTAAAAACCTTGCTAGGAAAACCCAATGGGATAAAACCTTAATCAAGGGAAAAAGAGTGCAACGCGTATTTTGTACAAGTATACTTCAAGCATATCAAAATCCTTAAGGTAAGTATTATCACTATGTCATATTTAGTATTTATTTGCAATCGACAATCTCGATCTTAAATTTTCACTGTATCGATATATATATATCCGAATATTCTCTCGAGATTTTCTATTAGTTGTGATTAGGCTACCTCATTAAAAACCTTATTTAGGAAAAACCCTTTGGGATAAAAACCTCAAATAAGGAAAAGAGTACAGCGTACAACAATATCATTGCTTTAAGCTATTACAAACAATGTTATCATTTTAATAGTTCTATCTTCAATTTTCTTATCAAGCCCGTATATTAATATTTTGTATATTTCAATATTATTCTTCGATATATCTCAATATCCTCATTATCGTTGATCGTATATAGCGCTACATTTTCATATTGTGTCGACACTTTCCATTTTCATTTATTTCCCCATAATGATATAACTTATTGAGATATCTCATTATCAATCCTCTTTTAGGATTGCACAATATACTTGAGTCTATATTCTCTTCAAAATATATGCCTCCTTTATCAAAATCATCTTCTATCATTTGCTTTGATTTACATATTTGGGGAACTTTTATTTAAATAATATCAATATTTCGGGCTTGCTAATTTGTCAAAACATATATAATTGATATATGAGATCGTTATTCATATTTGAATTTCAAATTCATGATGCATTTCATATATTATTTCCAACTATTAATACTCCCCTCATGCTAGCAACCAAACTCAGTACAATTTGTATATATTCTCAATATTTAGCTTTAATGGAGGGGTTTATTCTATACTTCATTCTCGATATTGGCAAATCGATTGGAGGACTTCAATTATATCCCACTTATATGCGCATATCAATCATTTACGGCCTTATTCAAATAATTGGGATATATTTACTAACTTTATCATTAAATCTGAAACTCATGCTCATATCGTGAGCAAATAATCTCGTCAATTTCCATTTATAATATATGACTACGTAGTAAATCCACATCATATTATATAGTAGTCAACATAACAGGGTGAGTGGGCCCATATATCTCATCCCTTATATATGTTCCAGATATATTTGGGATTTATTTCCAATCATTAGCTAGCAATCATTTATCGAGAACAATCATTGGAAATTTCTTCCGGTTCTTGATTTCAATAAATTATTTACATCAATCGAACCGAATCTATCAATCGAACCTAATCTATATAGTGCTCAACATGATTTATTACCGTCATCACATGCATAGCCAACCGACATATCACGTCATTCTTTCGTGGCATTATTACGATTACTATTGAAACGTGGAATCTTATCTCATACGCTTCTCGTTACGCCATCATAAAACGCAGTAGTCTTACCTCATACGCCGTTTATAAATCATCCGAGCACTTACAATATTCACCCTAACAAGGGTCCGGATATTATAATGGATCATGTGCTCTTGAATCTTCGTAAATACTATCCTCCTCATCACGATCAAAATTCTAAAGAGAATTTATCTATGTAGACTTGAAAGATTAAGGATACTAATGAATAAGGGCATTCCACAAGATATTCGATGGTTGATTGAAGCAAAGGTCCGGTTATCTGGTGAGGTTTCGATTCCTTCTAAATACATGCCTGGAATGGGTAAAAGTAGTTTTTCGAAGAAACGCAGAGACTAAGGTTAGGAGGATGCTATAAATGTGCTCGGTGGACTTGTGACACTCGATGTAAATCTGTGGGGTACTTGTCCAAAAATCGAGAAGATAAAATAGCATTCATTAAGGATGGATTGAGTAAGGAGTCTTTGGATGATATTCAACAGGCTCTTGAGACACATCCTAGTGGACACGTACAAGGTGAGCTTATGGCCTTATGGGCCAAATTTAAAGATGAACAAGAACGGTACAGTCTCGAAAATCTTACTTTAAAAGATCCTGTTTGTAAATTTAGTAGAAAAACTTAGTATTATGATTTTCTCAAAGTAAATCGGCGTAGATCGATGTATTTCGCGTAATTGTAAATATCGTGTTTTTTTTTTTTTCGAAATATATATATGTATGTAAATAAATAAATAAATATATTTATATATAGATTTCAATCACCGAAAGTGTATGTCATTTCATTGATATTTTCTACTGTTTTCTTTTTTCATATTGTCAAAAGGTAAATAGTAAAATCATTTATTGGTTTGAAAATTTATCTTTAAATAGAGGGGTTCATGTATCTCTCATTTATGCATTGAAATTTTAGTGTAAAGAGAGAGATGGAGATGGAGATGGCGATGGAAATTTTAGAATCATCTCATGCAAATCAATCTTCACCTCACCTGATTAAGACTGTATGTGTTCTTGGTGGATCTAGACTTATAGGTGATATCCAATATATAGATATGGCAAACCAACTTATAAAGGAGTTAGGGAAACAAAACATCAATATACTGTATGGAGGGACCAATACCAAGCTTTTAAAAAGTCTTACAATGGCCGCACAATTATGGGGGATAAGAGTGTCAAGCGTATTACCTTTTCATCAAGTTGGAGCTAGCAATCGTATTGGATCCAAAGTACAATCATGGGTTCACCGGGTGATCTTTGAAACGCAGTCTATTCATGACTGCATGATGTACATGATGAACAATAGTGATGCTTTTATTGTCCTTCCAGGCGGCTATCACACACTGGAGGAAATATTCAATATAGCATCATGGGCACAGTGGAATTTTCATACCAAACCCATAGGTTTGTTGAATATTAATTATTTCTTTGATGGTTTGCTAGCATTTCTAGATCAGGGTGTAGATTATAAATTTATTTCTCGTTCAGCGAGAAATATACTTGTTTCTGCTAATACGGTTCTTTGATCTACTCATCAAGATTCAATCATATGTTCAAGAATCATGGAAGTCAAACCCGCCGACATGCACCATTGGTGTCAAGCGGAAAAGAGATCCTTTGGATCTTTCATTATGAACCTGAATGTTAGGGATGGCAGAGTTACGGAGTATTTATACTCTCGAGACGCATCCCTCATTTAAGGGTTCAATACGTATTTTCTTTTATATTTCTATATTTTCGAGTGTTTATTGCCGCCTTTTGATATTGTCAATGTATTCCAATTTAATTTATTTGGTACTTCTTCTAAAATAACAATAATATCATATTTTGTTCGAATATAAAAGTCTATTATACCATTAGCATAACATATGCTTCTTCAAAGATCGCTTCTTCTCATATCAATACGATCTCATATCATCAATAGGATTATTTCAAATGATCCCACCATATGATTCATTTCATTTGATTTGTCAATTGGGATCTATTGAGCATTTCTCTTTTATATATTTATTCAACGGTAACTTTTGGTATCTCTTGCTCAATTTTCTCCATCAATATTCAATAGGCATGGAGAATGAATATTTCTTTATTAAATACTTCTTTGAGAGCATTTCTCGTCATTGTATCAATGTATCAATATATTAATCTCATAATGAGATTTTTCACCATGGTATATCTTTTCTTTTATCACCATGGAATTCTTTGAGTAATTTATCAACACATATATCATCATTTGCTCAAATCTCTTTGTTAATATCAATATAACATTCTTGTCAACTATATGTAAATCGGTCACTATTATTTAGTACCAATCGTGGGGTTTAATCCAACCACATTGGTAATATATATTCTAACTGTGTGGTATAACCCACCACATTTGAAGTATAAAAACATAAATAATAGAAATTAAATTCTCCCCAATAGGTGGTAGAACCTACCGTATGGGAATTATCGCAATAAATATAAATTTAAATTTAAATTTCAATAGGCGGTATAACCGACCATATGTAAATTATAGTAATAAATGTAAATTTGAATTCCAATAGGTGGTGGAACCTACCATATGGAAATTGTTCATTCCAGTCCAAAATTGTCCATTCCAATTCGCAAAGGTAAAATTGTAGATTCCAATCCCCAAGGGTGAAGTTATCCATTATAGAAATTTCCCAAAATGTAATTATCATATCTCTCATTTCTTCAATTTATAAATATTAAAATGTTCAAGGATCATTCTGTAACTTTTTCAAAGTTGGGATATTACTTTGCAAATTATAAAAGTTTAATAATAACATATTTCAAAACAAGTTATTATCTTATCAATATTGGTGTCAAATCGAAGCTTTCGTTAAATCGAGTATAATGGAGTCCAGAAATTTTGATTTTGATAATGTATGCTCCTTGTATCTCGATAAAACGGATGTTATAGTTTAATACATTATTATATTATAAAGTAATATAATATATATTACTTTTCGTATATAATACATATATAATTTTCGTATATAATATATATAATATAATATATATATATATATAATAAAGTAATATATATATATACCTCTTTGTCCTATCCTAGTCACCAAACGCCAAGATCATTCACTCCTCCACCAATGGTCATATCATCAAACCCATAAGATCTCTGCAACCCAAAGCTGACTTTATGATGCATTTCCTTCGATTATTATTTTCTCCACCGCCATTATTACTCCCATCCTTACAAATGGATTGATCGAATGTTCGATGAGAAGAGCCGGAAAATTCCCTGCTCCCCAAGGATGTAGTCGATGGTCGCATCATTACAAGGAGCCAGGCGGAGCCAGAACGCATAAGGCCGCCACCATCGCCAAGCTGATGCCGCTTATCGCTATTGGGCCTCATGGAGCCCTGTGATGATGAAGAGGTGGAAGATGGGTACATATTCTTCTTGTGTTAGAGAGAGAAACGAGAGATGAAGGATAGAGGGAAAGTTGTGAGAAAGAGAGAGGGATTCTAAGTAGATGCTACGAGAGAAGGGATTGAGATTTGAATCGATTGATGGATTTGAAATTTTGTTACAGAGTTAAGCCATGGCGTTTTATTCTGCATGAGAGAAAAATTGAAAAGGGATTTTTAGTGTTTTTTTTTTTTTTATTGAGAGGTTGAATGAAATCGATCTCAAAAGCGAATTAGAATGGCATAGTCCTGAATTCTTAGTTGAGAATCGAGCAATGTGATTTGCTCATATGCTCACAAGTCAAAGCAATATTGCATAGAGAGAAGAGAGAGAGAGTGTTAAGTTAATGACATAATTTCTTGAAGGTGGACTGAGTCACCGAGGAGCTAAATGCAAGAGAGAGAAGCGAGAGTATCATGGATATGGGAGAGACTCGTGCTGATAACGTGTTGTGAACGAGAGAAATTTTCACTTCAATTCTCGTTATTGAATTCATTACAAATGACCCCATTTATAGAGAAATATTTGGGGCACATCGTATTACAAATATTGATCAAATATACAATAGTCATTCACACAATAAAACATAATCATTACCTACAATATAATTACTCTGTTTTTTTCTTTTCTCTTTCGGTGGATTTACTCCACCTTTACAACACATTTGTTTTTTCCACTTCTTATATAATTTGGTAGCTTAACTTTTTAATTTAATTGATAAATGTATTCTACCTTTAATTTAGTAGTTATAGAAAATATGAAATTCATTAGTTTATGAAAGTTTGTAGTTGTCTAAATGATCTGATGTTCGTGATCAGATAAGTTTGTGCTGTGATCTGTTACTCAGATTTAACTGGTGACAGTTTACTGTTTAATACGAGATGCGTTTGTAAATAGTCGTATTCCAGATGCGTCTACATATTCCAGATGCGCCTGGGTCGTGAATACGGAAATAAACAGTAAGCAGTACAGAAACAGTAAAAACACAGAATTTTAACGTGGAAACCCAACTGGGTGAAAACCACGTGCTCGTCGCCTACGAGCAAAACCTACCAACCACGTCCAATCAGTTTAAAACTTTACAAAGGAAATCAAAGGCAATAATTACGCATAATTAATTGCAACATCTAAGAAATAAATGAAAGAACTCCATGTTCGATCTTCCTTAGCATGTAATGCGAGCAGACATCCCGTCTCTCTTCAGTGACTCCTTGTAACCGCATTCCCGCAACGAATCTACACCTCCCGTGTTGATTTCTTCAAGTTGTGGGCAGATCTATTGGTTGGTGGACTCCCTCTCGGAGATTTGAACCAAGGTCTTCAATCAATGAAGGTTGGTGTGCATGGAATTGATCAATTAGTGATTGAAGAATTCATGCATGGGGTAGGGAGAAGGGACACGTTTTTAGCTTGTATGGGGCGATTTTTTGCTCTCTAAACACGTTGTCCAATCCTCCCTTGTGTGGTGTTTTAATACTACTTGATTGTCTTGCTATGCAAGCAACCTAGTTACCTTAAACCACCAACTCCTACAAGGAATAAGATAACTCATTAGTTGTAGGATAAATAAATAAGGTAAATAAAAAATATGGAATAATTATCTTACCTTATCTTGTATTAATATAATATGGAAATGGTCTTACCAAATCATATGATACGTCGAATGTGGACACGGAGGCCCTCCTAGGCGTGTGCTAGGATTTGTGTCCTACTTGGACTCTCACTTATTTAATTAAAATAAGAAATTATCACATGTGCTAATTTAAACCAAGATAAACTAAAATTATAATGTGATAATAAGTCCATGAAAAATCCAATTATAATCAAATCAACCAAATAAAATATTCAATTAATTTAATTATAAATGTGGAAAAATAAAAATGCCAACAAAATAAACTTTTATTAAAACATAAAAGTTAACAGTTTATATTCTACTATACATTACAAATAAAATACACAGAATGTGTAATATTCATATCAAATCATTTTTTTCTTAAATCAAAACATAATGACGAGATTAATATTTATTAAAATTTTTCTCTCTTTCAAACAAAATATGTAATGCATTACACATGTCTTACACATAAAGTGTAATGCACATACGAATAAAAATATTAATTACATAGAGGGTGTAATGTATTGCACATTCGTTACACAGAATATGTAATTCATTAGATATTAGTCACACAAAATCTGTAATTCATTAATCTGTATACTATTATACATTACTAATGAATTGCACAGAATATGTAATTATTTATGTCCAATCTTTCTTTCTTGACTCAAATATAATTCGGAAATTTAATATTTACTTTTTAAAAATTATTATCTCTCTTTCATGCAAAATATGTAATACATTACATATGCCTTGCACATAAAGTACAATGCACCAATGAATTAAATATTAATTACATAATATTAATTAAATATCTTTAGTTTATTTTTTTTATATAATTCCTCATAGATTTTTTCATTTTCATTTTCTTGTATAATTTTGCAGTTCAAACTTTTAATTTCATTAATATAGTTTACACACTATGTAATGAGTGTGTAATACATTACAAAATCATTAAACACCATGTGTAATATGTTACACTCTATGTGTTAGTTTTGTAATTTTTATTTTTTTTTGTTTTTTCTGTGATTCTTCATAGATTTTTCATTTTCATTAATTTTTTTTTCATTTTGTATTATAATTTTTAGTTTGGCTTTTTAATTTAATAAATATACATTGCACACTCTGTGTAATGAGTGTGTAATACATTAAAATAGCATTACGCATTAAAAATTTATATATAATGCATTACACATCCTCTGTAATCTATTTATAATTTTTTTGAAGGGGTAATCTATTTATAATTTATTACATATTCTCGATTATTTATTACAAATTATTTGTAATGAGTGAATTATTTGTTTGTAATGCATTACAAATTATCTGTAGTGTAAATTACACATTTTCTTTAATACATTATACATTCTTTATAAAGTTTGTCTACAATGCATTACATAATCTCTATATTTAATGTATTACAGATTCTCTATGATTCATTATAGATTATTTGTAATGAATGACATATTCTTTACAATTCAGTATAGATCATCTGCAATGCCTTACATATTATACGTAATTCATTACCAATTTTGCTGTAATAGATTTGCAGCTCATTACAAGTTCGTTACACTTTTTGGTCCTTCATTATATATTATTTGTAATTAAATACAAATCTATTATATTTGTAATGAAGCCTATTACATTTTCATTACATACATAATGAAATCTATTCCAGTCTCCAATAACACTTCCTAGAATGATATATAGTTTTGTGATTATTTCTTTTGTTGCCTGGAATCTCAATTTAAAAAAAAAAAAAGATTTTAAGTGTCTCCAAATTATCCCTCAATACTCACCTAAAGCCGAGCCATCTGCTATCCTCCCGACTTGCCGCATCAATAGAGAGAGAGTTGAACGAACATACAATTATAATGGTAATATAATGATCATATTTGATTGCATTTGTTAGGATCACTGTGGTGATCATAAGTTTAAACCAAACTTTAGGGAGCAAAATTTAACAAAATCTCTAAGCACGTATCTATTCGTATCTTTTCCTGGAAAAATGAACGTAGATCATGGTCGAATTGCAATTGAAATAAAGAAAATCAAAACACAAGAGAACCACATAAAAAGGAGCATTCGCTGCATTTAATGGTTAAAACTTGAAACACATACAGATACATCAATGCCAAGAATAGATTTCCTTTCGGGATTAAAAATCAAAAGTCAATTCCTTAAAAAAAATTTGAAGCCAAGAAACTTTAAAGGTCCACTTTGAAATGGTTATAACTTTAGGGACTAGATGCAAATAACGTTAGTTTTCAAATTTACAGAAAGGGCCCTGAAACCCATTAAATTTCCAACTAAAGTCCCTAGTTGTCAAAAATCCGATTATGTTGTTGGATTTTTCAACCTTGCCGCCGCCAAGATAAAAATCCGTTGAGGAATGGCGACCCTCACCGGAGAAGCCCCCTTTGGTGCTTCAAAACCTGAGAAGCAACATAAAATGAAGTGAAAGTTCTAGATTCATAGCTCATAGTGAGAATCAAATCCTTAAATCTCCTTAAATTTGCACTGGTGTCGAGCGCTCTTTAGCCACAAATCTAACTACCACTTAGGAACTTCTTCCTCTCGGCGGCATCACCAGCCTTTTTGATCAACATCCTCGTCGGCTAGTCCATATCAATTCGGTTAAGTGACGAACCGCCAATGCTGGATTGTAGCAATTGTTTTGAAACTACCAAATTTTTGAAAATTGAAAGATCAAAGCATTAAATTGCATAATTTCCTCATAATTATATTATAACTTCTTGGGCCTAATGGTTTGTTTGGGTTAGATCTTGTAATTATATTTAATCAAAATTAAATAGGGAACTAAATGGGCCTATTCCTGGACTGGATCAAAGATTCTTGGATTGGACACGCAGAAATTGAAGAATTGGAGTGGGTTGTGCTCCAATTGAAACTTTAATTATATTTGTAATTTTTTTGTTTGTGTCTAGGTTTGGCCATAAAATTGTTCCACATATTTCTTCAATTTATTTATTGCTTTAATTTCTGTCAATTAATTGCCATTCATATAACATGTCATATAGAGTTGTATTAACACCACTCTTGGTACTATATTGTCATGCATATTGATATTTAAAATGTTTTCTTTTCTAAATGTTCGATAATAATTTTTTAAATATCATTACTAATGATTTGACAGTTTTTTGAATTATTAATTAGAGATTGGGTAGAAAACTATTAATTAAAAAAACCCCAAAAGTGAAAAATATTGAATGGGTAAGGGTTCAATAATTTTTGAACGCACGGCCTCCCTTATTAGCCCATTAGTAAGAATACGTGTATGCCCTGTGCTAATTTAATTAGTGTTCCTAAAGGAGGGCTGGACGAGATTTAGTTACTAGATTGGGCCCATATTTGGTAATAGTTTCTAGTACAAATTAATCATATTTACCCTATAGGTAACTTTATTAATTTCGAACTTTAAATCTATCAATATAAGGGTTATACATTTAAATTAAAGACATCACGGGGACTTCCTATAGAATATCCAAACGATGCCAATGACAGTCAAATTTAAAGCGGCGCTAAGATTAATATTGCATGAGATGCTAGATATATTAATTTTTCTGGGAAGTTTTTCCAACCTAGCCATAAGCCACATTATTTTCTTCTACAGAGAAATGTGTTTAAGGCTTTGGGGTTTTAGGTCATCGCATATAGAAGTAGTAATGGGCCTACTTGTGCATTTTTCATGACTTATATATAAATTGTATTGCATGTATAGCTCATTAATTATTTTAGTTAAATTTCAGAAAAACGTCGAACAATCCACTGTCCTTGGTCTTGTCTAAAAATCAACTGGTTTGAGAGAACTATGTTGATTGGAAAAAAAATTTTATGATTTTTCTCACCGCTGAGAAGCTCAAATTTGTGCTGACTGAAAAGTGTCCCGAAAAACCTACTGACGAGTTGATGGTCTAACAAAAGGCTGCCTATGATAAGTGAGCTGAATTCTAATGAGATGGCTTGCAACTGCATTCTTGGTTCTATCTCGAATGTGTTGCAGCAGAGACATCAAAATATGGAAACCAGGGATGCCCGTGAGAGATCATATGCTTGAATTGATTGCTCACTTTAATGTGGCTGAGGTTTTAAAAGCCAAGATTAAGCCGAAGACTCAGGTTGACATTGCTCTAGAAACTCTCCCTAAGATGTTCTATCAGTTAAAGGTTAACTATAATATGAACAAGTTGGATATGTCACTGACCGAGCTTATGAAAGAGCTCCAAGATGCTGTGGAACGTTCGCAAGCCAAAAGTAGTGATATTCATGCTGTTATTTATGCTAGGCCATCATCCTCCAAGCCGAAAGGCAAAGGAGGTAACAAGAGGAAGAGGTCCAATAATAAGGGACAACAGAAGAATCAGGCTAAAAAGGAAAAAAACATATGGAAAGCCTATGGGAAAGTGCTTCCATTTCAAACAGAAGGGACACTAGAACAGAAACTGCCCAGTTTACCTAGCTCGCAAGTAGGGTAATAGCGTGTTTAACTTTGCTGAGTCTTATTTGGTGGTTGATTCTACAAATACGTGGATAGTGGATTCTGGAGCCACTAATCATATTTCCAACTCTTTGTAGGGGTTCCAAGTAACCAGGGAGCTCAATGAAGGGGATCATACTCTGTTAGCACAAGAGCAGTAGTGTCCGCAAAAGCTGTTTATGTTCCAGACATTTACCAAAATTGAATTTCGGTTGCTTTATTATTTCGGCAAGGATATTTTGTTAAATTTTATGAATTTTCAGTAGAAATATCTTTGAATAATATTTTTCTTTGTCGTGGACTTCTGGAAATCGATTTATATGTTCTAAAACCAAACAACATCTCGCTATATCACACCGCATCGAACAACGCGTTAAGTTATTTCCCTCTAATAAAACTTATCTTTAGCACCTTATACTTGATCACATTAACCTAAATAGGATTCCAAGAATACGAAGGATGGTCCTTTAAGTGGGTTAGAGGTAGAATCCTACCCAGATTGTGAATCTTGTCTCGAAGGGAAAATGACAAAGAGATCATTTTCTTCAAAGGGGAATAGGTCCAAAGAAGTTTTAGAATTAGTGCACTCTGAAGTATGTGGACCAATTAATGTCCAAGCTAGAGGTGGGTGGGGTATTTTATTACTTTAACTGATGACTACTCTAGGGACGGTTAATCGCTTACAAGTCTAAAACCCTTGAAAGGTTCAAGGAATTCAAGGTTGGAACGGAGAAGCAATTAGATAAAACCATTAAGACACTCCGATCAGATCGGGTGGAAAGCACCTATCCCGCGACTTTAGAACGTATTTATCAGAGACTGGGATTATATCCCAACTAAGAGCGCTAGGAACTCCCCAACAAAATGGTGTCTCGGAAAAGAGAAACATGACCTTGTTAAACGTGGTCAAATCAATGCGAGGCCTCTCAACTCTCATCATATCTTTTTGGGGATATGCTCTACAGACTGCGATTTACTTGTTGAATATATTTCCATCTAAGTCCTGTTCCTAAGACACCCTCGAGTTATGGAATATGGGTAAGCCCAATTTGGCACATATTCGGATATAGGGATATCCTGCACATATGCTAAAAGGAAAGATGGATAAGATGGAATCAAGATCAAAAGTATGCATTTTTGTAGGATATCCGAGGAGAGCGAGAGGTTATTACTTCTATAGTCCTCAAGATAGGAAAGTGTTTGTAAGTACAAATGCAACCTTCTTAGAGGAGAAGTATATTGGAAAGCGTGGATCTAGGAGTAAGGTTATTTTGAAGGAGATTAAGGAAGACATTTCCAGCTCATCAACTTCAGAGATCCTCACCGAACCTACTCCAGGTGAATCCACATTTCTACCGATTACATACCTATGTATAGTGGGAGGCAAATGGAGGATCTACCTTCTAGCCTCACGAACACCCAATACCTAATTTGGAAGGACATCATGTCCCCATTGATAGGTCACATTACGTACTGGATCAAGAAATGAGAAACTTGATACAAGCGAAACATCAGAAGTATAAGTTCTAATTAGCCAATAAGCTCCACAACTTAAGCGTAGTGGGAGGGTTATTCGACCACCCTCTAGGTACTTACTCTATGGAGAGTCTTTTTAGGCTGTTTCCACTAAGCAAAAGGGCCCCACCACGTACAAAGAAGCTATGGAAGACATAAATGCTAACCATTGGAAGAGTGCTTTGGATTCAGAAATGAAATCCATGTATATTGACTCTGTCTGGGATCTTGTAGATTTACCGAATGGGATGAAGCCCATTGGTTGAAATGGGTATACAAGAGAAAAAGAGTGAAGACAGAAAGGTTGAGACCTTTAAAGCTAGATTGGTTGCTAAGGGTTACCCAACGAGAAGGTACCAATTATGAGGAAACCTTCTCACCAATGGCCATGCTTAAGCCTATTAGGATCCTCTTATCCGTTGCAGCTCATTTTGATTATGAGGTAGGCAAATGGGCGTCAAGATGGCATTCCTTAACAGGACCTCCGACGAAAGCATTTGCATGATGCAACCGAATGGTTTTATCCAAAAGGGTTAAGAGCATAAAGTATGCAAACCGAATAGGTCTATCTATGGATTTAAATAGGTATCAAAATCCTAGAACATCAGGTTTGATCAAGCCACTAAGTGTTTTGGTTTTGATCAAAACCTTGATGAACCTTGTGTCTATAAAAGGATTAAAGATAATAAGGTAACATTTCTCGTGTTGTATGTAGATGATATTGTATTCATTAGGAATGATGTAAGAACATTAACATAAGCTAAACAGTGGCTGGCACAATAGCTTGATATGAAGGACTGGGGAGAAGCTAATTATGTTCTAGGAATCTAGATCCTTCGGGATAGGGAGAACAAAAGAATAGCATTATGTAATACCTCGTTCAATTCCATACAAGTTTTGAGATGCTATAAATGTGTTTTGATATGATTATTATGTGTTCGATATGCTATGATGTGATTTTAGGTATGTTCAGCGTGTTTGTATGTAATACGGCCTGGAAACCTATGTTAAAAGGAAAACAATTTCAGTAGATCAATATTTATGGCCATAAGGTATATTGATACTACCGTAAATCGTAAGTTACGGAAGTAATCATTTTTGGTACGACCGTAATACTCATGAGAAGGGTTTCAAAAATTTCAGAAACTTTTATACGGCCGTACATTTTTATATACAGGCATACATTACTTATTACGGCCGTAAATTATCATAATACGGCCATAAATTGTAAAATGGGAAGATGTATAAAATTTTCAGAGAGTTTAGAGTGGCCGTACATTTTGTAAAAGACGGCTGTAACATACTTATTACGGCTGTAAGTTATATTATACAGCCGTAACGGTCTAAAAATGAAAGAGGTGCAAAATTTTCAGAAACTTTTGTACGGCAGTACATTTGATAGATACAGCCGTAATATAGAATTTACGGCCATAATTGTTAAGTTTACGGCCGTAATTATGAGCCGACAGAAAAAATTTCTGGACACGTCTAGTTGTTATGGAAGGTTTAAAATGTCAAATTTCGTTCCAAGCTCTTCAAAAGACACACAAGAACAATTCTAAACACTTCAAGGAATTTCCAAACTTGGTTTGATAATTTCCCCACCTATATCTATTATTTCTTCTTCATTTTGATACTAAAGAAGCCAAGGAAAGGAAGACGAAGGGAAGAAGAAGCTATCTAAACCTTCTCAGTCACAAGCCGAGCTTTGATTGATGTAGAGGTCGGATTGGTGATTCTACAGGTAGATGATGATCAAGTGAGCTTGAATGTCCTAAAATCAGCATCACCACCCCAAAATCCCCAAGTTTGTTTCAAAATGGGAGAATCACCACACGAGGTGCAGCTAAGCTACAAAAAGAAGACAAAATGGATAGAGGGATATGAATGGACTCCTAAAGAGGATAAAGGCCTCATTGAATTGAAGGGAAATATGGAAATTTGCAAAGACGGAAATTGCAAGGAGTGCAAGAGTCGAAGACAACCACCTTGAGCTATCATGGAGAAAAGTCGAGCTTTAAACTATAAACGAAACGCTTGGTGGAAGGCAACCCATCCTTATATCCTTTTTTCTTTCGTGTTTTTTTTTAAATATTTTGGTATTCATTTGTGTGTTTTTCCTTCCTAAACTTTAGAATCAACCTAGCAAATCATTTATAGCTAGCATAGTGGAACATGCCAGATCAATCAGCCATCACCCACCTCATGAGATTAGTAGGGTAGTATATGCCTCCTTTATCTTTTGCTACATTTATTATATTTTTTTATGAGCTTGATTGTGTATGTTGGGGGCAGTTTACTTGTTATTTTGAGGGGTGGGGTACTTTTTCTATGCTGTCCAATATCTCTTTTGTTTGATTAGTAGATTCTTCTTTTTCAAAAAAATAAATTCATGTTGGGTTTTAATGTTTAGGCCAAGTTGTGCATCGCAATGAGGACAATGTGCTAATCTGTGTTAGTAGTTGGACATGGAACATCACGATCAAATTTTTCCACCACTTATCTTTGCATGACTTGTTTTATTGAGCACATGGTAATCGTTTAATTCTCGTTCTTGTCAATTTATCACCTGGACCCATGGGATGACTTGTAATTAACCTTTCTATGCTTAGAATCAGGTAGTCCTCCCCAACCGCACGTTATAATCCAAACTGGCCAAAAGGCCTAGTTTGGGAGGTGGAAGGATTAGTGACTCTATGTTGGGGGAATTGTTGTTTGATGTTTTTTTACTTGAGTTGAAGGAACTTTAGCTAGAGACTCTATACCGGCACTGACCAATGCTAGCATTCTCTTGGTTCAAAAAAAAACAAAAACAAAAAACAAAAAAGGGAAAAAAACATTCATTGCATTTTATCTGTCTGATTTTCTTGCCTCATTGACCTGAGTGAATAAGTCTGTGGGGTTTTTCAAACCTGGTGTCTTGAGTGCCGAGCTCAGGAGTTATCGACCTAAAGCTCACTACATGGGTCCTTGAGAAAGCATTATTGTTGGGGCACTGCATTGCATATAGTTAGGAAAAAAGATTAAAAAAAAATAAAAATGAATGAAAAAAAAAGAGGAGAAAAATCCGGGAATTGTTGAGATTGATAGGGGTTTGAAGTGTTGGAAAAAAAAACTTGAAAGCGAGAGATCTGGAGACTTAGGGAATGGATTACTGCAATTATTTTAACATCTAGTCACTTCTCTTCACAACTTGTATGTGGAAAAATGCATGATATATCTTTGAAACCTACAAGTTAGAAATACCTCGGGAATCGAGAGAAGAACATTAGAAGTGATTCATGAGTGAGGTGAGAATCTTTTACCACTTGGGAGTTTGGCATGGTTTTAAATTGAGCAATCTTCGGTGATAACTGGCCAAACACTCGAATTATGTGATAACTAGGACACACACATTGACAGTCAAGCACTTTGATAAGTGAACTTTTGGTGAATGTTCTATTGTCCATCGTGAAGTTTTTCACTATCATTTTGTTTGCCTGAGGCATATGATGCACAAGTTGACCATTGAGTTATGGTTGTGTTTAGTTCGTCTTCGTCATCCAGTTTAGTTTAGTTTAGTTGCTCGGGGATGCACAAGAGTTTAAGTTTGGGGGTGTTTGATAAATGTTAAATTTACACTTATTTTATAATTTTAAACTCGTGTAATGAGTTCATTTTACTTAAATATGCTATATTTCCTTTTTTAGGTAAAAACCAACACGAATGACATTTAAATCAATAATGAATGAAAAGATATTTAATTGGCGCAAATTTGAAGAAGCTTGGGGCAAGAATGCAAAAGTATTGAACGTTGAGGACGGATTTTGACTAGGATGAAGTTGGATTTTGGATTTTTCTATTTCATACAAAGTTGTATATCTATTTGTCTAGTTTCCAACCCAACTTGAATCACCTCAATTGGAAGTCGAAATAAAAAGTTATCGCCAAAATACTAAAGACTGCGCGTGTAAAAAAATTTATACAGAGAAGAGTTACACCCCTAACTCCCATAGTTATGGCCGTAACCCCCAATTTCGGCCAGAATGGAGTTACCTGCAGGCAAGTTATGGCTGTAACTCCAATAGTTACGGTCGTAACCCCTCGAACCCTATTTTTCTAGTTTTTTTAGGTCTTTAATTATGGTATATTTTGGGCTACTTCTCCCACACAAAATTGGAGTGTTTTGGTAAAATATTTACAACTATATAAGAGGTTTATGAATACAAGAAATGGAATGAAGATTATACACAAAACACAAGAAAAAACTAAAGATCTGCCGGGCAAAATGAAGATTGAAGTCAAAACCACTATCATCCAAGATCCAGTTATGACTTCTTTTTCTATTTTTTTTTACTTTTATTTGTAATATGCTAGGCTAAACGCCTATTAGTGCTAGGGTTTGATAAATCTTTGTTAATTAATTCATGTTTTGGATTATTAGTTGATTTGACTTGATTATCTTCAACCGAATATTTGTTCTATGAATTTCCAATTGAATGCTTTATATTTTACAACTTATGCGCAAAGTTGAGATTTGTGACTTATTTATTGATTCAAGAGAACTTGAATGAGTTAGACCATGAAATTGGAAATCACAAAGTTCGATAGGGAATGAGAGTACCGCTATGTTTTATGCAATATTTATATGAATTTCTAGAGTCTCATGCGTTTGTGTACAAATCATTAAGCAAGAGATAGTTAATGTTGCATGCGAATAGATGAGTTTGCTTGAGAGAGACTTTCATTATACTAGGAAATTCCATTGTCTAAATCAACTATTTGTGTCAACTAATGAGCCTAACTTGAATTAATCGCAAAGAGGATTCAAAACCCTAGTACTAGCTTCCTCTACTTGCTTCACATTCATTATTTATCTTCAATTCAATTTTCCATCTTGTTTTGCAATTTAGTTTAGAATTAGTTTTAGAATTCTTAAAACCAACTTCAAATCTTTGTTTCGGTTGAGGTTGGGGAATTAAACGAGTAAACAAAAGTCCTCGTGGGTTCGACACTCTACTCATCATTATATTACTTGTCACGGCCCGTTCACTCGCGGGATAAATGCGCAGCAATCAACATACTGATGAACTTAGGAAATTTTCAGAATGCATTTTAAGGAATAAAGATTGAAAGATTGGTGGGTCAAATGATGGTAGGGCGAAAGTTGAGATACCCAAGGATCTTCTGGTGCATGGTTTTTTTGATCCGTTGAAAGCTACAATAGATAGCACCTATCCTAATTTTCTTTCTGAACGGAGCTCTCCCTCTTACTTGAATAGAAGGGCCATACTTGCTCCTACATTGGAAGATGTTGGAATGGTGAACGATTATATGGTTAACATGAATATTTCGAAATTAAGGACATATTATAGTTTTGATTCCACGTGCATGACCGATGGTTCGGAGGGTGATTTGCTAAGTGAGCCTCACACTCCTGAGTTCCTGAATTGGATTTCATGTTCTGGAGTGTCCAGTCATGTTTTAAATTTGAAGGTTTGTGTCCCAATCATGTTGATGTGTAATATCGATCACGTGGCTAGTTTGTGCAATGGGACATGTCTTATAGTCACACGCCTTGGAAATCATGTTAGAGAGGCAAAGCTTCTATCTGGATAAATGCTGGAAAAGATTTTCTAATTCCCAGATTGAGTCTAACCCCATCTGATATACGACTTCCGTTCACTTTTGAGAGAAGACAATTCCCCCCGATGGTTTGCTATGCGATGAGCATTAACAAGAGTCGAGAACAAACACTCAACAGTGTTGGGATATATCCGAGGAGGCCAGTTTTCACCTATGGTTAGCTATATGTCGCGATCTCAAGGATGACCAATAGGAAGGGGCTGAAGTTCGTCATTTGTGATGATAGTGGATGTCAGACTAACACAACTATGAATGTCGTGTACAAAGAAGTTTTCGGCAATCTATAGCATTGTGCGTATGAATCATATGAGGCGCGTTGTTTGGACTTAACACAATTTTTATTCATCACTTATGTTATATCTATTCGTAAGAGGGGTGAGATATTGTATATATAAATATAGTACTGACTGAGTTTCGCTGAATTGCATATTCACAAGTTCATTCAATGAGAATATATTGATTTGCATTCTACCTCCTATGTTGATATTTGTGTGACAGAATATCAAAGGCATGCGATATTTATCGGATTTTCCCATGCTTGTGCTATTGTAGATGTATTCGTTCCCGTTGGAGTACTATGGATTGCTGTTAGTGCTTCAAGATATCTCATCCTTTTGCTAAGCTAGTATGGATTGATATACGATTGGTTAGTTTTGGAGTACTATCATTGGTTTTCTTTTTAATTTTCAATATTGATGGGATCTGTGTTTGCCTGTTCCGTTATTGGAGGACGAGAACAAGTTATGATTGCTCATTGAAGATTAATGTATTTGCAAATGTTATAGTATGCTTGGTATTTTTCTCCAATGTTATTATTTTTCTCCAAAGCATACTTGAATGTTATTATTGTTCGATACTAATGTAAAGTTGTGTTGTATACATAGAATTTTTTAGTCATGAATGTTCATGTTAATTGTTACAGAGTGTACTGATATTTATAGGTCAGAAGTGATTGAAGTACAGATGAAACTCTATCGAATTTTTTTTAAAAAAGGGAACATGTTTTAGTTAAAATGCTGGGATGTTCGTGATTGTACTCAAACATTATTTAGCATATAGATGTATGATAATTATATATCAATGCACTTATCTTCTGTGCAACGCACCTGTGTTACTGCTAGTTTGATCTAAAAATAATTAAAATTCTACGTAAAAGAACATGAAAATAACAAACACTTGAAGGGAATGTTTTGTGCATAGATAAAACTCGAAATATTTAACCAAGGTACATAAAATACTATACATACGCCTGCATGCAAAACTAACATCCCATGTATGCATAATTATTCAAGTTAAAATTAATTTGCAGATCAACTTTTGATTAGTTTGTACAAACTAGATAAATTGTCTTGTAGTACAAAATTTTACTACTCAAATATTAATTAGTTTTGGAAATTAAAAAATGTAGAGAAAATATAAAGGAATAATTATCATCATTACATTTTAAACAAGACAAGTTACGCTATTTTTACACTCCATTAAGTAAGAATCCGACAAGTGTCAACAAGCTAGGCAAACCCCCAAAAATTCCATGGAGTCATCCATACTCCTCTGAGTGGCACAATTGCAACAAATATCTCCCAAAACCACTCAAGTCTTGTCATTAAAACCATCAACACTTAAATCATTTTGCATAAGTAGCCCTTACCACTTTTCTTACTTTATTTTTACATAAGTTGAGCTCTCAAAATCCTCTCTACCCTACAGTTCCAACAAGGTCAAGGCGATTCTTCGAGTTCTCTTCATAACCTCAAGCTATTTTCCGTCCTTTCAACTCAAGAATCAAGGTAGGTAACTTAAGTTTGTGTGGTGTGGGCGTAATTTTAGAGTTCCATGCCTTTTTTGGTAAGTGAACTTCAAGCTTTTCCTATTCTCTTTGACTATGGATTTTTAGCATCTTGTTATGAGGCATAAAATGTGATTACAATGTGAAACAAGTACTAAAAATTTCCATGTTGGGTAAACTGGAGAACCCGTGACCTTTGATCTTTTTAGAGGAAGAATTTTTGTTGATTCTTGGTTAATCCTTTGCTATTATGTCTTAATCTCTACATGATCAACCATTTTGATACAGGAAAATTGTGAGAAATCAAATTTTTGGAAAGTAGACGATGAACCCGTCCTCCAATGGATGTTTGCCTGAATGATCATTTGAATGTATTTGTTCAATCTTCAGCTATAAAGAGGTTTACAAGTGAGAAAACAACTAAGTAATGTGATAAGTTTCAAAGAAAAATGTGAGCTCCCATTTTGGCATCAAACCCATGGCTTTGGCTAGAAAGCATGCTTTGAAATTCTGCAAACTTTGTTAAGATGACTTAGTGGGATGATTTCTCTAATGTACAAGGTCCATTGGTAGGATTTGATTGATGTTGAAATCACCGAACAAAGCTAGTAAACTTTAAGATTGGAGAAATTGGAAATGTTATGTAATTGGCAATATGTGAGTTAATCACGCTTCCAGTGTATATAGGATTGTTCACATAACTTGAATTGAACCAACAGTAGCCAATTACATTGTAATGTAACATAAAGGACTGTGATAGACTGAAGAAGATTGTAATAGACTTTAATTGAGCTTGTAATCTATGGTGTTGGAAGAAGGAAGGGAATTGAGCTCGATTACTTGATTGAAATATCGATATTGTTTTGATGTTGACTTATATCACTTATTATTGAGTTTCCATTATCCAAGAGCACATGATTTGATTGTTAATAAATGTGTTTTTGCACACTTATTTGATACTTCTCATATCTTAAAAGTTCAGCAAATGGGTGAATTTCTACTCACGATTGCCCAAATTTCATCTTTGTAGGCTAACAACCTTGATTTGGAAGGAAATGTTGCAAAATGAGAGAAAAACGAAATCATTGAAATTCCTTAAGTTGGGGATCAAAATGAAACATTGTAAACAATGGAGGACCTTGGGAATTTTGGGTGTTTTTGAAGAGAAATTCATTAGTTGAGGACCAAAATCTAATAAATAGAAAGTTCAGGACTTCAGTTGCAATATCCATGGATGCAGCCACTTTGGTCGTTCAGAGAGAACCATGCGACTGCATGATTTATAAACGTAGCCATGCAAAATTGAACCATGTGGCTACATGATCCATTTCCATGCGGCCGTAGGATTCATTTCTATGCGGCCGCAGAGTTAAAAAAAAAACCAAAAACACTGATGCCTGTGATTTCCTTGGTTTTTTGAGGGTTTTGAAGTCTAATTTGGGGATCTCATGCATACTTAATCCGTCTACTATATATACCCATTGGTTAGTCAAATTCGGGGTTTCTTCTTATCTTCATTTTCACTTGGTTGGGGGCTCTCAAGACCACTTCAATACTTCAACTAAAGGGAGTTCAATTTCACTAGAGTTTTGTAATATTCTTCTTTCAATTTCACTGGAGTTTTGTAATATTCTTCTTACTTTACTTTGTAATGATTTTCTCAAACCTAACTGTTATTTCTTTTACATTATGGGCTAAATATTTTTATGTTGGAATTCTTGATTTAACTTAACTTAGCTTAATTAATTTTAATGTTTGCTTACTAATTCTGTGTTACTTGTCTCTTCTGTGTTTGTAAATGAGAAATATTGCCTTCATTTGTTTAGCGACCAAATGATTGCTTGAGAATTGTGTGATGATTGAGAAATATTGTGCAATTTGGAGACTATTTACACGCGCGAGGTTTCATAATTTAGGATATAGAAATATTCCTATTCCTAGGTTGTCCTTCGAGTATTTTCACGAAAGTTAATGTGATGAATTGGTTTTAGTCAACGTAGAGATATTGTAGATTAACCAATTAATTAGAACTAATTTAACACTCGAGAAAGGTACTTAGTAAAAAGTGGAAAATTGGACCTAACTTTGATACTGGTAACGTAAAAAAGGGAAAATCGGACATAACTTTGATACTGGTAACTCATGCCAGTGCAAATTGCGAAATTGACTAAGTAGAGTGAATTGAAATCATGAATCCCAACACTCCTTCCTCTAATTACTTTTCAATGAAAACTCTGCTCTTTTAAACTTGTGCTAATCCTGTTTTATTTTAGCAAAATATTAATTGCAACCCACCACTCTTATTTTTGCTATTCGGCTTTTCAATTGGTAATTTAGATACTATTAGATCAATTCTCGTGGGTACCACAATTTTCTCACCCTTTTACTACTTAAACTCGACATTATATACTTGCAATATTCAAAGTAGCAATCAATCATAATGTGATATTTGGATTTTTTTGAAATGCAGGGAGATGCTCTTTATGATATTTACAAGTTTGAATGTGAGAATTACATTCATCATTCTCATACAAGCATTTAGAATATGATAGGGTATGAGCATTCAAGCATTTCCAGGCCGTTTTTGAGAAAAGGACTTTTAAAGAATGCTTAGTTGGTTGCTTACTTTAGATCAGAATATTTTACATGTTAGGAATTTTAATTGTAATTGACATTTTTGTTTAGAAAAATCAAACTTTTGAGTTGAAATTTCCTTTAACTTGTATAGTTAATAGTTGGGTAGATTACAACGTCCCTTTAGTCAATTTGGAAGCATATATGGAGAAATATGCCTGATAAACGCTTAAGCGGACTGAATATAGCCAACGGCACTGAACGAATGCTTAAGCAGGGGCTCATCAAAGCCAGGCCCACTCGACCGGCCCTCGGTAACTTGAGCCACGGCACTCAAGCCCATCTAAAGCGGCCCATTAGAGGACCCAGGCCCAATTCGCGATTTTGACCTATTCTCAACATCTTTTCGACCTATGTTAGTGCAATTTTGCAGTTAGTTTTAGTGCAGTGTCGCAGTCAGTTTCATAATCTAGGATTTTGAGAGCCTACGCATTAGAGAAAACATCCCAAAACTCTCATTTTACATCTGAGATTGCTTCTACACTTTTGGTTGATTAGTAGAAGAGCAAACTTTCATCATAAACACCAAACCCTATGATATGAATCAAGGAAGTTCCCCATCACTTGACTCACTCCGAATGCCAGTTAGGCTATTCACACGAGCTATACAGAATAAATTAAAGATAGCAATGACAAGTT
This sequence comes from Jasminum sambac, assembly GCA_018223645.1. Taxonomy (NCBI): domain Eukaryota; kingdom Viridiplantae; phylum Streptophyta; class Magnoliopsida; order Lamiales; family Oleaceae; genus Jasminum; species Jasminum sambac. The sequence goes on from CP073640.1 coordinate 30,895,306, forward strand.
TGGTTGAAGAAATATAGCGAGACTCCCCTAACGTTTCATCTCAAGGCTTGGGACAAGGATTGAAAGCTGAAGACATAAAAGAGATCAACTTCTTAAGCATCGGCATCCATTCTACACAATAAACGATGACGGGGGGTGAAAACAATGCAAGAGGATAGCTCAGGGACTAAAATGACAATTTTGGTGCAAAAAGTCAAGGTATACGATTGCCCATGGGACCATATGCATATATTTGAAAATGGAGGCACAAAGCGGGCTGCTTCCCACGGAGTGGAAACTATGGCCGTAAATTTTCAAGCTTGCGGTCACGTGCCCTTATGTTATAAACTTTTGGTAAAGGCAGGTAGTCGGGTGTGCAACCGCATTGTTTAAATTTGGACCCGAGATAACTTAGATATTTTGTTCTTTCCCTAACTTAACCAACAAGTTTCTTTCTTTTTTGGTGATGTATAAGTATCAAAATAGGTTCATTTTGTAACCTTAACCTTGTTGAATATATTTGAGAGCTTTTAGCTTGTTGAGTAGAGACTACCTCCTCACCCAAATTCTTAAAGCTTAGAGAGTCCTTTTTTATTTCTTTGTCCTTGGAAAAATTTGAACATATCAAGAGCTTGATCATCTCTTGTAACATTCACCACTATTGGTTGTCTACTTTGCATCATTGAGATAATTGGTTTAATATACCCATTGTTGCCACATCGTGAGTCCAAGGTTGACAGTTTACAAATTGACATCACCAGAATTTTAGCTTTTCTGGATCAGTTCTGATCTCATATGGGTTGTGTTAGCGCAGTTCTAACACGGTTTGCATCACCCTAAAACCTTTACAAAATACCTTCAAAGTTCTGAAGATTGCCGATGATATCATCATTTTCACCAACGGTCAGAAGCGGAGCATTCAGTAGTTGTTAGCTTGCATTGAGCACTATGAGGGTGCTTCTGGGCAGTTGGTGAATCGGGGCAAGAGTTCTTTGATTGCGCCCCGCGGGGCTTCTGCTGCGCAGCTTCATAGATGGCAGGCTTTTATGGGTTTTGTGCACAGCCAGCTCCCCGTCACTTATCTCGGCGTCCCCTTGTATAAGGGCGCACGTCGGATCTTCCTGTTCGATGATTTGGTGCAGAAGATCCGTGGGCGGATTTCTGGATGGGCCAGTCGTTTATTATCTCCTGGGGCCCGTATTACGCTCATCCGGTCCGTTCTTTACTCTATGCCGCTTCATTTGTTTCAGATTTCGCAACCTCCTAAGGCTGTGCTGAAGCGGCTTTCCAGTTTATTTGCCCGTTTCTTGTGGGACTCTCGGGAGGGTGCCCACCGTTTGCATTGGAGGCGCTGGGGGGAGTTGTGTCGTCCTCCGGAGGAGGGTGGACTTGGTTTCAGGAGGTTGGATGATCTGGTCGACTCTTTTTCCCTGAAGCTTTGGTGGCATTTTCGTTCTCAGGAGTCTTTGTGGGCCCAATATTTGGGGGATAGATATTGTCGGGGACAGTCACCTATGCAGGTTCAGCCTGCCTATCTTGATTTTGGGGTTGGCGCCGGTTGTTGGCGATCAGAGCGACTGATGAGCCCAGCATTTTCTGGCAGCTTGGCTCGGGCCGGGTGTTCTTTTGGCATGATTGTTGGATGGGTGATCGTCCTCTAGTTGATGTGTTCCTGCCCAATCACTCTTCCGCCGAAGTACGTGACTTCCTTGACAACCGGGCCGGGATATTGAGCATTTATTGCGTTGTTCCTCCCGCCTGGCCGCTCGTGATTTCTTCCATCCCTTTGGACATCGGGTCCCCCGATAGGATGTTGTGGCGTGATACCTCTGATGGCCGGTTCACTGCTCGGTCGGCTTGGGAGTTGGTCCCGCAGCATGTTGATATCCGGCCGGTATTTCGGGATCTATGGTGCCCAGCTATTCCGTGATCGCCTCTTTCTTTCATTGGAGATTATTGCGGCCTCGTGTCGGTCGACTGCGGATTAGGCGGCGTATTCATGTGCGAGATGCCTTCACGATGCCGATGTTGCTCGGATGAGGAGACGCTCAAAGATGTCTTTATTAGCGGTGGGCTGCGTCTCGTGTTTGGCAAAGACTTCGCCCTTCTTTCGATCTCCTCTCCACTTCGACAGATTTGGCACCGGGTTGTTGGCGACATTCGGTCGATTTGTGGCGGGTCACATTCGCATCATTGTGCCCATTTTCGTCTTCACGCACTGTGGGCGGCCCGCAATGATCACGAAGTATCGTAGCATTCCTGTTGATTCTCGGCAGATCATTTGGCGTATTTATCGGGCTATCTCCCTCATGCACATCGCTGGGCTCTTCTGTCCTTCTCATTGGCGCGGTGACCATTGGCATGGTGACCATGACTTGGCCACCCTGTTTGGCGTCACTATTGTCTCTCCACCTCCCCCCTTCCAGTTTTGGTGCTCTGGCGTAGACCATCTGTGGGATCTTGTAAGATCAACACGGATGGTTATGTGGTTGATGGTAGAGTGGCGGGGTGGCGTTGTCGAGGACTCTCTTGGGCACTGTGTTCGGGCATTCTCATCATTCTACGGCGACTGCGCGGTTTTGGAAGCCGAGCTCCGTGCCATTTTAGAGGGACTGCTGGTTGCTCCTTCTTTAGGTCTTGGTGCAGTTTGGGTGGAGGCAGACTCGTCCGCTGCCGTTCACTACATTGTTCGGGGCGGCGGTCCGTGGTACTTACAGGTTATTATCCGCCGCATTCGTCAGCTCCTTCGTCCAGACCGGGACATGGTCTCCCACATCTTTCGTGAGGGTAACCAGGTTGCTGACGCACTCGCTTCAGAGGGCTTAGTACAGCAGCAGTACGCAGAGTACGACTCGCATCAGTTGCCTGTTCTGGCTAGAGCTCTTCTACAGATGGATCGTCACGGCTTCCCCTCGGTTCGTGGTCTTTAGCAAGGGTACAGTTCCCGTCTTTCCGTTTAGCTTCAGTTCTGTTTTCCTTTCCCATTTTTTTCATTTATTGTACAGGGAGGTAATACCTCCTCATTTATTATTCTGTTATTCATTTCTTCATTCATTCTTGTTAGGGAGATAGTATCTCCTCATTTACTGCTTTTCGCACATTCTTTTCGTTGTTTGGAGGTCAGGTTTATGCCCCCCTTCTATTGTTATTATTTTATTTATTAATAAAAAGGTAGGGAGATTCCAAACCCCCACTAGCTAGGCGCGGCGGACGCGTAAAACCGACGTACGGGTCTAGTTAGTGCTTTGCTAAAAAAAAAAAGTTCTGAAGATTGGAGGGGTGTTGGAGTTTCGACGTAGTTGAAGATCCACGTGTAAGGAAAAAGGCGTCGGAGTTCTAGAGCGTACTATAAGCACAACCCGACAATGTTCATTGGGGTTTGCTTCAGGCTAGGTTAGCATTGATCGTTTGTAAATTAATATTTTGCTAGTGGATTTTCGTGGCCAGTTCGCACGGAGTATTTTTACCATTTAAAGAGTTCTTCGACGTATTGTTTAATTAGACAATTCAATTTAGATAATTGATTGGGTCATCCACTGCATTCGACTTTTCATTGCGTGCGTTGAGAAAGGATTTTGCATTCTTGGTGTATTGCAATTGTTATTGTGGCGATGGTGTACCGAGTGCACGATGATTTATATTGTATTGATTGTTGCTTGAGGATTTATGCAAACTTCTGCCTATCTTGGGGATAGGCCACTTGTGACTGCCCGAGGGGCTATTGTTTAGCGTCTTATAAGCAATGCAACAAAAGCATTTGGGTCCTATTGAAAGAAAGAAAGAAAAGAACTTTTTGATATATTTGCAAAAATCTATTAGTCATCACATCATATCATTGCATTGCATTTGGATATGCATTTTAAGTTACATAGTGAGTTCTTTGGACTCATTTTGTGTGTTTTGTGATTTTTGAATGCAGATAATTTATCAGACCATCACGAAGTGAGGAGTTCAAATTGGAATCAAATTGAAGATAAGTTAAATTGTGTGTGATGGAAATCAGTGTGTGGGGTATTTTCAAGGATATACCCAGATTTAAGACTTACATTTACACATTACTTGTCTTTGAAGTATATGACTATAACTGTGAAGTACGTTTATTTTATGAGTTTCGTGAAACCAACCCATGGGCTAGGCTTCTTCTTGATCACCACCTCTTAGTCACACTTCCTGCTATATATGTGTATGTGTGCTTGTATGTTAAACCGATCAATTATGGTTCACCCACCTTGCACGATGTTTTGCTTTCCAAGATGCCATAGTTAGTATAAGATGTGATCATTTTTGAAGAAGCTCCTTTACATCGTGATGTTTTTCAATGCCTAGCGGAGCTTAAAGATAAAGATGGGGAAGTATGGAGGGCTTGGTGATGGGATATTGCTTTTGATTTCTTCATTAACGTTGCAATTTATGAACTTCGATGTGATGTCAAACTAAATAGATTCAATTTAATTCGATGATCTTCATAGAGATATCAACCTCTTTAAATAGAGTTACAACATACACAACTCAAAACCCTAATGTACAATGGGCCTAATTAATGGGCCTAAATAATAACTAATAGTATATGGGCTCTAATTACAACTAAGCCTCTAATTACAACTAATATACAAGTATTCAAATATCGTAAACATCCCCCTCAAATTGATGTGGGAGGGTCCGAAAGCATCAATTTGCCCACTATGAACTGATGACGCTCACGAGATAATGCTTTGGTGAATATATCAGCTGTTTGTAACTCCGTGATGATGTGAGGAAGATTGATCACATGGTGATCAAATGCTTCACGGATAGAATGAAAATCAACCTCAATATGTTTAGTGCGCTCATGGAAAACAGGATTCTCTGCAATTTGAATAGCACTAGTGTTGTCGGCATGTAGTGGAGTGGGAGAAGATTGAGGAATACCAAGCTCGCCTAACAAACCACGAAGCAACACAATCTCGGAACAAGCTAAGGACATGGTACGGTACTCGGATTCAGTAGAGGATTTAGAAACCCGATCTTGTTTCTTACTTTTCCAAGAGATGAGAGCATCCCCCAGAAATATACACCATCCTGTAATAGACCGACGCGTATCTGAATAGCCAGCCCAATCGGCATCACTATAACCCACCAATCGTAGTGGATGCATCTTAGGGAAAAATACCCACGGCCAGAAGTACCCTTAAGATAACGAAGAATACGGCGAACAACTGCCAAATGAGAATGCCGAGGCGCCTTCATAAATTGACTGACTTGTTGAACAACGAAAGAAATATCAGGCCGCGTGATAGTCAAATAATTCAAACTCCCCACAAGTTGTCGATATAACAATGGATCTGGTAACAATTCACCATCTTCTTTACAAAGTTTCAAATTAACTTCCATTGGTGTAAGAACAGAATTCCCAGACTCGAGACTAGCTAAAGTGAGAATATCTTGGGTGTATTTGTGTTGATGTAGGAGAATACCAGTGGAAGAAGAATGGACTTCAAGACCGAGAAAGTACTGAAGGGAGCCAAGATCTTTCATGTGGAAAGAGGACTGAAGATGTTGCTGGAGTTTGCTAATTGTTTGAACATCAGATCCGGTAATGACAACGTCATCCACATAAACTAAGAGCAGCACTATCCATGTAGGAGTCTTCTTGAGAAAAAGAGAGGAATCATATTGCCTCTGAGTAAAGTGAAAACCGAGAAGTGTAGCACGAAATTTCTCAAACCAAGCACGGGGTGCCTGTTTTAATCCGTATAGAGAGCGTTTTAAGCGACAAACTTCACTCGATTGTGTAAGAAATAGCCCAGGGAGTGGGACCATATAAAAATCTTCCTTTAGATCCCCATGTAAGAAGGCATTCTTTACATCCATCTGATGCAATGACCAACCTTCGGAAGCAGAAATGGCCAAAATAGTCCGAACTGTAGTCATCTTAGCAATCGGAGCAAAAGTCTCTTCATCATCAAGTCCATATTCTTGGCAATTGCCAAGTGCCACCAACCGAGCTTTATATCTATCAATAGTTCCATCAGAACGGAGTTTGCCTGTATACACCCACTTACAACCGATGAGTTTGACGCATTCAGGGCGACGGACTATATCCCAGGTATGATTCTCATGAAGAGCCTGAAGTTCGTCTTTCATAGCTTGCTGCCAACAGGCTTGACCAGCTGCCTGTGAATAAGACTTAGGAATAACAGTAGTATCCGTAGTAGCCTGATTAGCAGTATGAGAGAATCCATACCGATCTGGTGGTCGGGATATACGAGTCGTCCTCCGTGGTACAGGTGAACGAGAATCAGACATTGGTTCAGGATCTGGAAGGGGCGTTGGTACCCGAGGAGGACGTCTTTGATACACTATTCCTTTCCAACGATCAGTTGTAGAAGTATCAGGATCAAACGTAGGAAGGGAAGTAATCTCATATGGTGGGGGGAATAGAGGACTGGAAGAAATACTGAGTTTCAAAGAAAATAACATTACGAGAGATGCAAAGTTTATTACCAGCTGAATCATAACATATATAACCCTTATGGGAAGTACTGTACCCGAGAAAAGCACACTGTGCCGCTTCAAGATGAGTTTGTTTCGTTCTGTAGGAGGTAAGTGAACAAAACAGACACAACCAAAAATACAAAGAGAATTATAGTCAGGAATGACACCGAACAAACGATAATATGGAGAGTCAAAGTGAAGAACTTGAGAAGGCAACCGATTAATCAGATAGACCGATGTAGACAACGCTTCGACCTAGAGACGAGAAGGAACAAATGATTCGATCATGAGAGTACGAACTACATCTAAGAGGTGTCGATTCTTACGCTCTGCTATTCCATTTTGTTGTGGAGAATATGGACAAGGTCGTTGAGACAAAATGCCCATAGACGTGAGAAAATTGTGAAACTCGATAGACATGTATTCCCCACCGGAATCAGATCGTAAGATCTTAATTTGAGTAGAAAATTAAGTTTGAACCAGTGCAAGAAATTCTCGAAATTTGGAGAACACTTCAGATTTAGATCGTAGAAAATATATCCAAGTGAAACGACTATAATCATCAATAAAAGTAACAAAATACTTATATTGAGCATGTGAAATAACAGGACTAATACCTCAAACATCGGTATGCATAATCTCAAAACATACAGAAGCACGACTCCCATGAGAAGGAAATAGTAAACATTTACTTTTACCCAACTCACAAGTAGTGCAATCAGAACATATATCAGATAAGGAAATTTTATTGCCCAATTGACAAGTTTTGACAAGATGAGATAAAACAACTTGATTGGGATGGCCTAATTTCTTATGCCAAACATCACTATTGCTAATAACAGCAGAACAACTTATTGAATTAAAACCAGAATTATCTGAATTGGAATTGGAATTAGAAATGGAAAATTGAAGAGGAAACAAACGTCCAACTTTAGGCCCCTTCATGATCACCTTCCCCGATGTTTGATCCTGCACACAACAACCATTACGATCAAAGTGAATTTTGCAATTATTATCCACCAATTGTCCAACAGAAATTAAATTTGAAGATAATCGTGGCGAAACGAGGACATTATCAAAGGTGTTCCCAAAAGACCCGATAGCAGTAATAGGAATAGTATTACCATTTGCTATCTGAATATGTTGATTACCCGTATACTTACGAATATCACGTAAAATAGCAGAATTTCCTGTCATATGATTTGAAGCTGTTGAATCAACCAACCAAAGGAAAGTACGAGAATGATTCGTACCTTGGATACTAAACGCAGATAAGGCAGAGACAATCATCTGTTGGACCATTTCTTGAGTCAAAGGAGATGGACAGCTGGGTGGAACAGGCTGTTGCGGTGCATGCGCAAGAGTAACATCTGCAAGATTAGACTGAATGACAAAATTAGAACTTTTCCCTTGTCTATTTTGAGGCCGGATTCGACAATCTTTGATGAGATGCCCCTCTTTCTTACAGTAATTACAGAATTTCTTAGTGTAGTGTCTTGCAATGTGCCCAAACTCCTTACAGCGATAGCATTGTATATGTACATTGGTTTTTCCTTTTGCTTGAGTAGCATAAGCAACATTCATCAGCTCAGTGGGGGTAGAGTCTTGATTAAGACTTATCTGAGTTGCTAAACGCTGTTCTTCACACAATAGTTCACTTAAACAAGTGTCTAAGGACGGTATAGGATGGCGATTAATTAACCCACCATGTGCAGTTTCAAACTCTGGGCGAAGCTTACTCAGAAATTGGTCTCTCTGTCTGTCATCGTGAATTTTCTTTAAAGATTCTAATGCCTCCTGTGGAACTGCGGAAGAAACAATTCCAGAATATTCACTCCAAAGATTCTGAAATCCAGAATAAAACTGCTGAATAGTGAGATTGCCTTGTCGATAATTAGAAATATCTAACTCCAACTGATATTTTCTAGCAGTATTATCCTGATAATAGACGCGCCGAATATAATCCCACATCTCCTTTGCAGTTGCAAAAGGTCGCAGATCATTTATCATATATGGTTCAATTGAACCAAGCAACCAAGTTATAATCTGTGCATCCTTAGTCACCCACTGAGCATGCTCCTTAGGATCTGTAGGAGCCTTCGTAGTACTATCTAAGTGACCCCATAAATCTTTTCCTTTAACATACATTGAGAATTGAAATTCCCAAACACTATAATTCTTCCCATTAAAATGAACAATAGAAATCTTGTCTTCAGCCATTTATGTGAAACCGAAAAAAAAATATGCGATGAACAGTACCGGTGAACAGTGCGCGATGAACAGTAATACCGGCGAACAGTGTGCGATGAACAGTAATACCGATGAACAGTGCGCGATGAACAGTGACTCCGGTGAACAGTGCGCGATCGTAAAATCGGTCAATTCCTAGAACTTGGCTCTGATACCATGTCAAAATAAATAGATTCAATTTAATTCGATGATCTTCATAGAGATATCAACCTCTTTAAATAGAGTTACAACATACACAACTCAAAACTCTAATGTACAATGGGCCTAATTAATGAGCCTAAATAATAACTAATAGTATATGGGCTCTAATTACAACTAAGCCTCTAATTACAACTAATATACAAGTAGTCAAATATCGTAACATGTGAATGGCAATGTAATTTTAAGTATTTGTAGCGATAATGGTTGGAAACTGAAATGTAATGACTTAGGGATCTATTTATCCTATTAGATGTAGAATACGCTTATTTATCTTGTTTTTATTATATTTGTCGAATAATTGTTCAAACAAGCTCAAACTGCATAATGTATATTGTAAAACATTACAATATGTTACAGTGTTTCTAAACTATGCTAGAATGCTAGTACACTGTGCTAGTGTACAGGTATCCTATTGGATAGAATGCTTTGCATTGTTTTGCACTATTTCTTTGCACTATATGTCTTTGCACTACATGTGTTTGTAAGGGGTTGGAAATATATCACTTGAATGTGATAAGTGCTTGATTAGCACCTATTTGGATCTCTTAACATCGTGTTTTTGTTTTTTTGTTTTTAGTTATAAAAGTGTCTTTTAATGTGTTTTCATGTTTTGTGTTGTTAAGGATTGAGAAGAATGAAAAGAAGTGAAAAAAGACTAAAAAGTGAAAAAAAATTTGAAAAGTTGACCAAAATGAACAGAGTTGAAAGTTGAGGGACCTAGCATGCAAATAAGTACGTCGGAAACTCTCAGTAACAGCCAAACAAAAACATACATAGAAGCAATTACGGTCGTAACAGTCCTTGGGTGCAGCTGAAATTACACATGACTAATTTTTCCTATTTTAATGAGAATTCTATTTTTGACTACTTTTTGGAGACTTCTTGGGCACGAAATCCAAAGCTCTAAAAGGCCTAATGAAGCCGATGAAGAGGGGAAAAAGCTAGAAGAAACAAATCTAAATTTTTGAAGACATTGGAGATCAGTTGAACATCAAAAATCCGGCTAGAAGACTTCAAGAAGGCGGATTTGAGATCTCAAACGCATGTTACCACCACGAACATGATTGGTAAATCTTCTCCGTCTAGTTCAAAGGGAACGTTGTGTCTATGCTTTTCTTTATCTTTTTCCTTTAAATGGGTAACATTGTATCTTCTCTCTTTTATTTAAATTGTTGAATTTATGAGATTCAAACACGTGAGCGATTAATTTTAGGAACAGTATTTGGCCAATTGAGTTGTTTATACTTTTAATTGATTATTTGTTCTAGAATTAGAGTTATTGATCTGTAATTGCCAATAAACTTTGATTCGCAGTAGCAGCTATAGTTCATGCAATTATAACATAAATCCAATTTAGATATACTAATCCGAGCTTGTGAAATTGGCAATCTAATTCAACCTATTCTTCTTGTTAATCACATTAACTTTGCATTAAACTCTAAGAGCTTGTTTAGGATTATCAATTATCTAGAATTAAATCAAAGAGCGTGTTTTGGTTTATTACACTTAAGGAAGAATTTAAATCACCAGTGCTTATTGATTGTTTAAAGTTAATAATTTAACACTGGGAGATAGAGCGTCGTTACGAGGAAAACGACAACACCTTTTGAAGACACGATCAAACCTGAGAACTAGATTGTGTGCTTAATTGAATTTTCTCTACATTTCTAATTGTTTGCTTACATTGTTTAATCGCAATCTCATTATTACAATCTAAACCCCTCATTGCCTCTGCTTAGCAAATCATCGAAATAGTTTACCATTCTCTGTAGGTTCGACCCTTGCTGCTACTACTGCATTCTAAGGGATTCTTAGTAAACAAGGATTTTTATTTTAATTTGTGTGTATTACAGTACGCATCAAAATGCATTGTTATCTATTTACAATTTTGAATATCTTTAATACACTTGATCATAACCTTGTTTTCAAGATTAACTCCACTATTGTTTGGAAATTATGACAAACTTGACGTTAGTTAACAACCTCCACTTTTGAAATATAAAAATGATTAGAATGTATCACGAAGTGGTGTTAACATCTCGTCTGTTGTCTCGTTAGTTATACAATGCATTCGTAACATGTTTTAAGTGCATTAACATTAAGATATTTTAGCATTCTAAATGTTTCAAAAAAAAAAAAAACCACAACAACAACATGAGCGCAAGTTTATATTTGTATTATCAATAATATAGTCGAAAACTGTATTTCGGGATTGGGTTAATAGATGGGAAGTGACAATGAGATATCACCACCCTCTGAGAAGTGAGAACTGGAGAAAGAGTATACTTCCAGAGGTGATCAAGTCAATCAGGAAGAACAAAGTTTGTCTTAAAGGAAGGTTGAAGACTCTCGTTGGTAGATGTGTGAGCTCTCTGAATGTGTTGTTAAGGAAAGAGCTTGATCTCTATCAAACTCATGTAAGTTCTCAGTTTTCACTCAAAATATTGATTAATTATTGTACAGTCAATCAATTGCAGTTGAACAAATGAGAGAGAGATAGAGATAGATAGATAGATCGATCGATCGATCGATAGATAGATAGGGAGAGAGGGAGAATAGGGTTTTAGCAATGAAGTACTAAAAAAGGGCAAAAATAAAACATTAGAAATTTAGGAGATGTTATTTAGTGGTAAAAGAAAGGGGTAAATCTTTTGATTTAGTTAGCAAAATAATAAGAGGGGTGGCCTAGTAGACAAAAAATGGCTAGGGCTTATATTTATTGGCTAGTTCCCCTAATAATTATTATTGCTACTATATTTTTTGTGTAACATATCTTTTTTTAGTGGTGGTGGTGGTTGATTGTTTGAACGCCATGTATTGTTGAAAATCAATTGTGACTAAAAGTATTTGCCGCTTTTTTCAAGTTTGTCAACAAAAATAAAAAATATTAGAAAAGGTCACGAATGAGTTTAGAAAGTCAATTCAAAAGTTACAAACTAAAGTAACAAATGTTTAAAAAATTGACAAACAACCACAGAAAGTCTCATATTTAAAAAGTGAAAGTGGCACATTTCTCAATGAGGTTTAGTCCAATTGGTTAGAGCACTAAGGTTGAGCCCCTAAGACCTAGAGGTCTTGGGTTCAAGTCTCTCAAATCGTGTACCAACCACGTGTTTTTCGGTTTTTTCCACCAGTAGTGTGTCATGTTTCTGATAGTTTTGTTACTTTAGTTTCTAAATTTTCCAGATTTACCTAGCTATGCTTCAATAGGATATATATCTATGTGCCTTTGTACTGCTCTAAGGCAGATTGTTCTTTGTTCTTTCAAAAATAAAAAATAAAAAAAAGGTGATAAACAATGACAAAAAGTCACCTATTGGCTTGATTTGCTCAGAATGCATTTTACGAACTTTTTAAGAATTTGTAGAGTACCTACTATACCTTTTTTTCATAGTGGATTTCGACCATAATGATAATTTTACTGGTAAAATAAAGAAGATAGAGTTTTTGGTTGAATCAAAGAAGAAGAAAGTTCTTTTTTTTTTGGTGATTAATTTTGTAAAGTAATTTTCGAATTAAGTCACACATATAGGGTATTTGTCTATATAACCCAATGAGCATATGTAATTTCTTTTTTGAGAAAGATCTAAGCTCGAAAATCTGAGAGACGATTTCTTAATTTGAGCTTATTACATGAAAGGGGAACTTAATGCCAATACCTCTTAAGAATTTTACAACTAGATCAAGCAAATCGATAAGAGAACTTTACCCATTCAAAATAATAATAATAAAATAAGGAAACTTTATGTATCTATACACCTATGCTTCCTAATTTATATAGGATTTGCCGCTTGTCCATACACAGCAAGCCTTGAGCCTTCGTATCTAGACTTGTGGAATCTATCATGCCCAATCTTTGATAGTGTTGGCCTAATGATGCAAAATAATCCGAAATCATACTCGACTCTCTCCATGTATGATGAATTTGTACCTTAAGTTGGGCAAGAAGAAGCTGAATTCTACCAATGGTATATTGAATAGTCCATGGGCCAATGGTAGGATTTAGACTTTGTATTGACCCGACCCCCCCATGGGCTAACTGGATTCAGCTTGCTACACCCCCGCTGAGAAACCATACAGATTTGGGTCCAATTTGCTAGCAACTCGATCCATTTTGGGCCTAACCCACACGGTTTTACTCTTGAGCTCATCCCCCCACGCCAAATTGGAATAATCTCTTAACTTATAAACAAGACTACTCTCTTATGCCCAAGCCATGTGGGATTGTTGCTATTATAGACACATATTAATGGCAGCAGAAGAATCAACTTTTTTTTAAAGAACACATACAACACACACACAAGGTACAAAGGCCGAGTATGCTAATACTCAAAACCATGGAAATTTTGAATACCGTGGAACCAGATATATGCCACACACACCCATTGAATGAGTGATGTAGGACACAAGTCAGAGACTGGACACCACGAACACATCATGCAGCTTATCCACTTCACTTAAGCTATTTTTTTCCTAAAAGAACACACACAACACATGCCCACAAGGTACAAAGACCCAGCAAGTCAGTTAGGGATGGATCCAAAATTTTTAGTGAGCTAGGGTGTTCATTGACCATTGACCGTCAATGCTTATTGATTGTTGACTAACAACAACCGTTGATTGACAATGACAACATTTAATAATACGAAAAAAGTAATTAGTAGAGTTTCAATTTGTAAGTTTACAAACAACATTTGCTCAAAGTCTCATAAGCTGAAAATGTTGTAAGTTTGAGACTATAAAATCACAGTGCAAGCAACATAGATGATAAAACGATAATAATAAATCACCGCTGAACTCCACGCTTGGCCAATCTCTCAATACTACAATACTCTCCATATTGAACACTGCAATTTGTCTACTCATTCAAAACTCAATACTACTCAAAACTCGACATCATCCATATTGAATTCAACTCAAGACTTCTTTGTATTGTTAATATCTAATGAATGTCATATGAAACTAAAAGTAGCGGTTCAATTAAATGCGGCATTAGAACTAGCAACATTAGATTGGGATTTTCGTTTAGATTGAAGTTGCAAAATATTTTTAGTTGAAAAAATCACCAAACTGACACACAAATAAAGAAAATGCTTCATTAGAATTCAAATTAAACTTAACTGAGCCTAAATCACAAATTAAGAGTAAAATAATCATAATATTTTTCTCAACTTCAATCCCAATTCCTACATTAAATTAATTAAAGAATGCCTAAATAAAAAAATTCACAATAACTACACTAAGCTAAATTAAAGAGGCTGTCTATTCAAAAAAAAATTAAAGAAGTTGTAAATAACAAATTCACCAAGTAAAATAGTAACCATAATTAAATAATTATGAGAGTTCAATTTCAATCAAAAATTAAGATGAAGAAAACCTAACTCAAGAAATCACGATTAAATCAAACATCACATTCAATCAATTAATTGGGCAGTTGGATTAATGAGTTTTGGGCTTGGGTTATTTTTAATACTTGGCCCAAATTTGGAAAAGACCCAAACTTTGAAAACAAGAAAAAGCCCAATTTGGTCGCCTTTTTTGCCTGTTTGTTTGCTTCCATCTTTATAATCGACACTTTATTTCATCTGAAAGTTCAAGCAACGGTAAACCACACGATAGTTCCGGCGGATCCAGGATGGAGGGCTGTCCTAGCTCGCAACCTCTAGATCAACCGCCGATGTCAATACTCAAAACTATGGTAATTTTGAATATCGCGGAACCAGATATATACGTCATACACCCATAAACATACCTTCATATGGCCTTTTTTTTAGACACAACTGAAGACCTATCTCAATAGCTCGAAGCTCGGCGCTCGACTTCAAGAATAGAAACATTCCCATAAAAATCATTCCCATAATAACTAAAGAAGCACCATAGCAAATTACCGTTGAAGTCTCTCAAGACGACTCCGCTTGAAGCTAAATTATTGGCCTTGAGCGCACCGTTGGTGTTGATTTTAACATAATCATGTGGAGGAATAAGCTAATACACCAGATTGAGTATAGGTTGTTTACAAAAAACTATTGCTATTAGCATATTTCAATACTGTTCTTATCATAAAGTTAATTTGAGAGATAATAACGGAGGAGTTCATGTTCACCTATTCATACTTAGCCTGGTTGTGGGACTTCCAGATGAATCAGTATATAAGAAGAAGGATAATGACCTCTATAGAACCTAGAGGTACTTTCATGCTGATAATTCAATTAGTGAAAACTTATCTAGGATGGTTGTAGTTAGGCACCCTAAGACGAACCTTGTTATAGTAGTTTTCCAAACAGCATGAGCATCTGTACTTCAAGAAAGAGGTGAGAAATGGTCTCAACCGTACTCCAGCATAGGGATTTGAAGTCGAGACTAATCTTGAGTCTACATTAGATGATGGAATTCACGAAAATCTAGATGTTCCATAATCGCCAACTAAACATAGATATGGAAGAATAGATGTTTTTATGCCAAATATATTCAAATGACCATTGGGATACCAAAGTAAGTTGCTGAGATTCCATTAAATTCTATCGACTTGATTTGTACAACGTATACTTGTAATATCAGCAAATATATTGGGAGGAAGAATATTATGTAGTTCATACACATTCCACATATTGTTGGTGATAAAATCATAAATTTTATGACAACCAAGTTCAATGGAGCATGTATCTTGTATTTTACCAGAGGGAAGCCAATGGTCAAGCATAAGATGACTGTCTCCTTTACCAATATCCCACCTGATGTATGGTTCTGTATACTTTCTAACTGATAATAATGTTTTCCAAAATAGGAGAATCCTTTGGGAAATTGGGTAGATTGAAGGTCATTGTAATGCTTAGCTTTCATACACCAGTTCCAGATGGAGGATTGCCTCTGAAATCTCTACCATAGTATTCCATTCATTCTTTTACTGAAGTCCTGTAAGCTTCTACATCGAAGATACTCTTCAGAGATAGGAAGAGATAGCTTCTCCCAAGATGCCCAATCGATGAATTAGCTTGGTCTTTATCACCCGAAATAAAAGCATTAAACAACCTAGCTAGAGTGTAAACAGCAGCCTTGGGAAGGTCTAGGACTTCAAGTAAATGAACTGGCATAGAATTAAGGATGGGTTTAATAAGCGCTATCCTACCTCCCGTAGAGAGCATCCTATTTTCCCATCATGGCATTGTTTTTCTGATCTTGGAAACAAAGTCATCAAAAAGTTATTTTTTTTGTATCTGCTGTGAATAGGATCTGATAAGTGCATTTTGCATACTTATTGAGGGCTTTTGAACTCGTATTTATGTTATTTTATGTTGATTTCGTGCCTAAGTCCAATCGAATGTTGTTATTTTAGGAGAAAATGGAGAATGAAGGAGATGGAGTGAGAACAGACTCAAAAGAAGCAAAAAAAAAGGACCAAAGGAATCAAGAATTTTGAAGATACAAACCAAAATGAATGAAGACAGAAGTTGGAGGGCCAAGCTGAGTTACGGCCATAACCCCCATGCAGTCTGCGAAAGCCCTATGCCCAAGCTGAGTTACGGTCGTAACTCAGGTAGGTTACGACCGTAACTCTCCCCGAGCCCAATTTTCCTATTTTGTTTCAACTTCTAGTTATGGTAATTTTTGGGCATTATTTTCCATACAAATTGCGGACTTGTTTGCGACCTTTGGAGGGCTATATAAAGGGGTTAAGAACATACAAAATGAATCGAACATCCTACACAAGAAAATAGCCAAAGATTGAAGCTTTTCAAGGCTTGTTGGGCAAGAAATTGAAGATTGGAGTCAAGATCATCTTCATTCATCATCCGGCTATGGCTTCTTCATCTATTTCTTGTCGTTTTATTTTCAATATGTTAGGCTAGATTTTTCTTAGCATTAAAGTTAGATGAAGCGTTGAACTTAGTTTGAGTTCGGATTAGTAATTTGATGTTTTGTCAATTCCTATACTAAAACGAATGTTGATTTTGAGTTTTCAATATTATCGTGCTTTTTCTTCAACTTGTGGTCAAAGTTGATTTGTGATCTATTTAATTGAATTGAGAAATTGTGAATAGATTAGACTTTGATTGAAAACCACAAAGTCCGATAGGGGATGAGAATACTTCTATGCTTTGTGCTGTGTTTTATGTAATTTTTGTGCCTTTAATGCTTTTTTATATCATGTATCATAGAGATATAGTTGACACGCCACAGAAATAGGTTGAATTCTACTTGAGGAAGATTATTCGACAATTTTTTGAATTTAATCGTCAAAATCAATTTTCGTTGTTAAATTAATAATCCGGAGGAAAACTAAGTAAGAAGTGGATTCAAAACCTTAATTCGATTTTTCCCATATTTCATCTAAATCTCAAAGTGACTCTTTCACTTTATTCTAGTTTAATTCATAGTTTCTTTTAGATTCACATCTTGCAATTTAATTTAGTATTTTAATCTTTACAATTTTAGAAATTAATCGATCTATACTTTATTTGTTTAGTTAAGGTTAGTTAAACTAAAGGTGAAAATATACGGTCCTCATAGTTACGACACCCGGAGTCTCTAAGTCCATTCTATTACTTACGTGACTCATACACTTGCGGTGTGGGATCTATCACAATAGGAACTCCAAGGTAAAGGAAAGGAAGCTGTGAAAATTGCAACCTGGTATATCAGTAATAATAATCTGATGTTAAATCTTGCTACAAGTAAATGTGCTCTTACTATGATTGATTTCGTGGGTGAAGGCAAAGAATTAATCACTTGGGAAATGAACCAGCTTGGAGATGGGTTTCTTTTGGCTATTGATGGCCCCCATAAACGTAAGACATAAAATGATTATGAGCCACTAGCTCATGAATCCCTCTGGTAAGGCATTCCATCATAAAAATGAAACACGATGGGAGTAAAGGATCACCTTGTTGAATTCCCCTAGCAGGCACAAAATATCCCTACAGCTCCTTATTGATAAGAATAGAAAAAACCTCATTTCTCAATTCATCGACTAATCATATTGATCTATGCAAAAGAGAAACCAAACCGAGAAAAAACTTCATAAGGAAAGGTCCAATCGACCCTATCATAATCTTTTTTCATGTGTAGTTTGATCAAAGTATTTCCTCCATTAATATCTCTATCAAGATGATATGCAAACTCCTAAGTGAATAAAATATTATCAGAAATAGATCGATCAGGAGTAAAGCTAGCTTAAGAATGAGAGATGGCTTGGGAGCAAGGTGTTTAATCTAATAGATAAAATCTTTTTGATGATTTTGCAGATGACATTAGAAAGGTTCACTGGTCGAAAATTGGGTCAAGAGGATGCAGTTTCCTTCTTTGGTATCAACACAATAATAGTGGCAGTAACATCGAGGTGAATATTTTACCTTCAAAAATTTCAATCGCTGCTTCAAGGAGATCAACAAAGATAACCTCCAAAAACTGCTTTAAAAAGCTTGTAGAAAAGCCATCTAGTCCTACCACTCTATTGGGATTTATAGAGAAAACGACCTCCTTAAGTTCCTCAAAAGTAGGGACAAAGCACAACATATTGTTATCCTCATCAGATGTCAATGCATTATGCATTAATAACTTCAAGTAACTGTTCATTATCAAAGATAGGCCCAGCTTGCAACAATAAGGAGAAAAACCTAACTGTGGACTATTGAATTCTAGTAGGGTTGGAAGTATAGAACCATTTTCAAGCTAAATAGATGGTATTAGAGTATTGGATCTTGTCTTTTCGCCAATGCATGGAAGTAATGAGTATTTTGATCTCTCTCCTAGTCCCATTTAAGGCTAGTTTTCTAAGTTTCATTTTTATCAAGAAGTGTGTTAAGCTCAAAATAGGCTTGCTCTAATTGAAATTTACTCTTTGAAAATGGTTGTGGTTCATGGTAATCCTCAGTGACAAAGTTTTCTATTCAACTTCCTTGATGTGATGAAATATATTTCCAAAAATAGATGTATTCAAAAATTTTAAGCATTTCTTTAGCTGCTTAAGTTTGCAATAAAATCCAAATAGGCCATTTGAGTAGGGAGAATGGGGTACCCCAGTTTACTATAACAGTCTCCAGATTGTATTGTGTTTACTCTTCACCTACTAATATCAAAATGTTGCACTGATCTAAGTAGAGGATGAAGTTATTTTAAGAAGAAGGGGATTATGGCTTGAGGTATCCCTATTTAATTGCTCAATAGATAAATCATTGAACTCCTTATTTCTATTTGTAGTCAGTAAAGACTCTATCAACCTTTAGTCTAAATATTCTCCAACTCATAAGTAACCACAATTTCATTGAGCTCGCTATCAGTCATATCGTAGTACATAATCACATCTTGCATAAACACTGATGAAGGTCATATTAGATTCCAACCATCTAAGTTGAGCAGTAATATGTTCTTCTTTGGATTCCAATACTTGGTAGATCACAGAATCAACCCATATACAATAGATTTTTCTAGTATTGTTTAGGTAATAGTGAGAATATCCCAATTTTCCACCAAATTCATCAATCCTATCCTTATGCACCATAGGTTTAGACAGACATAGAAAATCAATCTTGTATATAAACTTAAGGACTTTGAGTCAAGTAAAGGAGGTTAGCATACCTCACATATTCCAAATCAACACATAAGGAATGATCCGCAATACCTAGATGGCTTGGTAACCTTTCTTCTATGCTACCTTGGGCGACCTCACTTATTGGTTAAAACTCTTAAGGAAAAGGAGGAGGAGGGGACTTTCTATATTCATGAGTGTTGGGGATAGTGCCCTTAAAGCATTGTTTTACTCTTTATTTTAGAAATTAATAAATGCAACATTTATTTTCGAACATATTATCATATTGCATGCAATTTAATTATCGTAAATATAATAGAATAAAACCCTTAGTTTATTAGATATAACCGCAATCTTCTTAGTATATAAGAGTTATATATGAGAGGATTAAGATTGTGGATAATAAACTTAAATTAAGTCCGGATGAAATAAATTAAAGTATGGGATCTTTAATTAAAGCATCACTAATGCGGCCCATGAACATTGTGAATGTGACTGTCTTATCCGGACTGTTGATATGGAGACATCTAGGTGGAGATATTTATATATAAAGACATTACATAGGATTTGGGCTGACTTAATATTCTATTTCACAATAAATTCCATTATACTTGTGAAATTCAAATTAAATCATAAAGATGATCATATGTGGATAGATCTTAATTCTAAGGTGAATATAGACTCCTATTTATTTCAATGTGCTTCTTAAGTTGCTAGTTTACGTCTGCAATTGAGCATTCACAGCACTGACATTTTAGATTTGCATTTGAAACAAATGACTGGGAATATAGTTCACAAATATGGAATCCACTCCTTGTGGGAAGTAGAAAGACGATTCTCTCATTTATTAATTATGAAACTGAGTTTGGCCCAACTTATTTATAATTAGTACCACTCACACTAGTGAATTAATTGTAAATGAGGATAAAAAGTAATTGAGAAGGTAAGCAGAAAATCCCTTGGTCAATTACGAATTGTATATGGAGCATTAATTCATATGTAGTGATTATATCAATTGACTGCTCAAGTACGTAGAGTAAGATATTCTATAATTAAGAAAAGCACAATTTCATATTTTTCGTGGAGTAATAATGGAATTAATAAGTTTGGAAAATTAACTAAAGAGTTTAATTGGACTTGAAATGCAATTTAAGAAATTCTAGAAGAATATGGAAAAATAGTTTCCATAACTTTGAGGGCTTAAGAAATAAATATAATTAATTATGAGATATTAATTATAATCTATCTATATATTAATAAAGAGAGGCACATTTTCTGAATTTGGTTGAAACTCATAAAATTTCACTTATATTGGCTCTTCTGAATTTTTTGGAGACAATTTTCCCTCTCATGAAATAACAAAAACATTTTAGAATTATTTATTTATTTATTATAGATAACAATTGCAAAAAGTAATTAGCTATAAAATACAGATTCTTATTATTATATTATTATTTCTCTCCACTAAATCTCCACTTCATCCCTCTCATAAACACAAGCACTTATCCCACTTGCCTCCACTCATGCATTTATCCCAGAATTACCAACCCTTACAAAATGCTCTCACGTGTGTCTCCCAAATTCACAAAGCTACCAGCCCTAATTTTGAGATCCGATTTGGTTCTCCTTCATTCACAATCACAACTGCCTTTTAATTGATTGGCACAAATCGAATATACATATCCTCCACTATTCTGTTTCCTTATCGAAGATGAGATTTACGCGATTGTTTCCTACACCCAGATCTTTATCACAATACAGATTCTCTTTAAATACTGCAATTTACCTTATTTACGAATTTGATTCCCCAAAGTTTTGTTGCAAATATATATATATATATATATATATATATATATATTGCAAAGATTTCTACTGACCTAGGAATCCTGTCAATTGTAGGTTTCTCACAAATGTATCTAAATATACGTTCACTGCGTTTGAGAATTTCTTTCATGCGAGTATTCAATTTCTTTAGGTATTCGAGCATTACTTTCTAACAATGTACAGATTTTTCATATTTATATTTACTATGATTTTTTCTGCTGATATTGATCTATTTCTTATATGTAATGATAATAATTTATGCTATTACATCGTTCCAGACAAGTTTCGGAAAGGTAATTCCTTCCTCTATTTTGTGTTCTGTTATTATAAGCTTATTACTTAGATTGTTTCAATTCTATTTCAAAATTTTTCCTGTTTGGATTCATTAATTTTTTGTATTATTTACATATATATTTTTTAAATTAGTTGAGGATGAAATAAACACTCAAATTTCATTCTACTTCAAAAAATTTTCTATTTGGTTTCAGTCAAATGTTAATGTGCTGAATACTAATGTTGTTGTTTATGTTCGTTTTGTTAATTTAATTATGATTTTCTACAATTAAATTTTTCCTATCACGAGTCGAAATATGTTGTATATTGAATAAGCTGTTTTGATTTCTATTTCTGCCCGTGCTATTAAATCAAACAACATATTATTGATCAATCATAGTAAAAGCTATTGTGGTCTCTATTTCTTCCCATAGTATTTTAAGCACAGTATAGTATTGATCAAGCATGCACAATTCAAACACAGTTAATCATAGTTAAGCATAATAGTATGGATCAATCATATTAGTGTTTGTTGCGTTTAAACACAATTAATACATATTTCTGTTGATTTTGTCTTAAACTCTGTTATTCTAAGATAGATTATATAATCCACTAAATGTCTTAATGTTATTATAACCTTTGTTTAATTAAGTTTGTATATCGATCCCCTTGAGCTTTGTTTTAATCCAACTTTAAGCTTTGTTTAATTGAGTTTGTATAACCATTAAAATATATCATGTTAGTAGCATATATTTGTTCCTTAATTTCTCTGTGGATATTAGTGTTTGTGTTCTAAACGCAATTTTATTTTCATCATGGACTTTGCTAGATCCAACAAAATGGCTTCTACTATCACACTACTCAAGGAAGTTGTTGACCACGAGCTTGACAAGAAAACTGCTTTTTTGGTACGTATTGTTCGGTTGTGGCCTGTTCCCAAGAGGGTTGAAGCTGAGCACACTAGACTTTTACATATGGTTCTAAAGGATGAGAAGGTATATTTATTGGTTTTCCCTTTTCAAACTTCGAGCATTCTTTTTTGGTTAGATAAATAAAATAACTATTGTTTTTGGTGAAGTTAATGTAGTTTTCCTGTTCAAAATTTTAGCATTCTTTTTTGGTTAGATAAATAAAATAACTATTGTTTTGGTGAAATTAATGATTCCATATATTTATTGTTTGATTATTTTCATAGTGTGAATGAATTCAAGCTACTATTGAGGAGTCCTTTATGAAAGACTTCAAGGACAACATTGAGGAACATGGATTATACCTTATGAAGAATTTTTGCTTGGTGTTCAACAACGAGACTTATAAGGTAGCAGCTTACCCGTATCGACTCTCTTTTAGGACAACACATAGATTCTTCCAGGGAGCTTGCAACACTACTCAAAATCCCTATTGACTCTCTATAATTTCAAGAATGTGGATAATTGCTTGAGGGTTCCTCAAAGTAGTGTCAACCATTTGATTGGTATGTCATTAGATTATTAGTATATGTTTTAATTGTTTTATTTCTAGAATTAAATATGGATCAGATTTCACTGGAGCATATAATCCTGAGGAAGCCTTTACAACCAGCCAAAACAAACAGGGGACTTCTACTTTTATTTCATTCAACTTGAGAGACTTGCCTAAGGAATTCCACTTTTAACAATTATTACTATTGTTGAGGCATATTTTCATAGTTTTTTTTCACTCTTTCAACTGTTTGTCTTAGGCAAAAACAAATTAAATGCGCTCTTTGGGATCGTTATGCGGATGATGCTAGAAGTAAATTGGAGGGGTCGACGAAAAAATTTAATGTGGTGATCTTGCAAATAGTCCGTATAGTGCGTTGGGGTAAGCATCAATTTTATTTTTCCTTTTCCCTTAATATTTTCCATGTTGATATTTGTTTGTTCTCAAGTAGAATGTCAAATTGATTTTAAACTGTACATTGTGTCCATACAGATGCCACCTCACTTTCTACGGACCCCATGGAATACAATCTATTTAACTATTTTAGTTGGACCCTCATGGAATACAATCTATTTAACTATTTTACTTTTATGTTTTCTTAGATACTTGGCTGCACAGGAAAGTCTATCACATAGTAGTTCTCAGCTGTCCCGGTCATCTTCCAAATCATCGCTTGTCTGCCCAGTCAGAACAATTGGTCAACTTTTGGATGCCAAGAATGTAATCAGTTCTCTTTTTAAAATAACTTCACTTGCAGATTAATTTGTTTATCGATGTTTAATCCATTAATATTTGTTTATTTTCTGTCTCACATGTGCACTCAAGTAAGGGGATTTTATTTCTATGATGAAATCACTCACATTCTTGTGGAAGATGGTTGGTGACAACCTTACTTGTGCCAAGAAGGTTGATGCAATTGGAGATGAGTTTGTTTGCAGTAAGTGTGAAAATAAAGTTGCGGACCCCATAGCTAGGTACAAAATCAAATATGAAGTGGCTAATGGCAAAAGTAAGACGTTTGTTGCTTTTTAGGATGAATTGTCGCAGCATCTTTTTGGCAAGACTATCGCAGAATTTGTCAATAAGTTAGGCGAGGCAATTTTCTTTATTTTATTATTATGTATATGATAATTTATTTATGTATTTTTTAAAGTTACATTATAGTTTAATTTTTTATTATCCATCATAGTCTGATAGGGTACAAGTCCAAAAGAGATCATGCAATTTGTTGGAAAGTGCTACCTCTTTAGAGTTGTGGGGTACACAACAACTGATGTAGATATAAGAACTTACGACATCAACATAGTTGATGATGACCCTGGCACTGTTGCAATGAATAAGCCATCTCACAATTCTAGCGATGCGGAGGTAGTTATGATCATAATTCTTTTTAGTTTTTTTTTTCAACATGGAATTGAACATTGTGTTTTAAGTACATCAGTTAAAACAAGTTGTTTTCTTTCATTCATAGGGACATGATTTAAATGATGATTTGACATTGCTATCTCGCAATACAACTAAAGTAAACTCGAGAAAGGTATTTTTCTTTTTATTAATTACATCAATTTGCTTCATGTTGCCTATAAAATTGTCTTGCTCATTTGCTAGGCGAGCTTTTTTATTATCTTTTTCAACATATTTTCTTAGTGCCAAGTACTCATGTATAATCCATTCAATAGTTTGAGTCAATATTATGTGGGTTGTTTACTTATTTCTCATTTTTGTTATGGTTTAAAGAATGTTGAAGTTGATGACGAAGAAGTTCTTACACATTCTTCAAAGCACCCGCTTGACAATGATGATGTTGTTGAAGTTGGTGAAGATGTTGCCCACATGACCCAAGGCTCGACCAATAAGAAGATGAAGGGTGTGAAAATTGAGAAGGATTAGGGAGATTTCAAGACTGTTTCTTAAGTTTTTTTGTTTATCGCACATTTTTTAATTTGGCTTTGCCTTTTTGATTTTCATTTCGTATTGGTTTTTTCGATGTGATTGTCGTATGTTTGAAATTATTGATTGGCTTAGAAGTTGGGGTTCAAACATATTTTTTGGATTCTGGATATGAGTACAATGAATGGAATTTTTTCTTCCGTTGAATGGATATTCTGGTTACTTTATTCTGGTATGGGAATTTTCATTCTAGTGTTGGATTCTTTATTTTGATTTTGGAATGATAGCTATTTCTAGATTTCAGTCCATCTTCTAGAACTTGCCACCAGCATTTGCCATTAGCATTACCAGTGGAGTTAATGCGATAGACATTGATTTCCAATGGGCCATTTTTGAATGACTTAATCCTATGATGTTTTAGTAGAAACTTATGTTTCTTCTATGGTGAATCATTACCAATGCAAACTCACCTTTCATAAGGCTAAGGGAAGTATTAAGATTGATCAATAATATTAACCTACCAATGCATTTAAGGGTTATATTTCCCCAGTGGCCTTTTCTCATGCAAGTCAAAACTCTTTTCCACCATATATATACCATTATGGTATATATCATTAATTAGCCAATAATCACAGCCAAAAGTACTGGGTAATCCTTTCTTGGTAGAGCTATTGCTATTTCAGTTAGCTGCTGCAAGCTTTCAACCCCACTTGTATTGCCGTAACTGAGATTTTGAGGCCTTGAGTCGAAATATAAAAAAATGGACCCTAATTTATAGTATGTACTCAAATTTTATTTTAAATAATGATATTTGGCACCGATGCCACATAGATTTACGCTTTTATTTTTCCATATAAAACAACAAACGAAACTCTAAAATATTTATGTTATTATTATATGAAATAATAAAATAAGAAATACGCTAAATAATTACCGTAAGGAAATCACATAAGAAGGCATCTTATGATGAGACCTATTCTTTTAGTGATGTTGTTATTTTTTTTTTTATTGACATCGATATCATATACTTTTCCAAAACACAAATTTTAATTAAAACACTAAACATTTGAACTATAAATGCTACATAAAAAATTTTAATAATAAAGATTGAAAGTCATTCAAATGAGGAAACAAAAATTATACATATAATAAATTGAGTATTTGTTCATATACGATGCGAATTGACACAAAAAATTATATTGACTTTAAATTTATTTAATTTAGAATCATAAATTAAAGCAAATTAACCATGTAGACATAGATTACTTATAATTGAAAATTTGAAAAATAAAAAAGAAAGAAAAGATATTAATGAGCCATGTGGAAAGAAAATGAAAAATTGAAGACAAGAAAATAAATGGAAAATAGCATAACAGAGGGGTTGATTCCCAGCAGCTGCTAAAGCAAGGAAACTGCAAGATAAGAGCAAGCCCGCTACGCTAAGCCAACCTCATGTGACAAAGCACTTACACAAACATATACACCAAATACTTTTGTTAATTTTGGGCCCCCAAAAATCTAAAACATTTCGGGCCCTGAGACGACTGACTCTCCCGCCTAATTCAAAGTCCGGCCTGGCCACTTGCTTTGGTGGCAAATTCAAGTGTAAGATAAGAGCTGTTTAGTGAAGTGCTGATTGTGAAGAAAGTCTGATTCTTTAAACATGATGACTATTCGTATGATATTTTAGTGAAAGTGCATTGACTAAAAAGCAAACCCACAAAAAATAATAAAATTTGATTAATGACAATGAAAGGAAAAAGATAAAATGCTATTATTTATTATTGAATGTATGAACGTATATATTCATTCGCCATGGGGAAGTTTTCGTGTACTATTAATGATTTTATTTTTTTGTCCTTTGCTCATTTAATTTATATCCGCATAAAAATATAGGAAATTTCCTACTAATCAAGTTATGCATTACACCTTTTTCTCCCTTTATTTTTCCCTCTCTTCATGTTAACTTTTAGTATTATTTATTTTTTAACTGTTATTTTTTGTTTCCCTTTGATATTTTTAATTATGTTAACATAAAAAAATATGTGAATTTTTCTTTCAATGAAGCTTTCCCATGTTTTTTCTCATATCCCTTTGTGCTTCCATCTCACATTGTTAATGATTAGCATGATCTATATATATAGTTTTTAACTATTCGATCATTTAATTTGTATCCGCATAAAAAATATAGGATGTCTCCCACCTATCAAGTTTTCCATTACATTTTTCGCCCCCTTTGTTCTTCCCTCTCACGGTGTTAACTTTTAGTGTCATTTATTTTTTCCATTTGAAATTTTAATATATATTTGCATAAAAAAATATAGGAAATTTTCTTCGAATCAAGTTTTCCTCTGCATTTTTCTTGCCTTTGTGTTTCAATCCCACATTGCAAACTTTTAGGCACATTTATTTTTTTAACTATTATTATTATTATTATTATTATTATTATTATTATTATTATTATTATTATTATTATTTTGATTGTTTGATTTGTATCCGTATAAAAAATATAGGAAATTTGCTTTCAATGAGTGAACCTCTACATTTTTCACCCTTTGTGTTTCCCTCTCATATTGTTAACTTTCAGTATGATATATTTTTTTACCTATTAGTTTTTTATTACAATCGTTTAATTTGTATCCGCGTAAAAAATATAGGATGTTTCTCACCTATCAAGTTTTCCCTTACATTTTTCTCCTCCTTTGTTTTTGCCTCTCACGGTGTCAACTTTTGGTATCATTTATTTTTTAATTGTTATTTATTTTTGTTGTTCGATCATTTAATTTGTATCCGCATAAAAAATCTGGAGAGTTTCCCACCAATCACGTTTTCCTCTATATTTTTTCCCTCTCACATTGTTAATTTTTAGTATAATTTATTTGTTCACTGTTATTTTTTTCTCTTTTATCTTTTAATTTATATTCACATAAAAAAATAGGAAAATTTCTTTGGATCAAGCTTTCCCATGCGTTTCCTCCTATCCCTTTGTGCTTGTATCTCGCATTGTTAACGTTTAGTATGCTATATTTTTTTTACCTATTATTTATTTATTTTTTCCGTTCGTTCATTTAATTTGTAGCCGCATAAAAAAAGAATATGTTTCCCGCCCATCAAGTTGCCCCTTACATTTTTTGCCCGCTTGTTATTCCCTCTCATTGTGTTAATTTTTAGCATCATTTATTTTTAATTGTTATTTATTTTTTCCCTTTGAACTTTTAATTTATATTCGCATGGAAAATATAGGAAATTTTCTTCCAATCAAGTTTTCCTCTACATTTTTCTCGCCGTTGTGTTTCCATCTCACATTGTTAACTTTCAGATTTTTAACTATTATTTATTTTTTTGTTCGATCGTTTAATTTGTATCGGCATAAAAAATAAGGGAAACATGGCAGTATATTAATAAAATTTGTGATGAACTTTTTTCGTATGATTTAATCTATATTTTTTTCCATATTAATTTGTGTCCCTTGACTAACTATATAGACATAGTAGTATCTCATCTACATCACAATGTACCTTAGTTAAATATCTTATGTAAATATTACTATATGTTTGGCAAGCTAAATAAGCTAGCATATAACTTATTCAGGAGCTTATAAGCTCCTACTAATTAAATAAGCTCTGTTTCGTTAGAGGAGCTTATTTGAAAAAGCTTCTTTACTAAATTTTTAAATAAGCTTATGAGCTTTTTGCTTTTTATTCCCCATTTTACCCCTACAATTTTCTAGAAATATATTTTAAACATATCCTTTTGTGTAATTTTTTATTTATGAGCCATCTTATCAGTTAATTTCCCAGACATTTTTATTTATATTAGCTAACTTATCAGCTAATTCTATCAAATACACCCTTAATCTATGTTGTTATTATAATGGAAGCAGATTAATACAAATATGGAGAAATATATATGCACTAAAAATAAGTGATTTAGCATTTAATGAATCCTTCTCATACCTGTATTCTTTTGAATAGGATTTACCTTACTAATAGGAAGCCATATATTATTCTTCTTTCCTTCAATTGGCGTAGTCATCTTCTAGATTGAATTACAATTGTTTTGCTAGAAGTTTTTTACAAAGTGTTTCACCGCAAAGGGCATTGCTGTGCTCGAGGTTTCTGTATCAATCCGTCGCCATTACCAATGAATAGATTATAAGGCGAAGGAGCGAGCGCTTTTTCTTCCAAGTTTTTCATGGACCTTTTTCTTTACCATGCTGTGTCTTGCATTTTGTGTTGCTCAACTTTAAGATGTCGGCCTGAAAATACTTTGGGTATCAAAAGAAGACAATTATAAAGCATCAATATTTGGCTTTCATTTTTTGCTGGATTTAATTTCTAAGAGAATGTATTGCCTTTAGTTTACAGATCTTCGACCCAAACTGATTGAAACGCTCATGAGTTTTCAATCAATAGAATTATTCATTTTGATGTTGATTCTTTTGTTCATCTATTAGTTGTGTTATTAGACTAGTGAAACATGAATTATCAATTACATTGACAATATCATCCTCCTTGCTCGCAATTCCCTCTTATTAAGATGTCTTTTGTGTACATGAGAATGAAGATAGACATTTTTTAGTCGTTCAGATATCCATCATGCAAAATTATTGGTAGATTAGCAGCACAGAGGAAACGACGAAGGAGAGTTAAAATTGTTTGTTGGAGTGTAAGGCTTAGAACCAAAATGGCTGCCAAAATTGAGATTCCTCATTAGTTTAAAAAGCCTATGTTTGTCCTCTACGGATTGTGCTCTATAACCCTGTAGACATCACAACAAACTCCTTCATTAATTGAAAACCCGAAGGACAAATACACGGAAAGATACTTTGGTCAATACAGTGACATGAAATTAAACAAAGGACACCTCATATTCATGAGATACCAAAAGTACAGCATTAAGGAATTCTGAGTGTCATTTTAAGCTAAAGTGCAAGTACGACAATCGAGCAGTAGTTAAAATACACAAATAGTAATGCAAAATAAATGTTTACGTCTTACAACAATAGTTTAAGGAAAAAATACACTGCCATAGACATATATTTCCCCCGATAATCGATTTGTAAATAGACAAATTATTCAAAGAATATGGAAAATTTTCATTCAAGATTCTCTGTTTTTTCCAATAAGATCAACATTAAAAAGAAAAAGAAAAGAAAAGGCAAAAGAAAAAAAAAGAAGAAGCGGAAGAAAAATTGATAAGAACAACTTTTATATTGAAATTAGTGTTAAGATAAGTAGGATTGCTTATTTTATTTTACTTATAAGGGTAAAATAGTCGTTTTATCTTTCTTTATTTGATTTATATATAGTCTAGTTGTGTTTAGGTTTTTACATAATTTTTGCATTGTAAAGCATTAAGTTCCTATCAATGAAAGCCCTAGTTCTCTCTTGTCTTTGAATTGTTTTCTTTGGTTTAGATTGCTTGACATGGTATCAGAGCAGGGTGTTAAGGGAGAAATTATAATCAGTACAATTCTCGCGGATCCAACTTTCTGGTGTGGGCGCTTGCAATTTATAATGGAATTCGCATAGTATAGCATCTTTTCGGTGTATCAAATTCGTACGGTATCTTCTCTGTATATTGGAGTTCCTACAGTATAGCATCTGCTCGGTTCAATTTTGATCTCGATTCTGGTATCTCGCTTCTTCGTTTTTTGTTTTCTTGTTTGTTATCTAGTTTTCATTGTGTTTGATTATGGCTACTGAAAGAGATGATTCGCTTCAATCTGTTGGTGTGAGATTAGATGGCAAAAATTATTCGTATTGGAGTTATGTTATGAGAAATTTTCTCAAAGGAAAAAAGGTATGGGGATATATTAGTGGTAC
This sequence comes from Jasminum sambac, assembly GCA_018223645.1. NCBI lineage: Eukaryota > Viridiplantae > Streptophyta > Magnoliopsida > Lamiales > Oleaceae > Jasminum > Jasminum sambac. The sequence continues at coordinate 30,926,011 of CP073640.1, forward strand.
TTCTGTGAAACCTACAGCTACTGCAGAGAATTATGCTACCTTGATGGATACGTGGGAAACAAACAACGCTAAGATTATTACTTGGATTAATAATTCTGTTGACCATTCTATTGGGATGTAGTTCACAAAATATGAGACGGCAAAGAAGGTTTGGGATCATCTACAAAGGTTATATACTTAATCAAACTTTGCAAAGCAGTATCAATTGGAAATTGACAAATGAGCTCTCCAACAGAATAATATGAGTGTGCAAGAGTTCTACTTTGCTATGACCAACCTTTGGGATGAATTGGCTCTTATAGAATCAGATGAATTGAAGGTAGTTGATGCATATACTGCTCATAATGAGCAGTAGCGGTTGGTGCAGTTTCTAATGGCTCTTGGCAGTGATTTTGAAATACTCAGGTTCAATTTTACATCGTTTTCCACTTCCATATGTTGACTCGATTGTTAGTGAGCTGTTGGTTGAAGAGGTACGCCTAAAGACTAATTCTGAAAAGGCAATTATTTCATCTCCTAGCCCTTCAGTATCGGCAATCCCTTCTAAGCCACCGTCCAGTAATCAGAATAAGCCGTATGTAAGGCTTGTTTTTGATGAGTGTAGTTTCTATAAGAAGAAAGGTCACTGGAAAGCTCAGTGTCCTAAGTTGAGACAACTAAATGAATCCCAGCAACAATCTCAAGGCTAGAAGCCTGGTAATCAGTCACAATCGTATAAGCCACCTCCTGGTCCTGGTCACAAACCCCCAGAGTCAAACACTACAATAGCAGCTCCAGCTAATCCATTCACTAACCCAAGTACCATGGCTGAGCAATTTCACACGTTTATCTCTTTGCAGCAAAACCAACCACAAGCTATGTATGCATCTTCCTCAGTAGGTCATTTCCCCCATAGTTCTCCAGGTATGTCATCTTCTACATGGGTCTTCGATTCAAGTGCTTCACATGATATGACGCCACATTCTTCGTCTTTTCGTTTGAAAGTTCCAGTTGTAGCTGCTACTAGTGTCGATTTGTCTTCTTTTTGTTTGAGTCATTCTTCTTCTAGTTTTTATTTATGGCATTAGCATCTTGGTCATATTTCGTCTTCTCATTTGAGGTTTTTAGCGTCCACAAGGGCCTTATGAAGTTTGCAACCAAAGGATATTTCTTATTGTAGTTGATGTAAACTGGAAAAATTTTTAGCCCTACCTTTTAATTGTAGTATTTCTGCTTCTTCTTCTCCTTTTGATTTGATTCATTCTGATGTATAGGGACCTGCTCCTATTCCAGCTAAAGGAGGGTCTCGCTAATATGTTTCTTTTATTGATGATCATACTCATTATTGTTGGGTTTATTTAATGAAACAACATTTTGATTTCTTTGAGATATATAAAGCCTTTCGTGCTCTTGTCAAAACTTAACATTCAGCTGTTATCAAATGCTTTACGTGTGATTTGGGTGGGCAATGCACCTCCAACAAATTTTGTAAGTTGCTTGCCTTAGATGGAACTATCTACCAAACTTCGTGTACGAATACTCCTGAGCAAGATGGTATTGCTGAAAGAAAACATGGGCATATTGTTGAGACTACTCAGTCTCTATTGTTGTCCGCTTCTGTCCCTGGTGGTTTTTGGGGCGAAGCTGTCCTTACTGTTGTAACCTTAATCAATACTATTCCTTCTTCTCATCTTTCGGGTATCTCTCCTTTTGAAAATTTGTATGGGCATGCCCCAAATTACTCCTTCTTTAGAGTTTTTAGTTGTACTTATTTAATGCAATAAATTAATCTCAATCTGCTTTATGTGTCTTTCTTGGTTATGGTGCTGGTCAAAAGGGGTATCGATGTTATGATCGGTTACTCAGAAACTTTATGTGTCTCGTCATGTCACTTTCCTTGAACATATACCTTTCGTCTCGATTCCATCTACTACTCATGACTTGACTAGACCAGATCTCATTCGTATTGATCCATTTTCTGAGGATTCTGATATTCCATCATCACAGGCTTCCAGCAATACAGAAAATCCCTCTCGTCTTGTCTCTCTGTTACCTTCGCATTATACTCGATGGGTTCGCACTGATGGCTCTACGGGTGCTGAAGTTCCTTCTTCTTCTATCGGCTCTCATGATCCTTCTGAGACTGTGGATCCGCCTCTACGTCGATCTTCACGCATTCGTAAGTCCACACAGTTACCTGATTTCACTTATTCTTGTTATTCTTCATCTTTCACCTCCTTTTTAGCTTCAATTCATCGTCTCTCTCAGCCTTCTTCTTATAAGGAGGCAGTTCTCGATCCATGTTGGCAGCAAGCTATGGATGAGGAACTTTCTGCATTGCATAAGATAGGTACTTGGGATATAGTTCCTCTACCTCCTAGTAAGAGTATTGTTGGTTGTCATTGGATCTATAAGATCAAAACTAATTCTGATGGACCTACTGAGCGGTATAAAGCTAGGTTGGTCGGAAAAGGATATTCTCAGCAATATGGTATGGATTATGAGAAGACTTTTGCTCTTGTTGTGAAGATAACTACTATTCGTACCCTTATTGCTATAGCTTCGATTCGATGGTACGTGGTCTATCTCTCAACTTGATGTCAAAAACGCTTTCTTGAATAGAGATCTTCAAGAAGAAGTGTATATAGAGCCTCCTCCCGGTGTTTCACATGGTTCTGGTTATGTTTGTACGCTCAAGAAGGCGTTATATGGTCTCAAACAAGCACCTCGTGGTTAGTTTGAGAAATTTTTTGTCACCATCTCTTTGCTTGGCTTTACTTCTAATAGTCATGATTCCGCTCTCTTTGTTAAGACCACTAAAGCAGATCATATCATTCTTTCCTTATATGTTGACGACATGATTATTACTGGTGATGACGTTGATGGTATTTCAGTTTTGAAGAAAGAGTTACCTCGGCGATTTGATATGAAGGATCTATGTTCTCTATGGTACTTCTTGGGTATTGAGGTAGCCTACTCGCCTAGAGGTTATCTTCTTTCTCAGTCGAAATATGTTGTAGATATTCTTGAGAGAGCCAAGCTTACTAACAATAAGACTATTGATACTCCAATTGAGGTTAACGCAAAATATTCCTCTTCTGATCGTATACCTTTGTCAGATCCTACTTTGTACCGTACCATTGTTGGAAGTTTTGTTTATCTCACTATTACCCATCCAGATATTGCATATGTTGTTCAGGTTGTTAGTCAATTTGTTGCCTCTCCCACTACAGTTCATTGGGCAGCAATTGTTCGTATTTTAAGGTGTCTTCCCGGCATAATTTTTTAGAGTCTTCTACTGTCTTCTGCCTCTTCCTTAGAGCTATGTGCATACTCTGATGCTGATCATGGCAGTGATCCCACAGATTGCAAGTCGATTACTGGTTTTTGTATCTTTTTGGGTGATTCCTTGATCTCTTGGAAGAGTAAGAAACAATCTATTGTTTCTCAATCATCGACCAAGGCAGAATATCTTGCTATGGCATCTACTACGAAGGAGATTGTTTGGTTACGTTGGTTACTTGCAGATATGGAAGTTTTCCTTAAACGTCTCATTCCTATGTATTGTGACAACAAAAGTGCTGTTCAGATTGCTCACAACTCCATTTTTCATGAACGAACTAGGCACATTGAGATCGATTGTCACCTCACACGTCATCATCTCAAGCATGGCACCATCACTTTGCCTTTTGTTTCTTCTTCTATGGAGATTGAATATTTCTTCACAAAGTCACATTCTATTTCCTATTTTCATTTTCTGTTTGGCAAACTCTCAATGCTTGTTGCTGCCGCATCGTGAGTTTGAGGAGGAGTGTTAAGATAAGTAGGATTATTTATTTTATTTTACTCATGAGGATAGAATAGTCGTTTTACCTTTCTTTATTTAATCTATATATAGTCTAGTTGTGTGTAGGGTTTGACATAATTTTTGCATTGTAAAGCATTAAGTTTCTATCAATGAAAGCCCTAGTTCTCTCTTGTCTTTGAATTGTTTTTGTTGGTTTAGATTGCTTGAATATTGGCACTTGAGATTGACCTTCTTGGTCTTAGCTTGCTATTACTCTCTATGTTATTTCGTAATCTCCCCATCTCCCCAACTTTGATTATGTGTATACATAAATATAATAGGTTTATTAATTTAAATACGTAATGTCAATTGTCCATATGAAAATATATCCCATTTTTTGCATTCGAAATGTGGATTTTGATGTATTATTTTATTTTTGTTACATATAGATTCATCTATCGACTCAACGGTTTTTAGTTATGTGTTTTATTATTCATGAGGTGAAGGTGTTGTTGTATCGTTGTTGATTCTTTTTATGTTAGAAGAACAGGAACATAACAAAGGCCATTGTTTTACATTGCAATGAGGAAGCAAACAAAATCAAGCAATAATTCAATGAAGAAACAAAGACCTGTAGATGATAATGGTATTAGGCTTATCCAATGCTTACAAGTTTTCCTCCTTTTCTAATTTTTTGAGCCATCGTTCACTCAATTCACAAATTGTCATTATTTCAACAGCTATAATTGAGTTTCAACTGTAAAGATCACGTCATTCGGATAAAGATAGTCTGTCAAATGTGACTCCATCGGCTGGTTTCTTTGGTGGCGTATCCCCTACAAGCAATCTACGGCCGTTAACAAATATTACTAATGGTATAAATTTTTCTAAAAGAATCAAATTACTAATGTTGTTGGTGTTCTTTAGAAAAAACAAAAAAAGAAAAAAAAAATACTTACACATGTTGTGTTAATTACAAGGAATTGTTAAATATCACCCCGAATAGTATGATCTTTGTGTTATTGTAAGTTTTTGGCATTATTTTTGTTTTTCTAAAAAATATATTTACCCTATTAGAAAAAACTAAACAAAAGAATATATCTTCATTTTTTTGTTTACATTAAAAACATAGCATTAGATACATTTGATGAACTAATCGATGTTATTATATTCGTAGATGTAAGTGCGACGCAGCTGAATCAAATGCATATATTTGAAGAAGACAACTCTCCTAATGTGAATAAAATAAGTGGTTTATTTGATAGCATCTCATCTTTCAATAGGAGAAAAACATTAACGGACATTAATAATGGTACTTTTTTTTCATAAATTGTCTACTTATTGGTATTTTATTGATAAAATATGAATTCTTTTATATTCTTTAATTACCATAGTTGATATTACTAATGGCCTTTTTATATTCTTTTCAACGTAGCTATCAAACGAATGAACATTCCGGCAAAGATTTTCTTTATTCAATACCAAGCTGTTCAACTATAGATGGCACAAACAAAAACAAAGTGGTAAACCAAACTTATAAGAATTATGCATGTAGTTTTTGTAAGTTTCTTTTTAACATGGTACTTTTTTTATTTTTTCGATTTATTATTCGGTGTTTTGTTTACCAACTTGAGTGCAGGATTCATAGGATTATATAAATTCCTTTTTTTATTTAAATGGAAAAAAGAATCATTTAGTGCACCGTTGAGAAATTCAATATAGTTTGGTAATTTTGGACGAATTTGTTTGTTTAACAAATCACCTGTTCTTTCAAAATTATTTTGGATTTTTTCCATATATATTAGGGTGATAGGGGTTAGTTTTTAATGATTTTTAATGTAAAAGAGGAAAGAGAATTAGTGGAGTTGAATAGTGGATATTTATAAATTTGATGAGATATATGGATGTGATTGATTTATGGTAAAAAAAGAATAGATAAAAAAATGGTAAAAAGTTGAAAAAAATGATCCCTATCACCCTTTGTGTGTGTGTGTATGTGGTGTACGAAAACAATGAAGATGACTACCAATTTAAAAAAAAAATTACTTGTCAAATAGGATTAGCGAACATTAATAATGGTGTGATCTTTTAATAAATAAGTTATCTCTATATTGGCACTGTACTAATCTATATATCTATATATATATATATATATATATATATGAAGAACCTTTTTTCCTATCTAAAACATCAATTTTTCCCGCCTATTAAATTTGGCAAACATAATATTCTATCAATATATAGAATAATTTATTTATATAGAAAATGAGGTTTTTTTTCTTATTATATCTTTTATTGACTTAAATAGTTTTCTCATTTAAAACAAACTCTCTTTTTTTCCCTAATATATCAATATTAATGTGTATAGATTTTATTTAATTATTTCTCCCCTACTTTATCCAATTTCATAATTTCTAAGTACTCTTTCTATTATTTTCTCTTTTTTTTTCATTTTTTTACCTATAAATCCAAAAAAATGAAAATCGCGATTCTATTTTGTTCGACTTGATGAGAGCTTCAAAACGAGTATACTATCAATATATAAATTTTTATTTTTTAAAAAATAAAATTTGCCACAAATGCATAAATCAGTTCCAACTTAAATATAAATTGATATTAATATAGATTAAGGATCACTGACATAATGAGATTTAAAAAATTGGTAACTTGTTGTGATACTTAATTGATATTTGTGCGTAAAATTCAAATTTAATGAGATATAAAAATTGTTTTAGCCTTTAATTCTATTCCGTATTTGCTTTACGTTAAGAATAAATTAAACAAAAAATAATGCTTAAATCTTTTTTATCTCGCAAATATATGCTAAAACTAGCTTTGTTTTGTGTTTAAAATTGAATAATTTTTTCCTAATAAATATTTAATTTATAAAAATAATAATTTATATATGGGCATTTGACCAATAACTACACTTATGGAGAAAACTTGCCCACTAAATCATGCACATCTCTTTTTTACCATTAACTCATCTTTTACACAATAAGACAAAAATAGAATTTAAAAATCACAAATTTACAATAATGCCACTCTACTAAATAAACATCCAAATTTACAATAGTGCCACTTTAATAAAATAAATATTCAAATTTATAACAATGCCACTCTAATAAAATAAAGTAATAAAATAAAATAAACATTCAAATTTACAACAATGCTACTCTAATAAAATAAATATTCAAATTTACAACAATGTCACTCTAATAAAATAAACACATTTTTCTCTCTTCAAATTATCATCGCAAGTAATCTTGCTCAACATTCAACTTTTCCTTTCCTCATTTTCGACTTTCTCACTCTACGCACTTTCTCTCTCTGATTACTACCACAGGTAATCTCAACCAATATTCAATTTTTCTCTTTCTCCATCTCCGACTTTCTCTATCTACGCACTTTATCTCTCAAAATTACCACCCAAGTAATCTCGATCACCATTCAACTTCTCCATTTCCCTATCTCCCACTTTCTCTCTCTACGTGCTTTCTCTCTCCAGATTACCTCACCAGATAATCATGTTACCACCACAAACAATCTCGTTCAACATTCAACTTCTCATTTCCCACATCTTCGACTTTCTCTATCTGCTCATTTTTCTCTCCAGATTACCGTCACATGCGATCTCGATCAACATTTAACTTCTTCATTTTCTTCGTAACTGACTTTCTCTCTACACTCTCTCTCTCCAAATTATCACCACAAATCTCAATCAACATTCAACTTCTCCCTTTCCTCGTCTTTCACTTTCTCTCTCTATACATTTTCTCTCTCCAGATTACCTCACCATGCAATCAGATTACCACCATAAGTAATCTCAATCAATATTCAAATTCTCCCTCATGTCTATAATTTTATCTCTCTACGCACTTTCTCCCTCCAGATTACCTAGCCAGATAATGATATTACAACCACAAGTAATCTGGATTAACATCCAATTTATCCCTTCATGTCTCCAACTTTCTCTCTACATACTTTCTTTCTTCAAATCACCTTGCCAGGTAATTAGATTGCTACCACAAGTAATCTCGATCAACATTCAACTTCTCTATTCCCATCTCCGACTTTCTTTCTCTATGCATATTCTCTCTCTAGATTAACTCGTCGGGTAATCTCATTGCCACCACAAGTAATTTCGATCAACAATCAACTTCGCATTTCACATCTCCGACTTTCTCCCTCTGCACTTTCTTTTCTAGATTACTTCGGCAGGTAATCAGATTACCTACCACTAAAATCCAAGCATTCACTCGATGTGTTGATCTTTCTATGTTGGAAATACTATGGCCACTCTAATATTATTACCTATCCCGATAATATTATTACCTGTAACAATAATAATATTACATGCCCGAATAATCATAATTAGAATACTAAATCTACAGAGAATTATTTAATTTCTCTTCCATCAATTTCAAACAACTATGTTTTGTCTTAATAATCTCATTTTGAAATATTTGATTTCACTAATAAAATTCATAGACAAACTAGCTAACTAAACACTAGCTAGTCGATGCTTGAATTTGAATATGAAAAGTGATTTCTTTAACATGTGTATTATTAAATAATTTCGACTCTCATCTCAAACCACAGATTGTAAAAATTAGTATGTAAACCTGAAGTTAAATCTCAAATGTCCCATACTAACTCAATAAACTACCACCAATATCACACCAAATAATAATAATAATAATAATAATTAAATATAAACTATAACCAACATCACAATAAAAATAGAATATTGTCTATCCCTATAATTATATTGCATACCATTGCAATAACATTATCCACCCTAGTAATGATAATGGAGAGAGAAAGCGAGAGACGATGAAAATGAGAAGTTGAATATTTTTAAGATTATCTGGAGTGGTAATCTGGAGAGAAAAATTGAGATTCCAGTGACGCAAGAAGTTGGATATTTATCGAGATTATCAGGTAGGTAATGTATATTACTTGTTGTAGTAATCCATATTACTTTGGAAGGTAATATTTGTACGTCCATTGATGTTTATGAATTATTACCAAGAGTATTAAATAAAGTATAAATTTATCCTTATGTTTGAAATACTTTTTTGTATCATGACGATAAATTTATTTATGTTATCTTAGATATTGTATTTATAGATGAATTTCATAAATATAGAAGAAAACAACGAAAAAGATGAGCAAAAAGGACTAAAAGTGTAAAAAATTTAAAAATTTGAGGATCAAAATGAAACAATTCGAAAGATAGAGGACCCTGGGTGCAAATATTTTGGGCTATTTTTGAAATAAAATTAAAAAATTGAGGACTAAAATGTAGAATTTGAAAGTTGGGGGACCTCTTATGTAATTTAAAAGATAGAGAGAAAATAAAAGTGTGGAAAAAGAAATATGGGGGCAAAAAAGTCTATAAATACCTAAAAAAAGTAATTGGTAAAATCACTTTTTATAAATTGTAGTTAGTGGTTAAGAAATAAAATATGTTGATTTAGTAGGTAAAGACCAACTTTGACCTGTAGTTATTGGACATTTTCTCTTTATATATTGATATGATACTTACGTACAAATTCTCGTGTAATTACACAAAATGGACTCAAATTCATACGAAAAATATAAAGAATAAAGAAGAAAACAAGATATATTAATATGGTACTTAAATCAATACTTTCATGTAATTACAAAAAATTGACTCAATTTATATAGAAACAATTTTTTAAAGCGAAAATTTTCATTTCGTTTATTGTTAAGGTAAATCAAACACGGAATAAAACCAATTAACCTAAAACAACGTATATAAAAAATAAATCTCATCATATTTGAACTTGTACAAAAAAATAAATCTCATTCATTACACCAAAATTGTACATTTGTCACACACAGGAAATTGAGGGAGTCATGGTTTATAACCGTGACTCCATTTCTCGCGGATTGTCACAGTTATGAATCATGACTCTGCATTTCTTCTGAATTGTCCGCATTTCTTCAGGACTTGTGCGGTTATAAACTGCTAGGAAAAAACACATTTTTTCACTTAAAGCTCTGATACCACTTGTTGGGAAATATAATAGATTTCCTCCAAAACAGCGCAGCGGAAAAACACAAACAAACCACGAATAAAATAATACCAACGATTAACGTGGCTCGACCGACCACCGATAACCACGGGAGAAGAATATTTTTATTGATGAGAAAAACTCTCTTACAATTTTTCCTCATCCTCTCAACTTCTCCACACAAACTCTCTCTTTATAACTAAATTAGAGCAGTCAAAGAACAACGTAAGCAACCCCTCCGTTCCGTCCGTTTTCTTTCGATCTCTCTAATTTTCTTCAACCACGATCGACGACGCAATTCACCATGACAGTCTAATCCTCAATTACTGCCCATGTGAAATTCATCTCGACACCATGCACAAACAAAAGAGACTCGCACCACGCGCGTGCCCAAAGACACGCGCCACCTTTATCTCTCGCTCAAGTTCTGGCACCCACTTTCGGCACACAAAATTAGACAAGAAAAGAACACCACTATTTCTTGCTCTTTCTAGTTTCTCTCCACTCACCTTTCTGGGCACACCTTCCAACTGGGGCTCATACCCATATTTATATATGCAGATTTCCCAAATCCTATTTGGAATTGGAGTCCCTTTCCTTACATAAAAATCTCCTAAACCCTTATTTGAATTGGACTCCTTCTCCTTCTTCACTATTTAAATATTCTAAATCATATTCCTAATAATCTCCACCTTGATTTAAAATATTTAAATCATGACCATATCTTGCCATCCAATGCGCACCCCTTTATTGGTAGGTGCCATAACTGCAAATTCAATTGTAGCAGACAGAATCAAATCAAAGCTTACCACGCATAACTTTGCAATTTGACTTCTTCATATTATAATCTCCATGTACCATATCATCAATCGCATAATCCATCTTCACAAGTCTTCACAAAATTTACGACCAACGAGAGTATTTTCCTGCATGACTCGATCACCACAAGGTAACTTCTGTGTGACTCGATCACCGCTACAATTCAATGTGACTGGATGACAAGAACTCTATCACTGTGTGACTCGATCATTGCAACTCCACCTCAGCACCAATTCATTATCATAGCTCTACCTCAAACTTGGCCATACTCCCAAACTTGAACCGTTAGCTTTGATACCACTTGTTAGGAAAAAACACATTTTTTCCACTTAAAGCTCTGATACCACTTGTTGGAAAATATAATAGATTTCCCCCAAAACAGCACAACGGAAAAACACAAACAAACACAGAATATAATAATACCAACGATTAACGTAGCCCGACCGACCGCCGATAACCATGGGAGAAGAACACTTTTGTTGATGAGAAAAACTCTTACAATTTTTTACTCACCCTCTCAACTTCTCCACACAAACTCTCTTTTTATAACTAAGCTAGAGCAGTCAAAGAACAACGTACGCAACACCTCCGTTCATACCATTTTCTTTCGATCTCTCTAATTTTCTTCAACCACGATCGACGACGCAATTCACCATGACAGTCTAATCCTCAATTAATGTCCATGTGCAATTTGTCTTGACACCATGCACAAACAAGAGACTCGTGCCATGCACGTGCCCAAAGGCACGCGCCACCCTTTCTCTCTTGCTCAACTTCTGGTACCCACTTTCGGCACACAAAATTAGACAAGAAAAGAACACCACTATTTCTTTCTCTTTCTAATTTCTCTCCACTCATCTTTCTGGGCACACCTTCCAACTGGGGCTCACACCCATATTTATATATGTAGATTTCCCAAATCCTATTTGGAATTGGAGTCTTTTTCTTTACATAAAAAATCTGCTAACCCTTATTTGAATTGGACTCCTTCTCCTTCTTCACTATTTAAATATTCTAAATCATATTCCTAACATAAACCGTGACAATCTGCACGTTTCAGGGTCACAGTTTATAACCGTGACCACGTATCAAAATTTAGAAAAACAAAGAAAAAAAGAAAGATGCGGCATAGCTTCAGATCCCTAATTCACAAAATACACGAACCCTAGCTTTCAATTTCCTCAATTTCGCTTACAATCTCAGCATTTGCTTTCATTTCTCTTACTTTCACAAGTTTTGTAACCCCAAAACATATCATTTTCCGCTGCTGCTCAAGCCTTTGCAAACGAAACGAGAACTCGACAAACTCGTCTGCTGTTGATTCACCGTCTCTGCATTCACCTCTCAATGAACTCCTCTACTGGTCGACCCAGTACAGGTTTGTCCTTCACCGCGCTCAGTAGCCATAGCAATCCAACAACACTCAAATTCCTTGTCGTCATCGATGAATAAGAGGTATAATTTCATAATTTTTGGTTTTATCATCTGTATTGGAATTTTCGGTCATGTGGAGTTTAAATTTAGGTAATTTTTGTAATTTAATTGTATATGATGCCCAATATAAAGGGAAATTTTTATGTACACCAAATTGTAGTTTAATTTTATGTAATTTTTGAATTTAATTGTATACTGCCAAATGCTCTCCTAATCATCGGATTACCTAATGGGCCTACAGCACATTTCAAACTTCCCTGGCTTTTTCTACCTTCTATTCCAGAAGAATGGTGGAAAGTTTTAATTTTTAAATTATTCCACAAATTATTGTCTTTAATTATTTGATAAAAAATGTTGTCTTCAATTGTTTTGCTAATGTGATTTTTCCTTTTTTTGGGGATTCATTAATTTATGGAATCTGAGGGATTAAATTTTGTGTTTATTAAGAATGATTTTAATGCAAAATGTATAAGAGGAAATTACGGCCAACTTGGTCATGGGATTCTACAATGCTGTGTATTTAGATAGCTTTGGGAACTAATTTCCACAGATCTTGAAGTGGGTTCTTGATTTTTGTCAATTTCTATATATTCTTAAATGTGATGTGAAAAATCTCAGACGGGTCACTAAATTTATATTTTATTTTGCTGCAGATATTTAGATGTGTATATAGATTTATCCATGGATAATTTGCAGCAGTGGAGTAGGAAGAGGTTGAGATGCATAAAAGTGAATGATTCATTTTTGAATGGAAATCAGATGGAGATGGAATGGAACAGGTGTTGTGAAGAACATGGCCTCAGGGATTATTGATAATAATAATAGTAATATCCATACTAACAAAGAATCATCTATTCTTCTTCCTATTCCTTCTCCTCATTGTTCCAATAAGTAACAAAATTAGGACTAAATGGTAAAGTGATTGATACGCTTTTTTATATGTTTTCCAATTCTCTCACCTCCTTCTGTGTATTTTGGGCTATGATTCTTGGAATTATTTTTTTTAATGTTTATGAATTTAGCATAACTTGATTAGGGATAGTGATCCTCTCCCTTCTCTATACAAATGTGGTAGTTCAGACAAATTCTCCCCCAACACACCCCCTCCCCCCCAAAAAAAAAAAACAAAAACAATGAAGAAAGGAATTTTACTCTAAGTCATAAATAATGTAACACAATGTTAGTGATCCAAATGAATAAAATCGATGTTACTCTAATGAGAACTTAAGTTTGACAAATGAAACTTATCCAAGGATAAATAGAACTTTAGCTAAGAAAAAGAACCATGTTGTCAATTGGGACTCTCTTTTATACTCATACTCTACATGCACTTCTCATATCTGGATTCTTCAATCTTCAATGAATTTTGGGCTAGAGCGGCTGGAAATTTTGGTGTTCTGGATAATTTCTTATTTTGTTTAGACCCTTTTAGTTCCCTTTGTACTATTGTATCGAGCAGCAACAAGATCGATGTTACTTTCCTAGCCTTTTTCTGGTGGATGTCGTGTCCACTAGTGTTTTTGTAACCTTTTGACATTTCTCTAGCAATAAAAGATTTAGTTTCCTATCCAAAAAAATGATTTTTTTCATACAGATTGGGTGAAATATACATAAAAGTAAAACCTCAAATTTTTTTCATACTCGGATCTCAATATTTTTTTGGGTGGACCCTCCAAGTATTTCCATCTCAATCGCCCTATCTTTTGCGATCTAGGAGATTGTTCCAGTAATTCCTAGTCGATGGTTACATGATGATTGAGATGGCTCGCATGACCTATATTAGAACACATCAACCGGAATTGAGATCCGAGTTATATTGTGGCTTGTAAGATGCTGCAGGTCATGGAGAGAGAAACCCTGCAAGGTTGGGAAAACGTGTGGTGCTACCAAGCAGTTATATGGGGAGTCCCCATAATGTGATCGCATTTTATTAGGATGCTATGGCCATATGCCAATGGGTTGGATACCTGGAGATATTCATCACTTTTACGTACAATTCGAAGTGGTCTGAGATTACACGTTTCATGAAAAAATGGGATCTCCAACCTCATGATCGCCCGGATATTATTTGTAGAATCTTCAAGATCAAGTTAGACAAATTAGCTGATGACATAAGGAAAAAAACACATTTTTGGAGAGCCAAAAGCTGGCAACATTCTATTTTGTTATTCTATTTGTCAACTAAATAATGTCATTTTTTGTGCGGAAAAAAAATATTTCATTCATTGGTGAGTTTGTGTCTCTTGGATTTTTTATAGCAATTGGTAATTTGTGTAGTATAATTATATATACCATGGAATTTTAAAAGCGTGGATTACCACATGCACACATCTTGGTCTTCATGAGGCGGGAGAACAGCAACCAATGCTGGCACATATTTACAGGATAATATCTACCGAGATTCCAGACAAAGCTTCACACCCCTAATACTATAATCATGTCAAGGACATCATGGTGCACAGTCCGTGTGGGGATGCAAACAAAAGATCTCCATGTATGGATAAAGGTTGGTGCACAAAGCACTTTCCGAAGAAGTTTGCAAATTGTACAAGCATTAATAAGAGTGGCTACACTTTATATAGGCGTAGAAATGATGGAGGACTATTGACAATGGAAAGATTGTTCTTGACAACAGATTTGTATTACTGTACAATTCCCACTTGCTTCTGAGGTATGCAGCACATATTAACGTTGAGTTCTGTAACTAGATTGGTGCAATAAAGTATTGTTGCGATAAATCTCACACCACAGTGTACAAGGCCACGTAAGTGATAGAGTGGACTTAGAAAGTCCGGGTATCGTACCCACAAGGACCGTGAATATCGTGTTTAATGTTTTCCAACCTTAACCGAAATAAATAATGAGAGGGTAACTATTGCACTAAGACTAAATTAAAAGAGATAATTAAATAAACTGAAATCAAAGAGGATGATTTTAGAAAGCAAGTTGTGGAAAGCTTTTAAGAAATCAATAAGAGAAAATAGCGCAGAGGTTTCGAATCCCCGTTTTACCCAATTATTGCTCTGGATTAATGACTTGACAACTTGGTTAGACTTAACAATCGAATTCCTAAATTATTAAATAACCTCTCTCGAGTGATATTCGATCTATTCTCATGCGCTGTAGTGACCGCAAATTCTTCTTAAATGAAATATATTTAAGTAAATAAAATTTCGAACGCGTCACTACGACCTTACTTATAAAAATTTAAATAGCGTACGCTCGTCTAGTCGGAATTCATGTTATTTATTGTTATATTTAATTATTTATAAAAAAATTATTTATTTTCAAAATTTACAATTGAGGACCAAACTTTAGAAGTTATTCATTTTAGTCCCTAAAGTTTAGTTTTTATTTAATAATGATCTAATACTTACCTTAAGCCAATTATAGACCCATCTAAGATCCAATTTTAACTCTTGCCCAACAAAAAAGCCCATTTGCAACTGTTACCCTAATTTCCACATTTAAATACTCATTTCTAAGGTCCTCTCAAACCCTAACCCCATTACATCCTCATTATTCCTCCATTTACACCTTGTAAGAATAACTAAGAGTTTATCTCCATTCTCATTCCACTCTCATTCAAATCTAGCAAGTTCAAGAGGTAAATTTCTTAACTATTATCCAATTTTATCTTTGTTACAATCATTCTTATCTTCAATAATATTTTTACTATTGTTAATCCAGACTAAGTTACTATGGAATTTTTCTTAGCCTATACATACTCACGCAGTTCAAACACACACTCACTCACGCATACATACACGCATATACATAAACGCATAGCTCTCGGCCTATATACACACCAACGTTCAAAACTCAACTTCACAACACAAAAATTATACCTACACCTTCCCCCATCTCCCTAGAACACCATAGAATCATTTGATTTCGAAAATAGTTAAGGATTAAGTCGAATTTTAAACATGCCCAAAATTTTCATTAACTGTTCGAGCTCCAAATTCGAGCCCCAAATTTGAGCCCAATACTCATCTTTTCCTTCAATTACCACCGCCACTAGCTTCGCCACACTCCCCTCCACCTTTGCCGGTGACTAGAGCCACCGTCACTACCCGAAAATTTCCCCCCCATTTGCACTGGTTTAGCCAAGAACTAGAGAGAGCCGAGAGTGAGTCGGGTGAAAGAGATGAGATCCGAATCCTTTTGCCATTTTTTTAAATTTATTTGGCTATTTGCAAGTCTAGTCCCTCGATTTATTTACTTAGTTTAAGTTGGTCCTTGAATTTTATTTAATTTCAAAACCTAAGCTTTTAATTATTGTAATTTGACCCTTATATAATATTTTCAAATCTAGCCCCTCAAATTAATTATTATATTTAAGAGAGCCCTCAAATTTTATTTAAATTCTAATCCTCAACTTTCAATTGTTGCAATTGAACCCCTAAACTTTTATTTCACTTTTAATCCTTTAATTTCTTATTCCTATTTAAGTTAGCCCTTAAAATTTAATTGCATATTAGTCCCTCATGTTTTAAAAATCTTATAATTGAGTCCAAAATATTTTTAGTTCACTTTTATTGCATATTAGACCCTCAAACTATTCAATTCTTTCAAACTAACCCCCAAACTTTTATAGTCATTTAATTTTGGTCCGAAAACTTCTATATTATCTATAGATACGTAATATTTAAGGATATTGACATAAATTTAACTCCTTATTGGCTAGACGAGGCGTACGAACAGCTAGATGACTGATTTCTCACCGTTAGTAAGCTCAATACTCGGCTAAGGGTTAAGGTAGATCCCCTTTCCAAAAAGTTTCTTTCAAATATGCGCATTTGCAATTAATATTGTTATAAATACTGCATGTAAATATTATGTGACGATAGGCTTTTTCTAGCCTACTTATGACGTGCTACCTCGACACTATGACGATAGGCTCTTAGCCTACTTACGACGTGTTTTAATAGCATTATGATGATATGCCTTTAGCCTAATATATTAAACACTATGATCACGTGCACGATTGAGAGGGATGATGAACGAACTTGTACTTCGTACACGTTCGTATTTTATGCTAAATTATGATTATGTACTTTTAATTTGTAACATATATTAATTGTTGTGCCCGGGATCTACTAAGTATTTAAAATACTCGCGATTTTCTCTATCCAATGAACAAATTGCAGATTAAGGAGCCGGAGGCTTGGCGAGGCGTGGGAATCTCTTAGGGACCTTCAAATAAATTAGTTTTATTTCCTTTGACAATTGAGCACTTTTAAACTGCTGAAGTAATGACTTTCGAATGTTTCGAACTTGTTAGTACTTTAATTAGATGTTTTGAGGTGATTGTGTTGAAACGATCGTGGAACGCTCTATTGACTTTGTTAGTTTAAATTAATTTCCGCATTTTAGTTATTTGTGATTTTTCCGCATTTAATAATATTATTACATTAAAAAAAAGAACTTAAGTGTTTTTAAAGAAAGAACTAACGTTCCGGGTTCTTAGAACTTGGGGTGCTACATGCGCAACCCACCTATATCTCTATGGTCAATCTAAGCACACAAGAATGCATTAAAAATTTGTGAAAACTTTGAATGATCACATAAAGCACCGGGGTACTCTTGTCCCCAATCAGACTCCACAGTTTTCAATATATGTCTAGTCTAATCAAGATCTCTTGATTCAATAATTAAACTACAAATATCATGTTATTGCATGCATTCAACACACGAAGAAAACAAATCAATATTGAAAACTTAATTCTAACACAAGTCATTGATTCAAATCAATAATCCATAAACAACAATTGAATAAAATGGTTCATCTAACCCCAATGCTAAAGTAGATCTAGCCTAACGTATTATAGTGGAAAACAAAAGAAATTGAAGAGAAAACCATAACCGGATGTAGAATTATCTTGGTCTCGACTTCAATCTTCGATCTCCTTCTCCAAAGCTCCAATTCTTGCTTTTGTTTTGTGCATAAAGCTAGATCCTTTTTCTCTACTCTTAGCCTCCTTGTATAGGTGTGAAGAGGTCCCTAAAACCCTCCAATTTCGTGTAGAACAATAAGCCAAAAATATACCAAAATTATAGTCCTAATCCAATTAGGAATTCACGAGCAAAACTAGACAGCCTAGCAGCCTTTACTATTTCTGTCATAACTTTCTCATCCGATGTCCGATTGAGGTGATTCAAATTCCTATGGAAGCTAGACAAAACGATCTACAATTTATTCGCAATAGCCACGCCCAAATTCCACTTTCATCTAAGGTCAAAATTAGCCTCACTCTTTAACATCTTTACATTCTCGTTCCCGAATTTGGAAACTTTTCTTCTTTTGATATCTCTTCCTTTCTTTTGATCATTTTTCCTTTATTTTTGCTCAAACTCCTTCTTATTCCAAATTTTCTCCTAAAACACAATAAATACTCAAATTAAGTAGGAATTTAATATAAAAATAAATAAATATTACGAGTTCAAATGCCTTAAATGAGCGCACAAAATGCACTTATCAAGTATCTCTTCAAGTATATAACTGAGGGCCACGCGTATTGCTATTGCATTTGCAAAGGCCGCTAATTCACTTCCATCGAACCAAGTGATGAGATTAATTTCTATTACGATTGCCATTACCTCTCCCTGTGATGCTACTTGGAGAACTTTTAGCTTCAAAATCCACTACAGAGATGTCCCGATTGAGCGTCTCAGCTTCCATCTCCCCTAAGAACATAATGTTGTGTATTTTTAAAATGATGAGGTCGGAGAGGTCTTGAGGAAATGCTCTGTTAAAGAAAGCAAATTTATTGCATGGATGAAGGCAAACAGCATATACCCTGAAGCCAGAGAATTGCTTTATGCAGAATTTCCTTCGAAATTCATTTGGAATCAGAAGAAGCGTCAGTGGGATCGTAGGAAGAATGGACTTGCTATTGGAAGATTATATTTTGCTCGGCTAGGGATGAGAGAAGGTATTTTGCATTTGTATTCTTAATTGTTGAAACATGATTTTCCATTTTGCCAGATGCCTTGGGTATTATCACTTTTGCTATTATGTCATTCATTTATCAGTGCAATTTTATTGTTACAATGAATTTTCATTGCTATGCAACTGGTGAGGTATTTTTTGTCAGTCATCCTTTTTATTAACTTTTCCAGGTACTATCTGCTCATGTTACTAAATCATGTGCGTGGTCCAATGTGTTACAAAGATATAAGAACTATTGATGGGAAAGCACATAATATTTTGAAGGAAGCATGCTATGCTCGGGATCTCCTAGATGATGACAAAGAGTATGTTGATGGAATTATTGAGGCAAGTCATTGGGCTTCTGAAGTTTCTTCGTGAAATCTTTTCATTACTCTACTCGTGTCTGACTGCTTGGATAGACCCGAGGCCTTATGGGAAAAGTGCTGGGAATATTTGTCCAAAGATATTGAACACAATCATCGGAAGGCTCTACACAACCCAGGTATTGCTGTTGACAATGGTACCCTTTGGACTTCATCGTATTTGCCTGCTTTGATACTTCGCATGCATTTTTCCAAGCATTAAGTAATTGTATAAACTTTATTACAAAGGTACAACTCACTGACGATCAGAAAAAAAACTATGCTTTGGTTGAGATTGAGAAGTTGCTACGCCAATGTGGGAAAAGTCTTCAGGAATATGATTCAATGCCTAGAAGTTGTTACACCAACGTGGGAAAAGTCTTCAGGAATATGATTCAATGCCTTTTCCAGATGGTTCTTATTTCTCTGCCCCAGACAACATTTTAATACATGATGAATTGGACTACGATAGGGATGCCTTGGCCGAAGAATATGTGAGGTTCTTGTTCGATCTAACTAAGGAACAAAAAGGTGTTTATGATATTGTGATGAATGTCGTGTATGGTGATAATCGTGGAGTTTTCTTTTTGTATGGACATGGTGGCACTAGGAAAACCTTTCTGTGGAGGACTCTTTCGGCTGCAATAAGGTCTCGAGGGGAAATCGTCCTTAATGTGGCATCCAGTGCAATAGCTTCCCTTCTTCTTTTAGGGGGTAGGACTGCTCATTCTCGATTTTCAATCTCATTAAATGTGGATAAAGATTCAACGTGCAACGTCAAATAGGGAAGTCACTTGGCCGAGCTTATTGAGAGGACTAGCTTGATAATTTAGGATGAACCACCCATGATGAATATGCACTTTTTGAGGTATTAGATAGGACAATGCAAGATCTGGCCAGGTTCAGTAACCCGATGAGTGCTAGCTTTCCTTTCAGTGGGAAGATTATTGTATTTGGAGGAGACTTTAGGCAGATTCTACCAGTCATACCGAAAGGAACCAGACCCCATATTGTAAATGCCTCTCTGAACACTTTCTTTGTGGGACCATTGCAGAGTATTGAGACTAACAAGAAACATGATGCTTTGTAATCTTCCAATGGATGAACACACCAATGAATTGAGGAAGTTCTCAAAACGGATTTTGAGTATTAGAGATGGAGAGATTAGTGGGCCAAATGACGGTGAGGCGACCATTGAGATACCCGACAACCTTCTGGTCCATGGTTATGCGGAGCCGGTGAAAGCCTTAGTAGATAGCACTTTCCCAACTTCTTGCATCATGGGAGCTTGTCGCCTTACTTTGATGGAAGGGCTATACTTGCTCTGACCCTTGAAGATGTCGAAATGGTGAACGATTATATGGTTAACATGAATCGATCAGAGTTGAAGACATATTACAGTACTGATTCCACGTGTAGAACTGATGGTTCAGATTGTGACTTACTTAGTGAGATTCACACTACTGAGTTTTTGAATGCGATTTCGTGTTCTGGAGCACTAAGTCATATTTTGAAGTTGAAGGTTGGTGTCCCTGTGATGTTGATGCGTAATATTGATCATTCCGGTTGATTTGTGCAATGGTACCCATCTTATAGTTACATGACTTGGAATCACGTTATAGAGGCAAAGATTCTGCCGGGTGTAAATGCTGGAATGGATTTTCTAATTCCTAGATTGAGTCAAACCCTATCTGATATAAGATTTCCACTTACATTTGAGAGAAGACAATTTCCTCTCATGGTTTGCTATGCAATAACTATCAATAAGAGTTAGGGACAGACGCTCAGTAATGTTGGGGTGTATTTGAGGAGGCCAATTTTCAATGATGGTCAGTTATATGTCGTCGTCTCTAGGGTGATGAATAGGAAGGGATCGAAGTTCGTAATTTGCGATGACAGTGGATGCCAGACTAACATGACTACGAATGTCGTGTACAAAGAAGTTTTCAGCAATCTATATTATTGTGTGTACGAATTACATGATGAGGTACAATGTTTCTGTTTGCCAAATTTTTTATTCTTCTCTTCTGTTATATTTGTTGGTATAAAGAGTGAGATATCTTGTAGATAGATATAGGATTGGTTGCCTTTAGCTCAGTCCTAGATTGGCATAGTCATTTGAGGGGGATATAGTGATTTGCAATGTAGCTCATATTTTGTTATTCATGGTACAAAATATCAAATGTGTTTTGTTTGTCGATCTAACTTGTTTTTCTTACATGTCATCTATTATATTTTTAGAGAAATATAGGTTGCTTGTGTAGGTTACTATGTGCACGAGTCGCTTATCCATTTGTTATACGTTGCGTGACAAGAAGGTCATGGTGGAAATGCCTCAACAAGTTGTCATTGTGCATTTAAGATTGATGTGTTTATGGATGTTATACTACACGTGTTATCGTTATCCAATTTAATTTTGTGGATAATTTCTCAATGTTATCATCGTTGGATATGAAACCGATATTAGGTAGTTCACATAGATTTTTATGGGTATGTTTGATTCACAATAAATAAAGAGGAAGTTTTGTTTACTCGAATTGCTTGTAGATTGTGTGGTATAAAATGGAAGATAGTGTATTAAAAAATATAACATAATTGTATGTGTGGTTGGAAAAGAGGAGAGAGAAATTGTTTTGGAAATTTATTATGAATCAAACATACCCTATATTTTTGCGTCGTCGTGTTGGTTGTTACAACAATGTCTATATTTATAAGTTGGAATTGACCGAAATACAAGCAAAACTCTGTCGATTTTTTTTTAAATGTGAACACGCTTTACTTAAGTCAGGTAATATGTCGGAAATGTGTACATGTTTTTATGTAATCGTTCTCATTGTTGTTAATGGTACTTATATGTAGGTTTGTGAGAATTACATATTAATGTACTCTGCTTCTCGTGCAACGCACGGGTGTTACATCTAGTTGATTATAATTATGAGATGATTATTGTAATGCCCTCTAAAATCTCATCTCCTTTCTAATAACATATTGCATATCACGTAACGGAATTGGAGATGACGTCACACATATCTTTATTTTCGAAACCACGAGTACATATTCTAAAACACGGTTGATAATATCGAAACATTAAGCGTCATTAACTTATAACATTCAAATAGATACAAAATAACTTGAGAGATTTGGTTCATATTAGAACACTTTGTACATGATCTTTGGTTTTCCTTTTTCCGCACACATCCTCACACGTCAAGTTCTTGAGGACTCCCCACCATCTCCCACATGCTTTCTACTTCCTGCGTCGTCTAAACCTATAAACAAACACCAAATGAGTCATAAAGACTCAGTGAGAATAGATGTAGATGCAAATGCATGTCACATTCTCATGTTGGGCCCAATTGCTAATCATGTGTTTACATTGGTGCCAACAAATCACATAATTCACATGGCCAGGCCTTGTATCATATTTGGTGCTTAGGTCCCCCATTAAGCCGTGTTATCACATATGGAGCTTAGATCTCCCAATTGGCCAAATCTTCACTTTCACATATTTGTAAGCACATGAGAGACAACTTTGCAATCACACTCTTTCATGCTATGATTGTGCAACCATTTCATCTTTAATCATTAACATCAAACAATCATATTACATATTAAAGGCTTCACAATCATGTAAGCATCTTATTAACATCATGAATTCCTCACATATAGCATAAAGTCATAAAGTGCAGCCAAAAGCACAACACATATCATATAACACAACAAGCTTTCACACAAAGAAGTCTTGAACTTTTCAATTCACATACCTCAAACCAAGTCACATATATGCACATACTTACCTTCTTTCATGTATATTACATCTATTACCCACCTCTAAATGTATGAAAGACACAATAGGGTAGGTTGGCAAAGCTTCCTCCTTCTCTTCCTCTTCCTCTGTCCTTCTTCTCTAATACCAAAAGGGTTAGAAAATGATGAGAAATATTGGTAAATAACCCTCAACCAAGGTTGAAGACCCTAGGGATAGATGTTGGAGAATGTTTTTGGGTGTCTTAGGAGTGTTCGGATTGAGTTTTGGGTGTTTACACCTATCCCAAATGGTTGGAAATGTCTAGATAAACTTTTCTGCCGACTTAAAATTACGGCCGTTACTCAAAATTTACAGTCGTAAATCCCAAACTTACGGCCGTACGCATATATCTTATGGCCGTACAAACGTCTCTGAAAATGTTTGCATCTTTCCCATCTCCAATATTACAGCTGTAACTAAAATTACAACCTTATCTTACATACATACGGACGTATCCTCGATTCTGAAACTTCTCCACACTTCTTCATCTTTTACATGTTACGACCGTATAATATCTCTTAGGCCGGATGTCTTATATTACGGCGGTAGTTTATAAATGTACCGCCGTAGTTTGCTCTCTGAAAATTTTCCACTTCTAACTCTTAGATTTTACGGCCGTAACAATAAATTTTACAGTTGTATCTAAAAGATTACGGCCGTATCCTGACAAATTATAGCCATAAAAATAATTTTGCTGAAATTTTCTTCCAGTCTTGAAATTTAAGGCCCTACCATTTACAAACACATCCAACACACTCATAACATGCGTAAACACATCATTCCCATAACCATCATCTTAAGATCTCATTCATATTAGGTCAAACCTCATAAGAAATCAGACGAGGTGTTACAATTATAAATGTTAATAATATCTAGGAAATTTTAAAACTTTCTAGAAGATATTATTTAAGGTGAATTCTAATAGGATTGGAATTATACCTTTCGGAGGTTGGATCCTAATGGGATTAGGAAAAACCTACAACTATAAATAGAGATCACCAGGTAGTAAAAATTATGCGATAATACTATGAGGCTACATTATTTTCATTCTCAGTCTAAGATGCTCTTCTTTTGGTGATCTCAATTAATAGTGTAGGTTCCTACCCAAATCAGTAAACCCAACTCTACATTTTCATGAGTTGAAAACAATGTAAACAAAGAATTAGGAATTCTGTAGGTTTGTAAGATTGAGGGTCAGACATTTGTATGCGATCCTCATCCTTATTAGTCCCCTCTATGCGATCCTTAGCCTTATTTTTCTTCCAATTGCAAGTAGACATATCATGTCCAATGCTCACAATATTTTGGAAGATCCTCATAAATGATTTCTTGTCAGTGAGCAAACCCATCATTTGCAGTCCTAATCACTAATATAAAAGTATAATGCCCTTGTTATTTTTACATTAATCCTGATTTACCCTTCAATATAAAAGTATGGATGTTGTGTAAAACATTTTTAGACTTTAATACCTTTGTTATTTTTACATTAATCCTAATTTGCCCTTCAATTGATATTGTAAATTAAGTCATTTTACTATCTACTATTTAGTAATATTAAATTATCATCAGAACACCATTTACTTCCGACACATTCATTTTCTCATACATAAACTCATTGTACCTCAAAACATGATGACATTATTTTTTATATTTACAAGATTAAACAAAAATTATAATATTTATTTCTTTTCCATCTACCTTTATGCATAATTTTTTTACTAATATATAAAAGTATGGATGTTGTGTAAAATATTTTTAGACTTTAATACCCTTGTTATTTTTATATTAATCCTAATTTACCGTCTAATATAAAAGTATGGACGTTGTGTAAAATGTTTTGTGACTTTAACACCCTTGTTATTTTTACATTAATCCTAATTTACCCGTCAATTGATATTGTAACTTAAGTCATTTTGCTATCTACTATTCAATTATATTAAATTATCATCACAACACCATTTACTAACCACCCATTCATTTTCTTATACATAAACTTGTTGTACCTCAAAACATGATGACGTTCTTTTCTATAGTTACAAGACTAGTTACAAGCACGTGTTTTCACACATGATATTATTCAAAATTTTTTCACCAAAATAAAAATTAATTACAATAAATTGAACTAAGAATGAATATGCAAATAAATATTCAATTGAATGTGTCATCACCCCTACAGACACAGAGAAAAAAAAATCTTAATCAGCAAGTTAGTATTTAGTGATGGTCAATATGGCTTTATAAATGTTTCATAATTTATAACCCGAGTATACAAACAAAATAAGTAAAGAAAATAAACAAAGGATAATGGGAAAAAGATCTTATTTGCAGGTATTTGATTTTTACATATTAACCTAATATGTTTTCCCTCTTAGGCCATCTCCAAGGGGGCAGTCCATTGCCCCCATTTTCTGACGAGCAGTGGAGAGAGAGAGGAGACAGAAAGGAACAAGGAAAAATACCATGGCCCACGTGTTTTTAATTTTAAATTTTTTAAATCACTTTTATCTCAATTATCTCACTTTTTCTTCACTTTTTCTTCATAGATTCCCGTACCACGTCCAGATATAGACGCCCGTCTAAAATTATTCTACTGTTATTTTATTATTTTTTTTGAATTTATCTCTACATCTCTCCTCCTTTTTACTTTTCCCTCTCTTTTTTCCTTACACTTCCTTCTATTTAATTTCCATTCACTTTTAAAATAAAATAATCATTTGTTCCTTTCTCTCTCCTCTCTCTCTCTCTACTGCTGCGGCTTGGGCAATCCACAGCCCATTGGAGATGGCCTTAGTGTTTTATAGGGCATGAATCTATAGGCATGCTTCAAAGAGGTAAATCAAAGTAATACTTGAAGTTTGAGGGATGGATTTCAAAAAATTTTGTTATTGCTAAACTGACTAATATATACATATTACATATTTTTCATTTAGACAATTAAGCCCATATTTAAACCTTTTTCATAGAAAAATCAACTTCATACATTTCATCTTAGGATCGTAGTTGCTATTCATTTTTCTCTTTTTTTTTGCAAAATTAAATAATTAACACTTGAAAATAACGTTAACTATAGTTTATGATCTTTAAATTACACAATGTGATTATTTGTTAGATTTATAACTTGAAAAAAAAACTACATAATTGAGAAAAATAACTCACAAACGATAATGATAATGAAAATGAAAACGAAAACGTCATTTTTATAAATAGAATTGATCCAGATTAAAATTTAAAATAATTATGACTTTATTGAATTTGTTTTTATAAAGTAGGAATGTTAATTTGAAAATAAAAAAAGTTTAGGGACTAAATTGATAAGTTACAAGTATAATTTGATTTAATTTAATGAAGTAAATTAAATTAAGTTTTTGATGGAAAATATAACACATAAAAACTAATACTTTTACTCATAGTCTTTTATTCATTCGATAATTTGTGCGTTCACTCTTGAAAGTAAGTTTCGTATTAAACTTTAAATTGAGATACTTTATTTAACATTTATATTGTACGCTTTTTTACTTAACTACAATATCAATTTTTCGAAAAGAAAAATGTGAGAGCAAGAGTTGAAAATAAAAAAAAAAAAAAAAAGGAAACGAAGAGTTTTTTTTTTTCAATTCACGAATTAAGGACATTTTAGTAATAAAAACATATATAAGGTTAAAATAGAAAAATCAAGAAGTTTTTATTATTATAATTATTATTATTATTATTATTATTATTATTATTATTATAGAAAAATCAATAGAAAAAATATATAAGGTTCAATCCACCCTTTTTATGTTATTATTATAGATGCAGATTAAACAAAAAGTATAATATTTATTTCTTTTCCATCTCGCTTTATGCATTATTTTTAAAAAAATTAAAAATAACACATCCACTTATAAATTCTTTAAATAAAGAAGTTTTTCTTTAACAATGCTCAATTGAGACTTTTCTACATGGGTAAAATCTTAGCGATATTGTCTAGTGAAAAAGTTTAGGAACTTATGCAACTCATTAAAAATGTAAGCTTCTATGCTTATGTTATGGGGCAAAATCAATCGTTTAAGATAGATTTTGATGTCCTTTTGTCCAAGTTTATTTGGTTGTAACTGTATTTACATTTCAAATTTTGTAAATGTTTGACAATTGAATTTTTTATATAAGAGAGTGGAGGTAAATAACTATTAGTGCCATTGGCATTTTTAGTAGATGTAAAATAATAAAAGAGTTTTGATTTACAAAACGCTAATTTTTTGCTATCATCGGCAAGATAATAAGAAAATTAAGTTTTTAATGTGCACCCTTAATTTGTGTAGTGATATTGTTCAACATAAATAATCTAGAAGATTTTTTAGCCTTTTTTAATTGTATAATTAATTTTGTGATAGTCATTATTTTGTGCCTTTTATATGTAAATTGTATGTCGAGAAAATATAAACAACGCCATAATATCACGTGCAACACACATGTTATATGCTATTACGATGACATTGAGGTTGACAAACATCCATCTCCACACATTCTAGCCAGACTAGTGCTTGTTTTACTGGCAATGTGATCATCCAATTTAATTGGGCCTGCAATGGCAGGTGCAATCAAAAACAAAATAGCATTGTTGTAAAATATGTATGGGAGTTTAGGGAGCCAATCCAAATCGAAACAACAGAAGATTCAACATTGGGGCTAAAGTCGTACCTGTATTTCAAAATTCGCATAAAGAATCCTTTGATGAACCGAACTTTTTTCTCAGACAAACGATAGTAATCCTCGTCATTGTGTAGATTAATCAATAAATGCTTCCAGGGAGAAATTGCCGCAGAGACAACACGTATTGAAGCCATGTTGATAGGGGCGGAGCCAGGGTTCGTGTACAATGGAGGCAATTTTTTTTTTTTTTAAGCAGTAGACATTAATGCACACAGTTGTAAGGGGATGGTGGTTCATTTTCTGGAGGCTCAAAGGCAAGCACGACGATACAAAAAAAAAAAAATTCATCACATTTTAAAGTTATTTCATTTTTTTATTACTATTAAGTGAAGGAAACATGTAATTTTATTCATTTTAGATAGAGAGATTGAAGAAGTTGTTTTCTAAAATATTGAAACCAATTTAGCATGGATAGCAAAGGTTAAGAATTAAATGAATAATTTTATAATAAAAACAATAAAATGTGTAATGTTGGAGAGTTGAACCCATACCTTATTCGGAGGGTAGTTAAAAATTTTACCACTACACTAGCAACGCTTCTCCTATGTGTCATGGCAAACACCCGAATCTTATATGAGTATATTTTATAAAATTCAAAACCAACAAATAAAATTTTCAAAATTCTAGTGGGGGCACCTGCCCCAATGCCCCCACTGTAGATCCACCCTTGCATGTTGAATTTCCTTCATGGACGATTGCAAATGGGAAAAGTTCCTTGCAAGAGTGAATTTCAAACGCGCAGACAGTTTACGAATCTCCTATTGGGAAATTGGTATAAATGGTTCATTCACAAAGTTGGTAGCTGCGCGAATAAGAATAAGGTCCGACTTGCCATCTTCAATTACTTATGCAAAAGTCTTAGTAGCAGTAGCCCTGGCTTTCGGGCGATCGATCGATATATATAAATAGTTAATAGGAGGATTGGGAGGTGGGTCCCTCCCCCAGCATGTTGCTGGTGTTGCTCACATGGAGAAGCAATTGGGTCTGAAACGATTCATTAGGGAAAACCAAAACAAAAAGGGAAATGATTAGTGATTATTGAAAAAATTTGATTTTTAAATGTGTGATTGATTAGTTAAAAAATGTATTAGAAAATATAATCATTTACAATTCAATGTATTGAGCAGTTAAAAACGAAGATAGAGCAAAATGACTTTTAGCTCAAAAACACTATTCACCCCTTGCATTGCATGGAAGAAAAATTTAATAATTATATTTACTTAATATAAAATTAAATATCTTTTAAAAAATATGTAAAATTAAATATGGACAATGACTATAATATCAATAAAAATATTAAAACAAAAGTGAAATATAATGATTTTTACGTTATTACTATAGATTAGTTGCCTTTTTTTATCACAGCAAATACTCGGGTTCTTGAAAGGTGTTGTTAGACTTGATAGGTTATATGCAACTAATGTTAAACTGCTTAAAGGTTATGAGTAAGATCTTTACTTGTGTTGATTTGCTTTATTGCTCGAGGTAGCCAAGCTTGTAATTTGATTCTCGAAGGTTTCAGTGTTACGTCCCCCTCCCTTTATAGCCTTTAATTTTGTCAATAATAAGGTAGGGGAATCCAAAGCCCTACTTCTCAACCAGACAGAGGTGTAAAAACCACGTAATAGTCGATTGGTTCTTTTTTTAAAACAATTACAAATAAGCTGAATATTCATTTACTAAACAAATTAATATAGAATTTGAAAATTTTCTTTGAAGACAATATTTAACATCAGATGCCTATACATATATATTTATAATACAATTAGTGTCTGTAACGACCACATTTAATTTTTAACTCTAAAGAATTATTCGGCGTCGTTACGGCTTTTCCATTTTTAATTTTAGAAATTTAAGTTCAGCGCTCGTCTAATAAAAAAATTTTTTTAATTGATAATTTGTTTGGGTCAAAGGAAAATTTATTAAGGGCCGATTCTAATTAGCTATTGGGCTTTAGACCCCAGATATTAAATCGAATGACTATTCAAACTTGTATTGGACCATTACATCCATCTATTGGGCTTTAAGCCCACCTAGTGATTTGGAAGCCCAATCCAATTCAAATTTTATCCTTGAGAGAACCATGAAGCGTGAATATGCAATTGCAGAGGATCCCTCACCAATTCAATTTCCCAACCTCACGTCTCTCATTCCCTATTTTACATCTCTCAAACCTCCCAAACTCCATTATCTTCAAATAGAAAAAAAAAATTCCCTCCCAAACATTGACGCTACCAGCAGTTACGACAACTCTCAGTTGCAGCGCTCTATAACCAATCCATTCAATCATCAAACCATTACTAGGTAATTGGCTATCCATGGTTTTATTGTCCTTGGTTTCCTCAACTCTAATTACTGCAATTATGGAGCATATATACGTACACTCCCAATTATCACACAAACACAGCATCTATTCATCATCACCATCCTCACAAAGCACACGCACATACACTGTATTTCAATTCAAGCAACTAGAAAAATATATACATATATGTACGCATTCACAATCGAATCCTCAAGCCCGGATTTCTCAAACACCGATTTCGTAACATCATCTTCATCCTCCTCATCGTTAAAAGAAAAAAAAAAAAAAGGAAAAAGGAAGAGGGCGAAATTTTCAGAATAGCCGAGAAAGGGAAAATCGGCCATGGCTACCCACATTCAACCCCAATTTTCTCCCATAAGTTGCTTCCAAATCCACCATAGAGTGTAGAGGAACCAACACTTGAACTCAATCCAATGATTTCCAGTCCGTTTGGCCTCATTTCCATCGGATGTTTGCTCGAAAAATTGACTTCACTCGGCTGTGGGCTCCGGCAAAATCACGGTCGTGGTGAGACTCGACCCCGCAGCTGCTCCGGCGTCCCCCGGCGGCGGCACCGATTGCCAAGTCGCCGGATTCCCCAATTTTCCCGTGCAGTTGCCGCTGCTATTTCCTTCTCTGTGTTCAAGCGTGTATGAATGAAGGAAACCAAGGCCCAATCTGAATTTCTGACCCTCAATGGAGGTTATTGCAGCCCAAGTCCCTCAAACTCTCGAATTAGTATAAGTTAGTCCCAAGTTTCTACACTCACTCAATTGAACCCTTAAAGTCGATTTCCCTCTTCATTAATGTAATGCCCCGCTCAAAGTCGACCCGACATCATGTATATGTGTATGATGTGTTCATGAAATGTTTGGGAATGTATGAGATATGTCGGGAGTCGAAACGGCCGCATCGAAATGATGAAAACGGAAAATTTCAGCAGAACTGAAGTTACGGTCGTAAATGCAAGTATTACGGCCGTACATGTCAGGTTACGGCCGTAAGGGTCGAATGTTACGTCCGTAAATGGTGAACAGTGGAAAATGTCCAAAAGTTTCAGAGAGTAAATTACGGTCGTATTATCTGGAGATACGGCCGTATGTTTGGAGATACGGCCGTAAGGTTATGGAGTTACGGCCGTAAGCCAAGAAGATGAAATCTGAGGATTTATAGAGAGTTTATTACGGCCGTAGGATGGTATGATCTGGCCGTATTAATAAGGTTCTGACGTAAGGTTTTGGGAGTTCTGGCCAGTAATTAATAGGTTCTGACAGTAAATGTGGAAGTTCTGGCCGTGTAATTTTAAGTCGGCGAAGTGTTATTTTAGAAGATTCTGGCCATTTCTTGGACATTTCTCACCCAAACTCGGTTCCAAAGCTCCCAAAATCCTTCCAAGTCTCTCATGAACCTATGGAATCCTCTCCCACTCCATATATGAGCTATGTAATGTTTGTGTAATCTATGATTACAAGAAAAAGGAAGAAAGAGGAAGGAAGAGGAAGAAGAGGAGGAAGCTTTGGGGACGTCAATGCTTGATGTTCTTGCTAGTACATGGTGAGTAATGGATGTATCTTTGATGTAGTATGCATTTATGAAGTATATGTATGTTTATGTATGCCTATGATGCTAATTATGATGAGTATCAAGCCTACAAGCATGCTAGGGTTCCTTTTGGTTGTGTTATGCCTATGTGATGATTAGGTGATGATGATGGAATGATGTGGACATGCTTTTGTGACTTATATGATCTTTATGTCAAGTCCTATGGGTTAAGAATCTATGTTAATGAACATGTAGTGAGACAAGAAAGTAGAGTTTATGTGTTTCATGTGATGTCAATGCATGTTATATGATGTTCAAGAAATGGAATGCGTATGATATGACGAGTGTAGCGCCCCAAGAGTAAAAGAACCCTTGGGGGACGGCTTATGAATGTATGAATGCCATGTATGTATATGTACGATCATCAGGTAAAGCATGCATGATGTATGACACGAGCATGTATGTAGAATGTAGTTGCCTATCATGTGTTTACAATGCGCTTGATGATGATGTGGCGGCCTAACGGGTAAAAGAACCCTTAGGTGACGGCCCGGCGGCCTAACGGGTAAAAGAACCCTTGGGTGACGGCCTAGAATGTTATGGGCGGTCTAAGAGTAAAAGAACTCTTTAGGCAGCGGTCCGGCGCCCAAAGCGTAAGAACCTTTGGGGCGGCCTATGATATGATGATGATGGTGTACTCACATGATTCGCAACTAGGGCCCAAAGAAAGGAAGAAAAGAATGTCACGTGCATTTCACGCACTGCATTGCATTCATTATTCACTGGGTCATTATGACTCACTATGTGTTTACGTTTATGTTTTGTAGATGTTGTATGCAGGGGTTGGCGAAGGGTCCTACAGTATGTGATGTTGGTGTGTGAATGGGAAAAGGAATCGAACGATCCAAGAGCCACGCGAAGGGTTTTGCAATTTATGTACACGAG
The DNA here is from genome assembly GCA_018223645.1 of Jasminum sambac. Lineage (NCBI taxonomy): Eukaryota > Viridiplantae > Streptophyta > Magnoliopsida > Lamiales > Oleaceae > Jasminum > Jasminum sambac. The sequence goes on from CP073640.1 coordinate 30,958,665, forward strand.
TAGCGCCCCCTCCATCCGCTGCCATGTGTTTGTGTGTGTACGTATGTTATATGTGTTACGGGGGCGGGGCGTTACAATTAAGGTCCAATCGAGTTTCAAAAGCTTACTTTAAGCCCCCAAAATTATGATTTTACTTCAATTGACTTCAATTAAATTTATATAATTTGCAATTGAAGTCCCCAAGTTGCGTTTTAACTTTAAAACAGTCCTCAAATTTGCCTAATCTTCTCAACCAAGTCTCGACCAAGTTTTTAAAAAAAAAGGCTAATTTCAATCCCTAGAATTTTGACTAAATTTTAAATTAGTCCCGGTCGACTAATAGCTTCAAATTTCAACCCTCAAATCAATACTTTTACTTTTATTATGCCCATAGAAACTTTAAAATATTTCCAATTGGGCCCTAAAACTCTCAACTAACATTATAAGACCTGAATAAATTATTAAATCACAATTTGAAGGTCAAGTACTAAGGTTATGTTTAAACTTTTCTGCTAGACGGCGTTACAAGTCCATAGAAGCGCTAGCATCACACCAGCTCTACTTTCAAGGGATTTACGAGAACTACGAATTTGAGGTGGGGTTTATTTTATGCAAAACGGGTTACTTTATGCAAAATTATTTTACCTCTTGCAAATGTTTTTATTTCGAAAGCGATTGTTTAATCTAAACTCCATATCATGTCCTTACGTGCTATTATAATTTGTGGTATAATTGCTATGTGTCATGCATGTGATGGAGAAGTACCATCTTCCACGGAATGGATAAGGACCATTCGGATAGTCATAGCGACTTTCCCCCACGTTGGACGGGAGTTTCCAACACTCGACCTTTCTATAGTTTAATTGCCTCTAGTTGAATTTCATGTGTGGATATGTGATATGGTGAAACGTTTTTCTACTGTGCCCCACTGAGTATAACAACGTTATACTCACCCCAAACGTTTTAAACTTTTTTTTTCAGATTAAGGAGCCCGGCGAAGTGGCGTGGGACGAGGCGACATCATCCACCAAAATTGCTATATTAAACTAGTTTTCTTTATTAGATGATCGTTCAAAACTTAGTATTTTATTATTTTTGAGCTTCCGCATATGGTTTAGAGTTTAATTTATTTATTTAGAAAATGAATATTGAATATCAAGTTGTTTGATATTATTTCATTTAAGTGCATGAATTTGAACCGTATTATTATTATTCCTAATATGATTATTATTGTTAGTATTATTACTGAAAGGGTTATAAAAAGAAAAAAAATTCGTCGTCGATTTTCCCCATTTCGAATTAGTCAAAGGCCATTGTGGTAACTCTTCGATATTTAAAAATCGGGGTGTTACAGTGTCATATAGTTACTTATTGTATCCTATATTGTAAAAATTATAAAACATAGAAAAAAATACAACTTAATCTATGATTTCTAAAATCGTAACTTTTGCATAAAAAAATAAATTACCTAAATTCGTGTAACTTTATATAAAACTGGCATATGTATATCAAAAGAAATAAAAAATTTAATCATCAAAAGCAATTTCATCATATAAATTCATTGAATGTGAAGCCTTTGTGATTATTTTATTTTCATTAAATAAAGTTTGAATCGTCACAGTATTAATTTTTCTAATCCTAAAAGAAATTTAATTTAAAATTTTAGTTTATAAATTTTAAGAAGAACCATGAATCATCCATCAACTTTATATATTTATAAAAAAGATAAAATTAATTTTAAAATTAAGAAAAAATAAAGTTGACCATACTAAAGAAATAAATTTATTAAATATTAAAAACCTATTAATCTTTTTACATCATGAACAGTTGCCCTGACTTGCCCGATCAAGAAGAGAACTAATCATATTTTATTGGAAAAAAATAAAATGAAATTGAAATGGGTGCCTCAAAACTTATGGTAAACTGACTCACTTAGTCTTTCCTAATATTTGATTTTCCAACACAAATAATAAATAAATAAATAAAACATAAAAAACTAATAACCAAAGAAAAATAAACTATATGTATTGTTAGTATATAACATACTTATTGGCCAACATATTATAATCGACAATATGGAAGTAGTTGTGGATAGCTGTAATCTGAATCAACTAAATTAAATTATTGAAAAGAAATTCAATTTAGGTAATGCGGATTTACAGAAACAATAAAAAATGTTTAATAATGCTTCAATTCATATACTTTTGGTGTTTTATTTTAGTAGTATTATTCAAAACGTGGTGGTTATCATTTGCAGTTATTTTAATAGGAATAATAACGTCTTAAATGTGTATTCAGAATTTTTCTATCATAATAATTTTATAAAAACTTCAAAATCTTTCCTTCGAAATTCTTATCAACTATTAAAATATTGCAATAATCAAATAGGAAGGAAAATAATATTTGTTGGAATAATTATTGTTTAGTTATTGTGAAATAAATAATTTGTAAAATTAGTATTAGTATAATTGTTGACAAAGATTAACTAATAGTAATAATTATTATAGTATTATTATTATTTTTAATTAAATAAATAAATTATTATTCTTGCATTTATGAAAAAAATTATGATTGCTCGAAAAATCAAGTTATTACTCTTTTATGAGTTTCAAATTTGCAAAAAAAAAATATAATAAGAAAAATACAAAATTTAAAGACAGAAGAAAAGCTTTCAACAAACTATTGCTTTAACTTGCTGATACCTAGCATATATCTACTATAGGATAAGGAAGTATTTAATCTTGACCGATAAAATAATGAATCGTTCATAAATTACTCGGAAAAGTTGGAATTTATAAAAGAAAAATGAGTAATAATACATGTGGCAGCATTCAGTTGTTACAACAAAACAATAAATAATTTCTTATTCAAAGAGCTATTTTCAATTAATAATTTCTAAATCACTTCAATTTTATTTTTTATTTATATATATATATTTATTTATTTATAAAATAGGGAGCATGTACTATCCATTAAAAGATACTATATATATATATATATATATATATAATTCAGTGCACATAGACAGAAAATGCATATGATATTTCTTGGACATTACTTATTGAACTTTGAATTTATTATCATTGAATAATTTTTTATCGATTCTTAATGTTATAACGTCAAAATAGAAAAATTGTGTTAATTAAGGGATGCAAAAATTAATTTAAGATTTATGATTATATATAAACAGTCTATTATTAAATTATAGAATAAAATTGCTCCAAGAAGTTAACAATTCAGTTTGGTAGTTGAAAAGAATACACTTGTCCTAATATAATTGGTGCAGTAATTGCTTAACTAATTATTTATCCCATAATTATTTTTAAATTGATAACTTCCAATCGCATCTCCTTTATAATATACGTGGATAGATTAAGAATGTTATGTTCCCATCGATGGGAACATAACATTAAATCTTATCGGATCGTTTGATGAACATTCGATCTCAGTTTGAAATCAGGATCGGATCTGGAATCGGCATGGCGAGGAGAGTGAGAATTTTCAGAATTTTTTGGCGACCAGTGGCGTCGTGATCACCGGTCAAAATTTTGGTAATATTTTTTGCCCAAAAACATTGTGAAAAGTTTGTCTGACAGTCACGGCGGCTACGGTGTCGCGAAAAATTCGAAATTCTGAACTCCTCTCACCGTCTTGGTCAGATCTCGATCTCAATTTCAAAACGAAGATCGAATTAGCCATCAAAATAACTCGAACGTTCATTAAATTAAGGAACACTCGAGGGTAACATAACAACACCCGTGGATAGATATCGATGTATCAAACAAGCCCTCAATCTTCCAGATCGTCGAATTAACCCGAAGAGAATGATCAGTTCCCCGTTAATCCAATGGAGGCCCAAATCGGTTTTCCCACTCCCCCTCCCCAATTAGTAGCGTCCGATGTTTCCAAATCCGAGCCCACGTTAATACCCCAAACGGTCACACCGCTCTCTCCCTCATCTGAGCCGCGGCGTGGTTGTCTCTCTCGACGGCATTGAATGCTGCAACATTTAGAAATGCAATCTGTAAGTATTCTTCTTCCTTGCCTATTGTGTTATTTTATTCACTGTAAAGTTTGATTTCTGACATTTTGTATTTTCGGCACTATTTGAAATCTCAGCTCTTAATAGCCACAGAAGAATCCCACTTGATTCTCCGAATACTAAACGGGAGCTTCCAAACCCTCGAATTGTTGAAAGATCAAATTTCCCGTATTTTTAACGATTTTTTCTGCTTGAGATCCAATCTCAACTTCAATGATCCAATGTGAGGAAGAATTATTATTATTATTATTATTATTATTATTATTACTATTATTATTATTATTATTATTATTATTATTATTATTATTATTATTATCTTTAATATTTAAAATATGGATTTTGTACGTCTTTGCAAGTCAGTTTATTGAGTGTGGAAATAGGAGTGTGATTGCAGACCAATATGAGCTAAGGGCAAGAGAGTGGTTGTCAGAGAAGAAGGATTTCTCGGATGGTAAAGGAGAGTCAGGTGGTGCAGTTTTTAATGCATTAGACGCCATGTTAAAGTCCAGTTTGGATCGTTTAAAAGACATGAGGTTGGTTTGGTGGTTAATTGTTTGCTGTCTAGGTTTATTTATTTACTTTGTTTTTGTTAAATATTTCGTAATCGGCATATTTTTATAAACAATTTCATGATATTTGTATGAAAAATATTTGTTTCTTGTCAAAATTAAGACTTCATATCGCATTCCCTGTGAATCACGATTCTGCAATATAGTTGATTAGGTGAAGAATCTAATAATGCATGATTTTATCTTTGGTTTGAAAATTTTCTTTTAAGTGCTTAAGCTAATATTGAGGATTGATAAGGCAAAATGTAAGCATTTAAACGTTAATTTTCGTTTTACCGAAGGGCGGATGGACAAGCTTTCATATTGAATAATTGACCCAATTATTTCAATTTGGACCACCTTCAGTTTTGCAATCACATCTCATATTGTGATTGCAAAACTCAAAGATATAAAATAGTTTTTTAAGTTATTTACAATACAGGAAATTTGCATTATCATTGTATTTTGTTGTGATAGTATTTGGGACATTGTAATGGGGGATCCATAAAACTTATGTTGGTGAAAACTTTTGAGCAAGATTGTAATATCGAGTTGTTAATGCGTAGAAGTGTAAATGATTTATGACATTCTGCAGGGAAAGCATATCTTGGGGCCACAATGGCACCATATCAGAAAAATGTTATTATAAAGATATGACTGTGATAAGAGCTTTGTGTTTGGAGGGTAAAGTTGGTGCAGCTTTATCACTTTGGAATAGAATGGTTCTGAAGTGTGTGGTTCCTGATATTCTGACCCACAATTACATTGTAAATGCACTTTGCAAAAAAGGTGACCTGGGAAAGGCAGAGTGGCTTGTTACCAAGATGTTAGACCAGGGTCCTCTGCCAAGTTGTGCTACCTACAATGCGTTAATAAAGGGTTATTGCATTAGGAGTAATGTGGATAAAGCTCTGAATCTTTTTTCTACCATGGCTAACCATGGGATTACACCGAATAGCGTTTCATGTAATATTCTTGTTCATGGACTTTGCAAGAAGGGTATGTTGGAAGATGCAAGAAAACTTCTTGACAAAATATTTGGCGATGATGATGAAAAAACTCCCAATTTGATAACGTCAACAATCCTAATGGATGGATACTTCAAAACTAGAAATATGGCAGAAGCCTTCACTCATTTGAAGGAGATATTCCTGAGTGGCATAGAGATGGATGTGATTGCGTATAATGTGATAATACATGGATTCTGTTTGAATGGAGAGATGAACCTTGTGTACAATTACATGAGTAAAATGTTTAAATGTGGGTGCCTTCCAGATGTTTTTACCTTCAATATCCTAATTGGCATGCTTTCCAAAGAAGGGAAGACAAATGAGGCTTGCCATGCCTTTAACATGATGTCAAGAATGAGTGTGACCCCCGATCATATCACATACAAAGTGTTGATCCATGGGTTGTGTGTCAGTGGAAATGTTGATAGAGCTAATGATTACCTTCAATGCATGTTGAAAAATTCAATTATACCTGAGCTACTAACTTGGAATGTCATAATTGACAGCTATGGGAGGCGTGGAGATGTACAGAAAGCATTCTTTGTGAGAGAACAAATGGTTGCATTTGGTGTTCGGCCCAATATTTATACATATAATGTAATGATTCACGCAGTAATAAAAAATGGATCTATTGATGAGGCACATTATCTGAAGAAGGAAATGGTCTTAAATGGATATTTTCCTGATACAGTCACTTACAATATCTTCATGGGCGCTGCTTTTAATATGGGTCATATTAATTCTGCACTCCAGCTGCATAACGAAATGCTGAGAAGAGGATATGATCCAGATATAGTAACTTATACAGAATTGCTCAAGTGTCATATTCTAAGAGGTAAAGTGAAGGAGGCGGAAGAGCTCTTTTTCAAGATATGGAAGTCGGGTTTGCCAATGGATCATGTTCCATTTATAATACTCATGAAGAAGTACTGCAAGATGAGAGATTTTGACAAAGCATATGACCTTTATCAAATGTGGTTAAAGAGGGGAAAATGAAAGCTAGAAGGCACACTTATCAGGTTTAGTTGTTGATCCCCGCGGGGGCGGGGCGGGGGGGCGGGGGGTGGAGGAGAAACGGAGATTATTAATTATTGTTTAGGAGGGAAACTCTAGAATGCTGTCATTTGCTCATAGATCAATTTCAAGTTCCTGATCCAGAGTGTCTGCAGTTGTTGATCAAGTTCTCTGGCCAAATATGGCTTAAGAGGGAAGAGCTAGAATGCTGCCATTGCACATCGATCAACTTTGGTTTTCTGCTCATGGTGTTATGATTGGCTTTGCCTTGTGAGGTATGTTCTTTATGTCGTTCTTTCTCTCTTTTTGTAAGTTTTGATAGATACTTTGTTTTTCAATTTCATTGTGTTCTTGCTTTTCTCTGTTACCGTATTTTATATTTCTGTGAAATATGAGAAGATTTCTTAGTCAGGAGGACCTTTCCTTCCAGCATTAAATACTTATAGAGAAAGTAGAGATCTTCATTCTCCGCTCCTGTAAGAAATTTGGAATTCTGCAAAGCATGTTCACTGTCTGCAATTGTTTTACTGAAGTTTGGACTTTTCATATGTTTTTTTGTGTAAAACCTAAGGCTATTTAAAGACTTGTGTTTGGTGAACATGGAACTTCATTTCAACTTTTCGTATTAATGTTGATAATTGTCTACTTCAATAAACCATAGTAATAATAATATTAAAGTTGACATTTGCTACCAATCATTGTACTATTAGTTAGATCTGGGTCGATCGTATATGACGAATAGCAATGCTAGAGGAAGAACTAAAGGCTACAATTAGAGCATCTCCAATGCATGGTGTCTTCACATTGTCGATGGTTGGAGAGAGAGACACGCATATAATGGGTGGGTCTCATTTTTTTTTTTAATTTTCAATTTTTTAAAATCACTTTTATCTCATTTACCTCACTTTTTCTTCCTCCGTTCCGTGCCATGTCTAAAATACACATCCATCTACACATCCTCCATTATTATTTTTAAATTTATTTCTCTCTCTCTTATTTTTTTCACTTTTCCCTCTTTTTTTCCGCTATACTTCTTTGCATCTTACTTCAATTAAAATAATTATCTTATTTATGTCCGTATCCTCCACATCATCTAAACACCCACATCCTCATTAGAGATGCTCTTAGGTGCACAACTCTCTAATGAGAGGGCTAGACCCCACCAATATGAGGGGTTAGAAATGTTGTCTTTCACGCCCTACTGTTAGTTGTACACCTATCATTATTCTATGATGAATGCAGTTTTGTGACCTATGAAGATGGTAGCTCTTCAGTAGTCAAGTTTTTTGCTTCATGTTGAGTTCCAAACTTGCTATAAATATCTTGCATTGATTCTTTGGCGTAGTTTCTTTCAAGGGCCTCTGGCATCCCATGAAGAGTGAATGCGATTGTGAGTTGAGAAGGAAAACTTAAAGGAAAAGATGAATGAGTTATTGCTCAAACGTGCAGTTAGAAACAAGACATGTATCCATCCCTTATGCTGTTACCAGTTGCATTTCCTGCACCGTACAGGGTTCAAGACCTCACATTATTGCTCAATAGCTTCTTCCTTCCCCAGAGTAAGTTGGTGAGCCTCATATGTTGGAAACCTCTGAATTTCATACCGTAATTGGTGAACAGTGATTTTCTTTTCATTGTGTTGCTCAGGATTTATCAAACATTGCTTTGAAAGTGATCACCAGTCTTGGGGGCCTATAAATTCGACACAAGCACAGCCCAGTTGCCTTGTAGAATTTTGACTATTGGAGAAACGAAAAAATTTTGAGGGTGACCTCCATGGGGGTTTCTATAGTTTCAAGTAGCTTGCCGGAAGAATTATTTTTGTCCACTGATATACAGACTGTAATGTCACTTGAGTTCAGATAGATTTGGCATTGTTCTTTTATGTTATTGTTCTCTGCCTTCTGCTTCTTTTGGAGATCAAATTAAACGTGGGTGTCAGTATAGGTTGGCTCTTTCTGTTAATCGAAATGGTATTGAAATTGACGGTTCATTGTTCCTTAAATAACATCAGTTTCATTTGTAGGACAGGAACTCAATGGAGATTTGTAGTGTCTTTGGTCTCGGTTGGTTCGGAGCATCTCTAATGTGACGGTTCTATAATGTCCAGTTGACATGGCATTTAGTTGTATGACATAAAACTTATGATATAATACAAAATGTGTAACAATCTATTTTGAGATGTAATGTTGTTGTAGTTCAAATATAAATAACTAGTTTTCAACCCCCGCGCTTTTCAGAGGAGTAAAGTTGTAGGAATGTCAGTGAAATCTAAAAAAAAGTGTGGATTGATTTGGTAGAATATGATGCTATAAACCTATTTAAATTAAGTTGATTTAGTTGAGATTTTACTTTAAATAAATTAGTTATCGTTAACATGAGTATTCTTCCTAAATATTCTAATAGGCATTAGGTATACAATAATTTGATTATTTTAAATTTTTATGTGAAACGCAAATGTGATTTTAGAAAAGACAATACAGAAGACGATAAAAACTATAAAAGATATTAACTTAATTAAAATCGAGATTATAGTTCAAAACCAATTTATTAAAACATGAAAATAAGTGTAAATAAAACTAAAAATTACTTTATGATACACTATAGAAAAATTATATTAATTAGAAAAGAACTCATGGCAATTTTCAATAGAAAGTTATATGTAATTCGAAACAACCAAATAAATAGTATCAATAAGAACGAAATACAATAGAAAAGAAATTTGATATTTTTTAATTTTATTATGTATTCATAATTCACAAAATTCATCTGTGGTTTGTTATCTTAGATTAAATTATAAAAAGAGTTTATAATAAAAATCTATTAAATACGAAATATATAATCAATTAAATACTATTAAAATACTAATTACTTTGCTTGAAATGTACGCACTTCAAGTATATCAGCATTAACCAATAGTCTTGTCCCGCGATCACCGTCTATTTGTTGTGCTTCTCTTGTAAATGGATAATATATAATGTATTAAACTTATTTTTTTGCGTGAATGGACGTATATAAAAAAATTACAATTAAATATCATTCAAACTTTCAATTCCACAAAGGAATTATATAACACGATAGACTGATTTCAAACCTATTCGTAATAATTATTCATCTCTATAGCACGATGCTGTGAAAGAGTGTAGTGCATTTCTTCATTGCCGAAACAAATTGTAACTGAGCAAATGAGAATTTAAATAAAAAAAGGAACTCAACCAACATAGAAACAAATAAAAAACAACATAACATAAACAAGCTATATATTCAACAATAAACTAAAATTAGCGAAGAACTAATTAGATACTATATATTAAACAATAAAATAAATATAATGAATGACTAATGAGATACTATTTATTTAGAAGACCCAAATCTATCTGCCTTCCCATTGATATAAATAAATACATCATGTTATACGCTCGAATGGTTCACATACTTTTGTCATTCATCCTATATAGAAAATCACTTAATTATAGCGGCGCGTGAAAGCTTAATCACTTGCCCTTTTCATATAACAAAATGGAAAGGTATACAACGCAATGGAAATTTTGGAACTCAAAATCTTTCATAATGCTTATGTGTTCTTTCATCATACCAATATATCGCACTACGAAGTTAACACATATAGAAGGGATCTCCTAAATTTGTATATGATTCACCTAAAAAAAATCTGTATATTTTCTAATCTTACCTAAAGGAACTTAGAAATCAAAATTATTATGTAAGAGTTTCATTTCAATAAGTCATCTCTACATATTCGTCAAAGCATTGAGATTCTTTGTAATTTTTAATTTATATGTAGAATATAATGAATGCTAGGAAATTTCTCTACTACTTTTAGAAAATAATTAGGAAATATTAATGTTGCCTTTAGGTTATAGAAAATTAGAAAATCAAGGAAATCTTGTCGTGCTAGGAAATTTTTTGACCCCTAAGTAAAACTTAAAGATATAATTAAAAACACTAAAAGTACAAATTAAAAATATTTAAAGTAAAAAATTTAACATACAGTCTTGTTGTGTTAGGAAATTTTTCTACTCCTAAACGAAAATTATAATTATAATTAAAAATATTTAAAATACAAATTCAAGATATACTTGAAAATATTTAAATTAAAAATTAAATATATAATTTTGATGTGTTAGGATATTTTTCTACTCCTAAAAATATTAGTTGAAAAAATATTAAATTTTCCATTTAAGATCATACAAATATTTTGAAAGCATAAATAGAAGTTGACAATAAGAGATTAAATTATTTACAAATAAAAAAATTAATTTAAACATATATTAATGAAAAAAAATTGAAACTTATACTTAAAGATTAAACAAATACTAGTATCACGCCCGTGCGATGCACGAGAACAATTAAATTTATGTACGATAAATAATTGATATAAAATTATAAATATGAATGTTGAATTACATAATTGATGTAATTTATGCATAGGAGATTGCATAATTGTAAAAAATTATTAAATTCTATAATATTATATATTATAGTCAATACAAAAATTACGGAGTAAATTCACAATTGTAAATTATAAAAATTCACGTACATCGCATAATTAAGAAGTTTATCAAAACGTGTAACTTTAATTCTAATTACCATGCCTAGCATTGCACAACAATACTCGTGAAGATTAATTAATTGTAAATGAACCATTGGGAATGAATATATAAAAATTCTTTGATTATCAAAATGTGTCTTTCTCGTTGGTACATATTAAATTTATATTAATACCTTTTTTCTTTCTGAAATGGACATTACGCACTCTAAATTTTATAATTTTATGCGTTCTTTTAGTTATTAGTTGTAATTGTTACTTAATTTTCGCTATATTGTATAAGAAGTATTATGCTTAATTTTATGTAACTTAAATTTATAGTAACACTGACGATTTCCTCATCTACATAATTCATTTGATTTCTTTTCATTTATATAAACTGTATGTTAATTGTAGAATGAAAAACTTTTTATTTATAATTTTATATACTTAGGAAAGGCAAACATATCACATCAGCTGCATTAAAAACAAAAAAAAATATCATTTAACTTTTTAATTAGAAATAGTATGTCATGTTGGCACTGCCAATAGGGTGTTCGCCAAATGCGACACTTCAGTTATAATAATATAAGGATTAATAAATTATTATTTTACTAAAAAATAAATAAATTATTCTACATAAATCCAGTTATAATTTTAACCACTCACTATTTAATTTTCAAAAAGAAAAAGGTAAAAAATTCTCATTATTTTTTAATAGACCAATTCACGTAACCAAACAAAACTATCAAAACTTACAATTTTATCGCGATAAAATTAAATAAAAATAAAAAATATATTATTTAATATTTTGAATTAGAACTTTAAAAAATGAAATTATATATAAAGCCTTTCCAAAATAAATTTTTTCTCATTAGATGTTTGTTTTATATATTGGTTATTTTCAATTATATTTTTAATTACTACTAATTAATGTTGGTTTATTTCCAAAATTAATTTTATAATTTTCTTAAAATATTTAATGTATGCCACATTTGCATCTTTACCTATGTGGCACTTCACAAATTATAGTATAAAGATTAATGGTATGATAATATAACAATTCAAAATATAAAGATCAAGATTAATAAATTACTCTTTATTTAAAACTAAATAAATTATTCAGTGCAAATTCAATTATAATTTTAGCACGCACTATTTTATTTAAGAATAATGCACTATTTGAATAATCCAATGCACATTACAAATCAAAATTATCTAAAACTATAACATTTTTTAATACGGTGAAAATAAAATACTTATTATTTAATGTTTTTAATTAGAAATTTGAAAAATGATATTACATTTAAAGTTTTTCGAAAACTTTTTTTTTCTTATTAAATTTTATTTATCACATTTAATGATAAATTTATGTTTTATTAAAAAATAATTATATTTAAAGAATTTTTCCTATTTAAAACTGCCAATTAATATTGGTGTATTTCCAAAAATAGAATTTCTTTTTTTTTAACTACAAAATTGAGTTTTATGCTTTTTTTTAATATTAATGAGTGCCACGTTGGCACTGCTGCCAACGTGGCACTCTTATTTTTATAATATAAAGATTCTTAATTCATTTAAACATAATTTAACATAAGTGCATGTTAGTGTATTTGTAAAAATAGATTTTTATAGATTTTAATATATTATAGAAGAGAAAATGAGTAAAGTTGAATTGTAGAGATTTGTGTAGTATAGGTAGGTCCCACAAGATATGTGGATGTGAAATAAGAGAGAGAATGAGTGAGATTGAAAAAATATATAAAAATGTGTAAAAATGAATAGGTTAACACACGCTTAAATTACTTAAAACACACACATACAAATTGGGGGATTAAATAAGTAGAGTTTTTTTTCAAAATAAATTATTGTTTATTAGCAATGATAAATTATATATTTATCATTTGAATAAATTGTGTTAGTAAATGAATGAATTATTTTCAACTCATATTGTGTCTTTAGAATTAATATATCCAGATATTATGTAAAAAAATTAAAAAATTTGTAAAATAGAACAAAATTAGAGACTATAAGATCTCTGTATTGTAAAATTATTATTGTAGAATGCATTAAATTTAATTATGATTCGTTATAATAATTTATTCCAAATTCTAATTAAAATAACAATTAAAATTAACTAATGTTGAACTAATATAAAATTAAAGTAAAACGATTACAATATTGATTGTAAAATCATATATATTTTACATAAATTGATTTTATTAGTCACAAACAATGATATTAAGCATCAAAGGATTGACTCAGTGGTTAAAGGCTTAGCCCCCTACCAGGAAGATCCTGGCTTCAAATTCCATCCCTACATGTTGTCCCCTAATAGATAAAAAAAAAAAAAAAACAATGATATTTATTCACAAAGTAATGAAATATATAAAAAATCTATATGTTGGAAAAAACATAATAAAAATCCAAAAAATATTGTTCAATGCCCTTAACATTGGAAAAAAACATAATCATTTCATATTCAAATTTATTTAACAGCCAATTAAAATTCACTAATAAAAATCATTATGAAAACTTAAATATTCAGTTTCATATGAAATATATGGATAAATTTTTCGTAATCAAAGCTCAAACAACATAAAACTATAAACTAACCTCATTGTAATATTCGTGGCAATCGTTTCCACTTGCTGTCTATCTAGATTCTAAGTAATACCTGAATTCAAGTCGTCTTATTATGATAGAAATAAATATTACACCAAAACAAAAGAATTGTCATGCTAAGGATTTTGGAGAAATCAACGTTATAAACCGTGACTCCTTTTCTCGATGATTGTCACAATTACAAACCATGACTAAGGCATGTTCAATTGTGAGTCACGGTTAAAAATCGTGACCAAACCACTCGCGAATGGTCAGGGCTGAAAACCGTGACTCCCAAGTAATTATTAAAAAAAAAAGGGTAAATTTAATGAATGGTCACAAACTTTCAAGATGTCCGTAATCACTAAACTTTGAAATATACCTGGATACTATCTAAACTTTACTTAATATAAATTAATAATTATTTTTTAATTCAATATTTAAATATATTTAAGAATTATGTGTATATGACTAATAACATTTTGTTCAGAGACAATTAAACTAATTATTGGTAAAATAAATTTATCTATTGGAACTTAAATCAAAGAAAAATTAAATAAAATATTAGAAATATTACTATTTGAAATAGTACTTGTGTCGCATTTCTTATTGTTTATATAGCTTTTCGTCCTATTTACAAGCTGTTAGCGTACCATTTTAAAATGTTTTAAACACTTTTTATCACTTTTTTATTTATTCTTTTTTTATTCTAAATCAATCACATCCACATATCTCATCACATCCACAAATCTCAACCACTCACATCCACTCATTCTCTCTCATCTTTTACATTAAAAATCTTTATAAACTACTCCCTATCACCCTATTAATTGAGTTTTTTATACTACTAATTAATTTAATTGGTCACATATATGATATCGTCAATTGATGCAATATGTTAATAGAATAAATATTAAATTAACGAATGATCGATAAATGACATTAAATAAAATTTTGTGATTATTTAATTATATTTCAATTTCAAAGTTACTTGAAAGTTTTCAATCTGTATTCATCAAATTTACCCCAAAAAAAATTTGCAGCAACAAAATCAGACCATTGACGCTTTCATCCCCAAATTGCGACCGACAAAGAGAAGACCCAATCCCTAGTCGCCTTCGTCGCTCTCTTGGTTGAACGTCATCAATTGCTCTCTCCATTGAACATCATCAGTTGCAACAAAATGAGACTTCACGCTTGCAGCCCCAAATTGGAACTGGGAAAGAAAAGTCGCAATCCTTGATCATCTCCGTTGAACGTCGTCAGGTGCATCTCTTTTTCTTGCGATTCAGATCTCTGAATTTGTTTGGCTGGGGTTAAGAAATTTTGCATGATTAAGTTGGGTAGACATGGATTCTGCACATCTTTCTTGGTTAGGCAGAGCTTCTTTGCACAGATTATTTGTCAAATTTGTTGTTCTTTTTTTTTTTTTTTTTCACTCTTATTTCTAATTCTGCCACAAAGTTGAATTAGCATTTACCAAGATTATTGATATTAAAAATGTGGTCATTTTTCTTATTTTCTTATTTTCTGATTTCCTTTAGGATAACAAAGCAACTGCCCAACTCATGGCTTGTTATTTTGCACTCAGCCATGGCAATTTTTTTGAGGTGTATGAATTAATTTGGTGAGTTATTTTGTAAATTTTCTGTGATAAACTGATATGCTATGTGGAGCATGGAGGATTGATCCCCTCCTCATGTGGGGAGGCTCCCTACGCCACATCCCCACTTGAGGCCCCCCTCCAATCAGGGGGAACATGTGGCGTGGGGAGCCTCCCCACATGGGGAGGGGGTCTCTTGTGGTGGAGTATGTTTGGTGCCATAATTTTAGGCGTTTATAAGCATTTTGATCTAAAAAAATGACATTGTTTATCCACCGTTGGCTAGATTATGAATGCTTATCATTTGTCTATTACTTATTTGCTTTTGTGTATAAATGGCTTATAACATATGCATGAGGTGTAAAAGTAATTACAATTGGCTAAGGAGGTAGTAAACAAATTTAGCTACATTATTTTTCTTTCAAGTAGAAGTTCTAAAGTTGGCTCACGAGTGCCTTGATTAAGACTTCTCAAGTGAACATTTAATGTGGCCGCATGTTATGTTGTATGTCCTCCATAATCTTCTCGGTTTTTAACCACATTTCTCCAAAACAATCACCTTTTATTCTCATTTGAGGTAAATGCTTTAAAAGGTCAACAAAGGATGTGCTCTAAACATTCTTATAAACCAACTTATTCATTTGTTATGTAGTGATATATGGTGATGGATCAAATAAGTCATGATCATAGGTCAAATAAATGATCACATTAAGAATTGTGAACTGTATAATCATGACTTCCATGATTGCTGTGTTTTCCCGATATATCACTTTGTTAGATTCTTCTTAATAGTATTTGAAATCAAGGTTTGTTGTGGAAATGGGAGGAGATAAACTTTTACAGTTAGCTGAAGGCCTACTCAAGAAACATATAGCTTCTCATAGCTTGCATGAACCAGAGGGCACATCATTTTTTTCTTTTCTTATTTTTTTCCTTTCGCCTTCTCTTTTTAAGTTCCAGTTCACCATAAAGAGGAGATTGGTTATCTTATTTTCTGTAGACCAAGTTACTTAAATAACTGGTGTTTGTTGTAGCTCTTAGTGTGTATATTTCTCTATTGGAGCAGCAATCCAAATATGGAGATGCCTTGGAAATTCTTTCTGGAAATTTATGTTCTCTTATAATGATTGAAGTTGACAAATTGTGGCTACAGGTATTCTCGCTACAAGAATATGGGTTATTTATAGCACGAAGCATTAGCATTTTTTCACTAAGTGCTATTATTGACCAAATTGGCTCGTTCAAAATAATTGAAATGCTATCCCTATGTTAAACGAGCGGCCCGGACCATTAAATTGCATTGGCAGGTCAAAAGCCCTTCAAAAAATGAAAAGTAAAACAAGGAGAAAGAAGGGAACGCTCAGAGGAGAAAGCGCTAACGCCGACAAACACTAGCAATCAACACTTAGGGTTCCGCTGTTGTTGTCGACGTCTCCATTCTCTCAGAGGTTGATTCTTCAATCAAAAAGTGAGTCATCTATGTCATCATGCCAAATTTTTGAGTTTGATTGATGTGGTGATTTACTTGTTCGATCGATTCAGAATAGAGATTGCTCATCTCTCGCAAAATCGCATGCTTAACTTAGTTGCTTCTACTTTTTAACCTTTCCTTGTTCATAGTTTAGTTTTCATTTAGTAATTTATTCGAAATTCGTATGCTAGTGTCTTGAATGGGTGCTTTCAATTTACATGGTTGATTGCTTTGAGTCTAAACTGTGAATGATTAAATTGAAACCTGTGAGCAATTTCAATTTCAACTGGGTTTACTACTGTGAATTTCTTTGGAATGAACTATGATATTTCCCCCATTTTTTGTGTTCCAGTCCTATAGTTTCCTATCACTGTAATTCTTACTGCAAGCGCTTCACCGTAATTCTTACTAAGAGTGCTTTTCTGTGGGGTTTTTTTTAAAGGTGAATTTGTTGAAAATTCTAAAGACATGGAACTAGATTTCGCTGATGTTTAAAATGATTCTATTCAAGTATTTGAGATTTTCCAATGCGTGTCTATGAGAAATTTCGAATTCAATTTCAAGATGGTGTTGATGTCCTGTTAGTCATTTGAAATTACTGCATAGATTATCCATATGCCATTTAAACATTTTATATGTTTGAAAGATAGGATGAATATCGAGGTAGTACTAGTTAGTGTGGTAGTTGAAATATTTGAAGAAGTTTGCTTGTTAAGCTTTTTCTGTTAAAGTTCAAGTTAAAACTCTTTGGTGCTTGAGATATTTCTCATGGTTCCTTAATTAGTAAGAAGCTCTAAATTTGGAGAAAATCCAAAGGTATAGGCTGAACTTACTTTCGCAGTGCCAAAATGGGTCTCGATCTGAAGTGTAGTCAATGTGCCTACGCTTGGCTTCTTAGCTGGCTCCTTAATGATCTGTGGTTGTTTTCTCTGATTTAGGCGCGGTTTCTTTGCTGACTTTATGTGGGCAATAAAAGTAGAGAAGGAAACTTGCTCAAATCTCTTGGATGTTCTGTTTTTGCATAGACACTTGACAGACAACAGAAATCTTGGAGTCACTTGTTGCCTCATTCTCAACATGTAGCTTCTCATCACGAATGTAGATGCCATCAGAATTCCTAAGTAGAATTGGACAAGTAGCGGTTTTAGATCCACCAAATGGTGATAAGAACTCCTCCACCAATGCATCCATGTCTTCTCATTCTACTCGAATAATGCAACTCCTACCATCATATACCTATCCTTGAAATCAATTTACATGTTATATGATGATTGTTGAAAACCAGAACGTTTCAATTATTTTTTATGTCATTTATATATGGACTTCTCTTTTGTTCTAAAGCTTTCTGTTCATCCGCTGCTCCTTCGCTCTGTGCCATTCAAAAGCTAATTAAAGAGAGATGCGTATTATCCACTTCTTGAGATTCTTTTACATTGCATTACCTCTGTGCCGATGAATCATTTGTGTCAATACCATTATGCAAATTCATTTTACCTCTTTGTTGTAGATTTTTTTCTTGTCGGTTGGTCTGGGACTTGGGAGGGCAAATACACCTCAAGCAACCATGAGGAAAAGTATAAACAATGGGAGAACATTTTGCAGTAGATCTTATGAAAATGCTTTACAATGACACGAAGATAGAAGGTTTTCTAGAGTTTGTTGTCTCATGCTCTTTTTAACGGTGAGACATGAGACAACTACTTTATTGGGGTGCATTGAAGCTCACGGCTGCAATATTACTGCAATTTAACATGAGACAACTACTTTATTATACTGCATTTTTTTTCCTAGAGGGTCTCGGTTTTAAACCAAACCGTGACCCACCTCGCCTATACTGCAATAATTTTTTTTTAAAAAAAAATTTCCCATTGGTCATGGTTTTTAACCGTGACCAATTTGTGACCATTTAAAACCATGACCAATTTGTGACTGTTTAAAACCATGACTAATTTGTCACAGTTTTAAACCGTGACAAATTGGTCACGGTTTAAAACCATGACAATTCGTGTCATATGGTGTACTGAAAGAAAATCAAGTTGGATAAAAATAAATTGATTCATTTACAAAATTATTAAAGGTTATGTTTTCTATCATCCATATGAATTATTTAGTGAATTCATCCTAAATACAATATAGAATTTATACAAAATAAATAATTAAAGATTATTAATTTTGTATCATTTATCATTAAGGGTGTGTTTGATTGCAAAGCCGGAAAATGGTTAGAAGGAAAATGTTTTATGGGTAAATGAATTTCGGGAAAAGATTTTTCAAGAAAATGGTAATTGTGGGTGTTTGATTGGGTTAATTTGAAAGTTGGAAAATAATGTTATTTTCCTTATTTTTGAGTTTTTTTTTAATGAAATTTGATCATTTTCCTTATCTTTATGGTTAAAGTAAATTGTCCATTAAAAAAAAGAAAAAAAAAGTGTCAAACTTTTCTCGGAAAATAAAAATCACTTCTCCCGAAGGAAAATGTTTTCCTCCAAAATAAGAAAAAGAACGGATTTTGAGAAATGTTGGAAAACTTTTTCCAGGAAAAGAAAATGCAATCAAACACACCAAAACCTGGAAAAAGATGGAAAAGTGATTTTTTCCTGGAAAACAAAATCCAATCAAACAAACCCTAAAATTAAATGAACTCATGATTTAGAAGCAATTTTGTTCACTCTCTTAAAAAGAGGATGAATATTGCATTCCTTTTGCAGAATCAATTTCAGGCGTAAAAAATTGAAAATTGATTTTTTTTTTTTGTTTCGTATTATTATATTCACCGAGAGCTTTAATATGAGTATAATTTTGATATATGGTTTTTACTATTTTAAAAATTACTTATTTTATAAGTAAATGAGTAACTTATCACTAAAAATAAGTAACTTTTAAAATAGTAAAAATAATTTTTATCAAAACTATACTTATAATAAAGATCTCAATCAATAGAATAATATGAAATAGAAAATTTCAAAAATTCAATTATTTGTCCCTCAAATTAACCTTTCAAAAGGAGGGTAGTGAACAAAATTGTTCTCCATGATTTATTGAGGTTATATTAAAAAAGATACGTGCAAGTTGTAAATAGTAATTATTATCTTGAAACAATTAACAGTGACACTTGACAGAAAATAAGTGGGTCAGCACATACTTAACTAAAACTTTGTTCTAATCTATTAAAAAAATAAACGTTGTCCTAATAACTGTTCATAAATTGACAACTTTCAAATTACATCAACTTTATATAATATATAGATATAAGAAAATGTGACAAAAATGATAAAATTGTGTTTGACATAACCGACACGGGTTCTGAAACGGGCTTCCAGCAAGTTATGAGCTGCAGTCCAAATTTTTTGAGCGGCCGATCCAGACCTGAGGGCTAGCATTTTGGCCAGCCCGAACTTCCATTTTTGACAAGGCTATTCTATTCTGTGCAGTATGCTTGCTAAATTAGGAGAGACAGGAAGATGACAGAAAGGGGAAGCAATTATACTTCAAATTACCAAACTACCTTTAGTTCCTAAATACACTAAAGTTGCATTTCACTGTCGTAAAGGCATAATTTGAAAATTTTACAACTATAACCTATCTTTGACTTCTTCCCCCGTTCTGAGTCCTCAATCCTCATCCTCAGTTAGTAGCTGAGTACTAGGATATTTGACCTTCAGCGTATATAGTTAACTAGCATTCAACCCGTGCATTGCATAGAGATGACAATACTCTAAAAGAGCATGTTCTAGAGATACAAAATATAAATCTTTTTAGGGATTTTTGGCGCCAAATAGTCAAAAAGCGTAGTATTGATTTGTCAAGAATAATAAAGGTAGCGTAAATGGTCAAAAAAAGCTTTGGTCTTGTGAATAGTCAGTTTGGATGGAATCATCAGTTTAATCAGTTAGTCAAAGTCATTCTTTGAAAACTTGAGTGTCTTTGGTCATTTCATTTGAAATAAATTACACAAAATGTCCTAACTTTAGATATTATTATAATCAAGTCCAAAAGTTTGAAAAATGTATACTTTAGTCCCAAATTTAATTAAATTGTATAATTTTTTATATTTTATTTTTTCTATGGGTGCTTATTTGGTCCGTAATTAATTTTATTGAATTAAAATTAGTCCCAAATTTAGTCCCAAATTTAGTTAAATTGTATAATGATTTATAATAAATATAATTATTGTACCTATATAAAATTATTATTATGAATATAAAATTATTATATTTATTATTAGCTATTAGTTAAAATCAAAATATGCATCTCTAATGCTAAAGAAAATTTTATAAGTTGTGATACTATATTAATACGAACAAATGCTACTGTGTTGAAATTTTTTGATAAAAACCATTTAATCGGTATCAAATTAATTCAATAAAATTAATTACGGACCAAATAAGCACCCATAGAAAAAAATAAGGGTCTATGGGTGCTTATTTGGTCCGTAATTAATTTTATTGAATTAATTTGATACCGATTAAATGGTTTTTATCAAAAAATTTCAACACAGTAGCATTTGTTCGTATTAATATAGTATCACAATTTTCGAAAATTTTCTTTAGCATTAGAGATTCGCACATTTTGATTTTAACCAATAGCTAATAATAAATATAATAATTTTATATAGGTACAATAATTATATTTATTATAAATCATTATACAATTTAACTAAATTTGGGACTAATTTTAATTCAATAAAATTAATTACGGACCAAATAATCACCCATAGAAAAAATAAAATATAAAAGATTATACAATTTAACTAAATTTGGGACTAAAGTATACATTTTTCAAACTTTTGGACTTGATTGTAACAATATCTAAAATTTGGACCTTTTGTGCAATTTATTTCAAATGAAATGGACCAAATGCTACACTCCAAGCTTTTCAAAGAATGACTTCTGACTAACTAAGAAACTGATTTTATTCCATCCAAACGAACCATTTAATGACCAAAGTTTTTTTTTTTTACCATCTGCTACCTTTTTATTATTTGGGACTAAATCTGCAATATGACTAGTTTTTTGGGACTATTTGCGCCAAAATCCCATCTTTTTAAGTAAAATGTAATAGAGTCAAAAATAATTATGATGATAAACAGCCCGTTCTTTTACAACTTTTAACAAATTTTTACACATTTTAACACATTCACATCAAAAGTCAAACCAATTACATTCACATATTTTCTGGGACCCACTGTACTACATAAATCTCCACCACTCAATCCCACTCATTCTCCCACATATTTCACATCAAAACTCATAAATACTCATAAATACACATACACTAATGGGGAAAGATAAAAATATATTATTGGACAATTAATATAAAATATTTAACATCTATTTCACATAGATATAAATATATAACCGAACAATATGGTGTTTCAATTGAAATAAAACAATTATAACATGACACACATTAGATGGCATTGCATTTAAATCGGTTATCATAGTTTGCTGGATGATGTGGTTGTATGCATTTGAACCAAATAAATATTATACATAAAAAATTTATTCTAAATTTTGAAACACTTTTTAACCACTACATTTATTATTGAGTTTTCCTATGGACCATCTTTGCCACAAATCAAAATTTTCAATCCGTTATTGTTCATAACTTTGGAGATAACAACATACAATTGTCTATGTCTAAATACGAGCCTCCTCAGATAAATAACAACATCAAAAAGCGATTGCCCCTAACTCTTGTTGATTATCATTGCGTGTGAATTTTTTTATTCTTAATTATTTAATTAAGCGTCACCCTTTCCATCCACATTTTTAAATTAATAAACAAATAAAAAGCAAATATGTAATATAATTATTATGAAGGAAATAAATTCTATGTTTGTTAAGAATCAAAAACCTTTTAAAAGCTAAAAAATAAAAACTTTTATTGGATTGAAAAGCTTTAAAACGATATTTAAAAAACATGGCATAAAAATACATACACCAATAGCCCACTAGCAAATTTTGATATCTACCCTTATACATGGACCATTTGTTGTCCCAAACATAATAAAATACCACACTCAATTTAATTAAATGAATCAAACACACATTTTCAATTAAACGAGTGTCAAACACCTATTTCTTACACAAAAACACTAATTATGGCTGTTGAGAGTGCTACCAATTGATGGGTTGGATCCACTTTGTATTTGGGCTTTGCATTCTTATTGGATTAGTAGCATCTTGACTCTCCATGTGGGCTTGACCTAGCCCATGATCCATGAGTATTAGGGATGGATATATATTGGCTCATCCCTTCATTTTTGGAAGAGAGAGCTTTCATGTGACTTTGGCTATTCTCTCTGTGTATTCTCGAGCCTTCTTGATTTCTTCTTCTCTACTTCTAGATCTAATTATAGTGTTGTAGTTGTGCGATTCTAGAGAGTTTGTAGTGAGGAAACCTGTACTATTCGAGGAACAGTAGCATGTAGAGAATAGATAGAGAGATTAGGGGTTTTCGATTGAGATTTGTGATGGCACGTGTAATTTGATGAACCTTTTGCCATGATTTGGCCATTCTAGTGGATTTGAGCAACATCCAAATCTAGTGGAGCTTAACGGAGGATGTAGACGAGAGTCGAACCTTTGGGGCTTCAGCCAAAACAAAAATCCGGTGTTATTTTATTTATTTCGCTTTTTATTGTTTAGATCTGTTTTGTGTTTTTCGATCATGCACTAGTATAGAACTAGGGTTGGGTGGTGGTTGTTTTGCACTTCGGGTGGAGGTTCTTTGACTGCCACCCAAACCGGCGACACTCAATGTCGCCGAAAGGATGGCGGTTCAAAAAAAGCCACCCAAAATAGAAAGGGTAGCGATTGTTTTTTTAAAAACAACCGCCACCCGTTCTATATTTTTTTTAAAAAAAAATACTTAGGGTGGCTGTTCTTAGTGCAAAACCGCCACCCGTTTTGCTCCTTTTTTTTGGGATCAACTACGAATACACATGGTTAGAATTGCATCAAAACTAACAATTAAGAATGAAATAATTTTTATTCAAAGTCAATCGCCTACAATTACAACTAAAGCTGTTATTAAATAATAAGTAAAAACCTAAGATACTATGAAATGAAATAACGAAATAAAACAACTGAATAACGAAAATATAGAATGGAAAACTAAAAACTTCATTTTGAGGCCCTAAATGACCTCAGATTGGCCTAAAAAGTGGGTTCACGACAATAGCAGTGACTGTCGTAGATCTCGTAGGGACGATTTCAAAATGGGATAGTGGGCTGAAAACGGACATCGTATACAAAAATTATGGTCATTTAAAATTTGCATGCCCAAAACTCGCAAAAAATTATATTAACTATTAATTTTTTTAATTTCTCTTTTAAATTATTTATAATCCATAATATCACTAAAATTACACATCTAATTCAACAATATGCATATGAATAAATCAAGAATATTTAATTCAATAATATCCATATATAAGAAAAACAATAGATTTACAATAGAAAATATAGTTCCAATTAAATTACACACAAGAAATACAATACATTAAAGATGAAATCACAATGTATAAGTATATTACAACAAACAAAAACCATAAAATTAAGATTTACAAAAAAAAAACAACTTAGAATTTGGGGATATTAACTTACTGATCGGTCCAATTGACAGAGGAAGACGACATTGCTGTGTGTTGTGGCTCCAACTTGTGAATAAAATACAACAAAATCTGATTTCAAGAAACCCTAAAAATTGGGGATATTAAATTATAACCTAAAAATACACGAAATTGGGACCAAAAGATAGAGGAAGCTTACATTGCTTCAATTGTAGCACCAATTTGCAAAGAAATTACACTTAAATCTGATTTGAAATCATGAAAATTGCAAGAAATTTCGGAAAATTTTCGAAAGAGGAAGAAACTCAGAAGTGGGAATGACTTTTTGCGAATTGGTGCGACAATATTTAAAGGACAGGGTGGCGGTTGTAGCAAAGAACCGCCACCCAAGAGTATTTTTAATAATGAAAAAAAAAAATGGGTGGCGGATGCAGAAAGGAACTGCCACCCAAAACTGTATTTAAAAAGAAAAATTAGTTTAACTTTGGGTGGCGATTCTTGAAAAGAATCGCCACCTATTATTTTAATTCCACCGCTCAAAGTGGTTTTTTTTTTAAATGCATAACGTGGTGGTTTTTTCTAACAACCGCCACCCGTTATTTTTGGGTGGCATTTTTTCATAGAACCGCCACCCAATGAGCGACACCCAATATCAATTGTATACTAGTAATGTCTTAACGGTGGTATCAAAGCAATAAGATCTGAGTTTCTTTAAAGTTTTTCCGTCGTTTTTTTAAAAAGTTTTATACTGAAAACTCCTCTTTTGAGTCTTCAGCTAGGGTGTGATTTCGTTCGAGTGTACATTGGTGATTTTCGGTGGAGATTGTTGACCGCGAGTGAGCGGTGGTGTTTTTGGGCATTCCGGCGATGGATTGTGTGCGGTGGCGGCGATTTTGTGGTTTGCTGGTAGCCGCGGTGTTGCTATTGTAATTCCGGCTGGCTTTCTGAGTTTGGAGGTAACCTTTGAGTTTTTTGGCATTATACTGTGAGTTTCTTCTCCTGTCAATATTACCGAGGTAAACTCTAGCCTGTCTTGCGCTTGCTGTGTTTGGGATATTTCTGGTATTAAGTCTTGAGAAGATATTGATCGGAGATTTTTGTGTTTGTTTGGTTTAAGTATTGTGTTGATCGAGTTCTTGCCCTAATCTAGATCTCCCCGGTGTATACTCCTTGTCCAGAACCCTAGAGGTTTCTTGGAATTTGGGATAAAGCCAGAACGAGTGAAAAGAAGGAATATGAGTGCCATAGCTGTGGGCAGAAAGGTCACTTCATTAAGAACTGTCCAAAGAAGAAGCGGGAGCTTTTGGGCAAATATAATGGGAGTGCAACCTGTGTGTTTGATGGTGGGCTTGCAGGGCAGGTTTTGTAAATGGCCTACTGTATCGGGCCGTTTGCAATTTAAATTCTATCCTTAATTTTCTGTTTTTTAGCTTTGAGTTTTTAACTATTTCTTTGAGTTGAGAATGGTTATTGACTTGGTGTTTTCTTGCAGGGACAAGAGTAGTGAAGCAGACTGTGATGAAGGTTCTTAGGTTCCACTAGCGATAGAGACACAGGCAACAAGGTTTAGTGTGTTGGGCCGCGTGCTGCCTTTAGTCATTTGGGCTAGAGTATTTTGGGCTTGAGTTGTGACCCATGAGGCCTAGCCTTGAAGAGTTTTAGGGTTGAGTATTTAAAGGCTTATATGGTTCATTTTTACACATTGTATTTGGTTATTGCTCTTCTTTCTATCTATATTTCAGATCTAAGTGTGTGAGTGTGTGTATCCCGAAAGAGGCAAAGCCCTGATTTGTTGTTAGTAATACAGTGTAATACTTAGATAAAATTCATTGGAAGAATGAGTGTGTGTTAGAGAGAGTGATTCGAACAGAGCTGTAAATACTGTGTAAATTTATTACTGGCTCTGGTTTTTAGTGGAATCTTTAAGCAACATCCACATATCTGTGGAGCTCAATGGGGGATGTAGGTGTTGCCGAACCTCCGGGGCCTTTTCTAGCAGAAAAATCGCGTGTCTCTTCTTTATTTTTGTTTATTTACGTTTTTAACTCACATATAATCCAGATCTGTGATTGTGCTTTATCTATTTTTCCATTATTGGTGTATTAAAGTGTGACTTTGGATGAGTTTAACCATTTGTTAAATGTTGCTTTCTTCTTCGTGGTTGATTTTGTATCTTCGTGGGAGTCGGAGTTGACTTCTCGAGGTAAGAAAGAGTTGATCATTGCCATGACGGTGAAGGTAGAATTTGTGGATAACCTACTGTATCAGATTATTTATAAGAGTATTTCAAATTTCAGTTTTCATTTAGTTTAAATAGAGTTATTTAAACATGAGAATAATAAACTAATTTTCTACATTGTGGTTTGCAGGTACAGTGTGATGATACACGACTTTGCATGAAGGTTCTTATCCACTAGAAGGGTACCGGAGCATTGGTAGCAATGTGGAGAATGTTGAGAGTGCTACCAATTGATGGATTGGATCCACTTTGTATTTGGGCTTTGCATTCTTATTGGATTGGTAGTATCTTGACTCTCCATGTGGGCTTCACCTGGCCCATGATCCATGAGTATTAGGGATGGATATATATTGGCTCATCCCTTCATTTTTGGCAGAGAGAGCTTTCACGCGAGTTTGGATATTCTCTCTATGTATTCTCGACCCTTCTTGATTTTTTTTCTCTACTTCTAGATCTAATTATAGTGTTGTAGTTGTGTGATTCTAGAGAGTTTGTAGTGAGGAAACTTGTATTATTCGAGGAATAGTAGCGTGTAGAGAGTAGATAGAGA
The DNA here is from genome assembly GCA_018223645.1 of Jasminum sambac. Classification (NCBI taxonomy): domain Eukaryota; kingdom Viridiplantae; phylum Streptophyta; class Magnoliopsida; order Lamiales; family Oleaceae; genus Jasminum; species Jasminum sambac. The sequence goes on from CP073640.1 coordinate 30,985,847, forward strand.
GATTAGGGGTTTTCGATTGAGATTTGTGATGGGGCGTGTAATTTGATGAACTTGTTGACATGATCTGGCCATTCTAGTGGATTTCAGCAACATCCACGTGGAGTGGAGCTCAACGGAGGACGTAGACGAGAGTCGAACCTTCGGGCTTCGACCAAAACAAAAATCCGGTGTTATTTTATTTATTTCGCATTTTATTGTTTAGATATGTTTTGTGTTTTTCGATCATGTCTTAACAATTGGCCCACTTAACTTACCCAAAATATAGTTCATTTATACTCACTAAAATGACTTTCTTATATTCATTCAATTCAATTAAAGGTGATTTCTTAAAAAGCAATAATTCAATTTCTTTTTTGTATTTTTATTTTATTCATATTGTCTTACATTAAAATTAATAGCTATTCGGAAAAAAATTGGTATTTGGTTTTTTATTATATTTTTATTTTTAATATCCTAGAAGTTTTTTTTTTTATATATTACATAAGCTTTTGTAGGAAAAATATGGTCAACAATCTTGTTCATTGCTTAGAGCTACAAAGGAGTATATTAACCTCGCTTTAGGCTCATATTATGAGACTAGTATCAAATTTTCATTTATTATTGTTAACTAAAAAATAAACTAAAAATGATTAAATTAAAAAGCAATTATTAAACTAAAGGAAAATCGATTACTAATTTCCCCAAGTAGCCATTGGCTATAACTTCTAGATGCCTATTGATTCGCGCTTTGTACAATAATACAAGAATTCTTTTCTCATAACTATCTGATGTGAGATATTTGTCTATTTCAATAGTGTGAAAAATTTAAATATTATAGAAAATTATCCATTTGTCTTAACTTTTGGAGAAAACTTGAGAATTCTATTTTAGAGAACTTTCAGACCCAAAAAATTTTAATTAACTTGATATAATATTACCTATGTGATATATGAATTCCTAAATTATATTCTTAATAATTAATATATCATTTATCTAATGAAATTAAAATAAAAAATTCATGAATTTTATTAATTTATTTAGTGTTCAGTTTAAAAAAAATGCATTTCTATATTAATAATATGAATTTAATAAAAAATTATAAATGGAATTTAAAATATGAGTGATGAATTTGATTTATTTAAAGATAAACCAATAAGCCAATTTATTTTTTTTGGATTTCTATTTTATTCATATTGTTCTAAATTAAAATTAATAATAGTCCTAAAAAATTGATTATCAATTTTTTATTGTATTTATATTTTGAATATTGTACAATTTTTTTATATATATTTTACAAACTTTCTCAACAAAAATACAATAAATAATCTTGTTGATCGCTTAAAGCCACAAAAGTGTACTTTAATCTCATATCATGCATGCATTGTGGGGTCACTATGAGATTTTATTATCTAGAAAAGTTGAGAATTTTATTTTTGGAGAATTTTCAAAATAAGTATTTTTACAAACAAAAAAAAAATAACTAACTTGACATGTAATTAATTGTGTGATATATTAATTCCTAAATTATATTCTTAATAATTAATCATGTTTTCTTTTTCATAAAAGCATTTTTCCTTAATTGATTAATTATTAAATCTTATTGTTAACAAAAAAAGGCATGTAGGAGATTGAACCGTGATAAAATGTAGGAGTTAAAAATGCATGTTAGGAATGGAATTTTTATATATTTTACGAAGCAAAAGTGTGGAAGCGAAAGGCATGCGTCGCACCTGTGGATTGCTTGCTTAAGAGATTCAAAGCAAGCTTTTAAGAGGAGATATAAAATCTAGCGTTATAAAAAACATAAAACGTGACTAATTAAGCAATAGAGTTAACTTTGAATATAAATGGGTGAGAGCATATATTGCGTAAAGTAAAATTTTTTAAAAATAGATAGCATGCATGATCTTGTTTCGTTGCCTATATGCGAATATATAACGGTGTCCACACATGAGAAAATGTGTTATACATGTCATTCTCTGATAGCGGGAGCAGGTGGTCCATCCATCTCTGTGTGGGTACTATAAGGTACCCACATGTAGGGTACAGAACAATACTCATGACATGCAAAACCAAAACGTTATATTTTGGGGTTCAGCTTAATTTCTTCTTAAAACGAGATTGAACCGTGATAAAATTTTGTGGATGCCAGCATTTTTCACTTGGCTAACATATGTCCACATGTCGTTTTCTTATTTGTTATTCCCTAGATCTCCCTTACCCGTGCCCTATTGTGTTTTTGTACTTTTGCATTATTGCACTGAACCAACAAAGCTTCGTTACTACCCCCATCACTCTCCCTCCCTGCATTTCTAGCAAACCACCAAAGATCGATTGGCTGTAGTCTGTAGACATAGTGAGAGAAAGAAAAATGGGGATTGAGAGTTGGAGTTTAACAGCAAAGCTATGTGATTACTGCAAATCGTCGCCGGCTAGTGTTTTCTGCCGGGCCGACACGGCGTTTTTGTGCCACGGCTGCGATCAAAGTGTTCACAAGGCGGGTTCTCCGCATGCAAGGGTGTCAGTTTGCCAAGTTTGCGAGCAAGCTCCGGCGGTAGTGAGCTGCAAGGCCGACGCGGCGGCGCTGTGCGCCACCTGTGACGGCGATATACACTCCGCTAATCCACTTGCACGGCGGCACGAACGCATCCCCTTGGTGCCGTTCTACGAGAATAAGATTAAGGAGAAGCCCAATTACTACTCCGATGAGGAGGCTGAAGCCGCCTCCTGGCTGTTGCCGACGCCTCATCTTAACAAAGCAGAAAGAGTAACCATTGAGGTATATGTATATATAAACATTGCATTGGATATTTTTTTATTAATTAATTAATTTATTTAATTATCATGTGTGATTATGAAATTAACAGGAGTCTCCAAAATATAATTTGTTGGGAGAAATGGATGGAGTTGTGCCAGTGCAAAACAAGAATAATTTTGCAGCTGTGGATGGATCTAATAAGCCTTTCTTCATGTACAATTTCAGCTCCCATTCAGTCTGTCAAAGTGTATGAATGCTTTTCTTTCACATTTCTGCAGATTTTCTTTTTCCTTTTGAACCCTTTGTTCATTTTATATCACTCTACTTTGGCTAGTTGGTGAAATTCCTAGCTCACAGCTGTTTTTTAAATCGAGATTACTGAAAAAATAAATTTCTAAAGTGCGGTTGAACCAGTAACCAAAGGGCTTAAAATGCTATTGAAAAATTAATATCAACAAAAAGGGAAATTACAAAACTAGCTTATTACTAATAAGAGTAGCGTTGGGATAAAGCTAGACATTAATCATGATTGTTATAATATGTGATATATTCGAGTTGAAAGTCTTATTTTACTGATTATTTAATATTGTATAAGAAAGAGTAAGGGTAATCTGATTATGTTATACTTTATGTAACTCTCTATGTCCCTGTAGTGTCATCGATAATGTTCTCGTCCTGCCTTATGAAGGATAGCGACTCCCTAATATTGTTTGCCACGTCAGTCAAGAGTGATAACGTGGCAGTGTGACATAGCACTGCACATCATCATTTGCAACTAATATGCGGTGATGACATAATGTCATATTATCACTCTTGTTGAATGCCACTACATATCCTCCCTATCGAGGGAGGAGAACGTTAGTTCTAACATTAATACATGTTAATTAATTGCAGGTGTCGTCGTCCTCGTTGGAGGTGGGAGTGGTACCGGAGCCAGGCACCATGGCGGAAGTATCAGACACCCCGAGCCGGGTGTTGGGCATAGACAGAGAAGCAAGGGTGTTGAGGTATAGAGAGAAAAGGAAAAACAGAAAGTTTGAGAAGACAATAAGATATGCATCAAGAAAGGCCTATGCAGAAACAAGACCAAGAATCAAAGGGAGATTTGCTAAGCGAAATTCAGATAACCAAAACCTTTTCGTCCCTACTATTTAGTTTTCTTCCAACCAACACTTTTATTTTGGACTTTTTGTTAGTCTGTTTTTGTGCAAGAGGATTAGAGGATGACCATGATACTCCGATCCCTGTTGTACATATTTTAGGCAATGTTTTGTCAAGGCCATCTATCATTGCCACTAATGCATTTTCTATGCTTGTTTACTCTGCTTACTTTTAGCCAAATAAAAGAAAATAATAAATAAATTCTAGTTTCTTAGACGACCACTTAGGGTGTGTTTGATTGCAAATTCGGAAAATAATTAGAAGAAAAATATTTTTCGGATAAATGAATTCTCAGAAAAGATCTTCTAGGAAAATAGTAGTTGTAGGTGTTTTATTGGATTAATTGGAAAGTGGGAAAATAATGTTATTTTTCTTATTTTGTGTTTTTAATGAAATTTGATTATTTTCTTTATTTTTATGGTTAAAGTAAATTGTCCATTAAAATTTTTTTTTAAAAAAGAGTCAAATTTTTCTCGAAAACAAAGACCACTTACCCCCCAAAGAAAACGTTTTCCTTCAAAATAAGGAAAAGAATGGAAATCCAAAAAAAGGTTGGAAAATATATTTTCCAGAAAAAAAGTGCAATTAAATAGCCGATAGTGGAAAAAAAAGTTGGAAAATGAGTTTTCCCTGCAAAAAAAAAAAAAAAACGTTGAACCAAACACATCCTTAGTGAAATAGAAAAAATATATTTTTTTCCTTTTCATCATTTTTTCTGTTTATAATGGGATGAAAGGAAACTTTTGGTAACATATCGACTTCTCAAACCAAATTACCAAAATGCTATAAAAATTATGGTTTCTCAAGAATGCCTATTATATTAACAAAAGTTGACAAATTACTAGTTGGCCATATTTGAAATGAAATTAATTTTAAATTCTTTAAAAAATGCAGGAAATGGATAAATGTGATTAGTTAAATGAAATTATTAAATAATTAATTTTTAGATAATATTATATAATAATAATCAATTAACAACCTATATAACTAACCAATGCTTATCCATTCAAATATGAGTATTATCGACTGACAAACAAGACGCAATTAACCCACCAATTTAGGGATATACCAAATATTAGATAATAATAATATAAAACAATGGATAAAGCATTTAAATGAGAAAAGAAAAATATTTCATTGATATTAATGGATATAACAAATATTAGATAATGTTCACCACTAACTAATAACTCCAAGATAATGGAATCTTCCTTGCATATCTATCACTGCAATTTTAGGAATTGCCAACCAAAAATTAATTCGTTTGAATGTTGGGTTTTTACAATTTCCTGTTAACATGGTACTGGGGAAAATTATCAAACACAATAGGTAAGAAATCTTCACAATCATTTGCAAAAGGAAGGGGAAAAAAAAATTAACAATCTTCATTAGACATTGGTGTTTTATGAATACAATTGTAATGACATCCTTGGTTCTTAACATTTTCATTAATCTATATGTGTTAACGATCTGTGTTACTAAAATGCAGTATGGTAGCATAGCATGTAGTATGTTGGTAAAATATGAACTCCATTAAACAGCTTGTCACTAATTGTCGTTACTCATATGATGAGTTTTTTGTGGTTGTGAACAGATGCTGTGACCTTGACTTGTTGCTATTACTAGCTATTGTTACTATATTCAACTAATTACATATGGATTTGTTATGTAACCAGCGCTAAGAGCCTATTCTAGGCTCCCAGCGCTGTCTCCCACACACAGCCCGCCCCCCGGATTGCAGGGGGGTAGTTTATTTTCCCACGCTGGGAGCCTATAATAGGCTCCCAGAATAGAACACAACTGCTATTACACAATCCTATTCAACTTTAGATGTAGCTTTTAACTATCTATATTATAAAATGCAGAATCGTAGTATAGTATGAAGTATGTTGTCAATGTATGAACTTCATGAAACAACTCGTTATTGTCTACTATTGCTCATACAAAAGGCTTTTTGTGGTTGTGAACAGACATTGGTACTTCAACTGGTTGCTATTATCAGATAATGTAACTAGTACTTATACTATTTTCCTGTGGAATTGGTTCTCAAAATCTACAATTAATACGCCCAAAAAGTTGGCGCATCAAAACTCTCATAAACAAATTTTTTTGTAAATTAATACATACATTAATCGTGTATCTATTTTACAAAGACCCAAAAACAGCTAGACGCTTAGTAAGAGAATAAGAACCTAGCTTTTGAATAAAACACTACGGTTGTGTTTGATTGCAAATATGGAAAATGGTTGAAAGGAAAATATTTTTCGGATAAATGAATTCAAAGAAAAAATTTTTCCAGAAAAAATGGTAGTTATATGTGTTTCATTGGATTAATTTGAAAGTTTAAAAATAGTGTTATTTTCCTTATTTTCGTGTTTTTTTTCATGAAATTTGGTCATTTTCCTTATCTTTATAGTTAAAGCAAATTGTCCATAAAAAAATAAAAAAGAGGCAAACTTTTCCCGAAAAACAAAAACTACATCTCCCCAAATAAAACTTTTTCCTCCAAAACAAAGAAAAGTACAGATTTCGAGAAAAGTTAGAAAATATTTTCCGGGAAAAAAAAGGGCAATCAAGTAGCCAACTAAGAAAAAAAAGTTGGAAAATGACTTCTCCCTGGAAAAAAAAAAGAATCAAATACACCCTGACAAAATCACAAAACACTAATAAATGCGATCAATCTCCAAAATAACAACATATCTTACAAGTGAAAATGACAAAACACCTTCCGCCAATAGTAATCAAAGTGGAAAAATGAAACAACTTATAAGAAGTACACATTGTTCATAATAACAAACTACATTATGATTTTGCCTAGCCAAAACAAAAACATAATCCATTAATACTAATAAAAAAAACATAGGAACACCAACAACCTATGAGAAAAGCGAGAGCATACGAACCAAGAATAAAAGAGAACCACCATCTGCTGTGACTACATTATTAGAACTTCCTATGCCTAACAATCTAGGCTAATCGCATTGATTACATGCTAAGAACATCAAACTTCATTCACTGGAAATTGATATAGTTGTGTAGCCATGTTCCACCGAGTGGCCCTAATGCTAAATGGGTTGGGCATCTTCTATCTTTGTCCCTCAGCAATGTACTTAGCGTATTTGATAGCAAAAATCCAACAATCAGTAGAATAAAAAATTTGACTTATGAGATCGAGAACAGTACTAATACTCATTTTGTTGTTGAGGCAAGAATTATGGTGTAAATTAAATTTCAAAATCAAAAGGAGACAACTATTGCACAGTTGGACATTTTATAGGGGAAGAAAAGCAAGAAATTCCACATAAAAAATATAAAAAATAAATAAAGAGCAACTCATTGAACAATCGGAATGCCGAAGTCTGAGAAATTTCATGCACAACAACGGTTGCTCGAAGAATAAGGTGGTTTATTGGGTGTTGTGTGAATCTAAACAATGAAGAAACAAAATAGTGTACAAAATGGCAGGAGAGTTTGCATCCATCACACGACTAGAAAGGATTATGTTGAATTTTTTAAAATAAGTTGATAATGAATGCTTTCAAATTTTAATATTCAAATAAAAGGATAATGTTTATCGTCAAAATAAAAAAATCTTTTAATGTTAAAATAATAAAAGAATATATAATAAAATAATAAAATAGAAAAATAAAATTCAGTAGGAATAATTTTGAAAATTCAAAATACTAGAATTGAATAAAATACGATCATTTTTTAGCATTTAAAAAAACTAAATCATTGGCGATAAATGAAAAGAAATCTTGGTGTGTGGTGCAATTGTCTCTGCATGAAATATTTGCCCACATGACTTCTCATTGGTCTTCGTGATGGGCCTAGCTGTATTTTTCGTTTTTTCTTTTCTTTTTTCTTTTTTACCGATTTGAAGTTTTGAACTAACGAGTTAATTATTTAAACCAGAAAAATGATTCTTGCAATAATTGTTTATTGATCTTTGATGTTGTGAGAGTAAATGATAATGATTGATTTGTCATTTCAACTGTTAATTTAAATAATAATTTATTAATAGTATTAAATCTTTATTCACTAAATATTTTTTGTTTTTGAAAGCATCATTATTTACTAGTTAACCACTTTTAGATAGCATAATTTTTTTACGCATCAACTCCTCATGGATCGAGATCAACAACACGGGGCTGCTTCTTCATTGTCTCGAATATGAATTATTTTGATAGTATGAGCTTTGGAAAAAAAAAAAAAAAAAAAGGTGCGTCATGGATGGATGTAATAAATGCAAAATTTGGGGTGCGGTGCACAGTCCATTCATGTGGTTGGGAATTGGTCAAATTAGGTGGCAGACGGTCCATGTTCACACTCCACATTCAATAGTTGGTGCTATCTAATCTAGGCAATAATTTTGTAGGTCCCATATTTTTTTTTCTTATTTTCTCATTTTTTACCTGTTTTTTTTTCTTCATTAATTCTCATATTATTTTTATATTTTCACATTCAACTTTATATTTATTATTATTTTTTTATTATTTTTGAATTTATTTTCATATCTTTCATACTTTTTAATTTTCCTCCCTCTTTTTCTCTATATTTTTTTCTTTTTTCCTTCAATTAAAATAATCATCTTATCTCTGTAGCTCTCCTCGATATCATTTTTTAACATTCATATTGCGAAATGCTCTAATTTAACTATATGTAAAAATAACATGGCCATTTAGGGAAAGTGCCAAGGTGGCATATCAAGTTTGATATTATTTTTCAGAGATTAATTATTTTCATTATTTATTTTATTCACTTTTTCTTACTTGGCTTTTTTTCTTGATTTTATTTTTTTATATATATTCTAATTTTTGAATTAATTTATATAATTTTTTAATTCTTTTTATATTTAATATTGTATGTATTAATGAAAATGTGATAAGAGATCAAAATTATAATTTGCAATACCTATTAAATCAATTCTGAAAATGGGAATTAGCATTTTCTATATACATTGTAATCTTTGGATATGATATTTTAATTATTTATTTTTGAATTATATATATATATATATATATATCGAAAATATTCAAAACCCACCGGTGGTTCATTAATTAGGGAACCACCGGCCGTTTTGAGAGCTCATTCAACCTCTATTTTGAAATTCGGGGCTAGATCTAGAATTAGCATAGCGAGGGAGAGCTCTAATAATTTTGAAAATTGTCCAACGACACTGTAGCTGGCCGTGGCAACCGGTCAAAATTTTGACAATAATTTTAACCTAAAATTGTTGCCAAAACTTTGATTGACCGTCATGACTCACCACGGTGTTGTTCGAAAATTTTAAAAATTGTTGGAGCTCTCCCTCACCGTATTGATTCTAAATCTGGTTCCGAATTTCAAAACGAAGATCGGTTGGGTTCTCGAAATGGCTCGATGGTTCCTTAAACTTCCATATATATATATATATATATATATATATATATATATATATATATTCTTATTAACCAAAGTTGAAGTGTTAACTTGGCATAGTGTCATGTGGGAAGTGGTTTCCTATTTTAGAAAAAAATATTTTTACATATTTAAAGAATTAACTAAAAAATTGCTTTTTTATTTTTATCACGTTAAAGGGGTAGTTTCAGATAATTTTCATCGGTAATGTGCATTGAGCGGTTCAAATAGTAGGTAATTTTATTGATATCAAACATCTTGCAACTTAAAAGATATCTTTCATTTTTTAGGGAAAATCTTGCCAAGGAATACCAATATAATGATTTTTTTTGTTAATTTTCATTTTTTAAATGCTTATTTCTAAAACCGTATCCAATAAAATCAAACTTGCCAATTATTTTTCAAATTTTTCAATTGCAAAAAATATTCATCATTATCTATAAAAATAATTAATTATTTCTAAATTAATTATTGTGTCCAATCAAATTATATTTTGGAGAATTATATTGACATGACTACTTTTGCTAACTACACCATATTTTATGTACACCCCAACTAGGAGGGAAATCGAGTTGGATAGCTCGCGAGCTCTTATATTCACCTCGGTTCGGCTCCTCAAAAGTTCCAGTTCGGCTCGTGAAAATGCGGACTTGGACTTGAACAGAGCCAAGAAATTGAAAAATGGACACTTCGTGTTCGGCTCGTAAAACTCGTGAACCAACTCGTTAGCTTGCAAATTGAAATTTGATTTAAGGGATGAGTAATTTTTTATTACTAAGTAAGTAAATAAAACAAACATATCGTAGTTGCAAATATGGACTCCTATATTTCTATTGCGAACTGTGTTAAAAAAAAACCAAGTTGAGCCGAGCCGACGAGCTGGCTCGTAGACTATTCGGATTCGGCTTGTGAGTCGGACTAGCCGAGCCGAACCCGAGCCTTGAGATTGGAACACAAGCTGAGCTAGCTCGGCTCGTTTCACAAGCGAGCCGAGCAGAGCTCGTACACGAGCTAGACCCGAGCTCAATTTTTACGAGCCGAGCCGCTTTGCTCGGCTCATTTGCCAACCCTAACCCCAACTAAAAGATGTTTTCTCATAATAATACTGTTCGTTGTGAAATGTGTCAAATAAATGCCGCAAGTGTACGGGTCGAACAAGTAGTAAAATGGATTTTGAGTCCAAATATCGATCCCACAAGGACTTGATTTAATTACCAAAATTATCAATTTTATACTCTATTTGAAAAGGCAATTCGAATGTTGTTTTGTTTTTTTATGAAAATAAAGTCTTACAAATTAAATATAAACACTAAATGACATCTAAATAACAAGAAGTAATATTTGCTAAAAATAAATAAACAATGATGGGAATTATAAGACTTGGGACTTACAATTTCACCGACTTTGATCTCTCTAGTATACGTAATTGGATTCAATTAGTGATCTAATTTTCGTCAACGATCGAATTTACAAAATTAACTATTTACCTCTCTCGAGGATAAATAATTCTATTCTATTAGGCCAATTTATTTATCTCTAAATAAATTCGCTATCAACCTTTAGAACGCATTCACATGCTAAATTCACTTAGGTTACGTGAAACTTTACCTAAAGATCACACTAACCACAAGTTTATCTCTAAACCTTGTCTAAATTAGTGTTCTATGTTGTTTATTCTAATTTGTATTTTCATTTCTCAAATCCAACACAAACCAATTCATAATTTATCAATTGATCAGAAAGATAAATTTATAAGTCCAACAACATAAAATTAACGACAAACCAGTCACATACTATTAAATCCAATAACAAAATACTAGAGTTCACAAAGAGGATTCATTGTTCGTCCCAAGTATAAAATTTAGCTACACATGAATTTTAGTACGAGAATTTCACTAGATAAAATATAGAAATACATAACCAGATGTTAACGAGTTGGTGTCTTTCTTTGGGTATTTCTCCTTTCCGCTCTTCTTCTTCAACTGCCTCCAATTGCACTCCTCCTTGAAAGCTATGTATTTCTATAAATTCTCTATAGTATGGGTTTTGTTTTCACTCTTGTAATGCATATGTAAATTTCGATATGAGTGTAAATCCCTCTTGCATGTGCTCTCTCTATTCTCGTATTTCTTTCTGTAGGAATTTTCATGCATTCTCTCCACTCCTGAATCATCTCTCTCGTAACATGGCCTTGCATTCTTTTATAAGAGCTCCACTTTCAATTCTTCCACATGCCCAATTATTAGTCAACAAAGGAAAAAGGAAGTGATGATTGTGTTCTTACATGATGGGCAATTATGATGTTCCCATTTTCTTTTCTCTTTTGTTCCCACTAACATTTGCCTCCATCATTATCTCCACTCCAATATATTCCCACTAACAACTCTCAAATGATTATCCTGAGATGCCAATACGAGGAGAAATTTCGTGAACATTGCCATGCGATCTTTCATCTTCAAGAAATACGATTTTTCATCCGTTTTTATCGTTTTTCCCTCTTTGTAACTCCTAACATAAAAAGTAAATAATAACCAGTAAAAATATACAAAAATATAATAAAACATTATAGAAATATGATAATTAAAACACTAAAACTACAACTTAACAAATACCATACTTAGGTGTTCGTCCTCGGACAACAAAAGACTCAAAATATACAAAAGCAAGCACACCATCAAATAATTTAAAATTCAAAGTAACTTGAGACACAAATACAAGTAAAAAAATGTAATCAACTCCACTGTTCATCTTTGCCAAAAATATTTAGCTCGTCCCTTGGTAATCTTCACTTCGTTGCCTTTTAGATCCGTAAATTGAGTGGTTAGCAACCCACCCTCAATGGTCCAATTATATCCTTACCTCTCGTGGTCACATTTAACTTATTTTCTCTCAATCCCCAATGATCATCCCAAGGGTAACTCTCAATTACTCTTTTCTTTTTCAACTCCTATGTCAAGTGAATTTTATTCTTTGGGATCAATAGTGTAGTAATGCTGATGATTCTCCCTAAATTTGAGTGTTCCAATAAACAAGTTACTCCAAAGTAATTCAAACCAACTAGAATTCCAAGTCAACAATGCTCACTTTTTCTTCTCTCTTTTCTTTTGCTTTTTTTTTTTTTTTTCGTTAAAATGTAAACGCAATGCAATGCCCCAAACAATAATGCTTTCTCAATGACCCATGTAGCGGGCTTTAGGTCGGCGACTGAGCTCGTCACTCAAGGCACCAGGTTTTGAAATACCCCCTAAGAACTTATTCACCCGAGTCAATGAGGCAAGAGAGTGGTAGCACAATGAAATGAATGCATTTTTGTTTTGTTTTTTTTTTTTTTTTTTTTTTTTACACGACATGGATTGCATTTCTAGTAAACGGTCATTACCTTGTTTCTACTTGTTGATCAAATACACTCCACACAAGTTATCATGCGGAATCATCTCAATACTAACTCATCCTCCATCAATAAATTCACCACTTATCTCACAACGGCAAAGTGTTGCGAAAATGAAGGGTGGTGGGAAGAATTCAAGCACACTTCTTATTCCAACCAACCAACTTCTAAATCCAAAAATACGGAGTCATGACATCCAATGGACGAGCAAGCATGAAAAGAACTTGAGCAAGATATTTTAAGTGAGTTAAATACACTTTAAATTTGAGAAAAATGAAAATTTTACACAAAATTATCACACATGCACGCAATACTAGACATATAGCAAGCAACTTATAAATAATAAACACACCAAACACGCACAAAAAATCAAAAGGTAAACTCAAACTAGTAACCCCCACACTTTAGAATTACGACCAATTCTACCATTCAAAAATACAAATGACTTGACTAAACAGAAGCCATGTCAAGAATCGTTTTTATTAAAGCATAAAAACACAAAAAGCAGTTTAAAATGTATAGAACAAATAACAATAAGATCGTCTCAAGAGTCTACCACTCCTTACTCGCCATCTCGAGGAGCAGATAATCAAATTCCACACAAATTTCAACTAATTGCATAACAACACAAAAATCCCACCCCCCAAATCGAAATGGACATTGTCCTCAATGTTCAATAAAAAGGAGAGATAACACCTGAAGACGACTCAAGTTGGGGGTCATACGCAAATCCCGAAACAAAACTAAATGAATCACACAAAGATGTCCAAAATCAAAGGCTCAAATTCCACAATTATAATCGCAACTCTAAATCGAGCTCATTCGGATCCCGTTTAGCTTGTGGAGATTCGGTTCCAATTGATGGAAGGGTGTGACGGATCAAGTTGTGGTGTATAAGCATGAAATTTCTCCAACAATTCCTCAATGGATGAGGCAACTAAAATCATGTTTCTTGAAATGGGAGAAATTAGTTGCTTTGCGATGCAAAATCGGCTTAATAAACCATCGAAGAAGTGATCCACATTTAGCAGCCAATAGGTTTATTGTGCAAGTTAAACTGGTACCAAGAGATAATGTTAAAAATTTGTTCCAATGTGTCAAAACCTCCCGGAAGTGCAATGAATACATCAGAATATGAGATGATGAGTGACAGACGCTCATAAAGGGATCGAACGTTTACCTCAGTACCCACTGTGAATCCGTATACCTGTGATAAGGGCTCGAGAGTAACTCCAATCACTCGAGATCCTCGTACTCGAGCAGCCGTAACAGCACAGCCTAACAGTCCGCACAGTCCTCCTCCATAGACGACATTGGCTTGAAGTTCGCCTACATCGATCGCCGCGGTGCGTTCGATCTCACCCCCATAGTTGAGCCACCAAAGAGGCCAATGGTTTTTAATTGTACATATGAAGGTTCTTACGTGGAATGGCTTCCATAATCACTCGAGTTTACCCAAAAAGCTAAAACTGAAACAAATAGAAAAGAAAATCACAAACAACAATATAAACAAGTAGTTGTGATTGTGGCTCACATCTTCCTCTGGTTTTACGTCCAGAAACGGCTGCAACACCTTCTATGAGTTGGGGATATGCTTCCCATCCAGTTTTCTTAAAAACTGGCAAACAGGGTCTTTTAAAGTCGATTCTCAAGACCTGTAGTGGTCACGTTTCTTTGTTGAATTGAGTCCATAAACCAAGAAGTTCATGTTGCACGGGCACACCACAAGGATGCGCCTCAAGAGTCTCAGCAGGGATATCATCCAACGACTCCTTACTCGAACCATCCTTAATGAAAGCGATCTTATCTTCTCGATTTTTAGACATAAATCCAAGTGAGCGACAACATCACATGTCCATCTAGCACACTTATAGCAAACATTCATCCTTTTTGGCGTCGTTTCTTTGAAAAAGCTGCTTTTGCCTAAACGATAAATGTTTGGTATAGATGGTGGAATTTCTCCCCTATTCGAACCTTGGCTTCAATTAACCAACGGATATCCTCGGGCATCCCATAATACATTAACAATCTCAACCGCTCGAGTCGAAGGCGGTAGATTCGTTTTAAATCATTCAAAGGAAAAAGATGAGTAATATTTTGAATTTTCACAAAGGCGAGAATCCATGTTTAGTGGGAGAAATTGATGAAATAAAGAAGAAAAGGATAAAAATTTGAATCACACACTCAACAATCACAAGAAGAAGATATATATACAAGCATGCATCCATAACCGATTAGAGGATGGGAGAGAAGAAGAATGTTACCTAACGGTGATTGAGGAAAGACCTAGAGAGAAAAGCAAGTGAGATCGAGAGTGGTGTGTAGAAATGGTGTACCTCGTCTGACTTTAGAGATCGGAGCGACTCTTTGTGGCAACCGCTAACCCGAGCAAGTGGCCGAGGTATCCGTGGTATCCGAGGAAAAAGGAGGTCGGTCGAGTTATCGAGAAAACGCGTCTGCCAGCTGTCCACTGTTACCTGTCGCTTCCCCGCTTTTCTCTCTCTTCTCTTTTTTTTTTCTTTTTTTTTTTTTTTTTTTTTTTTTTTTTACAACGGATACTTTTCCATAGCACGCCTAAATCATTAGTATTGTACCACCTGAAATATCTCACATATGTATCAATAGAACTGCATTACGAAAAATCAAATAAAAGTAATAGAATAAAATTAAAAAAATAAAAATGAAAATAGAAATATGGAGATAAAACATAATTTAAGAAAAACACTAAACTTAATTAAATATAAATAAACACACTCAAATAAAACAAAATAAACGAACATAAAATAATGTAATGCACACACAACACACATCAAGTGAGCGAAGTTTGGGTTGCCTCCCAAAAGCGCTTGTTTATAGTCACGAGCCTGATGAAAGAATCATCAAGTTCCAAAATCGATTTTTCTTTCGAGAAATCGTTTCAAAGTAGTGCTTTAGTCGTTGACCATTGACTTTGAAGGTCCCTTTGGTAGGGTGAGAGAGCTCGATAGCACCATATGGAGTCACTTGTGAAATAGTGAAGGGCCACGACCACCTTGAGAGTTTTCCTGGGAATAGCTTCAAACGAGAATTATAGAGTAAAACTTGATCCCTACTCCTAAATTCTCGTTGAATGTGCGATCATGCCATTTCTTAGTACGCTCTTTGTAGATTGTCGAAGTTTCATAAGCACCTAACCGAAATTCATCCAATTCATTGAGAGTCAGACATCTCTTCTCTCCTGCAGCTTTCATGTCCATGTTCAATTGTTTTACCGCCCAATATGCCTTGTGTTCCAATTCAACAGGCAAGTGACATGACTTTCCAAACACTAATTGAAAAGGAGACATACCAATAGGTGTTTTGAACGCAGTGCGGTATGCCCAAAGTGCATCATCCAACTTCTTTGACCAATCAGTGCGAGATGAGTTAACAGTGGTTTCCAGAATTCTTTTCAACTGTCGATTTGATATCTCAACTTGTCCGCTTGTTTGTGGATGATAAGGTGTGGTCATTCGATGATGAACTCCGTATTTGGCCAAAACAGATTTGAAAAGTTTGTTGTTGAAGTGAGTACCACCATCACTAATGATAGCACGAGGTGCTCCAAACCTTGTGAAGATGTTCTTTCTAACAAATTCTACCACCACCTTAGCATCGTTCGTCGGTGAAGCACGTGCTTCAACCCATTTTGACACATAATCAACTACCAAGATATCTTGATTGTTGTAGGGCGATGGGAATGGTCCCATGAAATCAATTCCCAAATATCAAAGATTTCAACCACCAAAATGTTGTTCGGTGGCATCTCTTGTCGTATGGAAATGTTGCTCGACGTTGGCAACCGATCACACGCTGACAAATGAAAACGCGTCTTTGAATAAAGTGGGCCGATAGAATCCGCTCTGTAGCACTTTAGCAAATTTGTTTTGGTGGGTCCCGGATGGCCACCATAAGGTGATGAATGCACACGTTCTAGAATTCTTCTCATTTCATCATCGGCACACATCTTCCGATGATTTGATCGAGTCCTCGTCTGCATGAAATGGCTCCTCCCAAAGAGAAGTAACGAAAGGTCATGGAAAAACTTTTTCTTCTGTTGATAGGAAAATTCATGTGGAATTACGCCCCAACTAAGTAGTTGACGTAATCGGCAAACCAAGGAGCTTTGTCAACTAGAAACAATTGCTCGTCCTGAAAATTCTCATTGATGTCACCGTCAGGCTCCACACCCCGAAGTCTTGACAAATGATACGCCACTTGATTTTCTGTTCCCTTCCTATCCTGAATTTCAATGTCGAACTCTTGTAAAAGCAATACCCATCGAATGAGCCTCGGCTTGGCATCCTTCTTTCCAAACAAGTACTTTAAAGCTGAATGATCTGTAAACCACCACTTTCGACCCAATGAGATATGCTCGAATTTGTCAAAGCATAAACAAGCGCAAGTAGTTCTTTTTCGATGGTAGCATAGTTAACTTGAGTCAGTATTGAGAGTCTTGCTAGCATAGTAGATCACTCAAAACTTTGTCCTTCCTTTGCCCCAAAGTCGCCCTACAAGATAATCACTAGCATCACACATGATTTCAAAAGGCAAATTCCAATCCGGTGCGATGATTACAGGTGCTGAAATTAGCTTGTCCTTTAGAGTGTTAAAGGCAACACGACATTCCTCAGAAAAATGGAGCAGCACATCCTTCTCCAACACTTGCACAATGGCTTCAAATGGCGTAAAAATCCTTTATGAACCGTCTATAAAATCCTGCATGGCCAAGAAAGCTACGAATGCCCTTGATGGATGTAGGTGGGGGTAATTTCTCAATGACTTGCACCTTAGCTCTATCAACTTCAATCCCTACCTCTGATACACGATGGCCCAAGACAATCCCTTCATTCACCATGAAATGACATTTCTCCCAATTGAGTACCAGGTTTGTTTCTTCACATCGTTTTAACACTAAACTCAAATGATGGAGACACTCATCGAAAGATGACCCAAAAACAGAGAAGTCATCCATGAAAACCTCTATAAACCGCTCCACCATATCTGAGAAGATCGCCATCATGCATCGTTGAAAGGTGGCTGGTGCATTGCATAGGCCAAACGGCATTCTCCTGTAAGCAAATGTCCCATAGGGGCAGGTAAAAGTTGTCTTCTCTTGATCAGAAGGTGCGATGGGAATTTGATTGTATCCCGAGTACCCATCCAAAAGCGAGTGAGAGTACCACCTGCTAACTGCTCCAACATTTGGTCTATAAAGGGCAAAGAAGTGGTCCTTCCTGGTTGCGTTGTTGAGCTTTCGATAGTCAATGCATACTCTCCATCCGATCGGTCTAGTGGGAATTAGCTCATCATTGTCATTCTTTATCACGATTATCCCTCCTTTTAGGCACCACATGGATCGGATCGACCCACTCACTTTATGCGGAGATAGGGTAAATAATGCCCGCATCCGAAGTTTAACTATCTCGGCTCGAACAACTTCTTTCAACGTGGGATTGATCTGCGTTGATTCTCAATGGAAGTTTTAATTTTCCTCCAGCGAGGATTTTATGCATACATATAGAGGGACTAATCCCTTTTATGTCAAGACAATTGTCCATGCCATCTTTGTTTTGTGTTCCCTCAAGACTCGGCGCTTTTCCTCTTCTAACCGTCAAGTGATTAGAGATAATCACGTAAAGTTGAAGAAGCTCCCAAATATGCATATCTGAGATGAGTGGGAAGGGATTTCAATTCAAGAGTTGGGGGAAAGTCAATAGATGGCAAGAATTTTTTCGAGGCTTCACCCAACGGTTCGTAAATCCAATTTCTCCTGTACGTCATGGTGGGTGATGCTTCCAAGTTATGAGCCATCTCAGCTCGGACTTCATTCTCCGTGTCGATCTTTCGATTTGACAAGACAAGCTTCCAGAGGTTACGTCAGTAGATTCTCTTCAAAAGTATCTTTCACTACTTGATCGATGACATCGATTTGAAAACAAGCATTTGTGGAAGAAGAGGAAGGATGTTTTAATGCTTTTAAGACATTGAAAGTCACCTCCTCTTTATCCACCCTTAGTGTCAATGTGCCTTCAGTAAACATCAATTAAAGCTCTCCCGATTCGTAAAAATGGCCTCCCAAAATCAAAGGAATTTCCTTATCCTCCTCCATATCTAGAATGATGAAATCCCTTTGGGTAAATGAATTTATCGACCTTGACTAACACATCCTCGATAATTCCTCTAGGATATGTGATAGATCGATCCGCCAATTGTAGAGTCACGGTGGTAGGCCTACATTCTCCCAATCCAAGCTTCCTATAAGCAGATAGGGGCATGAGATTGATACTTGCGCCCAGTCACATAAGGCAAATCCAGAGTAGAATGACCCAATGGTGCGGGGAATGTTGAAACTCCTGGATCTTTCGGTTTGGGAGGTAGTTTCTTTTGGAGAATGGCACTACACTCCTCGGTGAGCATCACTGTCTCATATTCTTCCACTTTCTTTTGTTAGAAAGAATTTCCTTCATGAATTTTTGCGTGGGCATGTAAGCTAAAGCATCTCAAAGGGATGTTGATGTGTAATTTCTTGAAGATTTCAAGAAATTCCCAGTGTTTATCCAATTTGTTCTTTGTAGCCTTTGAGGAAATGGGATAGGAGGTACATATGCTTTCACAGGTTTTGGAATCTCATTTTCCTCCTTTTCGAATCGGGACTTTTCAGAGGATGTTTCACCAACATTTGTTTTCTTCGTCTCTTCCTTTCTTCCATCCATTTCTGTGGTCTCATTGTTCCCCGTTCTCTTTACTTCTCTCTCCGGAAGTTGTAAACCACTTCTTGTTGTAATGGCATTGACTTGTCTAGGGTTTGTCTCAGTGTCACTTGGTAATTTACCAGGTGCTCGTCCTGCAACTGCCGATGCGATTTGTCCCATTTGAGTCTCCAAATTTTTTATCGCAGCGTTTTGATTTTGGAGAGTGTGTTCGGTTTTCTGCATAAAACTGCTGTTAACCTCCATGTACTTTGCGAATACATCTTCGAGTGAGGTTTTCTTTTCACGTAATGGTGGAATCCGTGGTCTCACCTGTCGGATTATCTTTCCATGAAAGTTTGGATGTCGCCGCCACCGATTGTAGGTGGGAGCATAAGGCCCAAATTGTGGCCTTTGATTGCTTCCAACAAACATTGCTTCTGGGCCCATTTGAGTGAGTGGAGGACACTCGGTAGTGGCATGATTTGCAAACAAATTTCGCACCCTCGGATGATTGAACCATATTAACCGTTGGAGCAGTCAATCCTTCAATTTTCTTTGATAGGGCTGCAACTTGAGCAGAGAGTGCAGTGATAGCGTCTATTCCATGAACTCCAGCATGTTTAGGCGTTGCTCGATCCGAATACCATTGATGGCTATTTGCAGCCATTTTCTCCAGAATTGACGATGCTTCGTTGAAAGTTTTGTCCATTAGTGATCCTCCTGCTGCTGAATCAGCGTGCTTCTTGTTTTCGTTTCCCAACCCGTTATAGAAGCGTCCGGACAATAAGCCATTCCGGTATCCCATGATTTGGGCAATGTCTCAAAAGATCGTTGAAACGTTCCCATCCTTGAAATAGATTCTCCCGTCGTTGGCTAAAAGATGAAATTTCGTCGAATTTTAAGCATTCTACGGTGGAAAAAATTTTTCTAAAAATTTACGGCATAAATTATCCCAATCGTGATTTGAGTTGGCGGGTGTAAAGCGTAAAACCATGTTTTTGCTTTTCTGTCACAATGAAAATGAAAAAGTTTCATTTTTATCGTGATCTCACGCACTGCTAATTTTGAACATGCCACAAATTTCTAAAAATTTTCGATGTGTTCGTGTGGGTCTTCATCGGGTAAGCCATGGAATTGAACGGTTTGTTGAACTAATTGAATAGTTCCAGGCTTGATTTCAAAATTATTTATGGAATCATTTGGAGGAACTAAGCAAGTGAAATTATCCCCCAATTGTGGGAATAATATAATCCCTCAAAGGACGCTCTGGAACAATCATTCGATCCTCTGCTTCTTCACCATTTTTAGTTCCAAGTGTATAGCACGTAATCTATTCCTAAAAGTACGTTCGATTTAGTGGTCAAATGGAATTAATGGACTAAACTTCTTACTACATACAAAATTAGACAAAACTAAATAAAATAAAAGTGAGAAACAAAATAAATAAATAAATAAAAATTCAAATTAAAGTAAAAATTGATTGGAATTGATATTAAATCTAGTCCCAAACGGCGCCAAAACTTGTTAGATTTGTGAAATGTGTCAAATAAATGCCAAATTATGCGAATTGAACAAGTAGTAGTAAAATGGATTTTGAGTCCAAATATCGATCCCACAAGGACTTGATTTAATTACCAAAATTATCAATTTTATACTCTATTTGAAAAGGCAATTCAATGTTGTTTTGTTTTTATGAAAATAAAGTCTTACAAATTAAATATAAACACTAAATGACATCTAAATAACAAGAAGTAATATTTGCTAAAAATAAATAAACAATGATGGGAATTATAAGACTTGGGACTTACAATTTCACCGACTTTGATCTCTCTAGTATATCGTAATTGGATTCAATTAGTGATCTAATTTTCACAACGATCGAATTTACAAAATTAACTATTTACCTCTCTAGGATAAATAATTCTATTCTATTAGGCCAATTTATTTATCTCTAAATAAATTAGATTTATCAACCTTTTAGAAACGCATTCACATGCTAAATTCACTTAGGTTACTCGAAACTTTACCTAAAGATCACACTAACCACAAGTTTATCTCTAAACCTTGTCTAAATTAGTGTTCTATGTTGTTTATTCTAATTTGTATTTTCATTTCTCAAATCCAACACAAACCAATTCATAATTTATCAATTGATCGAGAAAGATAAATTTATAAGTCCAACAACATAAAATTAACGACAAACCAGTCACATACTATTAAATCCAATAACAAAATACTAGAGTTCACAAAGAGGATTCATTGTTCGTCCCAAGTATAAAATTTAGCTACACATGAATTTTAGTACGAGAATTTCACTAGATAAAATATAGAAATACATAACCGGATGTTAACGAGTTGGTGTCTTTCTTTGGGTATTTCTCCTTTCCGCTCTCTTCTTCAACTGTCTCCAATTGCACTCCCTCCTTGAAAGCTATGTATTTCTATAAATTCTCTATAGTATGGGTTTTGTTTTCACTCTTGTAATGCATATGTAAATTTCAAAGATATGAGTGTAAATCCTCTGCATGTGCTCTCTCTATTCTCGTATTTCTTTCTGTAGGAATTTTCATGCATTCTCTCCACTCGAATCATCTCTCTCGTAACATGGCCTTGCATTCTTTTATAAGAGCTCCACTTTCAATTCTTCCACATGCCCAATTATTAGTCAACAAAGGAAAAAGGAAGTGATGATTGTGTTCTTACATGATGGGCAATTATGATGTTCCCATTTTCTTTTCTCTTTTGTTCCCACTAACATTTGCCTCCATCATTATCTCCACTCCAATATATTCCCACTAACAACTCTCAAATGATTATCCGGAGATGCCAATACGAGGAGAAATTTCGTAACATTGCCATGCGATCTTTCATCTTCAAGAAATACGATTTTTCATCCGTTTTTATCGTTTTTCCCTCTTTGTAACTCCTAACATAAAAAGTAAATAATAACCAGTAAAAATATACAAAAATATAATAAAACATTATAGAAATATGATAATTAAAACACTAAAACTACAACTTAACAAATACCACACTCAAATTTCTAGTTTAGCTTTGGTCTAAAAAAACTAAGGCCAATTATATTCACACCACATTTTTTTAAGACTACACCATATTAAATTGCAATAGACTTCCTTATTTATTTATTTTTGTATGAGACTTCCTTAATTTTAACTCACTTTTTTATATGTTTTCTCAATTTTTTCTGTTCACGTTATTATTCTTAAACTTCAATTAAATAATCACATCGTGTCTTGGACCACAGCTCTTCTCTAAATACTTTGTGTATGTGTTTTTAATTTAACTTGAAACATTTTGTCGAAGTTTTTATTTTTTCTGTTGATTTTTCTTTTTCAAAATTGCAATAAATAATATAAATATATTTATACTCCCTCAACTAATTTATAATTAGAAATTTGCACTACAAACAATATGTATAGAGGAGAGTTGATGAGAATTTGATGTCAATGTTCAAACGATGCTGGTGAAAAAATTAAAGGAAATTGAGGATATTAATTATAATTAAAATGTGATGTCTCCAATAAAAATTACTGTGTATATATGATTACCCAAAAACTAAAAGGAAAATATGTACACGGGTGTTAAAGGAAAATTGACAGTAACATCCTTAGAAAAGACACTACATGCAAATCAAATCTAGCTTTGAAAAACACCTTGGATCCCTCCAAATTGTTTATATAATCAAACTCATTTTTCCCGATCATAAAAAGTCATAAACCCTAATCAAGAAAATTCATTAATAACTACCGCAAACTGCAAAACAATATTTCACAATATTATGATTTGGGTTCCCTCGAAACAACAGTATTTGACCCCCTTTGACAATCAATTGATTGGAATTTCATTCGTATATGGGTGAAACCTTGCCCTCTTGATTTATGGTCTTTCACATATTAATTATGAATGAAGGACAAATAAGCATGATATTTAAATACGTCTTTATTACCGGTTGCAATCGATGAAAAATTTCATGTTGAAAATATTGTTGTTTAGTGCAATTGTGATGTGAAGTAATTTGTGTTAGAGCTTTAAGAGCTTTAAGAGGTTTGATAATGTTGCGGTGCACCCCGGGTGTGCCATAGCTTATGGCACACCCGGGTGATTTTCTCCCTCGTCCGGATTCCGTTTTGAAATCCGAAAATTTTGTTGGATTCATCACGACGAGACGTAACTCCAGCAATTTGGAAAAAAAATTTTGGACACCGTAGCGGCCCGTAGTGACCAGTCAAAGATCAGTCAAAGTTTTTGGTTAATTTTAGCCAAAAACTTTGACCGATCTTTGACCGGTCACCACGGCCCGCCACGGTGTCCAAAATTTTTTTTTCCAAATTGCTGGAGTTCCGTCTCGTCGTGATGAATCCAACAAAATTTTCGGATTTCAAAACGGAATCCGGACGAGGGAGAAAATCACCCGGGTGTGCCATAAGCTATGGCACACCCGGGTGCACCGGAACATTGCTGGAAGAGGTTTGTATAGAAATAGACATGTAAAGTGTCCTACATAGGAAATGTAGATGACAATTTGATGGTTGATAAGTGTTGATAATAAAAATATATTAAATTTGATTAATATGACATTTGAGTGGGCTTTGTGAATGGGCCTTGGTCCATGGTTATTTTAGAACTAAATTTAACTATCAAAGACTAGGCCTTAGGCTCTTGGGGATTCTTAAGATAAGAACCCATTATTTGTTTTATTTAATTTTTTGAATTTGAAAGGATACAAACCAGCAGATGTGTCTCTGCGTGAATTGACGCATCCATTGGGGAAGAGACAAAGCACCCATTTGTCACTATAATTGGAGGAGAAAATTGAGAATCAAATCATCCTTTTCCGATAGAGGAAAACACTAAGTAAATATGCCCGGACCAATAATCGACGTGCTAGATTATTTGACGAAAGATTGTTGAATCTTGGTAATAGACGTCCGAAGAACTGCAAGCACAAGGGTATAGGGGCAAATTCCTGTTATAGGACATAGCATTTCCGCTAGCCTGAATCTACTAATTCATGTCGGTATCATTATAATTATATATGTGTATTGTTTCGCAATTTGATTACAAGTTTTACTGTCTTATTTCGTCGTGGTTTCTGCAATTTTGGTTTCTGCAATTTATTGTTGTTTTTCCTAAACGGTTCTAACAATTTGCCAGACTGTTTTTCATAATTTCTGCTTTAATGATGTATCAGAGATGGCTAAAACCTACTTGTAAATGGAAGAACCCGTGTATTTTTCTGTTATCGATCTTGGCCTTTTTTCTACATGTGTATTTGAAGTTTGTAGGTCTGGGTTTAAAAATGTGTGGTGTAGCTAACATTTAAAAGAAAGAAAAAAGAAACAAATAAATTAAAGTTGTGGTTATTTAGGTTAATTTATTTGTGGTTAAATTAGTAAATATAAGTAGTGTGGTGTCGTTAATGTTTTTTGTGGTGTCAATATAATTCTCCTTATTTTTTAGTTTTAATGTTAGTGGGTCCAATTTAATTTTTTAATTTTAGTCTCCCGCATTTCTTTTGATACAGTGCCAACTAATTTTTTCTCTATTTTTTTTTCTTTTGATATAGTGCCTGGTGATAAATTTCTTGTGAATATTTTAGTTGTTCCAATGAAAGATTTAGCTTATAATTTTCATGAAATTCAATTTTCATCTAATGAAACCATGTCGAATTAAATCTTAGCAATGTAATTAAACCTTAGCTAATTTATTTTAAAATAATTAATTATTTCTAAAATAATAATTAGCTTAATAGTCCAATTTTAGGAATTGTATAATCTAATTTACATAGCTCCCGTTCTTCTACAACTTTTAACAAATTTTTACACATTTTAACACATTCACATCAAAAGTCAAACCAATTACATCCACATATTTTATGGGGCCCACTGTACTACATAAATCTCACCATTCAATCCTACTCATTCTCTCTCCTATTTCACATCAAAACTCATAAATACTCATAAATACACATACATTATATCTTGCAATTTAAAAGATATCGCTCACTTCATTTTAAAAGATATCTCACAATTTAAAAGAAAATTTTCATTTTTTCAGGGGAATCTTGCCAATGGGTACCAATATAATTATTTTTGATTAATTTCATTTTTCCTAAAGGCCTATTGTAAAATCATGTCTAATAAAATCAAACTTGCGATTTTTAAAAAAAAAATTCGATTGCAAAAAATGTTCGTCATTATATATAAAAATAATTAATCATTTCTAAAATTAATTATTGTGTCCAATCTAATTATTTTTTAATTTTAATGTTAATCGGGCCAATCTAATTTTTGTTTTTTTTTTAATTTTAGTATCACTGGTTTCTTTTGATATAGTGCCAACTCATTTTTTCTTTTTTTTTTTTTTTTGTAAAGTTTTAGAGTATATTTGGCAAGCCAAATAAACTAACTTATAACTTATTTGGAGTTTGTAAGTTCCTTCTACCCAAATAAGTTTTGTTTGGTTTGATGAGCTTGTTTGAGAAATTCGAACTTATTTCAGAAGCTTCTTTTACTAGCTTTTCAAATAAGTTCGATAAACTTTTCTTTTTTTAATTCTGTTTTTAACCTTTTAAATTTTTTTTAAGTATATCATTTTGTGTAATTTTATATTTTTAAGCCAACTTTTCAACTATAGATTATAGGCCATCAGTTATCAACTCCAACTAGCTTTTCAACTATCAGTTAACTTTTAAGCTATCAACTAGCATATCAGCTTTGTTGGGCAAATATAACCTTAATGCTACATAGTGCCAACTTTTTTTTTAATAAAAATTAATTAATGGGTTTGATTTCATAAAAGATATGTTTCAATTTAAAATATATTTTTCATATATCCTCCCAACTCATACCAATATATTGCCATTTGCCAACAATTTTTTTTTTTTTTGGGTTAATTTTCGGTTTTCAAAGGCTTATTTCTAAAAGAATGTCCAACGAGTTAAATCGAACTTGCCATACAGCCAAAAAATTATTTCTTATTTGAGTTTACACGATTTTCTAAAATAATTTACTCGTCTTTTATATCTTTTAATTTAATTACGATTTTTTCTATGTTACGTGTTTTAAAAAAATTAATTTGATATCTTAGAAGATTTTAGGGTGTATCACACGAAAATTAACTCTTAGAAAAAAAAAACTTTCAATTTAATTAAGATAAGTTCCAATGTATTGACAATTATTGGAAACTAATTTTGATGTGTTTCAATTTAATTAAGATAAGTTCCAATATATTGATAATTGTTTTTTAATAATTATTAATTAATTTTTTTAAATGCCTATTTCTAAAATAGGGTCCAATGAAATCAAACTTGCCAGTGTTTTTTTTCTCTTTTTTATTTTTATTAGTTATTTAATTCAATTCTCGCATATTCTTTCTGTGATAGAATTCTTCTATCTACCGTAACGTCTCAACTGAGTTCCTATTTAACTATTCGAGTCGGTTGTTTTGAGTAGTACAACATATTTTTGAAGCTGTTGAGGTCATTGCAAAATCATTCTTGCAATCCTCTTTATCGACACTTAACCTAAAAGGGTGATAGGGTTGTTTTTAATGGTCTTTAATGATTTTTAATGTAAATGAGGAGAGAAAATGGATGGAGTTTAATGGTGGGGATTTGTGGACGTGACGAGATGTGTGTATGTGATTGATTTAGGGTAAAGAAAGAATGTATAAAAAAATAGTAAAAAGTGGTAAAATTTTGGAAAAGTTGTTCCCTATCATGCTATAGCTAATACATATTTTGCATTAATTTACACTGCTATGCTATGTTTATTGAGATTCTTGATAATGAAACTCTCAAATTGCTATGTATGCAATGGCATTTATTATTTATCTTCCTCATTGGGTCCTTCTCAATAAATGCTTAAACTCGCAGTCTGCAGGCATTAAATTATGTAATTACAAAAGCCAATCAACAGGGAGCAAGACTATGGTGGAACGACTCAAGCATTGTTCTTTTGAAGATGTTATTAATTTACTCGAATTGCCTGTTAGCGGTAATGATCCCCTCCCCACAGTGGGGAGGATATTATGCTCACAAATACACATGGTCTCCCATGATTGGTGGGGGAGTCGGTGGTGGGACCTACACACATGGCCTCCCACCAATCAGGGGGGGCCATGTGTTTTTATGGGCATGATATCATCCCCACTGTGGGAAGGAGATCATTTCCCTGCATGTTAAATGTGTTATCGAAAATTAAGAAAAATATATTTAAAAATATAAAATAATTGTATAAGTGGTTGAAAATGGTAAGAAGAAAAGTTACTGGAAGTTAGTAAAAAATTATTGTAGGGAGATCAATGCCTCAGTATGCTAAGTGGGCATGAAAGTAGGGAGTGGCTTTGGGTTCTTCAAATGATTCATTCTTCTTCGTCCCAACAATTCGCTATTATTTCAGATTTTAAATCAAGGCAAATATATAAGTTGGCCCTATAGTTTTTGGGTAATTGTCTATTTCCAATCACTGTTTAATGTGCAATTACATAATTTATACAAGGATGAGTACATTGATCGATTAACTGGGATTGAGTACAAGGATGAGCAGACCGTATTTGCATGGGAGTTAATTATATATTGAACCCCAACTATATACCTGATGCTTATGGTAACACGTCATAAATTTCTGGCACAATTTCAACTTATATCAAGGATGCACATTACCAACCTATAATTGATGAAGAAAATGTGAGTGTGTTTGTAGAAGGATGTATTGCAGGGAAATTACTGGAACATATTTAGAGGAGATTTGAATAAATCGTCTTTTTAGATCTATTGCAAGGATGTATTGGAACTTGGATAAGTCGTCACTTTCAATTTTTTTTCCCCTATCTGTCTTCAAATTTTTTGTACAATTTTTATCAACCTTTTCTTATTTGTTGATCTTTACTTCATGGAAAATCTCATGTGTAGCAATAACTTCTGGGAATTTGGATAAATGGTCCCTTTTATTTTGCCATTTCATCTTCAACTTTTGTTTTGATATTCATTTATTTATTTGCTGCAGGGATGCTCTTTTGACGATTGCAAGATTCCAGCAGTACATTTATTATTGTGGATGTTATGGATTTACAAAGAGTGAAATGGGAAAGATCTAAATGCAACAATTTGAGGACTGATACAAACCTTTTTCCTATACACAGAGTTTTGATTTTGTTTGTCGATTTTTTTCTATTTTCCAAAATGTTTGTAGACTTTTTTGCGATCATAAATTTGCAAATTGTATTTTGCTTTTGGCAAATCAATATACGTTTTGTCGTTGTGTTTCCATTTAGAACATCTAATTTATTATAATTTAATATTTAGAATGTTTGGTTGTGAGTTAAGTTGGGATTAGAATATATATATATATATATTTGTATACTAGTGTAGCGCCCGTGCGATGCACGGTAGTTTTGAAAATTTATTATATAAAAATTTTACAATTTAAGAGATAAAATCTCCAGAGAATTTTTTATTTTGCAACAATTGTGCAATTTGAGATATTCGATTTGACTACAATATAAAATATTTCTCAACTTCAAATTAATGTCATAATTACAAAAGAAACCAATGTTGCAACCTGACTTTTAATTTTTCCATATTTCATATAATTTTTACATTTTATCACTATTTTAGAACTTAAAATAATTTTAAAAAGATTGTCATATTGATGAAAAGTTAAAAATAAATAAATTATAATTACTTCCATCTTTAATGTGTTCATGCGATTTTATATATAGATAGAACTTTTATCATTTGCTCTCACTTGTTTGCCTATATTAAAATTTTTGTCAAATTATTTTTTATCATATTCAAAGAAGCTCATTACGAACATAAAATGGTTGCACAGCCAAATACATTGACCAATTCGTTTTCAATATCTTTAATATTTAATTTACACGATTAGTTAGAACGCAAGAAAAACACTTCCACGAAAAATACTATCTAAAAATAATCACTTTGAAAAAAAAAAAATCGTTCTCTAAGAAGAAAAATAATTTAGCCATACTAATAAATATCCCAATTATTTTTTTCCTTGAAAAAAAAATGAAAAAAGTAGAAAAAATAAAAAAAAATTATAAAAGTAAAATAGGAAATTGAAAGGCCATGGGCATATTTGCACATTTAAGAGGCAATCGGCCAGCACATTTTCCATTATGCAGGGTGTCACCATTAAAGAGCAAAATTTTTAAAAATAAAAAAGAAAAACAATAATTCTATATATGTCATTTAGGAGGGAAAATGGAGCGGTATTTACGGTAATCACTCATTCTTTTATATGTATAATAATAATATAAAGATAAAGATATGTATGAGATGGATATTTTTAATTATAATCTTTATATTAATTTGGGTTGGATTCTCTTAATGAAAATTCTATCAAATTAATTTGACATCACCCCTTTCTAGAAAAAAATAATTAAAAAAATTGAGATCACAATAATCAAATTTTAAAAAAATTTCTAGTCGTAAAAATTTATAAGCTCTGAGTCGTTATTGATTTCAGAGCTAATAATTTGCACAAGTTTGTAAATTTATGTGGTCTAAAACTTTAAATTAAACAAAAAAATTTTGTTTGGAACTTTTACAATATATACTATTGTGGAATAAATGGTATCTATAATTGTTGATTTTTGTATCTAAAATATTCATATGCAGTTTTACTATTTTTCTTTTTGGTTTTTCGTTTTGTTTAGTCTCAGTATGATACGTGTATGATATCTTGATTTACTTTATTACCTAAACAAATGTTCCAAAAATTAAAAGGAAAAAAAAAAAAAAACAATAAGAAAGAAATGACAAATCCATATTATCTAATATCTAAATATCTTGATTTGATAAGACTTTATCAAGATTATTTGATTATTGAATTTATTCCACCTCGAATAAAAAATAAAGAAAAAATGAAAATTATTTACATTACCAATTTATTTGATAAGATTTTCTAATCATATTCTAGGAAGTATTTTTTATTTTTTGGGGCTTTCACATATCTTTTTGCTGGGAATGTTTGCCGACTTCTTGTAATCTTCTAGTTCATGTGTTTTTTGTTCTAACCAGTTAGAGAATTCGTGGTATCTCTTTTACTCGTTGCGAGACGATGTTGGGATTAAGTTAAACTTTCTGTCATTCTTGATAATTGAGCATCAGATGCAAAGAGTTTTACAAATTTGATCTTCAATGTTTTTGCACAAATGGATAAAGGAAAGCATAATTTGTTTGCCATGGTTTTGTGGAAAATTTGGAACTGCAGGAATGACAAATTATGGAATCATGTCTCTTTTTCACCTTCTCAGATATGCTTTTCTACAAATGAGGTGCTTTTCGATTGGTTACAAGCTCGTAAGCAAGTTCATTTCATTGGTTCTGCTACGCCAAGTCGGATTTATTGCTCTCTTTAGCATCCTCCAATGCCAGGTTCTTTTTCTTGCTGTATAGATGCTTCTATCTCTTCTGCAACATCTGGTGTGGGGCTGGGATTGTTGATTCGTCATGGAGCAGGAGTATTTATAACAGGTTGAATGTGGTTCGAGAAATGGCAGATTCCAATAAAAGACACTGAAGCTTGGGGTCTTCTTTATAGCTTACATTGGGTGTGTTCTTTGGGATTTGATCAAGTTTGCTTTGAAATGGATGCCCAATTGGTGGTTGATGCAGTCAATGGACATTCATCGGATGCTTCAAAGTTTGGGATTATTATTGACCAATGCAAGGATATTATTAGATCTAAGCCACACTGTTCAGTATGCTATGTTAGCTTTTTAATTAAGTGAATGTGACTTGATTAATTATAAACTATTTATTTGATGGTTGTCATTTCGATTTTTCCATGCTTGTGATTTAAATGGTTATGTGGTTTGTCATGCATAATTTAATTAATTTAGTTATTTATTGTGATAATTAAATTGATTAAATTGTTTACCCGACAACTTGGATATATTTTGTCTAGGATATTAATTGTTTAATTCACAAGTCAAACTAAGAGACGTTGAGTTGGTTAGAAACGTGTCCACATTTGGCTATGAATGTGATCATCTTGTAAAAATTTGGATTGGCTCAAATTGGGTTTCATATTTAATCCTATATTTATTTATCACTTTAATAAGATAAGTTGGTCAATTTAAATCCCATATTTATTTATCACTTATCCTTTTATCCTACAACTTATACCTTATCACTTTGTTTTGTTGTAGGAGTTCAGGTGTGATGATAAAGTCTTTGGTGGCAAGACTAATAGTTCACATGTAAATAAATAGAGGGGGAAGTAGGATTAGCAAAGATACACACGCATGCATACCTTAGAGCAAAATAGCGTGTACTAACTTTATGCATGATAGGTTTAATTCTCTTCTTCCCCATGCACTTGTAACTTAAGATTCATATGGTGTTTAAAGCTAAATTACAAGTGTATTTGTACTCCAAATCCACTACTTGATCTCCATCAAGTGAAATCTTCGGGAGAAGTCGGATTCACTACACAAGAGCCTCGACTAAAGAAGATCATTATGGGAGGTGACGATTAGTTGGAGGACAGGACACATCTAGGTCAGATTGCGGCATTGGCAAGAAGTTTGAAGAGCAACGGAAAGTTGGCTCACAGTACAAGTTAGAAGAGAGATTAGGGAGTGACCGTGATTAAATTCTAATTGTTTGATAGTATTATGAGTAGTTATATCGTTAACTTCTTTTAACAGGTTTAAAGTCTTGGTAACTAGTGAATCTATTTGTCTGCAGGTGCAGACGGGTGATTTTTTACCCTATTAGGGTTTTCCACCTTAAATTCGTGTATCTATTGCTTATTTACGTTTCTACAGTTTTTAACCGTCGCTAGATATATATGGATTCTAATTAAAACATAACTTAGATGCATCCCGCTTAGGTCAATTGCGCACAAACTGCATTGTTACAGAACGCACTCCAGATACGTCTAAGTAATCTATAAGTCAGACAACTCTTAATTTTCGCTTGGTATTAGAGCGGGTTCACTTCTGGAAAGTGAGATCTGGTTGTCTAAACTATGGATTCTTAGTTGATTGTATTGCATAGATCTCCCATACTTACATGTGATAATTATGCATATTGGAAGTTAAGAACGGAGATATTTTTGCAATATATAGATCCACAGCTGTGGTCATTGATTGAGGATGAATGGATTCTGACTAACAGTGTTGATTTTAAACAAGTCCATTCAACTCCTAAAATTGATTTGAATAGAGGGAAATTAATTGGTAGAAATAATTTGATAGTCTTAGCCCTTGTGATTGGAACTTTATTTGCTTAAATGCTCTATCTGATTCCGTTGATTCTAAACAATTTTGTTTGATCCAAAATTGTAAGGTTGCTAAGAAGGGTTGGAACATATTGGAAGATCTTTATGAAGGAACTAGCAAACCAGTCAAAAATAAAGATGAAGAGGATATATTTGAATTTGAATATGAGAAAGATAACACATGCATATCTGAGTCCAGCACAGCGGAAACTACAGATGCATCTGACTCGGACTCAGACCATAGCAGATATGAAAATCAAGTAATTACTCTTACCGCTCTAGATTCATCTTGTACTGATTCCGTAAATTTGTCCTCCGCGGGTGTTAATGCAGATGTATCTAACCCGAGCTCTGAGGTGCTGAAAGAAATTTTTCAAAAGGTAAAGGAACAGATAGATCTGTTGCAGACTATGCTGGAGTTTAACTGACAATCATTTGCCCTATCTCAAAAAGAAAAAGATGATGAAATCGCTAAACTAAGAGACGAGCTAACTAAAACCCAGGAGAAGAATATGCAGTCTCAAATTGAGAAGAATTGCGAAATTACCAAACTTAGGGATGAGCTTGCCAAAGCCCATGAAAAGATCAGACAGCTTGTTCTTGGCACAGTCAGACTAGATGAAATTCTAAACTATGGAAGATCACCCCATGATAAATCAGGTCTTGATTACGAAGGAAATGGAAAAGGCACAACAAGCAATCACTTTGTCTTTGTGAAACAAACTGATAAATGAAATGATCACCAAATGGTGACAAAATGTAATAGTAAAGCTATTCTGCCTCCAAATGCATCTGCAGCCTCCAGCAGCAAAAATGATACATCTGTTGCCTCTAGTAGTAAACTTAGTACATCTGCTCCTCGCGGTATCAGATACATCGTGCCTAGTTTAGATTAGACCAGAAAAGGATCTGTTAATTACTTAGATCCATTTGGGACCAAACGAATTCAGACAAAAGATAAGATCAAGTTGACTTATGCTACTGCAGATAACATTGGAACTGTACATTACACTCAGGCATTGCACAACAGAACTGTTTCCAAGACTCGTTTGCAAGTACCTATTCCAAAAGCATCTGGCATGACAAAAGCTAGAGCAAGTACAACTACACAGACCAGGGTCCAGAATTAGAAGTAAGGACCATCTATCAATTCTCAGAAACTGCAAGGTCCTATTGGCAAGAAGAATTTCACTCAAACTCGTATGAGAGTCAAAACTCTAGGTAAGTATTCTTCCTTTCATGCATGCTTTCATTATGATAAATTTAGTCATGAGAAATTTGGAGTTTCACATTCTTTGAACATGACTAAGACTTATCATGGTAGGTATAATTCCCATAGGCCAACACCTACTTTTAGGTCCTTTGCGACTCGTGATAATACAAATTCATACAAAGTAAAGGGTAATGGTCAAAATGGGAATGGTGGTCGGTTTAAGAATGTGCCAACTTATTTTTATTGTGGCACTAGAGGACACAAGAAGCCTAATTGTATTAAATTGTCCAAAAATAAGTCCTCTAATAGGAGAAACTCCACCACCAAGATCAACTTGAAAGGGAAACAAGTATGGATTAGAAAAGTTAATTTGAAAGCTTATGAAAATAAGTGTATACCAATTGAGCTTGTTTACCCTATTAATCACACTTTTCTTATAAGATGAGATCCCTTTTGTTTTTACTTTGCATTTACTTTTTGTGTATTTTAACCAAAAAAAAAAAAAAATTGCATGTGTTTTGCACTTTTTCTACTTTTGCATGCACTTAGGATCTCATTGAGCTTCATTTGATTGATAGTTTGTGTTGAATTGAAGCTTGTGGTTTGAGTATACTATTGTGACTTGCCGACATGACTTTATGAAAGCTTGCTTTCATTCCTTATTGTTGAAAGTCTCTCTTCCCAAATTTGATTCTAAAGATTTCTTCTACGTGATCTTGGGGTTGTGAGAATGGTATTTTTCTTGGAATACTTTTTTGAAGATAAAGACCAACTTGGTCAAACAATTGTGGTGAGGGAAAGCAAGAAGTTGTTGCAAGCACAAACAGACACATCTGGAAGAATGTGGTTCAACTACATAAGAAGCAAACTCTACAGGATAAATCCTACCTACCGAGAACAAGATTTCACTATATCACATCCAGATTGATCTACATCTTGCATATTTGTTTACGATGGCCGTTGATACTGCCAAATTTGAAAATCTTAGGAAAAAAAATTGGAATCTTATGCATATCATACCAAAAAAAATTGCATTGCCATGCATTTTCTCCTTATTGCATTTGTTTTTCACATTTCTTGCATGCATATAGGTTAGATATATCCTATTATGTATTTATGAGTAATTCTAACTGTAGGTCATATCTGTGTAGAATACATTTAAGTGCTTGAAGCTGACATCGAGGAGGATACATCTGGCAGTCGACGATCAACATGTTTCTCTAATCAATCTAAAGTACTTAGTCGGACAATTCGGAAGAATAAGTTACTGCTGTCAATGCTATAAGATCATCGCTACTGATTGAGGTTTTATATTTTGAGCATAGACCTACAATTTATATTTTTTTATTCGCATTGTACGCGATTGATTCTCCAAGGGTAGGATCAGTGGAAAAGAAGGCTGTCATTCCAAGCCAAGCTCACACCCCTTTCTAGAAAGAAAAAGGAAAATTAAGAAAAATGTTAACATTTGTGAAAAATAAGCAAATTTGAAACCAAAAGGGGGAGAACTGAAAAGATGCTTCTAGAGATTGTGCATGGCCGTTTCCACCTCCTAAAGATAATGCCAAACTATTGAAAAAATCGGCAAGCCGGATATTGATAATTGCACTCTCATAGATTAAGATCAGTCTTCTCGTACACTATAATGAAAGATAATAAGTCAGGACAACCATAAGGCATTTGATAGTATGTGATTGACTTATGGTTGTTCGAATCACACACTTACTATAACCGACTTAATCCATGCCGTGGTGGAGTATATATTGCCCAAATGCATCTAACTTAATGAAAGCAGACGACGCTTAGATATATCTCAGTTGTCTCATACTGTAAGTACACTAGATGCATCCAACCCTAATTATCATTATTTTTGTGATTTTTCACTCTTTTTATTAATTTCGTCTGAAAAGTGGCAGTATACAATAGGTTTAAGTGACGAATTTTTGCAGCTCAAATCAGTTAGTTGTGGGCCTAGCAATAGTGGTATTTCCATTGTTCTTTAATTCTTTTGATACCTTGTTTCCTAACTGATAACTGATTTTGATAGCCACCACCATCGACTCCAAGCACCACTATCCCTTCATGGCGTCTTAGATGAATCTGAAGGTTGGTTAGTTTCATGAAAGATAGTCCGTTGCATCTACTACTGCTGAAAATGGGAAGGATACTTTTGGACTGCTCATTACAGCAGAAAAACATTAGAAGGAATTATTCCTTTTTTTTTTCATGATCTTCATGTTTCGATTGACACTTCAATACTTTCATTGTTTTTCTGGTTTGTAAAGTTGATTTAGCAGGTTATGATCATTTTTGACTTTGCGATTTGTCCAAAAAGGGGGAGGAGTAGTGTCTGTCATCTCAAATCTTGAAGGGGAATAAGCAAATTTCTTTGCGCTTCATTTGTTTTGATGATTTTTTGTGCTCTGATTATTGTATTATTTACTTTTCTTATCTTTCCAATACTACTATGAATTAATATAAATGCCAAATTGAGGGCGAGATCAAGATTGTTGAACTTCATCGCAAAACTTTTTGATGACTTAGTTTTGGAAAAATAGAAAAGCCAAAAGGGGAGATTTTTAGCTTTTTAATTAAATGAACGTGACTTAATTAATTATAAGCTATTTATTTGATGGTTGTTATTTCTATTTTTCCATGCATGTGATTTAAATGGAAAATTGGTTTGTCATGCATAATTTAATTAATTTAGTTATTTATAGTGATAATTAAATTGATTAAATTGCTTACCCAATAACTTGGATATATTTTATCTAGGATATTAATTGTTTAATTCACAAGTCAAAGTAGGAGTCATTGACTTGGTTAGAAACGTGTCCACATTTGGCTATGAATGTGATCATCTTGTAAAGATTTGGATAGGCTCAAATTGAGTTTCATATTTAATCCTATATTTATTTATCCCTGTAATAAGATAAGTTGGCCACTTTAAATTCCATATTTATTTATCACTTATCTTATCCTTTTATCCTACAACTTATATCTTATCACTTTCTTTTGTTGTAGGAGTTTAGGTAAGGAGAAAAGTTTTTGGTGCACGACTAATAGCTCACACGTGAATAAATAGAGGGGAAGTAGGATTAGCAAAGGTACACACACATGCATACCTTAGAGCAAAATAACGTGTACTAGCTTCATGCATGATAGGTTTAATTCTCTTCTTCCCCATGCACTTGTAACCTAAGATTCATACGTGTTTAAAGCTAAATTACAAGTGGATTTGTACTCCAAGTCCACTACTTGACATCAATCAAGTAAAATCTTCGAAAGAAGTCGGATTCACTACACAAGAGCCTTGACTAGAGAAGATCATCATGGGAAGTGATGATTTGTTGGAGGACCGCACACATCTAGGTCAGATTGCGGTGTTGGCAAGAAGTTTTGAAGAGCAACGGGACGTTGGCTCACAGTACAAGTTAGAAGAGAGATCAGGGAGTGATCGTCATTAAATTCTAGTTGTTTGATGGTACTATGAGTAATTCTATCATTAACTTCTTGTAACAGGTTTAACAACTAGTGAATCTATTTATCTGTAGGTACAGACGGGTGGTTTTTTACCCTGTTAGGATTTTCCACCTTAAATTCGTGTGTCTATTGCTTACTTACATTTCTGCATTTTTAATCCGTCGCTAGATATATCTAGATTATAATTAAAACATAACTTAGATGCATCCTGCTTAGGTTAACTACGCACAAATTGCATTGTTACGGAACGCACTCTAGATATATCTAAGTAATTTGTAAGGCATTGTTTGATTCACAATCTAAGTAAAAAAAAAAAAATTCTCTCTACTCATTTTTAACCACTCACACAATTACTTTACTTTTTTAATACATTATCTCTCATTTTCAACCATGTAATCTACACGCAATTCGAGTAAATAATATTTGTGCTACAAAGAACAAGTCCTAAGTCAGACAACTCTTCATTTTCACGCTACATTAGGAGGCAAGCAAACGTAGCTGCTAATGCTCTTGCTTCGGAAGCTCATTCTCATGCTCACTCCGCTATTTTCCATGATATTCCTACATGTATTATAAACTCGTTATCTATAATTTGTAATGTTGTTAATTATTGAAGTTTCTTATTCTAAAAAAAAAAACACTATCTCGACATAAAAGAGATTAACGGGAAATGATGGCACTTTTTATAATGGGAAATGATGGTTTCTGTATATATATATATATATATATATATATATATATATATATATATATATAAGTGACTATTATATATCGGATCAATATTTGTAATACGATGTGTTCTAATATTTTCCTATAAATAGGAGCCATTTGTAATAAATTTGATAATGAGAACTAGAAAGAAAACTCTCTCAGTTACAATACATTATCAGCACGAGTCTCTATTCATTTTGAGCTAGAATCAATATATACTCCTACATCTCTCTCTCCTCTTACTCTCCCAAAACTTCCCTCATACGCATTGTATTCGGAGGGAAATTGAGAATAACAAAGGTTAAATACAATTTGTGTTCTTGTTATAGTAGAACATAATGTTTCAAGATATTACTACACTTTTACTCGATCCAATGGCCTTCAAGGACGCTATTGATTTGTTTGTTTAGAGATACAAAAAAAAAAAAAAAAAACCACATTACTGTTGTTGCCACTACACTCATTTTCTTTCTTTGTCTCTCTCTTCCTTACGAACAAACAACCAAAAAACATGCATTGCAGACACTGAGTGCTCCTTTCCTCTCTGTCATCTTCACTACCTCGAGCTGTTGTTGAATCCATTGAAAGTCTGAGAGAGAAACTCAAGTATCGCTACAAAATCTGAGACCAAGTTGCTATATGAGATTTGCAGATCGACTTAGGAAAATGGGTGAATCATCATTTGGCAGGTTTTACCTTTGTGTAAAACCGAAATTGTAAGCATAACTTTACCCTCTTTACTTTGAAGAGAAGGTATTGATTTCTACTATTTGATATTGTTGAAATAAATCACTAAATGATGTAAGAGGATGGTAGAAATTGGAAGTTGAAAATTTTCCCTCATTAACCGAGAGCTTTGCCACAGAAAGAGAAAGAGAGGAAAGAGTTTGAATTCGTACTTGACATCTATACAAAAACAAAGTATTATGTTGTATGTTTAGACACATATGATTGCAAATATTATTTATTCACGTGATTGGGTGCTTTTTTTATTTTGCTGTGGAGTAATTGAGTTTCGCATCTTTGCTCAATAATTTCACAAAGGAATGGGCTTTGAAAGTTTACATCGTACATGAACACACACATTCATGTGCTAATAGTACTATTGGAAATTTAGAATTAATTCATTGCTTTAAACTTTTGTGGCCTTGAATCAAACAAAACATGGAGCATTTTTTTTACTCTTACCTAACTATTTACTATTCTCATTTTAGTAGGACCCATTGAGAAAATATTAGTTGCAAGCTATATTTGATCAAATGATGCCATTTTGTTTCTATGCAAAGTACACCAGTTTATTTGCTTTCTTGATTGGCTATTATGTCAATTATCTCATTTATTGTCATATTAGAACCATTATATGCTTTACACTAGATTTACATGACCATGGTGAACAAGGTATCGTACATGATTAAGACAAATTTTCCCTTGCGAACTGGAATGGGCAATTTTTCCCTTGCGGATTGGAATGGATAATTTTACCCTTACGGACTGGAATGGATAATTTTATCCTTATGGACTGGAATTGACAATTCTACCCTTGTGAACTCTAAAGGATAAGTGTACTCCTAAAGAAGTAGTTAATTATTATGCAATTTAATCCTCGCAATTTAAATTTATAAAATTTCCATATGGTCAGTTCTACCACCTATTGGAAAGAATTTAATTTCTGCAATTTAAAGTTTATGAATTTTAAATTTCCAATGTGGTGAGTTATATAATATGATTGGAGTGTATATCACCAATGTGGTTGGATTAAACCCCACGATTGGTACTACATAAAGGTAACCATTTTATATATGAGAATGCCATATTGAAATTAATGAAGGGATTTGAGCAAGTGACACCAGAATTTACCGCTATATGTATTGATAAAATAAAATTTCTCAAAGAATCCCATAGTGATAAATGAGAAAGAAAATATAACATGGTAAAAAATCTCATTATGAGATTAGTATATTATAATATATCGATATGATGAAAAATACTTTCAAAGAAGCAGTTGATAAAGAAAAATTCGTTCTCCACATTTATTGAATATTATTGGAGAAATCGAGAAAGTAGTACTAGAAGCTACCACCGGATAGTTCAATGAAATAAAATTACTCAATAAATTCCATGCTGATGAATTAAAGAAATAAATAGCATGGAAAAATCGCATTAATACTAAAATAACATAATCTCATTGGTACTATGAGATTGTACCGATATAATAAGAAAATGCTATTGAAAAAGTCCATGTCATAGATGTTATACTGATGAAGTAATAGACTTGTGTATTCAAATAAAGTCAACATGATTTCACTATTGTTGTTCCAGAAGAAGCACAAAATAGTTGAAGTGGAACATATTAAGAACATAAAAAATGGCAATAAATACTCAAAAATATAGAAATGCGAAAAAAATACATATTGAACCTACAAAAGAGGGATGCGTCTCGAGAGTATACATATTCCGTAACTCTTCCATCTCTAATTAGCATCAGGGTTCATAATGAGAGATCTAAAGGATCCGAATTTCTTTTTCACTTGACACCGATGGTATGTGATTGATGGATCTGGGCTTCTCCAAATTCTTGAACATATGCTTGAAACTTTATAAGTAGCTCAGCAACTATACTAGCAGAAATAAGTATTTTTCTTACTGATTGAAAAATAAACTTATTATCTACACCCTCATCTAGAAATGCTAGTAAGCATCAAAGAAATTATTAATATTCAACAAACCTATGGGTTTGGCATGAAAGTTCCACTGTGCCTATGACGCTATATTGAATATTTCCTCCAATGTGTTATAGTCGTCTGGAAGGACAATAAAAGTATCACTATTATTCATCATGTACATCATGCAATCGTGAATAGATTGCATTTGTAGCATCAGTCCAGTTGAACCCGTGATGGTACTCGCTCCAATTCGATTACTCGCTCCAATTCGATGAAAATGTATTACACTTAACACCTTTATCCCCCATAATTGTGAGACCACTGTAAGACTATTTAAAAGTTTGTTGTTGGTCACTCCATACAATATATTGATGTTTTGTCTCCCCAACCCTCTTACAAGTTGGTTTGTCATATACACATATTGGATATGATTTACCAGTCTGAATCCACCATGAACACATATAGTTTTAATCTGGCGAGGTGAAGATAAACTTGTGAGTGAGGATTCTGAAATTTCCATCTCTATCCCTCTCTTTGCACTAAACTTTCAACTTATGAATGAGAGATAGATGAAACTTTCTATTTAAAGATAAATTTCTAAACCAATAAGTGATTTCACTATTTACTTTTTGATAATATGAAAAAGGGAAACGATAGAAAAGTTTAATTGAAATGACATATATCGATTGGTGATTGAAAAAAGTTCAAATATCGAATAACG
Source organism: Jasminum sambac (assembly GCA_018223645.1). Classification (NCBI taxonomy): domain Eukaryota; kingdom Viridiplantae; phylum Streptophyta; class Magnoliopsida; order Lamiales; family Oleaceae; genus Jasminum; species Jasminum sambac. The sequence goes on from CP073640.1 coordinate 31,027,311, forward strand.
ATATTTACAAAATACCAGTGACACATTGGTTTATGCTATTTAGTCGAGCTGCCTTGTATCAATGTGGGAAAGTTATAATACTAAGTTTTTTTACTAAATTTACAAATAGGATCTTTTGAGGTAAATTTTTTGAGATTATAACGTGCTTGCTCATCTTTGAATTGGGCACATAAGGCCATAAGCTCACCTTGCACGTGTCCACTAGGATGTATCTCAAGAGCCAATTCAATATCCTCCGGAGACTCCTTACTCAATCCATCCTTAATGAATGTTATTTTATCTTCTTAATTTCTGGACAAGAACCCAACAAATGTACATCAAGTGTCACGTGTCCACCGAGCATATTTGTAGTGTCCTCCTAACTTTTTGCTCTCCGTTTCTTTGCAAAACGACTTTTATCCATACCTAGCATGTGTTTAGAAGAAATTGAAAACTCACCGGATAATCGATCCCGTGCTTCAATCAACTATAGGATATCTTGTGGGATGCCCTTATTCATTAGTATCCTTAAGCTTTCAAGGCTACTCTGATAAATTCTTTTTAAGGCAATGATTGGTAGCGATGGATAGTATTTCTGAAGATTTGAGAGCGCATGATCCATTATAATATATGGACCCTTGTTAGGGTGAACATTGTAAATGTCCGGATGATTTATAACGTGTATGAGGTACGACTTTGCATTTGAACAGTGTCGTAACATGAAACGTAAGGGTTAAGACTCCGCGTTTGAATAGCAGCATATAATAATGCCGCCGAAAAATGATGAGATATATTGATGAACTATGCATATGATGAAAGTAATAAATCATATGGAGCACTGTATAGATCCCGGTTCGATTGATGTAAATAATTTATTGAAATCAGGAAACGGAAGAATTCTTCAAATGATTATTCTCGATAAATGTTGAGATCATTACTAATCAATATTGGGAATAAATCCCAAACGTTTTTGAAATATATATAAAGGATGAGATATATGGGCCCACTCACCCTCCATGTGGACTACTAGATATTATGATATGGATTCACTAGGTAGTCACATGTGTATATCGTAATTGAAAGTTTACGAGATAATTTGCTCACGGTATGAGCATGATTTTCAGATCTAATAAATTTGTATCCCAACAATTTGAATAAATCCCTGAAAGATTGCATATGCACATACGAGTGGGATATAATTGGCAAATTATTTAAAGTTCTCCAATCAATTTGCCAATATCGAGAACAAAATGTAAATTGAATAAATCCCTCATTAAGGCTAAATACTGAGAACATATATAATGGAAATCATACCAATTGTATGAGTTTGGTTCTTAGCATGAGAGAGAGCATTAATAGCTGGAAATGATATATGAATGCATCATGTTATGTCCTCGAAATTGAAATATGAATTTGAAATTCAAAGATGCATAAAAGACTATAACAATCTTATATACCAGTTACATATGTTTTGATAAATTAGTAAACTCAATGCGTTGATATTATTTAAATAAGAGTTTTCCAAATATATATATCAAAACAAATGATAAAAGATGGTCTTAATAAATAAGGCATCCACTGTTGAAGAGTATATAAAGTTAACTATATTGTGTAATCCTAAAAGAGAATTGATAATGAGATATCTCGATAAGTTACGGGGAAAGAATGAAATTGATAAGTGTCGACACACTATGAAAATTTAGCGCCACATACGTTCAATGAAAATGAGGATATAAGTTCGAGATTGTCGGTTGCAGACAAGCATAGGATATGAAATAATACTAAAGTAATAAAGGCCATTTTTATGGTGTATTTGCATGAATAATGTACTCTTTTTCCTTCATTAGGATTTTTCCCACTGGATTTTTCCTAATAAGGTTTTAATGAGGCATATTCATGAGGACTATAGGAGAAATTGGCACAATATTTCTATTGGACCAAATTATAATGGATATATTAATTCAAATAAAGATGATGATGATATTGAAGTCTTTCTCCATAAATGAATATATCAGTTCTCGAAATGTGAAATCAGATGGAGTAGCTGTACCCTTTTTCTTTTGATCAAATTTTTTCCCACTAGATTTTGTAGACAAGATTTTAACGAAACAGCACATGGATACTCCTATAAGAATAGTTGACATCAGGGAAAGCAAGCTCTTTTGCTTATTGCTCAGGTTTTGTCCGGTGAAGTTTTCCTGTCAATGTTATAACGAAGCAGTATATGATCGCCTCAAGATGTACCACAATCAGTTTGGGAATTTTTTCTCCCATTGGGTTTTTCTCCAAACAAATGTCGCAAACAAGTTTCGAAAGCAACCATTATAATAGTCATTTAAGGAGGAGTGTTTTGAAATGATAGCACTTTTCTTAGTGGGCAATAATGGTGTTGGTGGCACTTTTTATAATGGGAAATGATGGTGTCGGTGTGTGTGTATATATATATATATATATATATCTATATATATTTGTGTGAATGGCTACTATGTGCCGGATTAATATTTGTAATACGATGTGCCCTAATATTTTCCTATAAATGGGGGTCATTTGTAATGAATTTGATAACGAGACTTAGAAAGAAAACTCTCTGATTTATAGCAAAGAGTTATAATCAGTATTTTTTTGTGAATGTGTCAAGCTTTTAATTTTTCACTTTACTTATTTCTTTAATATACATTTTTAAGTGAAGATATGAAATAACCATCTTAGACCATCACCATCCATAAAACACAATTTGTTGTCAAATGGATCTTTCTTAGTTAACGAATTTTTTCATTTTTAAATTTGTTAAATCGATAAATTTCTATAGAATTCGAGGCATATATCTTACTCCATTACCTAACTATCCTAATTTGATAAGACTAGTTTTCACCCCCGTGCGTTGCACGGGAGTAAAGTTGTATAGGTTTACGTGAAATCTAAAAAAATAAAAATGAAAATAAAAATTGGGTAGATTGATTTTTGCGGTAAAGAATAGTGAAAAATAATTTTTTTTTAACAAATGATAGTTGTGCTAAATTGATAACACCATAACATAATATAAAATGTAAATATTTTGTAGCATACGATGCTATAAATCTATTTAAATTAAGTTGATTTAGTTGAGATTTTACTTTAAATAAATTAGTTATGGTTAAAATGAACACTTTTCCTGAATATATATATATATATATATATATATATATATATATATATTCTAATAGGCATTAGGTATACAACAATTTGATTATTTTAAATCTTTATGCGAAATGTAAATATGATTTTAGAAAAAAATAATATAGAAGATGATAAAAACTATTAAAAAAATATCATATTAATTAAAATCCAGATCATAGTTAAAATCCAGTTTATTAAAACACGAAAATAAGTGTAAACAAAATAAAAAATTACTTTATGATACACTAATAGAAAAATTATATTAATTAGAAAGGAAATCAAGACAATTTTCAACAGAAAGTTAAATGTAATTTAAAACAATCAAATAAAGTGTCAATAAATACGAAATACTATGAAAAGTGTTATAGAATAATCTGCATGAGAGCCTCGAGGAAATAAAATATATTATTCTATTTATGTGAATGACTATTATGTCCCTGATGAAATTATGTAATTACGATTATGTCATTCGAAATTTTCCTATAAATAGGGTTTCAGTTATTAATGAAATTCATTCCTGTGAATTCTTTATAATTCATTCTCTCTAAATTCTCTCTATTATTTCTATACTTTTATAACACATTATCAGCACGAGTCTCTAACCTTTTGAGTAATAAGAAGGGAGTATGCTCTACAGTTGCATCTTATAGATGATCTTCTGTATCAGAAACTGGATTATTACCAATGAATTAATTCTTCCTAATATCTCTGAATTCTATATTATAATCAATCCTATACAATTATACATCAATTCTCTTTCTTCGCCTTCTCGCAAATAATCCGAACAAAAGAAGATCGATGAATTCAAGGCCCCAATTTGAGTCAAACATGGATGTAGACAAGCCGAGAACTGCAGTGGATATTGAGGATGTGAGGACGGAGGTATATATATATAATATTATTTTATAATATAATAATATATTAAAAAGCTATAACATTCGCTTTCTCGAGATATAAGGAGCATACATTATCAAAATCAAATTTTCTCGACTCCATTATACTCGATTTAACGAGATCTTCGATTTGACACCAATATTGATAAGGTAAACTTTCAAAATTTACAAATCAAGACTTCCCAACTTTTGAAAAAGTTACAAAAGGGTCCTTGGACTTGTGAATATTTACGTATTAGTGCTTATAATGTCAAAACTTTATAAAGAGACATGTGCGTACACGCACTTGCCAGCGGCATCGCCAAGAATCGGTAGCAATTGGCAAAGAAATGAGTATGTATTAATGTTTTATAAAGAAATATGTGTAGCGCCACGCACCTGCTAGGCGGCAAGATCGCCAGAGAATCGTAGCGGTTGGCAACAGCAGATATTTCGATTTACGGCCGTTTACTTTGACGATAATTATATTTTGAAGAAATAGTTAGAACAAATTTTCTTCTATAGATATTTAATTCTTGCACTTTATTTATTGCAATTTAAATATCGCAATACCTCTCCTACCGATGATGGGTTCAACCATCACTAAACGGAAGATTTTATATATTTATGCATTTTATATGCTAAGTAAAGAGTAATACCTTCTACTAAGTAGAATCTACTCCTGAAGAAGTAGTTAAATGTTATGCAATTTAATTCTCGCGATTTAAATTCCGTAAATTTATATTTATTACAATAATTCCCATAAGGTAGGTTCGACCACCTATTGGAGGAAATTTAATTTCTGCAATTTAAATTTACGCTCTTTAAATTTCGCATATATTTCCAATGTGGTGAGTTATATCACACGATTGGTATGAATATTTTCAATGTGGTGGGATATACCACACGTTTAGAATACTTATTACAAATATGGTTGGATTAAACCCCACAATTGGATAACTGATTTATATATGTTCGATATGAATATTCTATTGATATTAAAGAAGGGATTTGAGCAAGTGATGCCAGAATTTACCGTTGTATGTATTGATGAAATGAAATTGCTCAAAGAATCACATTGTGATAAAAGAGAAAGAAAATAAATTGTGGTGAAAAATCTCATTATGAGATTAGTATATTGTGATATGATGAGAAATGCTCTTAAAGAAGCATTTAATAAAGGAATATTCACTTTCCACGTCTATTGAATATTGATGGAGAAAATTGAGTAAGTGGTACCTGAAGTTACCGTTGGATAAATAAAATGCTCAATAGATCCCATGTTGATAAATCAAAGAAAATATATCGCATGGAGAGATTATATGAAGTAATCTCATCGATGATATGAGATTGTATTAATATGAGAATAAAATGCTCTTGAAGAAGCATAATCACTAGATTTCTGTATTTGAATAAAGCCAATATGATATTATTATTATTACTCCAGAAGAAGTACAAAACAGCCGAAGTGGAACATATTGAGAATATCAAAGATGGCAATAAACACTCGAAAATATAAAAATGCGAAAAGAAAATACATATTGAACCCATAAATGAAGGGTGCATTTCGAGAGTATAAATACTCCGTAATTCTGCCACCCTCAACATCAGGGTTCATAATGAGATATTTAAAGGATCCGAATTTCTTTTTCGCTTGACACCAGTGGTCTGTGACCGACGGACCTGGGCTTCCACAGTTCTTAAACATATGCATGAAATTTGATAAGTAGTTCATCAATGATTACTAGCGAAATAAGTATTTTTCTCGCTAAATGAGAGATAAACTTATTATCTACACTGATCTAGAACGCTAGTAAGCCATCAAAGAAATTGTTAATATTCAACAAACCTATTGGTTTGACATGAAAGTTCCACTGCTAACGAGGCTATATTGAATATTTCCTCCAAAGGTGTTGTAGCCGCCGAAGGACAATGAAAGCATCACTATTATTCATCATATACATCATGCGCTTGTGGATGGATTGCGCTTGTAGCACCAACCCTGCTGGACCCATGGTAGAACTGCTCCAATTGAGTATTAGATCCAACTAAATGGAAAGGTATTACACTCCAAACTCTTATTCCCCATGATGATGCGGCCATTATAAGTCTAGCTAAAAGTTTGTTGTTGGTTCCTCCATATAGTATATTGATTTCTTGTCTCCCTAACTCTTTTTTAGTCGGTTTGCCATATCCACATATTGGATATGACCTACCAATTTAGATCCACCAAGAATACATACGATTTTAATCAAGTAGGTAAAGGCCGATTTGTATGAGATGATTCTAAAATCTCCATATCCATCTCTACTCCTATCTCTCTTTTTGCACTATACTTTTAATGTATGAACATGAGAGATATATGAATCTCTCTATTTAAAGAAAAATTTTCAAACCAATAATTGATTGTACTATTTACTTTTTGACAAATATGAAAGAGAAAAAGGCGAGAAAAATTTTAGTGAAATGACATATACCTGCTTGATTGAAAAATAATATATATATACATATATATATCTTAAAAATTGAAAACGATATTTACAATTACAAGAAAAACATTGATCTTCGTTATTACAATCAACTTCCTTATATTAATATGAGAAAATTATTATACTAAATTTTTCTACTAAATTTACAAACTGGATCTTTTAAAGTAAGTATTTCAAGACTATAAAGTGTTTGTTGATCTTTAAATTTGGCCCATAAGGCCATCAACTCACATTGCGTGTCCACTAGGATGTGTCTCAAGAGCCTGTTGAATATCATCCAAAGGCTCCTTACTCAATCCATCCTTAATGAATGCTATCTTATCTTCTCTAAGCATTAGACACGCACTTACGGATTTACATCGAAAGTGTCACATGTCCACCGAGCACATTTGTAGCACCCTCCTAATCTTTTTGCTCTCCGCTTCTTTGAAAAACTACTTTTACCCATACCAGGCATGTATTTAGAAGGAATCGAAACCTCACCAGATAATCTAACATTTGCTTCAATTAAACATCGAACATCTCCTCGGGATGCCCTTATTCATTAGCATCCTCAACCTTTCGAGTCTACCTCGATAAATTCTTTTTTAGAATTTTGATCGGTAATGATGGATAGTATTTTCAAGATTTGAGAGTATATGATCCATTATAAGATATGGACTCTTATTAGGATGAATTTTGCAATAATTTTGATGATCTATTTATAGAATAATACGACGAGTATGAGATACGACTCAGCGTTAAAATAGTAACATGAAACGATGAGGTACGACTGTAAAGCGTAAGAGCTAAGACTCGCAGCTGAACAAGAGCGATATGATGCGTATGAATCAGAACTGTTTGTACAAAGAGTAGACAATAATTCCACGAAACATGATGGAATATGCTCTGAGCTATACATATGATGAAAGTAATAAATCATGTTGAGCACTATACTGATACTAGTGAAATCGATATAAGAATTTCTTCAACTAAAAGTTCAATAATACTGCGTTGCGTAACCTGATCGACCATCCCGGTTTAAATAATTGTTGAAATCAATATTTCAAGTGAAGAATTAAAAGAATTCTTCAATGATTGTTCTCGATAAATAATGAAATCATTACTAACCAATATTGGGAATAAATCCCAAATATATCTGGAATAAAGGATGAGAAATATGGGCCCACTCATCCTCTATGTGGACTACTAAATATTATGATATGGATCCACTAGATAGTCACATGTGTATATGATTCAGAATTTGAAATTTATTTAAATATTTGCTCACGGTATGAGCATGATTTCCAGATTTAATGATAAAGCTAATAAATGTATATCCCAATACTTGAATAAATCCCTGAAGGATTGAGTATGAGCATACAAGTGGGATATTATGTGGAAAATTATTTAAAGTCCTCCAATAAATTGCCAATATCGAGAATAGAATGCAAACTATATAAATTCTCATATTAAGGCTGAATGATGAGAACATATATGAGTTTTAGTGTTTTAAATTTTCTTAGCATGAGGGGGAGTATTAAAGGCTGAAAATGATATGTGAAATGCATCATACTATATCCTCACAATTAAAATATGAACTTGAAGTTCAGAGATGTATAAAAGATGCTATGAACAATCACATATATCAGTTAAGATGCTTTAATAAGTTAGCATGCCAGAAGCGTTGATATTATGAGATTTCCCCAATCATATATATCAAAGCAAATTGTAAAAGATGGTCTTAATAACGGAGGCATATCCTCTTGAAGAGTATATAGACATAACTATATTGTGTAATCCTACAAAAGGATTGATAATGAGATATCTCGATAAGTTATGTCGATATGGAGAAAGAAATAAAATTGAAAGTGTCGACACACTACGAAAAGATAGCGCTACATACTATCAATAATAGTGAGGATATTAAAATCCATCGAAAATGCCAATGCTGAAATATATGCCCTTATGATTAAAGTGTTCATACACGGGTTTAATGAGAAATGAGAATGAAACTCTTGAATAGGTTTCAAATGTATTATTGTATCAAGCAGATGCAACGGCTCAAAATATCTACATTGATATTGTTGAGAAATTCATATGTCAGACTTCTTTTCCTTGATTGATGTTTTTGTTCCAAAACGGGTTTTTCTCAAACAAGGTTTTTAATGAGGCACCAATCTCAACTACTATGAAATCTCCGTAAGAGATTTAGGTATATATCTCGATATAGTGAGAAAATGAGATCAAGTCGTTGATTGCATATATACACTAAATATAACATGATATTGTATAACATTTAAAATTTCATTCACGTGGAAATGAATGAAGAGTATGAACCAATGTATATGATACTCATACAAATTTATGAAATATTTTGAAATGCTTGTATCATACTTGTATAAAATACGCGTTGCACTCTTTTTCCCTTGACTGAGGTTTTATCCCATTGGGTTTTCCTAGCAAGGTTTTTAATGAGACAACATTAAAGGCGTATTCACATGAATAATGTACTCTTTTTCCTTCATTAGGATTTTTCCCACTGGGTTTTTCCTAATAAGGTTTTAACGAGGCATATTCATGGTATATTGAGGACAACAAGAGAAATCGACACAGTGTATCTATTGGATCAAGTTATAATAGAGACAATGATTTAGATCCAAATAATGATGATATTGAAATCCTTTACCAGAAGTAAGGATATCCGTCCTCAAGATATGAAATCGATAGAGTAGTGACTCTTTTCCTTCGATCAAGTTTTTTCCCACTGGGTTTTCTTGACAAGGTTTTAATGAGGCAGCACATGAATACTCATATACCGCTGATAGACATCAGGGGGAGCAATATTTTGATGAAACAATATATAACCACTCCAGGCTTTTCTACAATCAGTTTGGAATTTTTTTTTTCCCATTGGATTTTTCTCCAAACAGGTCTAGAAGACAATTGTATTAATAGTCATTCAAGGGGGAGTGTTATAGAATAATCTGCATGAGAGCCTCGAGGAAATAAAATATATTATTCTATTTATGTGAATGACTATTATGTCCCTGATGAAATTATGTAATTACGATTATGTCATTCGAAATTTTCCTATAAATAGGGTTTCAGTTATTAATGAAATTCATTCCTGTGAATTCCTTATAATTCATTCTCTCTAAATTCTCTCTATTATTTCTATACTTTTATAACAAAAAGAAAATTCTTTTTTTTTCATTTTATGATGTGCTAATAATTCAAAAAATTCATATGTGGTTGATTGTCATCCTGGATTAAATTATAAAAAGATTTTACACTAAAAAATTTTTAAACACAAAACATATAATCAATTAAATACTATAGAAATACTAATTACTTTGCTTGAAATGTATGAACTTCAAGTATATCAACATGATTCTGTGTAAGAGTGTAGTGCATTTCTTCATTGCTGAAACAAATTGTAACTTAGCAAATGATAATTTTAAAAAAGAAAGAACTCAATTGACGTAGAAACAAAGGAAAATAACATAACATTTTCAAACTATATATTACACAATAAGATAAAATTAGTGAAGGACTAATGAAATACTCTACTATATATATTAAACAACAAAATAAATTTAATGAATGACTAATGAGATGCTCTTCATCTAGAACACCCATTTGTGACTTTCCATGATTAATAGTCGAATCCATCCGCCCGCTCATTGTTAATAAAAACATAATGTTATACGCTCGAATGGCTTGTACAAAGTGACTATTTTGTTTCATTGCATGCTATATAGTAAATCACCTAATTATAGTGGGGGATCTTTCATTCATGGAAGCTTGATCACTTGCCCTTATATACAACACAATGGAAATTTCGGAACCTGACATCTTTCATAATGCTTATGTGTTCTTTCATCAAACCAATATATCGTGTTACGAAGTTGATACATATAGGAGGAATATAATCCCATAAATTTGTATATGATTCACCTAAAAAAAGTCTACATATTTTCTGATCTCACCTAAAAGAACACAGAAATCAAAATTATTATGTTAATAGTTTTATTTCAATAAGTCCTCTTTACATATTTGTCAAAGAATTGTGATTCTTTGTAATTTTTAATTTATATGTAGAATACAATGAATGCTAGGAAATTTCTCTATTGGTTTTAGAAAATAATTACGAAATGTTGATGTTGCTTTTGGGTTGTAGAAAATCTTGTTGTGTTGGGAAATTTTTTTACTCCTAAATAAAAATTAAAGATATAATTAAAAATATTTAAGGTACAAATTAAAGATTTAATTAAAAAAATTTAAACAAAAAAATTTAAGATATGCCTTAGGAAATTTTTCTACTCCTTAGTAAAAATTGAAGATATAATTAAAAATATTTAAAGTACAAATTCATGATATAATTGAAAATATTTAAATTAAAAATTAAAGATATAATTTTGATGTGTTAGGGTATTTTTCTACTCCTAAAAATATTAGTGGAAGAAACATTAAATTTGTCATTTAATATTACACAAATATTTTGAAAGCATAAACATAAGTTGACAATAAGAGATTAAACAAATAAAAAATTAATATAAACATTTATTAATCAAAAAATTTGAAACTTATACTTAAAGATTAAACAAATATTCTTAATTCATTTAAGGTAATTTAATAATGGGGATTTACATAGCACTTTAAAAAACGCCCACACATATTGGGGGATTAAATAAGTAGATTTTTTTAAAAAAATTATTGTTAATCAGTAATGATAAATTATATATTTATCATTTGAAAATAGTAAATGAATGAATTATTTTCAACTCATATTGTATCTTTAGAATTAATACATTCAGAAACTTTGTAAACAAATAAAAAAATTATATAAAATAGAACAAAATTAGAGATTATAAGATATTAGTATTGTAAAATTATTATTGTAGAATATATTAAATTAATTAGAATTCGTTATAATAATTTATTCCAAATTAGAATTAAAATACCTATTAGAATTAGCTAAAGTTGAACTAATATAAAATTGAAGTAAAACTATTACCGTAGTAGTTGTAAAATCATTATATACTTTACATAAATTGATTTTATTAATCGTAAACAATGATATTAGGCATCAAGGAATTAACCGAGTGGTTAAAGGCTCAATCACTTACCATGAAGATCCTGGCTTCAAATTTATCTCCACCCATTGTCCCCTGATAGAAAAAAAGAAAAGAAAACAATGATATTAATAAAAAAGTAATGAAATATATACAAAGTATATATGTTAAAAAAATAATAATAATAATCCAAAAAATGTAGTTCAAGACCTTTGATATTGAAAAGGAATGTGATCATTTCAAATTGAAATTGATTTAATAGTCAATTAGAACTCACTACTTACAAAAATAATTATAAAATTTAAAATTAATTTAGTTTCATATGAAATATATGTATAATTTTTTTGCAATCAAAACACATACAACATAAAACCATAAACTAACCTGATTGTGTTGTTCGTGGCAATCGTTTCCGCTTGCTTAATCCACTACTTTCTCTTTTTATAATTGTCCATCTAGATTCTAAGTAATGGCTGAATTTGAGTCGACTTGCTCGGGTAAAAATAAAGAAAGTTTGGTTGGATAAAAAATAAATGGGCTCATTAACAGAATTATTAAAGGTTTTGTTTTCTATCATCTATATGAAGTATTTGTTAAACTCATCTTAAATAGAATAAAGAATTTATACTAAATAAATAATTATAGATTATTAATTTTGTATCATTTATCATTAAAATTACATGAACCTATGATTTAGAAGCAATTTTGTTTACCCTCCTAAAAATATGGTCAATATTGCATTCCTTTTGCAGGATCAATTTAAGGGGTAAAAAATTGAAAATTTTAATTTTTTTTGTTTTATATTATTTTATTCATCGAGAGCTTCAATATGAGTATAATTTTGACATATAATTTTTACTATTTTAAAAGTTTTTTTAGTGATAAGTGAGTTATCACAAAAAATAAGTAACTTTTAAAATAGTAAAAATTATATGTCGAAACTATACCCATATTAAAGCTCCCGACCAATAGAATAATATGAAACAAAAAAAATTCAAAAATATCAATTCTTTATCCCTCAAATTGCCCCTCCAAAAGGAGGGTAGTAAACAAAATTATTCTCCATGATTTATGGAGGTTATATAAAAGAAGATAATGGGGAAGTTACAAATAATAATTATTATCTTAAAACAAATAACAATAAAGGTGACACTTGGCAAAAAATAAGTGGCACAACACATATTTAACTAAAACTTTGTCATAATAACCGTTTTTAAATTAACAACTTCCAAATCACGTCTTCTTTATATAATAAATAGATATAGATTTTATTAAGATTATTTGATATTTGGATTTACGTTATTACGTAAACAAAATTTCCAAAAATTTAAAAGGAACATGAAAAATAAAAAAGAAAAAAAGAAACAACAATTGCCTATTGCCTAATTATCTTGATTTGATACGAGTTTATCAAGATTATTTGATTATGCAATTTATTCCACAGTGAATAAAAAATAAAAAAAATTACCTACATTACCAATTTATTTGATAAGATTTGCTAATCATATTCTAGGAATTGTTTTTTGGGCTTTTACATACCCTTTAAAAAATTTTATTTCATTTCAAAATAGTTTATTAAATGATTTCCACATAAAAGAGATTAACTTTTCATGATATTTGTATAAATCTTATATTTGTTAAATCTTTCTTAAGATTGAGTACAACCATGTTCTCTTACCAACGCTAGTTCCTTATTAAGAAAATAGGGCCAATGTGGACAGCCACACAAAAGCAGCAAGGCGTTGGTATTCGAGGTTGGATGGAGCCAGACAACCATAAAACAACAAGGAAAACAGTCACATCAGTGTTGGAACTATAAGAGAGTTCCAGCGTTAGAACTGGAACATTTTCGAGATTGAGTTATTAGATAAAATGAAAAGTTATAATTAGTATCTTGTGAATTTATTAGGCTTTTAATTTTCACTTTACTCATTTCTTCAATATATATTTTTAAGTGAAGATGTGAAATAACCATCTTAAACCATCTCGATCCATAAAACACAATTTTAGTCTCATAGAGAGAGATGTTAGAAGTCCATCTCCGATGTTATTTAATTTTATATTAACTTAATAGTTTAATTTTAGTGATAAGTTAACATATATCTAAATTACATATTTAATCAATAAAGATTAAATACGCTTACAACTAAATAAATACTTAAATTATGTATGATGTAAATTACATATTTAATAAATAAGTGGCTATCGGCTCAATCAACAATTGAAATTAAGAGGTCCATTCAGATGCATAATATTTATCATCCATTGGCTTATGTGACGGTACCCGGCTTATAGTCACGAGGCAAAGAATTTCTAATTCCCATAATGAGTATAACACCGTCTGACATAAGACTATCGTTCACTTTTCAAAGGAGATAGTTTCCTTTGATGGTTTGCTACGTGTTGAACATCAACAAAAGTTAGGGACAAATGCTCAATAATGTTGGGGTGTATTTGAGGAGACCAGTCGTCACTCATGATCAACTAAATGTTGCAGTCTCAAGGGTAACAAATAGGAAGGGATTGAAGTTTCTGCTTTGTGATGACAGCGGGCATCCAACTAGCACCAATACAAATGTCATGTACAAAGAAATTTTCAGCATTTTATTGTAGTGTTATACATCTTAGTGCTTGTTCTATACACTATCGATTTTTATTAACTTTCACTAATTTTTCTCTCTTATCATTTTTAACAACTCATATAATTACTTTATATTTTTTAATATATTTTCCCCAATTTTCAATCACACAACTAACGCGTCGTTCTAGTAAATTTATATCTTCTCCAAAAGAACAAGCCCTTAATTATATGAGGTACGTTGTTTTTGTTCAATGACTTTTTACGCAACTCTTATCTTATATATGCTAATATGAAAAGCAAGACATTGTAATGATATAGGATTGATTGTGTTTTTCTGAAACCATACTAACATAGTTGTTGAAGATGGAATCAGCGATTTGTTTCTATTCCTAAGAAAATAAGTTATTATATTGGAATTAAGGTACACGATCTTTTTTTATTACTTATGATCGGCTCTACTATAGTTACATTGATTCTATCTTAACATTTGCATTATAGTTACTATTTTTCTATTCGTGTTAAAAAATATCGAGGGTTTCGTTCATCGATTTGAATGTATTTATGATTTTTTTTTCATGTTTTTAGAGAAATATGATTTGCTTTTGTACTTTTCAAAAGTTCATCACTTTCGTCTTACTGATCATATTGTAGGTTACCATGTTAAGGGATCACACCACCATTCCTTACGCATCACGTGACAAGAAGGTGAGGTGAGCAAAGAGGAGAACAGGTTGGCGATGGCCCGTTAACAATGGATGTTATTACAAAAACTATATCGTCATTGAATTTCGTTAATCAATGTTATTTTATTATAGAGTCATGGATATTATTATTCTGACATTTGATTCTAAGATTGGGATGAAGAAATAGAATTTTATTCTGTTATGTGTTGATATTAATTGTGAGAAGTTATGTGAATATTTACAGGATGGAATTGTCTGAAATACAAACAAAACTTTGTCGAAATTCTTAGAAAATTTGAATAAGCGTTATTTAAATCCTGTGATGTTTGGAACTGTAGTGAATTTTTTTATAATTATTTTCAGTACTATTAATGCTATTCTTTTTATATATTTATGGAAATCACGTATTAATAGACACGTCTACCGTGCAACAGATATGTGTTACTGCTAGTTTAACACCCGAAAATCTTTTTAAAAACATTTATTCATTAATTAGTATTTTACATTTATTGATACAAATTTATTATAAATTAATTATTGAAGTTGATATAGATTTAAAATTCAATTTAATTTTTGTAAAAAAATAACAAAAACCTAACTAGTTGCAAGAAATACGTGGATGTTGCGAATAAGAGGCTATTAGGATGTATGTAAAAATAGATTTTTATGTGTTTTTATGTGATATAGGAGAGAGAATGAGTAGAGTTGAATGGTGGAGATTTATGTAGTACAAGTAGATCCTACGAGATATGTGAATGTGAAATATGAGAGAGAATTAATGGGGTTGAAAAGAATGTGTAAAAACATGTAAAAAGATGTAGAAGAACAGGGGCTAAATAATGTTGGAGTCATCAAATTCAAAGCATAGCAACAAGTATGATAAAAACCATGAAGATGGTGTTACATTATTAGAAACATAAAATGTTACATTATTCTTGCTTGTGGATTCAACTTTAGAATACAATAGTAACTGTACAGTAGAGAAATAAATGCGTGACAGTTTCATGCAGATTCTTATAACATACTAAAATATAAGTAGAGGATGTTAGACCGGAAAAGTGGTTGTTATTCAAATTGTTTAGAGTTTTTACTTATACATATATGACATCCTTTTTGTAGAGCATAATGAAGAAGTAGATGAGAGAGGTTTAAATGAATGATGGATAGATGCACGGAGAATTTTAAGCCTTGCCGATGAACTCGACATCAAACAAGAGAACTGAATCAGGTGGAATAATGCATGTACCTCCTCTGCATCCTGCTCCCCTGATTCCATATCCAAGTTGCGGAGGAATCCTGAGCTTACGTTTTCCTCCTAAATAAATCAGATGTACAACATATTAACATGGTGTAATGTAGCTTAGAATTGAATTATACAGAATGTAAAAGAAAGAAAGAATGAATGAATGAATTTAACTATACCAGGAAGCATAGCAGGAAGTCCATCACCTCCTAGGATTCCCTCATCCCATCCCTTTATCACCTATGAGTAATCACTAATCAGTTCAGTTCACACAAATCATCATTCATAAAATGATCAAATGATGGATGTATGAACTAAAATGTGAAATCAAAACAGATCTATTAATTCGAATAATATATAATACCTCACCAACGCCAATATGAAATGAAAGGGGCTTTCCGCGATTATAGCTGCTATCGAACACCTTCCCATCCTCCAGCCTCCCTACATAATGTGCCTGCAGTCACACAATTAAACAATGTTCTATGTTAAATAATAAGCACTTGCTTGCCTGCTTTGAATTAATACACAACCCCTTTAATTAATTAATTAATTTATTTATTTAATTAAATTACCTTAATCAATTGGCCTTTAACAGGCTGCGGGCCATTTCCAACAACTTTGTCGCAATAAGCAAGTCCAGATGGAGTTTCAGTGAATTCACAAAACTCATCTGCTGCGGAGGCTGATTGTGGAAACTGCAGAATAACCAACGAGAAGAAGCTAATGCCCAGTGCTTCTCTCCTGCTCAATGGATCTTCATTCACTTTTTGTACTCTCAGAGGCTGGGGCTGATTTTGAGATTTATAGAGTTTGATACAATTAGATGATTCAACTGTGTGCAATCCATTAATGGATTTCTCATTGTGTGGGTATGTCCAGCTGTGGATGTGAGTTCCCAGGGAGAGCGCCACTGACTTCATTCTATCCTAATCCAACCAAACCACAATTCCACAGGGATAAAAAAATTGTGGATCTTTTCTACTAAATTTTGATTTTTTTTTTAATTCTAATCTAACATGTGCAATAAAAATATAAGCACGATCTTCAGTTGTTAGTTATTACAGTAACAGGTAATTAATATTTAATCGGGTGACCGATATTAGCATTTAATCATGAGTGTATTTAATTCTTATTATTCCCTCCGTCTCAATTATATAGTCCACTTAATTTTTCACACGGATTAAGAATGTCATGGCAATGACAATTATGCAAACAAATTTCTCATAATACTCTTATTTAATTAGCAGTGTGTATTAAAAGTAATTAGTGTTTTCACCCGTGCCTTATACGGGGAGATATAAAAAATGCAATGCTCATTATGCTCCATCAAAGTAATTAAATAATAAAAATAAGACCAAGGACCAAGCTTCAAAAAAAAAATCAAACTGTGAAAATAGAACATAGAAGAATAAAAACAAAACATTCGAAATCTTAGAAATAGAGAAGACTATGTCTGGATAGAGAATTAGGTATCCTAATCAGAGATTGGTTATCAATTAGGGGTAGGATTAATACAAATGAAAAGAATTGCCCAACGAATTCTAGAGGAGGGATTAGAATTTTAATTACAATAAAATTGGTTGAGGAAAAAATAAAATATTAATTATTTAATTCTGAAAAACCAAAGAATGAGCGGGAAACTGACGTCATTTTATTAATATATAGAGAATTGGGTATCCTAATCAAAGATTGGTGCTTATCAATTAGGGGTAGGATTAATACATATGAAAAGAATTACCCAACGAATTCTAGAGGAGGGATTAGAATTTTAATTACAATAGGATTGGTTGAGGAAAAATAAAATATTAATTATTTAATTCTGAAAAACCAAAGAATGAGCGGGAAACTGACCTCATTTTATTATATTATATATATATATATATATATATATATAGATATTGAAAAAGATAATATGAGGATATAATTGTAAATGAATATAAAAGTAGATCAAATAAATAGGACATCCCAAAAAGAAAAATAGACATAATCGGGATGGAGGGAGTGGATACTTATTACGCCTTTTCGTCTCACAAATATATGTTTGTTTTCCTTTTTAGAATGCACCAAATATAATCTTGTTTCTATATTAAGAAATATTTTTTGTTCATTTACCAAAACAACCTTGTTTGATTTGCATAGTAATGACCGTTATTTTTTAATATTGTTCATTAAATGAGGACAGATTAAAAAACTAGTTGTAAAATTTACTTTTCCAGTAACTTTTCTTAATCTTTGTCAAAAAATTAACAAGCCTATATAATTGGAACGGATGAAGTATTTATATTAGTCAGCCTTGCCTCGTCATATCTCGTGAAAGATACACTTCGATTTCGCCATGAAATTCAATTTTGAGTTGTCTGTCATCTTTAAAGATTTTCTACTTGTATACAGAGTTCGATTAAAATATGATTGGGGTGGGGAATATATAAATAGAACCTTGCACCTCTACTTTCCAATGTAGACACACCCATGAGTCAAAATGGAAAATCATAACAACGTAGGCATATGGTTGAAGTTGGCTTTGACTTGCCTTGCTCAAAGCCACGCCCAGTAGATTCTGGTGGACAACTTTTTTGGAGGTCTTCCCACATCCGTGTTGAAAAATAAGCCTCCAATTTGAAGTACCATTATTTTTTCTTCAAACAACAAAACTATAAACATTTGAAAGTTTTTGGTTGTCCCATTCCTAGACCTTACAATAAACATAAAATATGTTTTTGTCTGATTATTGCTGAGCAGTTCTGGGATATCAAATGAACATCCCCAAAAGGCAGTGGTCGTAGATCAAAGAAAGAAATAGACTTTTCAGCTTCATACATCTAAATGTGTCTTCATGGTGTACAATAATCAACACAGAGGATATACATGCCTACACTATAGTGGCAAAGTTTTTACATCTCAAAGTATGACATTTTGATGAACAATGTTTTCCCTTGTTGACTGGTTTTCAAAGTCCATCCAATGCTCAAAAATCTGATACACATCGCTCATCAATTGTTCCCTTTAATTTGACTTTTCCTTCTTTCGCTTCAATAGACATAGAACAGTGAACTGTACCTTACGCCGTTACCATTTTACACATACTAGCTGTATGTCAGATTGTTGTAGTCGTGCTTTAGAGTTGTTAAAAGCTATCTATCATAAATATAGATAGCCGATACATTTTTCTTCTCAGTACGATTCGTTTGTTTCTTTCTTTCGTCTTCGTGACCTTTCTTCCAACCCTAGATACCTTCCACTTGATGTCACAACGGAATACACGGGTGTTCTTGATCACCATTGGTCTATGGAATTGGCCTAATTTGCAAAAGCTGATCATGGGTACATATGCAGCATGAGAACAAAAGATGTTTAAATAGAATGAATCAAAATCAGATATTTTTGCCCCTAATGATAAAGGAGGGTAATAGTTTAAAGTCGAGCTTTTACTTGAAAGTAAAACTCATGAAGATATTTGCTTCTAAGGGTAAAACATTTTATTATGAATTTAGAGGACTACGTCTGTCCAATTTATGAATTATTCTTGAAACACAAACCCAAAAAGGGACTGGAAATTTTTGGCGAGTGTGGCCCGCGAATGCCGAGATAATATCAAAAGCAAAAATTTGGAACTCGAGTTTTAAGGACAAACGAATTAGCATAGCAGCCCAGACATCTGGAGCCAACTTTACTGCAACTTGGAGAGACTGAAAGCCATTCACCACTCTCATCAGCATTGCCTTACGCTGCCAATAATTTGATCATCAAACAATGAAATTATAAACCCCTACCAAAATATTAAAAACTCTGTGCTCTTAAGATTCTTGTACCAATGCCCACGTGCATATGCACACACTTAAGTGACAATTTACAAGTGGTGCACATCAGCATGTGGGCCACACTCTGGACCACTTGCAAACTGCTACCTAACAAAAATCCTATCTGTATTTATGCATATACTGCTATAGACAAACCTCAGATTCGAGTGAGGTAGCCAACTGAGAGTTCTCTTCAGAAAGGCAAGAAAGGACTTGGTCATCAAGAAAAGTATCGGCTGCCTTGAGTAGGTCCCTAACCAGAAAAACCCGTACCCTGGAACCTTTGTGAGACAGGATAAATTGGAAAAGATCTTCTGTCGCAGACACCACTGATTGCATATTAAATGACTTCCATCCCAATTGGTTTGAAGAAGTATCATCATCTTCATTTTTTTCAGAACCCTGTTCAGATATTGCTAATATCTAAAGCAGTAAAAATCACATATCAATATTTAACCATGGTTATACAAATCAACTAAAAGCTATTTCGATTGAAACAAACAAGACAACCTCGGCAAGCTTTAAATAAACCTGTGGGATTCATATATGATCTTTAAATGTATGTTTATATTAATTAAAGTTTATTTTTAAATACACTCGGTCTTAGTAATTTATTTAGTTAGCAAATTGGAGTCATTTGGTTTCTTTTTTTCCCCCCTGGATTTGGGAAATTTTGGTTTTCACTTTCGGTGGTTGTTCTTTTGTGCTGATACCAACAAGAACAACCACCGAAAGTGAAAACCAAAATTCCAAGTATTTATGATTCAAACTGGATTGGGTATCTTCTTGTTGGTATCAGCACAAAAGAACAACAACCGAAAGTGAAAACCAAAATTTCCCAAAACCAGGGGGGAAAAAAGAAACCCTCATCATAAGTTTACCAAAATACAAACCCTTATTGCAAGCCAAATAGTTTACGTCTCCCCAAATCAGATCTCCCAGTTCCTACTTTACATGTCTCCATATAGAAAGAAAGATACAAGATGGGGGAGGGAGGAGACTGAAGGCAAGTTACTCACTAATCGTTCAAGCCGATTCCATCTGATGGAGCCATCATTGCGGATAAGAAGTTGCCTTAAAATCTTCCTCATATCAGGACGTGGGTCCGCCAAAAGCCTCCCAATGATGAAAGGATATGCACTCTCAACAACTTTGAAATCAGGATCCAACACTTTTGCGGTTCCTTCAAGTGATCCGAGAGCTCTTATCACCAGAGCGTAATCAGGAGGAAGAGAGAAATTGAATTCATACATAACATCAAATAACTGAATCATTATGCCCTGATTGGAAGTAAGATAAATTTAAAAACTTAAGTATACAATGGGAAACAAAATGCCAGCACTTGCGCATCTCATACTCAAGTTTGAACTGTATACGAAAAGGAACTAGAATTTCACAAGAGAACCTGAAAATCTTGGGATTGTCTAGTCCCATCACCAAAAGATTCTCTCAAAGCATCTGAAACTGCATGTATATCAACACCTTCAGGAAGGAATCCCAGTGACATGAAGTCATTTGCCAATCCCCAAGAGTCACGATTTACAAAGTGCACCAACTGAAAACACAATTATCATAAAGTGCACATACAAATACAACTATTAGAAGTAATCAGTGGTGATCATATTACAGCTATGTAAATGAAACTTCATCAATATCACTGCTCAACATTTGAGGACGTTGAGGCAAAAACAGTTAAGAAAACATATTATGAGTAAAATGCACTACTGAACCTGAAAAAAGACCATCTGCCTTCTGACTCCTGGCTAAGCTATGGGTACTAAAGAGATGGTGGAACTAGACTAATGGAGTGATATATTATTCTCTCGAGGATGAACCAAAAATTAACTCACCACTCTAATGAGTCCCACACGATAGTGCCGTGGAATGTCACCCATCATTCCGAAGTCAAAATAAGCAAGGCGTCCATCCTCAGTAGCAACGAGATTTCCAGGGTGAGGATCTGCATGAAAGAAACCCACCTCCAGCAATTGCCTCAAGGAACAGTACAACCCCTAAGATCATAATAGAGGACCAAATATTTGTCACAAGCAGCAAGCAAGTTGATACTAGAGAAAAGATCAAACTTTAAAATGTTGACTAATAATATTCTCAAACCAAGCCAAAATCAAACAGCTTAAGCCGATCAACATACAAAATATCAATCACTACAGAAATGAATCTATTAGAAAGAACAAGGGGAATGAAAGAGGACTAATTTAGATACCATGCAGCTTACTACCTCATCAATGAGTTTCTTCCGGTTCAGACAGGCCTCCCTTAGACGATTTTCATTCGTAAGCTTGAACCCATCAATCCACTCCATCGTAAGCACTGCTTTGCGGGTCAAATTCCAATATATTTTAGGTACCTTGATCCCACTTGCCTTTTTATATGCTGCAGCATTATCTTTGGAACTCTTTTCATCGTTATCTGACACCCAACATTTGACCTCAGTAAGATATCCATAACCAAGAAAGAAGGAAATAAAAGGTTGTAGGAAAGAGTGTCGAATCTTCTAAATCAATTCTTGGTTCACCAGAAAGGAGAAATTACAGAAAAGTAAAGCAAACAAAAGAAGATATATAATTACTAGCTAGACTGGATCAGGACCCCACTGATGCATAGTACAAAACAACATAAATGTCTCTTCCCTTTGTCCATCACTATGGCAATGCACTACTTCTCAAAATTCGGTGCCCAGTGGAAATCTGCAGAAAATATTTGCATTTTTTCTTACATGATAGTATTATACCACGACATATGAGAATCATTGCATTGATTGGTTTTGACAATTTCTACAACAATCTTTGTTATACCCAATCTACTGAATCCTCATTTGACATTTTTTATGTAAAGAGACTGGCAGTGTCAGATTCCCCCAAAAGAGTCATCCATGGGTAATGTATCCAATTTGAGCTAATACAGTTTCTAAAGACATTAAGGTTAGGCGTCATACACTCTATTGCCATCTTAGAACCAAAAATGTAGAATCTTGTTCTACAATTTCACACTAGTAATGCAGGAAATCTTAGATCATCCATACTAATATATCAAATGACACTGAAGGCTGTCTAAAGTACCTTTACCATAACATAGAAGTATTTTCCTCTTTTGAACTTACAAATACTTCATATCACAGTGTTAAATTTTTTGTACAAGTACAAGGGGTTCCACCTTAAAAGGTTAACCTCCAAGGGGAGTAATCCTTGCACTTGTATTTATATTGATTTTTTTCCTTGTTTTCTACCGATGTGAGATTTCCCACTTTTGCTCTTTTCATCATCCCCTCACGTGCAGGCGGGATCTTTCCAAGCCTTTGCACGTGAACCATCTTTTCGGCGACTATTTTTGGTCGGGGTTGGTGCATTCGAGCATTGGTCCCGAGTCATCGCCCGCTCTGATACCATGTGAAGAAAAGATATTGGTCCAAGGATTACTCCCCTTGGGGGTTAACCTTTTAAGGTGGAGCCCCTTGCACTTGTACAAAAAAAAAATTCAATATGGTATCAACGCGGGCGATAACCCGGGACCAATGCTCGGATGCGCCAACCCCGACCAAAAATGGTTGCCGAAAAGATGGTTCACGTGCAAAGGTTTGGAAAGATCCCGCCTGCACGTGAGGGGGGCATGATGAAAATAGCAAAAGTGGGAAATCCCACATCGGTAGAAAATAAGAAAAAAAAACCAATATAAATACAAGTGCAAGGATTACTCCCCTTGGAAGTTAACCTTTTAAGGTGGAACCCCTTGCACTTGTACAAAAAATTTAACACACAGATAAAAAGGTAGCCTAGTGAACTTTTATCACAGACTTCAATGATAAACAACCATATTGATGAACATTCAAATAAATTGAATAAATGATAGACCACTTATCCTGCCCGAAAATGAGTTCATTATGTCACAACACACAACAGCCATCACCTTTATTTGTAAATATTGCTCAAACAAGATGAACTAGTACCCAGTACTACATAAAGCTAGGATGCAACGAGAACTCAAAATCAATGGCTGCAAGTGCAGATTAACTTACAGGAGCAGCAAGCATAGAGTGAAGCAAATCTCTCAGCGTTTTGACCCTCCAAGATATAATCAATTTCTTCGAACATGTGTCTCACCTATCCATTAAGCAAAGACTCAGAGTTGGAAAGGAGATGTACCATAAAAGGAAAAAGATAAATTAACCAAGTATATGGTGCTTCTACATAATGTAAACCTTTCAGCTACTTTGTGAGTTCATATCATGATGGGCCGATCAGAATCTAAATGATTCCAAGTCACATGGATAAGCATAATCATTATGGGTAAGTTCAATATATGAGTTCGAACATGGTTATGACATTACGTGTAATTCCTATTTCATTAGCAAGATAATTACTGCATTGTATAATCATACTTGTAATCATTGTGGTCATATTTTCACCGAATTGTACTTAAGAAGACAACATTTATATAAAATGTAATAAAAACAGTTCTATAAGGTGCATTTACAGCAGAAATTAGACAAATAATTGACATCTAAATCTGGTATTGCAGAATTGGACACCACAAACAGATTATCCAATGGATAGTAGCATGCTATTGTTAGCCACTTAACTGCCCTATATGACAAGTTCAAGAGTCTCACCATCTCATTCACCGCTACTAACAGATCTCTACGAGCTTTTGCAAATCGCTTCAGTTGTCCTCCAATCATATGGAATAACATTGCATCAAGGGTCAATGAATATGACATACCGGGCCTCTGAACTTTAACGGCTACAAGCTCTCCAGAATGCAAATGAGCTGCAAAACTTGAAGCCACAAATAAACATTTAGCTAAAATTGACTGCACAACATAGATTTCGACCAGATCCACCAGTGTCTATTCGAAACAAAAGAAAAGATGAAGAATAGTATAATAAAGAAGGAAACAAGCAACACAACATGAAGAATGGCCCTATACGCATAAACCCCCAAAAAAAACCCCAAAAAAGGAAAAAGCTGAAGTATTATTATGGCTTTGCCTGCAGGTAAGGTTGACAATAACTGATGAACTGCAAGAGACTGAGGGAGTAGAACCAAGAAATAATTGAATTTTTCTTATATAACTTCAACATTACAAGCTGAATGCAAAACTAAAATAACAACCTATTTGGGCAATTCGAGAGGCTCAATGACTCTCCTAGACTTTTCTCAAATGTCTGCTTGAATCCTCCTTTTATTATACTGCTTTTTTGCCACCCAACCCTTTGGCTGTCGTGATGCTAGAATCCCCCCTTCTACCTCGTTTGGGCTTGACCACGTGACTTATGTGGTCTCAAAAGGTGAAGAATTTAAAAGGCGAAAGAAATTGGAATCTGAGTTTTTCCTTAGTTTTCCAAAAGATGTACAACAGCAAAAACTTCAATTTTTCTGTTTGAATTCTTACTGAAATACAATCCTTTTCCGGGTGTCATCTTGAGATACCTAAGTATACGATAGACCGCTTCCATGTGCTTTTCAGTGGGGTTGTTCATGAATTGACTTACAACGCTCACTGAAAACCCGATATCCGGTCTAGCGTGAGATAAGTAAATGAGCTTTCCAACTAATCTCTGATAACGGCCTTTGTCAGCAGGTGCACTATCTCCTTTGATCCCAAGCTTCACAGTAGAGTCCATGGGAGTTTCAACTGGTTTACACCCCATCATCCCAGTTTCCTTGAGAAGATCAAGTACATATTTCCTTTGAGAATAGAGATACCATTCCTTGTCCGAGCCACTTCCATTCCAAGGAAATATCTTAGATATCCTAGATCTTTGATCTCAAATTCTTTAGCTAGAATTTCCTTGAGTTTATTCATCTCTGCTATAGTATTGCCCGTTAAGACAATATCGTCCACGTATACAATTAGAATAACTATTCTGCCAATGGGGAAATGTTTGACGAAAAGTGTGTGATCCACTTGACACTGATTCTACCCATATCTCGAGTACTTTAGAAAATCTATCAAACCAAGCTCGAGGAGACTGTTTTAATCCATATAAGGATTTCTTAAGTCTGCATGCTTTGTTCATTGTAGTAGGAGATTCAATTCCAGGAGGAATGTCCATATAGACTTCTTCTTCGAGATCCCCATTGAGGAATGCATTTTTCACATCTAGTTGGAAAATAGGCCAATCCAAATTAGATGCTAAGGAAAGGAGTACACGAACAGTGTTGAGCTTTGCTACAGGTGCAAATGTTTCTTGATAGTCAATCCCGTAAGCTTGAGTAAATCCCTTAGCCACAAGACGAGCCTTAAATCGTTCCACACTTCCATCTACCTTGTGTTTTGTAGTAAAGATCCATTTACATCCAACAGTTCGTTTTCCCGGTGGAAGTTCTGTGAGATCCCAGGTCTTATTTTTCTTTAAGGCACTGAGTTCTTCAAGAATAGCTGCCTTCCATTCCGGTACCCGAATAGCTTCATGAACAGAATTTGGCACCTGTATCTGATCAAGACTTCCAATAAAGGCTTTATAACTTGGTGAAAGACTTCTATTGGAAATGAAATTTTGTATGGGGTGGTTTGTACATGATCTTACACCTTTTCTTAGAGCAATTGGCAAATTTAAATCATCAGGATGCAATTCGGTAATGGGAGGTTCTGAGATGTTACCTTGCGAATTGTCAGGATGGTTTGTACTCGAGTTGGACTCCTGGACTGGCTCAAGATATGCTCGGTTCTCTGTTTCCTCTTGGGTTTTCCTCCTCCTAGAAAAGACACGAAGATCACTATTTGGGACATGAGAACTTTAAGGACCTGTTGGTAGAGGACTTGAGGGTTCAATAGAAATATTAGGAGCACTCTGAGGATTTGTTGGTGGAGGACTTGAGGATTCAATAGAATTATTAGTACTCTGAGGTCTTGGCACTGACTCATTATCAGGAGTGTGAGGGATTGGATTTGATGGAATTACTAGAGGTTCGGATAAAGAGGGTGATTGAGTGGAAATGATGCCCCAAAGCTGATATTCATCGCCCATGTTCTCCCCCTGAATGACAGGTTTGGGATAGTATGGATATTGTTCAAAAAAAGTTACATCCATTGTATTGTAGAACCGTTTTGTGATTGGAGAGAAACATTTGTATCCTTTTTGGTTCGCGGAATAACCTAATTTGATTGCTTTGGGATCAAGTTTACCTCTATGGTACACATGGACATAAGCAGAACATCCAAATACTTTTAAGGGAATGTGAGACACAATTTTAGTGTGTGTGTATGACTCAAGAAGACTATTGATAGGTGTTTTGAAATGTAGGACACGAGATGGCATCCTATTGATAAGATAGGTTGCAGTTAGGACAGCCTCCCCCCAAAATTGTTTAGGGACGTAAGTTGTGAACATGAGAGATCTAGCAACCTCGAGAAGATGCCTATTTTTCCTTTCAGCTACCCCGTTTTGTTGTGGTGTGTCAACACAAGAGCTTAGATGAATAATCCCATAACTTGACAAATAATCTCCAAGGATTGAAGTAAAGTATTCCTTAGCATTATCAGTTTTAAGTACTTGGATTCTTGATTGAAATTGGGTTTGAATCATGGCATTGAAGTTTCTAAAGATCTGGCCTGCTTCAGATTTTTCTTTCATGAGAAATAACCAAGTGATTCGAGTATGGTCATCTACAAATGAAATGAACCAGCGTGCCCCAGTTACGTTTTTTATTCGAGAGGGTCCCCAAATATCGGAGTGAATTAACGAGAAAGGATGTGATTGTTTATATGGAAGATTGGGATATGAATTTCTGACATGCTTTGAGAATTGGCACACTTCACATTGAAACTGTTTTGAGTTATTATTTCTGAACAATGAAGGGAGAAGTTTTTCCAAATACAAGAAATTTGGATGACCTAGACGATAATGGTTCAACATGATTTCACTACCATTATTGGACGTAGAATTTAACAACGCTTTATTCTGACACTGAATCTCTGACACAGCTTGGAGGACTTGTCTTTTTGGAGAGTCTTCACTTTTGAGGAGATAGAGTCCCAAGCACTCTCTAGCACTGCCAATCGTCTTCCCCGAATCCAAGTCCTGAAATTCACAAAGGTTATGAACAAACTTAGCAACACAATTTTTATCACGGGTGAGTTTAGTAATTGATAACAGATTACAGTCAAGTGCTGGAACAAGAAGAACAGAATTGAGAATAATTGAATCTGAAATTTTGGCCAAACCGATCCCTGTTACTTTAGATACTGATCCATCAGCGATTCTGACATTGTGTCCTTCTTGAATAGTTTTAAGATTCATGAGAAGAGATGCATCACCCGTCATATGATCTGAAGCTCCTAAATCGACAATCCATGGTCTTGTAATTTTCCTCACATTAAGGGCTTCGAGAATATTACCTGATTGAGCCAAAGTTGCATATGATGTTGGAGTTTCTGGTGACTTCCCGAACATCTTTTGCAGAAGTTCAATCTGCTCTTTGTTGAACAAGGCAGATTCGGCAGAAGCAAGACCATCGGTTGTAGAGGCAGTATTTCCACGACTTTCTTTGGTGATTTGTCGGACAGTGGATGGCTTCCAATCAACTGGCTTGCCATGAATTTTCCAACATGTTTCCTTAGTGTGGCCGAGTTTATGGCAATGGTCACACCAAGGTCTTCCCTTTCGAGGCCGGTTGTCACCATTTTGAGATTGATTGTGTCCTCGAATAACAAGCGCAGACCCTTCTCCACTTGTTGAAATAACAGATTGAGGACCCATCATTACCTTTTTCCGACTCTCCTCTCGACGAACTTCGGAGAAGGCTTCACGGATGCTTGGTAAAGGTTTTGTTCCTAGAACTCTTCCCCGTACTTCATCAAGATCTTTGTTGAGCCCCATCAAGAATTTGAAGACACGCTTCTTTTCGACAATCTGTTTGTACAAGGTTTCATCTTGGGGACACTTCCATTCATGAACCTCAAAGAGGTCTAGTTTCTGCCAATACCTAGTGAGAGAGTTAAAGTATTGTGTAACTGAAGATTCACCTTGACGAAGATCATGGAGGGTGCTTTCAGCCTCAAATAGTTCAGAGGTATTCTCAGAACTGGAATAGGTTTCTCTGGCAGCATCCCATATTTGTTTGGCAGTTTCATAGAGAAGAAAGTTCTCTCCAATATCATTAGTCATGGAATTTATCAACCACGACATAACCATATTGTTCTCAGATTTCCATGTTCTGTATTTCGGATCATCTTTGTTTGGGGTTGCTGCAATGCCAGTGAGGTAATCATCTTTCATCTTTCCGCATACAAACACCATGACTGATTGTGACCACTGAAGGTAATTCTGGCCATTTAATTTGTGACTTGTGATAGGCAGAGTGCTGCTCTCGATCCCTCCATTGGAGCCTGTCATTGCAGTTTCGTGATTGGAGGTAATTTCAGATAAAGAGTTAGGTTTTTCTGTGGCCATAGGTTACTGGTAATGTGGGCAGATGAATTTCAGGATCGCTCTGATACCATGAAGAATTTAAAAGGCGAAAGAAATTGGAATATGAGTTTTTCCTTAGTTTTCCAAAAGATGTACAGCAATATATAAAGGCTACAAAGTCAGAAAAAATAGTCCCTAATCTACGTAAAATTAGCTAATCACTTCTAAACTTAGCTAATATAAAAAAGGAAACTAAATTGTAGGAAATCATGCAATCAACTAATTTAATCAGCAGATCATTCCTTGATTTCCAAGAATCAAATCTTAGAAATCCTACAAAAGGTGACCAATTATTTCCCCTCCCTTCGAGCTTCACCTTGTCGTGAAGGTGGAAAATGCAGAATTTCAGTATTATCAGATATCGTAAGGCTCCCAAGTGGCATCTGGTGGTAGCAATTCTTTCCATTGGATTAGGACATCAGGCCTTGTAAGTTGCTCCAAAATCCCAGCACGTCTTCAGCTCAACCACTTCTAACACATCAGCTAGTTGCAGAATAGTTTCTGGAAGGCTCCTTTCCTCAATCGACACATGAAATACACATGCTATGGAGGACAATTTCAACGTTTACAGACGACTACTATCGTTTCCCAACAAACAAGAGATGATAAAACCTTGGGAGAGCTTTTTGTTGGGTCACTAGTGATTCTTTTTTTTTTTTTTTGATAACCAAGGGTATCGGGGGACCCCGCTTTAACAGTCACCCCACTATTCCCACGAGGCCCTGGTGCATCGACCGGGAGACCCCCCAGTGGCCCCAAGAAGTTTTTTTGCTCTCACGGAGAATCGAACCTGGGATTGATGAGATCCCAAGCACCGCCCTTACCGCTTGAACAACCCATTGGGGTTGGGTCACTAGTGATTCTGACATGGTTTGATACAAACCACTTCATCTCCCTCATGTTGTTCATCTTGTGTAAAGTAGTTTCACTTTGTTTCATCCTGGACTATGCTTCTACAAGCTTTTGTTTCATTCTGCAAAGACCTAATCCGTCTAGATCAGATGGGTGAACTACTGAAGCACTTTTTCAAACCGCAGCCTTTTCACGCCGCAATGGTGGCGGCGGCTCACGGCCATAAACAACCAAGAACAGGATAGACCTCGAGGCGGTGTGAGAAGAGGCGTCGTACTTTGACTTCGCTCACAGAAACAACTATATCAAGAATTTGGTTTGGAGGAAGCAAAATACTGCAAATAGGTCCCCCAACTAACCAATTCAATTTTTCAGATTAATTGTGGCTGAGAGGCTGTTCTACTGTTAAGTTTGGTTCCTTGCAAGTAAAACAATTCTTCCGGAACTTATTCATGATGATTTATACCCAATTAGACACAATAAACTTTGACACTCCGTGCAACCTCACAACTTCTCCGATAAATAAGGACTTTGCTTCCCAGGTCAAGGGATGTCAGTAAACAAGGAAGTGAGAGTCCATACTTGTCAACCAACCCTAGAGTTGTATTCATTCCCCTAATTGTGGCAAGCCTCCCACAAAATTCACAGATATGTCCTCCTGCCATCCTTGCTCGGGGGCAAGGGCTGCAAAAAGACTTGCGGGAGAAAGTGCTAACCATTTATTTGTTGACATACGGTAGATTAATTCACATACATTCATATATATATATATATATATATATATATATATATATTCATCCCCTTGATAAATACGTTGGCTGCCAATGGTTTGGACTCCAGAGTTTCCTCCCAATTGGCCATCATGCCCTTTCACTGTTGGTAGCAGAAATAATCTTGACCTTTTTGGCACCACTAATCTTCCCTTGTAAAACAAAAGTTCCTAGTTGGGATGTTACAATGGGTGTGCCGTTACTTCATTGTTTCCTACAATTTCTCTTGGTCTAAGGCAATCACCTTAGGCAGGAAAAGAGCTAGTCATTCCAGGCAGGGAATGACCTGAACAGCCTTGAAGCTTCACCATCCACTTTCAATACTCTAGGTAACTTTCCATTTTATGTTAGAAGTTTAAAACTCTCAGATCGGTCCAAGTCAATAATTCCCTTTCATACACAGACTTGTTACACCCAAGGATTGATAGCATGGCTGAAAAAAGCCACCGGAAGTCAGCCACACACGAGAACACTACCTTGAGACCGTGCACCAATGCATAAGTTTCGGCCACAAACAACTTATCAAGCTCGAAGGAGTCTGGACTTTAATTATGGCCAACATTTGCTTGTACAAGTACGGAAGGGTCAATAGAGGCGATATATTTTGTCAAGTTTTTAGATGCAAAGGAATGCCAAATCATCCCGACAACAATTATTTTCCAGTAGCTTTCTAGTATGGCGTCTCGCTATCTTGCCATGGTTAACCATGGATCTGAGGTAAGACAACCATAGCAAGAATCTACAGTGGCACCCAGTGAAACAAGAGAATCCCCATAAGGCTTTAAATAGTCAGGGGAGCGAGTTGTTCACATATTGCCTTACTGTTGGCCAGATGTGTAGCCATACCTTCATGGAATGACATGCCCGAAATGCTCAATCTTTGATCTCCTAATTGACATGTTTCTCGTTGGCACAAAGCTGATGCTCCAATATTGCATTTTCTACCCAACAAAGGCGGCTACAATGTTACTACATCGAATGGTTAATAAACCAGGATGTTGTCCAAAAAGACCAGCATGAAACATCTCAGTTGATTCTGGAATATCTCATTCATTAACCACTGGAAGATGGCCAGCATGTTGGTCAAGCCGGATAGAGAATAACCAGGAACTCATATTGTTGCTCATGTTTTTGAAAAGCAATCTTCAGAAGATCCCATCAACAGCCAATAATTTTGCATAGGCTTCAAAAACACCATCACCACCTCATGGGATGGAAATCTAGGTTGCCACTTAAACTTTCTTAACGCTCGACAATATGAGGAAATTGCCAGCTACCATCCTCCATCTTCCTTTCTGACAAGCATCATCGAACCGAAGTGCTAGTGCTTGGTGAAACTATCACGACAGTTAGCATTTTCTTCACCAAGTTGTTGATGTAGATTTTCTGACGTAAGGGTGGCATGGTGGTTTACGAAACAGGTGGAGTACAACTGAGGGTGATCAAGTGGTCATGCTTGCAAGGGGGTGGCAATCTATGAAGCTCGGAGGTAGCTCTCAGGGCCGCCGTACCGTGTCGACCCGACGCAACACAGGACACGACACAGATCCGGCGTTGGATCCTTCACTTTTCTGTCGGACACAGCAGCCATGAAGGAAGAGATAGAGCAACCTTCGCAGGGGAGAAGAAGAAGAAGAATAATTTGATGCAGCCAAGGGAAGAAGGAGACATACCTAGCCGTCGGCTAGGGCTTGAAGAAGAAGAGCAAAAATGGCGTGACTACTCAGATTTGAAATTCAAGAGTCGGGGAAGATGAATAATTGAAATTAGTTTTTTTTTTTTTTTGGCTTTTGTTGTTGATATTGGGCCCAGCTAATTAAATGCGCTTGGGTAATCAATTGGACTTCGAAAGTTGTTAGTTAGACTCTTAAATTCTCATACATATCATTAGATCACCTTTTAAATTCTTCTACATATTATTTAGATCACCCTTTAGTTGTAAACAATTAAAGTAACAAAATAAAATAAAAAATAAAATAATTTTGGATCAATAAAATAAACTTTCTTAAAAAAATACTTGTATATTAATTTTTTAAATAAATTTTTAGTCATTCACCGTCTCCGGGGTCCCGTGTCCAAATTTTGGACCTCTTTTAGCCGTGTCCCCATATCCTAAGTTTTTGAAAACAAAGGATCCGACACTCGAATCCGTACCCGACACCTGACGCCGAGTCCGAGCAACATTGGTGGCAATCCCCTTGGCTTATCGGATACCTCATCAAATTCCTCCAACAATAGTTTGAGCTTCACGAATTTCATATGCACATGCTCCATAGTCAGATTTCCTAAATTGGGCAACATTTTCCTCTACCCTCTTTCCCCATTTGATCATCAATTGCAGGGTGGCTTTAGCTCATTGAATGCCTTATCAACTTCCTCTGACAGTTACTTAAGTTCCACTTGAACTTTCTCTGCATACTCCATACTCAACTTCTCGAGTTCAAACATTCCCACTTTCTTTTGGTGTCTAGCTCTCATCATAACTTTTAGGGCAACCATTTTTCTGTTGAGGCTAGTCTCTCCTTACTTAGAAATATCCCAATCTGAAACTTCATGGCTAATGCGTCTTTTAACATGGGTCCTTCATAAGGTTGCTATGGACTTCGTTCCTAACACTACATCAGAAGTACCTAATACGAGTCAAAACAAATCCTTGATTAAAACAACATTCTGGCAGTAGCAGCTCCATTCTCTAGTATGCCAAGCCGCTTGGACGGCCATTCCTATACCAATTGAGATTCCGTATCCCGGAACGGAGGTGTGATGTAGCTTAGTTTCTCCACTAAGCCAGCTGAAACCATGTGAGGCTGTATTTCAAGGTTTAGGAAGGAACTACCTCCAGCATAAGACAGTTCCACCACCTCACTCAACTCAACTAGGGTCGTGGAGTGCATCTCTTCCCACTGCTTCCCTCTTTTACCATGACTTCTTGTGTTTCTTCTTCAATTAATAGCAGTAGCATCATCAGACAGTTCCAACTTTTGTTGCAGTTTGGCCTTGATAAAGTACTTGAATGGGTGATGCACGTATGGCAGGCTGTGAGACCTAGAACTGATGGGAGAAGGCACCTATGGAAAAGGGGATAAAAGGTAGATCTGGCTAGGTAAATTAACTTAGGAGGAGAATAAGGCTTCCTTGTTTCAGCCACATCTGGCTGGGTTTGACTTCAGAACCATATTTTTCCTCTCCACCCTTGACAACCCTGTGACCATAATAGTGAAATTTTGAATAAGGTTGTACATATGTCTTTCTAGTCAGAGGATACAATACACGAAATAGTTCATTTCTAATGTTATCCAAAGCATGGTTCAAGCAAATGAAAGGATTTTAACTTTTTGTAATTCTTCCTTATTTTCGTATTATGGTTTTTTATGACTTCTTTTTAAATTAAAACTTTACCATGATTTTAGTGTTTTCATCCTTCTCATTAAATTTTTTCCCTTTCAATTAATGATCTATAAATGTAGGATTCTTAGTTTATAAGCTAATTTTCTGGCAGGTCCATTGGGGCCGTACTTCTCTTACAAATAGGCCGTGCATTTCTATACGTAGTAATAGGAAATTTTTTTGGTATACAGCCTTCTATTCCTCCCCTTGGCTCCTATTTTTGTCCATTTGCAACTTTTTGTGCACTTCTACAAGATTGACACGGATGGGTTGCCTTCAGGATGGTAGCCACAAGTAGTGGCACTATGTGGGGCTTTAACAAGGGGTTTGCTCTATTTAGAGGCTGACCTCCATACCATGCTTGACACTAGTTGACAGAAGTCTTCTGGTGCATGATGAGATTGACTCAGTTGTCGGTGGAGACAGACTCAAACCTATATTCACTATATCACTAAGGATGGTGGCCGCCCTTGATACATTCAAACACTTATCACACACGTATTCAGCAGGTGACCTTTTCTAAGACAGACATTGTCTCCCACATCTTCTTTGAAGAGAATTAGATGATGAACGCATTGACCACTGAGGATGGACACAAAAAGGTATACAAAGTTTGAGTCTCATGATCTACACAAAAGTACTAGAACTCTCCTACAGATGAGGGCTTTCCTGCCTACAGTTAACTTTTACACTTCTTTATGTGGTTGATAGCATATTTGTCTTGTACAAGTTACTTATCATTCTTTAAATTTTTCCCACTTATGTTCTTTTGATTGGAGATACGGTCTATGCCCCCTCCAATGGCCTAAAAATTCATCATTATTAATAATGTATTTAGGGGAAAGTAAATTACACAAGTGCTAAAATCTGTCAACCTAATTGAGCAATTAAGAGCTCCAAGTGGAACAATCCATAATTCTTATTTCCAGACATCAACAAGTCCCATATTTATTAATATACTTTTACTTTTCATTCGCAAAAATCGGGTCAAGGTACAAGATCTCGATTGCCTAGAAAGCTGCTTCGTCAAAGCTCTTCTCCTTCCCAGGTTAACGTCAATTGGCATCCTAACTTGGATCTAAAAATTAAGTAATCCTTCATTTGTTTTCCGTTTTCCGGTTGTCAAGGAAAAAAATAATTTATTCTTTGTTCTTCACTCGCATATCCAAATTCACAAAATAGAAAAATAGAATGTCACTTCTTTTCGTGTTCCAATCCTTTTTTTCTTTCCTGAGAGAAGCAACCTAAAAAGGATATAGGATGTCGAATTCAACTCCAAATAATCATGAACAACAATCTTCTATAATACAAACTATTTAGCAACAATATGTACAACTTATCATGCTAATGAGTCATTGTCTATTGACTTGCCAAGTATAAAGGATAGTATAGTATTGAAAGAACAAAATTTTATGCAGATTTCTATAAACATAGCAAGCACTTAGGTATTCATATTGCTTGAGCACTGGGTTACAAGGACCAAAAAAATTATATAAGAGAGGGTATATGAGAAGTTTAGAAAGAAGCATTAGAGAAGAAAAGCATGAACTAAGAGCATATAAGAAAAGAGTTGGCTGCTTTCTTTCACCAAGACAGTGACTCGAGGACCAATCTTCTTGAAGAGGAAAGGTATCACGTGATGCACAGAATCAATTTTTGCGACCTTTCCACATTTTCCTATTATGGTTCATTTAGAACATTTTGGATTATAAAACTCATATATGCGAATTTCCCATATATGTTTAGAATTTGTCCTTTTTACTAAATATATAGAGGAGTCCTTGGTTTTTTGGTAAGTCTGATAATGAATAAAAGCGAGTTTCTAATTTTTCTTGTCCATTGACAACTGAATAAACCTCGAGCTTATCAAAATGTTGGCAATTTGCGCTTAACAATTCCTGTTTCTTATTTTTGCATTTCAACAGGTGCCCTTATCTCCACATATCGACAGGTCGTAAATTTAATTCATTGTTTATTCTTGATTTGCAAAGCTCGAGTCTTGGGTTGATTAAATTTGTTTTTGTTTGTTGTTTAAAACTGTTCCTTCATAGGTTCACTTCAATTTTGAGAGAAAAAAAGGAAGTTGTGTATGACATCATCGAGAAGGGCTTTCGGCATTCATTGTTGGGGAGGCGGTAATTTAACACCAAGACAATACATAAAAGCCCCATCTCTAGTGAAACTTTTTCCCTAAAACATAATTATTCAACATCATATAGAACTCGTCACATATAATATGATACAAAAAGATATATCCAACTAATATCATGCTTCCGTTAACATCTTATTTTTGCGACTACGAAGTATATCCTTCTTTGAACCAAAAGACTACTTACTAAAGTATCTACAGTTGTGCATTATATGCAATGCGTGTGTGTGTATATTATACACGAAGTGACCGTGGAAGTCAATTTGTTCAACACACACAACATTATTAAAACTTAAAAGATCTCACAATTTAGCCTTTATTTGTTTAGACTTTTTTCCACTTAAAAATTAATTACTACTAATAATCCAAGTCAAACATCAATATCAACAACACCTCACATAATCACTCATGATTATGCACGCATCTTGTGGTCCCCAACCACTATTCAATCTAAAATGTTAATTTTTAGCTTAATGAATTTACACGAACACACTATTAGTACTAACGCCTTACCCGTCTCATAAAGTTAAGAGGTCAAGAAGTCTATCTATTCAGGTTGACAAGAGGAGAATGAAAAGTCTAAATTTGCGCTAGAGATCTCAATTCTCTAACCTTTGTAAACCTGGCCCAAGGATGCTGCAGCTACAGGCTCCTCACTAATATCTGCAAATATTTTTGATATTGGCATTCCCAACTGAGACTCTATCAATCTGATGGCAACTTTAGTTGGAAATGGAGGTATTTGATCCTGGAATGGAATCAGTTGTCAAATAAAGAGCAAAAATGAAAAACCTTGTGCCATGTTTCATGTAATTGACGAGAAATGCTAAACCAGTATCCACCTAACCTACATTATGATGGAAAAAGGCATCATACCTGTAACTTAGCAAGTTCTTGGCAATATAACATTGGCAGTATATCCGGTCTGGTGCTCAAAGCTTGTCCGAGCTGTTAATTCTAGGAAAAGTTGATTAGCGTCATTCACACAGTAGATTAAAACATAAATACCTTGTCCGGAAGCAGCATTATTTGTAAGCATCAACAATCTCATGTAGCATCTGGCTCTTATAACTCTCAAAATGTATTGAAGTAGCCGTAAAACATAGCAAAGAGTTAATGACTAACAGAGCGATGCGCAAACTTAATGATAACTAAAATGTTATTACTTCTTAGTTAGAAGAGTACAGGAGACCACGAAATATGCAAATTTGATGAGCAATCATTTTTTTTCCTTTTAATAAGGGGTAGATGGGGGATGGAAGGCAGAATAGGGAAGGTAAGTGTGGCGCTAACCCAGTACCTCCCTCCAAAACGTAAGCATCCACCCACTACAGCACAATGCGACCCTCGATGAACATTAGTCTTAAATGAGCTTCTAAGATTAAAGTTTGAATAGAAGTGATATTTAAGCACAAGGGAAAAGGTTCACAAGAATACTGGCATAGATTCATTCAGGGAAAGATATTGTCCAAGAATTCCCATTGCCACCACAATATAGGATTAAAATGCAACATCATCAATACAGTTACATGATTTTCATCAAATATATATCGAGAAATTTAGGGTATGTTTGATAGAAGTCACTGAAAAAATGAATTTTAGATGTGTCATTGAAAAGTAAAGGAAATGTATTGAAAAATATAAACTTGTCAAATTAATGCATTATGAGTGCTTAAAACTCATGAGAGAGAGATGACTTTTTGGTGAAAGTTGCATCAAACAAGCCCTTATTGAGCCATCACCAATTTAAAAACAATATACAATCACAAACAACTGTATTGAAAAAAGAAATGACTAGAAGCTTGAGAGATAGTTTGGCTTGGTTTTTCAGGTCTAGCCTCATGACAAATTAAACAAAAATATGAGTATGAGCATAGATAATACTGGGATTTTATACTGACAAGGAGGACCATGTAAGCCTCAAATAGAGCAACAAAATAATTTACTGGATGGCAGAAATATGAAGTGTGATGTCATAATGAACCATAAGAATCTTTAGAGCCCATAATAAGCAAATCAAAAAATTTCGCAATCTAGAGCTTGTTTAAAAACCTATTTTGAAACAAAATTGATTTTTTTAAATAATGAGTGATTAAAATGTAGAGAGAAATATGGAAAAAAATTTTGTAGCATGTGTGGTTGAAAATGTATCTAGTAGAAGAAAAATTGCTTGTCATATAGTCATCTCAAACAAGCACTAAGATGCAAACACAGATCAAATAAGTTGAGGGCGTCGAGAATGGTAAGCTTTCAAATTTGTAATTCGACTGTAGAGTTGGAAGCAACCCACGTTCAAAGGGATACCAAATCAAAATCCAAAAGCAATTTCGATAAACAGTGATATTTGACATTGAGTTCCACCCAGGACCACCCTGTCTTCCTCGAAAACAAATTTAACCCCTTATCATTCACATATTTTCGTGTTCCCACCAAAACACGTTCTAATTGTATGTTACTTCAAGTTTTTCTTTATGTCCAAAAATAATATTTTAGTTTTTCAAACATTTTCGAGTCTTAGTGATTATGGCAAAATTATCTCTCTTCACTCAACAAGAAACCAAAAACTAAGGGTGTGTTTGACAGTTTGTTTGATAGAAATTATTGATAAAATGATTTCTTGATAAGTAGTTGAGAAGTAAAGCAAATGTTTTAAGAAATATATAAAAAAAATTGTCAAATCAATATAATGAGTGGTCGAAAATGATGATGAAGAAAAATGATTTTTGAATAATTTGTATCTACCAAGCTCTAAATGTATGAAATATACACATTTCACAAATGATAGACGCTGGAATAGGTTCTTTCTCCATTACACTTCCCTTTTTCCTTCGATTGCCTCACAAAAAAAAACAAAATAAGGGGAAAAGTTAAAATCAACATTGAGAGGCACTACAGAACTTTTGAGGCAAGAACTAATCAAAAAGGACAACGTGATTCTTTTTTTTAATTTCTCCATTCCAAGAGTATTTGAGTCTAGAGTGATGTTCTCCTCTCCCCATGGAGATGATAGTGCATCACAACTGCCAACATCAGCGAGAGTGATGATGTGGCACTGCCACGCCATCATTTCCAATCAACATGTGATGACGTGGCACCTTCTGCTGTCGTATCACTGCCACATAACAATGGGGATGTACTATCTTCCCCATGGGAGGAGAACATCACTCATTGAGTCTATATATTATAATAATGCATGAAGAAAGCCTAAAAAACATGCAAGAAGTGCGTATTATTATATTGTTGTTAGTGATAAACAAAGGAGGGATGTACACAGGAACTTTGAAGTACTTGTAGGATAAAATTATGAATCCTTTATAAAACGCTAATATATTTGCAAAGTTACAATAATTAAAGCATAAAGACAGAAACATGAGGTAGAACTTGCCTTGATATAGAAAGGCCCCAGGCTAATAAGAGTTTCACGAAACTGCAACATGTTAAACCAGAGTAGGATTATAACATAGCCCACCGGGAAATCATAGCGTAATTAAGAAATGGTCAAGAAGAACTTCACTATTTCCATACATATGATAGGATTGTCATCACAATTTCAAATGGAAGTCTTCACATGTTGTGGCTATCCCATTTGGCAAACATAGTTATTTTTGCCAAGCAAATAAAGGATTATCTTTCCCTTTCATTTGAAGATGAACAATTTGATAATGTTCTACCATGATGCAAGTCTTCAAGAAACAATATAAACACCTATGCCACCTCGCAACATGAAGGAATAATCTATTCAAAGTATTTGAAGCACATTTGGATAGTTTGCAAGGAGCCTGCTTATAAGCCAACAAAATGTTGGATCTAATATTTTTTTAAGATACCATAAGTAACAGGCTTCTTTATGCTATGTTATGTTACAAGCCATCCAAAGTGCGGGCCCCATGCTTTTCAGGATGATGAGGAAGTTTCATAAGCTCCAACCAAACATACTCTCAATACACCAAATCAGTAATCCAATGAATGAGTTTCCAATTCCAAGATCTAATCTTCCCTGCAATCTAGGCCTACCAGTTCTCCACATTCCCCCTTTGGCTTCTGAGCCTCACAACTGAACAAATTTGAAAAGCTCCAAAAGTCACAGAATAAGCACCAAGGGCCCAGATATTTTGCCCACAAAATGACTCAATATTTGACTTCTGTATCATCAAAATCAAATGACCCAACTTCGCAAGTCATTCGTATGCTGCTGTTCTTTGACACTTTGGTATGCATTCATTTTTTCACCTTCCTTGCAACGACGTCAAAAATTAGGCCACAATAGCTTCACTTGGGAACAAGTGGTGCGATCCGAGGGGAAAACATAAATATATCTCCAAACCAGCATGAATGCATAATTACTTAGACCAGAAACCATGCAGATACATGTTTCTTAAACTGGCAATGTAAGCTGAAGTGTTGAACATGTCATGCAATTTCCCTTATTAAATATGAGTAGATGACCAAATATTCATTACAAGTGTTATAATTATGTCGAAACATAA
Source organism: Jasminum sambac (assembly GCA_018223645.1). Taxonomy (NCBI): domain Eukaryota; kingdom Viridiplantae; phylum Streptophyta; class Magnoliopsida; order Lamiales; family Oleaceae; genus Jasminum; species Jasminum sambac. Next base: position 31,068,247 of record CP073640.1, read on the forward strand.
CATTTTTAGTGAACTTTCTTTCCAAAGGAAATATCCAAGCTAACCTTGATGGAACGTTTTTTCATATCATGGACAAAGCAGCGCCAAATGGTCAACTTTAAGACATGAAATGAAATAATAGCAGCTCTATACAAAGCCAAGAATGGACCAAAACGGTATAACATAGGAAGACTTTTTGATCTATCAAGTGCATGTCCAAATTCACGTTGTAGTGACTCTTTTCTCAACTTCGCATATTCAGCTGATGGCCTTTCACCATGCACACTGGAGTAGTCACTTGAAAAACTGCATATCACACAATCCCAAAGCATAAATAGTCACCAGAAGGTAACCCAATCTTCTACAAATAAAACTGAAGTAAGTAATTAATGAGATGCACCAGTACAATATCCATTCTACTACTATTTTGTAGAGCATAAACATAGTAACCACATAGTTAATACGAGATCCACCCTACAATTATTTTGTAGAGCATAAACATAGCTACCACAGAGTTAGTCTTAGTACCCTGCACGTAAATAACATTACTATCATGTGCCCTTTTATTGCATCACATTCCAGGCTAATAATTTTGCATGGATCTCAGCTCATGGTACAATATAATATGGGCCCGTGTAAATTTTTATTTCAACTCGAGGTCTATACAGTGCGAAATAAACTTTGGCTCAACAATGTACCTACCATCTCCTTTGTATAAACTGCAAAACTACATAATCATCTTGCACTCGTCTAACTATGAGATCCTTCATGCCCCCGAGTAGAAGAAACCTGGACTTAATGATCTCAACCGAACTGTCATTCTGTATAACTGCAAAACAAAATTACTAGGATTGGAAACTCCAGAAAATCATAATATTTAGGCGCCAGAAATTCAAAACAAAAATCTGGTCACTGGATTATGAATGCAATCCAACAATTGGCTAACTGATTTTAAAAATTAGCAAAATCGAGTACTGTGAAATCGGCTTGAAATTAAGAACGCGTGTATTAATGGAACTTCATAATATTCAACATTCGAGCTCCAAAAACCAAGAAAAGATCTGGGCAAGGGCAACTAGAGTTATGATCAACTATTGAAATGCTTTTAATCAATCGATAGGAAACTGATTTAGAAGATTATTAGAAGTATAGGTACTTGCATAAATCAGGTTGCAATTAACGACAATAAAATATTACTTGTCGAATGAACTGAACAACAGCGTCGTCTGAGGCAAGCAGCGAGAATCCTCATAGAAATTGGATGTGAAACGAGAAATTTTAGGATAGAAAGTGTTTGAGATTTACATAAATTTGTACAACAAATCCATTTCAGCTAACTGTTTGTAAAAATGCGCAAACGAGGAACGATAACAAGGATGTGTTACGGCGGACGAATAACAGGAATCCATGGAGGCTTTGGAGAGTGAGACGTTTTTGGGACCGTTTTTGGAAAATATTGAAAATGTGTTACTTTTACGTTATGAGCTTTTATGCGTTACTTGAAGCGTTATTAGTTAATAATTATATTCATAAATGTTAGCCCTTTTAACACAAAATCTTGAAAAAATAAAATAAATAATATGTGAAAACAATAAACTTAAGTAACCATAACCAATGAAATAATTCTATAAAAAATTTAGTAGCATTACCCCTATTTTTCGTTCCTATCCAACCTGTAAACATTCAAGGGAAAACTCACTAAAAATCACAAAACTTAAATTACAGTACTCATAAGAGCCATCAACAATAAGAGCAATCCAAGAAATAATACTATCAATAATAGTTAGCGACAGCACACAAGACAAATAATATCAACATGTTTGTATTTTGCCAAAAAGGATCAACGCACTAAAATATTATTCTGATCCATAGTTGTCATATAGAATATAACAATTCTTGTTGTTATACAATTCAACTGTAATAAGACAATAAAATGAATTCTTTGTTGATCGACCACATCTCTAACGTCTCTTGACACAAACACTGGCGCATTAACAGAAAAAACCTGCAAAAATATTAAAAATAACATCATATTCCAAATATGATAAAAGAAAAATCACTAAAAGTATAATTTTGGAGCACTAAGTATGTGAGGTTACCTTCTGCAATCACAGTACCCTAATGCATAAGTGTTGCTTAGCATTAGTCCATATAACTCAACCAAATTTGTAATGGGGACGCTATACCTTGAATAATATAAAAACACAAAAACAATGAAATATAATGATAATTATTCATTTCATATATCAAACTATGAAATGACTTAAGGAGTTTGTGTAAAAAACAAATACAATGAACAACATACCTGATAAAATTAAGAAGTATGAAACTATAAGTTGCTAAACACTTCTTTATAGACGACATTTGTGGTCGTGCTAGTTGGACGACCATTGTCATCACATATCACGAACTTCAAACCCTTCCTGTTCGTCACCCTCGAGACCCGCGACGTACAATTGCCCATGAGTAAAGACTGGCCTCCTCAAAAAAACTCCAACATCGGTGAGCGTCTGTCCTTGGCTCTTGTTGATGGTCATAGCATAGCAAACCATCAAAGGAAATTGTCTCCTCTGAAAAGTGAACGGCAATCTTATGTCCGATGGAGTTAGGCTCAACCTAGGGATTAGAAAATCCTTCCCAACATTTACACCGGACAAAACCCTCGCCTCAATAACATGCTCTCCAAGTCTAGTGACTATCAACCGAGTACCATTACACAAACCAACAGAGTGATCTATGTTACGCATCAACATTACTGGAACCCCCTCCTTTAACCTCAAAACATGACTGGGCACTCCAGAGCAACTAATCCCATTTAAGAATTCGGGAGTGTGAATCTCTCTAAGCAAATCTGTATCGCAATCATTAGACTTACATGTGGAATCGGAGCTGTAATATGTCCTCATCTCCGATAGGTTCTTTCCAACCATATAGTCATTGACCATACCTACATCCTCAAGGGTAGGTGCAAGTATAGCTCTTCCATTCAAGTAAGATGACGAACGTCCCTCAGTGAGAAAATTAGGGTATGTGCTCTCTACAATAGCTTTAACGGGATCCGATATGTGTCGAACCAAAAGATCGCTGGGTATTTCAATTGCAGCCTCACCATCATTCGGCCCTCCAATTTCTCCATCGCCAATACTCAAAATCCACTTCGAAAAGTTTCGAAGTTCATCGGAATCCTTATCTCCCGGAAGATTACGCAATCTCATGTTCTTAGTTAGTTTCAGCACCTTACAATGGTCCCACAAGCTGGAGGAGTTCAAAGATGCATTTACAATCTGTTGTCGGGATCCCTTGGGTATAACTGAGAGTATTTGCCTAAAGTCGCCTCCAAACACAATAGTCTTGCCACCGAATGGTTGTTGGCTGCCCCGTGGGTTGCTGAATCTAGCAATGTCTTGCATCGTATGATCCAAGGCTTCAAAACAATGCTTGTTCATCATGGGAGCCTCATCCCAAATTATCAACTTTGTCCTTTCTATAAGCTCAGCCAAATGACTTCCCCTGTCGATGTTACATATTGAATCTTCATTTGCATTTAAAGGGATGGCAAACCTTGAATGCGCTGTCCTTCCTCCTGGTAGAAGGAGTGAAGCTATAGCACTGGACGCGACATTAAGAACTATTTCGCCACAAGATCTAATCGCAGCTGATAAGGTTCTCCATAAAAAAGTTTTTCCAGTACCTCCATGTCCATATAAAAAGAAGACACCACCATCATCACCGTCAACTGCGTTAATCACAGTGTCATACACACCGCGCTATTCGTCGGTCAAATCTGATAGCAATCTGGAATGTTCTTCGGCCAACGCGTTCTTATCATAATCCAATTCATCATGTATCAAAATATTGTCCGGAGAAGTGAAATAAGAAGTATCAGGGAATGGCATTCCATCGTAATCGTGAAGGCTTTTCCCCCGTTGGCGAAGCAATTTCTCAATCTCAACTAAGGCATAATTCTTCTTCTAATCGTCGGTCAGCTGAATATCTACAACAGAAGCTTGCACAATTACATATGGGTGGTTAAATAAAGAAAAAGTTATATGGTAAGCAAAAAACAACCTCTTAATAAAAATGTACATACACATATCCAATTCAATATAATACAATATATACAGAGTTCTACTATGCAAAATAATACCTAGGTTGTTAAGACTCTTGCGGTGATTGTTTTCAATATCATTGGACAAATACTGCCAGCACTTTTCCCACAAAGCTTCAGGCCTATCTAAGCAATCCGTCACCAGTAGAGTCACGAATAAACTTCGCATGGAAAATTCAGAAGCCCAGTGACTCGCCTCAATTATTCCATCGACGTACTCTTTGTCATCATCTAAAAGTCCTCGAGCGTAGCATGCTTCTTTGAAAGTATTATACACCTTTTGATCTACAGTTCTTATGTCACGATAACATTTGGGACCACGGACGTGATTTAATAACATGCGTAGATAGTACCTAAAATTAAGTGAAGGAAAAATATTATAAAATTATCAAAACTTGAAAAAGTAAAAACTCAAATCATAAGTAAACAAATAACATGAACAGTACCTTTCTCCGGTACCGGGTCGAACAAAAAACAATCTACCAACAGAGAAACCGTTCTGCCTAGGAAGCCATTCGTGGGTTTTCTTATTCCATTCGAACTGATTAGGAAACTCTGCATAGGTAAGTTTTCTAGCTGCCGGATATTCTCGATTTGCTTTCATCCAAGCCATGAACTTGCTTTGTTTTAGGGAGGATTGCCTCAAAACTGTCTCAACCTCATCGCCCTCGAAATATACAACACTTTGCTCCCCAGGAAGATGAAAGTTTAGACGCTCGACTAGGATATCCCTATAGCTAATTGGGAAACTAAACATCCGCCACGCTGCCTCACATGCTGAGACGTACCGACAATCATAATAGGACTTGATCTCGTCAATAGATTCTGCAGAATTAGAATCAATATTTTTTGCAAATGCAACAGTGATCCGATCATTTCCCTTAGTTATGTACTTGAACAGGTACTTAATGGACCTTGTTTGGCTGCACCACTCCACATTAATATGCGCTCCGTACTTCAAAAGCAAGTAAGGGTTGTGAGGGATTATATATCTGTTGTCAAGGATAATCCCATTTTTCTCAACAGTCTTTCCGTCGTCTCGGCGCCTATACACAGGAAATCCACCCCTATCAATACTCGTACAGGGGACAAACTTCTTGGGAAAATGCTTTGTACATTTTTCTTTAACCATACAAGGAGAATTCTTATTAAATACACCACATGGACCATGAATCATCAGATCCTTGACCAGATTATAGTATTCAGGCTGAGACTCCTTGTCGGGGATCTCAGCGGATAATATCTTATCAATCTGCTCGGCGGTTGGCTCCTGGCGTCTCTGTGCCATAAATAGCAAAATATGTGCATGCGGCAAGCCATGCTTCTGGAACTCCACGGTATATATCACTGCACACACCAAGACAAACATCACTACTAAACACAAAACACCTAAGCCGTATAACAAAATGAATTCAAAACCCAAACGAAATGACAAAAATTTCAACAAAAAAAGGGTTTTAAAAAATTAGTTTACCAGCTTTAGTCTTCCCGAATATGTCTTTTTTCTTTATATCATCGATCAATTGGTCCAGCTTAATCTTGAATACCCTATAGACAATATCTAGTCGATCCTCCGGCCGAAGCGCTCTAGCCTCGATGAAACGTGTAATCTCCGGCTACTTAGGATTACACGTAAAGGTAATGAACAACTCCGGATATCCAGCCCACTGGTATATCGCCATAGCATCCTGATAATTCCCAATCATATTACGCGGACTCCCAATATAAGTGCTGGGCAATACCACCCTCTTTCCCAACCTTGCCGGATTAGTCTCGCCACGTCCGTGAGCATCGGCAAGTCCACAATACAACTCAGATCTCAACTCCTTCTGATGTGTACGGACCCAGTTCATGCGAGATGTCTCAATCATCGTATAACCATCAACCAAGAACTGTTGGAATAACCTCCTACACCAGAGAATATATGGTGACTCATTCAATCTCTCTTGTATCCTATAGGCAAAATATTCTCTCGGGCTAACATGCTTTCTCCCTTTAGAGGATGACTCCAATGCACGCGTAAGATCAACATCTTCCCTATATCCGTCCTCTCCAAATGGAAAAAGCAATGGATACTGGAGACCAAGAAATGAAGGGTTCAAATGATTCATACGCTGGAGGCCTCCGCCTTTTTTGTGAACGATCACGTCACGCTCAAGTCGATCAAAAGTTATATCCCCCCTAATCAATGCTGCAACTTCATTTTGCTGCGAAAGGTTATATTGTCTACCGTCCCCATTTCTTTTTCCAATAAGCTTCATCTTAACATCTACACAATAAGCTGTCATTCAATCTGTCTCGCGCCATTCGAAATATCTTAGCGAGTACGTTATATTCATTTAGCATATCCTTCAAATCCGAAACAATCTCAATGTGCAAGTTTTTAACTCCTTCGGACCTATTACACAAACAAAAGGACAACGCAGTGTTACAATAGGCATAGTGGTTTTGCAGACCTTGGCGGGAGGGAATCAAAAAAAAAAAAAACACAATGAAAATGAATAGTGAAAAATAAATAAAGCGTCATTAAAAATAACCTGACAGCGTCCATCCTATTCACGATTTCGTTGTGAGGGTCCTGTATGTACATCTGCAAGAACTTTGGTCGTTCATCCTCTGGCAGAAGCAAGCAACCAATACTGTGGTGGTTCTGACCATTCAACTTGAATATACGGGGACCTTTGCCTTTATTCACCCCCTTATCTATCTTTCCACCCATCGAAGTGAAGGAAAACATAGAGTTATATGATCGGATATTGTCCATAAAATGTCTACTCCTTTGATCATGTCCAAAAATCAAACTTTTGAGTGCTCGAGGAGGATCCTTGACTAATGGAAGAACTACATTGCCTTGATTACAACACATGGTAAATGTTGGATTACCTTTCCTGGATATATTCTTCCTTCTCTCAACATACCAAAAATAGCACTGCAGTACTCGCACGAATATACGGCATCTCCAATATCAACGTATACTACAAAAATGTAAACCATTTTTTAGACAAATACATTTTGAAATAGGCCCAAAAATAAAGCATGCATAATACATTTTGTCATAGTCATAAAAGCAATCAAAAAAATCAAAATCAAACGATACAAAAGATCTAATGTCGACGTATAACAAATTCTGTAATATTAACAAAAAAATTTTAAATATCATCCATATCACAATGTTAAATAAAAAAAAATGATTACCTGCCATTGAGAAATCGGAACACTCGATGTCATCACCTGGATCGAGCGGAACATATAATTAACAGTCGTAATTCGTATTATATAGACACACACACATACATATGTATAAACCAAAAAAAAATGTTCTTCATTTTTTTACATACCATCCTATAACGCACAATCAACTTCATCTCTCGAAGAATTGTCCGAGAATTCAGGAAACTCATTAACTAAATAATTAAAAAAAACAAATCAAATAAAGAACCGAATACCATAAAAGTATGCCTACATAATACGAATTAAATAATTAAAATTGGAAGAATACACCATCCCCACACAACATGTAAGAAGGCTAATAACAGATACAAATTAATAATAATACTTACACAAATTGAAAGAATCACTTTCTTCATCTATGTTTTCCACGTTAATCGGACCAGTATCATTATTTCCACCACTTCTTACTGTAGAACGTGATGAACTACCAGCCACACGTTGAGTGGTATTATGGCCTGAGTTATGAATGAAAATATTATTCTCAAAATCTTAAACATGTGACAATATGGCATTAGCGAGACACCAAATCATGGCAAACGGCAACAAATTTAAATAGTGTTATTTTTTGAAAAAAAAATCCATATAAAACATTTAACTAAAATAATTCTAAACTTACGCCAAACCATGGTCAATCTTTTAATAATCAACTTTTTTTATTTTGAACAAAATACTTAGAAAGATTTGATGGAGAACCTTCAGCGTTATGATTAACCACTTTCATTTGAGTAGCTCCAGCAATTCTACCATGACATAATGTAGGTCGAGGTGAACTATGACGAACATGTTGATTCCTGTTATTAGTAGAAATGGGAATGTCATTATTATTTGGGGAGCCATGTTCACAAGATGTGTTTGCGCGTCGTAGTCCAATAGAAAGTTCAGGTCCTGGCATTCGTGTAACTAATATGAAAATAAAATAATCGTGATCAATATAAAAAATTGGTAAACATGAAGTTATAGGCAGACAAATAGGATGAAACTACACATGTATTTTAATAGCCACTTACTCTTAGCCACAATCAACACAACAATTAATTTGTAAAAATGCGTATTATATATAGCAAAGAATAAAAGATTGGGTTTGAAGTTGCAGCACAATCCAAAATTATTAAATATATTTAAAACAAACATACCATTAGGGACATTAGACAATGTCGTCCGAATACTGGAAGGCGAAGAACTATCAAATAATCTGACAGGGCTGGTCACATTAAGAGACCTGTCCATGGTAGACGAACATGATTTCGTAGCATGCGATTCGACAACTGCAACCGCACAAATATTTGTATTGGTGAAATTATAAAAATAAAATAATTGAGCATCATAAATAAAAAAAAAGTGCAAAATAGCATATTGTAAAATAATTATCTAAAAGAACGTACTAAACAAATCAGTCAAACAAATGAAGAGGCTTATAATTAAAATTCAGATAATATTATTCAATATCTACATTTTATGTCGAGTTACAAAGTCTTAATAATCGTAGATTTCTAACAATTAATTCAAAAATCAATAAATAAGTTCTACAATAGCAACATGGTAGATTGGCTTACTTATTTCAAAAAAATGAGGACCATATTTAACTATAGACTAAATGATCAAGTATGAAGTAGATGGAGGATCTGAAATTAATTATAATTTGAAAGAAACATACCATTGGTGATGTTGGACAACGGCTTTCGACTCAAAGGTGACAAACCATCAAATAAACCGACCACGCGGCTGACGTTAGGATAATTGTCCATGCCAGATGAACGTGGTTTCTTCGACTGTGATCCAGTTGCAGCTGTGAAAATATTTGTATTAGTAAGAAGGAAAAATAATTACACAGACAACTAAATATATGGCATTAATATACACTACCATTTTCATCAAGAGGCCACGCCCTTCCATTAGAAATAGTAGCCGACTTTGACAACTTCCTCATTTGCTCGAAGTAATGCTGTATATTTTACTGCTAATAATATACAATAGACAACGTCAACATAGATCCATGAAATAAAAATAATATACATCTCATTTTTCAATGTATATAAACATTACTTATAAATAATAAAAATTTTCTTCAACAGCATAGAAATTATTCAATCCGACAACAAAAATTCCAAATTATACTAAAAGCATAAAATAACTGTAATAAAAAACATAAGGAAAAATTATAATGAACTCAAATCAACACAAACATATATGAAAATTAATAAATTGCGAATAAGAATAATTATAACAATCATGAATAAAAAATCTAAACATCGGAAAATAGGATAACATAAATCTTAATATTCTAGAGATTTTGATTTTAAAAAACTTTATTCTACAACTTCATTATAAATTAATTTATAATATATGGATTGTATAATTTGATTTTACTATTTTACATTCTGTCAATTCAATGTGTTTATAATTGAGTTGGTGCGATATTTATTTGAGTTCCTAATGACTTCTTAATTTGGTTCAGTAACTATATTGCATTTTACTTCGAATTAGAAAAGGACATGCGCTAGCTAATACAAAACCAAGTTTTCAACCTTTACACTTTGTCAATGAATTGTTGAGCTATAGTTTTCACTATCACTTCGTCAAGAAGCATTTATCGTACCAATCATTAGGGCTCAAGGATATGCTCCTTCGGTCATGCAAAGAAAGTCTCCTTTTATTATAACAATCATACGAAAAATATAAAATGTAATCCCACCACAAGGTAGAAGATTTAATCAAGGTCAAAAACACATAATTTCTCTTCATTCATACTATTCTCCATTAGCTCAACCATAATAAAGAAGAACAAAATAGAGACACTCAATTGAATTCAAGAACACAGGCATAAACAATAATTATAGGATGCATATACTTAGAAACGGTATGATACATGGATAGAGATATATATTCTTACATGCTTTATGCCAAACACAGCAGCTTCTCTTCAATGACCTGAGAATTCTTTCACAAGTCTCCATGGTCTCAAATTATTTTTCCAAAAGTTTCTCCACCGTCTAGAACTATTTTACCTCGTCTTTTGTTAAATTGGGTTGATTTATTCTGCAAGGCACTGTTGAAGAAACTGGAATTAAACGATGAAGAAGAAGACGACAAGCAAGATTTTAAGGATTGCGTGCAAAAGTTGAGCGAGAATTTTCACGGCTGTTTTGGAAGCTATGATATTTCATAGGGATTCTCCTCAAGTTGTAAGGCATGTATTTGTTTTCCATATATATATATATATATATATATATATATATATATATATATGACTCAATATTACAATTACAATATATAATACATAATTAGCTAGGATAATACGGTAAGCATGAGAATTTGATAAAAGGTCACAATACCATAAAACCATATTTTTATAATTCAAAGCTTACAAATGAGTGGTCCTGCCCAATTAATAAAAATATTATAAATAAAATACAATCTTATTTAATACAATTCTAGGCGTACAAACTGGAATTAATTGATCGACAAATAACTATCAATTTTAAAAGTTTAAACATAATGGAGGAAAATACTACATGGGGATAAAAACCGGGGAAAAAAACCACCATAAATCTTACATGGATAAGAGTATAGTGTAGCAACGTGGAACTTAATATACGATATAATATTGAATTTTTGAAAAATAATTAATACTGGAAATAATATTGTTTAGTGCCGATTTCCCAATTTTTATCAATAATTAAAATAGTATCACATTATCTAGCATTTAATTTAATTGATGGTATTGAAATTTTAATTGATGCCATAAAAAAAAGAAAAAGAAAAAGAGAAAAAAAGATACAGAAGCTGCCCAATCTGTCAATCAATAACCATTTTAATAGCAGTAGACTAACTAAAGTTTCTACTCCTTGCCACATTAGAGCTGTTGCTTTAGCCACTTGATTTCATGATTGAATCGATAGTCAATTATTATTAAATATATATAAGTCAAGAAATACATAAATTTAGGTATTTATTTACTTATCAATATAATGAAACTATTAAGTTAATATGAAATTAAATAATATAGGAGATGCGGTGCATCTAAGTTGCGTCTCTAAAAACTTATTTAAAGTTTTATAAATAAAATTATAATTCATAGAAATGATAAGCAAATAACCGCCAAATTTATGTAAATAGACCATTTATTTTATATCAATTATGACAAAAAGAAATTTGATAGAAAATTTCCTATTTTTAAGTATTAAACAAATAAAGTAATCTGTTTATATATGACCAAAATGTAATCCCACCACAGGGTAGAAGATTTAATCAAGGTCAAAAACACATAATTTCTCTTCATTCATACTATTCTCCATTAGCTCAACCATAATAAAGAAGAACAAAACAGAGACACTCAATTGAATTCAAGAACACAGGCATAAACAATAATTATAGGGTGCATATACTTAGAAACGGTATGATACATGGATGGAGATATATATTCTTACATGCTTTATGCCAAACACAACAGCTTCTCTTCAATAACCTGAGAATTCTTTCACAAGTCTCCACGGAAGCAAATTATTTTTCCAAAAGTTTCTCCACCGTCTAGAACTATTTTACCTCGTCTTTTGTTAAATTGGGTTGATTTATTCTGCTAGGCACTGTTGAAGAAACTGAAATTAAACGATGAAGAAGAAGACGGCAAGCAAGATTTTAAGGATTGCGTGCAAAAGTTGAGCGAGAATTTTCACGGCTGTTTTTGGAAGCTATGATATTTCATAGGGATTCTCCTCAAGTTATAAGGCATGTATTTGTTTTCCATATATATATATATATATATGACTCAATATTACAATTACAATATATAATACATAATTAGCTAGGATAATACGGTAAGCATGAGAAATTGATAAAAGGTCACAATACCATAAAACGATATTTTAATTATTCAAAGCTTACAAATGAGTGGTCCTACCCAATTAATAAAAATATTATAAATAAAATACAATCTTATTTAATACAATTCTAAGCGTACAAACTGGAATTAATTGATCGACAAATAACTATCAATTTTAAAAGTTTAAACATAATGGAGGAAAATACTACATGGGGATAAAAACCGGGGAAAAAAACCACCATAAATCTTACATGGATAAGAGTATAGTGTAGCAACGTGGAACTTAATATACAATATAATATTGAATTTTTGAAAAATAATTAATACTAGAAATAATATTGTTTAGTGCCGATTTCCCAATTTTTATCAATAATTAAAATAGTATCACATTATCTAGCATTTAATTTAATTGATGGTATTGAAATTTTAATTGATGCCATAAAAAAAAGAAAAAGAAAAAGAGAAAAAAAGATACAGAAGCTGCCCAATCTGTCAATCAATATCCATTTTAATAGCAGTAGACTAACTAAAGTTTCTACTCCTTGCCACATTAGAGCTGTTGCTTTAGCCACTTGATTTCATGATTGAATCGATAGTCAATTATTATTAAATATATATAAGTCAAGAAATGCATAAATTTAGGTATTTATTTACTTATCAATATAATGAAACTATTAAGTTAATATGAAATTAAATAATATAGGAGATGCGGTGCATCTAAGTTGCGTCTCTAAAAACTTATTTAAAGTTTTGTAAATAAAATTATAATTCATAGAAATGATAAGCAAATAACTGCCAAATTTATGTAAATAGACCATTTATTTTATATCAATTATGACAAAAAGAAATTTGATAGAAAATTTCCTATTTTTAAGTATTAAACAAATAAAGTAATCTGTTTATATATACCAAAATGTTAGATTAATAATAATGTGTTTAAAAAAAGGTTACATTAATAGCCAAGATAAAAAGTATGATCATTCAAAAAACCACCGCACCTATACAATCCCAATTCGTACTCAAAAAAGAAAAACCACTTGAATATGTATCGATGTCGAAATTGAAACTGTAAAAATATACATAACTAAAAATTTTTAAAACTTTTTTAAAGACCACATGTATATTGAATTTGTACTGATTCATAATGAATATTATCGAAGATTGGATATTTGAAAATTTTATATCGTGATATATTTAGAAAAACCCTAAGATCCAAAATGAAAACACGAATTTAAGTTAAAACTCGTTTAATTTACCCATGAAAAATATCTAAAACGGCCTATTTAATATGATAAAATTAAATTAAAATTAAATTAAATTTTTTTTTGTAGAGAGAGAAAATAGAGTGAAAGCGATTTCAAGAAATTGAACAAAGAATTGACACAACCAAAAAAAGGGGCAGAAGACAGCAAGACAGAAATGTCGGCCACTAAGGTAACAAATAAATATGGAAGAACTCAACATTTTAGAGTTGGTATGGCGTAATCAAAATACTTGAGTAATTGCTATATGATTTAAGACATTTCTTAAGAAGTTGAAATAAATGATTGATTATCAACTCTTCACAAGGTACAAAATATTTTATTGTTTAATTATTCTTGAAAATTTATAGTGAAAATAATCAGATCAGATCAAATGATGGAACTCAAATCGATTGTGGTACCTGTTGAACGATCGAAGTTAGGGAGATTAGTTAATTCTTCTCTAAGATTATCCACCTCTCTAGACATTGCCATATAGTTCTTCTCCATCAATTGAAGTGATTCAATATGGTCACTGTACAATTTCTTCTCATAGTCGTAAGTAGCCCCGTGTGGATAGTAAGAGATCATCTTAAGCCCAATGATAGGCCTTGTAGATATTCAAATCATTAGCTATTCAAATACTGTAGAATGGCTTTCATTGAACTTAAAGAAAATAAAACATAGATTACCAGGCTATTCTAGAAACCTGCAAGCTCTCCTACATAGGCAAACTTTCATAGGAAAATAATAATTCCTCCTGCTAACTCCTATCCCTTATTATTAACCCACAATTCTCTCTCCCATTTACATAACTTGCACAAAACATGAACATAATTGCTACTACATAAATGACACAAAATAAACCATACATAAACCACTCCTAAACTACTCCCAGAAATTATTTTCTCCCTTTATAAGTGATATGGACAGGTGGCCTATCATTCAACTACAATGCCAATGTCTAGCAACATTCAAAATGTCATAATAGGAGTTTATTTCACCTCTGCTCTCTTGGCATAATAGGAGTTTATTTCATCCAATATCTTGATGGAAAATGCACAAAATGAAACAAATCTACTCCTTGCCACATTAGACAGTTAATGCTAGACTGAAGTAAACCAAAATCCAGAATAAAGTACTTCAAATCCCGGAACAAACATAATAAAAATCACAAACGAAAAGTAGCTTAAAATTAAAGAAAAAATGCGAAGATTCATCCTCCATCACTTCTCAATCTTCACACCCTTTAGCTTTTTGTTCGAAGAATTCTGGGTAGTGGGTGTAGCACCAGCATCATCCCTATTTTCTTCCACAAGACGCTTTGAGGTCGGTGTATTGGCAATGTCACCCTCGGCTTCAATTAAAGATCCCAGAGGCTACAATATCATACCCAAAAAAACAAATGACTATCAAAGATGTCATTTCAAATGAGTGTCCTCAAGGTAACTGTGGAAAAATTTTAAAGAGATGTACCGCATTTGAGTCACCCTGAGTATCGTCGGGAAACATGAGGTCAAGATCATCATCCGAGTCATAGACCTATCAATAGTCAACAAACAAACAAAAAAAAAATTACATGTACGAAGGCACCATAAAATTATAGGAAAATTCAACTCAAATTATTAAATGTAGTACCTCCACAACCTCTTCATCTTTTGGCTTATACAACTCAAGAACTTTTGGGTCAACACAAAATTCTTTGATTGTGTAAGTCCTTCCACCCCCACTATCATTAGTATAATTATAAATCTTGAAGAGGAAACTTTTCCCCTCCACTGCCAAAATTTCCTTAGGAGGATTCTCAGCTTCTTCAGCCTACCAAAATAATAATAATAATAATAATAATAATAATAATAATAATAATAATAATAATAATAATAATAATAATAATAATAATAATAATAATAATAATAATAAAGAAAAAAAGAATATTACGGCATCTATATAATTGCTTTGATTCAAGAAGTAATTATCAAATAACCAAATGGAAGTAAAAACTAACCTTATCCAAGTCCCTATGCAATTGTAGGACTGTCTTTCCAATAAGGAGTGTGCATTGCTCATCCCACATGTGAACAGTAGTGCAGGAATCAACATCTTCAACCAAAAACTTCATGTTATATTTATGAACTGGCTCCTTCATGGTCTTATGACATTTGCCACATAAGAACTCATCCCCAGTCGGAGTAACCTTCTTGGCACATCTAAAATCGGGGCAGCTTGGATAGGACCAGTTATCCCTCGAAATAACACGTCTTATAGTGGCATAAAACCAATGTCCAATAGGCTACAAAAATTTAGAATGAAGGACAAGAAGGCGAGAATTAACGAACATACTAATTGTTAATAAAATAACATTAAATTGGAATAAAGTAATACCTAAACTAAGTAGAAAAAGCCGACAATTAACAAAGTCAATACCTCCTTTGCATACATCAACGGTTTTATTTTTTCCACAGGACCAATCGATGAGGAATTTGCAATAGAGGATGATAAATCACCATTTGTTTGGGAAGCAGCATGAAAAGCTCCCAAGAATCTAATAAGTCCAAAAAAATGGATGAATTTCCTTTTATAGTCCACCTTATTTTACGGCAAAAATGAAAACAATTGGGATTACCGAAAACGAAAATCTTCAATCTCTGGCAGATGCTCATCAATCATGACTTTTGATATATGGAACGATGTATTCAATGCAATAGTATTATCTACAAAAAACGTAATAGTGTTCAAAAGACAAAAGGAGAAATAATTATAACGTTTAAATTAACAATTGCAAGGAGTATTCAACTATTCAAGAAGTATAATTAGAATTACCCAAAAGGGGGCAAAAACAAAAATTAAATAAATAAATTGTACGACCTTCACCCTTCTTTATGGGACCAAGCTGAATCAACACAATAACAGGATCATTCCTAGACTGTGGGAATTTAGCGATTGCTTCATCGCCATAACCTTCCCATAGGGTGCAATAAATCTTCTTCATACTACAAAAGCAATAAGCACCAATATCAAGTCAGAGAAAATGAACAAACGGATACATAGTTAATTTTAAACAGCTATCTCTTTACCTTATGTCATGCAAGGTAAATGAGACATGTCTTGATACACTTTCGGTCGCCTCCTTATTGTTAATACCTCCCCGAGGAACCAATGCACCAACAAAATTTGAAATTGATAATAGATAGTTAAAAAGACTACATGTCTAAATATATAAAGTGTATAAAAAATGAACATAAGTACCTAAATTAAAATTAAATGTCAACATATACCAATAAGGTCAGCAGTGTTTATATCCACAGTACTCAAAATCTCATCAACCGACTTGCAATGATAGAGAGGTCATTGGGAACTTTTCAAACCTATGCAACTCATAGTATCTAACACCAGTTCTAGGCTGAAAATACAGCCTGTAAGGATGGGGCGCAGGCTTATACTTTTCGAGATTCGGTTCAACGCGGAAATTCTTCAATCCATACAATCCATGCTCCGCAATCTTGTCTTTAAAGTCATCCCAAAGATGAGGCTCAATGGTAGCTTGGATACGTACTTCCTACAAAAGAAAGATGAAAGAAACAAATAAGTTTTTTGAGAAAAAAAAAAGAAGGATAGAAAACCTAGAAAGAAATTGTAATAGCAAAATTCGAACAGTGGAAAGATAAAAAATGAACACCCTAACCTGATCATCTTGTAGTACCATTTCAACACTTTTGATGGCATTCAAATTGTACCTCTGTGGAACAATCCACAAACGTATCACACGAACCAAGAAACCCTTGTCTTTGGGGATAGCACCTTGGATCTCAGATAGTGGGGTTGGTTTCGGGGCCATTGAAGAAAATACGCTCCTGAGATTATCAAATGTTACATGGTTAATAAGGCATCATCAACAAAGGTATAATAAGTCATTTTATAAAAGCTGTATATCATATATAAAAGCCACAACAACAAATAAAGTACCTTAAAAGGAACAAAAGAGAACAAAGAAAAAAGGCAATGATTTAAGAGAATAAAGAAGGCAATGATTTAAGATAATAAAAAAAGAAGACAGTAACCAAGGCAATTTTGATTCAAGAATACTAACTTGAAAGTTATGCCATGATTTAAGAGTCAATTATTCTTAATTGTCAATCTCAAAGATAAAAGGATATGGTTTTTCTTGGGAAAAAGTTAGCGACATATGGACCTTATTTGGTATTTTCAGAACACCCATAGAGGCACATTGGTTCATAACTTTGGCGCCTCCATCAAACATTGACACAAATATTCTACCTATACAATTCATTTCTGCATCTAGAGTAAAATTATTTCTTTTAGCGCCAATCTCTAAGAAGCTAGCTACCTATAGAAGCATATTACCTATATATAGCAAAATATCGCCAAAAATATCACCTGTAGGTAAATTTCTTTTGCAGAGTAAATGGTCACTGCAATCAAATGGTCACTATAATATCAAACAACTCATCCTTTATCCAAGTTTGTCTTCACTAACAATATTCTCTATTTGCCAAATTAGAAAGAAGAACGGTCACAGAAAGAAACAATAAAAAATTAATCATACCAAAAATATAAAATGTAATCCCACCACAAAGTATAAGATTTAATTAAGGTCAAAAACGCATAATTTCTCTTCATTCATACTATTCTCTATTAGCTCAACCATAATAAAGAAGAACAAAACAGAAACACTCAAAAATTAAGGACGAAGAAGAATAAACAGAAACTAATCAACTAATCAATGAAACAAAAATGCCAACACCAGAGAGCAGCTTTAAACAGCAGATCCTTCAATTGAGCCATTGGCATAGATAAAAATGACAGGCAAGCTAAAGTTGCAAGGAAATAGAGACTTGTTCCACAATTCTTACAGGATATCGCAAGTTGAAATTCCAGAATAATTCTCAATGCTTCCGGTTGTCCATCTCTCTGGATTCTATTATGGTAACTAATTGTCCATATCACAAGTAAAGCATAAAAAAATTAAAAAAAACCTACTATTATAGAAAACAAAAGTAAAGCTTGGATTTCTGGGATTCTTAGCAGCAGCAACAAACAGCAAAGGCACTAAGAGTTAAAGCTAAGAGCAGCAGATCACTATAAACTATCAAACTATATACCAAGAAACCATAACCACATTGGTGTATGATTTTTATAAGGTAATTAACCAACCACTGATTTTTCTTGCCATCAAAACAAATAATCATTTTCACAGGTAAAATAAGGCTAGATAATTATAGCAGCAGCAGCAAACAATGAAGGCAGGAAGATTATATAGTAGCAGAAGAGAACATCGAAGGCAGGAAGGGTGAAAAGTTTGTCGCAGAAGAAGAACTACCTGATTTAAGGACGAAGTACCTGATATTTGCAGCTGCGAAAAAACCACATAACAAAAATTAATAAGAACCCATAAGAAAGAACAATCCATAACTCTGACAAAGCAAATTAAAAATAAGCAAAATTCGAAAATTACGACACCTCAATCGGTCGTTGGTACAGCGATGAGGATGAAAAAATAATGCATTGTATTTATAATAAGCCGTATAAATCCTTTCCATGGTTAAGAATACAAAATAAGGTAACGAATCACTGGTAGATTTGCTTGAAAATCGGCTGAATCTTTAGGAATATATATGGAATTATGGATTCGAATGAAATTGTGGATGCCGAATGGATTTGGCTAAATCACGCAATTCACTGGTCGATTCGAATTAAATTATGGAATGGATTTGGCTAAATCAATAGGAATCAAAGGCTGCTGTGATATTCGAATCGAGATTATGGAATGGAAGCCGAATTAGGGAATTGCGTGATTTCTTCACGGGTGAATTAGGGAACCTTGCGTGAACAGGCGGTAATGGGCTTTAAAGCGGCAGATATGATATAAACAAAGGCCCAACATACGGAGGTGTACACGTCTTATTAGCAAAGAAGACAATTTTTAAAGGACTACAATGCAATTACATTTTTTGGCGGGAAAGGGCCTCGGCTGCAAATAAGCTGCTTTTCTTAATATATAGATTCGAAAATACATTTTCGAAATCATTTTTAAGATTTTTATAAAAAACACGAAAACATCTTTTTAACGTTTTCGGCGTTTCTTATGTTAAATATCGAAAACAAAGAAAATGAGTTTTCGAATTTTAAAGTTTAAATTTATTACATTTAAGTCCCAAATTTTATTTTTTGTACGTTTCAGTTCTCGACCACCGCGAACCACCGCCGGCCACCCCCAACCACCACCGTAAAAATCAAACAACCAGATCTTGTGGTTCTCCGCCTGAGAACCACTGTCGCGGTGGTTCTCAGGTGGAAAACTACCTCTACGAAGGTGGAGAACCACCTTTGCAAGTGGTTCTCGAACCTACACCAGTCGCCGATAGCAAACCTCGCCGGCAACTGCAAGTTGATGACGAAGAGAAGGCGTGGGGTGGGGTCGAGATAGGGTGGGTTGATGAAGATGAGGGCTTGTTTGAACATTTTTAAAAGTTTTATGATCCTTTTATAATTTTTATTATACCAAATTATATTTTTCTAAAAGTATAAACTAAACACGTTTTCTATTTTCTCTTCTCAAAAATAATTTTGCAAAACAACAAACCAAACGCATTTTCAATTTTCTCAAAACAAAATTGAAAACAAAAAATATCAAAACATTTTCGAAAATGAAAACAGAAAATATAAAACAAATAAAACGCCCCCCTAATTTTTGAGTTGCGAATCATACAATGGAAATTTCAAATTTTAGGGTACATACTTTCATTTTTTTTAAGAAAAATAACATTTTTATTTTATTATTATAACTCATCTCCAACTAGGGGTGGCAATCAAGTTGGATAGTTCGTGAATTCGTGTATTCGACTTAGTTCGACTTGTCAAAAGTTCGGGTTCAGCTCGGGAAAATATGGACTTGAATTCGAATCGAGCCTAGAAATTGGAAAATGGACAGTTTGTATTTGATTCGTAAAATTTGTGAACCGGTTTGTTAGCTCATAATTAAAACTTGATTGGATGAGTAATTTTTTATTACTAAATAAGTAAACAAAACAAACATGTCATAATTGCAAGACTAATGCTACAGGGACATAAAATTTGACACCCCACTTGACACCTTGACCCTTTGACCAATTTAAAAAAATTCAAAATGTGCAAAAAACCAGATCTCCTTTTCACAAAACCAAATCCCCTCCTTTCTTCCGGGTTTTCTTCGACGAAAAATTACCCCACTTTTCCCTCCACACCACAAATTGAAACCCACGCAACCCATGGTCGATCTTCGTTCTTGGAAGCGAGAAACCCAAGGAACCCAAAATAATGAAGAAAATGCTCGCGATTGACGGACTCGCTTGGTAACGACTGCGTTAATTTCTGCCATCTTGAACCCCTTGCTGTCTTCGATTTCTACAAAAAAAAAAAAGAAAAAAAGAAAGAAAGAAAGAAAGAAAGAAAAGAAAAAACCCCAGGTATGTGCTCTGCTTCCCCTCTGGAGAAATCATTGCTTTTTTTTTAAAATTTTCGAATTCTATTGCTTGGAAGACTGAAAATGGCGAAAATACATGCTGAAACATAGAGGGTCGAAAGTATGTAAAATACATGTTTGACCATTAAATTAAATTAATTAATTAATGTGGACAATGCCTATTTTGATTTTTACTTTAATTATTTTTTATTTTTGTGTAATTTATCATAGATTTTTTCATTTTCATTTTCAATATTCTTTTTTTTTTTTTATTTTCTCGTGCAATTTTGTAACTTGACCATTTAATTTAATTAATGTATATTACACATTTTGTGTAATGAGTGCGTAACATATTATAACACCATTAGATGCTCTATGTGATATGCTACACTCTATATGTACTTTTTTTTTTATGAAGACTCTATGTGTAGTTCATATTGTGATTTTTAACTCAAGTATTTATTTTTTATATAATTCTTCATAGACTTTTTCAATTTCATTTAAATGTTTCTTTTCCCTTTTCATTTTCTCTTATAATTTTGCAGCTTGACTTTTTAATTTAATATTACACGCTCTATGTAATGAGTGTGTAATGCATTCACATTTTTAAAGATTCCATTTCTAATCTATTACACAGCTTGATCCCTTAATTTAACTAATGTACTTTACGCACTCTCTGTAATGAATGTGTAATGCATTAAACATATTTAAAGATTATATATAATACATTACAAAGTCTCTATAATCCATTTGTAATCTATTACACATTCTCTATGACTCATTACATTTTATTTGTAATGAATGACATATTCTTTGTTATTCATTACAGATTATCTGCAATGTATTACACATTTTCTGTAATACATTATATATTCTTTGTAATTCATGAAAGATTATATAAATTGAAATACACTAGAAATAAAATGGCCAAGAATTATTAACAATAATGTAAATTAAAAGAATTGTAGACTTTTTCTTAATCATGATACTAATATTAAATAAGAGGCGAACTATATTTTACCAAAATGATAGGAAAATTTTAAAACAAGCTAGTTCCTGAGTCGAAGCATAGGAAATGAAATTAATTTAAATTTGAAAAGGAAACAAGAAAATTAATTGAATCGATCACTTATTGGAATAATTTATGTATTCCGACATAATTCTTTGGCTTGAAGAAATAAACTGTTTAATAAAATAAACTTATAACATCTGACTAATTCGTTGAGTCAAAAAATTTAGCTAGACAAGTATGTTTCTTAATTATAAATATATTTTTGAATATTTCTTTTAATATGAAAAAATATTCGGGTCGCTACTGATACAAAAATTTGGAAATGCGTGTAAAAGAGATAAACAAAAGAAAAGAAAAGGAAAAACCGTGGGGTTGGGCATTGAAATGGCTGGACCATTAATACATGATTTACGTAATTAAGATGACTTTGCGGGATTATTATAATATCAAACCGAAAAGCCTTATATATATATGTGTGTGTGTGCGTGTATATATATATATATATATATATATATATATCAGAGTTGATCCTAAGTATAAGCAGATTAAGCAGCTGCTTAAGGCCTCCAAAATATAAGGGTCCCAAAATTTATAAGTTTAAGGGTAAGGTAACTTTTTTATTTCAAGTAAAAGTCAAATTATTATTTATTAGAATCCAATTTTAATCTCTTGGGAGTTTGTATTATCATTGTCATAATTTTGAAAGTTTTTATTTAGTAAAAGTTTGTATTTAGAATTCGTGTATATAGTTTTTTGGGGGAAAAAATTTATTTGTCAAGGGCTTATAATAAGATTTCGTTTAAGGGCCTCCGAATCTCAAGACCGGCTCTGTATATATATCATCTAATTTCCTCTACCATGTGCTGAGGCACTATGGACTAAATTGGAATCTTTATATGTTGCTTAGACTATGCCTCACAAATGTTATTTGTTGAAAATTCTCGACAGTTTCAAATATTATGCTGCTCTGAGTGACTGAATCTTGAAGACAATATAGGTGAGTTTAATAAGATCATTCAAGACTTTTTGATTGTGGTGAACAAATTGTTGACGATCAAGAAGCAATAATAGCCTGGTTAAATTCCCAAGGTGAGAGATATAGATGTGAGAAATGGCCTTGAGTGATAGCCTGGTTAAATTCCCAAGCGATAGCCTGGTTAAAACTTAATAGTTAATTTATTCAAAAAAAAAAAAAAAACTTAACCATTAATATGGGTGCACACCCAAGGTGAGAGATCTATAGATGTTAGAATATAAAACTTAACCGTTAATATTGTTGCATACTCACTTAGAGATTAAAAAAAAAAAAATCCAAACTAGAGATAAAAACCCAGTCCTGTCAGAAATTTTTGCAGCTGGTTATCAATTTTGACTCAGGAGCCACTCTTGTTTAACTGTACTAATACTACACCCATGCGCTGCACATGAACAATTAAATTTATGTATAATAAATAACTGATATAATATTATAAATATATTGAATATGAATGTTAAATTATATAATTGATGTAGTTTATGCATATGAGATTGCATAATTGTAAATAATTATTAAAATCTATAATATTGTATATTATAGTCAATACAAAAAACACAGAATAAATTGGCAATTGTAAATTAAGAAATTCACATGCATTGCATAATTAAGAAGTTTATCAAAATGTGTAACTTTAATTCCAATTGTTGTGTATCTCATTGCACAGCAGTGATCGTGGAGATTAATTAGTTGTAAACGAATCATGAGGAATAAATATATACAAATTCTTTAATTATCGGAACTTGTCTTTCTTATTTGTACAAATGAAATTTATATTGAACATTTTTTTCTTTCTGATATGGATATTATGTACTCTAAATTTTATGATTTTATGCATTTTTTTAATGATTAGTTATAATTGCTACTTAATTTTAGCTCTATTGTATAAGAAGGATTATGCTTAATTTTATGCAATTTAAATTTATAGTAATACCGATAATTTTCCGTATCTATATAATTCATTTGATTTCTTTCCATTTACATAAACTATATTTTAATTTTAAAAAAAACTTTTATTTTTAATTTTATATAGGGATTTTGGCTCAAATGATCCCAAAAAATTAGTCATATTATAGATTTAGTCCCAAATAATAAAAGGTAGCGCAAATTGTCCTAAAAAAACTTTGGCGTGCAAATGATCCCAAAAAAAATTTTGCTGCGCAAATGGCCCATTTGGATGGAATCCATCTGTTTAACCGTTAATCAAAGTCAACTGTTGAAAACTTGGGTGCGTATTTGGTCCATTTCACTTGAAATAAATTGCAGAAAAGGTCCTAACTTTAGATATTGTTACAATCAAGTCCCAAAGTTTGAAAAATATATACTTTAGTCACAAATTTAGTTAAATTGTATAATTGTATATTTTATTTTTTCTATGAGTGTTTGTTTGGTCCATAATTAATTTTATTGAATTAATTTGATACCGATTAAATAGTTTTTATCAAAAAATTTCAACACAGTAGTATTTGTTCGTATTAATATAGTATCACAACTTTCAAAAATTTTATTTAGCATTAGAGACGCGCACATTTTGATTTTATGTTTCTAATAAAATTTTATATGGGTACAATAATTATATTTATTATTAGCTGTTGGTTAAAATCAAAATGTGCCCGTCTCTAATGTTAAAGAAAATTTTCGAAAGTTGTGGTACTATATTAATATAAACAAATGCTATTGTGTTGAAATTTTTTGATAAAAACTATTTAATCGGTGTCAAATTAACTCAATAAAATTAATTACGGACCAAATAAACACCCATAGAAAAAATAAAATATAAAATTATACAATTTAACTAAATTTGGGACTAAAGTATATATTTTTTAAACTTTGGGACTTGATTGTAACAACATCTAAAGTTAGGACCTTTTCTGCAATTTATTTCAAGTGAAATGGACCAAATGCGCACCCAAGTTTTCAATAGTTGACATTGACTAATGGTTGATGGACGGATTCCATCTAAATGGACTATTTGCGCACCAAAGTTTTTTTTTTTGGGACCATTTTCGCTGGCTTTTATTATTTGGGACTAAATCTGCAATATGGTTAATTTTTAGGACCATTTGTGGCAAAATCCCTTTTATATACTTAGAAAATGAAAAACGCATGCAATACAAAATCCAACTAGTAAGCATATCACATTAAAAATGAAAAATATCAATTAACTTTTTTAATTAAAAACGGTATGCCATGTCAGCACTGCCAATAAGGCATCCGCCAAACGTGGCACTTCAATTGTAATAATATAAAGATTAATAAATTACTATTTACTTAAAAATTGATAAACTATTCAACATAAATCCAGTTATAATTTTAACTACTCACAATTTGATTTTAAAAAATAAAAAAAGTAACAAAAATACCAACTATTTTTAAATAGTCCAATTCACGTAACCAAGCAAAACTATCAAAACCTACAATTTTAACACAATGAAAATAAATAAAAAAATATTTATTATTTAATATTTTGACTTAAAACTTTAAAAAATGAAGTTATATTCAAAGTTTTTCTAAAACCAATTTTTTCTCATTAAATGTTTGCTTTAAATATTGGTTTATTTTTAATTATATTTTTAATTATTACTAATTAATGTTGGATTATTTCCAAAACTAATTTTATAATTTTTTTAAAAAATATTTAATGTGTGCTACATTGACATCTTTGCTAACATGACACTCCATTTTTTTAATGTAAAGAAAGATTAATAAATTACTATTTACTTAAAAATCGATAAATTATTAAACATAAATCCAATTATAATTTTAACTACTCACAATTTGATTTTAAAAATTAAAAATAAATAAATAACACCTACTATTTTTGAATAGTCCAATTCATGTAACCAAGTAAAACTATCAAAACCTATAATTTTAACACGGTGAAAATAAATAAAAAATATTTATTATTTAATATTTTGAATTAGAACTTTAAAAAATGAAGTTATATTTAAAGTCTTTTCAAAACCAATTTTTTCTCATAAAATAATTGCTTTAAATATTGGTTTATTTTTAATTATATTTTTAATTACTACTAATTAATGTTGGATTATTTCCAAAACTAATTTTTAAAATTTTTAAAAATATTTAATGTGTGCCACGTTGGTATCTTTGCCAACGTGGCACTCCAGTTATTTTAATATAAAGATGAGCCAATGGAAGGCATTGTTCACAAGCCTGGATGCTTTGTACGACGTCGCTTTATCCCTTTGTGTATCACAAATTTGTCTTTTCCCTCTCGCATCACTTGATCTTGGGTCTATGTTTTCAAGAAAAGGCATTTCTTACATTTTCATCTTCTCCTCGTGTTCATCACACAGTACTACCACTACTAGAAATTTGGCTTAAGGAACGGCCAATAGGAATGGAAAAAAAATTCGGTGCTAATAGCCACAGATCTTGCTATAGCAAAATAAAATTGCAACGGCAAATTGTAGTGAGTTGCAATATTGCAACGAAAATCAGCAACGGTGAGAAATTAGCAACCGTATCAGTAAAGACCGTTGCAGTTTGTCACGGGCTGAAGTGTGCTGTTGCAAAGTACCGACGGACTGTAAAATTTCACTGCGAATTTGCTACGGATTTGTAGGTTGCAAATTTCTTAAGGATATTTCCTTTGCAATATTGCAACATTTAGTTTTGTCGTCGCAAATTTTGTTGGTAATTCATTATAAAAAATTATCCCTCACTTTCCATTTTTTCCTTTCACATTCCCGATGCATATTTCAGTCATTTTTCTCCTTTTTACTCCATCAATCATTTATATTTGAATTAAAAGATCATCAGCATATAGTTATTTGAAGTGGCGATGTAATTTTAAACATACTATATGAAGGTAACATACTATTGCAATTTGAAGGTAATTCCATTGCAAATTGCTTGAATCAGTTAAATCATTAAATAAAAAATAATTATTTACTTTTAGTTATTAATATTAAATTGAATTGAAGATGAATCATTTGAACTAAACAAAATAAAATTCACTAAATAATTCAATAACCTTTTAATTTATTTTAATTTCTTTAATGCAGACCATTATTTTTTTAATTTTAAATATGAATTGATTATTTTACATTAAGTTACCATAATAGTTTGACATCTAGAAAGCTTCCGACTAAAACAATAGAATTCATATACATACATACATACATATATATATATATATATATATATAATAAGTATTTACAGCCTTAGTCTTTTCCCTCCAAAACTTTATTTGCAACCTTAATCATTTTCTACCCAAAACTTTATTTTTTTAATTTTTAATCATTTTGTTTTCCTTAATCATTTCTTAATTATTTCTAAATCATTTCCTAATCATTTCTTTTTCCTTATTTGGAGCCACAAATCTTTTAAAATCTTTTTCTTCCTTATCACTAAATCTCTATCTTTCTCTCATCTTTACCTTTTCTTATTTTCCTAAAATTGTCTTTTTGAAAATTACTATACAATTATCTTTTCATTTTTATTTTTCCTTTCCTTTTTTATTTTTAAATTTTTAGTATACCATTTTATTTTTACTATATCCATCATAAATTTGTGAATTAGTTAATTAGTTAAAATATTTTCTTGAATTATAACAACAATATAATTTATCATAAATTATGAATAAAATTATGATAATCAAATAATTTGACAATTAATATTTAAGATTTATCTGCATCAATTAACCAGATTTATCTTTATCTTTAAAATTTGATCTCCATCAACTCAACTAGATTTATGTCGATTATATTATTTTGTAATTTTCATATTGTACTACAAATAATATGGATCGTACATCTTTTAATTATCAATTATCATCTATACCACATTAAAATTTAAATTAAAAGATTAATCAAATTATTAATAAATAATATAAATGTATAATAATTAAATAACTTTGACATTAATTAATTTTTTAATTAATCATCCAATAGTAACATCAATTCAGATTTTTAAATTAATTGAATCTATATCTATATCTTTTAAATTGTAAGATATCTTTTAAATTATTAAATATATTTAAAATCAGATTCATCTAATTTTAACTGCAGCTATTAAGCTAATTATTTTAAAAATAATTAATTCTTTTTAGAAAAATTAGATAAAATTGAAACTTAAATAAATTCATTTATATTGCAATAAATTAATATTAATTATAATACTAAAATTTAATTGAACATGGTTTCGTTCATTAATTATATTGCTAAAATCATTTATATTGTAATTAATTAAAATTAATTGTAATACTAATTTTAATTGGACATGATTCATTCATTAATTATAATGCTGAAATTAGAAAGTAATATTGATTTAAAAAAAAACTTAATTAGATTACTTCGCATTGGTAAGATTTCCCCTAAAAATGAAAAATATCTTTTAAATTACAAAATATCTTTTTAAATTAAAAGATATATTTAAAATTAGATTCATACAATTAAAACTGTAGTATTAAGCTAACATTTAAGAAACAACTAATTATTTTTAGAAATAATTACCCTACAATAAAAATTTATAAAAAATAATTATATTGCTCAAATTTCATTTAATGAAAATGAATCAAACTCAATTATATTTCCAAAGGGAAAAATATAATTAATTAATTTAAAATAATAAATAATTAATTAAAATTAATTGCACTGCTATGAGTTGTTAGGATTTCACTTAAAAATGAAAAATATTTTTTAAATTGCGAGATGTGTTTTAATCACAAAATATCTTTAAAATTAGATTCATGTAATTTTTTCAAATTTTGCTGTTAAGCTAATTTTTTAGAAATAATTTACTCTTTTTAGAAATACTTGGGGAAAAATTAATTAAAATTAATTATATTGTTAAGATTTAATTGGAGTCGCCTTTGTTGGGTTAAAATTGATACAGTTTCATTTGACATGAAATAGTCAAAGTTAATTATATTGCTAAATGGAATATATATATATATATATATATATATATATATATATAGAAAGAGAGTGTTTTCCCTCCAAAATCAAATCATTTTTATTTAAAAAATAATTTTTTATTCACATTTTCTCAACTTGAACTTCACACGGTTTTTCTAAATAGACATTAAGAATCCCAACTAAGGGCATTTCTAATGCAATGTCCATGTCCAAAATGTGAAATTTAAGAGAGAGATAGAGATATGATGATTATTTTAATTGGAGTGAAATAGAGAGGAGCGTAGAGGAAAAAGTGAAAAAAGAGGACAGAGATGGAAACAAATTCAAAAATAATAATAAAATAGTAGTGGAAGATGTGTAGGTTGATGTTTGATTTTGGACATGACTTAAGAAACGAAGTAGAAAAAGTGAGAAAAAAGTAGAGTAAATGATATAAAAGTGATTAAAGAAAATGAAAAATAGAAAAACACGGAACCCACTCAATTTTTTTGTCTACAACTCATATAATGTAGACATTCAAATGGAACATTTGGATTGGAGATGCTAATTTAAATGATTTATTTCTACCAATTTTTTTTTTCAGTTTAGATTTTATTCAACTTTTCGAGACCAACAATTAAATAGTCTATTTTAGTTATTAATCATATGTATTTTAAATTTATTTATCTTAACCAAGTTAATTTAAATTTGATATCAAATCATTCATTATTTGATCAAAATAACATAGATGCAGTTAAGTCTAGCGGGTCAATCTCTGAATCTGTTTCTGTAAGGTCTTGGTCTAATAGCTGACATTCTCCTTCATTTTTGCAGGGACATGATTTAGAGGGTTGCAGAGCGGTGTGCAAAAAGGGTGTAGGTTGGGTATTTTCTGGGGATTGTAACAAAGCTAAGGATTGAATAGCTTAAGGAGAGTACTGAGTAGGTATACAACATCATTGACAACAAACTATACCAACACATCAAACGGAGAATAACAAATATCGACAGACTAATAGCAAAGATTCAAAAGACCACAGTGAAATTTTTATTTTGTATCTATATTCCACATTTCTTATATAAAAACTCTTTTATAATGAAATAATGTTGTTTTGCTAAAAGATTTTTTAACATGGTCATACTATTTTATTACATACTGAGTATAGTATAAAAGCATTATTTACCCTATAGGTGAAAGCCGTTAACCTGTATTTATGTCATAAAGGCCCATGTGTAAGTCCCGTTGCAGGCCGGAGTGAGCCGTTGGAAGGGCAGTGGAGATGGGTCGTATATGAGTTGACATAGTTATATTTACATAAGGAGTGCCTCGGGTGCCTTGATAAAAGATGGGGTAGATACAAGTTACTATATCTCAGATGATGAAATAGTAAACAAAGCTTTGAAAATTGTTTTCAAAAGTTACGATTTTCAAAACCTTTGATGTGAATTTTAGTGTCACAAGATTTTTTTACTGGCCACGTTAATAATCCTATATAATTTAAATTATTTAAAATAAACATCTAAATTAATGAGTTAAATATACATATAAACCGAATATGTTAATATACGGGTTTAGTATATTTAAAATGTGTTTATTAAAATAGATGTCATTAATATGTATTAAAAAAAGTGCAAATAAAAGTTTTCGAGTAAATGATCGCGATGAGATGTGAACGGGAATGAGAACTTTTTAGAAGAACGAGAATGAGGGATGCGAGTCTCCGTCATTTTTTATAATTCTATCATTATCTGTCGGTCTCGATTAAATAAGGATGTGATGGAGGAGAGGATATGTGTTTCCGAACGAGATAGGAACAAGGGCCTATACCCGCTATATTGTCATTTTTATAATATACACGTATGTTAATTATATTTTATAATCAAATTTTAAAAATTTATTATTCACATATTCATTGTTAGTAACATACATCGCACATGTGTATAATTAATGTTTCGAAGTTTGTAGTTACATATAATAGAATATAGAATAATTTTAAAGAGAGAGTCATATGCACTTCGAAAGTTAGTAGAATTTAATTTGGTTATTTAGATAACTATAACATTTAATATTATTTTATATTACCTTTATATTTAGTAAATTTAATCTTACAATAAGTAAAATGTGACATATTATCATGATCTATATCATGAATTATTATCATGTATAACGCACGGGTGTAAATACTAAGTCAGAGTACGATACAAGTTTATAATTAATCGTCAATTAATTATTTCATTATTCAATTAACATTTATTAAAACTACTATTTATTGAGAAATTAGGATCTCGTGCAGCGCTTGAGTAAAGAAGCTAATTTTTTTCATTATTCAATTAATATTTATCAAAACTACTATTTCATTATATTAAGTTTACTGTTTTGACTATTATTATTTTTTTTGAGATCTTATCTTTAATATTACTATTATTAGTTGAAAATTTTGTCTTTCATGCAACGCACGGGTGAAACAACTAATAATATAGAATACAAATATCATAAAATAGTACAATTTTTAATTAAATAGTATTTTAATATATGCATTGTTTTAGTTTTTTTTTGCAAATAATATTTTTTTTAAAAAAATATAAATTTTTTAATGAAAATAGATTAATTATTAATTGAAAATAAATTAATTTTTAAATTAAAAACTACAGGAAAACATAACAAATATATTATAGAGGGAACAAGCAAAAAATTAAGAAGCCTTAATTAAATAGTATTTTAATATATACAATGTTTTAATAAAACTAAATTAATTTTTAAATTAGAAAATTACAGAATAATATAACAAATACGTTATAAAGGCAATAAATGAACAAGAAAGATGATTAACTTGGCAGTTGGGTGTTTGCTTTTTCAAACACCCACTTGTTCGGTTGGTTCGAATGCCCACTTCTTCAAGTGATGAGGATAATTGTAGTGACTGCAAATTTCCTTACAAAAATATTAAATTAAATAAAATCTCAAACGTGTCACTACAATTTCACCTATAGAATTAAATAGCGTACGCTCGTCTAGTTGAATTTTATATTATTCCTTATTATATTAAATTATTTTGAGAAAATAATTTATAAAGCACTTATTTATTTCCAATTTACATTTGAGGACCAAATTTTAGAAATTGTTCATTTTAGTCCATAAAGTTTAGTTTCTTATTCAATATGACTCAATATCTATTTTAAATCCAATTATAGGCCCGTTTAAGGTTCAATTTTAATTCTTGCCCAACAAGAAAGCCCATTTGGAATGGTAACCCTAATTTTGTCCTCTTTATATAAGCTTAGGGTTGATTTTAGAACCCTAGCCTCATTACTTCCTCATCTCTCTCCTTTCTTCCTCTCTTGTGATGACCTCTATTTGGTTCTAATAAGGTAATCTTTCTTCACTCTTATCCTTTCCTATCCTAATATAGGTTGTTTGAGGATAAGTAATTGAAGTTTTGTGGATTTATTGAGACTTTGGTGGTTGGGGAAAAGTAATTTACTTGATACTTTGAGTTGGGCATGAGGTCTTGTTATGGGATGAGATTAAGACGACTTAGTATCTACCAAGCCCCCATAGTGTTTAATGAATTGCTTGAAAGAAAAACCAATGTATTTTGCACCTGTGACTTTCTCCAGCTTCTGCACTCAACTTTGAAAGGACATAACTTTTAGTATAGATGGAATTTCTAGGTGATTCAAATTGGGAAATGATCCCCCATGAGTTACCTATCATTTAGAATTGGTTTGACATCATTTGGAGCATCGTAGGATATTTTATGATACTTTTTGTGAAACTGGGCAGATTCCACCCAAGAACAAGGTATTGTCCGTTTAAAAATAGTTTTGATGCCCTAAACGCGATTTATATGAAACAATTTTTTTATATGATGAATATGTACGAGTTTTCTACCTTCTGTAAAAATTTTAGAATTTTTTTGATGTCTTTTACTATTTTAAATAATTTGACAAACGCATACCGCCGTAGCAGGATATTTTCCACATTTCTGTACTTAGAGTTGAAAACTTGTTTTGGCTCATATAATTGGAGTTTAGATGTGATTTTAATGTAAGACATTATCCAATGAGTTAGTTATCCTAGGAATTAGAATTTCATGATCCTGCGCTTTGATTTAGGAGTTATTCCCATTCTTGCCGAGAAGAGAGTCGGGAGAGGACCGAGAAATCAGTTGCAATTCCATCCTTCAATTTCTCATTCCTATTTAAGTTAGCCCCTAAACTTTAATTGAATCTAAGCCCTCCATGTTTTAAAAATCTTATAATTGAGTCCAAAATATTTTTAGTTCAATTTTATTGCATACTAGGTCCTCAAACGATTCAATTCTTTCAAATTTGACCCCAAAGTTTTATATTTTTTTGCTTTGGTCCACAAACTTATATATTATCTATAAATACCTAAAAATTAAGAGTATTAACACAAATTAAACTCATTATTGACTAGACGAGGCGTACGGACAGCTAGAGGACTGATTTCTCACCGTTAGTAAGCTCAATACTCGGCTAAGGGTTAAGGTAGATCCCTTTTCCTTAAAAGTTTCTTCCAAATGTGCGCATTTACAATTAATATTGTTATAAATACTGCATGTAAATGTTATGTGACGATAGGCTTTCATAGCCTACTTATGACGTACCTCCTCGGTACTATGACGATAGGCTCTTAGCCTACTTATGACGTGCTTCCTCGGCACTATGACGATAGACTCTTAGCCTACTTACGACGTGTTTCAATAGCATTATGATGATAGGCTTTAGCCTAATATTTTACAACGACGTGCTATTAAACACTATGATGACGTGCACGATTTAGAGGGATGATGAACGAACTTGTATTTCATACCTGTTCGTATTTTATGATTATGTGCTGTTAATTTGTAATATATATTAATTGTTGTGCGCGGGATCTACTGAGTATTTTAAATACTCACGTTTTCTCTATTTAATGAACAAATTGCAGATTAGGGAGTTGGAGGCTTGGCGAGGCGTGGAGGCTCTTTAGGGTTTATTTAATAAGAAACTTCGTTTCCGTCGTTATTTCTTTTGTGAAGTCAAGTTGTCTAAGTATGTCACTCGAATGTTTTAAATGTTTGAAACTATTAGAGATTGAACAGATGTGAGAAAATTCTAAAATGTTATGCTATTTTAAAAATTATTTCCGCATTTTAGTTATTTGTTATCTTTTCGCATTTATTGGTATTATAAAAAAAATTGTGGTTTAAAGAATTTAAGTGTTTTTAAAGAAAGAACTAACGTTCCGGGTTCTTAGAACTCGGGGCGTTACAATAATAAATTAGAAGAAAAAATTGTGGTTGTTGGCTTGAGCCTTTTAATGGCATTGCTTCCATTTTGAGTTTTTGCAACAGCCTTTGAATCCGTTGCAATTTGCAATCGAATTAGCCACGATATGAATTAGCTAACGCGACTTTCTGGAATGCCGATTGCAATGGATATTATCGGTTGCTTTTCTATGTTTGTCAGGAAAATATCCCTTTTTGCAATGGAAAATTGCCGTGGCTGAAAACCAATTTTTTAGTAGTGACAAAAAAAAAAACTTTCTTCGCTACTCATTTGAAATTGCTTTGTGTGAAGAAATTGGGCCTACTCGAGTTCAAATATTCGTTCAGGGTGATCCAGGAACAACAACTAAGGTAGTCCAGCCCAAATTACAATTGAGGCCCATTAGCATGCTTGTCTCGTTTCAGACCGTTGGATTGTTCAGCTCATCTAGACCGTTGGCTTTGAGGATATAAGCGTGTGTTTGCCATTTTTTAGGGTTGGGGAGTTAACCTTTTCGGGGAGTGCAGCCGATGGTTTCTTCTTCTACATGTATCATTAGGGAAATTCTTGATTTCTAAGTGAAAATACCTCTTAGTGACTCCTCTTAACACATGTATAGAGAGAAAACCAGTGAGAAGCTGTGTGTGTGAGTCCCAAATCCGAGTGGTCTTGTGTTGTTGCTTAGCGATAGCTTCAATCGTGTTTGTAATCGGTGTTTATCGACTTGTATTTGGACTGGCTTTGTACTTCTGATGGTTATGGTGAATGGATTGGAGGCGGATCTACATTGGTAGAGCCTCAAATGGAGATGTAGTTGAATCCTTTGTGGTTTCGGCAAACTTCCTGTCTTTGTGACAGATCTACGGTGTTATCTTTACCTTTTCTCTCGTTATTTTTGCTTCTGTTTGTAGTTTCAGCTTTGTGCTTTAGTTTTGTTATTTTTGATCATGTTTTAAACAGCAACTAAGTTTGTTTTGAACACTACATTTTAACCTAACATGTGGTATCAGAGCATTGTGTTGGGATATTATGGAGTTTTCAAAGCTTCTACTTAAGTGTACTACTGCTGTTTATTTTCGATCTGTGTTTGGAGCCTTACCGTTTGCTTAGTGCTTTTGGTTCCTGTTACTGCTTGTGTTTTCTTTTGTCTCTGAGTATTGTATTCTGCCAGCGGTTAGCCTGTTGTTAGGTATCTCTGTGATTCAGTGCCTTTTTTGTGACTTCTAAGGCCTGTTTGTTTTGTCACTCTGTGTTACCTGTTCACAGTGCACACACGAGCACTCTGTGTGCTTGCATTGCATATTTTTCTTGCTCTTAGGTTGTGGATAGAGATACCCCTGTCCAAGGTCCTAGAGACTCGAGGAATCTGGTGGGTCTTTATTCACTCTTGCATTAGCTGTCTCTGGTAGTCATTGCTAAGTTGTTTATTTGCTTTTATTTGCTATGTCTTCCACTAGTTTTCATCTCGACTGCTTTGATGGGAAAGGGGACTTTCCCATCCGGGCAAAGAAAAGATGAAGAGTCTATCGGTATGCAGAAGCAAAGAAAGGCCATAGACACGTCTTTTGCTGCTGAGTCCACGACTGATCAGATTAAGGATATGGACGAGTTAGCATACTCATCCATCATCCTACACTTGTCTAACTCTGTTATTAGACAAGTTGGGACTCAAGAAGACACTGAGGCTTTATGGAAAAAGCTTGAAGAGCTGTATCTTCAAAAGTCCTTACCCAACAAGCTGTACTTGTTGGAAAAGTTTTTAAGTTTTAAGATTGATCCTAGTAAGGATCTAGATGTGAGTCTTGACAGTTTTAACAAGTTGTTGCAAGATATTAAGCTCACTGGTGACACTACTATAGATCAGTACTCTCCTGTTGTCTTATTGAATGCTATACCCGAGGCATATAGAGATGTTAAATCAACCATTAAGTATGGTAGAGACGAGTTGACCCTAGATGTCGTTGTCAATGCTTTAAAGAGCAAGGATCATGAACTCAGGTCTAAAGAGGACCCCAAATCCAATGGGGAAGCCTTGATGACTAGGGGCAAATCCCAGCATAGACAAAGTCACTCAAACCAAAATCACCACCACAGTCAAAACCCCAGTCAGCATCATAGTAAAGACCCTAAGAAGAAGTGGAAAGGTAAGGGCAGGTCTAAGTCAAAGTCTAAGGGTAAGAGAGTGTGTTATAATTGTGGGAGTCCTTCTCACTTCATCAAGGATTGCAACAAGCCTAAAAATTTCCAAGGAAACCAAGATCAGAGCAATCAGGCCTCTGGTTCTAATATTGTTTAAGAAGAAGTGTTTGTAGCAGTCCATGATGATGTGTCATTGTCTATTTTGACTTCTGGGGGTATTAGAGACTGTCAGTGGCTCTTAGACTCAGGTTGTACCTTCCATATGACCCAACACAAGCACTGGTTTGCATCTTACACCCCAGTGACAAGTGGGCAGATAATATCTGCCAACAAAGTCACCAGTAAAGTTGCTGGAATGGGGGATATTAATCTAAAATTTGATTCTGGCTATACTTTGACCCTTAGGAATGCTAGACATGTGCCTGACCTAGGTAGTAGTCTCATTTCTGTTGCTGCATTAGAAGATGATGGATTTTGTGGTAGATTTGGTGATGGTTTGATGAGGATTTATAGGGGCTCACTACTTGCATTCAAGGGATCCAAAAAGGATGGATTATATCTTGTTAGTGCTAATATAGTCCACTCCGATGCATCTCATTCAGCCAGAATGGATCCTACATCTCTTTGGCATAGAAGATTAGCTCATGTAGGGATTAAGGGTTTAGAAATCCTCAGTAAGAAGGGAGTTTTGGGATCATATATCTAACTTACCTTTTTGTGAGAGCTGTGTGATGGGTAAGCAACATAGGGTTCAGTTTCCCCATAGTGTTCATAGAGCCAGTTGTAATCTGGAATATGTTTACTCTGATTTATGGGGTTCCTCTAGTGTTGCTACACATGGGGGAAATAGATATTTTTTTTTATCTATTATTGATAATTTTTCAAGAAAACTTTGGGTTTTTCCTTTGAAAAACAAATCTGACACTTTTGAAAGGTTTAAATCTTGGAAAGTCTTCATTGAAAAGCAAAGTGGTTGTAAACTAACGTGTTTAAGAACTGATAATGATCTTGAGTTTTGCAATTCTGAATTTGATAATTTTTGCAACTCAAATGGCATTAAGAGACATAGAACTGTACCCTATACCCCTCAGTAAAATGGAGTTGCTGAGAGGATGAATATAACTCTTTTAGAAAGAGTTAGATGCATGTTA
The DNA here is from genome assembly GCA_018223645.1 of Jasminum sambac. NCBI lineage: Eukaryota > Viridiplantae > Streptophyta > Magnoliopsida > Lamiales > Oleaceae > Jasminum > Jasminum sambac. The sequence goes on from CP073640.1 coordinate 31,105,554, forward strand.
TCAGATTCTGGGATTCCCAAACCTTTCTGGGGTGAGGCACTTAACACAGCTGCATACTTAGTGAATAGGACACCATCTTCTGCATTAAATGGTAAGATTCCAGAGGAATTGTGGACTGGAAAGAGGGTCAGTTACAATCACTTAAGAGTGTTTGGTTGTTCTGCATATGTGCATCAAAAAGAAGATAAGTTAAGTCCTAGATCTATTAAATGTGTTTTCCTAGGCTACCCCGAAGGTGTTAAGGGTTACAGATTATGGGTTAGAGCTCCAGGTGGAGTTAGAGTCATTACTAGTAGGGATGTGATATTTAAAGAGGATGAGATGCCTTGTGTTGAACCCACAGCCCCTTCTTATAAGCCTAAGTCAGCTGAATCTCCAGCTGTTACTCATACGCCTCTTGGTGAGGTGGAGTCACCTACTAATGAAACCCCTGTGGCTGATCCTAACACCGAATCTGAATTTGACCCTGATATTGATCAAAATGAGGGTCAAGATCAACATTTAGGAGACTATGTTGATAGTGAGAGTGATATAGAAGAAACTCCCGAGCCTATTGACTACCAATTGGTCAGAGATAGGGCTAGAAGAGAGAGGAGAGTGCCTTCTAAGTATTCTGATTTTCAGATGTCAGTTTTTGCCACTCAATCCTTTGATGAACTGTGTGAGATTGAACCAAAGACTTTTGAAGAGGCATTAGCTTCCAAAAATGCAGGCCAATGGTGGGCAGCAATGAAGGAAGAAATGTCATCTTTGCATAAGAATGGTGCTTGGGATCTTGTTAAAAGACCTAATGGAAAGTCTATAGTTGATTGCAAGTGGCTGTATAAAGTTAAAGAGGGAATAGCCTCTGAACCTGTTAAATTCAAAGCTAGATTAGTGGCTAGAGGTTTCACACAGAAAGAGGGCATTGATTATAATGAGATATTTTCACCTGTGGTTAAATATGCTACTCTAAGAGTTATGTTTGCATTAGTTGCTCATTTTGACTTAGAGATGCATCAAATGGATGTTAAAACTGCGTTTTTACATGGTGATTTGGATGAAAAAATCTACATAAACCAACCTGCTGGTTTTATTGATAAAAATATGCCTGATCATGTGTGCCTCTTAAAGAAGTCTCTTTATGGATTAAAGCAGTCCCCTAGGCAGTGGAATAAGAAATTTGATGCTTACATGATGTCTTTGAACTTCAATAGAAGTAAATTTGACCTTTGTTTGTATCTCAAAGTGACCAAATCTGGTATGCTTTATCTGTTAATCTATGTGGATGATATGCTTTTAATTGGTCCAACTTTGCATCAAATTTCTGAAGTAAAATCTGCTGTATCATCTATGTTTGATATGAAAGACCTAGGTGATGCCACTAGAATTCTAGGTATGAATATTGTTAGAGATAGAGGCAAGCATACTCTATTCTTGAACCAATCTTCTTACTTGTGTAAAGTGCTGAAAAAGTTTGCTATGTATGATTGTAATGGAGTCAATGTGCCATTAGCTAACCACTTCATACTTAGTAAAGAAGATTGTCCTGTTATTGCTGAAGATAAACTGAAAATGGAAAAAGTACCTTATTCCAGTGCTATAGGTTCAGTTATGTATGCCATGATATGCACTAGACCTGATTTATCTTATCCCGTGAGTTTGCTTAGTAGGTACATGTCTAATCTTGGCCCAATGCATTGGACTGCTCTTAAATGGCTTCTTAGATATCTTAAGTCCACTTTGCATGTTGGTTTGTATTTTAGACATTGCTCTGAGGGGATTAAGCTAAAAGGATATGTTGATTCCAATTTTGCAAATGATAGAGATAAAAGGAAGTCCACTACTTCCTTTGTATTTACTTTGTGTAATGCTTGCATAACTTGGAAGTCACAGTTGCAGTCTATTGTTGCATTATCTACAACTGAATCTGAATATGTTGCCATAACTGAAGCTGTAAAAGAGTCTCTGTGGCTTAAGGGTTTATTGTCTAAATTGAATCTGCTTGAAGGTGATGTCTTATTGTTTTGTGATAGTATGTCTTCAATTCAACTTGGTAAAAATCCTGTCTTTCATGATAGAACTAAGCATATAGATGTAAAGTTGCATTTCATTAGGGATATTATTGCCAAGGGTGAAATTGTACTTGAGAAAATTCCTTCACAGTTCAATCCTGCTGACATGGGAACTAAGGTACTGCCTCTGAGTAAATTTAAGACTTGTTTGAGTTTGTTGAACATTGATGCAGGTTAATTCTGACTTTGTGAGTCCAGTAGGCAGGTTACGCTTTACTGTCTATTTACTTAGTGTTTTTCTTTTGTCTTTTTTTTTTTTTATCTTCTTAGTGTTAAAGTAACTCAGGTGTTTATGTTTACTTCTATTATCCGAAAATCCAAAAAGAGTTACTGATATTTTGCTTTGTGCAGGTTGGAGGCTAGGACACTAATGTCCATCCAAATCCATTCTATTCACCCGTGTCTCTGTTGATATTCCTGGCTCAAGGTGGAGGTATGTGAAGAAATTGGGCCTACTCGAGTTCAGCCCAATATTCGTTCAGGGTGATCCAGGAACAACAACTAAGGTAGTCCAGCCCAAATTACAATTGAGGCCCATCAGCATGCTTGTCTTGTTTCAGACCGTTGGATTGTTCAGCTCATCTGGACCGTTGGCTTGGAGGATATAAGCGTGTGTTTGCCATTTTTTAGGGTTGGGGAGTTAACCTTTTCAGAGAGTGCAGCCGATGGTTTCTTCTTCTGCATGTATCATTAGGGAAATTCTTGATTTCTAAGTGAAAATACCTCTTAGTGACTCCTCTTAACACATGTATAGAGAGAAAACCAGTGAGAAGCTCTGTGTGTGAGTCCCAAATCCGAGTGGTCTTGTGTTGTTGCTTAGCGATAGCTTCGATCGTGTTTGTAATCGGTGTTTATCGACTTGTATTTGGACTGGCTTTGTACTTCTGATGGTTATGGTGAATGGATTGGAGGCGGATCTACATTGGTAGAGCCTCAAAGGGAGATGTAGTCGAATCCTTTGTGGTTTCGGCGAACTTCCTGTCTTTGTGATAAATCTATGGTGTTATCTTTACCTTTTCTCTCGTTATTTTTGCTTCCATTTGTAGTTTCAGCTCTGTGCTTTAGTTTTGTTATTTTTGATCGTGTTTTAAACAGCAACTAAGTTTGTTTTGAACACTACATTTTAACCTAACACTTTGGGTTCATCGTTTGTTGTATGCGGTTGCTCTACAGCCAATCTTTTCATCGATTGTTTGCTCTTTGTCTAAGAAGTTGGGTCCTCTTCTATGTGCTTCTAATTCCCCAGTGACATTTTTCCCTTCATTCTCTCATAATGTGTCGTCCCTCTTACTATTCCTTTCAGTTTACGACTAGATTTTGCCATCGCCTTGGCCCTTGCTACGTGTCGTTGTTGTTTGTAATGTTAGGTGTGATGTACTTTTTGCGGCCTTTTTTGGGTCGCCAGTTGTTGTCCCCTCTCTTTCTATTTAGGGTTGGCAACGGGTCGGGTTCGGTTCGGGTCGAGCGTACCCGAACCCGAACCGTGATACCAAACCCAAACCCATAACCGAACCGAACCGTGGGTTATTCGGTTCGGTTCGGTTCGGGTATCCGTTCGGGTCGACTTTTATACCCGAACGAGTACCCGTTTATCCGTTTTTTTTTTTTTTGGTTCTTCCAAACACCCAGTTGCCAGCATACTTACTTTGCCTATGTGCTTGCTTCCACAAAATCACAATGGAATGAGTGGATGCTAATTGCTAAAACTAAAACCAAAAGGTCCAACACTCCAACACCAAAATCACAAATTCACAATGGATACATTCATTAATCACTCCTTGTCATTTGTCAATAAACATCCACAATCACAAAATCACCTTGTAACCTAATAAACTATAAAAGTGGATACTAAAACCAAAATAAAAATATGACATAACTTCACTCCTCAATAGTCAATTCATTCATTAATTTGACTCACCAACAAGACCAAGCTCAGGTTATGGGCTGGCCGACTGCTCCAATTCGTTTGCAACGTTGCGGCGGTTGTGCGTGTCAGAGTGGAGGTGCCGAGTGTGTGTGCGTGTGAGGGTGGATTGGTGGAGGTGCCGAGTGTGTGTGCGTTGTTAGTCTTCTCGCAGAGTCGGCAGAGACGGCAGAGTGTGTGCGTGTGTGAGAGTGGAGGTGCCGAGTGTGAAGAGTCTCCTCTGTGTTGGCTCTGTCTGTGGGAGGAATTAGGGCTAAGAGAGTAAGAGAATTAGAGAAATGAGAGTTAACTAGTTAGGTCGTGTAATATTTTGGGCCACTTCTTGTTGTTGGGCCTTTTAGAGGGATTTTGAAATTTTAATATACTAAACTAAATCATAGTGACATAGTAGTCACCAACAGCAGGCAGGTTGGCAGAATGGCAGATTGGCTAATTGAGTAATTGGAGAATGGAGATTGGTGAAAATTTTAATTTTGATTTTTAAATTAAGAATTAATTTTAAATTTTTGTAGGAAAAAAATATCGGGTATTCGGTTCGGATTCGGGTACGACGCCACTATCCATATCCGAACCATATCCGTCTCGGGTTTTATTATCAAAAACCATATCCGACCCGCCGACCCATCGGTTCGGTTTTTTCGACCAGTTCGGTTCGGGTAACCGCGGTTTTCCGGATTTTTCGGGTTGTTTTGCCATCCCTATTTCTATTTCTTTGATCTTTAGCTTGTATTTGCCAAAACAACAATTCTGCTGTTGTTTGACAGACGATCCAATCACAAGTTAATAGACGATCAAACTGAAATGTAAACTTACAGCCAGTAAAGAAATTGTCAAATTTACAGTTTTTAAGTATGTGTGATTGCGCAGTTAAAATCTAGGTTTCGACCCAGATTTTAACCATGCAATCGCAATCTTTTTTTTTAGTCTGTCATTCTTATATAATTTTGTAACTCTTGACCCATTACAAATTATTTGTAACTAATTACAATGGAGTGTAATAAATTACATATGGATATGGTGTATAATAAATTACCAAGACTGTGTAACCAATTACAGTGTGTATAATAGTGTGTAATAGCGTATGAGTGTATAACATTTTTTGTAAAATAACAGAGGGTATCGGGGGTCCCACTCCCCACTAATCCCATGAGGTCCTGTCGCTTTGATTGATAGACACCCCAATGGCTCCCAAGAGGCATTTTTTTATGTTGTGGGGAGTCGAACCTGAATCTTTATCGTTGTGCCAAACTCTTGAGGGTTTATAATAGTATATCACATTACAAAGAATTTGGATTTCTACTATTAGTTTCATATGAATAATATATATTTTTCGCATTTCTTGATACGCCCGTTCCGAGCAGCCGACTTTGCCAATGTAATATTGTTTTTCATAAATTATCTTCTGTTTGTGAGTCATTGATAATTTTTATAAATTTTGAAGAAAAAAAATATGTACAATGCGATCACATGGCATTTGCACCATGCAATCACGCCATCCGATTGCGTTGTTGTTGTGCAATGCCATGCAACTGCATGGCAAAAAATTGATGGAACAAAATTAGTGATGCTTGGTTTTGTGCCATGCGATCGGTTATATTGTGTACCATGCGATCGGATGGTACAATCGAGACCACTTGATTTTTGTAAATACTTTCATTTCGCCTTATTTTTCAATTATTTATTTTTAATGTTTGTATTTGGCTAAAAATCCCGCATTGGTAACTGAGAGGTCCATATCCGACCGCAAACTTAGGCAGAAGGCATGATGATGGGACACAAAAGACGAAAGATCACCTAGTAAATGTAACAGGATGAATATATGGATTTTATAGTGAAAGGTACAGACTAGGCTTCATAAAGCTAATTCCAAAAATCAAAGAACAACAATGTGCAATATGAATATGAACAAGGAAACTAATGGTCTGTTTAAAATAGGATAACAAAAACCCATTTATCTCATCGCTTTCAATTGCTCATTACAATGAGTGATATATTTTTTCTATTTTCTATACATTTTCTTTACTTTTCAACTGCATATTTAAAACTCCCCTTCATATATACCCTAAGGAGTGTTGTAATCAATTCTAGGAAACCCATCTCAAGGACTGAGTAGGGACCAAACCCCAACACCTCCTCCCCCAAAGAAAAACCGACAACGACCCGTGGGCCGGCCAAGGCCAGAACCATTGGCCACTTATCTTAAAATTAGAACTCCAAAAAACTCGCATAAAAAAGGTTAAGCCATATTTACCAATAGATCCTAAGAAACCACTTGTAAGATTGAAGATGGTGGAACTCAAAACTTTTCCGAAGAATTCCTTAGATTAGAAACACTTGTGTGCTGTATCCCGATTTCTCATAAAATGGTCAGATCTCTTACTGTTGTGCTCTGATACTGCTTCAGATTCGAGAATACCCAATAGATTGCACTAACCAAACTCATAACAGAATCAAAAAAGTATGAACACAACCATTTTTTTCTGCCCCTCTAAAAAAGGAGCCCAAAATTTCAAACATGTAAACATGCCTACCCTACCATGGAGCATCCACTCTAGAATATATTAGGCTCGCATATCAGGAAATCAGAAGTGATTGCATGAATCACAAAGACCTCAATGTACTCTTCAAACATTGCAATCATGATCCCCAACACAGTAAGGAAATAAAAAACTATCCAACCGATCACAATCCCAAAGATTGCATTTACAAGATGGATTTGTCCAGAAGAGAATGACGACGTGAGGGGGAGAAAATTAGGATTCTTGTTTAGACTTTAGAGATAGAAACAGCAGAAGGGATGCATCTTCTATAAGGCAGGAGTCACAATGCAGACCTTTTGTACTCCGAGGGACGATCCCTAAATCTGATGGTCCAAAATGGTCATTGAATTACGGGCCAAGATTAAATCACCCAGCTTATTATAACCCATAATAAGAAGTGCCAACAGTGAAATGCGACTTGAGCCAATGTTGAGGCAGACCCAACAAAAGTTGCAAGGGAAGTATAAGAATTTGATCAACTTATAAGCAATTATAAACTTTCCAGCCATCTACCTAGCAGGGCAGTGAACCATCCTTCTGCAATCTTCTAAGTCTTACCTTTTTTGACAAATCGTCATGCCATCTCCAATGGGAACCTAAAGCATATCAATCAGCATGTTAAGCTCAACTACTGAAAGTAACGGGAATGGGAAATACACATCCACCTACCATACTTATGCTAACACGATCATCATCCATCAATTTTTTGTTGAAGTTCCTTATGCTAACAGTCTTGAGGTCAGTTACCTGTTCATGAGTAGCAGTCAGAGTGGAACGATGTGTAGAATGTAAAATGGCAAAGTGATGTACGCCATGTTTACCAGTGGATCAGCAACTTTCCCATGCCAAAGAACATTATCAATTACTATCACACCTCCAACTCTCACCTGGAAAATCGAACAAATACAAACTAACTAATTGCCCATCCAAGTCCACCTATTGCCACTCAGAATATCACGTTACTAACCAGTTGTAGCAGCAACTCAAAATAATCTGAATACATTCTCTTCTCAGCATCTACAAAAGCAAAATCATAGCTACATAGGCGAGTAAATACGCATTCAGAGGCGTTTTAATTACTAGAAAGAACAGGAGAAATTATGCGCAATGTTCGGGCAGTTTTGTTTTACTAAATGTAGAGTTTTTTTTTTTTTTGATAAGAAACATAACTTTTAATCATGATAAAAGCTAAAGAGATGTTACAAGTAATAGAGTGGATAAGTCATCCACCCGGAAAACAAAAAAAGCCTCTAAAAAGGAGCACGCGCCAAGGGAACAAAAACTCCTAACTGCTAGAATTAATATCACAAAGAGAACTATAGGGGTCAAGTCGAAACAGATAGCTCTCCAAGTTGGTAAAAGTCCCCGCAACTTTGGCCCACAGGCCAGTGAAGAAGATGATGTTGTCCCCAATGTCTTCTAATGACTGCTCCAAGTTATCAAAAATCCTCCGATTCCTCTCTATCCAAATTACCCATGTTGTTGCCATAACAATCAGCTTCCACAACTCCTTTTGCTTCCCATTACCCCCAAAAGACCATTTCATAAGGATTAAATCTGCCCATCTATAAGGTAACGGACTCCATACACCAAACATACACAAGATTTTGCTCCAAATCCCACTAGCAAACTTGCAATGGATTAAAATGTGATCAAGGTTTTCATTCTCCTTGCACATAATACAATAAGATGGCGAAATTCATAAAAAAGGCCTCTTCAATTGCAACAACTCACAAGTGTTAACCTTTCCCAAAGAAACCAACCACGCAAAAACATTTACCTTCAAAGGTACCACACCTTTCCAAATGAATTGGAATTGAGGAAAATAGGAGTCACAGAATGGTAGAGAAAGGATTTCCAAGAATGTCTTACATGAGAAGGCGCCTGAATGGTGGCCGCACCAGATTCTTTTGTTCAGGTTGAGTGGGTCGATTTTAGTGTTTTCAAGTGTATTCAATAAAGAGCTGAGTTCATCAATGTCTCTATCGCTAAGGTTTCTAATGAATTGAAGGTTCCAAATCGGGTTCGAAGGGGATGGGTAAGAAACGACATTGTTTATGATCGAATTTTTATTGCTAGATATTCGGAAAAGATGAGGGTACAACTCTTGAAGAGTATTATCACCCATCCATTTGTCTAGCCAGAATCTGATGTAGAGTTATGCTAGTAATAATACATATCTGTCACATGGCAATCATAGAGGATACATTCAATGGGATAATATTGCATCATTAGAACTAAATCTAGGTTCTTGGACAAAAAGAAGATCTAACTCAAGATGAAGCAACATTATTAATAGGTTAAAACTAATAGTTCCAAACAGTTCATGATTTTGAATGTGAAAGCATTGGCTGCAAGGATGTGGTGATTTAGAAAACAATTTTCCATACACACAAAATACCTGAAACTTTCACCATTCTCAATCATAGACTTCAGAGTATCAGCTGCAACACCGTGTTTCAAAGCAACCTGAAAAATTCATATCGGAATGGGAGAATTACAAATATATAACAATATCATAAAAAGCAATCACGAAAACACTGTTTGATGTACAATGTACAGAAATCTTTGTTGAGTTAAGAAAAAAAGGTGTGACCTACAATGGGAAGGAGAAAAAAATAATATCAATACTTCCCAAAAATAGCTCGTGTAAATAGGGTATAGAAATTAGGTGATTTATTCTGTAAATATTTCCTTTCCTTTTTATGTCTTTTCCCAACTGTATATATTCATATCATTGTAGTGAATAAGCAAGCAATAAAAATACTTTTTGTTTTTCTCGTTCACTCTACCCTCTTGTTCTACATGGTATCAGAGCCATGGAAAACCTAGAAGAAAACTCGACCACAACCACTTCTGATAACAAGACAGAAGGGTCACCAAATGTATCAAACATCGGAAGCCTCGATCATTCTCCTTCCAAATCACAGCTTGACAAATTCAACGGAAAAATTTCCTGGAATGGGCTCAATCTGTGAAATTGATATTACGAGGAAAAGGGAAGATTGGCTACCTCACCGAGAAATCCTCGCCGAAACAACCAATATGGTGGCACCGAAAAGTGGGAATCAGAAAATTCCACAATCACAGCGTGGCTTGTGAACTTCGATGAAGGCAACAATAGGGAAAACTTACTGCTTTCTACCCACGCCAAGGAGGTATGGGACGCAATCCATCGACGTATCGATAGTGAGGATTACGCCAGATCTTCAAATTAAAACTCGCCTATGGAGGATGAATCAAGGAGACAAGGACGTAACCGAGTATTATACGGAGATGGTGGCTTTATGGCAGGAACTCGACCTGAGCATCGACGAGAAGTGGGACTCTCCTGACGATAGCGCACGATACAAGAAGAAACTTGAGTCGGAAAGGGTTTTCGAGTTTCTTGCGTGCCTCAACCAAGAATTTGATGACGTAAAGGTCGCGTTCTGCCGGGCGACCACTTCCGTCAACTCGCGATGTCTTCTCGGAGGTTCGCCGTGAAGAGCAGAGACGAAAGGTGATGGTGAGAAGTGAAGCAAATACGCGTGATGTGAATGGATCGGCCCTCATGAACTCCTCGCTTAATGGGCCTCATAACGATTACGGGGCGGCTCGACAATGGGCCTAATGGGCCTGAAGGATTGGCTTTTACTTCACGTGGACCACAAACCAACTCAAGTTACAACCAACAAAAAAGACGTCCCTGGTGTGAGCACTGTCGGAAAAATGGTCACACGAAAGACACTTGTTGGGAAATTCACGGCAAACCTGCAGACTGGAAATCAAAATAGAACAAGAATCGTAATAGTTATCAAGCTACTGCTAATCCTGTTGAGAAACCAATAGATGTGCCTCATGGAGTCTTCAATGCCGAGCAAGTAGAACAACTATACAAAATGTTTGCTAGTTTCCAGTCATCTGGTCAGTCCTCATATATCCCATCCAGTTCTTTAGCTCAAAGAGGTACTTTTCTGAGTGCACTAAATGTCTCTAGAAGTAAAACCCTCGATAATTGACTCGTGCCACCGATCATATGATCGCCTCCTATCATTTATTTACCTCATACTCACCTTGTCTTGGAAATTTAAAAGTCAAAATTGCGAGATGGAACCTCTCACCCGCAGGAAAAGGAAATATTAAACTTTCTAATTCTATTATTCTTGAATCGGTACTTCATGTTCCAAGATTGTCCTATAACTTATTGTCTATTAGTCGCTAACTAAAAACTCCAAATGCTCTGCTAATTTCTCATCGCCTTCTTGTGTGTTTCAGACCTATCATCGGGAAGGACGATTGGCGTGCTAAGGAAAGTGAAGGGCTCTACTACTTGACGACGCCAACGTGAGTGCACAATGATCAAGTCGCTAAGATTAGTTCAACTCCTACTACCTCTAGGGATAGTGATATTACGTTATGGCATTTTAGATTGGGACATCCCAACTTTTCATATTTAAAACGATTGTTACCTTCTATTTTTGAGAATAAAGAGAAGTTTGAATTACAATGTGAATTTTGTGAACTTGCAAAACATCATCGCACTTCATTTCAAGCACACCCATATAGACCCTCTCAACCATTTGCTCTAATTCACAGTGACTTGTGGGGACCTTCCCGTATTCCAAATCGAACCCTCACAACATGGTTTGTCACGTTTATTGATGATCATACTCGCGTTTGCTGGGTCTATCTATTAAAAGACAAAACAACGGTTCGGGATACTTTTATCAATTTCCACACCATGGTTCAAACTCAATTCCAAACTCGGATTCAAGTTTTAAGGACTGACAATGGCATTGAATATTTTAACACTACTCTAAGTAACTATCTCCAACACCACGGAATAGTCCATCAAAGTATATCCTTGATCTTCTCACAGAGACAGGAATGCTCGGATGTAAACCATGTGACACCCCAATTGAACTTGGCAAGAAAATAGGGGACGATGGGAAAAATGTTGAAAAAGAAGGTTATCAGAAATTAGTCGGGAAATTAATCTATCTCTCTCACACACGGCCGGATATTGCCTTTGCAGTCAGTGTGGTAAGTCAACACATGCACTCACCCAAAGAAACGCACTTGGAAGCAGTATACAGAATCCTCAGATATCTCAAGGGTTCTCCAGGTAGAGGACTGTTATTCAAAAAGGGTGAAAAACAAAGTATAGAAGTGTTCACAGATGCTGACTATGCAGGACCAAGAGAAGATCGAAGGTCAACGACCGGATATTGTACATTTGTATGGGGCAATTTGGTAACTTGGAGAAGCAAGAAACAGAATGTGGTAGCTCGGAGCAGTGCCGAAGCTGAGTTTCGTGCTGTTGCCCATGGCATTTGTGAGGGCCTTTGGTTGAAAAAACTCTTGGAAGAATTACGAATGGGGATTAATCATCCAATTAGATTATTCTGTGATAATAAAGCCGCTTATCAAGATTTCTTTGAACCCTGTTCAACATGATCGAACTAAGCACGTTGAAGTGGATAGACACTTCATCAAAGAGAAAGTACAAGATGGAATTGTCTGCATTGACTTACGTCCCATCAAGAACAGGATGGCGATATCTTTACAAAGGACTACCTCGAGCAATTTTTGAGAACTTTGTGTACAAGTTGGATCTTATCAATATCTACGATCCAACTTGAGGGGGAGTATCAATACTTCCCAAAAATAGCTCGTGTAAATAGGGTATAGAAATTAGGTGATTTATTCTGTAAATATTTCCTTTCCTTTTTATGTCTTTTCCCAACTGTATATATTCATATCATTGTAAGTGAATAAGCAAGCAATAAAAATACTTTTTGTTTTTCTCGTTCACTCTACCCTCTTGTTCTACAAATAATTTCTCCTGTTTTCGTAGTGGAAATTTCACCAGTTCACTTAAGTCAAATGATTATTTTTTGTTGTTCTTTTCAATTACAAAATTACAAAATATGTAGAGTATACGAAAGAGGTTGCTCAGTTTTCCAATGATCGAAGTATTTATAATACAGAGTTGTAATAGATAGATTAAGACTCTCAGCCCTTTGATAGATAAAGTAAGAAACTCCTCATATGATAAGATAAAAAGTGGGGCCAATGCTACATAGAGAACTTAAACTGACAACATACCTTTTGTGAAACACCAGCATGATCATAATACCTCTTTGCAACCTCAAGTGATCTTGCATCCCTTTCACAAGCAACCAACCGACCTCGTCTAGGTAGGGCCAAGGCAACGGCCAATGATGAGTACCCCTGGAAAACAAAGGAAATAATTCAGAATGCTGCACGTGAAATTTTCTGCTACAACACACTCTATTTTGAAGAAAAACAAACATCAGAATTAATGAGCAACAATAAGGCCAGAAACAAGTGTCCCAAGAATAGAGGAAAACGGTTCTTTTCAGCATTCAAAAACACCTAAAAGGTACAACAGAAGGGTCACAAGGTGATCAGATCTTCTCGTGCAGTGAAGAAGGAAGTGTAGAATCAATATCATGGAAGCAACAAAGCCCTTGCATTAAAGCAAGAAATTTCAAGGTAAAATTCAAACCTCCTTGAGTTTTCATGCTAAGTAATTGTCTCAGCTGTCAAATTTCAAGCTATATTTTGTGCTTTAAGTCAGTCACTCCTAGAAGTTCTACAATAATCAAGACTTAGTCATATCAAGAGTAACAGAACCTTTTTGAAGAAATCAACATCAAGAGTCCCTCTGCTACATGCTTGATATTTGAATTTATCACAGTTGAATTTAATGGTACAAAAATTACGAAGACAAAATCAAAAAAGATGGCTTAACGAGAGCTTAGCCGGCCTCCGCCATTCATAATATCATAACCCTAGTAACAGATTACATGATGTCATAACAATGAAAAAACCAGAGGAGAATTGGCCCCTTTTCTCTTTAACAATCACAGTTGGTGTTCCAGGAAGAAGCTTGCTGGTTAAAGGAAAAGTCCCCAAAAGTCTGGTTAAAATACACAGTCAAAAGAAAAGATTGGCAGCCTAGTAAACTTCTATCACAGGCTCAATATTGACAGCTTCTCTGCATATAGAGGGAAAAAGCTACCTTGGATTGTATATGAATACGCAGGCCGGGGGGGGGGGGGAGGTAATAGTCATTCACAACCATTAAGCAATAGACCTCATTTGCAATGCTGAAAATATCCCCAATACCCAACTCCTGCGTGCCTTCCCAGTAGGTCACAACCGCAACAGATTCCTATGGGGCCAGGAATACTAGACAAAGACATGGATATGACTAACCCAATTAAATGGGTATGGAGATGGAGACAGATCAAAGAGTTAAGGCTGAGGTGGGGACGGGAATGAGACTTAACTAGAAGACAAACTTTTATAGTGACAAAAGAAACTTCTTGATCAGAAACGTATGTTTATTTCTAATAGTGATTTTGCTTTCCATCTAAGACTATCAAAATTTTCAGGTATAAGTTGCAAATAACAAATATGATTATAGCAATTAGGTTTGGTCAACGGCAATATTGCGGACTTACAGGTTTCTCGTGCAATCAACAATCAAGTAATTTGTTGCTATGGTCATGTTTTCATGTGGGCTTGAATTGAAAACAATTTCTAGTATACATTATACAAAAAAATAAAATAAAACAAAAAAACATTATATATGAAATAAATGAGTGGAGAAAAAAATTGTCACCAGTCACGCCTCGATCCCAACCCCGACCGTGACTAATTGTTAAAGTGGCAAGGATAGGGAGGGAAACATCCAAGCAGGGCGGTAACAGGGAATGTGATCTCCAGGCCAAATCCGCCCCATTGCAGTCACTATAAATGCAACCTTTACATGCTTCCTCTGCCAAAAATATCTTCAATTTAAAGAATGAAAATGGATTCTTCAAACAGGGCATCATGACAATCCCAGCTTCCTCTTAGCCTCCTTCCTTACATTTTCTGCCACCCCACAATCCCCTTCTTGACCTCTCTCCAAACCATTGACCAAAGACCCACATCATTCTGCAGCCACAAACTCCTCATCTCTACCACCCCCAGTGAGCTTCACAGGAACATAGACCAAAAAACTAATTTCTGAACCATCATCGCCAGACACTACCAATACAGCTCCCACCATAAAGCCAACAACCCAAATTAGCCCCCAGTATGCTACACCAGTACAAGTACAGAAAGTGAACTTTCGTACATTAATACTCCTGAAACAATTAAACACTCAGTATTCATAGCATCTAAGGAAAGCATAGAGACTTGAATTCGGGCGTAAACGTTCAGTCTAAGGAATTAACTAGTAGTTTTAGTAGCTTGTAAGAGCTCTTGCTCAAAACCAGCAAAGGTTTCCATTATCTAGTCTATGGTCTAGAGTACTCAAGTGCATAGCATTACCTGTCCCTCGATACCAACTATAGTCAGAACAGGCAATTAAAAGCAGCAGACTTATCTCATTCTCACTGTTCAAAATCAGATATTCATCTCCACTTCCATCTTTCTTGAAGACATTGCTCTTTATGTACAAAAGACTCTAGATTTGCACGATAATCATGTTGTCTCTCGCACACCTATTTCCAATAGAGTCTCATCCACAAAGCTCCACCAAAAAGAAATAATATTATCTTCAGTCCCCAACTAGCACGGAATTCTTATCTCAGTTAGTGATTAACTAATTATGACGGCATAATACACAACACTCTTCGCATGAAACAGTCAGAAAGCCAATGTAGTTGAAATAACAAAATCTGTAATAAATTGTTATGGTACAAGTAATAGCATCTTGGGGTATAAGAAGAATTAATTCTAAGATACATACAGTATAGACTCCAACTTCGATACACCTCTCAGCTCCTAGTATCCGAACAAGCATTGCAAGAAGCTGCGCTTGATCAGGGGATACCTACAGGTAAATTAGAAAACCTTAATGCTAATCATTATTATGTAAGTATGATCAAGCGAGGGATTTACACACAGAACAGTCTCGATAAACTAACTAATTTGGACAATCTCTCCAATGAGAGAATCAGAAATAATAGTGAGATTGGCCAGTTTCTGAGGCAAAACAAAACAGGACAAAAAAAGTAGAAATAAATTTACAAAACTGAATTGAACTAAACCATAATAATTACCTGCATTTGACTACCACGCATGGCTGCTGTCTCCTCTCTGAGCTCACGCAAAATCTGAAATGTTTTAACTAGAAACTTTTTCTTACTGAAATTTTTAACGTGTATCTGTCGTCTACGATTTTCATAAAGAAGCCGTGAAATGGAGTTAAAATTTTAAGACAGCCACTAACGATCGATAAGAGCATCCCTAGTGTTAAGTAAAAAAAGTCAAGGGAAAAGAACAAAGGGAAAAAACTAGGGATGCTCTAATCATATTCGAACACAAAACAATTGATGGAAGTAAAGACTGGAGGTTAAACCTGTGGCTCTCTAACATTAGCCAACATGTAATCATAGAGCTGCGGGGTGACACTGATAACTTGCTTCCGGCCGTAACTTCCATCGGCGGCGACGACAACCGGGTCTGCCTCTGCCGCCGACTTCAAAGCCCATTTGCTATAAGAAGCCGCGCTGTTGTTCACAAAACAACTCCTTGATTGGACGGTCGGGCAGAAGAGGCCGGATGGTGGGAATTTCAGCATCGGAAGTGGATTAGTCCACTTGCGTAATGCAACCCAACCAGTACACATTGCAGCCCCTGCAAATTTTCCGGTTTAAAAAGTGACGGAGGTAGAGGGAATTAGCCCAAACAACTCGTACAATTGTTGAGCGATGAGAGAGTAGAGCTATCTACGTGCACAATTTTTAATTGAGGAATTATATCAAATAGACTCCCCACACACAATTTTTGTACCATTAACTTTTGACCAATATTACCTACTAAAAATTAAATACAAATAAGTTAAAAATTGAAAAACCACCTTATCCTTCATCATTTAACTCACATTTCACCTCTCTTCACCCTCCATTTTCACTTCACCCGTAGAGACAAAGAGGCCGAAGCATGCAAATCAACGGATTCCATCAAATTAGGGCAAAAGGGATTCCAAATTAGGGCCAACCGATTCCAAATTAGGGCAAAACAATTCCACCCCAATTCCTTCATTCTTCGCCTCGAGTTTTTCCTCACGCGCTTCTGCTCGAGTTGAATCTCGCGTTGCTCCTCCTCAAGTTCTTCCTCCCACCATGGCTTCGATCTCTTCATTGTATTTCATGAGTTAAGCTTCAAGTCAAGGTAAAAACCAGCCTTTAACTTTATCTTCCTTTTATTAATTAAAATGATAAAGCTCCAGTTATATGCAAATAAAGAAGAATGTGGAATTTGGCATAGAAGAATGTGGAATTTGGCATAAAGGTTTGTGGGAGTTGGGACACTTGTTTTTCTGATTTATGGACTTGTTTGATGAGCTTATTTTAATATTAGAGTGTGTTTGATTAGTCAAAATTTGTTTATCTTTCTGTACAATGTTTTCATCATTCTATGATTTTGCTCTCTAGAAATTGTGTATACGCAATCTAGTGTAAATGCAGATATTATCTCATCCTAAATTAAGTAGTTTTGAAGGGATATGGTTCATTGTGAGGAAGAAAAATTAACATGAAGGTGAATGTAGAGACAATTGTTAGTTTTTAAATGATTCTACACAAACATTGGGCAAGAAAAGAACACAACACTTTTGTTTTCTCTTCCTAATTTCTCCTCACTTTCTCTGCATTTTTTTCCTCACACACGAGCTCTCTTATCTCACAAAAACAGCCGCAGACACACTCTCTGTTTTTGCTGGACGTCTACACTCTTGCTATGTCACCAACCCACGGTTACATATATATGCTCCAATTCATTAATAACCTCATGCCTCAAGTTTTGTTGTTAGACTTGATTGATTACTCAACCTAATGGGCCAAGCTCATTAGGTAACTCCTTAATATTTTATTTTTATTTTCTTAAATGATTTAATTGTTTTAAATCAACTTTCCCACAGCTGTTACTAAAGGTAACCACAAATAGGTACAAGTAAAGGAAATACAACAACAACAACAACAACAAACTAAGCCTTATTCCCTACAGATAGTCGGCCTGATGAACCATATGAGAACTACGCTTGATCGCAGATGAGTTTTGCTATACCACGCCTTCCTATCCAAAGCTAGTCGCCCATCTACCCGCTTAATAAGCATATCTGCATTTAATGACTTGCATCCACGCTTGTAACGGTCTTCCTCTACCTTCCTTATATTTCCTACCCTACTCTCACTCTTTCTCACTGGTGCATTCTCGTGTCTCAAAGATGTGTCCAAACCATCTCAATCGTTCTCCTCATCTTATCTCAATCGGGCGACCACGCTTAATCTCTACCCCGAATATCTTCATTGGTAATTTTATCCTTCCTAGTCTTACCACACATCCACTCCTCAAGATACTGATTTCAATAACATTCAATTTGTGTTCATCTACTCTTCTTAACTCGCCCAACACTCGCTACCATATAGTAATGCTCTTACAATCGTTTCTATAAATTTTCCTTTTTAATTTTAAAGGCATAGTACGATCACATAGAATCCTGTACACCTCTCCACTTCATCCATCCAACATTAATCCCTGATTTACATCACCTTTTATGTCAAAGATTGGTTTGAACCACAGATCCTAAATAACTAAAGCTATCTCTCTCTGCATTACCTCACTACCTAGTTTCACCACAAGAGGATCCACTCTATGCTTACCACTAAACAAACACTCCATATATTCTCGCTTTTGATCTCGCTAACCTAAAACCACGAGCTCTAAAGTATGTCTCCATAGTTCTAACTGATCATTTATACCGCTCGGTTTCATCCACTAAGACTATATCGCCGCAAATAACATACACCATGGTACCTCATTTTGAATATGTCTCGTAAGCTCATCCATAACTATAGCAAACAAAAAGGATCGAGTGCAGAGCCCTGGATGTAATCCTTATCGTACTGGAAAGCTATCAGTCATCCCATCGCCTCGTCTCTAATATTCGTGAACAACTCCCTCGTACATATCTCTGACTATATTTATGTACTTAAGAGGTACATTCTTTCTTTATCGTGAACCCACCGTAGCACATCCCTAGGTACTCTATCATAAGCTTTTCAAGATCGATAAAAAACCATATGTAAATCTTTTTGCTAGCCCTATACTTCTCCATTAATTGTCGAATAGGTGAATTGCTTCGTAGTCGATCGACCGGCAAGATAAACCCGAATTCGATTATCCTGAATAGGGATAATGCGCTCTCAACCTACGCTCAATTACTCTCTCCCATAACTTACATAGAGGACTCATAAGTTTTATTCTCTATAATTGGAACACTTTGGATATCACCCTTTATTCTTATATAATGGTATCACCGCACTTTTCCTCCATTCCTCGTGCATTTGGCCACTACGCTGATCTTGTTAAAGAGTTTGGTTATCCACCTTATACCCAACTCCCCCATACACTTCCAAACCTCAATTGGTATACCATCCGACCGACACCTTCTTAACTTTCATTCTTCTTAAAGCCTCTCTAACCTCGCTTTCACTGATCCTTCGAGCGAACACCAGCTGGTATCATGTGGACTGCATTATCACCAAGGTCGCTAGTATTATCCCCATTAAACAGCTTTATCAAAAATAATTTCTCCATCAAGTTGTTTAATCTCCCCGCCTTTTACCAACACATTCCCATCCATATCCTTAATACACCTTACACCCTTCAAATTCTACTCTTTTCTCCTCATTTTCGCAATGTTAAAATGGCATTTTCTCCTCTTTGTATCCGCTCGATATAACTCTTCATGGACCTTGGCTCGAGCATCTGTGATGACTTTCTTTCGCTTGTCTTTTAGCATCTTTATACCTATCATACACCGACTATCCCTCGTGATTTCAGAAGCTCTCTATAACTCTCCTTCGCCTCAACCGCTACCTTTACTTCCTCGGTCCACCACCAAGATTCCTTTCCCGGTGGTGCACTACGCTTTTGACACCCAAGTATCTCTGTAGCCACCCTCTTTACACTATGTGATATCGACTCCCATGCTGTATATATATATACAAAAGACATCAATTTAATGTTGTGACTGGTCGAAAATGATGGCGGAGAAAAATATCAATTTTTGGAAATTCATAATAAACGAGCTCTAATATATTGGTTAATAGTCAAGAATTGATATTGGTTACAAATAAACATTGTTTGATTCAGTACATGATATGTCATCCTTGACACTCCCTATTTTGTAGTATATTTCATGGTTAAGTTTTTGATTCTTTTTTCTCTTGTGGTGAAGCTAAAAAGGTGTGTGCAGATGTAGCTATTCTTGATAAGTTTATGTATCTCAGTAGCATATAGTTTAGTTTTGATCAGACAGACTTTCATACTTTGTGTTAAATTAGTGACTTTGCTGCTGTAATATATGGGACTAATCAGTGTTAAAAGCTGTTGTACTGTACTTTGTGTTAAATTATTCACTTTGTCCTATTCTTCCTTGTTTTGCTGTTGTAATATACTTTATTATGGTCAAACAGATTCGCATGCTTTGTGTTAAAAGGTGTGTGTAGATTTAGTGACTTTGTGTTAAATTAGTGACTTTATGTATCCGTAGGCAAATAGTCATATGTCCATTGAGCAATATTTCAATAATGAAATGAACAGAACCCTAACAAGGCATTTGGTATGGAAGAGAGACAATCCTCTTAATTCCACACACTTTGAACCATGTCCATCGTTCATTATCCTTATTTTTGCAACTTTACTTGGTAGTTGCTATTACTAATTGTTTTGTATATTGCAGTAACATGGAGAGACGATATGGTACCGACGTTGAATATACAGGCGATGCTGTCACGATCAGTAATTGATGCAATATGAAAATGGTGCAAACAGTATACGCGAAATTGGACAAAACTCACAAAGCCAAGTTAAGAAAAAGTTGTTTCTCGCAACTGCTAAAACTTCAAAAAATTAAATTGGCATCACAGATTGTGCATCAATTGATAGTGCGTTCGGCGAAGAACAACCGAAAGGAAGAAACTTGGTTTATTGTTGGAAATAAACCTATAAGATTTGACATCCAAGAATTTGTTCTAGTCACTGGCTTAAATGCAGGTGGGGTTGAAGACGTCGACAAAACTTTAGGAATAGAATCCCGGCTTATGGAGACATATTTTAGTATGAAGGGAGAAACTATAACGAAGGCGGATGTATACGATGTCTTTCAAAATTGTACCAACAATAGAGATAGGTACAAGTTGGGACTCATTTTTATTTTGGCTTATGTCGTGCTAGCCGCAGAGGACAAGACCAGATTGAGTTTGTGGTGGTTTGACTTAGTGGAGGATGAGGAAAAATTTAATAAATATCCTTGGGGAAAACTATCATTTGAGTGCACGCTTAAGGTACTCAAACGTGATATGACTGACATAGTAGAAGGTCCAAAATCTAAATATTCGCTACATGGTTTTCCTCTTGCAATAATGGTATGTACCAAATAAGTAACTTATATTTTATACATGAAATTATATGAAATTATGTTTCGATGAATTTATAATACTTGCTTTACTATAGATCTGGGCATTTGAAGCTATTTCAGCACTAGGAAATATATTTGCTACAAGACACATGGATGTAATTCCTAGAATGTTGGTTTGGGAGATTAACGAGAGGGTGACAGCTGCTAAAATTAACTTGGTTCTAGAATCGAAAGAGGTATATTGCATTTCATATTTATGTTTAGTCGGTAGAAAGTCCGTAGTATATTTTTTTGTAGAAGATTAAATTTTTTGTATACACTTAACATCTCTACAGTTAGAGGTCAAATCGACATTGCTCCCCAATGAAGCTGAGCTACAGATCGCCTATTGGAAAGAGTTCCCATTTTCTGAGGAAGAAGATAACACTGCCTCCCAACGTCACGAGGGAGACGAGCATGAGACAAATGCTAATCCATCGGATTCTCTTGACGGACATGCTCCAACAGTACATCAGCATCCATCACCACTGCTTGACCAAAACATAAGAGATTTGGTGAGAGATGTGGTGGGAGATGTGGTGAAGAGGGAGATGGAAAAAATTGTGATGAGACTTAATCGTATAGAATACAAGATCGACAGGTTATCTGTAGGGGACAAATTTCGTTCGTCGGCAATTGCTCGTGATGCTACCACGTATAGTGCTAATGATGTATCGGAGGCTCCACCGGAGACAAGAAATAGAGAAGAAGATAGGGTTGATAATCTGATGAAGAAGTTTAAAGATGAGGGGCTATTAGAAGAGAATGAAGAGACGACCAATGACAAAAAAGTCGAAGGAGAACAAGGAATGAAAATACAGAGCATGCAAAGAATGATGTGACATCGGCTCTGGTGTACAAACGGAGAAAACATACATTCGGTAAGGTCCAAACAGATATAACACGTGTTTTTTTATCACCAAATTTGAATTAAACTAACTTTAATTTTACAATCTCTAGGTGGTGATGTGCAGCATGAGGAAAGAGTCCAAGCTGATTGTGTGTCTCCCGTGATAGTTGAGGACAATGGGAACAAACTAGGTAATACAATGACATACCATTATAATGTGTATTGTCTTATATACTTTCATTTGAATACTTAGTGACTCTATTTTTCACAACCTCCAAGTGACATTGTACAACAAAAGGAGGAAGTAATGGATGCTGCTTACATGAGTCCAATGAGAACCGATGATAATGAGAATGAAAAACGTGAAGGTATGCAAACTGAGAACATAATGTGCATCTTTTGTGGACTTGCGTTTGAATTGAAATAACTATAAATTTTGCTTTCGGTAGGGGATGACAAACAACATGAGGAGATTAGAATGCCTGTTGATGATGTGACTCCTTTTAAGGTTGGGGAGAAAGAGAACAAATCGGACAATGGTATGCAAATAATGCAACGTGCTGTGAATCTGTTAGTGTACCTGTGTTAAGTTTGATAGTTTGTGTAAACTAGTTCAACCTTCAGGTGATGGTGTACAACATGAGGAGAAAAGAATGCTAACTTGTATTGATCATGTGACTTCCGTGATAGTTGAGGATGCTGAAGACTAATTGGGTGACGGTACGCAAACATATATGCTATGTGCATCTTTGTATGTTCATTTATTAAATTTGAACTGAGTGTAGTCTTTGCAACCTTCAGGCAATAGGGTACATGATCCAACTATTATTTGTCAATCACCAAAAGGGCGTGGATATCGTTTAAAAAGAAAAGCACCCTTATTGGAGTCTCTGTACATAGACCTGACAAAGAGGAGAAAATTGTGTGATGTTGGAGTATATGACCCATATCGAGAAGTAGATCTTGCGATACTCGAGGCCCTCAATGAGTGGGAGAAAACTGCAAAAGCAACGTATATGAACATAATATATATAGATGTGTGTGTATGTGAAAGTTAATTTAAAGGATCTGATTTATATTGGTATGGTTTCATGCACAGGGATATGGTAAAATTTCAGTACCATGATGTCCAAGGCAAGTGGATGAAGCAGTTGTTGGACACTAATGGTTGGCTTGGAGACGATGTGAGTATAACAAACTCAGTTGCTTTATGGTCCATTAGATTGTTTTCATTAACTAAATACTTGATTCCTGTAGATTGTGGACGAGGCATTATATCAAATTCGTGTTCGGGCTTCGAAATACCCAAATCTGTTTCGGCAAGACTGTTGCATCATGGATTCGTGGTTTTGCTACTTTGTGAAAAAGGCATATGATAAAATACAAAAGAATCCAAAGTCCAGGGAGCCCACATTTGACACATCAGCATTGTTGAACTATGTCAATGGAAAAACACCGGAACAGTCAAGACCATGGAAAAAGTGCAAGTACTTGTATTTTCCATGTTGCATGGACAACCATTGGGTCACATTTGAAATTGACTTGGAGAAGCGTACAATATCTAGGTTTGACAGTTTGCAAGGTCATATGTACAAGGCAGTGACTCAATATTGGACGAAACCTCTCCAAAAGATTATCCCTTTACTCATGAAAATGCATGTAATGTGTGATGAGCAATACAGTGCAAGAGAGTTCAACTCTGTGGATGTGAAAAAGATTCCTCAGCAAAGCAATGGGTAAGGTCTATTAGTAAAGTCACGTAGATATCTATCCAATTGTATTTTCGTTGGAGAACTCACTTACCAAATTATGATCAATTTGTAGGGTCGACTGTGGCATATTGGCTTTGAAATACATAGAATTTATGTTGGCGAAGCTGGATATTCATGCAATTCGAATTGAGTGTGTACCAACTTGGAGGAGGAAACTCGCTGCAGAGTTACTAACATGGGACTTTGACCCATAGACCATACTTTGTTTGTTGAAGTAGTTGTTGGGGTGTAACATTTAGTCTTTTCCATTGTTTTGGCCTCGTTGATGCACATGTGATGTCACTATATACTATATATTTTTGTGGATGAATACTTGGTGACTGTTGTTATGTGGATGATATATTGTAATTCCCGTGTTTAAAGGTTCTCCCAGTGATATATTATAATTCCCGTGTTGTTATGTGAATAAAGATATTGAAGTCGTTATTTCAACCCGAAAAGGGGAAAATCGTTCTATATACATGGAACGTTCTTTCGACTTTGATATCGTTATATCACATTTGTACATTTTGTAAATGCTTCAGGTACAAGAATGATTTCCATGTTGTTAAAACGCATTCGATATCGTTATAGCATATTTGTACATTTTGTAAATGCTTCAGGTACTAGAACGATTTCCGTGTCGTTATAACGACTTTGATATCGTTATATCACACTTCTACTTTCTGTAATTGCTTCAGGTACTAGAACGATTTCAATGTCGTTATAACGACTTATATATCGTTATAGCACATTTGTACATTCTGTAAATGCTTCACATGTACACTGTAAATGCTTAAGTACTAGAACGATTTCAATGTCGTTATAACGACTTGGATATCGTTATATCACACTTGTACATTCTGTAATTGCTCCAGGTACTAGAACGATTTCAAGATCGTTATAACGACTTGGATATCGTTATAGCACATTTCTACATTCTGTAAATGCTTCACATGTACACTGTAAATGTTTAAGTACTAGAATGATTTCAATGTCGTTATAACGACTTGGATGTCACACTTGTATATTCTGGTAATTGCTCCAGTACTAGAACGATTTCAAGATCGTTATAAAGACTTGGATATCATTATAGCACATTTCTACATTCTGTAAATGCTTCATATGTACACTGTAAATGCTTCAGGTACTATAACGATATTCATGTCGTTATAACGACCTCGATATCATTATATCACACTTGTACATTCTGTAATTGCTTCATGCAATAGAACGATTTCCATGTCGTTATAAAGACTTCGATATCGTTAACACACATATACGTTCGTAGAAGCTATACTTATAGGAAACGGTTTCGTTATCGATGATACGGTATACAAAAACCACTTTATTATTGTTATTATAATTACAACGCTTTTTTGATTTATATCAAACGATAAACATGTGCGATAATCATTTGAAAATGCAAACATTCTTAAATGATCTCATTTTTAAATGATCACATTTTAGCAATGACAAGAGTTGATTGAGTGATAATGCAATCATGACTAGCAATCAATAATTTTTAAATGCATAAAAGTGTGATTGTAACGATATGATTACCAAAATAATTATTTTTAAATGATCACATTCTTAAATGATATAATACATTGACAAAAACATTGGACACATTCACTTTTTTTTTACATTTAGAAATGATCATTTAATCATTTACAAATTATTGATCATTTAAGCATGTGATCATTTAAAAAATAATTATTTTGGTAATCATATCAAAACAATCACATTTTTAATCATTTAAAAATTATTGATAGCTAGTCATTATTGCATTATCACTCAATCAACTCTTGTTATTGCTAAGATGTGATCATTTAAAAATGAGATCATTTAAGAATGTTTGCATTTTCAAATGATTACCAAAATGATTATTTTTAAATGATTATATGTATTGCTCATAGATATTTCAACTCATTAAGTATTACGTCGGGATATGGTCAAGAAAAGTTATATTTTATATTAACTCTATGCGTTCACATAAATTTATATTAATCAAAGAGTTGTTAAAGGGGAAAAAATAACCACACATGTTTATCGTTTGATATAAATCAACAAAGCGCTGTAATTATAATAACAATAATAAAGTGGTTCTTGTATAGCGTATTATCGATAACGAAACCGTTTCCTATATGTATAGCTTCTACGGACGTATGTGCGTGATAACGACGTTGAAATTGTTGTGGCTTTCAAAATGCGTTGGAAATCGTTGTAAAAATCGTTATAGCCGATGAGCTATAGTTATATCGAAGTCGTTATAACGACATTTAAATCGTTCTAGTTCAGTCCGCATTTACAGAATGTACGTGTGATATAACAATATAGAAGTCGATATAGCGACATGAAAATCGTTCTAGTACTTTAGCATTTACAGAATGTACATTTGAAACATTTACAGAATGTACAAATGTGCTATAACGATATATAAGTCGTTATAACGACATGGAAATCGTTCTAGTACTTAAACATTTACAGAATGTACAAATGTTCTATAACGATATCGAAGTCGTTATAACGCCATTTAAATCGTTTTAGTTGAGTCCGCATTTACAGAATGTACAAGTGTGATATAACAATATAGAAGTCGATATAGCGACATGAAAATCGTTCTAGTACTTTAGCATTTACAGAATGTACATTTGAAGCATTTACAGAATGTACAAATGCGCTACAACGATATAGAAGTCGTTATAACGACATGGAAATCGTTATAACGACATGGAAATCGTTCTAGTACTTAAGCATTTATAGAATGTACATTTGAAGCATTTACAAAATGTACAAATGTGCTATAACGATATAGAAGTCGTTATAACGACATGGAAATCGTTTTAGTGCCCGAACCAATTACAGAATGTACAACTGTGATATAACGATATCGAAGTCGTTATAACGACATGGAAATCGTTCTTGTGCCTGAAGCAATTGCAGAATGTACAAGTGTGATATAACGATATAGAAGTTGTTCCAACTACCTGCACGATAATGACGACATATATGCAGTTGCAGCAAATATCACTTACGTAGTACATGCATACAAATAGAAAGCCCATTCCAACTAAAAAGATGTCTAAATTATTACACATAAGCATGACATCCCAACACAATGAATTTAGTAGCATAAGTTCTTACAAAGTGAGAGAATAACATCGAAGAAAGGGAACTTAAACATCATTCATCTTCTGGAACTACTAGGCTTGTACAAGTGGCACGGTTATGACCTGTTTTCTGGCATTTACTACACTTGCGAGGCTTGCAAGACTCTCCAGCTGATCTTTTTCTATTTTGCGATGGTCGTCCACTTTGTCTTTTCACCAATGGTGGGAGGACCTTCCTAGCCAGCACATGCTCGAGAATTTTCCACTCATCTTCTTTCGGCAGAGGATACACAAATTCGGAATACGATTGCCTCCAACAAGTAGTACTGTAATATAGACTACAGAAATTGTAACCGTTATCTCCATTAAACCTTATCACGGCAATGGCATGTGGATATGGGAACTTGTCCAAATCAAATTTCTTACATGTACATCTACGTGCTTCCAAGTCCACAATGTGATGTTCCAAATTATCACCAACATCATAAATATCGGGGGAAATCGGCTTCACCTCCAAACCCTTTGCCTCATTATATGTCTTGCACATTTTCTTTTCTAAGGATGGAGTGAGAACGCTGGTACATTTTTCAGCTGCGACGTGTCTTTCGTAGAACCACCTCTGTTGTGTTTCCCGTATATAATCAATCAATCCAATTATAGGAAATTCCACTTTTTAACAAGCTGTTTAGCGATTCGACATTGTTTGTAGTCATAATATTGTATCGTACTCCACTAAAGTGTGCTCTACCCCAATAACAATAATCTTCTTCCAAGAAGTAATCACTAATTCCTTCCGCTTTATTAAACAATGCCATCAAATTGTTCTCAAATTCTGGTATTGTATAAGCCTCTGCTGTTGCCTTGAACAAATGTGCAAGATCACAACGTGGAAAATGAGTCTTCAGATTCCTTTGCAAGTGGTACATACAGTTTCCTTGATGAGCAAACTCAAAAACCCTTTGAAATCCATTTTTAATGCATCGTGCACGATCGGAAATTATCGCAAGCTCCTCCGTATCACCTGTGATTAACTTCAACTTTTCGAAGAACCAACCCCAAGACTTATTATTTTTAGAATCAACTATCGCCCAAGCAAGGGGATATATCTGGTAATTTGCATCCTGACAAGTTGCTACAAGTAAAGTACCTTTACGACTCGAAGTCAAATGAGTCCCATCCACAAAAATTACTCGTCGCATCGAGTTAAGAAATCCACGTATGCTTGGTCCCAAAGCCATAAAAAAAATTTGAAACGTTCTTTTTTAGTAGTGTGAATGAATGTCACTGTACCTGGATTTTGTAACTCCAAAACATGAGAATATGATGGCAAATTTGCATAGCTTTCACTTGGTTTCCCACGGATCAATCCCACAGCATAATATTTCGCCATGTAAGCCTTTGTATAACTTATCGTGATGCCAAACTCCCGACGAATGTCACTAATAATGTCTCTCGGTCTATACAGTCGATTAGCATCTTGAAACTTAGGGGCGATGTGGTTTCTAATAACTATATATGACGCATGCTTATGGTCTTTGCGGCGCACACTCATTAAGCAAATGTGATTACTTTGGTATTTTCGAACTTCAAAGATATCAGAATTTTTAAACTTTGTAGCCCGCAAACGCCACGTGCATTTATCCTCTATACACACAACTTCATATATGCTCTTATTTGACTTCTTGACTTTAAATTCGAAGTGACACTCCATAGCCATAGATAACATTTTTTGTATCAAAGCCTTCTTCGTCGGAAACAATTGTCTAACTTTCACATCTAGATTTTCTGGAATTCTCACTGATGAAGCACAATGGACTGAAGAAAAGCTTGGAACTACAACCCGACTACCGCTTTCATTTGTACGGACTGTGACATTACCATCTCCAAGAGTATGACTTTTTGTTTCATGTGCATTCAAACCATCATTGTTGTTATCTATCATATTTTGACTATGATTTTCAGTTGCAATCAAATTAGCACCATCCATGGCTTCTAATGGATTGTTCCCTACCACATCTCCTTCGGGATAATCTTGAATAACATCAATATTGTTCCAATCTAGTAACCTCCCACCACCATTATCATCGATCGCGACATTCTCAATTTGCACAAAGTCTTCATCTCCATTCATATGAAGTTGTTCTTCACCATCAACCCGTGATAAACATGCATCAACATCTAACAATTCCCGATGTTCAACAGTTTTTTATATGAGTGTAATGCACAAGAAAGTTTCTCTAGAGACTGAAATAAACCACTGCACATCATTGTCACAGTCAATGATGGTCGGTGCTGCTGGAGCTTTAGACACTATAGGAACAAGGCATGCCATCTCCATTTCGTATAGCCTTGAATCAGCATTTAACACCTCCTTCACTTTGTCATATAATTCCACATGTGAAATTGTTCTCGAAATAAGAATAGGCGTTGTCTTTCCTTTTTCATTCTCCACATATTTCCATGTCTATACACCTTCGACATTCTTCTCGAATTCAACTGGATGACAAATAGATATCCATACCATGTCCGCATTGTCCATAACTGCTATTACACAAAACATTCTTCAGAAATATAAATAATGATATTAATGTCATTCTATAAAACAAATAACGACGTTTATGCCGTTACATTTGCATTTGATATATATCACATGGTACCATCGAAACATATTATATTGCTTTACTTCAACAAGTGGAAATAATAAAAGCAAACTGAAAATTATTTTAAAAAACAACTTTAACACACCATAACGACTTCTAACTTGTATGATTTGACAATCTCATTTTGATTATCTTCATTTCATAGTTTTACCTTACCTTTGTATATATATTTGGGTGGTTTAACCATAGGAAACAATTCCATTCACACATCACGCATATTACAAAACAATAAATGATACATAATGGCGAAAATCTAGCTACGGAGAATTAAGTATGTTACACTCATTATAGACATATGTAAAAACGATATTGAAGTTGTTATTTCACCACAATGGCGAAAAATCTACTTAATGAATAAACGATACATAACGATATTAGACTCGTTACCAGTATAAGTATAACGATATCAAAGTCGTTATTTCAACGCGAAAGGGGATATCTAGCTACGGAGAGGTAACAATGTTATACTTGTTATAGAAATATGTAAAAACAATATTGAAGTTATTATTTCACCACGATGGCAAAAAATCCACTTAAGTGATACATAACAATATTAGACTGGTTATAAGAATAACTGTAACGATATTGAAGTTATTATTTCAACACGAAAGGGGAAAATCTACCTATGGAGAAGTAACGATATTATACTCTTTATAGGCATATGTAAAAACGATATTGAAGTTTGTATTTCCCACAATGGCGAAAAATCCACTTAAATGATACATAACGATATTAGACAGGTTACAAGCATAAATATAACAATATTGAAGTCGTTATTTCAACAGAAAATGGGATAATCTAACTACGGAATGTAATTTGAATTAACTCCCAAATTGATAAACAGAGATTTCCATTGGGACAAATTGTAGAACATTTCAAGTGCAACAATATTGTAGATTGTGAAACCATCGCACTTGTAATTTGAATAATATTTTTACACTCATGTTACGCAACATAAATGGAAACGTTGTCATCTCAGTATATAAATTACTTGACGCAATAAATTTTTAGATAACAAATATATATTTTTAAACAAAACATTCTTAAGCAATGCTGAAAACGATATGTATGTCGTTCTATAAAAGAAATAACGGTGTTTATGTCGTTGCATTTGCATTTAACATATATCTAATAGTACTATCAAAACATATTTACCTAAAAAAGTAGAGATAAATAATAAAAGCAATTTGTGAAAAATAAGTAAATAATGACATTAATGCACCATAACGACTTCTAACTTGTTATACCCAAATGAACAAAATAAAACCCTAATTCAAGCAAGAAATGATTGTGAAGTTGTAGAAAGAAATTAGAATAGTTAATTATACCGTATCTTCTCTTCTTCTGCAAATGCCCAATATCAATCTTCTTCAACAATTTACTATTTGGGAGAATGAGAATATAGATTCATCTACATTGTATAAAAAAGGGCAAATTCAATCATGGAAAACAAAGAGAGATGAAAAGAAGACACAAGATGATGTTGGATAGAAATTACTTACCTTGGAAGAGCCAACAAGCCGATCACCAGAAAAGAGAAACCGCAGAAGAAGCCGTAACCTGCTATTCTGGTTTTGACGGGATCAATTTTGGAGGCAAACCAATGAGAAGATGGTCATTGTACTTATTCTTTTTCTATTTATTTTAACTAATGGCTATCTACACAAAAATTTATAAGGTGGGTCTTTTTAAATGAAACTTTTGTTTGACTAACCCTTTTAAATGAAACCCTCTTTTTAATTGAGTCATGCTATTCACACCCACAATTTTAATACCATTTACTAGGGCTGGGCAAAAAAATCGAAACCGAACGAGTAGAACCGAAACCGAACCGAAAGAACTGGACCGAACGGTTCTTTTAAAAAAAAAAATTAAGAACCGGAACCGGAATGAAAACCGAACGGGTCCGTTATAAAAATCGAGAACCGGAATAGAATAAGAAATAGCACTATTTCTTCTATTTGATTGCCGACTTTTGTGAATTCTTTTAGTAAATTTAAAATTTGGTACTAATTCTAGTAAATTTTGGTGCTAATTCTAGTAAAATTCTAGTAGAATTCTAATAGAATTCTAGCCGTTGCTGCTGCTCAGCAGCAGCAACTGCTGCCGTTAAGCAGCAGCAGCATTCTGCTAGCAGCAAGCTGCAGCAGCAGCAGCAGTAGGTAGCAGCTGAGCAGCAGCAGCTGCTGCTATGAAACAGCAGCAAGCTGCTGCTGTTGCCATTTTTTCTTGTTATATTTATATTGGAATCAAAATTTTTATTTTTTTCTTGTGCTTTTCGAGTAATAAAAAATACATCGTAAAATAATCGGAACCGAACGGGTAGAACTAGAACCGGAAGGAACCGGAACCGAACGGGTACTTCATTTGAAAAGAACCGAATGGATCCATTTTTCAAGGAACCGGAATTTACGATTCGGTTCCGGGTAGTGAACTACCCGGAACCGTACCCGGAATGCCCACCCCTACCCTATACCTATGTTTTTTCAACTTCTCATTTTACTCTCATGTAATAAAACGGGAGTGGGTGTATGAATAAATTTTGGATGCTCGGCAGAGGGTGGCCGAGCATCCAAAAGGGAGCTCGGCTGAGGATGGCCGAGGCTCGGCCACCCTCGGCTGAGCATCCAAAATGGTTTTTTTTAAAATTTTTTTAAAATTGATAATTTAATTAATTTTTTTGATATTATTTTTTGATTTGGGGAAGAAACATGTGATGTATGAGTTCGATTGAAAAGGACGAAACCACACTTTGCGGATTTAGTGTCCGAACTCCGTTTTGGACAAATAATATACCGATTTGGGGTAGCTCGACGCCACGAGTCGAACTCATTGAAATGTAGTGATGTATGATGGATTTTGACCATCCGAGCACGTTTAGGCAGCGAAATCAGTGTTTTTCTATTTTTCGAGTAATTTAATTTTTTTTCGTTTATTTATTTTTAATTTTATTTTATCACCATTTTCATAAAATAAGTTTTTAAAAAATAAAATGAAAATGGTGATAAAATAAAATTAAAAATAAATAAACGAAAAAAGTTAAATTACTCGAAAAGTAGAAAAACACTGATTTCGCTGCCGAAACGCGTTCGAATGGCCAAAATCCATCATACATCACTATAAGTTAGTGAGTTCGACTCGTGGCGTCGAGCTACCCCAAATCGGTATATTATTTGTCCAAAACAGAGTTCGGACACTAAATCTGCAAAATGCAATTTCGTCCCTTTCGATCCAACTCATATATCACTTGTTCCTTCCCCGAATCAAAAAATAATATAAAAAAATATTAATTACATTATCAATTAAAAAAAAAACTATTTTGGATGCTTGGCTGAGGGTGGCCGAGCATCCAAAGGGTAGCTCGGCCATTCTTGGCTGAGCTCCCTATGAGGGAGCTTGGCCAAGGCTGGCCGAGCTCCCTCACCTTGGCCGAGCCTCCTCATAGGGAGCTCGGCCATCCTCCGCCGAGCTCTCTTTTGGATGCTCGGCCACCCCAGGCCGAGCATCCAAAATTTATCCATACACCCACCCCGTTTTATTACATGAGGCTAAAATGGGAAGTTGAAAAAATGTGGGTGTAGGGTATTAAAATTGCGGGTGTGAATCGCATGAATCTTTTTAATTTTGGTGCAAGGCAACTCCCAAATCCTCCCCACCCCCTTAATAAACCCCGCATTTGACCACTTTAAAATTCTTGACACACCCCTCATAATTCCCATTTTAACCTTCAAATAAAAGAAAAAATAAAATATAAAGCAAGGGCGTAGCTAATTCCCATTTTAACCGAAACCACCATTGTTAGTCTGCTTCTTCTTCTCTTTTTGTAGTGGTTCGGCAACCCTTGTTGGTCTACTTCTTCTTCTTCTCTTTTTTCTCTTCTTCTCGAAATCATTACACAAGTACACGAGTCCAAATCATTAAAAAAAATTGGAAAAAAAATGGGTGTTCGACCCTTGCGGATCGAGCATCCAAAATGATGTTCAACCAATTCTGGTCGAACATCCCTTTGGATGTTCGGCCCATATGGGTCGAACACCCATTTTTTTTCCAAAAAAAAGAAAACGAAAGAAGAACGAAAAGCTTTTTTGGCAATGAGAATTGTGTCTGAGATTAGAATTCCTCCCATGTGAATTAGTCAAGAACAATACCCAATCAATTTAATAAGAGAAAGAAGAGGAAGAACAATTGAGCTTCTTCTTCCTTCGTTTGTTTGTTTCTTTTCTTTTCTTTTTTTCTGGTTAAGGGGGTGTGAAGAGTAGGAAAAGGAAAGAAGAAGAAGAAGAAGAAGAGAAGGGTAAATAGGTAAATTGTTAGTGTGTTTGGTGGGGGGGGGGGGGGGTTGTAAAAGTGGATTAGGGGGTGCATTGAGCCGTCCCCTTTTAATTTTAATCCATAACCCGCATATTCCGTACACCTACCTTTTTTTTAAATCACTCCATGACTTATTTCTCACACTCACTTTCCTTCCATCTTTGCCCTTCACTCCATTTAAACAAATAACTCTTCCAACACAATGAACACAAACAAAGACACTCCATAATAATGGACAAAGGCGAGTTCGTGTGATTTTTTCGGCAAATTTAACATCATTTGTTCTTGGGAGAGATATTTTAGAACTTCTCTCAAAATTCAGTAATGGCATGTTAAAACAATTTAGCAATGTTATGTAAAATGATTGATCTCACAACATATAATTTCTAATGAAAATGGCACTGGTTGTAACGCCCGCTCTCAAAACATACGTTTATAACCATAACGATTAGCAACGGAAGCTAAATAGCGTTACAAAACCTTTACATTGTCCAAGCTCATGAGCACCTATTTACAAATTTACATCATATTGTAAGCAAAATACATTATATCATGGCCATTGGACACATGCAAAAGCGGCCTATACATGATCGGGAGCTTCCTTTGGTTTCCCCTCCACGTCACGTCCTCGAGGATTCCCCTCCGTCCCCAAGTCCACGGTCTCGGCTCTGGTCACCTATCACATATCATAACACATTATGAGCCACGAGGGCCCAGTGGGGAGCACAATCATATGCAATGCATGACATATTCGTAATCGTGGGCCCGTTGCGAACCATATGTTTATATTGGCGCCGTAACATACATTCATACTTTAATTGGCCAGACCCCAATCCTTTGAGGGACCTCCATTTGGGCCAATTGTCTCAAACCTTTGTGAGACGAACATTATATAAACATTTGGTTGGAAACCCTATTCCTCATTTTTTCATGCATGATCATGCTTCAATGTATACACATAAATAAACACATATAATATCATATGCATATTAACATAAACTGGGTACATAACATCAAGGTCCTATAAACCCCCAAATAGTGTATCCACTTGCTATACCAACCATATAATCACATCTGCTCAACCAAAGCATCAACATCATTGATCCTACCCTAACACTTGTCTCTTTACCTATTTATTGCAAACCAACCAACATTAGGGCATGATCTTACCTCAAAACACTTTAAGTGCTCTACTACCCACCTTAGAAAGATAGTACCACCAAGGAAGAACTAGGTAGAGGATGGACTTGCTTTCTTCTTCACCTTGCTCCTTAAGGACTTGGTTGATCTTCTATACCAACACTTGATCCAAGTATGATATGTGGATGGATTTCTAGAGATGGAGGACCTTCAAAATGTCTTAGATGTATGCTTGGCTCAAAAATGGGGTTAACCATCAAGAAAAGTGACTTTTTGACCAAAAATCCATATCTGCCGACTTAAAATTACGGCCGTAACTCAATAAATTATGGCCGTAACTAGGCACACACGCGACCGCGCTTCCGGTCACGCGACCAGCAGAGGATCAGCCCTTTAACCATCATTCTTGACTTACGGCCATAACCATAAGACTTACGGTCAGAACTATCACATTTACGGTCAGAATCCCAAAATTACGGCCAGAATCCCGCTTTTTCTGCATTTCTCTTCCGGCTCATTCTACGCGACCGTACCTAGTTCCAATATACATGGGGCAACCCAAAACACATCCTAAACATGTCATACCCATCAACACCATCTCACGACATATTCACATCATCACGACCCATTCCCAAAAACACAAACGATAAACATACGAAATCATATAAAATCGTGACGAGATTTTGGCGGAGCGTTACAATTTCCCCTCCTTAAGAGAATTTCGTCCTCGAAATTTACCTGAAAATAGTTCGGGGTAGTGTTGTCTCATCGCTTCCTCTCTCTCCCATGTCTCCTCTTCAATGGTCGCACTTCGCCACAAAACACGTACAAGAGGCACTTGTTTTCCTCGTAATTGCTTGACGCTCCGATCAACGATTTGCACGGGTTTCTCTTCATAAGACAGGTCCGGTTGAAGATCTAATGGAGGGTCTGGTAATACATGGGAGGGATCTGCAACATATTTCCTCAACATGGAGACATGAAATACGTTGTGCATTCGATCCAAATGAGTTGGCAACTTCAACATATACGCTACTTCTCCAATTCGTTCAAGGATTTCATAGGGACCAATATACCTTGGGGTCAACTTGCCACGCTTTCCAAACCGAAAGAGTCTCTTAATTAGCGAGATACGAACGAACACTTTGTCGCCAATCTCGAATTCCAGTGGCCGACGTCGATTATCAGCATAACTTTTCTGTCGATCTTGAGCTATTCTCATCCGTTGCTTAATCTTTTCAACTACTGACAGCATGTCTTGTAGCATTTCCGTTCGCATCAACCTCATTTCTCCCACATCATCCCAATGAAGAGGAGATCTACACCTTCTACCGTAAAGAGCTTCGTAGGGAGGCATTCCAACCGAGGAATGATAGCTATTGTTATAGGCGAACTCAACTAACGGTAGGTAACGGTCCCAACTTTGGGGAAACTCTAAAACACAAGCTCTCAACATATCTTCGAGCGTTTGGATTGTTCGTTCGGTTTGTCCATCTGTTTGAGGATGAAACGCCGTACTGAATTGAAGTTTCGTCCCCAAGGCTATATGTAATTCCTTCAGAAATGTGATAGATATCTCGGATCTCGATCCGAGGTGATTGTAACCGGAACCCCATGTAATCGAACAATCTCCTGAATATACAGTTGAGCCAATTGCTCCATTCGATAGGTCGTCTTGATTGGGAGAAAATGGGCAGACTTGGTGAGTCGGTCGACTACCACCCAAATAGCATCGGACCCCTTACTCGTTCTTGGTAACCCGCTTACAAAATCCATAGTAACATCATCCCATTTCCACTCTGGAATCGGGAGTGGTTGTAATAGTCCAGCCGGCCTCTGGTGTTCTGCCTTGACTTGTTGACAGACCAAGCATCTCGCTACAAACTCCGCTACACTCCGTTTCATGCTTGGCCACCAATACAATACCTTAATGTCCCGATACATCTTAGTCGAGCCTGGATGGAGAGTATAGGGGTCATATGAGCCTCGAGACAAATCTCTTGCCTCAACTCCTCTGTAGCCGGAACGTAGTATCTGTTCTTATACTTAAGAATCCCTTGTTGAACTTGAAAGTCCGGACTTGACTTCTCCTGAAGCTTCTTCTTCGTCTTAGTAGCCCAATCATCAGTTTCTTGCGCCTCCTTGATACGATCTATAAGCGTCGACCGGATCGACATGGCCATGAGTCGAGCTTCATCCGGGTCTAACACCTCAAGATTCAACTTCTCCATTTAATGTTGCAACTTACGGGATCTTTGTTTCGGCGACTTCCTGCTTAAGGCATCCGCTACTACGTTTGCTTTACCGGGGTGATAATGGATCGAACAATCATAATCCTTCACGAGCTCCAACCATCGTCTTTGTCTCATGTTGAGCTCCTTTTGGGTGAAGAAATACTTTAAACTTTTGTGATCCGTAAAAATTTCACATCGAACCCCGTAAAGATAGTGGCGCCAAATTTTCAAAGCAAATACTATCGCGGCTAGCTCCAAATCATATGTTGGATACTTCTCCTCATAACTCTTCAATTAGCGGGAGGCATA
Source organism: Jasminum sambac (assembly GCA_018223645.1). NCBI lineage: Eukaryota > Viridiplantae > Streptophyta > Magnoliopsida > Lamiales > Oleaceae > Jasminum > Jasminum sambac. Next base: position 31,142,913 of record CP073640.1, read on the forward strand.
GGCTATAACTTTATCATTTTGCATCAAAACACACCCAAGTCCTTGTTGAGACGCATCACTATAAATGGCGAAAACACTTGAGTCGTCCGGGATTGCCAAAATAGGAGCTGTGGTGAGGCGAGTCTTCAACTCTTGAAAACTCCGCTCACACTCGTCTGTCCATCGGAAAGGCACGTTTTTCCTCGTCAACCGTGTCAATGGAGAAGCAAGCTTGGCAAAATCCTTGACAAAACGCCGATAATACCCAGCCAAACCTACAAAACTTCGTATTTCCGTGGGCGTCGTCCGTTGAGACCACTTCAAGACGGCCTCCACTTTACTAGGATCAACGGAAATACCATCCTCCGTCACCACATGTCCTAGAAACACCACTTGTTTCGTCCAAAACTCACATTTCGAGAACTTCGCATACAACTTCTCATCTCGAAGAGTTTGCAAGACAATGCGGAGATGGTCCTCGTGTTCCTCCCGGGATTTAGAGTAGATGAGAATATGGTCGATAAAAACAATAACAAACTTGTCGAGATAGGGCTTGAAAACTCGATTCATCAAGTCCATGAAAGCGGCTGGAGCATTCGTAAGTCCGAAAGGCATAACCAAAAATTCGAAGTGGCCATACCGGGTGCTAAAAGCCGACTTCATCACATCCCCATCACTAATTCTTAACTGATGATATCCGGAACGAAGGTCAATCTTCGAATAAATTGCCGAGCCTCGGAGTTGATCTAGTAATTCATCAATACGGGGTAATGGATACTTATTCTTCACCGTGGCTTTATTAAGCTCTCGATAATCAATACATAGCCTCATGGATCCATCTTTCTTCTTCACAAATAACACCGGCGCACCCCATGGCGAAGTACTCGGTCTAATGAAGCCCTTTTCCAACAACTCATTGAATTGGATTCTAAGCTCCTTAAGTTCCGAGGGAGCCATACGGTAGGGAGCTTTAGAAATGGGCGACGTACCCGGAACAACCTCAATAACAAATTCAATCTCCCGGGGCGGAGTTAAACCCGAAAAATCTTCCGGAAATACATCCAAGAATTCACATACTACCGGGACTGAAGCTGGCGACACGGGTATCTCCGTCTTTGCACTATACAAAGTGACTACGTAAGCTTGGCATCCTTGACTAATCAATCTCTCGGCCCTCATAGCCAAAATCATAACTCGTTTGGAGCGCTCTAGCTTTGGAAACATAATTGGTTCACCATCCGGAAACCTCAAAGCACGATTCAGGCAATCTAACATAACCCTATGTTGAACTAACCAATCCATCCCGAGAATCACATCAAAATCTCGGAGTTCCAAAGCTAGTAAATCAATGGATGTCTCATTCTCCTGAACCCGTATAGGAACATTAGGGAAATAACTCACGATGCACTGGTTCCGTCCCGAGGGTAAAATAACATCAAAAGTACACCACAATGGCTTTGGGACCATATCCATTCGTAAGGCATAGGATAATGATATAAAAGAGTGCGTAGCTCCGGAGTCAAACAAGGCATAAGTAGGTAATGCATAAACATAAACAATACCTGCAATAACATCAACCTTCTCGGGCACCTCGGGTTGTACCAATGCAAACACGCGTCCGGATTGTCTCGGTGGAGGGAGTTGTTGAGGCGCTTGATTCCTCGCCTCCGGACAAGCTCTACTCATGTGTCCCTCTTTACCACAATTATAACATCGATTGGTGCCGTAGTAGCACGGTCCCCCATGAGGCTTTCCACATGTTTGGCACGTCGGCGCGGGAGAAGAACTTGTTCCCTTCTTAGCCGGTGGTCGGGAGGGGGGAGCGTTACCCGCCAGCCTCTTATTATTCCTCCCACGACCCCTATAATTAGAACCCCGTCCTCGACCGCTCGTAGATGAACCTTGGGAAGAAAAGGATTGTCCTTGAGCCGGTTGCGAAAATGGAACCGATTGGCTAAGCGGCAGCGAGCTTGAGCAATTCTCGCTTCGGCTCGTTCCGCGACATATGCCCGCTCTATCACCTCAATGTAGCTCGTGGTTGCCATACTGGCCAACTGTACATCTCGAGCTAACTCCGGCTTCAAACCCATTATAAACCGAGCAACTTTGCGAGCCGGGGTATTCACCATGTGCGTTGCAAATCGGGTGAGCTCATCGAACTTCTTACTATACTCACTCACCGACATAGCACCCTACTGAATTTGGATGAACTCATTCAACTTCTCATTTTGAGCCGCATCCGAGAAATACTTGGTCCAAAACCTAGTACAAAAATCTGTCCATGCCGTAACCGCAACTTCCTCTTCTTGTCTCACGGTATCCCACCAAAAACCCGCCGAGCCTCGGAGCATTAAGGTCGCACAATTCACCTGCTCCAACTCGGGAATGTGGGCATACTCAAACATCCGCTCTATCGTCTGAAGCCAATTTTCGGCATCAATCGGATCTTTCGCATCCTCAAAGATAGGCGGATTTAAACGACGGAACCGATCAGATGAAAACTCCTTATCCCTATCTTCTCGGGTCTTCTCAACACCCGAAGCACTCACGGAATTGCTTCCATTAGCATTATGATTCCCACTCGCGTTCGTCATCATCTGCTGTATCATTTGGGACTGTTGTTCTACCAACCGAGTCAACCTTTCAATAACTGGTGCCTGATCATCAGCCATCTATCCATCACAACAAGGAAACATCTCAACTCACATCACCCTACTCATCTCCTTCGTATAGTACACAGAGCATCATAACATAGCATATCATAACAATAAAGTATGCACACATAAAACACATTACCAATCCAACCATAACCTGGAGAGGCGAAGGGAGTCCTCAAATGTGTGGGGAAACGAAAAGGAAGCCGGCTCTGATACCATCCTGTAACGCCCGCTCTCAAAACATACGTTTATAACCATAACGATTAGCAACGGAAGCTAAATAGCGTTACAAAACCTTTACATTGTCCAAGCTCATGAGCACCTATTTACAAATTTACATCATATTGTAAGCAAAATACATTATATCATGGCCATTGGACACATGCAAAAGCGGCCTATACAGGATCGGGAGCTTCCTTTGGTTTCCCCTCCACGTCACGTCCTCGAGGATTCCCCTCCGTCCCCAAGTCCACGGTCTCGGCTCTGGTCACCTATCACATATCATAACACATTATGAGCCACGAGGGCCCAGTGGGGAGCACAATCATATGCAATGCATGACATATTCGTGTCGTGGGCCCGTTTGCGAACCATATGTTTATATTGGCGCCAGAACATACATTCATACTTTAATTGGCGGCACTCCCAATCCTTTGAGGGACCTCCATTTGGGCCAATTGTCTCAAACCTTTGTGAGACGAACATTATATAAACATTTGGTTGGAAACCCTATTCCTCGTTTTTTCATGCATGATCATGCTTCAATGTATACACATAAATAAACACATATAATATCATATGCATATTAACATAAACTGGGTACATAACATCAAGGTCCTATAAACCCCCAAATAGTGTATCCACTTGCTATACCAACCATATAATCACATCTGCTCAACCAAAGCATCAACATCATTGATCATACCCTAACACTTGTCTCTTTACCTATTTATTGCAAACCAACCAACATTAGGGCATGATCTTACCTCAAAACACTTTAAGTGCTCTACTACCCACCTTAGAAAGATAGTACCACCAAGGAAGAACTAGGTAGAGGATGGACTTGCTTTCTTCTTCACCTTGCTCCTTAAGGACTTGGTTGATCTTCTATACCAACACTTGATCCAAGTATGATATGTGGATGGATTTCTAGAGATGGAGGACCTTCAAAATGTCTTAGATGTATGCTTGGCTCAAAAATGGGGTTAACCATCAAGAAAAGTGACTTTTTGACCAAAAATCCATATCTGCCGACTTAAAATTACGGCCGTAACTCAATAAATTATGGCCGTAACTAGGCACACACGCGACCGCGCTTCCGGTCACGCGACCAGCAGAGGATCAGCCCTTTAACCATCATTCTTGACTTACGGCCGTAACCATAAGACTTACGGCCGTAACTATCACATTTACGGCCGTAAATCCCAAAATTACGGCCGTAAATCCCAGTTTTTCTGCATTTCTCTTCCGGCTCATTCTAGGCGACCGTACCTAGTTCCAACATACATGGGGCAACCCAAAACACATCCTAAACATGTCATACCCATCAACACCATCTCACGACATATTCACATCATCACGACCCATTCCCAAAAACACAAACGATAAACATACGAAATCATATAAAATCGTGACGAGATTTTGGCGGAGCGTTACACTGGTTTTGTCGAATTATAGCCGAGACGTTCGGTGGGGTGGGCGAGTTCCCATAAAGTAACTTGGTCAGTGTTGGCCAAAGCCCCATGATGGGGTTCGGCCAGCCTTGGGCGATCCCCATTAAATTAATTTATTATTATTTATTTGTTGGTACTTTTTATTTTTAACCATATAATTGATTAATTCATTAAGTGAGTTGAGTTATATGAAGCGTGTAACCCCCTCTCTAGTCCCACACTCATATACATCATCTTAACATCATTTCATACATAATGTGCACGGTAATTCATATACCTCATAGCTTCGTGCACGTACATAGTAGGAACTAGGACAACGTTACTCATATACATTGCATATATGAAACCCTGAGTTCATACTTTTCTTTTAAAAATTTCTTTTATAGTTATAACTCTAAGGGTTCGACCTTACATTCAAACATATTGCAGGGTCGTTTATTTCCTTTTTCCCTCACATGTCTCACACATTAGGCTTGGAGGACACTTCGCCATCTTCCACATACATCACATGTCTTGTACCTTAAAAACATAAACGAACATATAATGAATCATAAAGATTCAGTGGGAATAGATATGGATGCAAATGCATGGCGTGCATGTCACATTCTTTCTTTCTTTAGGCTCTTTCACTAATCATGTGCTTACATTGGCGCCATTATATGGCATAACATAACATATTTGGCCAGGTCCCAATCCTCTTGCAGGGTTACCCCCGCGAGACCACCATTTGAGCTAAAGGTCTGTATCCTCACGCAAGCCTTTCCTCGAGAGACCATCTTTTCCTTTACATATTTGCAAACACATGATAAGCAATGTCACATTCAAATGCTTTATGACATAATTATGCAAACATCTTACCTCTGTAAGCCTTGAGGACATTCATTCATAGTTCATGATCATCATAAATTCCTTTCGTATACACAAGGCTTCATAATCATATTCTCATCACATTTTCATTTATATACTAAACGTACTAATACCCAAATTATCTAGATAGGAAGTGCAAGCACGTATAAGCAAGAAATACAAGCACTTATTATCACTAGTTCATAGTGAGCTTGTAGGCACAAGAACTTAAGCTTCCAATCACATTGAACGTAATCAAATCACATATAGGCATTAATTTACCCTCATATTCTTATAACCCGTTCTTACCCTTTTTGTTACGCCGAACAAATCACATATAGCGTACTCTAACGGCAAACTCACCCAACCATATCATAACTTCAAGTATTTATGCTTTCATAAAGGGTATACTAACACATAAGCTTATCTCTTCACCTACATATGTATTTCTTTATACATACATTGTGGTGACCGCGAATTTCCTTAAATTAAAATATTTAATCAAAGTAAAATCTCAAACGTGTCGCTACAACTTCACCTATAGAGTTAAACAGCGTACGCTCGTCTAGTTAAATTTTATATTATTTACTACTATGTTAAATTATTTAAAATAATAATAATAATAATTTATAAAACATTTATTTATTTAAAATTTACATTTGAGGACTAAACTTTAGAAATTATTCATTTTAATCCCTAAAAATTTAACTTCTTATTCGATCATAACTTTATATATATTTTAAACCCAATTATAGGCTCGTTTAAGGTCCAATTTTATCTCTTATGCTATAAGAAAGCCCATTTGGAGGAGTAACCTAGTTTTTACCCTATTTATACAAGTTAAGGTTGATTTTAAAACCCTAGCCTCACTATTTTTCCCTCTTTCCTCAATTGGTGTCTTCAAGTTCATCCTACTCAATTTCATTCAACAAATCAAATTTCAAGTGGTAAGATTTCTTGATATTTCCATTTATATCTCCATTTTTATTTTGTTGTTCTAAGTTATTAATCATCTTCTTGTATTGTTCACTTGATTTGTACACATACTAATACACGTATACACGCATACACCGCCGCACCACCACCTCACCGCCGCGCCACCACCACAACACCACCACAACTCCACCACAACACCACCACAGTCCTCTTTTCGGCCAAGAACTCACGCCACACACACACACACACGTATAGATACACGCATGTATATATATAAACCTCGGCCCAAAAATTTCAACCACTCTCAAAAATCCACTTCACAACGCAAAAATTATACCTACACCTTCCTCTACCTCTATAGAACATCGTAGTATAGTTTAATTTCGAAAAATTTTGAAGATTTGATCGAATTTTGAAAATACCTAAAATTTTCCCTCAAATTTCAACTACCGATTTCGAGTTCAATACTTAACTATTCATTCAATAAAAACTACCAAGAGCATCGCCACACTCCCTTCCACCTTCGCCGACCAAAACACCGGCCAAAGACCACAGGAAATTTCCCCTCCATTTCCACCAGTCGACCGAGAGAGACGAGAGGGAATCCGGGTGAGGAAGAAGACCCGAAGCCTCGCGGGTTTGTTTGATTTTATTAGGTTAATTGCATGTCAAGTCCCTCAACTTCTTTAATTAGTTCAAGTGGGTCCCTATTGTTTATTTAAAGTTTTAATCCTCAACTTTTAATTGTTATAATTTAACCCCTAAATATTATTTGCAAATCTAATCCCCTATTTTATTTATTTTATTTAAATGAGCCCTCAAATTTTATTTAAATTCAAGTCCCTAACTTTCAATTGTTGCAATTTGACCCCTAAACTTTTATTTCACTTTTAATCCTTCAATTTCTTTTTCCTATTTAATTTAACCCCCAAACTTTAGTTGTATATTAGTCCCTCATGTTTTAAAAATCTTATAATTGAGCCCAAAATATTTTTAGTTCACTTTTATTGCATAATAGGTCCTCAAACTATTAAATTCTTGCAAATTGACCCCCAAAGTTTTATATTCTTTCTATTTTGGTCCACAAACTTCTATATTACTTATAGATACTTAATATTTAAGAGTATTAACATAAATTAAACTCGTTATTGACTAGCCGAGGGGTACGAACAGCTAGAGGACTGATTTTCACCGCTTAGTAGACTCAAAACTCGAGAGATACTTCTAGTAAGCTCAAAAGACTCACTTTTACTTATCGCGCATTATTAGTTAATGATCTGTACTATATGAGTGCCTTTAGTGTGCAATAGACTTGCCTTCGGGCCCAGAGTTGCCTTAGGGCAAATTACTTGCCTTCGGGCCTAGAGCTGCCTACGAGCCCAGAGTTACCTTCGGGTATTATATTACAGAGTTTACATAACTATTTGCCTTATATATTTGTATAGATGATTAATTTGCGCAGAGCCTACCGAGTATTATTTAAATACTCACGCCTTTCATTCTTTTACAGATTGAGGAGTTCAGAGGCGTGACGAGACATGGGAGTTCTATTTAGGCTTATTAAATAAGTGACTTCACTTCCATTGTTATTTTGGTAAACCGATGTATAGGATTATGTCGTTTTCAAACTTTTGAACTATTTAGTAACTTGTGTTAGATGTTTTGAACGGTTGGTGATCAAAAAATTTTAAAACACTTTGAATGGTTGTTATATCAAATGAATTTCCGCTTTTAATTATTGGTTATACTTCCGCATTTAATATTAGAAAAAAAATGGTTAGTTTTAAAGAAAGAACTAACGTTTCGAGTTCTTCGAACTCGGAGCGTTACATACATAATTTAGGGGGTGCTAACAATCTTATAAATCATAGAAACACATTCGTAAGCATAAAAAGACACAACATAATCACGACGACACTAGGATAACTCTTATCAAGCTTACACCCTTCAAACCTAGAAAGTTATGATTATAAATCTCAATCAATTAACATAATTGCATAACTTACTTCTTCACATACTAAAATTCATCTATTACCCACCTTTGAATGATATGAATCAAGCACAAACAAGCCTTGGCACTTCTCCTCTTCTTTTCATCTTCATTTCTTCTTCTTGTTAGCATAACAAGATAGGGAATTTGGTGGTAAACATGTATTACATAAATTCATATCATAGTTTGGGAGCTTTGGAAGTGATCTTGGGTGTCTATTGAGGCTAGGGACCGAGTTTGGTGGATATATATATATATATATCAAGAAATAGAGAGAAAATGTCAAAAGCTCATTTATGCTGACTTTAAATTACGGCCGTATACTTCAAAATTACGGCCGTAAATCATACTATACGGCCGTATCGGTCATTCAGCACGGCCATATCTAGGCCTCTGAAAATTTAAACTTCTTGCCTTTCCTCAAAATTAAGGCTGTATACTTATAAATTACGGCCGTATCACTTTATTATACAATCATATAAAACTCTCTGAAAATCTTCACTTCTTCTCTTTAAAATTTACGGCTGCATACTATAAATTTACAGCCATAAGTTAACATTTACGGCCGTACCCATGACATTTACGGCCCTAATTCTGTCTTTGCTGAAAATTTCCTTACAATATAAATTTGAAGGCCGTAACGGTTGCCAAGGCATCAAATATACCTATAAACATGCCGTAAACATAACATATATATTCATTGTATCAAAACATATCCATATCATTTCACATCGTATGCGAAATCACATACACATCATATACGAAATCGTATACATATTTGGGACGAATAAGGATGGGGTGTTACAAAGTTAGTTTTAAATACTATTTGATTAGCTGCATATTATTTTTTTGTTGACTATTTAATAGTCTATTAAAGTATTTAGTTAGTTTAATAGTCGGTTAAAATGTTTATTTTGATTTTTTTATTGATTTGAATATTATTTATTACTTAATAATCTATCATTTTGTATTGTAGTGAAGTATATATTGCGGTACAAGAGCTAACATTGGAAGCATATATTTCCGTACAATGGCTAACATTGGAAGAGTACCGGGGTGATTGGAGATTGCGATACAATGACTGACATTGGAAGAGTACCAGGGTGATTGGAGATGGAGGAATTAGGATCCGAGAACTAGGGGTGGATTATCAAGAGGCCAGTCCAGTAGATGAATGCCACAATGATTCGTGTTGTTTCAATTTTTTTTGTAATTTTTAGATCTAAACTATTTAATGAACTTTATTTCAAGAAATCGCACTAGCTTTAATTATTACGCTATTCGCCAATTTCTTTTACTATTAATTAACAATATAAGCAAATATACTCGATCATCTGCATATTAACTATTATAAATAATTATTATTAAATATAAACAATTATTATCATAAAAAGATAATTAATACTATGGGCGTGTTGTCGCAGTACGCCAAAATTTAATTTATTTCCTTACTCGGTTTCAAAACTACAAATTAATGTAGAAGTGGTAATAAGGGTCGAACCCAAGAGGAACGGTGTTTGATCTAGTTGTTTTTATCAATTAATATAGAAAAGGGGGGTTTTGTGAAGTTGAATAAAATTCGAAAATAAAATGACAAAATAAAAGAGATGAAAATGAAACAATTGAAGATATATCTAGTTCTCGGGTTCGGTTGTGTCAACATCTTGTGTTTATCTTTCGCATGCAACGTGTACTATCCCTTCTTCAATTTATCAACTCTCAATTAACCAAGAAGCTCTGATTAACGAATTCTTCCTTAAGTGTATTAAATTAAAGTGAGTTCTTTAACTTAACATCTAGCTATTGGATAATCCTAAACAAGTTCTTAGGATTTAATGCAATGCTAGTGTGAAATGAACAAGAAGAATGAGTTGAATTAGATGATCAATTTCACAAACTTGAATTAATACATCTAAGTTGATTTATTAACAAATATGCACGACATTTGTTTGCTACTGTGGATTGGAATCTAGTGATAATTACGGATCAAAAGTTCCAATCCTAGCACTTAACTTGAACTTAAAGATTAATTGATTCAATTGGCCAAAGTGAATGCAATAATCACATAAATTCAGAACGGGTTTAAAAGCATAACAAATCAACAAATTGAAGTAAAGGAGTAGATAAAACGTTAGCAAAGAGTTAGAAAAGATAACAACATGATAATTGAACACAACGTCCCCCTCGAACTAGATAGAGAAGTCTAACTACTCATATTTGTGGGTTTCATACTTTTTAGCGAGTGTTCGCCTTGTATTACTCCCACAATATGATAGATTATACTTCACTATCACAAATAATATACACAAAACATAGAAACAAGAAAATAAATGCTAAGAAATAAATAGAGAAGTTTAATCACTCATATATATGGGTTAAATACTTTTTAGCGAGTGTTCGCCTTGTATTACCTCCACAATATATGAGAAATTAGACTTCTCAAACAAGAAAAATAAAAGAAAGAGAGAAACTAGCGAAGAAATGCCCCGCTAATCATATTCTCGGCCGAAGAATCGTCGATTGATTAATCGAACCTAAATTTAGGTTTTTTCTTCCGCCGGAATATGAGAAACTAAGAGCTTTCAAGCTAGAACTAAGAACTAATGATGAAGAGAATTATATTGAGGAGAAAGTTGGAGAGAATCACAAACTAATTCTCTCTACAAGTTGTGTGATTCAAGCTTGGAAATGCCTCTATTTATAGGCAAAATATTACACCAAAAAATATTAAAAAATCATAAAGTCTTCCTTCATGAGTCTATTGTGGTGTGCTCAGGTTGTTTTATCTCTAAGAAGTCAAGAAAATACCAAAAACACGCTTTATGGTAGGTGGAGTCCATTGGTCAAAATCATTGTGGTGTCAGCGTGACTCGAGTCGCCGCTGCTGACTCGAGTCACGCCCGATTCTCGCTTAGTCACCGCTACGTGAACGAGGAGGCCAGGGACGATTTCGGGATGACTTCGGACGGTTCGCTGATCGAGGATGCTCGGGCGTGACTCGAGTCACTTGGCGCCCGACTTCGATCACGCATGGCGGTGACTCGAGTCACCCGAGTCACCCAGAAATTGCACACAAGTCCCTCAACTTTTGAATCTTGTTCATGTTGGTCCTTGACAAATTGCATTGTGGTCCTCCAACGTTTTGAACAGTTTCACTTTGGTCCCCTGACTTTTGAAAAGTTGCACTTTGGTCCCCAACAGTTTTGGAAGTGATGCTTTTAGTCTTTTTCTTCAAACGGCCATAACTTTCACTAGGAAACTCCGATTTGCGATCCGAAAAGAGTGTAGGAATCCTCTTTTGATGGTCTTCGACTTTAGCATAAGAAAAATTGTAAAAAATAACTTTCATAAATTTACATCGGAGGTCCTCCATCTTTGATTCGCTTGCCTTTTTAGTCCCGAGTTTCCGTTTTCATTCGATTTTCATCCTTTTTGACTCCTTTTGATTCTTTGTGACCCTAAACACCACAATAAAGGAAAAACACATAAAACGGAACATATAACACTAATAAAATACACAAATACATAAAATAGAAGAGTTATTTAAGTGCTTTTCTAGCACTTATCAAACTCCCCCACACTTAGACTGTTGTTCGCCATCGAACAACAACCATACGACACAAAACAACACAATGATTTTACATGGGATAAACAACTTTAAACATTGAAATCCTTCTACAGATAATGACTTGCTTAATCAACATTCTCCCGAACCATGAAAATTTCACTTCTTCTTAAATACACAATGGCTTGTGAGTGTGTGCATTTAAGGTTATCATCCCATCACTAACTGGAACCAAATGAAAGCTTACGATGTTCTATCCAAATCCTGACCCGAAGTGGTCAAATATTTCCTTTCATCTCTCGTGCTCCCATTCTTATTTTACAATGATTCCCATGGATCCTAAAAATTATTCAGTTCACCAAAAATCATCAACCGCTAGCACTGCAAAGAAAAAAAAGGGCATGGCAGGTGTTTTATCGCAAATATGTCTTCAATTTAAAGAGTGTTTAGATTTGAGCACTTCAAACCACTGAGGGAATTTATTTATCAAACTTCACACTTGGGTAACTATCACATTTCGTGTGATTTTCTTTTTTTTTTTTTTTTTTTTTTTTTGAAGAAGGAGAGTTTTGTAATTTTCTTTTCAGCTTTTACCCCACATGTAGCTTTCACACTACCCCTTTCATTGGAGGTAGCCTTCTTCACCCATTCGAGGTGACGGCTTCACACTCTGAGGTAGGTAGCTCTTTCCTGTGGTCCCTCTCCTTATTTCGAACATAAAAGTAAAATTCATTCTCAGCATAGGTCAATGCTTTTTCCAAACTTTTTAAACTCTGACAATAAAAGACACATTCACAAAAAACAGATACCATGCGATTATAACTCCGCCTTGCTAACAATTGATGTTTCCAGGTTACTTTGAACAGGACGAATGGATAGAAAAAAAAAAAGAAAAAGTTAGTTTACTATGGTCTAGAAAGTTAGAAAAAAAATCAACATTTTCAACCCTCAATTTGTGTTCCAGAGAATGATAGTAAATTACCTTATAAATGTGCTCAGATAAATTTGCCAGCTGTGCAAAGAGAAGAACAGAACACAACAAATTGATTTTTTTTTTTCGGGATCCTGCAGCTTTAGCTAAATCACGCAAATTAAGCTCAATCATATTCAAAAGTTGCTAGCTCATGCAAAATTGTAGACACAAAAAAAAAAAATCACACGCAGACCACAATATGCCACTCCCCCACACGTAAATTCTACATTGTCCCCAATGTAGAAATATAAATACCATGTAAAAGAGAAGAAATGGAAACTCCCCTATGGTAAGCCATGAGTCGTGCAGTGGGGATGGTGGTTGCACAATGTAGCGCCAGAGGAACAGTCAACAATCCAACAAAGAAGAGACCTGCAATCAACATATTTACAGAACAAGAAAAACAACAATTGAATTTTTTTTTCTTTTTTCTTTTTTTTTTCAATGAAGAAGAGAAATATATACAAAGCGACGTTGGGAGTTGACAACCCTCTGAACATCTTGCAGTAGTATTCACATCAAATTAATAATATGATTCCATCAAGTCTGATCCGCATGGAAACTATCTGAATCAGCATACTCTCTACAAAACAATTTGACAACCAACCTTAATGAAAAGGTCCTCCATATCGCCACATGACACACATGTATGTTTACCATTCAATAAAGAACAGCCCCACAAGAACCAACAAATGGGAGAACGTTTAGAGCAGAACGTCCAACTCAGACACTTCTCAAATGAATGAGACGTAGTTTTACATCTTCGGATGGGTGCTAATGATCACGCTCAAAAAGTTGCTGCTCAATCGTTAGGCCATCGAGTTTGGTTTCCAACAGACGTTGTCATTGTTCCAACAAATTATCAAACTCTCTCACACCGACACGAAATGGGTTGTTTCTCCTGATAGACTTTTCGGCCCTGCACCTAATCGGTCCATCCTTGAAGAAAACAACATGTCTATATTGTGAATAAGTTTGATTTCGAGTACAATGAGGTCCCTCTAATAGCTTTCCACATTTAAAGCAACTTTTAAGGCGCATAGCACGTCGTTTGCGAGCAGATCGGGATGATCTTGTAGAAGAGCAACAATACGTAGAGGGGATGCCATAGAAAGAAATGAAAATTCGGCACTTTGAGGTATCTGCAAAGACTTGAAAGAAGAAGGTTAATCAAGAGAATACTGAGTTCTTTAAGGTCTCTTGAAAAAACCAGTTTACGCCTTTGGTAGGATACATAAACCAAGATTCAAGGTGTTTTTTTCTTTTTTCTTTTTTTTTTTTTTGTTTATTCCAGAGCGTAACACGTATGTGTTTCGAGTTAAACTCAGTATTCTACCATCCGAAGTTAGCTATTCCACATTCATAACCTTAACTCTAAATCCAATCCATTCTGATCTCTGTTCCTTTTGCTTAATTCCTCTGCCAATTGATGATGTGCACTTCTATATGCATTTGTGGTACATAAGATTCTAATTTCTCCAATAATTCCTCAATTGATGGTGTAATAAAAATCATTTTCAAAGTATTAGGAGAAATCATTTTTTGATGAGCTAAAAATCAGAAATGCCAATAAACCGTCAAAATGGTTGTCAATGTTTAAAAGACCAATTGGTTTAGAGTGTAGTCTCATCTCGCCCAAGAAATTATGCAAAGATTTGTTCCAGAGTTTCGAAACCCCCTGGTATTACAATGAAAGCATCCGAATACATTATCATTAGTGTTAAGCGTTCAAACAATGATCTAGCATGTACCTCAAAACCAATGGTCTTACCATACGCCTGTTTTAAAGGTGGTACAATAACGCCAACCATCAGAGACCCTCGTACATATGCTGACCGAATTGCACATCCTATCAGCCCACGACAACCTCCTCCGTAGACTAGCTTATACTTTTGATTTGCAAGGAATGTTCAAACTGTGACTACTGGTGAGAGAAGTGTCGGTTTTCCCATATTGATTCCACCAAAAAGACTTATGGTTGTCAATTTCCTCTTTGAACTCCCAGTTCCGGTAGAAGTAGTAGCCGCTATAGGTTGTCAACTTTGCACACTAAAAACTGACACAAGAACACAAAAAACAATTAAAAATAACAATATGTACACGTAGTTGTGATTGTGGCTCACATCTTCCTCTGGTTTTACGTCCAGAAACGGCTTAAACGCCTTCTATGAGTGAGGATAGGCTTCCCATCCAGCTTTTCTTATAGACTGGCAAACAGGGTCTTTAAAGTCGATTCCCAAGATCAGATCGTTCTCGTTCCTTTTAAATTCACTCCACAGATTGAGAAGTTCGATTTGCACCATTCCACTAGGATGCGTCTCAAGAGTTTGATGGATATCATCCAAAGACTCCTTACTCATGCCATCCTTAATGAAACATATTTTATCTTCTCGATTTGTGGACACAAATCCAATGGAACAGTTACCTGAAAGTTGTGTCCATCGAGTGCATTTATAAGGCCATCTAGCACATTTATAGCACACATTCATTCTTTTTGCTCTTCGTTTCTTGGCAAAATTACTTTTGCCTAACCCTGGTGCATATTTAGTACTTAAAGCTGGCATTTCACCTCCTAATCGGACCTTTGCTTCAATCAACCAACGAATGTCCTCAGGCATTTCCTTTTCCATCAATATTTTTAACCGTCCTACTCTAGAATAATAAATCTCTTTCAAAACATTCAAAGGCAGTGACGGATAATACTTGTGGATTTTAGAAAATTTGTTATCCATTGAAAATTCAAGTGTTTTGGAGAAGTAGAAGAAAAGAGAGTGCTTAGGTTGCCTCCTAAGTAGCGCCTTTGTTTATAGTCGTTGGCTCGACTATAATTTTTTTTTTTTTTAGTTACGTAACACACGAAAGAAAAAGAAACACTGAAGTAATAAGATTAAAACCATCAAAATCAATAAGCATAATAGATTATCACACTCTTCAATGTTTTCAAAGATATTGAAGAAGGAAAAAAAAAAGAAAATTTGAATTACATAATCAATTAATATTAAGAAAAAACATATATATACAAAAATATCACACACGTCCATACTATAAAAAAAACAAAATAAATAGAAAGACGAAGAAGACGGTGAAGAAGAAAGAAATTACCTAATCACTGCTAGAAAGAAGTACTCACTGAAAATGAAGATTGTGGTTGTGGTTTCGAGTGGAGAATGATCTCTGATTTATAGTCAAAGTGGGCACTATTTCAACCGACAATCGTGCATGCAGAGTGTGCTGTAAAGAGTACGTTAGAGTGGGCATCCGAGAAAACGCGTTTGACGGATTTCTCCGTTATCAATAATTAACCCCCACTCTTTCCGTAATTGCTGCTAATCACCGAATTATGGGCTATCACGTCTCTTCTCAAATAATTGAGTCTCCTTTCTGCAGTTGTAAAATACTATTTTTCTCAGTACGCTAGATAAAAAATTGATAAATAAAAACAAAAACACGAAAATTCAAAAGAAAAATAAAAATGCGAGAAAATGCTTGGGTTGCCTCCCAAGAAGCGCTTTTGTTTAAAGTCGTTAGCTCGACTAATTGTTTTTTTTTTTAAAGTTAACTAATAAAAACAACTAAATTGGTTAACCGTTCCCCGGCAACGGCGCCAAAAACTTGGCCGTGTTGTCGCTGACGCATAAAATTTATTTTATTTCCTTACTCGGTTTCAAAACTACAAATTAATGTAGAAGTGGTAAGTAAGGGTCGAACCCAAGAGGAACGGTGTTTGATCTAGTTGTTTTTATCAATTAATATAGAAAAGGGGGGTTTTGTGAAGTTGAATAAAATTCGAAAATAAAATGACAAAATAAAAGAGATGAAAATGAAACAATTGAAGATATATCTAGTTCTCGGGTTCGGTTGTGTCAACATCTTGTGTTTATCTTTCCCATGCAACGTGTACTATCCCTTCTTCAATTTATCAACTCTCAATTAACCAAGAAGCTCTGATTAACGAATTCTTCCTTAAGTGTATTAAATTAAAGTGAGTTCTTTAACTTAACATCTAGCTATTGGATAATCCTAAACAAGTTCTTAGGATTTAATGCAATGCTAGTGTGAAATGAACAAGAAGAATGAGTTGAATTAGATGATCAATTTCACAAACTTGAATTAATACATCTAAGTTGATTTATTAACAAATATGCACAACATTTGTTTGCTACTGTGGATTGGAATCTAGTGATAATTACGGATCAAAAGTTCCAATCCTAGCACTTAACTTGAACTTAAAGATTAATTGATTCAATTGGCCAAAGTGAATGCAATAATCACATAAATTGACGGGTTTAAAAGCATAACAAATCAACAAATTGAAGTAAAGGAGTAGATAAAACGTTAGCAAAGAGTTAGAAAAAGATAACAACATGATAATTGAACACAACGTCCCTCGAACTAGATAGAGAAGTCTAACTACTCATATTTGTGGGTTTCATACTTTTTAGCGAGTGTTCGCCTTGTATTACTCCCACAATATGATAGATTATACTTCACTATCACAAATAATATACACAAAACATAGAAACAAGAAAATAAATGCTAAGAAATAAATAGAGAAGTTTAATCACTCATATATAGGGGTTAAATACTTTTTAGCGAGTGTTCGCCTTGTATTACCTCCACAATATATGAGAAATTAGACTTCTCAAACAAGAAAATAAAAGAAAGAGAGAAACTAGCGAAGAAATGCCTGCTAATCATATTCTCGGTCAAGAATCGTCGATTGATTAATCGAACCTAAATTTAGGTTTTTTCTTCCGACGGAATATGAGAAACTAAGAGCTTTTAAGCTAGAACTAAGAACTAATGATGAAGAGAATTTTATTGAGGAGAAAGTTGGAGAGAATCACAAACTAATTCTCTCTACAAGTTGTGTGATTCAAGCTTGGAAATGCCTCTATTTATAGGCAAAATATTACACCAAAAAATATTAAAAAATCATAAAAGTCTTCCTTCATGAGTCTATTGTGGTGTGCTCAGGTTGTTTTATCTCTAAGAAGTCAAGAAAATACCAAAAAACACGTTTTATGGTAGGTGGAGTCCATTGGTCAAAATCTCTTTGTGGTGTCGGCGTGACTCAGTCGCCGTGACTCGAGTCACGCCCGATTCTACCTAGTCACCGCGCCGAACGAGGAGGCCAGGGACGGTTTCGGGGATGACTCGAGCGGTTCTTGGCGATCGAGGATGCTTTCGGGCGTGACTCGAGTCACTTGCGGCGACTGATCACGCGTCGTGATGACTCGAGTCACCCGAGTCACCCGTAAATTGCACACAAGTCCCTCAACTTTTGAATCTTGTTCATGTTGGTCCTTGACAAATTGCATTGTGGTCCTCCAACTTTTTGAACAGTTTCACTTTGGTCCCCTGACTTTTGAAAAGTTGCACTTTGGTCCCCAACAGTGTGGAAGTGATGCTTTTAGTCCTTTTTCTTCAAACGGCCATAACTTTCACTAGGAAACTCCGATTTGCGATCCAAAAAGAGTGTAGGAATCCTCTTTTGATGGTCTTCGACTTTAGCACAAGAAAAATTGTAAAAAATAACTTTCATAAATTTACATCGGAGGTCCTCCATCTTTGATTCGCTTGCCTTTTTTGTCCCGAGTTTCCGTTTTCATTCGATTTTCATCCTTTTTGACTCCTTTTGATTCTTTGTGACCCTAAACACCACAATAAAGGAAAAACACATAAAACGGAACATATAACACTAATAAAACACACAAATACATAAAATAGAAGAGTTATTCAAGTGCTTTTCTAGCACTTATCATACTATTAACATGTAATTATTATTAAATATAAACTAAGTGTATTATGCATTGGGAAAAAAAAGTAATCAGGCCAAACATGGCCTCGGGGTTTTGGCCGAGATCCTAATTGAATGCTCGACCCATGTTGGTCGAGCATCGAACTGGCATGCTCGGCCATCCTTGGCCGAGCATGCCAGTTGGATGCTTAGCCAACATGTGTTGAGGATCCAGCTTGGATACTTGGCCATTGGATACTCGACCAGTTGTTGTCGAGTATCCACTTTGAAGCACGATAAGTTGTGGTCAAATATCCAATCAAGACCTTCTGCTATCCATGCCAAGCGTCCAGTTTTCACATTGGTAAATCAGTGCCGAAGTACTAATGACACCCATTTTCTCCGCCCAATTTTTTCAAATAAAAGTGATGAAAAATAACGAATAATGCGATATTAATTACTACAATTAGACGAACATCGATTTTTCAAAGTCCATAGTGAGATTGAAGATAAATTTGTGATGAATTTGTTAAGCTACGGACTAGGAATCGATGGGTGTATGAAGCAACGTGCGTGGGTGAGTTGACAAGGCGGGTGGTTTGTAGGTTTAAAAGGAGGGTAGATTAGTAATTGTCGTTAGGGGTATTTTTGTGAAGAAAAAAGTGGGTGTAGGGATTAAAATTGTGGGTGTAGATAGCTTCACTTTTGTGGAAATTGTGCAAATGACCTTTGACTAGAAAACCCTATTTAAAACTTAATATGAAATATATAATATACACAATTACCCATCTATCCTCCATCTAATATATGATATATTTGTATTTCACGAGGTCTTTGTTTATTAGGGCCAATCAACTGTCAAAATTATTTTAAAAACCGGTAAACTACCAGATTGGTATTTAAAATACCACCAGCTTGCCAGATTGGTATTTAAAATACCACCGGCGACACTAAAGCATTTAAAATGGCACTTTCGCGCACATCAGCCCCTACTCAACGCCACCGACTAAAATAACGATTAAAATAATATTTTTTTGAATTTCTTAATTTCCTTTCTTTTCCCATTACTGGTGCCCCCAAATTAAACCCGTAATTAACCTAACCCCAAATCCGTCTCGCTCTCTTCCTCTCGAAAACCCTTCTTAGACGTAGGACTCCGCCTTCTCGAAGTACCATTTTTTCTTCTAGGAGTAAGTTTTTTGTTTCTTGGACTAGTTCTTGGTGTTTTCTGGATAGCTAATGGTTCAATCAAAGAATCGGATTGAGCAATTAAATGAACCTTTGGACTTCCAAGCGGATCAACATTATGGCTTCCATTGATATTTTCATATGGATCGTCAATATTCATTACCAAAAAATGCAACAAAGTTTCGCAAATCATGTAATGTTCCATCCAAATTATAGAGAAAAAAAGCCGTATTAAAAATTATAGAACCACACTCTGCCCAATAAACTCTTAACCTAGCTACTTGCAATATTCAATTGCCTTGAAATATATAAAAAAATTGGTTAGTAATATTTAAATTAATTAGCCAGAGAATTATGAATATAAGTTTCACATTCAACATAATCAACAATCACAATGCCAATTTTATAACAATCACAATGCCAATTTTATATACATTTTACAAAATCAAAAGGAAAAAGTAAATGACCAAAGAGAAAGAGAGATCAGAAAACTAAACAATTACCTTTTTCGGATGTTCTTGAGCAACGAATTTTCAACCAAGAATCGTGAGCCCTAGCCAAAGAATTGCAGGTGTGTGTGTGCGTGTTTTCGAGAGGAAGAGAGCGAGACGGGTATGGGGTTAGGTTAATTACGGGTTTAATTTGGGGCACCGGTAATGGGAAAAGAAAGGGAATTAAGAAATTCAAAAAAATATTATTTTAATCATTATTTTGGTCGGCGGCGTGGAGTGGGGGCTGATGTGCGCGAAAGTGCCATTTTAAATGCTTTAGTGTCGCCGGTGGTATTTTAAATACCAATCTGGCAAGATGGTGGTATTTTAAATACCAATCTGGTAGTTTACCGTTTTAAAAACCTATTCAAACATAGTTATTGTGGAAATGACCTTCAATTTAAATAATGATAAAAGAAATTTTACAAATATCTAAAATACCCTTCTTGATTATTATTAATATTTTTTTTGAATAACCTTGTAGGTTTTGTTTTTCATTCGTTGCTCTTCTCTTCGGTTTATTTGATCCGTTTCTTGTGGCTCCAAAAAAAATCTTCTTCCTCTATCATTTTGATTGTATAACCTTGAAATTCATGTTGTTGGGCAGGTGGGCGAAGATTTATAAAAGATCCTCTTTTGGTGCTTTGAAAGAAGAGTGAAAAGATTTGAAGAAATAAGCAAATTAGTAGGTTTTCTTACTATTTCTACTTGATAATCATCTTGAGTCTCTTGATTTCTGTATAATTTTCATGATCTCTATATGATGATGTTGTAAAAATTAAATACCAATGATAACGACTGTACAGTCGTTGTGTGTTATGCATAATGACATTGCATTCGTTATCTCTTGCTTAGCTACTATTATTTTGATTTCATGATTCTTAATGCAAAGGTGTCATATTTCCATGTTCTCTATCTTAGTATGATATATTTTTATTGTAGTAAGTATATATTAACCATAACGACTGTGAAGTTGTGATATGTTAGGCATAATAATATTGCATTCGTTATCTGTTCAACGGTCTGTTTTTTAAACTCTCAAGTAAATGTCACATATTTTCATGATTTATCACATATATGCAGCGAGATGGTTATACGTTAAGCATAACAATTGTACTATTTTATTATGTAATGCATAACAACACTGCAATCGTTTTCTGTGGTTCAGTCATCCCTGTAATGACCCAGGCTGCCCTGAACATTGACGACTGTCCCCACTGTACCAACAGGAGTCTTTTCGGCATGCTTTGTCCTCACTCGTACGCTCACTAGGTAAACTTCCCACGGGGTCACCCATCCTTTAACTGCTCTAAGTTAAGCACGCTTAACTATGGAGTTTCTAACGATGGGCTTCCAGAAAAGAAGGTGCACCTTGTTGGTATGAGCAGTGCGAATCAATCTTTTAAGCTCTCCTAGTCGGTCTGACATTCTGGGGTATTACCATCACCCCCTGTTGGACTTGCAACGTACTCGCTACATCTGAACTATCTAAAGATCTTCTACCAGGCATTGGGATTCTAGAGATGGCTCCTACGGGTTCAAGAGATGGCTCGCACCCTATGGTGTAGCACTTTGTCTCGCATAGCACTTAATTCCCGGTTTCCGGCTGGCGAATGTGGGCGTGTTGTCGCAGTACGCCAAAATTTATTTTATTTCCTTACTCGGTTTCAAAACTACAAATTAATGTAGAAGTGGTAAGTAAGGGTCGAACCCAAGAGGAACGGTGTTTAATCTAGTTGTTTTTATCAATTAATATAGCAAAGGGGGGTTTTGTGAAGTTGAATGCAATTCGAAAATAAAATTACAAAATAAAAGAGATGAAAATGAAACAATTGAAGATATATCTAGTTCTCGGGTTCGGTTGTGTCAACATCTTGTGTTTATCTTTCCCATGCAACGTGTACTATCCCTTCTTCAATTTATCAACTCTCAATTAACCAAGAAGCTCGATTAACGAATTCTTCCTTAAGTGTATTAAATTAAAGTGAGTTCTTTAACTTAACATCTAGCTATTGGATAATCCTAAACAAGTTCTTAGGATTTAATGCAATGCTAGTGTGAAATGAACAAGAAGAATGAGTTGAATTAGATGATCAATTTCACAAACTTGAATTAATACATCTAAGTTGATTTATTAACAAATATGCACGACATTTGTTTGCTCGTGGATTGGAATCTAGTGATAATTACGGATCAAAAGTTCCAATCCTAGCACTTAACTTGAACTTAAAGATTAATTGATTCAATTGGCCAAAGTGAATGCCATAATCACATAAATTCAAAACGGGTTTAAAAGCATAACAAATCAACAAATTGAAGTAGAGGAATAGATAAAACGTTAGCAAAGAGTTAGAAAAGATAACAACATGAGAATTGAACACAACGTCCCCCTCGAACTAGATAGAGAAGTCTAACTACTCATATTAGCGGGTATCACCACTGCTATATGATAGATTATACTTCACTATCTCAAGTAATATATATAAACTATAGAAATCACGTAAATAATGCTAAGAATTAAATAGAGAAGTCTAACTACTCATATATGCGGGTTAAATACTTATAACGGCGTAACGCCGTGTATCACCTCTGCAATATATGAGAAATTATCTTTCTCAAACATGAAAAATAAAAGAAGAAGAGAAATTAGTGAAGAAATGCTCCGCTAATCATATTCACGGCCGAAGTATCGTCGATTGATTAATCGAACCTAAATTTAGGTTTTTACTTCCGCTGGAATATGAAAAACTAAGAGCTTTCAAGCTAGAACTAAGAACAAATGATGAAGAGAATTTTATTGAGGAGAAAATTGGAGAGAATCACAAGCTAATTCTCTCTACAAGTTGTGTGTTTCAAGCTTGGAAATGCCTCTATTTATAGGCAAAATATTACACCAAAAAATATTGAAAAATCATAAAGTCTTCCTTCATGAGTCTATTGTGGTGTGCTCACGGTTGTTTTATCTCTAAGAAGTCAAGAAAATACCAAAAACACGTTTTATGGTAGGTGGAGTCCATTGGTCAAAATCTGCGGTGGTGTCGGCGTGACTCGAGTCGCCGTGTGACTCGAAAGTCACAGCGATTCTGCTTAGTCACTGCGTCTTGAACAGGAGGCCAGGGACGATTGCGGGCATGACTCGGACGGTTTTGGCGCTGATCGAGGATGCTCGGGCGTGACTCGAGTCACTTGCGGCGCTGACTCGATCACATGCGGCGGTGACTCGAGTCACCCGAGTCACCCATAAATTGCACCCCAAGTCCCTCAACTTTTGAATGTTGTTCATTTTGGTCCTTGAGAAATTGCATTTTGGTCCTCCAACTTTTTGAAAAGTTTCACTTTGGTCCCCTGACTTTGGAAAAGTTGCACTTTGGTCCCCAACAGTTTTGGAAGTGATGCTTTTAGTCCTTTTTCTTCAAACGGCCATAACTTTCACTAGGAAACTCCGATTTGCGATCCGGAAAAAGTTTGGGAATCCTCTTTTGATGTTCTTCGACTTTGGTACAAGAAAAATTGGAAAAACAACTTTTCATAAAATTACATCGGAGGTCCTCCATCTTTGATTCGCTTGCATTTTGGTCCCGAGTTTCCGTTTTCATCCGATTTTCATCCATTTTGACTCCTTTTGATTCTTTGTGACCCTAAACACCACAATAAACGAAAAACACATAAAACGGAACATATAAAACTAATAAAACACACAAATACATAAAATAGAAGAGTTATTTAAGTGCTTTTCTAGCACTTATCAAACTCCCCCACACTTAGACTGTTGTTCGCCCTCGAACAACAACTATACGACACAAAACAACACAATGATTTTACATGAGATAAACAACTTTAAACATTGAAATCCTTCTACAGATAGTGACTTGCTTAATCAACATTTTCCTGAACCATGAAAATTTCACTTCTTCTCAAATACACAATGGCTTGTGAGTGTGTGCATTTAAGGTTATCATCCCATCACTAACTGGAACCAAATGAAAGCTTACGATGTTCTATCCAAATCCTGACCCGAAGTGGTCAAATATTTTTTTTCATCTCTCGTGATCCCACTCTTATTTTACAATGATTCCCATGGATCCTAAAAATTACTCAGTTCACCAAAAATCATCAAGCGTTAGCACTGCAAAGAAAAAAAAGGGCATGGCAGGTGTTTTATCGCAAATATGTCTTCAATTTAAAGAGTGTTTAGATTAGGCACTTCAAACCACTGAGGGAATTTATTTATCTTACTTCACACTTGGGTAGCTGTCACATTTCTTGCAATTTTCTTTTTCTTTTTTTTTTTTTGATGAAGAAGAAGAAGAAGAGGAGTTTTGCAATTTTCTTTTCAGCTTTTACCCCACATGTAGCTTGCACACTACCCCTTTCATTGGAGGCAGCCTTCTTCACCCATTCGAGGTGACGGCTTCACACTCTGAGGCAGGTAGCTCTTTCCTGTGGTCCCTCTCCTTATTTCGAACATAAAAGTAAAATTCATTCTCAGTATAGGTCAATGCTTTTTCCAAACTTTTTAAACTCTGTCAATAAAAGACACATTCACAAAAAAAACAGATACCATGCGATTATAACTCCACCTTGCTAACAATTGATGTTTCCAAGTTACTTTGAGCAGGACGAATGGATAGAAAAAAGAAAAGAAAAAAAAGTTAGTTTACTATGGTCTAGAAAGTTAGAAAGAAAAAAAAATCAACATTTTCAACCCTCAATTTGTGTTCCAGAGAATGATAGTAAATTACCTTATAAACGTGCTCAGGTAATTTAGCCAGCTATGCATAGAGAAGAACAGAACACAACAAATTGATTTTTTTTTCGGGATCCTGCAGTTTTAGCTAAATCACGCAAATTAAGCTCAATCATATTCAAAAGTTGCTATCTCATGCAAAATTGTAGACACAAAAAAAAAAATCACACGCAGACCACAATATGCCACTCCCCCACACGTAAATTCTACATTGTCCCCAATGTAGAAATATAAATACCATGTAAAAGAGAAGAAATGGAAACTCCCCTATGGTAAGCCATGAGTCGTGCCGAGTGGGGATGGTGGTTGCACAATGTAGCGCTTCGTAGGAACAGGTCAACAATCCAACAGTAAGAGACCTGCAATCAACATATTTACAGAACAAGAAAAACAACTGAATTTTTTTTTTTTTGGTTTTTTTTCAATAAAGAAGAGAAATATATACAAGGCGACTTTGGGAGTTGACAACCCTCTGAACATCTTGCAGTAGTATTCACATCAAATTAATGATATGATTCCATCAAGTCTGATCCGCATGGAAACTATCTGAATCAGCATACTCTCTACAAAACAGTTTGACAACCAACCTTAATGAAAAGGTCCTCCATATCGCCACATGACACATAGGTATGTTTACCATTCAATAAAGAACAGCCCCACAAGAACCAACAAATGGGAGAACGTTTAGAGCAGAACGTCCAACTCAGACACTTCTCAAATGAATGAGACGTAGTTTTACATCTTGAGATGGGTGTTAATGATCACGCTCAAAAAGTTCTTTGCTCAATGGTTGAGCCATCGAGTTTGGTTTCCAACAGACGTTGTCGTTGTTCCAACAAATTATCAAACTCTCTCACACTGATTCGGGCTGTTTCTCCTGATAGACTTTTCGGCCCTGCACCTAATCGGTCCATCCTTGAAGAAAACAACATGTCTATATTGTGAATAAGTTTGATTTCGAGTACAATGAGGTCCATCTAATAGCTTTCCACATTTAAAGCAACTCTTAAGGCGCTTAGCACGCGTCGTTTGCGGCGGATCGGGATGATCCACGCCCCAAAGAGATAACGTTCCAAAGGGCACGCTCATACTTGTCAACAAGTCGAACAATGTGAATCTTGATATCAAGAGGCATAGAGAAAGAGTCGAGTACTTGTAGAAGAGCAACAATACGTAGAGGGGATGCCATAGAAAGAAATGAAAATTCAGTGCACTTTGAGGTATCTGCAAAAGACTTGAAAGAAGAAGGTTAATCGAAGAGAATACAGTTCTTTAAGGTCTACTGAAAAAAACCAGTTTAACGCCTTTGGGCGGGATACATAAACCAGTATCCAAGGTGTTTTTTTCTTTTTCTTTTTTTTTTTTTTGTTTATTCCAGAGCGTAACACGGATGTGTTTCAGTTAAACTCCGTATTCTACCATCCGGTTAGCTATTCCACATTCATAACCTTAACTCTAAATCCAATCCATTCGGATCTCTGTTCCTTTTGCTTAATTCCTCTAGCCAATTGATGACAGGCACTTCTATATGCATTTGTGGTACATAAGATTCTAATTTCTCCAATAATTCCTCAATTGATGGTGTAATAAAAATCATTTCCAAAGTATTAGGAGAAATCAGCTTTTGATGAGCTAGAAATCCGAGAAATGCCAATAAACCGTCAAAATGGTTGTCAATGTTTAAAAAACCAATTGGTTTAGAGTGTAGTCTCATCTCGGCCCAAGAAATTATGCAAAAGATTTGTTCCAGAGTTTCGAAACCCCCTGGTATTGCAATGAAAGCATCCGAATACATTATCATTAGTGTTAAGCGTTCAAACAATGATCTAGCATGTACCTCAAAACCAATGGTCTTACCATACGCCTGTTTTAAAGGTGGTACAATAACGCCAACCACTGTAGACCCTCGTACATATGCTGACCGAATTGCACATCCTATCAGCCCACGACAACCTCCTCCATAGACTAGCTTATACTTTTGATTTGCAAGGAATGTTCAAACTGTGACTACTGGTGAGAGAAGTGTCGGTTTTCCCATATTGATTCCACCAAAAAGACTTATGGTTGTCAATTTCCTCTTTGAACTCCCAGTTCCGGTAGAAGTAGTAGCCGCCATAGGTTGTCAACTTTGCACACTAAAAACTGACACAAGAACACAAAAAACAATTAAAAATAACAATATGTACACGTAGTTGTGATTGTGGCTCACATCTTCCTCTGGTTTTACGTCCAGAAACGGCTTAAACGCCTTCTATGAGTCGGGGATAGGCTTCCCATCCAGTTTTCTTATAGACTGGCAAACAGGGTCTTTTAAAGTCAGATTCCCAAGACTGTATCGTTCTCGTTCCTTTTTGAATTCACTCCACAAATTGAGAAGTTCGATTTGCACCATTCCACTAGGATGCGTCTCAAGAGTTTGATGGATATCATCCAAAGACTCCTTACTCATGCCATCCTTAATGAAACATATTTTATCTTTTCGATTTGTGGACACAAATCCAATGGAACGGTTACCTGAGTTGCAGGTCCATCGAGTGCATTTATAAGGCCATCTAGCACATTTATAGCACACATTCATTCTTTTTGCTCTTCGTTTCTTGGCAAAATTACTTTTGCCTAACCCTGGTGCATATTTAGTACTTAAAGCTGGCATTTCACCTCCTAATCGGACCTTTGCTTCAATCAACCAACGAATATCCTCAGGCATTTCTTTTTCCATCAACATTTTTAACCGTCCTACTCTAGAATAATAAATCTCTTTCAAAGCATTCAAAGGCAGTGACGGATAATATTTGTGGATTTTGGAAAATTTGTTATCCATTGAAAACTCAAGTGTTTGGAGTAGAAGAAAAGAGAGTGTTTAGGTTGCCTCCTAAGTAGCGCCTTTGTTTATAGTCGTTGGCTCGACTTTTTTTTTTTTAGTTATGTAACACACGAAAGAAAAAGAAATACTAAAGTAATAAGATTAAAACCATCAAAATCAATAAGCATAGTAGATTGTCACACTCTTCCATATTTTCAAAGATACTGAAGAAGGAAAAAAATAAGAAAATTTGAATTACATAATCAATTAATATTAAGAAAAGACATATATATACAAAAATATCACACACGTCCATACTATAAAAAAAACAAATAAGAAGAAGAAGAAAGGAAGAACAAGAGAAAAAATCAAGAGGAAGAAGAAAAATTACCTAATCACTGCTAGAAAGAAGTACTCATTGAAAATGAAGATTGTGGTTGTGGTTTCGAGTGGAAAATCATCTCTGATTTAAAGTCAAACTGGGCACTATTTCAACCGACAACCATGCATGTAGAGCGTGCTGGAAAGAGTACGTTGGGATGGCATCCGAGAAAACGCGTTTGACGGATTTGTCATTTATCAATAATTAACTTGCCCATTATCCGTAATTCTCGCTAATCACCGATTTATGGGCCATCATGTCTCTTCCCAAATAATTGAATCTCCTTTCTGCAGTTGTAAAATACTATCTTTCTCAGTACGCTAGATAAAAAATTGAGAAATAAAAATAAAAACACGAAAATTCAAAAGAAAAATAAAAATGAGAGAAAATGCTTGGGTTGCCTCCCAAGAAGCGCTTTTGTTTATGGTCGTTAGCTCGACACAGTTCCCATTTGTCAAGTAGGATTCCTCAAATCCATTGCAGCTCCACTTTGTCTTCGATGGCTTCTCCGAGTGTCTTGATTTCTTAACAAATTCTTCTTGAATTCTTCTCCAAATTTTTTTGGTCTCATTTCTTTCCATGGCTTCCTTCTTCGAGATGAGGTAATTGTGCTTTGGCTCAATCTTATGTGGCATGCTAGCTTTGCAATTCAATTTACACATTTCTTTCACAAAAGGATTAGTCGAATTAATTGCAAAGAGTAACAAGTCTTATTAGGGCGCAATGAGCCATCAAAAATATTAAAGTTCGCTTTTTCCTCATCAAATTCCATGGACAGTGTACCCTCATAGACATCAATTTTAGTGCGAGAAGTGTAAAGAAATGGACGTCCCAATATGATAGGTGTAAGGTGAGGTGAATGTTCATCATCCATATCAAGCACGTAAAAATCAGCAGGGAAAACTAAACCATTTATTTTGACTAGCACATCTTCTATCACTCCATCCGGGTATGCATTGGTACGATCAGCTAGTTGCACAATTACGTAAGTTTCTTTTAGTTTTCCTAGATTTAGTGAAGCATACAAGGATCTAGGCATGACATTGATGGATGCTCCTAAATCTATAAGTGCTTTATCAATGTGGTGATTGCCTATGGTGCAAGGGACAGTGAACATACCAGGGTCTTTGCATTTTGGAGGCAATTTCTTCTGGAATACCACTGAAACGGTTTCTCCCATTTTGATCATTTCATTTCCCTTCAATTTCCTCTTGTTAGTGCAAAGATCTTTCAAAAATTTAGCATAGCGTGGAATTTGTTTGATTGCATCTAACAATGGAATGTTGATTTCTACTCTCCTTAATGTGTCCAAAATTTCTTTTTCTTTGTCATCTTTGTTGGTTTTCACTAATCTACTAGGGAAAGGGGGAGGAGTTGTTTTAACAATGATATGAGAGTTAGGACTTGCCACTTTTTCAAACTTTTCTTCTTTATCTTCATGTGTGGGAACTTCTTTGTGAGGGTTTTCGATCTCTTTTCCACTCCTTAAGGTTATGGCACTAACATTCTTTGGATTTACCTCAGGTTGAGATGGTAACTTTCCTCCAGATTGTGCTTCCAGTCGATTGATGGCAGTTGCCAATTGACTCATCTGGTTTTCCAAGTTTTGAATGCTTGATTTGGAATCCTGTTGAAATTTCACAGTGTTAGTTGCTAATGTTTTCACCATATCCTCAAGAGACATACCTGATTGTTGAGGTTTTTGTTGAAATTGCCCTTGAGGTTGGAAATTCCCTTGTTGCTGGAATTGGCCTTGAGGTTTGTTAGGGAAGAATCCTGGGGTTTGTTGGTTCCATAACTCAGTTGGGGTGATCTCGCCATCCTGGATTATAAGTGTTTGAGTATGGATTGTCTTGTGGCCTTGGGAATGGAAAATTGCTTGTGAATTCACTTGTTCATTGTTATCCACTTGCGAGCAGGACAAGCATCCTGTAGGATGTCCTAGGTTTGTGCATATGCCACATGCTTTGACTTGTGGATTGTTTCCTACAACAATTTGTTTGAGAAGATAGGTTAGTTCAGAGTTGGTTTTCAACATTGGAGTTACTTACCTCATTTACTCTTGAATGTTCGCTTTCTGATGCATCTTGAATTGTTGAGTGTTCTCACCATGTTTGAAATCAATGTTCTTGCTTCTGGGGTTTTGTTCATCGAGCTCCTCCACTAGCAAAGATCAACCATGTTTCGTCTGATTGACATAAGCCTTCATAGAAGTATTGCACTAGGAAGTTTTCACCGATTTGGTGATGCGGGCAGCTTGCAATGAGCTTTTTGAAACGCCTCCCAATACTCATAAAGAGTTTCTCCATTGTTTTGGCGTACTCGAGAGATATCTTTCCGATATTTGCGGTCTTTGAAGTCGGGAAATACTTTTCGAGGAAAAGTTGCTTCATTTGATTCCATGTTGTGGTGAACCTGGTGGTAAAGTGTATAACCAACTCGTGGCGGCATCTTTTAGTGAAAATGGAAAAGCTCGAGCTTGATTTGCTCTTCGCTGATGCCTGGGGTTTCATGCTATCACACACCACATGAAACTCCTTCAAGTGTCGATATGGATCTTCGCCGGATCGT
This sequence comes from Jasminum sambac, assembly GCA_018223645.1. NCBI lineage: Eukaryota > Viridiplantae > Streptophyta > Magnoliopsida > Lamiales > Oleaceae > Jasminum > Jasminum sambac. The sequence goes on from CP073640.1 coordinate 31,173,454, forward strand.
CCATGAAAAGAAGGTAGAAGATGTATCAATCCAGATTTTAGCTCGAAAGTTTTACATTCTTCTACGGTTGGAAAAGTTATACACAATGGTTGTTGAGTAACTTCAGGAGTTGCCATTTGTTTAAGAGTTCTTTCATTGTTGTTATCAGCCATTTCTTGTTCTTGTTTTGCTTGTCTTATTCTTCTTCGAATGGATTTCTCGATTTCTGGATCGAAACTTTCAAGAATTCGATTAGTAGATCGGGTATTATGCATACAAGTGAAGAAGAATTTTTTTTTTAAAAAAATTAATTAATAAAAGCAACTAAATTTGTTAACCGTTCCCCGGCAACGGCGCCAAAAACTTGGGCGTGTTGTCGCAGTACGCCAAAATTTATTTTATTTCCTTACTCGGTTTCAAAACTACAAATTAATGTAGAAGTGGTAAGTAAGGGTCGAACCCAAGAGGAACGGTGTTTAATCTAGTTGTTTTTATCAATTAATATAGCAACGGGGGCTTTTGTGAAGTTGAATGCAATTCGAAAATAAAATTACAAAATAAAAGAGATGAAAATGAAACAATTGAAGATATATCTTGTTCTCGGGTTCGGTTGTGTCAACATCTTGTGTTTATCTTTCCCATGCAACGTGTACTATCCCTTCTTCAATTTATCAACTCTCAATTAACCAAGAAGCTCTGATTAACGAATTCTTCCTTAAGTGTATTAAATTAAAGTGAGTTCTTTAACTTAACATCTAACTATTGGATAATCCTAAACAAGTTCTTAGGATTTAATGCAATGCTAGTGTGAAATGAACAAGAAGAATGAGTTGAATTAGATGATCAATTTCACAAACTTGAATTAATACATCTAAGTTGATTTATTAACAAATATGCACGACATTTGTTTGCTACTGTGGATTGGAATCTAGTGATAATTACGGATCAAAAGTTCCAATCCTAGCACTTAACTTGAACTTAAAGATTAATTGATTCAATTGGCCAAAGTGAATGCCATAATCACATAAATTCAAAACGGGTTTAAAAGCATAACAAATCAACAAATTGAAGTAGAGGAATAGATAAAACGTTAGCAAAGAGTTAGAAAAGATAACAACATGAGAATTGAACACAACGTCCCCCTCGAACTAGATAGAGAAGTCTAACTACTCATATTAGCGGGTATCACCACTGCTATATGATAGATTATACTTCACTATCTCAAGTAATATATATAAACTATAGAAATCACGTAAATAATGCTAAGAATTAAATAGAGAAGTCTAACTACTCATATATGCGGGTTAAATACTTATAACGGCGTAACGCCGTGTATCACCTCTGCAATATATGAGAAATTATCTTTCTCAAATATGAAAAATAAAAGAAGAAGAGAAATTAGTGAAGAAATGCTCCGCTAATCATATTCACGGCCGAAGTATCGTCGATTGATTAATCGAACCTAAATTTAGGTTTTTACTTCACGAATATGAAAAACTAAGAGCTTTCAAGCTAGAACTAAAAACAAATGATGAAGAGAATTTTATTGAGGAGAAAATTGGAGAGAATCACAAGCTAATTCTCTCTACAAGTTGTGTGTTTCAAGCTTGGAAATGCCTCTATTTATAGGCAAAATATTACACCAAAAATATTAAAAATCATAAAAGTCTTCCTTCATGAGTCTATTGTGGTGTGCTCTGGTTGTTTTATCTCTAAGAAGTCAAGAAAATACCAAAAACACGTTTTATGGTAGGTGGAGTCCATTGGTCAAAATCTGCGATGGTGTCAGCGTGACTCAGTCGCCGGGTGACTCGAGTCACGCCGCGCGATTCGCTTAGTCACCGCAGCGAACAGGAGGCCAGGGACGATTGCGGGCATGACTCGGACGGTTCTGCGCTGATCGAGGATGCTCGGGCGTGACTCGAGTCACTTGCGGCCGACTGATCACATCTGGCGGTGACTGAGTCACCCGAGTCACCCATAAATTGCACCCCAAGTCCCTCAACTTTTGAATGTTGTTCATTTTGGTCCTTGAGAAATTGCATTTTGGTCCTCCAACTTTTTGAAAAGTTTCACTTTGGTCCCCTGACTTTGGAAAAGTTGCACTTTGGTCCCCAACAGTTTTGGAAGTGATGCTTTTAGTCCTTTTTCTTCAAACGGCCATAACTTTCACTAGGAAACTCCGATTTGCGATCCGGAAAAAGTTTAGGAATCCTCTTTTGATGTTCTTCGACTTTGGTATAAGAAAAATTGGAAAAACAACTTTTCATAGAATTACATCGGAGGTCCTCCATCTTTGATTCGCTTGCATTTTGGTCCCGAGTTTCCGTTTTCATCCGATTTTCATCCATTTTGACTCCTTTTGATTCTTTGTGACCCTAAACACCACAATAAAGAAAAAACACATAAAATGGAACATATAAAACTAATAAAACACACAAATACATAAAATAGAAGAGTTATTTAAGTGTTTTTCTAACACTTATCAGAATGCTCTGATACCATTTGTAACGACCCGACCCCCGTCACGGCCTACCAGGATCTGGTCTGCTGTGCCTCGGGAAGATCATACGCATTTGGGTTCGGTCCACTAACGACCCGATCCATTTTGGCATGATATTGTCCGCTTTGGGCCTAGCCCGCATGGTTTTGTTCTTGGGCTCACCCCAAAAGGCCCCATGCCCAGTTGGATGGGTCTCTTAACTTATAAACTGGTCTCCTCTCTTATGCCCAAGCGATGTGGGATTATGGGTGTTACAATCACCCCTCCTAAAGGGGCCCAATGTCTTTGTTGGCCACACTTTCGGTTAGGCTCTAGCTCTGATACCATCTGTAACGACCCGACCCCATCATAGGCTCACCTAAATCTGGCCTGCTGTGTCCCGAAGAGGACCATACAGATTTGGATTTGGTCCGCTACCGACCTGATCCACTTTGGCATGATATTGTTCGCTTTGGGCCTAACCCGTATGATTTTGTTCTTGGGTTTGTCCCAAAAGGCTTCATGCCTAGTTGGATGGGTCCCTTAACTTATAAATTGAACTCCTCTCTTATGCCCAAGCGATATGGGATTATGGTTGTTACAATCACCCCTCCTAAAGGGGCCCAACGTTCTAGTTGGCCATACTTTCGGTTGGGCTCTAGCTTTGATACCATTTGTAACGACCCAGGCTGCCCTGAACATTGACGACTGTCCCCACTGTACCAACACGAGTCTTTTCAGCATGCTTTGTCCTCATTCGCACGCTCCCTAGGTAAACTTCACAAGGCGTCACCCATACTAGAATTGTTCCAAGTCAAGCACGCTTAACTGTGAGTTTTTAACGATGGGCTTCCGGAAAAGAAGGTGCACCTTGTTGGTATAAGTAGTGCGAATCAATCTTTTAAGCTCTCCTGGTCGGTCTGACATTCTGGGGTATTACAATAGTAACACCCACGATCCCACATCGCATGGGCATAAGAGGACAGTCAGTTTATAAGTTAAGAGACCCTTCCAACTACGTATGAGGCCTTTTGGGGTAAGCCCAAGAACAAAATCTGCGGGTTAGGCCCAAAGTGAACAATATCATGCCAAAGTGGATTGGGTCGATAGCGGACCGAATCCAAATTTGTATGATCCTTTTAGGGACACAGCAGGCCAGATTCGAGCAGGCCATGACGGGGATCGGGTCGTTATAGATGGTATCAGAGCTAGAGCCCAACCGAAAGTGTGGCCAATGAGGACGTTGGGCCTCTTTAGGAGGGCGATTGTAACACCCACAATCTCACATCTCTTGGACATAAGAGAGGAGTCCAATTTATAACTTAAGGAACCCATCCAACTAGGCATGAGGCCTTTTGGGGTAAGACCAAGAACAAAATCGTGCGGGTTAGGCCCAAAGTGAACAATATTATGCTAAAGTGAATCGGGTCGGTAACAGACCGAATCCAAATCCGTATGGCCCTCTCCGGGACACAGCAGGCTAGATTCGGGTGGGCCATGATGGGGTCGGGTCGTTACAATCCCTTATTGTAATAATCTTGTTTTTAATTTGTTGGTTAAAATGTCACATGATTCATTTATGTTCTAGTTCATTGAAGTAATATATATGATTTTGTAAGCTTGTTTGCAGTCATAGATTCTACGAAGATGGTGTGGATACAAGTATGTCACTTCATTGAGTTTGAAAAGAGTAATGAAGGCATGTGGACGTGGAAATATGTAGAAAAACAGTGAAAAGAATATCAATCCAGTTTATGTTTCCAACGAAATTTCGTATTTGGAGCTTTACAATGTGGTTCGAGAGCTCGTAATGTTGGACGACAATTTGTATGTAATAGAGTGCATGTCTCTTAACCCGAAGATGACCAGATTTCCAGTTCCTCCATGAAGATTGACTCCGATGACAAAGTGAAGTGGTATCTATCCATTTGTGAAGAACATCCTCTTTGTGTGAGACTTGTAAAAAAGATTGGAACAATTAGCGAGAATGTACCAATGGATGGACAAGTTGTTGGATGTAGTGACAATGGATCTACAAATCGGAAAAGGGTGGAAGTTGAATATGTCGATAGTGTAGTAGATATTGTGCAGAATGATGATGACACGAGGAATGCATATTAAGATGGAAATTTCGTTGAATAGGATACATTGAATGTGATTGAAGAGTCCCGAATATGAAGACACCAGCCACTAAAGTGAACTCTTGTAGCCCAAATTTCATTACCTTGTCTTGTATTTTGAACCGTACCTCATTCTTCTTTAGGGTTTTTACTGTCCTATGAACAAGCTGGTGTATTATTTGTGATGCCAACTTTATGTCCTTGATCAACAGTAGCTGACGAAAGCAAGAATTCAGAAACAAATCTTGATGTTTATCATCTAGATTGTCAAATACATCGTCTACAACTTTGACGCTGCATCTATTGGTCACAGTCCCTAAAAATGTCTCATCTATATCGAATGCATACTCCATTTTGTACCTTACAGAAAAAAACCATTCAAGGAGCATTAGTTAGCAATGTGCTAAGAGTAAACTTTGGGCGATGGAAGACTAATAGTGTAAAAAAAAATAATCATCACGATTGTTCAGTCATTTTGGGTAAGAGATAACAAAATCCGTATCGTTATTTGTTTAGGATTTGGAATCACAAGCTGCTTCTTTTTTTTTTTGGGAATAGAATGTCTTTTCCACATATATTAACCAACCTGGGGTGAAAAGGGTATTTGAACGCAAAAAATGTAAATGAGCCTATCTTTACAGGATGGAGGTAGCATATACCATGCTTTGCAGAGCAAGAGATAATATTAATTATTAATCTTGTAAACTAAATGTCACTTCTACATTTTGTCACAAAAATTCTTGAGAACGTTTCTTTTAAGTTTGGTCTTGAGATAGATTCAAGTCCTCCAAAATTTCCAGGTTAGAGTTTTGCTTGTATATCAATTATCAGTATGTCAAACTTCTTTTTTAATGTTACATTTTAATTGTCTAAATTACATTGTTGTTTTCAAATTGCATAAGTGTAATAGAAGTATGATGTCAAACTTTCATAGCTGTGAAAACAACATTAACCTAATATATAAATCATTTCAAATTATATGTAACATTTTTCTACCTGATTTAGACAATTATCATTTTTAAGATCTTGCCATTGTTGTCTAAATCACATTGTTGTTTTCAAATTTCCAATTTTCTTTTCAAATTGATAATTGTCTAAATCAAATGTGTTGATAACTAGCAGTGTTCCTGTTTCTTTCACCTTTCCATGATAATTGTCTAACTCACATTGTTGTTTTCACAGCCATAGAAGTATGATGTCCCTGGAAGTCAATCTCAGGAGTGATATGGAATATTTAGCAGTTGTCAATAATTAGGAGGAGATGGCGATGTAATGTTAATTATTAGGAAGATAAGATGATGCCATTGCTAAACTGATGTCTATCTTTTGTCCCTTTTCTTTTACCTTTACTTGTATAATTATTAGACAATAGGGGAGGGCATGTTGAGGAATGCAGATTCCATACCTTTTGTTGAATAATAAATTTGCTAGACTAGAGAATGTCCTTGAATTTAGAATTCACACGTGGCATCTACCTGTTCAAAGTAGAAAGTAGATTCATAAGCATTGATATATTGTAGCTGGATATGACAAGCTCGTAAATAATTTTTTGTTTATTTGAATGCATTTATCAATCACAAGCCATAACGAATAAAAAGTATAAAAATAACTGTTAAAACTAGAAGAATAGGAAGAGTAAGCTGTATAGAAGTTCTATGATGCACAAAGATGCAATTTTTTAGTAAGCAAAGAACAAAAATTAAGAAAAACCAATTAAGAACAACTGAGGCCATTAAGATTTGTAGGAAAAAAACATGTATAGATACAACAGTGTTTTAAGCTTTAGAATTTGCGACATGCGCAGTCAACATAACAAACAATTAAAATCAACTATTAAATGGTTGAATTTCGAGATGCAAATAACCGAATCCATTCCTCTCTCGCTCTAATTCAAAAATGTGACCATTAGGCTTCAACAAAAGCACATTAATTGGATTATTTGAAGTGTAAAACAGAATATAACTGAGAAGTGTATCTATCCTTTCAGGCCTCGATATCGTTCTCACTACTTATAACAGGAGTTACATGTTTCTTAGAAAGCTCCAATTAGCTACCTTTGTCTAGTTTAAATCTACCTACTCTGAAGATGTAGTGACCGCAATTCTTTTTAAGTAAAATATATTTAATTTAATAAAAATCTCAAGCGTGTCGCTACAACTTCACCTATAGAATTAAACAGCGTACGCTCGTCTAGTTAAGATTTTATATTATTTATTATTATATTAAATTATTTAAGAAAAAAAAAAATAATAATTTATAAAAACATATATTATTTCCAAATTTACATTTGAGGACCAAACTTTAGAAACTATTCATTTTAATCTCTAAAAACCTAACTTCTTATTCAATCGTCATTTCATATGTATTTTTAAACCCGATTATATGACGTTTAAGGTCCAATCTATTTCTTATAACATAAGGAAGCCCCATTTTAGTCCAATTCCATTTTTAGCCCATTTAGAGGCCCATTTGTAAGCTTATCCTATCTTTCACCTTTGAGTATCCTATTGTTGAAGTGTTCAAACCCTAACTCAAGTCCCATTTCTTCACACCACCATTACACAAGTGTTACCTCCCTTCACAAGATCTCTCAACCTACAACCAACTATCTTCAATAGGTAAGATTTCTTGATATTTTATTCATATCTCGATTTTTAATTTTTGGTTGTTGTAAGTTTTAATCATCTATTTGCATCTTTCACTTGATTTTTACACACAAATAGAAATATACATACACAATACACGCATGTATTCAACACCGCCACCATCACACGCAGCTTCACCACGCCACCACCAACTGCAACCAAGAATCATCACCTTCATTTCACAACAAAAACATACACACGCACGCATATACATACGATACATATACGCCATATACAAGCTCGGCCAAAACTTCACCATGCTCAAAAACTCCACTTCACAGCAGAAAAACCATATCTACACCTTCCTCTCCATCCCTAGAACATTGTTGTATAGTTTAATTTCAAAAATTGTTAGTGAATCGAACCAATTTTGAAAATACCCAAATTTTCTTTAGTTTAGTGTTCAAGCTTTGATTTCTCCCTCTATACTCAATGATTCTTTCAATTAAAACCACCAATGGGATCACCACACTCCCCTCCACCTTCGCCGACCACCACCATCGCCGGAAACCGCCGCCACCGTCGGCCCATTTGAGAGAAACCGAGAGAGAGAGAGAGAGAGCCGTACGAGAGAGAGTGTCGGGTGAAAGAGAGAGGGATCCGAACCGGCCCATTCATGTTTAAATCCGGATTTTGCAAACAGGTCCCTCTATTTTATTAATTAGTTTAAGTTAGTCCCTATGTTTTATTTGATTTACAAATCCTCAACTTTCAATTGTTACAATTTAATCCCTAAATATTATTTACAGCTTTAATCCCCTATCTTATTTATTATATTTAAATGAGCCCTCAAACTTTATTTAATTTCAAGTCCCTAACTTTCAATTGTTTCAATTTGACCCCTAAACTTTTATTTCACTTTTAATCCTTCAATTTCTTTTTCATATTTAATCTAACTCCCAAAATTTAATTGCATATTAGTCCCTCATGATTTAAAAATGTTATAATTGAGCCCAAAATATTTTTAGTTCACTTTTATTGCATATTGGGTCCTCAAACTATTAAATTCTTTCAAATTGACCCCCCAAACTTTTGTATTCATCCAAATTTGACCCTAAATTTCTATATAATTTATAGATACTTTATATTTAAGGGTATTAATATAAAATAAACTCGCTATTGACTAGACGAGGCGCATTTTACAATAGAGGATCGACTTTCACCGCTTAGAAAGCTCAAATCTCGAGAGATACTTCAGGTAGGCTCAAGAAACTCACTTTTACTTATCGCGCAACTGTAGTTAATAATCTGTACTATATGAGTGAGCAAATGTATGTAATTTATGTGATTGCTTGCCTTGAGCCTAGACTTGCCTTCGGCCCAGAGTTACCTTCGGTAAGAGATTTGCCTTCTGGGCCCAGAGTTACCCTCGGGTAAGATATTTGCCTTGGGCCTAGAGTTACCTTCGTAAGAGAATTGCCTTGAGACAGAGTTACCTTCGTAAAAGATTTGAGTTTGCATTACTATTTGCCTTATATATTCGTATAGATTGATTAACTTATTGAGCCTCTGAGTATTGTTTTAATACTCATGCCTTTCATTATTTTATCTTTTCTGATTGAGGAGTATGGGGCGTGGCGAGGCATGGAAGTTCCATTGGGCTTATTAAATAAAAACTTTCATTTCCGCTATTATTTTAGTATTTGATGTATTGGATCATGTCAATTTAATGCTTTTGAACTATTTAGAAACTCGTGTTAGAGGTTTTGATCGTTGGTGATCAAATAATTTCAAAAATACCTTAAATGGTTGTTTAGTTAAATGAATTTCCGCATTTTAATTATTTATTATATTTCCGCATTTGATATGAAAAAAAAAAAAATGGTTAGTTTTGAAGAAAGATCTAGCGTTCCGAGTTCTTCGAACCCGGGGCGTTACAGAAGATCACTACCGAATGATAACCCTAAAAAAATTGTAGATCAAATTGTTGACGAGAAACACTACCATTTCCCCCCGTTTATCCCAATTATCAAATTCTAGGTTTCCATTAAGCGCGTTGGGTAGAAAATACATCCAATTTTGTAGCCAAATTGTCTACTTCTCGCTGCCCTGCTAATGTTCAGATGCAATTTTATTTTATGCTGAATTAACCAGCTGTTTTACTCTTTTATATGTGTGATTTAGTGACAATGGGTATAGCAACTGCCAACAATTATGCAAGTCAATTCCCGAAAATATTTTCGGCCAGTAGTGCCACTGGTAATTTCTTTACTATTTTATGAATCTCCCTTTATTTCAAAGAACCATATGATCAATTCAAAATCAGCAAACACTTTCCAAATCATTTCGAATTTCTAACAAAGAAGAGAAACTGATACACAATTCCAGTAGCCACTAAACTTTTATCATACTTCTTTTAAATTCTTCATTGCAATTCAATTGAGAAGAGAAAGAGATCATGTCAATCTTACCCGAGATGGCCAAGTCTCTGTTTTTTACTCTTCGATTATTGCCGAGAGAAAGTATTTGTTGCCGAGATGGCCAAACAGAAAGAGAAAGTGATCTTTACCTGAGCTCATCTGAGATTGTTGCCATCTCACGCCCTAACCAGACACATTGTTCTCCTCGCGGCTTGCTTCCTTCTCCACCACCCGCGATTGTAGCATAGCCCTTTGAAGGTGAAGCCTCCAAAAGACGCGAGAAGGCGAGGGAGACGTTACTTCCTTGGTTTCAAATTTTTATAGAGGTAGGGCTTTCATCGGAGGGTGAATTGGTGGTGGAGGGGGTGAAATCTAGCAGTATTCATTTAAAAGGGAAAGTCAAGCTAAAGTTTCATTTAAAAGACCCAAATTATAAATTTTTGTGTAGATAGTCTTTTGTTCAAATAAATAGAAAAAGAATAAATACAATGACTATTATATCCTTATGTGCCAAAAAGACCATCTTGCCCTTGATTTCACTACAAAATTCAACCTGTGAGGAAGATACCCGATAATAGACGCTTGTATGCTTTCTCTCTTCTGTTGATCGGCTTCTTGGCTCCTCCAAGGTAAGTAATTTCTCTCCAACATCATCTTGTGTCTTCTTTTGATCTCTCTTTGTTTCCCATAATTGAATTCCCCATTTTTTTACAATGTAGATGAATCTATATTCTCATTCTCCTAAATAATCAATTTGTTGAAGAAGATTGGTATTGGGCATTTGAAGAAGAAGAAAAGGTATGGTATAATTAACTATTTTATTTTCTTTCTACAACTTCACAATCATTTCGTGCTTTAATAGGGTTTTATATTATTCATTTGGGTCTAACAAGTTAGAAGTCGTTATGGTGCATTAATGTCGTTATTCACTTATTTTTCTCAAATTGCTTTTATTATTTATTTCTATTTGTTGAAGTAAAGCAAAATATGTTCTGATAGTAGTATTTGATATATGTTAAATGCAAATGTAACGACATAAACATCGTTATTTCTTTTACAGAATGACTTAAATATCATTTTCAGTATTTCTTAAGAATGTTTTATTTAAGAGCATATATTTTCTATCTGAAAATCCATTGCTTCAAGTGATTTCTATACTGAGATGACAACGTTTCCATTTATGATGTGTGTCATGCGTGTAAAAATATATTCAAATTACAGGTGTAATGGTTCCACAATATACATCACTGTTGCACTTGAAATGTTCGACAATTTGTCCCAAAGGAAATCTTTGTCTATCAATTTGGGAGTTAATTCAAATTACATTCTGTACTTGTCAAAGAATACTATTAATTTTTCAATCATGCATTGCATAATCTGTGCACCACTATTCAATAGGAAGAATGTTGAATATTTATTTCACAATACTTGTAAGAACAAAGGATTAGAGATGTGGTTGAAAATTGTAATCGTAAAGATTAACTTTAAAAAACTCCGAGCAACATTGACTTCATTTGCATGATTTTTTTTTTGTAATATGCTTGATGTGTGCTTGGAACTGTTCATATGGTTAAACCACCAAAATATATACAAAGATAAGTTAAAACTATGAATTGAAGATAATCAAAATGAGATTGTCAAATCATATAACTGAGAAGTTGCTATGGTGTGTTAATGTCGTTCTTTGTTTATTTTCAGTTTGCGTTAATTATTTCTACTTGTTGAAGTAAAGCAAAATAATATGTTTTGATGGTACTATGTGATATATGTTGAATGCAAATTTAACAACATAAACATCATTATTTGTTTTACGAAACGACATCAATATCGTTATCTATATTTCTCAAGAGTGTTTTGTTTGATAGCAGTTATGGACAATGTGGACATGGTATGGATATCAATTTGTCATCAAGTTGAATTCGAGAAGAATATCGAAGGTGTATGGACATGGAAATATATGGAGAATGAGAAAGGAAAGACAATTCCTATTCTTGTTTCGAGAGAAATTTCATACGTGGAATTATATGACAAAGTGAAGGGGGTGTTGAACGTTGCTTCAAGGCTATATGAAATGGAGATGGCATGCCTTGTCCCTATAGTTTCTAAAGCTCCAGTAGCACTGACCATCATTGACTGTGACAATAATGTGTAGTGGTTTATTTCAGTCTCTAAAGAAACTTTTATGTGCATTACACTTGTAGAAAAAACTATTGAAAATCGGGAATTGTTAGATGTTGATGCATGTTTATCGCGGGTTGCTGGTGAAGAACGACTTCATATGAATGGAGATGAAGAATTTGTGCAAACTAAGAATGCCGCGATCGATGACAATGGTGGTGGAATGTGTTGTGAAAATAATCGCAAGTGCACGATATCGTCAAACAAGTAGTAAAGTGGACCTATTTGGGTCCGGATTATCGTTCCCACGAGGACTATTTTATTCGATATCGTTTTAAACCAATCTAATAAAAAGCAAATAAAGATATAAAGATTGAAGTTTGGATTTTTTTTAGCGAAAATTGTAAATAACAAGATGATAATTTGCAAAATAATAAAGAGTTATCGAATAAATGGAGAACGAAGTTGGGAATCCCGATTTATCTTTAGATTACCTATTTGATTTCTTCTCTCAATTTCAAATCTCAAGTTGTGTTAGATCGAATTCAAAAAATTGATTTAATTTACCTCTCTCGAGTTCAAATTAATCCTATTCAACTAAGTCAACTACCATATCTCTATGTGTAGTTAGAATAACCCTTAATAAAATGCATTCATGCTCATAGGAATTCATATATATCCACCTGTCACGTGGGATCACAACAATTATAAAAGTCTATCTCTAGCTCTTATGTAAATTGCCGGATTTTACTACGTGGTCTAAATCTTTAACTTACCTCTCGGTTTGTTAAAATTCACAAATCATTGATTTAGTGGCCAAGTAAATCGTGCATTAAACATAGTAGTAAAATCAACACATAAAATAAAAGCACAAGAAACTGAGAGTTAAAATCAAATCATAGATCTAAATTACATCGTTCATCCCAACTAATAAATTTAGTTGTTCATACTAAGAAGCGAATAAATAACGAAAATAAAGGAGTTCATCGCTGGTTTTAGGCTAAGAATCAATAATTGAAAGTAGATCTTGCACCAAGCATCAGCTCTCTTTTGAATCTCCTCCAAAAACCATGTGAATCCCTCGATTGTGGTGTGTTTTGCTCTCAATTAATCCTCTCTCAAGCTCTCCAAAAAACTCCCTAATTCTGTCTCTCCAACCTCTATTTATAGTCCCCATTAAGGCTTTAAAGGATGCCCAAAGTCGTGTAGATAAATATGGTATAGTCCAAGTAGGAAACAAATTCCGAAAATTCACCGGTTGCTGTCGGCCAAAAGTTGCGGCCTCCCTGCGGCCTACCTGCGGCCGCACCCTTGCCCTCTGTGGCTGCACGCTCATTTTCCGTGGCCGCACGTTCCTGTTTTGTGGCCGCACACCCTGTTCTGCGGCCTACAGATCGTTTTGCTGGGTCTTTTCTCCATTATTGCGGGCGCAACTTGTCTTTTTGCGGGCGCAACTCGTTATACCATAAATAGTTCACCCTTATTTGCAATATTTGATCCTCCAACTTTGGTTCCTTTCATATATTGATCCAAAACTCTTCGATTTCGCGTAAATTCGCCCTCTTCTCTTCCTTTATTGCAATGCACTCGATTCATGTTGATTTTCTACATGAAAACAATTAAAATTAAACACAATCGAACACAATATAACACATTAAACACGATTAAGGCTATAAAATAAACACTTTAAAATACTTATCAAACACTCCCAAACTTAACTCTTGTTCGCCCTCGAACAAGAAACTCAAACAATACATAGAAAACAACCACGCACTAAATGCCAACCACAAAACATATAAAAGACTCAAAACACGACAAGTATTATACTTATTCGCCTTAGGTTTAATAAAATACTAATAGAACTCCAGCTGGACCAAATAAACAACCACAAAACTATTCACTTATCATGTACACGACATTCGGTGTGTGTGCTAGTCCTTGCTCGAGTCAAATCCATGTCAAGATCTAATCAACGAATACACACTTCAAAACCATGCCCATATTCCCTCGTGGTAAGTTTTATCTCACCCCACTCGTAGAATTCACTTCTTATGCTTTTCTCTCCAATCCCTGGAGTATTTAATCAATGTGGTGTTCTAAAAATATCCCATTGCATTTTTCCATACAAGATGTTAAGTAAAAGTGACTAGATGTTATCGGAACTACCGCTATCCATCTGTCTATCTCTACTCCGAGTTTCCAAACTTCTAGTCTTTGAGTCCGTTCCGGACACTTCAAACCCCTATCACTCTTCATTTCCCGGATTTTTTTTTGTTTTTTTATTATGCTCATGCGAATGCAATGCCCCAACAATAATGCTTTCTCACTGACCCATGTAGCGAGCTTTAGGTCGATGACTCTCGAACTCGTCACTCAAGGCATCAGGTAAAATATCCCTCAGACTTAATCACTCGAGTCAATGAGGCAAGAGAATGGGGCATATATGCAATGTGAATGATGTCTTTTTTTTTCCTTTTTTTTTAATTCTTTTTTTTCTTCTTTTTTTTTCTTTTTTTTTGTTTTTTTTTTCACGGGAGAATGATAGCCTCGGTCAGTGCCGATACAGATTCGCCAACCAAAAATCCTTCAACTTAAAGCAAAAACATCAAAACATCAAACTGTAGTTTCCCCAACATAAATCACTAGTCTTACCACCCCCAAACTTAGCCTTTAAGCTAGTTTTGGTCCTAATATTCTGTTTGGGGAAGATCACCTATTTTATAGGGTTAAATGGTTTATTTTGGGTATATAGGGGAAACACGACATCTAGATTACACCCCAACATATATCTAAGTCACACAATAACCATGTGCTCACATAAAATTAATCGTGCACCAATAAGTGACAAAAAGAATTTTAAAAGGATCAAGTGATGTTCAAAAGTCCAACTATCATCCTATTCAATTATGCCGAAAAGAAACAATCATCGGCGATACACTACTCGAAATACAAACATAATTTTTTTTAAAATAAAAAACGACACAAATATTACGACTCAACCATACACACATGAAAAAATTAAAAACGACTCACACCCCCAAACTTAAAACCAACATTATCCTCAATGTAAAAATTCGGATAAAAGAAAAGAAAAGTTACTGAACATCCCAGCGGATTAGTTGTGGCATCAGGGGGCGTTGGGTCCTCGTGCATTCGGATTTGATCTTGATATCAGGTCTGCAAAACATCCACATTAAGAGAAGCCATTATTTTATTAAAAATAAATAAACATGTAGGCACACTAAGAAAAAGATAAGAAAAATAAAATCAATCACGCAAAGCACACATAGAGATAAATAGCGAAAAGGGAAGAAACATTGGGTTGCCTCCCAATAAGCGCTTTATTTATAGTCTAGAGCTCGACTCTCGGTGGCATGGTCATGGAGGTTCGAAGCGAAATTGGGAAGCCCTGAACTGATTGACGTTGTACTACCTAGCCTTTTCTAGCTTCTTCCTCTTCCATTTTGGCATCCACAACTCATGCAGGTTGCTCTGAGCTTTCTTGTCGGGCTTGTTCGGTTCAACATTGTTGTGAAAATAATTGCAAGTGTACAATATCGCCACAAAAGTAGTAAAGTGGACCTTTTTAGAGTCCGGATTATCGTTCCCACGAGGACTAGCTTATTCTATATCGGTTCAAACTAATCACAAAAGCAGTTAGGGAAATATAAAGAATAAAGATTGGATTTTTTTGCGAAATTGTAACTAACAAAGAAGTAAATAGCAAAATTATAAAGGGTTGTTGAAGCAATGGAGAGTGAAGTTGGGAATCCCGATTTATCTT
Source organism: Jasminum sambac (assembly GCA_018223645.1). Classification (NCBI taxonomy): domain Eukaryota; kingdom Viridiplantae; phylum Streptophyta; class Magnoliopsida; order Lamiales; family Oleaceae; genus Jasminum; species Jasminum sambac. The sequence continues at coordinate 31,188,942 of CP073640.1, forward strand.
TAGTTATCCTATTTGATTTCTCCTCTCAATTTCTGATCTACAGTTGTGTTAGATCGAATTCACGAAATTAATTTAATTTACCTCTCTCGAGTTCAAATCAATCCTATTTAATTAAGTCAAGTACCATATCTCTATGTATAGTCTGAATAAGCCTTAATTAAATGCATTAACGCACCTAGGAATTCATAAATGTCCACCTGTCACGTGGGATCTCAACAATTATAAAAGTCTATCTCTAGCTTTTATGTGAATTGCTGGATTTTACTACGTGGTCTAAATATTTAACTTACCTCTCGGTTTGTTAAAATTCACAAATCAATGATTTAGTGATCAATTAAATCATGCATTAAGCGTAGAAGTAAAATCAACACATATAAATGAAAGGCACAAGAAATTGAGAGTTAAAATCAAATAATAAAACTAAATTACATCGTTCATCCCAACTGATGGATTAGTTGTTCATACTAAATAATAAAGCAATAAAATAGATAAAAGAGTTCATCACCGGATTTACAAGAAGAAACGAGAATTTAAAGTAGATCTTGCACCAAGTATCAACTCTCTCTTTAATCTCCTCCAAAATCCATGCAACTCCGTTGGTTGTGGTGTGTTTTGCCCTCAATTAATCCTCTCTCCAAGCTCTCCCAATTTTGTGGCTTAGATCTCTATTTATAGGCCTCAATGGATCCCCATAAGCCCACAATTTCGTATGCAATAAGTAACCTAAAATCAACCAAAAATAGGATTCCTAGTTAAAATAGGAAATTCGGGTTCTTCAGGATACGGCCGTATCATCCAGGGCTTACGGCCGTATCGCGTCCTCTGCTTGAATTCTGCTCCAAAACTGCTCATGGTTACGGCTGTATGTACTTCTTGTTACGGCCGTAACGCATTTCAATACGGCCGTATGTCTCAATTCTTACGGCCGTATCGTGCTCTCGGGTGGTCGTTGCTCTTTCTTCAGCTAATGGGGTTGCGGCCGTACGATAGGCATGATACGGCTGTAACATATTTGCAGCTCAAGTCCCTGATCTTCCAATCTTATTTGTTTTGGTCCCCGTTTTCCCTTTGTTCGTCACTTTTGGTCCTTTTTGCTCTTTTTCACTTCTTTTCATTGCCGTCCATCCGTGTTGGTCTTTTACCTAAAAAATAGACAAAATTAAACATAATAAACGCTCTAAATTACTTATAAAAACTATAAAATAAACACAAACTAAATAACTATCAAACATCCTCATTCTTTACTTCCTCGAGCTTAAGACAACTTTCACCTTGAGCTTTACTTCGTTGAAGGATGCTGAATGTGACTTTGTCTTCATCAACCCGCAACATTAGCTGGCCTTTCTCCACATCAATTAATGCCCGTGCAGTGGCTAGGAATGGTCGTCCAAGAATGAGTGGCATTCTGCTATCCTCTTCAATGTCCATTATCATAAAGTCTACTGGGAAAATGAATTTTCCCACTTTAACTAAAACATCTTCTACTATGCCATATGGACGTTTGAATGTTCGATCTGCTAGCGGTAATGTCACTGTCGCCTGCTTCGGCTCGCCCAAACCAAGTTTTCTGTAAATAGCCAGTGGCATTAGATTAATACTGGCACCTAAATCACATAAAGATCTATCAAAGTTTAAATTTCCAATATTGCACGGGATAGAAAAACTCCCTAGATTTTTGATTTTAGGTGGCAGCTTATTCTGCAAGATTGCACTGCATTCTTCTGTCAGTGCCACTGTTTCAAACTCCTCCAGTTTTCGCTTCTTCGAAAGCATCGCCTTCATGAATTTTAAATATAATGGCATCTGAGCAAGAGCATCTGCAAATGGAATGTTGATGTGCAGCTTCTTGAAAATTTCCAAAAATTTAGCGAACTGCTTGTCAAGTTTGCTCTTTTGTAGCCTCTGAGGAAACGGAATGGGTGGCACGTAGGCTTTGATTGGAGTTGGGGCTTTCTTCTCAACTTTTTCAACTTCTTTCTAAGAATTGACTTCAACCAATGGCTGGGCGTGTTGTCGCAGTACGCCAAAATTTATTTTTATTTCCTTACTCGGTTTCAAAATTACAAATTAATGTAAAAGTGGTAAGTAAGGGTCGAACCCTAGAGGAACGGTGCTTAATCTAGTTGATTTTATCAATTAATATAGAAAAAGAGGGGTTTTGTGATATTTGAATAAAAATAGAAAATCGAACGTCAAAATAAAAGATTGAAATAAAACAATTGTACAAAATATCTAGTTCTCGGGTTCGGTTGTGTCAACAACTTATATTTATCTTTCCCATGCAACGTGTTACTATTCCTTCTTCAATTTATCAACTCTCAATTAACCAAGAAGCTCTGATTAACGAATTCTTCCTAAAGTGTATTAAATTAAAGTGAGTTCTTTAACTTAACATCTAGCTATTGGATAACCCTAAACAAATTCTTAGGATTTAATGCAAAGCTAGTGTGAAATGAACGAGAAGAATGAGTTGAATTAGATGAATAATTTCACAAACTCGAATTAATACATCTAAGTTGATTTGTTAATAAATATGCATGATATTCATTTGCTACTTTGGATTGGAATCTAGTGATAATTACGGATCAAAAGTTCCAATCCTAGCAAGTAACTTGAATTTAAAGATTGATTGATTCAATTGGCCAAAGTGAATGCAATAATCAAATAAACTCAAAAACGGGTTTACAAGCATAACAAATCAACAAATTGAAGTAGAGGAATAGATAAAACGTTACTAAAGAGTTAGAAAAGATAACCACATGTTAGTTGAACACAACGTCCCCCTCGAACTAGATAGAAAAGTCTAACTACTCATATTTATGGGTTTCATACTTTTTAGCGAATGTTCGCTTTGTATCACCACCACTATATGATAGATTATACGCAAAATATAGAAAACAAGTAAATAAATGCTAAGAAATAAATAGAGAAATAAAAGGGAAAAGAGAAACTTATCGAAGAAATGATCCGCTAATCATATTCACAGCCGAAGTATCGTTGATCGATTGAAGCCTTTATTTCTTCCGCCGGAATATGAAAAACTAAGATCTTTCAAACTAAAACGAAGAACAAATGAAGAAGAGAATTTTATTGAAGAGAAAGTTGGAGAGAACTACTAGGTAATTCTCTTCCACTAAGTTGTGCCTATCCTTCCTTACAAATGCCTCTATTTATAGGCAAAATTTCACAAGAAAACATAATAAAAAATTGTACAACTACTCCATTATGATTCCACTAATTGGTAACCACCAAATCATGATCTTAAATTGCTCCATTAGTTCAAATATTGTATCATGGTATAGGTAAGCATCTTGGCTGAATTGTGCAATTGGAAGTTCCTTTTTTTGATATTTTAATAGAAAGTTATGAATTTTCTACCAAAATATGGCCCAAGAAATCCTCCATTCACATCACTCTCGGTTTTTCCCATTTTTGACCATGATATGATCCGAATCATTTTAAGAAGTCAACATCAAAGTTGTAGCCCTCTGAGTGTCCGTTCCAACAATATAAAGTGCAGGTCAATCCGAACTTTGTAGCAAAAGTTATGGTCAAATTATTGAACTGCGGCAGTAAATTCGAGCTGCTGATTTTTTTACGCTTTGTCCTTTCTCTTTAAATGGCCATAACTTTCACTAGGAAACTCCGATTTGGGATCCGACAAAAATGTGAAAATCCTCTTTTGATATTCTTTGGTATTGGCACAAGAAAAATTGTAAAAACAACTTTTCATAAAATTACATCGGAGGCCCTCCATCTTTGATTCGCTTGCATTTTGGTCCCAAGTTTCCGTTTTCATTCGATTTTCATCCATTTTGACTGCTTTTGATTCTTTGTGACCCTAAACACCACAATAAAGGAAAAACACATAAAACGGAACATATAACACTCATAAAATACACAAATACATAAAATAGAAGAGTTATTTAAGTGCTTTTCGAGCACTTATCAAACTTCCCCACACTTAGACTGTTGTTCGCCCTCGAACAAAAACCATATGACACAAAACAACACAATGACTTTACATGAGATAAACAACTTTAAACATTGCAATCCTACTACAGATAGTGACTTGCTTATTAAACATTTTCCCGAACCATGAAAATTTCACTTCTTCTCAAATACACAATGGCTTGTGAGTGTGTGCAATTGAGGTTATCATCCCATCACTAACTGGAACCAAATAAAATCTTACGATGTTTATCCAAATCCTGACCCGAAATGGTCAAATATTTCCTTTCACATCTCGTGATCCCACTCTTATTTTATAATGATTCCCATGGATCCTAAAAATTACTCTGTTCACCAAAAATCATCAACTGTTAGCACTACAAAGAAAAAAAGGGCATGGCAGGTGTTTTATCGCAAATATGTCTTCAATTTAAAGAGTGTTTAGATTGAGCACTTCAAACCACTGAGGAAATTTATTTATCTAACTTTACACTTGGGTAGCTATCACATTTCTCGCGATTTTTTTTTTGATGAAGAAGAAAAAGAAGAAGAAAATGAGTTTTGGAATTTTCTTTTCAGCTTTTACCCCACAGGTAGCTTTCACACTAAATCCTTTTCATTGGAGGAGCCTTCTTCACCCATTCGAGGTGACGGCTTCACACTCTGAGATAGGTAGCTCTTTCCTGTGGTCCCTCTCCTTATTTCGAACATAAAAGTAAAATTCATTCTCAGCATAGGTCAATGTTTTTTCCAAACTTTTTAAACTCTATCAATAAAAGACACATTCACAAAAAACAAATACCATGCGATTATAACTCCACCCTGCTAACAATTGATGTTTCCAGGTTACTTTGAGCAGGACGAATGGATAAAAAAAATGAAAAAGTTAGTTTACTATGGTCTAGAAAGTTAGAAAAAAAAATTTTTCAACCTTCAATTTGTGTTCCAGAGAATGATAGTAAATTACCTATAAATGTGCTCAGATAAATTTGCCAGCTGTGCTTGGAGAAGAACAGAACACATTTTTTTTCGAGATCTTGTAGTTTCAGCTAAGTCACACAAATGAAGCTCAATCATATTCAAAAGTTGTTATCTCATGCAAAATCGTCGACACAAATAAAAAAAAATCACACGCAGACCACAATATGCCACTCCCCCACACTTAAATTCTACATTGTCCCCAATGTAGAAATATAGAAAGCATGAAAAAGAGAAGAAATAGAAACTCCCCTATGGTAAGCAATGAGTCATGCCGATTTGGGGATGGTGGTTGCACAATGTAGCACTTTTGAGGAATACTTCGACAATCCAAGAGCAAGAGACCTGCAATCAACATATTTACAGAACAAGAAAAATAACAGCTGAGAATATTTTGGTTTTTTTTTTTTGTGATGAAGAGAAATTTATATACAAAGCGACTTTGGGAGTTGACAACCCTCTGAACATCTTGCAGTAGTAGTCACATCAAATTAATGATATGATTCCATCAAGTCTGATCCGTATGGAAACTATCTGAATCAGCATACTCTTTACAAAACAGTTTGACAACCAACCTTAATGAAAAGGTCCTCCATATCGCCACATGACACATAGGTATGTTTACCATTCAATAAAGAACAGCCCCACAAGAACCAACAAATGGGAGAACGTTTAGAGCAGAACGGCCAACTCAGACACTTCTCAAACGAATGAGACGTAGTTTTACATCTTCGGATGGGTGCTAATGATCACGCTCAAAAGTTCTTTGCTCAATTGTTAGGCCATCGAGTTTGGTTTCCAACAGACGTTGTCGTTGTTCCAACAAATTATCAAACTCTCTCACACTGATTGCGAGCTGGCTGTTTCTCCTGATAGACTTTTCGGCCCTACACCTAATCGGTCCATCCTTGAAGAAAACAACATGTCTACATTGTGAATAAGTTTGATTTCGAGTACAATGAGGTCCCTCTAATAGCTTTCCACATTTAAAGCAACTTTTAAGGCGCTTAGCACATCGTTTGCGAGCAGATCGGGATGACCCTGCCCCAAAAGCTATGACGTTCCAAAGGGAACGCTCATACTTGTCAACAAGTCGAACAATCTGAATCTTGATATCAAGAGGCATAGAGAAAGAGTCGAGTACTTGTAGAAGAGCAATAATACGTAGAGGGGATGCCATAGAAAGAAATGAAAATTCAGTGCACTTTGAGGTATCTGCAAAAGACTTGAAAGAAGAAGGTTAATAGAAGAGAATACAGTTCTTTAAGGTCTACTGAAAAAGACTAGTTTAACGCCTTTGGGCGGGATACATAAACTAGTATCCAAGGTATTTTTTTTTTAGTTACGTAACACACGAGAGAAAAAGAAACACTGAAGTAATAAAATTAAAACCATCAAAATCAATAAGCATAGTAGATTATCACACTCTTCCATATTTTCACAGATATTGAAGAAGGAAAAAAAATAAGAAAATTTGAATTACATAATCAATTAATATTAAGAAAAGACATATATATACAAAAATATCACACACGTCCATACTATAAGAAAAAAATAAATAAATAGAAGGAAGAAGAAGACGGTGAAGAAGAAAGAAATCGCCTAATCACTGCTAGAAAGAAGTACTCACTGAGACTTAAGATTGTGGTTGTGATTTCGAGTGGAGAACGATCTCTGATTTATAGTCAAACTGGGCACTGTTTCAACCGACAACCATGCATGTAGAGCGTGCTGGAAAGAGTACGTTGGGAGGAGTATCCAAGAAAACGCGTTGACAAATTATCCATTATTAATAATTAATCCCCACACGTTATCAATAACTATTGCTAATCACCGATTTGTGCGCCATCATGTCTCTTTCCAAATAATTGAATCTCCGGATATCTTCCTTCTACAGTTATAAGGCAACATCTTCCTTAGTACGTTAGATAAAAAAAACGGAGAAAAAAAAACAAAAATAATAAAAATACCAAAAGAAAACTAAAAATGAGAAAAAAATGCTTGGGTTGTCTCCCAAGAGCGCTTTTGTTTAAATTCGTTAGCTCGACATAGTTCCCATTTGTCAAGTAGGGTTTCTCAAATCCATTGCAGCTCCATTTTGTCTTTGACAGTTTCCTCCGAATGTCTTGATTTTTTGGCGGTCCACCTTGAATTCTTGTCCAATCTTTTGGTTCTCCGTTCCGATGGCTTCCTTTTTTGAGATAAGGTAATTGTGCTTTGACTCCATTTTATGTGGCACGCTAGCTTTGCAATTCAATTTACACATTTCTTGCACAAAAGGGTTAGTCGAATTAATTGCAAAGACAGAACAAGCGTTATTAGGGCGCAATGAACCATAAAAAATATTAAAGTTCGCTTTTTCCTCATCAAATTCTATGGATAGTGTATCCTCATAGACATCAATTTTAGTGCGAGAAGTGTAAAGAAATGGACGTCCCAATATGATAGGTGTAGGGTGAGGTGAATGTTCATCAGCCATATCAAGCACGTAAAAATCAGCAGGGAAAACTAAACCATTTATTTTGACTAGCACATCTTCTATCACTCCATCAGGGTATGCGTTGGTACGATCAGCTAGTTGCACAATTACGTGAGTTTCTTTTAGTTTTCCTAGATTTAGTGAAGCATATAAGGATCTAGGCATGACATTTATGGATGCTCCTAAATCTATGAGTGCTTTGTCAATATGGTGATTGCCTATAGAGCAAGGGACAGTAAACATACCTGGGTCTTTGCATTTTGGAGGTAGCTTTTTCTGGAACACTGCTGAAACTGCTTCTCCCATTTTTATCATTTCATTTCCCATCAATTTCCTTTTGTTAGTGCAAAGATCTTTCAAAAACTTAGCATAGCGTGGAATTTGTTTGATTGCATCTAACAAAGGAATATTGATCACTACTTTCCTAAGTGTGTCCAAAATTTCCCTTTCTTTGATTTCATTATTGGCCTTTGCTAATCTACTGGGAAAAGGGGGAGGGGTTGATTTAACAATGATAGGAGAACTTACCCCTTTTTCCAACTCTTCTTCTTTGTCTTCATGTGTGGGAATTTGTTTGTGAGGGTTTACAATCTCTTTTCCACTCCTTAAAGTTATGGCACTGACATTCTTTGGATTCACCTCAGGTTGGGATGGTAACTTTCCTCCAGATTGTGTTTCCAGACGATTGATAGCAGTTGCCAATTGACTCATTTGATTTTCCAAGTTTTGGATGCTTGATTTGGATTCCTGTTGGAATTTCAAAGTGTTAGTCGCTAATGTTTTCACCATATCCTCGAGCGACATACCTGATGATTGAGGTTTCTGTTGAAATTGCCCTTGGGGTTGGAAATTCCCTTGTTGCTGGAATTGGCCTTGAGGTTTGTTAGGGAAGAATCCTGGGGGTTTGTTGGTTCCATAACTCAGATTGGGGTAATCTCGCCATCCTGGATTATAGGTGTTTGAGTACAGATTGTATTCTTATCTTGGGAATGGGAAATTATTTGCTGAGTTCACTTGTTCGTTGTTATCCACTTGTAGAACAGGACAAGCATCTGTAGGATGTCCTAGATTTGTGCATATGCCACATGCTTTGACTTGCGGATTGTTTCCTACAACAATTTGTTTGAGAAGATGTGTTAGTTCAGAAAGTTGGCTTTCAACATTGGAATTACTTACCTCATTTACTCTTTGAATGTTCGTTTCCCGGTCTGTACTGAATTGTTGAGTGTTCTCAGCCATGTTTGAAATCAATGTTCTTGCTTCAGCAGGGGTTTTGTTCATCAAAGCTCCTCCACTAGCAGCATCAACCATGTTTCTGTCTGATTGACATAAGCCTTCATAGAAGTATTGCACTAGGAGGTTTTCACTGATTTGGTGATGCGGGCAGCTTGCAATGAGCTTTTTGAAACACTCCCAATACTCATAAAGAGTTTCTCCATTGTTTTGGCGTACTCCAGAGATATCTTTCCTGATATTTGCGGTCTTTGAAGTTGGGAAGTACTTTTCGAGGAAAATTTGCTTCATTTGATTCCATGTTGTGACTGAACCTGGTGGTAAAGTGTATAACCGATCTATTGCAGCATCTTTTAGTGAAAATGGAAAAGCTCTGAGCTTGATTTGCTCTTCAGTGATGCCTGGGGGTTTCATACTATCACACACCACATGAAACTCCTTTAGGTGTCGGTACGGATCTTCGCCGGATCGTCCATGAAAAGATGGTAGAAGATGTATCAAACCGGATTTCAGCTCGAAAGTTTTACTTTCTTCTACGGTTGGAAAAGTTATACACAATGGTTGTTGAGAAACTTCAGGAGTTTCCATTTGTTTAAGAGTTCTTTCATTGTTGTTATCAGCCATTTCTTGTTCTTGTTTTGCTTGTCTTATTCGTCTTTGAATGGATTTCTCGATTTCCGGATCGAAATTTTCAAGAATTCGATTAGTAGATCGAGTATTATGCATACAAGTGAAATATTATTTTTTTAAAAAAAATTAATTAATAAAAGCAACTAAATTTGTTAACAGTTCCCTGGCAACGGCGCCAAAAAACTTGGGCATGTTGTCGTAGTGTGCCAAAATTTATTTTTATTTCCTTACTCGGTTTCAAAACTACAAATTAATGTAGAAGTGGTAAGTAAGGGTCGAACCCAAGAGGAACGGTGCTTAATCTAGTTGATTTTATCAATTAATATAGAAAAAGAGGGGTTTTGTGATATTTGAATAAAAATAGAAAATCGAACGTCAAAATAAACGATTGAAATAAAACAATTGTACAAAATATCTAGTTCTCGGGTTCGGTTGTGTCAACAACTTATATTTATCTTTCCCATGCAACGTGTTACTATTCCTTCTTCAATTTATCAACTCTCAATTAACCAAGAAGCTCTGATTAACGAATTCTTCCTAAAGTGTATTAAATTAAAGTGAGTTCTTTAACTTAACATCTAGCTATTGGATAACCCTAAACAAATTCTTAGGATTTAATGCCAAGCTAGTGTGAAATGAACGAGAAGAATGAGTTGAATTAGATGAATAATTTCACAAACTCGAATTAATACATCTAAGTTGATTTGTTAATAAATATGCACGATATTCATTTGCTACTTTGGATTGGAATCTAGTGATAATTACGGATCAAAAGTTCCAATCCTAGCAAGTAACTTGAATTTAAAGATTGATTGATTCAATTGGCCAAAGTGAGCATAATAATCAAATAAACTGAAAAACGGGTTTACAAGCATAACAAATCAACAAATTGAAGTAGAGGAATAGATAAAACGTTACTAAAGAGTTAGAAAAGATAACCACATGTTAGTTGAACACAAGGCCCCCCTCGAACTAGATAGAAAAGTCTAACTACTCATATTTGCGGGGTTTCATACTTTTTAGCGAATGTTCGCTTTGTATCACCACCACTATATGATAGATTATACGCAAAATATAGAAAACAAGTAAATAAATGCTAAGAAATAAATAGAGAAATAAAAGGGAAAAGAGAAACTTATCGAAGAAATGATCCGCTAATCACATTCACAAAAAGTATCGTTGATCGATTGAAGCCTTTATTTCTTCATGGAATATGAAAAACTAAAATCTTTCAAGCTAAAACTAAGAACAAATGAAGAAGAGAATTTTATTGAAGAGAAAGTTGGAGAGAACTACTAGCTAATTCTCTTCCACTAAGTTGTGCATTTCTTTCCTTACAAATGCCTCTATTTATAGGCAAAATTTCACAAGAAAACATAATAAAAAATTGTACAACTACTCCATTATGATTCCACTAATTGGTAACCACCAAATCATGATCTTAAATTGCTCCATTAGTTCAAATATTGTATCATGGTATAGGTAAGCATCTTGGCTGAATTGTACAATTGGAATTTCCTTTTTTTGATATTTTAATAGAAAGTTATGAATTTTCTACCAAAACATGGCCCAAGAAATCCTCCATTCACATCACTCTCGGTTTTTCCCATTTTTGACCATGATATGATCCGAATCATTTGAAGAGGTCAACATCAAAGTTGTAGCCCTCTGAGTGTCTGTTCCAACACTATGAAGTGCAGGTCAATCCGAATTTTGTACCAAAAGTTATGGCCAAATTACTGAACTGCGGTAGTAAATTCAAGCTGTTGATTTTTTTACGCTTTGTCCTTTCTCTTCAAATGGCCATAACTTTCACTAGGAAACTCCGATTTGGGATCCGACAAAAATGTGGAAATCCTCTTTTGATATTCTTTGGTATTGGCACAAGAAAAATTGTAAAAACAACTTTTCATAAAATTGCATCGGAGGCCCTCCATCTTTGATTCGCTTGCATTTTGGTCCCGAGTTTCCGTTTTCATTCGATTTTCATCCATTTTGACTCATTTTGATTCTTTGTGACCCTAAACACCACAATAAAGGAAAAACACATAAAATAGAACATATAACACTAATAAAATACACAAATACATAAAATAGAAGAGTTATTTAAGTACTTTTCGAGCACTTATCAATGGCTCAGTTCCATCTTTATCCTTTTCTTGCTCCTCAATCACTGAACCCTCGATCTCCTTCCCAGGCCGTTTCACATGGATTTCAGGCAACTGTACCCCACTTCACGTTGTTATTGCTCGTACCTCAGCTGGCTTTGCAAGTCCTCTCAATCTTTGAGGGAATGGAATGGGGGGAACATAAGCCTTTGGTGGCACATATGGTGGGGTGTCTTCTTCAACGGGCTGAACTTTAGGCTTTTCTCTTAAAATAGAGATGGCATTAGCTTGTTCTCTTGGGTTTGTTTCCGTATTACTCGGGAGTGCTCCACGAGGTCGTTCTGCCAACTGCAATGCCATCTGCCCAATTTGCACCTCTAAATTCTTGATGGAGGCCTGGTTGTTCTTAGCGTTTACCTCAATTCGTTCCAATACTTTGTCTGTCTTTTGCATGTACTGTTGGAACATATCCCCCAAACTTAGCTTGTTCTCAGGCGGAGGGTAGTTAGAGTTGTCCCCATATCTGAGATTTGGGTGAAATTTCCACCCCAGATTGTAGGTCTGAGAGTAGGGGTTAAATTGCTGCCTATTGTCTCCCACATAATTCACTTGCTCACTTTGGGCTCCTAATAGCATGCATTCAGAAATATGGTGTTTAGCCCCGCAATGTCCACACACTGGACTTGACTGAATAGAGTGCGCCCCTTGAGTTTGCGCTCTCACTAGCAGCTCCACTTGTTTGGTTAAAGCAGCTATCTGAGCATTGGTGGATGCTAGTGAATCACTTTCATGTGCCATAGGTCCTTTATTTAAGACCGCTTGATCAGATGGGAACATGGTCTGTGTTTTTGCAATGAGTTCAAGTAGTTCCCAAGCTTCATTCACCCTCTTATTCGTGATTGACCCGTTAGATGATGCATCCACAATAGATTTGAATTGCGGAGCTAAACCCAAATAAAAATACTGAACCTGAGCTCCTTTTTCAAATCCATGATGAGGGCATTTTCTTAACATGCCCTTGTATCTATCCCATGCCTCACGGAAGCTTTCTCCAACATATTGTTGAAATGTCAAAATATCAAGCTTCATTTTAGCTAACTTGCCTGGAGAAAAATACCTATTGCTGAATTTTCTGGCCAAATCCTCCCATGTAGTGATACTGGCATCTAGTTCGGACTCAAGCCACTCCATTGCACCATCTCTTAAAGTATAGGGAAAAAGGCGGAGCCTTAGACAGTCGTCATCAATTCCATCAAATTTGAAGTTCTGGCACGTCCTCAAAAATTTGGCGAGATGAGCGTTAGGATCTTCGTGCGCTAGCCCGTAGAATTGATGGCTATTGCTGAATAAGTTAATTATATCAGCTCTTAGTTGGAAATTATTCCTCCCAAAAGGCGAATATACAATGCTAGACCGCGTAGGAGCTGCGGGTGGGGTTAAGAATTTAGCCATGGAAAAATTTCCACCTTTGTCGTTATCACCCCCATCTTCTTCATCTTCTTGCTCCGTATTCCTCCTATTAATCAACACGTTTCTTCCTCGTGCTTCTTCTTCTGCCTCTGCCCGACGTCTAGCTGCCTCCTCTGCAGTGCGTTCCATGACTAATTTGAGTCTGGCTCTCAATGTACGTTCAATTTCTGGGTCGAATTCTTCTAAAATGCCCCCGTGAGAGCGGGTCACGCACCAGACGCAATTTCTGCAACCACTTAAACAAAAACAAGTATCAAAATGTCTTTTATAACTAAAATCAAAATTAAACTAAAACTAAAATTAAAAAGACTGTGAGTAATATAAACCGATACTAAATAAAAATAGTCCCCGGCAACGGCGCCAAAAACTTGTTGTGAAAATAATCGCAAGTGCACGATATCGTCAAACAAGTAGTAAAGTGGACCTATTTGGGTCCGGATTATCGTTTCCACGAGGACTATTTTATTCGATATCGTTTTAAACCAATCTAATAAAAAGCAAATAAAGATATAAAGATTGAAGTTTGGATTTTTTTTAGCGAAAATTGTAAATAACAAGATGATAATTTGCAAAATAATAAAGAGTTATCGAATAAATGGAGAACGAAGTTGGGAATCCCGATTTATCTTTAGATTACCTATTTGATTTCTTCTCTCAATTTCAAATCTCAAGTTGTGTTAGATCGAATTCACAAAATTGATTTAATTTACCTCTCTCGAGTTCAAATCAATCCTATTCAACTAAGTCAACTACCATATCTCTATGTGTAGTTAGAATAACCCTTAATAAAATGCATTCATGCTCATAGGAATTCATATATATCCACCTGTCACGTGGGATCACAACAATTATAAAAGTTTATCTCTAGCTCTTATGTAAATTGCCGGATTTTACTACGTGGTCTAAATCTTTAACTTACCTCTCGGTTTGTTAAAATTCACAAATCATTGATTTAGTGGCCAAGTAAATCGTGCATTAAACATAGTAGTAAAATCAACACATAAAATAAAAGCACAAGAAACTGAGAGTTAAAATCAAATCATAGATCTAAATTACATCGTTCATCCCAACTAATAAATTTAGTTGTTCATACTAAGAAGCGAATAAATAACGAAAATAAAGGACTTCATCGCCGGTTTTAGGCTAAGAATCAATAATTGAAAGTAGATATTGCACCAAGCATCAGCTCTCTTTTGAATCTCCTCCAAAAACCATGTGAATCCCTCGATTGCGGTGTGTTTTGCCCTCAATTAATCCTCTCTCAAGCTCTCCAAAAAATTCCCTAATTCTGTCTCTCCAACCTCTATTTATAGCCCCCATTAAGGCTTTAAAAGATGCCCAAAGTCGTGTAGATAAATATGGTATAGTCCAAGTAGGAAACAAATTCCGAAAATTCGCCGGTTGTCGTCGGCCAAAAGTTGCGGCCTCTCTGCGGCCTACCTGCGGCTGCACCCTTGCCCTCTGCGGCCGCACGTTCCTGTTTTGCGGCCGCACACCCTGTTCTGCGGCCTACAGATCGTTTTGCCGGGTCTTTTCTCCATTATTGTGGGCGCAACTTGTCTTTTTGCGGGCGCAACTCGTTATAACATAAATAGTTCACCCTTATTTGCAATATTTGATCCTCCAACGTTGGTTCCTTTCATATATTGATCCAAAACTCTTCGATTTCGCGTAAATTCGCCCCCTTCTCTTCCTTTATTGCAATGCGCACGATTCATGTTGATTTTCTGCATGAAAACAATTAAAATTAAACACAATCGAACATAATATAACACATTAAACACGATTAAGGCTATAAAATAAACACTTTAAAATACTTATCAAACACCCCCAAACTTAACTCTTGTTCGCCCTCGAACAAGAAACTCAAACAATACATAGAAAACAACCACGCACTAAACACCAACCACAAAACATAGAAAAAACTCAAAACACGACAAGTATTATACTTATTCGCTTTAGGTTTAATAAAATACTAATAGAACTCCAGCTGGACCAAATAAACAACCACAAAACTATTCACTTATCATGTACACGACATTCGGTGTGTGTGCTAGTCATTGCTCGAGTCAAATCCATGTCAAGATCTAATCAACGAATGCACACTTCAAAACCATGCCCATATTCCCTTGTGGTAACTTTTATCTCACCCCACTCGTAGAATTCACTGCTTATGCTTTTCTCTCCAATCCCTGGGGTATTTAATCAATGTGGTGTTTTAAAAATATCCCATTGCATTTTTCCATACAAGATGTTAAGTAAAAGTGACTAGATGTTATCGGAACTACCGCTATCCATCTGTCCATCTCTACTCCGAGTTTCCAAACCTCTAGTCTTTGAGTCCGTTCCCGACACTTCAAACCCCTATCGCTCTTCATTTCCCAGATTTTTTTTTGTTTTTTTATTATGCTCATGCGAATGCAATGCCCCAACAATAATACTTTCTCACTGACCCATGTAGCGAGCTTTAGGTCGATGACTCCCAAACTCGTCACTCAAGGCATCAGGTAAAATACCCCTCAGACTTAATCACTCGACTCAATGAGGCAAGAGAATGGGGCATATAAGCAATGTGAATGATGTCTTTTTTTCCTTTTTTTCTTTTTTTTTCTTCTTTTTTTTTTTTTTTTTTTTTTCACGGGAGAATGATAGCCTCGATCAGTGCCGATACAGATTCGCCAACAAAAAATCCTTCAACTTAAAGTAAAAACATCAAAACATCAAACTGTAGTTTCCCCAACATAAATCACTAGTCTTACCACCCCCAAACTTAGCCTTTAAGCTAGTTTTGGTCCTAATATTCGGTTTGGGGAAGATTACCTATTTTATAGGGTTAAATGGTTTATTTTTGGTATATAGGGGAAAAGCGGCATCTAGATTACACCCCAACGTATATCTAAGTCACACAATAACCATGTGCTCACATAAAATTAATCGTGCACCAATAAGTGACAAAAAGAATTTTAAAAGGATCAAGTGATGTTCAAAAGTCCAACTGTCATCCTATTCAATTATGCTGAAAAGAAACAATCATCGGCGATACACTACTCGACATACAAACATAAATTTTTTTTTTTTAATAAAAAACGACACAAATATTACGACTCAACCATACACACATGCAAAAATTAAAAACGACTCACACCCCCAAACTTAAAACCAACATTATCCTCAATGTAAAAATTCGGATAAAAGAAAAGAAAAGTTACTGAACGTCCCAATGGATTAGTTGTGGCATCAGGGGGCGTTGGGTCTTTGTGCATTCGGATTTGATCTTGATATCAGGTCTGCAAAACATCCACATTAAGAGAAGCCATTATTTTATTAAAAATAAATAAACATGTAGGCACACTAAGAAAAAGATAAGAAAAATAAAATCAATCACGCAAAGCAAACATAGAGATAAATAGCGAAAAGGGAAGAAACATTGGGTTGCTTCCCAATAAGCGCTTTATTTATAGTCTAGAGCTCGACTCTCGGTGGCATGGTCATGGAGGTTCGAAGCGAATTTGGGAAGCCCTGAACTGATTGACGTTGTCCTCCCTAGCCTTTTCTAGCTTCTTCCTCTTCCATTTTGGCATCCACAACTCATGCAGGTTGCTCTGAGCTTTCTTGTCGGGCTTGTTCGGTTCAACATCCTCCTTCTTTACTTCCTCGAGCTTAAGACAACTTTCTCCTTGAGCTTTACTTCGTTGAAGGATGTTGAATGTGACTTTGTCTTCATCAACCCGCAACATTAGCTGGCCTTTCTCCTCATCAATTAATGCCCGTGCAGTGGCTAGGAATGGTCGTCCAAGAATGAGTGGCATTCTGCTATCCTCTTCAATGTCCATTATCATAAAGTCTACTGGGAAAATGAATTTTCCCACTTTAACCAGAACATCTTCTACTATGCCATATGGACGTTTGATTGTTCGATCTGCTAGCTGTAATGTCACTGTCGTCTGCTTCGGCTCGCCCAAACCAAGTTTTCTGTAAACAGCCAGTGGCATTAGATTAATACTGGCACCTAAATCACATAAAGATCTATCAAAGTTTAAATTTCCAATATTGCACAGGATAGAAAAATTCCCTGGATCTTTGAGTTTAGGTGGCAGCTTATTCTGCAAGATTGCACTGCATTTTTCTGTCAGTGCCACTGTTTCAAACTCCTCCAGTTTTCGCTTCTTCGAAAGCATCGCCTTCATGAATTTTAAATATAATGGCATCTGAGCAAGAGCATCTGCAAATGGAATGTTGATGTGCAGCTTCTTGAAACTTTCCAAAAATTTAGCGAACTGCTTGTCAAGTTTGCTCTTTTGTAGCCTCTGAGGAAACGGAATGGGTGGCACGTAGGCTTTGACTGGAGTTGGAGCTTTCTTCTCCACTTTTTCAACTTCTTTCTCAGAATTGACTTCAACCAATGGCTCAGTTCCATCTTTAAGATCTTATGCTACTAAGTTCTTGGTGCTTGGATGTTATGCTTATGCGTAATAATTTAGACATCTTTTTAGTTGGAATGGGCCTAATATTTGTATGCATTTACTACATTAGTGATATATGCTACAATTGTATACACGTCGTCATTTTTGTACGGGTACACAAACTGGAACAAGTTTGAGGTCATTATATGACATTTGTACATTCTGTAAATGCTTTAGGTACTAGAACGATTTCCATCTCATTATAACAATTTTGATATCGTTATGAGACATTTTTACATTTTGCAAAAGCAACAGGTACTGGTTTAAAAAGGAAAAAATAACGGTCACTAAAACGGTTTCAATGTTGTTATAACAACTTGGATATCGTTATAATACATTTTTACATTCTATAAAGAATTTAAAATAGGTGCGAATTTAAAAATATCAATAGGTACTAGAATGATTTCCATGTCGTTATCGCTATGATGCATTTTTACATTCTGCAAAAGTAATAGGTGCCGGTTTAAAAAGGAAAAAACAACGGTCACTAGAATAGTTTCAATGTCGCTAAAACAGCTTGGATATCATTATAATATATTTTTACATTCTGCAGAGAAGTAAAACAGGTACTGATTTAAAAATAGCAATAGGTACTATAACGATTTCTATGTCGTTATAACGACTTCGATATCGTTATAACACATTTCTACATTCTCTGAAAGCAAAAGGGTACTAGTTTAAAAGGGAAAAAACAGCGTTCACTAGAATGGTTTCAATGTCGTTATAACAATTTGGATATTGTTATAATATATTTTTACAGAGTTAAAACAGGTACTAATTTAAAAATAGCAATAGGTGCTACAACGATTTCCATGTCGCTAAAACAACTTCGATATCATTATAGCAACAGGTACAAGTATTAGAATGATTTCCAATACATTATGATAGCCATAACAATTTCAATGTCGTTATCACACATTTATGTGTCTTTAGAAGCTACAAGTGGTGGAAACGATTTTGTTGTCGATGGTACGGTATACACGAACGTCTTTATTATTGTTATTATAATTACAATGCTTTAATGATTTATATCAAATGATAAGCATGTACAGTTATTTTTCTTATATAACAACTCTTTTATTAATACAAACATAAGGATTAATACCATTAGTATAAAATTAATATAAAATATAAATTTTCTTCACCAAATATGAAGTAATACTTAGAGTATGTTTAATTCACAATAAATTTTCAACACAATTTCTCTCTCATTTTTTTCAACCACACATATAATTACTTTACATTTTTTAATACACCATCTCCAATTTTTACCCACACAATCTACATGCAAATCGAGCAAATAAAATTTACTCTAACTTTGTGGTGAATCAAACATATCCTTCATGAGTTGAAATATCTATGAGCAATTATATAATCATTAACATTCTATTCATGTATATTACAGAAAATGCAAACAAAAAGGGAGAATGAACAATAATTGCATAAATAAAAACGTGAATGTGTCCAATATTTTTTCAGGAAATTCGCAAGGATGACCTTCTCCAAACGTCAAATTGTGTAAATAACCTTTGACTAAAAGATTCATTTAACATTTAATACAAAATAAAATAAAATACACAATTACAAGTATATCCTCATATACCTAAACCAAATAAACCCCTGATTTCACCCCTCCACCCCCAAATTCACCCACGATTAAAAATCCTCCTCGCCCTAACTCGATTAACATTTGAAATTTCTGCAACGCCTCCCTCGCGTCATCTGGAGCCTTTCATCTTCAACTAGCTACAGCGGTGGAGGAGGCAAACCACGAGGAGCGTGAGGACGACAACAATCTCTGATGTTCTAGGGTAAAGATCACTTTCTCTTTCTCGATCAACAATCTCTTTCTACACCCTTCTTTGGTAATCGATACTCCCATGGTTTAATAACTGGTTTTATCAACAAAATCTTGTTGACGTGCAACTAGGGCTCAAAAACATCTTTGTTTATTATTCTAAATCACCGTCATTCAGCAACTCTATCCGTGTGAGCCTTTTCAGGGATGGGAATCCCTCTTAAACACCTTTCTCCAAATTTAGGGAACAAAAATAGGTCACCATTTTGGTGTAAGTTTGATTTTTCACTTTCTTTTACCTTTTCTCCCATTATCATTCTCTCCTGTCTTAACCAGATCTGCTTCCATGATTTAGGTTACATTTATTTTTCTATGGTGTTATTGATCTTATATTAGGTCGACTGTATGTCTTGTTCTGCATCCGAACTTCAACATTGAGTATAATCTTGATCAATTATTGTCACTAATGAGACTATCTTGAATTCTTTGTTATATTTTTATCAAATTTGCTGCCATTATTTATGTGGCATTTGATTAGTTTCTATGGTTTTATAAATCTTATATACATCGATTGGCTACGTCATGTTGCATACCAATGCAGTACCTTATTGAGTATAGTACCAATCATTTATTTTGTGTCAAATACTAGGAGACAACCATGGATTAGCTTTCTCATGCTAGAAGTTTATTTATTATGATACTTCTACACCTGTTAAATAGTGCCCATATATATATATATATATATATATATATATATATATATATACCTCGTGCTAACTACGCATTACCATAGTGTCAATCAGATAGGTAACTTTAGTTTAAATTTGTTTAATCAGATCATCAGTCAGAGAACTATATGTTTGATTTTAATTGTGTACTTACACTTTATCTAATATTAATCGAGTCAACAAATGGATGTCGCACTTATCTATTGGTTGTTGACGTGAAATATGTAAAGCTTCAAACTGGACATAGGTATCAATCAAATTAGTTTACATCTATTGAAGTACACTTACCTTATTGACATTGAGCATAAACTTACCATGAATGAAACCTACCCGTGTATTACCATAAACTTAGTAAGCTTTTAAAAGGATTAAGAAGATTGAATTTTAATTTGATAAATTTTCTCATTGTCTCTATCTAAATTGTGTTTTAATTTGATGAATTGAAATTATTTATATTTGATAAATTGCAAAGTGTGTGATTTTATGATTTTTATTTTGTTATTTAAGTATATTTGCTTCGTTATACTTTTGCATTTTCTGTAAATATGTGATTTTAGTCCAAAATCCGATACTTCTTGTAGGTGGTTATGTTTTTTTTAAACGACAATTAGCTCTTCCTAAATAATTTTTGCCTTTGCTGAGAGCCATCGCAAGTTCACTTTTTCCTTTATATTCTGACTAAATGATGAGTGGCTAATTATTTTGAACTTATAGCCAAGAAAAATGTTTACAAGAAAACTGTCTATAAGAAAACTTGTAGCGAAGATCCATAATTAAACTTAAAAATTAGATTAGAACCCATTTCGAGAAATCAAATCTTAATTACAGGAAGTTGTACATATTTTACATTCTTGTAAGTGTTAGAAGTTGTGAAAGCCATGTTTGAAGTTGTGATTTGATATGATATTTGAAGTTGGATGATACTCCATCTATTTGATTTGATAATTATAGGTAGTTGTACATATTTTACAGGTAGATGTACATATTTTACATTCTTGCAATGGGATTTTTTCCTATATGGTTGAAAATGGAGAATACATTCGATATCGATGAGAGATTTTTAGGAACCGTGAGAAATAGATGCAAAGTCAAAGTTGTGGACGATGTATCTGACAATCTAGATGATGAACATCAAGATTTGTTTATGGATTCTCGGTTTCGTCAGCTACTGTTGATCACGGACATAAAGTTGGCATCACAAGTAGTACACCAGGTTGTTCGTACGATAGTAAAAACGCTGAAGAAGAATGAGGTATGGTTCAAAACACAAGACAAGTTGACGAGATTTGGATCGCAAGAGTTCACTTTAGTGATCGGTTTTAAAGCTGCCGATGAAGTAGGCGACTTTGAGGTTTTAAAGGGAAAAAGTCCACTTCTACAGAGATTCAAGAATAAGAAAGGGCAGATACACCAGAATGACTTGTTGATAGAGTTTAATAGGTATGATAAAAAGAAGGAACCGGATGTAAAATATAACTTAGGGCTTCTTACCATTCTGGAGTACGTTGTTTTAGCTACAGAATGTGATACTCTTGTTAATGAAAGGTGGTTTTCTCTGGTCAAAGATCTAGATAAGTTTAATAGCTATCCATGGGGAAATTTGTCATACGGACATACTACTAAGGTGTTCAGGCGCAACGCAATCAGTATGAATGAAGAGACCAAGAAAGTCACATATTCTGTACATGGATTTCCCCTTGCAATCATGGTATTTTAGTTTAAAGTATATTTTGATTGATTGATTTATTTTTTAATCTGTTACTCTTACTAACTATTTTTCTAAATAGATTTGGGCATTTGAAGCAATTCTTGAGTTTGGAAGGAAGTTTGGCGCCACAGTAAGCCCTTTTTATAGACTTCTGAGAATGATTGGTTGGACGATGAAAAAACAGCTATAGAGTGAACACATCAACTTGTTTTTCAAGGGTACAGATGTAGTGACGCTAAGATAAAATTATCATGTCATTCAATTTTTCCTTTTTTATTTCCAATTAAGTTCTTTAACAATTAATTTGATTTTTTATTTTTTATTTCTATTTTAAGTTCTTTAACAATTTAATTGTCTGAGAACACTAATCAGGTTGAAGTTCAATGGACATTAATGCCAAATAATTATGAAGCTGATGCATCATACTTCAAGGAGTTAATAGTGATTGGCGATGAAAAAGTCAACTCGTCTGATAACGAGTTGGAAGATACAAGACATGAACCTATCAATGAGGACGTCCCTGCTACCTCAGATTGCCATGCTCAATCTAATCCACCTCAACCCCAAGGTCCTAT
Source organism: Jasminum sambac (assembly GCA_018223645.1). NCBI lineage: Eukaryota > Viridiplantae > Streptophyta > Magnoliopsida > Lamiales > Oleaceae > Jasminum > Jasminum sambac. The sequence goes on from CP073640.1 coordinate 31,211,063, forward strand.
TGGAGCAAACAGTGTTGCACAAATAGTGCGGGAAGTAGTGAAGGATGAATTGAGAGCATTTCATGCGGAAATGGAGATAAAGATGGCCACATTTTTAGAATCAATTAAAAGAGCCATCTCTCAATCAAATGTCAACTCATTTGGTGGTGCTACGTGTGATGATGCAAAAGTGAACGAAGGCAAAAGTTATCAAGAACTGGAGGAGGATAACACTTTTCGGGTGATAGGGGTTGGTTTTTAATGGTTTTTAAAGATTTTTAATGTAAAGGAGGAGAGAGAATGAGTGGAGTTGAATGGTGGAGATTTGTGGATGTGATGTGATATGTGGATATGATTGATTTAGGCTAAAGAAAGAATGAATGAAAAAGTGATAAAAAGTGGTAAAACATTTTTAAATAGGTTGCCTAACACCCTATTAGAGACACAAAAGTAGCCGATGAAAAGGCAGATAGAGTCGAATGCAATACAGGTATATGCAGGGTCTTTTTTGTCATTTTTTTTTGGAATGAATTGTTATAATTAATCAACTAATTTTCTTTTTGTCATTTACAGAGACGGTGAGTGTTCTGCCCTCTGCCACGAAAGTGTATAGAAGAAAGAAACGTGAATTCATTATCGGCAACTTGGAGAGCAAGATGCATATTGTTCTTGACACGCCAGAACAGCCTATGAAAGGTATACATGTTCAATCATTATCTGTGAAATAAGAATCCATATCTTTAGAATGTGAAGATGTGCTGTTGATCTAACATGACATAAAAAAATACTAATCTAGATGTGCAAGTAGTTGACGAAAAGAAAGCTGGAGTCGAAGACGAAGAAGATAGGGACGTGAATCATAAAGGTGATGATGTATTGGTTGAAGAATCGCCAATGGTCACTGGGAAGCATTCACTTGATGTTTATGAAGGTATGTCAAATGCAAATATGTTTTTGATGTTCTTGTAGCGAACCAGTAATTAGTTTCTGTGTACTAATTTATAGGCATTGTGACAAACCCATCATCTGCCATTGTTCCATATCAAAGATGGTAGTTGTGGAGTATGGAGATCGAAAAGAATACATTGAATTTAGAAAATTTTGCCAATGTTTCAGAGTTGAAGCTCGTGACTACTCTAGACAATACCATGGAGCAAGAAAAAGGTATACACATATTAGATCACTGCCTACGTTACTCAATTACGGCTTAAATTTTTGGAATTCATTATTTTAACCACATCTAATTATGACGACATTGCTATGGAGCCCATTGAGATCGGTAGTGATAAATCAGAGTCTGCTACAGGTAAAGGGCATCGCACGAAGAGGAAGGCAGCTGTATTATGTTTCCCGTCGATAAATCCTAGGAAAAGAAGAAGATTTCAAAATGTCACTTCCTACGATCCATTGAGACTGGTAGATCCGGCTGAGGTTGATGATCTCTAGAAGTGGTTGTCAGGCGCTCCAGATGGGTAACTTACTGTAAAGGCTTTTGTTTATCTTATTAAGAGCATAACGTGTAGTACTTGTCACACATACTCTCGAATTTATGTTTTTCTCTTCCTAGTGATGAAGTTGAATTGCCTACCGGTGATGATGTAAACAAGGTGTGGTTCAAAGATCTTATTAGGGTTGATGGATGGCTCAGAGGCAAAGTATGTAATTGATATTAAATTTTAAGCCAATGTAAATCACTTATTCATCTAATTAGCGTCTTTTCTTGCAGCATGTGGATATAGCACTTTACAACATAAGAGTTCGAGCTACAACTTTCCCACCTCTCTTTAGACAAGATTGCGCAATCTTGGACTCCAATTTCGTCCCCTACGTGAGGATCTATTTTGGGAAGAAGTCAAACACCAAATCTTCTAAGCCCCTACAATTGGACAAAGCCTTAGTGAACTACGTGAAAGGAAATGTACCAGGAATTAGCAGACCATGGAGTACCTGTACTACATTATATGTTCCATTCTGTAATTAGGACAAGGACCACTAGCTTGCATTGGAGATCGATCTTACGGTAGACGTATCTACGCATACAATAGTCTCCCTTGCGTTATGCGGCAACCACAACTTCAATGGGAAATGAAGCCTTTACAAGATGTCTGACTGCTGTTAATGATATTGGCGCTTGGAGATGGGTACTACAGCACAAAAGAGTTTAGTATGAAGCGCTTGAAAACTCCAGGGCAAACAAACGGGTATAAATCGTACATTTGGTAAAGCAATGTAAATTCATATATTGATACACTCGGTAAACTTATGGATAAGGTGTGTATTATTTGCAGGTCAGATTGTGGGATGTTTACAATTAAGTACATAGAATTTCTACAGGCCAGGTTGGATGTAAAATGAGTGTTTGCTAAACATATGCGTGATTGGTGGAAAAAAATGGCAGCTGAGATATTTGCTTCCCATTTTGATCCTTAGTGCTTAATGTATGAAATAGGGGTTTGTATAGTGTTCGAGAAAACTATCTAAACATGTGAAAGTAATGTTTTGTTAGAATGTGTGCAAGTAATGTTTTCGTTTTATATGATGTCTTTGTTTTGCTTTTGTTGTGCGATATCTAGCGGTTTTGTTTTCACAATTTATTTATGGGTGCTGAAGGCAAAGATGCGTTGGAACTATGTTTGAATGGCAGAGGCATTGAGAGATGACAACATATGTTTCATTTTTTTGATATTGTATCACAACACAACTATCGTTATAACGAAACAACTGTCATTATCGTGAAACAACTACCGTTATCACGAGAAACAACTGTCGTTATAATGAAACAGGTATCGTTATTACCAAACAACTATCCTTTTTCATCGTCTAGCTAATTGGTACAATCATATCATTATAATGAAACAACTATCGTTATCATGAAACAACTACCGTTATCACAAGAAACAACTGTCTTTATAACGAAACAGGTATCGTTATCACCTAACAACTATCCTTTATCATCGTTTAACTAATTGGTACAATCATATCGTTATAACGAAACAACTATCGTTATCGTGAAACAACTATCATTACCACAAGAAACAACTAACGTTATAACGAAATAGGTATCTTATCACCAAACAACTATCCTTTTTCATCATTTAACTCATTGGTACAATCTTATCGTTATAATGAAACAACTATTGTTATCTTGAAACAACTACCGTTATCACGAGAAGCAACTGCCGTTATAACGACACAATTATGGTTATCACGAAACAACTATTGTTATACTACCTCCGTCCCATAATTATAGTCCACTATTCTTTTTTAGACCGTCCCAAAATATGGGCAACCTTCCTTTTAAAGATATTGTTAAAATATTAGTTGTCTTATATGCCCCCATTTAATGTACATAGTTATTATCAAAATAACTTAATTGAAATAAAACATCCAATAAATGAAGGGGTATAATAGAAAAATAAGTTTAAATTTTACTTTTCCAACACTATTAATTGCAGTTTTCTTAATCTTCGTGAAATTGAAAGTGGACTATAATTATGGGACGGAGGTAGTAATAAACAAGTACCGTTATCCCGAGAAACAATTGTCGTTATAATGAAACAGGTATCGGTATACCTTAAACCCCAACCCCCTAAACCTTAAACCCTAAACCGGTAGTTTCCGGCCCTCTCGACGACATCCCGTGCCCTGCCCTATCCCTAGGAGACTCAGACTGGTGTTCCGACCGATCGTACTCATTCTTTGGCTATTGCTAAGAGGCCCATTATATTGGCCGAAGAGCAGGCACAGAGGAAGTCTTTTGATTCCATGCTCAGCCTGTCTCGTCAGTCCACCATTGTTTCTAGGCAGCCTCACATGTATCGTGGTGAGCTGACTATCTGTATTTTGGCTGATGAGGAGTCTGAGCTAGCTGCACCATTCCGTTTTACTCTCGTGGGTAAGTTTTTGAGGTGAAAGCCCCTATGCTTTGCTGTTCACACCGCCTTTGATCGGTTTCGTTTTGTTGGTACCTATACTGTTGGATTGTTGGATCGTGTGCATATCTTGATCCATCTCACTCATGAGGTGGACTATACCCGTTTGTTCTCGCGGCCGCGTTGGTTTATTAGTGGTTGTGAGATGAAAGTGCTAAAGTGGATTGTTAACTTTCATCCTGAGAGGAAAACACCGATTGTGCCGGTTTGGATTTCTTTTCCTTTGTTGCCTGTTCATTTCCGTGCTAAGGAAGTTCTGTATTCTTTACCCAGGGCAGTGGGCCACCCATTGCATATTGATGAGGCCACAGCGGATTTGCTTCGGCCTAGTGAGGCCAGGGTTTGTGTGGAGGTGCATTTGGAGCACCAATTGCCCGAGCGTATTTGGATTGAGCGTGGGCTGGGATGCAGTTTCTGGCAGCGTATTCTTTATGAGCATGTGCTTCCATTCTGTTATGCTTGTCGGCATATCGGACACTCATCTTCAGATTGTAAGGTTGCTGCTCCCTCGGTGCTGCCTACGGCTACATCTGGGCCCCCTGCCACTTCTACTCCACCTGTTACTCCTAGCACCGTTGTTGCCCCCAGTATCAGCCGGATACGGGGGCTGCGGTTGTTTCTGAGCCGGTTCGTCAATGGAGACCTCGTGTGCGGTTCTAGACTCAGCCAGTTCCTACCCCAGTGGGCTCTTCTCCGCCGATTATATCTGATGTTTCGCCGGTTACGGTACCGATCACGATCGCCCCAGTGAATCCTTTGGTCAGCTCGCCCGTTCTGGTTAGGTCTGATTCTATGATGACTCTGATGACCAGTTGAGCTTTGTTGTTCGAGACCCCATTTCGGTTGATCAGACTGTGCTTGGGGTGGATGCTCGTCCCGATGGTGCTCTGGTTTCTGCCAGCCCTGTGGTGGGCCCTTTTCTTGGGACTGTGGGACCGATTGTGCGTGTAGTATCGCCCTTGCCTGACTGCCAGTACAACGCTGAGGCCTCCGTCCCCTCGCAGTCTACTTTGCTTGAGGCTTCCGTCTCTTCACAATCTTTATTGCCTGAGGCGTCCGTCCCCTCCCAGTCTACTTTGCATGAGCCCCACCAACCTGGTATTCATAGGCGTCGTTTTGCTGATGATCTTGGTAGCTTCGCGGTGCAAGAGGATCCGTTTGAGCCAGTTACTAGTAGACGACAGAGGAATCAGCAGGCCCGTACGGCCAAAGTCCAGGTTACTGCTGCTTCCCGTATGTAGACCCGCAGTCAGTCCAAGTCAGTTACTTCTTCCTCCCTCGTTCCATATGTTGATGAGTCACTGGTGTGGAATGTTAGGGGTATTCGGAGTTCAGTTACTCGGAGACGCTTGAAAAAGCTCCTCCAGATGCATGATGTTTCTGTTCTTGTTATGATTGAGCCTATAGTTTTGCGCCGTGACTTTGCTTTTATTCGTCAGTTCTTGGCCTTTGATCGGGGGACCAAGAATCAGACTGATCGTATTTGTTGTTTCTAGAGCGAGGGTATTACTGTCGATGTTCTGATGGATCACCCCCAGTTTCTGCACCTCTGCCTTCGGGATCCTCGGTTGGCTCGGCCTATTTATATGACGCCTGTCTATGCCTCATGTGATTATATTGAGATGAGGTGTTGTGGACTAGTTTGCATGATATTTCTATGGGAATGGATTGCCCCTGGTTGGTTGGTGGTGACTTTAATGTCATTGCTACTAAGAGTGAGCGCACTGGCTTCAGTACGAGGGATCGGGGTATTTCGAACTTCCGTAATATGATGTTGGACTGTGGTCTCTCGGATGTTGGGTTTGCTGGGGAGCCTTACACGTGGACTAACCATCGGGTATGGAAGCGTTTGGACAGGATCTTGATGAATCCCGATATAGCCTGTTTCTTTCATCAGTTGTCTGTTTTCCATTTGAATAGGCATTGTTCGGACCATTCACCATTACTGGCACAGTGGGAGTTGTTTCCGTAGATGGGGCCTCGACCGTTTTTTTTCCTTAATGTTTGGGCTCGCCATCATGATTTCCAGGCTTCCGTCTCTTAGAATTGGTCATATCACTCTTGTCACACTGGAATGGCTGCTTTGTGGGAACAATTCTTTCGGTTGCGGCAGGGACTTGGTTGGTGGAATTAGCATGTGTTCGGGAACATCTTTGATCTGGTTCGGGATGTCAAGTTGTCTGTTGATGAGGCTGAGCGGGTTTATGACAGCGACCCATCGCCCAGGCATCGTGAGCGGTTATATCGGGTTAAGGATGACCTAACCGCATCTTATCTATTGAGGAGGGATTTTGGCGTTAGAAGTCCGGCGCCCGTTGGCTGGCTGAGAGGGACCGTAATACCAGATACTTTCATTCTTTGGTCCAGGGGTGTCGTATTCGATCTTGTATTTATTATATCTGGACTTCTGAGGGTGTCAATTTATCTGATCAGCAGTCCATCCAGAGCTCAGATGTGGACTTTTTCCAAGGGTTGTTGTCCTCTCCGGAGGATAATGCTCGGTTGAACCGGCTACCTACTGTTAACAAAGTTCGTGAGGCTGTTTTCAGAATTGATGGGGATAGTGCGGCTGGGCCGAATGGCTTTACGTCTTTGTTCTATCAGCAGTGTTGGGATATTATTTCGGACGATGTATATCGGGTCGTGATTGACTTCTTCAGGGGAGGTCGGTTCCCTCGTAGCTTCTCTGCTACTTCTATTGTCCTCCTGCCCAAGAAGGAGGGGGCCTGTGCTTTGACGGATTTTCGGCCCATCAGTCTTTGTACAGTGTTCAACAAGATCATCACGAAGCTGTTGAACACCCGCCTTGGCGAGCTCCTACCACGTATTATTTTGCCCCAGCAGAGTGGTTTTGTACCTGGGTGTTTTCTTGCGGATAACGTCTTGCTAGCACAGGAGATGGTGCATAGCCTTGACAGGAAGGTTATGGGGGGCAACGTTATCCTCATGCTTGATATGGCTAAAGCCTATGATCGGATGGAGAGGAATTTCTTGATCTCTGTGATGGAGCATTTTGGGTTTGACCAGTTGTGGATTGACAAGATCAGGCAGTGTATTTCTGAATGTCAATTTTCGGTCTTGGTCAAAGGTCAGTCGGTTGGTTTCTTTCCTTCCTCTCGGGGTCTTCGATAGGGCGATCTTATTTCCCTTGCCTTGTTTGTTATTGCTGCTGATTATTTCTGACGCATGCTCGCCCATCGGTTCCAGCAGCACAGTTATATGCAGTTCCTTCATGGGGGTCCCACGCTTCTCTCACATCTCTCCTTTGCTGAGGATATTATTATATTCGCCAATGGTCAGAAGCGGAGCATTCAGCAGGTTATGGCTTGCCTTGAGCACTATGAGGGGGCTTCTGGCCAGTTGGTGAATCGAGCGAAGAGTTCGTTGATTGCGCCTCGTCGGGCTACTCCTGCTCAACTCCGTAGATGGGAGACCTTTACGGGGTTTGTGCGCAGAAAGCTTCCTATTATTTATCTTGGTGTTCTTTTGTATAAGGGCGCCCGTCGGATTTTATTGTTTGATGCTTTGGTGCAGAAGATCGGAGGCCGTATCTCAGGTTGGGCCAGTCGGTTGTTGTCTCCTGGGGAACGTATTACACTGATCAGATCTGTTCTTTATTCTATGCCGCTTCACCTCTTTCAGATTTTGCAGCCTCCTAAGGCTGTGCTGAAGCGGTTATCCGATTTATTTGCCTGCTTCTTGTGGCACTCTCAGGACGGGGCCCCCCGTATCCATTGGCGATGTTGGGAGGAATCGTGCCGTCCCTCGGAGGAGGGTGGCCTTGGCTTAAAGCGATTGGGCGATATGGTTGATTCTTTCTCCCTGAAGCTCTAGTGGCGATTCCGTTCTCAGGACTCTCTTTGGGCTATATTATATACTTGCGGGATAGATATTGTTGGGGATAGCCTCCTCCACAGGTTCAGCCGACCTATCTCGACTCTAGGGGTTGGCGACGACTATTGGAGATCAGGGTGACTGCTGAGCCCCATATTGTCTGGCAGCTTGGTCATAGACTGGTGTTTTTTTGGCATGATTGTTGGATGGGAGATGCTCCTCTCAGTGTTGTGTGGCCTGATTTACGGTCCTCCTCCGCCAGGGTCCAGGACTTCTTTGATGACACTGGTTGGGACTTTGGGCGTTTACTGCAGGTAGTTCCTGCTGACCTGGCCGTTCGGATTTCTTCTCTCCCGTTGGATACTGCGGTCCCTAATAGGATGTTGTGGCGGGGTACTTCTGATGGCCTTTTTACAGCTCGCTCTGCCTTAGAGGTCGTACGACCGCATATTGGTGTACGAGGACTCGTCTTCCAAGACTTATGGTGCCCTACAGTACTCGTGACTATCTTTTTTTTCCATTGGCGGCTATTGCAGGGCCTCGTACCCGTGGACCACGTGATTAGGTAGTGACTTCATGTGTAGATGCTTGTACGTTGCTAGTGTTGTTCTGATGAGGAGACGCTTTAGCATGTTTTCATCAGTGGTTTGGCTGCGTCTCGCATTTGGCTGCACTTCTCTGCTTTTTTCCATATTCCGTCCCCTGGTGCTGACAGCATTGGGCACCGTGCTCAACGGTGGCGTTCTTTTGGTCAATTTGTCAGGCGGCGCCACATACGCATCATTCTACCGAGTTTCATTTTTTGGCATCTGTGGACGGCACGTAATGATGAGAAGATCGGGGGATTCTTGTTGACTCCAGGCAGATTATTTGGCGTGTCTATAGAGCTATTTCACTTCTCCATGTTGCTGGGGTCTTCAGTTTTCTTCACTGGCGCGGCGACATTGATCTGGCTGCCCGATTTGGGGCTTCTATTGCTATTTCCCCTCTCCCATTCCTGTTATGGCGTTCTGGCACAGGCCGTCTGTTGGCTCCTTTAAGGTGAACACAGATGGTTGTGTGGTTGATGGTAGAGCTGGAGGGGGTGGGGTGATCCGGGACCAACATGGGCACTGTGTTCGGGCCTTCTGCTCCTTTTATGGTGATTGCGCCATTCTGGAGGCCAAGCTACGTGCCATACTTGACGGACTTCTGTTGGCACGCTCTCTTTGTCTGGGCGCCGTTTGGGCAGAGACGGATTCTTTAGTTGCTGTTCACTGCGTAGTTCAGGAAGGTGGTCCGTGGAATCTCCAGCTTCTTCTCCGGCGTGTTCGCCAGCTTCTCCGGCCAGATAAGGATATGGTCTCTCACATCTTTCGTGAGGGTAACCAAGTTGCAGACGCACATGCTTCCGAAGGATTATTGCAGGAACGGTACGCAGAGTATGATTCACATCAGTTACTAGCCCGGCCAGAGCTCTCGTTTAGATGGATCGCCATGGCTTTCCCTCCGTCTGTGGATTCTAGCGAGGGTAAAGTTTATTGCTGCAGCTTCATTTTAGCATTCTTCTTTCATTTTTGCATTCTTATGTACAGGAGGTAGTACCTCCTTATTTATTCTTCTGTTATTCTTTTATTCCTTATTGTTTGGGAGATAGTATCTTCTCATTAACTGGTTTTTCGCATATTTTTGTGTTCATTGTATGGAGGTCAGGTTTATGGCCCCCCTCCTTTTTGTACTTACTTTTTTATTAATAAAAAGGTAGGGGGATTCCAAACCCCCACCAGATAGGCCTGGCAGACGCGTAAAACCGACGTTCGGGTCTAGTTGGTGCTTTCCTTAAAAATAAACAAAAAACCTAAAAAACCGATAACACAAAATTTCAATCGAATACTTGACTTTGAACAACGAACACGCCATGCCTAACTTAATATAATAAAATAGTCTCCGTTGTTCGAACATTGCATGAATTAACGTTTTTTAGTTTATAATCAAACAATTTCCAATCTCAAAATTTGTTTATGTTTACATTTTATATTATATTAATCAATCAACTAGTTTTGAAGTCACTTATGCCCTAGTGGAAACAATGCCCGAACCTTTAAGGTCCAATCTTTACTACTTGTACGGTTTATGCGCTTGCGGTAACATACTGTGTCATAAAACTAATCGGGAAATCAAAAAATTGTTATCACTAATTCATTGTGAATTTCTCATCATCACGAAACAACTACAGATATCATGAAACTACTTACCATTATCCCCAATTCAACCCCAAACCCCAATCCTAAACCTCTCACAACAAACATAAAACCCCAAAATCCTAACAAACACTTAACGTCAATCGAATACATGACTATGAACAACGAACAGGTCATGCCTAACTTAATATAATAAAATTGTCTCCGTTGTTCGAACATTCCCGAAATTACAAGTTGATGAATGTTTAGTCCCGTCGAGTTCGAAGACAAACTGAGTTCCATATTAGTGAAAGAGTCCCGGATAGGTTAGAACGATGCCTATTTCGTGATAAAGTCAAAACACAATGTTATAATAACTTTGTGTTTTGACTTCCCGACCGGTGAAAGTAACCGCATATGGAAAACGATAGTGGTTTCGTTATAACGACACTTGTGTGGTTATAACGAGACAACTTTAATGGTGATAGGGAGTAAATTAAAAGTGTTTTAAAGTGTTTTAAAGTAAAAGAGGAGAGAGAATGAGTGGAGGTGAGTGGTTGAGATTTGTGGATGTGATGAGATATGTGGATGTGATTGATTTAGGAGAGAGAAAAAAGTTGAAAAAAGTGGTAAAATGTTGAAAAAGTTGTAGCCTAACGGGCCTTTTACAATCATATAGTAACTTTGTGTGTTGACCTCCTGACCAATGAAACTCTCTCGTTGTGGAAAATGACAGTGGTTTATTATAATGACACATGTTTCGTTATAACGAGAACTTCACAATGTTATAATAACTTTGTGTTTTCACTTGGCGACCAGTGAAACTCCCCGGGAATGGAAAACGACAGTGGTTTTGTTGCAACGAGACAACTTGAGAATCATATAGTAACTTTGTGTTTTGACTTCCGGATCAGTGAAACTCCCTCGGAATGAAAAAGACAGTGGTTTCGTTATAACGACCCCTATTTCGTTATAATGAGACAACTTAACAATCATATAGTAACTTTGTGCTTTGACTTCCTGACCAGTGAAACTCCCCCGGAATGGAAAATAATAGTGGTTTCGTTATAACGACACATGTTTCGATATAACGAGTAACTTTGTGTTTTCACTTTGTGACCAGTGAAACTCCCTGGGAATGGAAAACCACAGTGGTTTCGTTATAACGAGACAACTTTACAATCATATAGTCACTTTGTGTTTTGACTTCCGGATCGGTGAAACTCCCCCGGAATGGAAAACAAGAGTGGTTTCGTTATGATAACACCTATTTCGTTATAATGAGACAACTTCACAATCATATAGTAACTTTGTGCTTTGACTTCCCGACCAGTGAAACTCCCCCGGAATGGAAAATGACAGTGATTTTGTTATAATGACACATGTTTCGTTATAACGAGTAACTTTGTGTTTTCACTTCGTGACCAGTGAAACTCCCCGGGAGTGGAAAACCACAGTGGTTTTGGCATAACGAGACAACTTTACAATCATATAATAACTTTGTGTTTTGACTTGCCGACCGGTGAAACTCCCCCGGAATGGAAAACGACAGTGGTTTCGTTATAACGACACCTGTTTCGTTATAACGAGACAACTTCACAATCATATAGTAACTTTGTGTGTTGAATTCCTGACCAGTAAAACTCCCCCGATGTGGAAAATGACAGTGGTTTGGTTATAACGACACATGTTTCGTTATAACGAGACAACTTTACAGTCATATAATAACTTTGTATTTTGACTTTCCGACTAGTGAAACTCCACCAGAATGGGAAACGATAGTGGTTTCGTTATAACGAGACAACTTTACAATAATTAAACTTTGTGTTTTGACTTCCCGATAATTTAAACACCCTTTGTATGGAAAATGATAGTTGATTCGTGGTAACGACACTTGTGTTCTTATGATGAGAACTTCCCAATTGTATAGTGACATTGTGTTTTGATTTCTTGATTACTTAAACACCATCGAGATGGAAAATGTTAATTGTTTTGTAGTAACGATACTTGAGCAGTTTCAATACAACTGGGACGAAAACAATGCATGAATCATAAATCACACCTCGCATGACTATTCAAATTTGATGTTCTGTTCATGTTAATGTTATATGTGCATCCACACATTAAATGCATGACCACCATTGTTCCAAATGTTTGAATGTCGACGCATTGGAAGCACAACAAAAGATGAGATCGCTCAAAAAACATCGAAGTGGCTAGATACTTTAGTTCATCGTGGTGTATCCTCTTTACACTTACCAAGGGTATGACCAGGCTTAGAACATTTACTACACTTCCGGATCTTGGGAGGCTCACCGAATGGTTTTTTTCGAGGCTCCCCAGCTGATTTTTTTCTTTCTTTTGCTGGTCGACCCCTTGAATGTTGTGACAATGGAGGTAACACGATTCTTGACTTGACTTCCTCTGGGAGCATCCAATCGTTCTCACTTGGGAAAGGGTAAATAGCTTCTGAATATGCATCTTTCCAAGAATAACTCATATAAAATTTGGAACAAAACCTATACCCATTATCATCCAGAAATCTTATCGCAGCAATAGCATGTGCACATGGAAATTGGTCCATTTCAAATCTTGCACGTACATTTCCCTTCCTCCAAGTAAACTACATAATTCCTGGTACTTCCAACAACCTGCAAAATAGTTGGGGATACATGACTCACCTCCATCCCATTTGATTCATCATACCTGGTGCGCATCTTCTCTTCCATAGGTGGGCAATCAAACCAAGAACTGGAAAGTCTCGGGCATTCTTTAGCAAAGAGTTCATTGATTCGGCATTGTTCGTCGCCATTATATTGAAACGAGTAGTTTGGAAATGTGCTCTAGCCCAATGGTGTAAACCAGCCCTCTCTACGTATCCTCTAATGCCCTCATGCCTACTGCATAGTGCTGCTATATTAGTTTCAAAATGAGGCATGGAATAAGCTTCTGCTGTTGCTCAGAACAATCCATCCAATTCAGGCCTTGGAAACTCAGTTTTTAAGTTTCTTAACAAATTATAATTACAATAGCAATGATGTGGATGCTCAAACACTCCCTGAAAAGCACCTAGGATGCTTGTGCCCCTATCAGAAACAATAACCAGATCGGAAGTATCACCTGTAATTTCTCTCAATTTTCAAAAGAAAAAATTCCTCGAATCACTATTCTCAAAGTCCACTATAGCAAATGCAAGTGGATAAATTTGAAAATTTGCATCTTGACTTGTTGCAATAAGTAAGGTACCTCCGTATCTTGCTGTCAAGAATGTCCTATCGGCTGAAATTACTCTTCTAATTGAAGAGCGGAATCCACGAATACACAGTCCTAGAGCCATAAAAAAGTACTTGAAATGCTCGTCTACACTTGTTTCAATGAATGTCAATGTCCCGGGATTTTTTCCTCCAACATATAACAATATTGAGGGAGTTTTGCATAACTTTCTCAAGGCCATCCTCGAATCAAACCATATCCGTAGCACTTTGCCATAAATCCCTTAGTATAGCTTATAGTTATCCCGAACTTCCGACGAATATCACTAGCAATGTCTTTCGGTCTATAGATCTTATTGGCATCTCTATAATTTTCAAAAATACGCTTCCCAATTAGCATATATGTTGCATGCCTATGATCTCTACGACGTACACTCATGGAGCAAGTGTGAATACCAAGATACTTTCGAGCTTCGAAGATTTTAGCACCTTTTATCTTCACTACCCTCAAACCCCAATTACAGTTATTCTCAATACGTGCAACTACATACAAGGTCTTCGGTGATTTTACCACTCTGAATTGAAAATGGCACGTCAATGCTAGCTCCAACAGTTTTGCAATTAAATCTTTTTTGGTTGGAAAGAGATTATTGAATTGGAAATCCTCACTCTCTGGGATCCTTACTGAAGATGGACAAGGAAATGCACTCATAGAATAACTTCCATTTCGAACAAAAACTATTCCTCTTACGTCTTCGTGCATGGGACTTTCTTCAATCACATTCAACGTATCCCATTCAACAAAATTTCCATCGTCATATGCATTCCTAATGTCATCATCATTCTGCACAATATTTACTACACTATCCACATATTCAACTTCCACCCTTTCCCGATTTGTAGATCCCTTGTCACTACATCCAACGACTTGTCCATCAATTGGTACATTCTTGCTAATCATTCTGATCTTTTTCATAAGTGTCACACAAAGAGGATGTTCTTTGCAAATGGATAGATACCACTTCACTTTGTCATTGGAGTCAATCTTCGCCGGCGGGGGGAGGGGACTGGAAATCTGGCCATCTTTGCGTTAAGAGACATATATGCACTCTATTAGATACGAATTGTCGTCAAACTTTACTAGCTCTCGAACCACATTGTAAAGCTCCAAATACGAAATGTCGTTGGAAACATAAACTGGATTGATATTCTCTTCACTGTTTTCTACATATTTCCACGTTCACACGCCGCCATTACTCTTTTCAAACTCAACGAAGTGACATAATTGTATCCACACCATCTTCATAGAATCCACGGCTACAAACAAGTGAAAAAAATCACAAATGTTACTTCAATGAACTAGAACATACCTAAATCATGTGACATTTTAACTAAGCAATTAAAAACAAGATTATAATGGTAAGGGATGACTGGACCATAGAAAGCGACTACAGTGTCATTATGCATTACACAATAAACTAGTACAATTGTTATGCCTAATGTATAATCACCACATAGCATATATGTGATAGTCAAGACATAAATTATGAAAATATGTGACATTTAGTTGAGAGTTTAAAAAATGGGCCGTTGAACAGATAATGAATGCAGTATCGTTACGCCTAATAGATAACGACTTCACAGTCGTTGTGGTTAATATATACTTACTGTAATAAAAATATATCATACTGAGATAGAGAACATGGAAATATGACACCTTTACATTGAGAATCATAAAATCGAGGTAAAGGTAGCTAAGCAAGAGATAACGATTGCAGTGTCATTATGCATAATACATAACGATTGTGCAGTCGTTATCATTGGTTTTTAATTTTTACAACCTCATCATATAGAGATCATGAAAATTATACAGAAATCAAGAAACAGAAGATGATTATCAAGTAGAAATAGTAGGAAAACCTACCAATTTGCTTATTTCTTCAAATCTTTTCACTCTTCTTTCAAAGCACCAAAAGAGGATCATTTATGGATCTTCACCCACCTATCAAACAATATGAATTTCAAGGTTCTACAAGTAAAATGATAGAGGAAGAAGATTTTTTGGAGCAACAAAAAATGGATCAAACGAACTGAAGAGAAGAGCAAGAAGGAAATGAAACTTACCTGAGTGTCCTGGGAGGGTTATTCTCATGGAGACCAAAAGCAAAAAAAAAGAAAGAAGAAATCAAGAAGGGTATTTTAGATCTTTGTAAAATTTATTTGACCATTACTTAAATGGAAGGTCATTTGCACATTTACTTGTCTTGAGTAGGTTTTTAAAATAATTTTGACCTTTCACTAGCCCTAATAAATAAAACCCCCATATTTTTTTTACATTGTAGCATATTTTCATTAGCAGATTATGTATTCATGAAGTATAATAATGTAAAGTAACCATAATAATTACAAAATGAATTAAAACGCTGAATGATATTTTGTATACTCAAACCTATACTACTAAAAGTCCTAAATTCATCATGAAATTAGTATATGACACATTATAGATAAATAAAATGTCATAATGTTGAACATTATTTTTTTAGGAAGGAAATTAAGTTTTAATAGCATGATTTGTAAAATTTTATTAATGAAAGAATACGAAAATAATTATATCAAATATAATTTGTTTAGTCTGTATATTAGTCAGTGAAATATGTATTCGGTTATAATCAAATCAAATATAAGATGTTAAAAAGCATTGAAGTCCAGTGCCACTCACATTTGACTATTTAATGTTGTGTCATCTAAATTATGAAGATTGCAGCCAACTCGGGCTTATAGTGATGATTTAAACCCATCAAACGCCAGTTTTAATATAAATATAGTCACTTCTACATAATCATAATTTCAGGATTATTGGATTTTCCCCTTTCGTATCGAAATAACAACTTCGATATCGTTATACATATACTTATAACGACTTTAATATCGTTATGTATCATCTAAGTGGATTTTTCATCTTTGTGGCCAAATAACTTGTTGAATATCATTTTACATATTCCTATAACAAGTACGATATTGTTATTTCTCCATAGCTAGATTTTCCCTTTTCGTGTCGAAATAATGACTTCAATATCGTTATACATATGCTTATAACGAGTATAATATTGTTATGTATCATTCAAGTGGATTTTTCATCTTTGTGGTCAAATAACTTATTGAATATCGTTTTACATATTCCTATAACGAGTATAATATCCTTATTTCTCCGTAGCTAGATTTTCCCTTTTCGTATTGAAATAGCGACTTCAATATCGTTATACATATGCTTATAATGAGTTTAATATCGTTGTGTATCATTCAAGTTGATTTTTCATCATTGTGGTCAAATAACTTGTTGAATATTGTTTTACATATCCTATAACGAGTATGACATCGTTATTTCTCCATAACTAGAGTTTTCCTTTTCGTGTTGAAATAACGACTTGAATATCGTTATACATATGCTTATAACGAGTCTAATAGCGTTATGTATCATTCAAGTTAATTTTTCATCATTGTGTTCAAATAACTTGTTAAATATCGTTTTACATATCCAATAACGAGTATGACATCGTTATTTCTCCATAGCTAGATTTTTCCTTTTTGTGTTGAAATAACGACTTCAATATCGTTATACATATGCTTATAACGAGTCTAATATCGTTATGTATCATTCAAGTGGATTTTTCATCATTGCGGTCAAATAATAACTTGAATATTGTTTTATATATTCCTATAACGAATATAACATCGTTGTATCTCATTAGCTAGATTTTTCCTTTTCAATGGACCTATAACAACAAAAAAATAACAATGGGAGAACCTTAAACAATCAAAAACTCATCTAGAATGATCACAGACGCCGAAATTACCATATATCATCCACATAACAACAACCACTAAATATTCGTCGATAAAAGTATATAGTATATAGTGACATTACATGTATATCACCAAAACCATAATAAGGGGAAAATGCTAGATGTTACACCCCAACAACTACTTCAACAAACATGACATGGTCTATGGGTCAAAGTGCTATGCTAGAAACTTTGCGGCGAGTTTCCTCCTCCAAGTAGGTACACAATCAGTTCGAATCGCATGTATATCCAGCTTCGCCAATAGAAATTCTATGTATTTCAAAGTGAATATCCCACAGTCCGTTCTACAAATTCATCATAGTTTGTTAAGTGAGATCTCCAATGAAAATAAAATTGGATAGATATCTAAGTGACTTTAATAATAAACCTTACCCATTGCTTTGTTGAAGAAGTTTTTTCACCTCCACAAATTTGAACTCCTTTGCGTTGTCTTATCACACGTTACATGCATTTTCATGAGCAAAGGTATAATCTTTCGAAGAGGTTTCATCCAACATTGAAACTTTTCCTTGTACACATGACCCTATAAATTGTCAAACTTATATATTGCACAATGCTCCAAGTCAACTTGAAAAGTGACCCAATGTTTGTCCATGCAACATGGAGCATACAAGTGTTTGTAGTTTTTCCATGGTTTTGAAAGTTGCGGTGTTTTTCCTTTGACAAAGTTCAACAATGCCGATGCATCAAATTGGGGCTCCTTGGACTTTGGATTCTGTTGCATTTCACCATGAGCTTTTTTCACAAAATAGCAAAACCACGAATCCATGATGCAACAATCTTGCCAAAACAAATTTGGATATTTCAAAGCCCGAACATAAATTTGATATAGTGCCTCATCCACAATCTACAGACAAAAAGTATTTAGTTAATACAAATATACGAATGGACCACAGAGCAACTATACGACTATCAAATTTTCAATACTCACATCGTCTCCAAGCCAACCATCCGTGTCCAACAGCTGCTTCACCCATTTGGCTAGGACATCATTGTGCTGGAATTTTATCATATCCCTATGCGTGAAACCATACCAATATAAGTCAGATCCTTTGAAATTAATATTTACATACACACACATATATATATATTATGTTCACATACTTTGCATATGCATTTTTTTCCCATTCTTAGAGGGCATAGAGTTTCACAGGATCTACTTCTCGATAGGGGTGGTATACTCCAACGTCACACAACTTTCTCCTCTTTGTCGGGTCTATGTACAGAGACTCCAATAAGGGTGCTTTTCTTTGTAAATGATATCCACACCCTTTTGGTGATTCACTCCCATTTTTTGCATCATGTACACTGTCAGCTGGAGGTTGCAAAAATTACACTTAGTTCAATTCTAATAGAAGAACATAGAAAGATGCACATAGCATATATGTTTGCATACCGTCACCTAATTTGTCTTCATCATCCTCAACTATCATGGGAATCACATTATAAATTGTTGGGATTCTTTTCTCCTCATGTTGTACACCATCACCTGGAGGTTGAAATAATTTACACAAACTATCAAATTTAACATAGTTACGCTAAAAGATGCAAATCACATTGCATTATTTGCATACCATTGTCTAATTTGTTCTCTTCCTCCACAACTTTGAGAGGAGTCACATAATCAACCGGCATTCTAATCTCCTCACGTTGTATGCCATCACCTACAGGTTGCAAAAATTATAGTTAGTTCAATCCAAATGGAAGTTTATAGAAGATGCACATTATATTGTCGGTTTGCATACCATCACGTTTTTCATTCTTGTTCTCCTCAACTCTCATTTGACTAACGTAAGCAGTCGACATTACTTCCTCTCTATGTTGTACAATGTCACCCAGAGGTTGTGAAAAATAAAGTTAGTTCAATTAGAATAGAAGTACATAAGACAATGCACAGTATATTGATTTATCATTATATCACTTGATTCGTTCCCATTGTCCTCAACTATCACGGGAGATACATAATCAACTTCAACTCTTTTCTCATGTTGTACATCACCACCTAGAGATTGTAAAAATTAGAGTTAGTTTAATTCGAATGGAAGTTATAAAAAATGCACGTTATATTTTTGGCTTGCATAGAATATACGTTTTCTCCATTTGTACTCTACAACGGGTGTCACATCATTCTTTCCATGCTCTTTATTTTTACTTTCTTGTTGCCCTCCAATTTTTTTCTTGTTGGTTGTCTCTTCCTTCTATTCTAATAGCCCCTAATTTTTAAGCTTCTTCATTACATTATCAAGTCCATCTTCCTCCTTGTTTCTCTTCTCCAGTGGAGCCTCCAATACATTGTTAGTACTGTAAGTGGTAGCATCACAAGTAGTTTTCGATGAATGAAATTTGTCTCATACAGATAACCTGTCGATCTTGTACTCTATACGATCAAGTCTCATCGCAACTTTTTCCATCTCCATCTTCACCACATCTCTCACAAAATCTATTATGTTCTGGTCAAGGAGTGGTGATAGATGTTGAGGTGCAGGTGGAGAATGTCCATGAAGAGAATCAGAAGGATTAGCACTGGTCACATTCTCGTCTCCCTCGTGATGTTGGGAGGCAGTGTTACCATCTTCCTCAAAATAGAGCAACTCTTTCGAATATGCCATCTCTAGCTCAACTTCATTGGGGAGCAATGTTGATTTGACCTCTAATTGTGGAGATTTAAGTGTATAAAAAAATTAATCTTCTGCAAAAAAAAAAAAATTTATAAAAATACGTTGGACTTTCTATTGGCTAAACATAAATATGAAATGCAATATACCCTTTTGATTATCGAACCAAATCAATTTTAGCAGATGCCACCCCTTGTTAATTTCCCAAGCCAGCATTTTAGGAATTACATCGTCATGTCGTCCAGCAAATTCGTTTCCTAGTGCTGAAATCGGTTCAAAAGCCTAGACCTACAGTAAAGCAAGTATTATAATTTTATCGACACATAATTTCATGTATAATATGCAAGTTACTTGTTGGTCAATACCATTATAGCAAGAGGAAAACCATGTAGCAAATATTTAGATTTTGAACCTTGTACTATTTCAGTCATGTCACGTTTGAGTGCCTTAAGCGTGCACTCAAATGACATTTTTCTCCAAGGATACTTATCAAATTTGTCCTCATCCTCAACCAAGTCAAACCACCGCAAACCCAATCTGGTCTTGTCCTTCGCAGCCAGTAGGACATAAGCTAAAATAACAATAAGTTCCAACTTGTACCTATCTCTCTTGTTTTTGCAATTTTTAAAGACATTGTATACATCTACCTTCGTTATAGTTTCTCCCTTCGTACTAAAATATGCCTCCACAAGTCGAGATTCCATTCCTAAAGTCTTGTCAATGTCTTCAACACCACCTGCATTTAAGCCCGTGACTAGAACATTGGGTGCCAAATCTTAGAGGTTTATTTCCAACAATAAACCAAGCTTCTTCCTTTTCGGTGTTATTGATGCACAATCTATGGTGCCAGTTTAATTTTTTGGAGTTTTAGCAGTTGCCTGAAACAACTTTTTCTTAACTTCGTTTTGTGAGTTTTGTCCAATTTCTTGTACACTATTTCCACCATTTTGATCTTGCATTGATTACTAATTATGATAGTATCACCTGTACATTCAACGTCAGAACCGTAGCACCTCTCCATATTACTACAACATACAAAACAATTAATTATAACAACTACTAAGTAGAGTGGCAGAAATAAGGATAGTGATCGATGGATGAGATTCAAAATATGTATAATTAAGAGGATCTATTTCTCTTCCATAATAGAAACAAGGATAATGAACGGAATGATTGGTAACTGTTGTCAAGCATTTCGAGCTCTTAACCAGGCTGCGAGGTACTTAGGTAATACATTTTCAATGTTTTACCATCAAATATAAACAATCATTTCAGTGTGTCATACATTGATACTCCATTTAAGTCTAAGAAAAGATTCCTATTAGTTCTCATTCATTTAATTTATTAGTGCACAATTAAATCCTCAAACTTACATCCATACAAAACATTCGCTATCTTTTGTCAAAGTTACTTAATCTAGGATGAGATCATATCTGAAGTTGCGCTAGATTGAGTATACACAATTTCTAGAGAACAAAATCATAGAAACACTGAAGAAAACATTGTAGAAGAAGATAACTTTACCTTGAATTGAAGCCTAAACTCATGCAACGCGAGGAAGAGGTTGATGCCAAGAAGGAGGAAGAACTCGAGGAGAACCCAGGGACGAGAGGAAGAACGAGGGAATTGGGTCCTTTGTTTTGTCCTCATTTTTCTTTTCTTTTTCTGATTCGGGTAAAGGGGCTTTGTGTGATACAGGTGAGAGAAAGGGTAAAGAGGGTCTGCAATTTTAAATTTTTTGAATTTTAGTTTTACTTAATTAAACTGGTCAAACGCTATGTTGACAAATGTTTGTGAGGGTAGTCCAATCCAGCTAATTCCTCAAAGTGACATTGCCCATACGAAGTGGGTTTATCCTTTCAATTCTCAAACTATAAGCTGGACTAGAAGTAAACCACCCTACACAGAGCGCGTTGGTTGTTGTTTGACTTAGCTAGTTTACAGTTACTGTGAGGCTAAATACACCACCAAATTTAAATTTATTGAATACACCCATTTGCCCTTCATATTTTTTTAATGTTCAGCCTGGTCAGGCGAACACTATTGATGGTATTCGGCTTGTGCAGGCCGAACACCTAGAAACCTTTAAAAAAAAGACGGGGAAGAAGTTGTCTTTAATGGCAACTTCAAGCAAATAAGAAGCTGCCATTAATGGTAGCTTGAAGATTGAAGAAGCTTTTTTTTTGGTGTTCGGCCTGCTTTACAAGCCGAACACCTTCATTAATGGCAACTTGAAGAAGCCGCCATTAATTCTAGCTTCATCTTCTTTCCTTTTTTTCCCCTTTTGCTAAAGGGTAAAATGGAAAGAGTGTGGAATGGGGGCTGCACTAAAAAAAATATTGGGTGCATTTAGCCTCACCCTTATTGCTATTATGGTGTGGAATTTAACCATATAAGGAAGTTACTTTGTGTGGATGGTGATCCAAGGTAGAATCAGGATTAGGATTTGTCTGGCGAATTGGTAGTTTGGTTGAAAAATTAAAGGAATTTTAGCAAATTTCGGGGGAATTTTTATATTAGGGGATAAACATATATTTTCACTTTTTTAAAAATTTTTATAATGACTGTGAAGAAACCTCTCTATGATCAGCAACGAAGGACATCTTGTTTGATTTCTAATAAGTCTGATCAAATTAAATTTGTTTTGGATATGTGGTTGAGAATCGAAGAAAAAACATTAAAAATTAGGATACCACTTTATCGCAGTAAATTCCACCGCAAAATTTGGGAAGAACAAGGAGATGAAAAAGATATGAATAATTTTGGTAGATTAGAGAAAGATTTTTATTAAGTTTCCGTTTTTCAAAAATAGACCGAATAATACTCGTGTTTGAAAAACTAGCACTGTTTAAACTTCAAAAACTTTAACTAAGCAAGATTTAATGAACTGCAAGGTAAAAGAGAAGAAATAACACCAGATTAGGTTGCCACTCAAGCAAAAAGTTCACCACAACATAAAGCAATGGCTATGTCTCATTTTAAGCCTGTACAAATGTCGATCTACTTCCCTGCTTCCATTAATAATAGCAAAATCACCAAAGTTCCAATTACAAGTGGCTTTGATCTCAGCATGACAAAGAACTTAACCCTAGTTCCTCATTAACAACTAACATTAGTGTTGCAATTACAGAATACAAGGGTATTATCTCAAGAGCACTGCAACTAATACAAATAAGGCAAAATTCTCACATAGAATGAATTTCCTAGAGTGTATTAGCCGAGAGAAAATGAGATCAGTGGCAACTAAAGAGAAAACCTAATCAACCCTAAAAGTAAGGATGATACCCTAAATGTACACCAAAAGGAACGGCTATGATGACTCCGAATAATCCAACAGTAGAAGATAGATTAGCATCCAATAAGGCATCCACAAGACTTGGGCTTAACAGCATACTGGGCTTTTGAATCAAGAAACAAATTTGGGCACACAGCCCAACAAATTCATGACACATCTACACCTTGATCCTGAAGCTCCAGTGATCAGTTGTGATTAATTTAGAAGAAGGACACAGAACATCGTGTGTCCTTGTCTCTAACCTGCACTCAGTAGGAAAAATAATTAGCGATTCCTTTTTTTTTTGTATAGAAGAGAAACTAGAAAAAGGCTTCAAGTTAAACTAGTTAACTGAAAAAAAAAACTCTAAGAACACAAAGGGAAAAGGAAGAACTAACTAATAATGCAAAGAAGCAGGAACTAACCTTTGTCAATATTTAGGAAACTCAAACATGAATTAAACTGGGATGGGATTTTCTCAAGTAAAATCTCACCTTTTTGACACAACATCTCGTACAAAATGAAACTTAACATCAATATACTTAGTTCTATCATCGAACACATGATTCTTACACAATTGAATAGCAGATGAACTACCACAGAAAGTATCACATCTGATTCAAGCACTTTCAGTTGAATCACCAAACCATTCAGCAACTTAGACTCTTTAAAAACTTCAGTCAATGCCACATATTCAGACTTTGTAGTAGATAATGCTACAATATGCTGTAATTGTGATTTCCAAATCACACAAGAGTTGCACGGAGTAAACACATAAGAAGTTGTGGACTTTCTATCATCTTTGTCATTATCATAGTTAGCATCTACATAGCCTTTTAAGATTGCACCCTGAGAGCAATAAGAATATATCAAACCAGTATTCAAAGAAAAGTTCAAATATCTCACTAACCACTTAAGAGCACTCCAATGCTTTTTTCCTGGATTTGACATATATCTACTCAACACAGATATAGGGTATACAAGATTAGGCCTTGAACAAATCATGGCATACTCTGAGCCTATAGCATTAGAATAATGGACTTTTGACATATAATCTTTTTCTTCTTCAGTAGAGGGACAATCATCTTTACTAAGTTTGAAATGATCGGCTAAGGGTAAATTTACTTCTATACAACCAAACATAGCAAATCTTTTCAACACTTTCGTAAGATAAAGAGACTGATTCAAGAACAGGGCCTTTTTGGACCTATCTCTAACAATGTTTGTTCCAAGGATTTTAGTAGCATCTCCTAGGTTTTTATGTCAAACTTATTAGACAAAGCAAACTTTAACTCATTTATAAGCTTTTTGCCGGGGTTGATTAAAAGCATATCATCAACATAAATGAGCAAGTAAACAATACAATCTTTTGAATATATGAAATACAAACAATGATCATATTAACTTCTAACAAAATTGAGTGACAACATTTAAGTGCCAAATTTCAGATTCTACTGTCTAGGAGATTGCTTCAGGTATAACAGGGATTTCTTTAGAGGGCAAATATAATCTGGATGGTATTTACCAACAAAACCAGAAGGTTGACATGGATAAATATTTTCATCAAGCTCACCATGTAGAAAAGCAATTTTAACATTCATTTGTTATATTTCCCAACCAAAATAAGCAACAAGTGCAAACATGATCCTCAAAGTGGCATATTTAACTATAGGTGAAAATATTTCAGTGCAATATATTCCTTCTTTTTGAGTAAAGGCCCTAGCCACTAACCCAGCCTTAAATCTAATAGATTCATGGTTGTTTCCTTCCTTTACTTTGTAAATCCACTTATAGTCCACTAAGGACTTTTCTTTTGGTCTTTTCACTAAAATCCAGGTCTTATTCTTAACAAGATATAACATCTCCTCATTCATAGCCTTCCACCATTTCTAAGCTTGTGGTGACTTAAATGTTTCATCAAAAGTTTTACGTTTGATTCCAGTTAAGCCATCGAAGGACTGAGCAACAAAAATAGCCAAATGATAATTTTCAAGCTTAGAGGGTAGCCTAATGGTTCTCCGAGGTCTATCTCTGGCCAATTGATAATCTATTGGTTAAAGTTCAGGGTCAAGTTCTGGTTCCTCCTCTGATTCAGGTTTTTCACTACTTTGGCCATGTTCAAATTGTGGGGTTTTCTCATCTTCATGAGGATCTTCCACCTCACCAAGAGGAACCAAAGGCATTGTAATTTTTGCTTGCTACTTTGGAGAAGCAGTGGTGGAATCTTTCTTTTCTATGTCGGGCATATCATCTTAATTAAAGATGACATAGTTGAAATATAATGCGGAAGTATAAAGTGTTATTAAAAATGTGTAAAACTAGGTTATAATCACTCTTTCATATAGGAGGAGAAACCTATCTCAACTAGGAAAGTAAATAATTAGAATCTTAACTAAACTAGGAAGGTAAATAAATAAGGAATAAAATAAAGCCTAAACTAATTAAAATTATATTCTAAAATACTTTCCGACACTCCATCTCAAGTTGATGCATCCATATAGTATCAACTTGGATGGCAATGTATAGAAACTTTGAATTGTAGACTGGTAGGATGGCCAACTACTTGTGACTGGTTATCAACTCTGATTGCACTCCACTTCAAATAGTAGCCAATTCTAATTGCAACTCCAAGTAGCAAAAAACTCTCCTTTTCTTCCAATTCCAAGTACTCAAGTCATCCCCTTAGCATAGATGAGAATTGCCTGGTCCTCCCACATTTATGTGGAGGCCTAGGTCAACCTGGGAAGAGCTAGGGTTACAAGTAGAAAATTTGTCTATCCCATGGAGCACCAAATATGACTGAGCCAACTAACAGCTCTAAGAGAGGTCTCTACGGTCTCTGAAAATCTGGTAAATCTCTCAACGCACCAAGTGGCTAGTTAACTGAGAAGGATTGGTTACTTAGCTCTGAGTAGACCGTTGATCACTAATATGGCAATTTAGGGTTTGAACGTCATATGCAAAAGCCTGATCATAAAATTCCCCAAGAGCAGTCTTGATCAAAAGTAGCATCCCAAGACATAATCATAAAAAAATAGGACCTTAAAGAGATTATCTAGGACAATGAGAGGATGGACTAATGGGTCATTTGCAAGAATTATAAGATCAAATATATATAATTCTCCAAAAGTTCAGGGACCAATTTGCCAATTTACACAAAATTCAAAAAATGGGGCTAAATTGGCAAAGTCTGATAGGTGAGGGAGTGAAAAATAATTGGATAGTTGACACTCCAACAATGGGCCCAATCATAACACTAGCCCAACAAACAAGCTCCAACAAACTCCGAGTGAAAAAGTTCCAATTACCATCTTAAACCTAAATAATTGCCCAAAATCAAATATTACACCCAACACCAAATATCTGTAGCCCACAATAGCAGCCCATAATAACATATCTAATAGAATCTTAGCCTCTTAACAGAAAAAAACCAACTAAAGCCCAAGAAAAACTAGGCTCCATAAAAAGGCCCGAAAACTTAACAAATCGGCCCCAAAGTTAAGCAAGTCAATACAGCCCATAAGCAGAAACAAATTGAGAAATAGAGCCCAACCTCAGCACTACACAATTGACCTCAACAGCAATCGTCGAACAAGGCTAAAAAAAGGAGAAAAAGAAAGGGAAACTTTAAACTTTTCTAAGGTTCCGTACCTATTTCAAAGTACTGATCAATAATTGGATGAAATTTCACACAAGTAAGTTCATAATTGCATTGTAGAGGTTGAGGTGAGCTGACCGATAGTGGCCAATGTGTCGCCGATGAGGTCATGCGCTATGATGCGCCGCCTGAAGAAGCTAGGCACAGAACTGAAGGGACGCTCGTGTGGGAGCATGGGACGTCGGCTACCGAAGAAATTTCGGAGGGTGAGTCGCACTGAGAAGGCAAGGTGACCGGTATGGTTGGTTGGCTGATCAGTGTGTAGATGTGGGACAGATTGCAAAAGGGGGTTGCGGCTAGGGTTTGTTAATTTTTGGTTTTCAATTTGGAATTCTAATTTTCAGATCCAATCTAGAGACCCTAATTATGGGTATAGAATTTTTTTCACAGGAAAATTTTTGAGGAGACGGATGATTAGTCCAAGGCCACCGTCGGAGAACCAAGATTTGAAAACCTTGCGCTCTGATACCAATTTAGGATTTTGGGCCTAACTTCTTCTAACAAAACCGACTTATTAGGAGAGGATTGCTCGCACTTTATTAACTGGATCTTATACATCAAATTGCCCAATGTGGGACTTTAACACGCCCCCTCACACACCGCGCAGACCATGCCAAACAACTGTGAATAAATCGATATTGGGAGCACCCAACATCACAACTGGGCATAGCTCTGATGCCAAGTTGAAATATAATGCGGAAGTATAAAGTATTATTAAAAATGTGTAAAACTAGGTTACAATCACTCATTTATAGAGGAGGAAAAACCTATCTCAGCTAGGACAGTAAATAATTGGAATCCTAACTAAACTAAGAAGGTAAATAAACAATGCAATATGGTCTCAAACCAGTGCCTGTTGGGTGTCATATGAAATGTGCAACCTGAATCTAATAACCATTCATTGTTCCTAAAATCAATTGAGGGAAAAACAGTGTTAGAATGCTCCACCTAAACTGCAACGAACACTTCTTTTTGAATACCATTTGAACCAGAAGCTTGATTGCTTTGATCTTGATTTCTTTGAAATGTTTTTGGTTTGTTGCAGTCCTTGATGAAATGTGAAGGACTCCCACAGTTATAACACACTCTCTTGCCTCTAAACTTGGACTTAGACCTATGCTTATCCTTCCCCTTCTTCTTAGGATCTTTGCTATGGTGTTGACTAGGGTTTTAATTGTGATGCTGGTTTTGGTTTGAATGATGGTTTTTAAACTATGAGTTGCCTCTAGTTATAAGGGCTTTCCCATTAGATTTGGGATCCTTTTCTAATTTCAGCTCATGGTCTTTGCTTTTGAGAACACTGACCACCACATCTAGGCTCAACTTATCCCTACCATATTAATGGCTGACTTAACATTCTATAGGCATTATGTATGGCATTTAATAGGACAACAGGGAGTGCTGATAAGTGATTTATCACATGTGAGTTTGATATCCTTGAACAACTTGCTAAAGATATTAAGACTTGCCTCCAGGTCTTTACTAGGGTCAATTCTAAAGCTAAAAAGCTTCCCCAACAAATATAGTTTGCTGGGCAAAGACTTTTGAAGATAAAGTTCTCCAAGCTTTTTCCACAAAGATTTAGTGTCCTTTTCGGGTACCAACTTGTCTGATTACAGAATCAGATAGGTATAGGATGATAGATGAGTATGTTAACTTATATCCATCTCCTTAATTTGATCAACCGTGGACCCAACTGCCAAGGTTTTGTCTATGGCTTTTGCAGCCTTTTGCTAAATCAAAAGACTCTTTATCTTTTGTTGACAGATGGGAAAACCACCCTTCCCATCAAAGTAGTCAAGGCGAAACATAGGATAAAACATAGTACTTAGGACTACAAATAATGACACTTTTTTGAATCTAGCAGCAATACAGTCATACACACTTAAGCCAAATGCAACTAATGCAACCAAATGCCAAGCTCAAGGCCCAGGGTCAAGGGTATCACAATGTCGATCTTAAAAATAGGTTTAAGGATGCAAATGCAGTCATACTCAGCAATTGTGAGGGGTGTGTGCGTGTAACAGCAGTCAATGATAAGCCACAAAGATATACCAACAGAGACAAGGAAATAGAAAGATAAGATCACAAAGATTACTATTGGAAATAGCAAACTCAATGCAAAGAGAGAATGCTGATGTGAATCTAGCTAAGAAACAAACACAAAAAGGTGAAGCAAAACACAAACGATTTACGAACACAAGAGTGGAAAACATGCTTAAACTGAACAAAATGCTCTAATACCACTTGTTAAGTTTAAATTTTCCAAAAGTAGACTGAATAATACTCGTATCTGAAAAACTATCAGTGTTTAAACTTAAAAAACTCAAGCTAAGCAAGATATAATGAACTGTAAAGTAAAAGAGAAGAAATAACACCAGATTTGGTTGCCACTTAGGCAAGAAATTCACCACAACACAAAGAGGCTCTATAAACATAGATCTGCCTCCCGGCTTCCATTAATCACAGCAAAATCACCAAAGCTCCAATTTCAAGTGGCTTTGACCTCAACATCACAAAGAAATTAACCCTAGTTCCTCATTAACAACTAATATTAGTGTTGTAGTTACAGAATACAAGGGTACTATCTAAAGAGCACTACAACTAATACAAATCAGGTAAAATTCTCATATAGATCGAATTTCCTAAAGTGTATTAGCCGAGAGAAAATGAGATTAGAGGTCAACTAAAGAGAAAACCTAATTAACCCTAAAAGTAAGGATGAGACCCAAAATATACTCCAAAAGGAACGGTTATGATGACTTCGAACAATCGAATAGTAGAAGATAGATGAGCATCCAATAAGGCATCCACAAGACTTGGGCTTAACAACATACTGGGCTTCTGGATCCACAAATGCATTTGGATGCACAGCCTAACAAACTCATGACGAATTTAAAGAATTTTTTTAGATTTTCTAGGATTCTATGACTTTGAATTTTGGTAAAGACGGACAGCTATATGTTATTTCTATCTCATAAAGAAACTCCCTGTGATTGTGATAAAAAAAATGTTAAATCAATATATGAGTAGCTGAAAATTATAATAGAGAAAAAACAAATTTAATTGGATGAAATTTAGTGTAAACAGAATAATCCCGAGTTTGTTTGATACCACTTAAACAAAAAATTAATAATTTAAAATATACCAAATTTTAAGTTGATTGATCTCTCTCGTGAAGGTGCACTTGGTAGCCTAAAACTACCATACCCTTGACCTTTTCAGCTCTAAGGAGACTGATAGGTTGTTCATCCCATTGCCTAATGCCATTCTATACTCAAAGCAGGTCCTCCATCAAGGCGAAGGAGACCAGTGTCTCAAGCATCATAAAAAAAATACTTATAAAATATGAGAAATACGGGCACTAATTTAAATTTTTTAGTTGAAAATTCAAATTGGGAGAAAAAATAAAAAAAATTGGTTGGAGCTAAAAAAGAATAAGGCTCAAAATCTTTCTATATTCAAAGTTTGCCTTGAGTGTCAAATGTTTTAGGATTGGCACTGACCTTACTCATATAATCCAGTGCCTATACTTAGATTTGCAAAGTCTGAAATGTTAAGTACGTCTCAAAAATACTAAAGAAAAATTTAAGAGGAAGAGCATATATATGCTGCCTGGCCAATAAAATTCCCCAATGACAAAATAAAAGTGTGTCTCATCCTTATACTTAGCCATCATTTTGGGGACCAGTGCCTCTCTCAAATGGTTGATGGAGTTCTCGAGCATAACATGGTTGAGTGACTAAGTAGGGTAGGAGGTACTGAACCCAGAAGAGACCAAGAAAACCAGTGGTGTGAACCACGTTGGAACTGTGCCAATGAAACCTAGAACAAGATTGAAATCAACCTAGAAAAGCTAATAAATTTGGTGAAATAGATAGGTAAACTCTCGACCTTCAACTTACGATGTGGCAATGAATTATATATTAAACCGAACAGCTCCTATAATGCGAAATTGACAACCAACAAGGATAAGCGCCACAAGACTTGATCAAACACTTGATAAATTCGATTTGTTTGATTAGAGTGAAGAATTGGGAAAAAATCGCACAAATTCAATTTAGTTAATCAATGGTAAAATGGTGTTTTACAATGGTAATGAATGAGATATTTATAATACCCCATATCCTAACATACCTTGGAAACTAGAAAATCTCAAAAATCCTAATTAAAAAAGGTAATAAACAAGTTTCTTGAGCCAAAATAAAAAATAAAAAATAAAAAATAAAAATAAAAAGAGGTGTTTGTGGCTTGAAAAGGCACATGGGTGACATGGCGATGGCATGGTCACTTTATGTGCGACCGTATGAAGCGTTAGTGCTACCGAGAGAGAGTTTCTGGAGTAAGGTTTGCATTTGAACGATGCGGTTGCATGGATTTAGCAAATATTTAAAATTGCCACTTTGGTCCCTATACTATTCACTTATGCTATTTTGACCCATGACTACCATGTTTTATGCAGATTCACTCATAATGCTCATTAAAGTGATTTGTTTTGGTTCCTTTGCTTCCCATTCTTTCTTTAAGCTCCAAGTTGGCTCTTTTGGTGAATTTTCTCATATTTCTTGAATTAGTCTCACCATTGCTAACTTGATTTTATTCACTCTGGCTCTTATGATTGGTCCAATGAGCACTTGGACCAGATCTTTTTGCATTGACCTTCCTTGTATCATATCAGCCTAGTGGCCGGAAGAGGCTATGATGAGCTGGAGAAGTGGCTCCCAAGAATAATGAACCACTACTATAGGGATGGAGGTCCAATTTGATGGAAAAAGATAACAGACTTTTTAGTGCCCTACGTCAACACCTTTGCACCTTTTTCAGCCTCTTTCTTCTCCTTGCAACTTCACAAAGTTGCGCCATACTAAACATATCACCTGAAATGAACAAGGCAATAACCTTAAAACAATGCACAAAGCATAACAAGAATAAGAATGAAATAAAAATAGTGTTAAGGCCAATACCCTCTGATAAGAAGACCTGTACTGCTCGAAATACATTCTTGGTCAATATGTAATCTATCCAATCTACCAGAAGGGGGAGATTAACTACCTTAGGGCTTTTTTGTACCAATTTGAATAAAAAGGTAGATTTACTCAATGTATTAGATGTGTGGTTGAAATTTAGAAAAATGTAAAGCAATTGTATGAGTGGTTGAAAATAATGAGAGAGAAAAAGATAGTTTAAGTTAGTGAAAAAGTGTGTTGTAAAGAACAACCCCTTATCCTTCTATCGCGGTAAACTCTAAAAATAAGCCATCACTCGGTTAAACATTGACATCGTGCAACATCTACTCTGATCCAAATTGAAATGCGCTTTCAATCAGATGAAGATAGAATAAAAAAATTCTCCTTCAACCCTTTAAAAAAAATTAGCATCCTAAGAGTCTTGAACCTTGACCTCCTAACAAAATATACAAAATATGTAAACTCTAGCAATTAATTCATCTTCAACACCAACCTACACAAGTCATACCTTGGTACTATTTGAAAATATCTGCAAGCTTAATGAAATATAACAACATTCTCTAACCACTAGGAGCTTGTTAGACATGGAAAAGATAATAAGAACTGCTTGGCTCTACCTGACTTTGGATTGAAGATGCTAATGTTGGCCCTTTTTTTTTACTTTAAAAACCATTTTGCAGTTTAATACACAAGAACATGCCGATTTACGTCTAGTTCATAGACATTGAACCCGACACTAGTTCTACCCAGTTCAACATTAAAATTAGACATGGACAAAGAACTTCAGTCTCCATCTCTTTGCGACTTTCACTCGCATATTCACAACTCATGACACACCAAAGACTAATTACCACATGGTAACCTCTATTCCATCACTGACAACTCCTCAGCACCGGCAGTCATTTTCAGCCCTCGAGATTCGATTGTTCAATAGCAGTGCCTTAACAACTCTCAAATAGTGCACTCCTCTGATTGGCTTAACCTTCGGCCTCCGCTCAAAATAGAAAGTCCCTCCATTTATAATTCTCGACCTATTATCTTAAGAAAATATTTATATATTTTTTTGGAGTTTACATAACAATAAAATTGAAGTAGGTTCAATTATAGTTTTTACTTTATTTCTTACTATATTGAAGATGGAATTGAATTACGGTTTATTAGCAGGGCCAATTTGATTTACTACAATACAATGTTTTTTTTTTAAATTTAAAAGTATATTAGTACAACAGCAATAGTAAACTACAAGCTTGTTGATAAGTGCTTCAAAAACACGAAATTAGTCTCTTAGTACAGTATTTTTATTCATTTTGTTCAGTTATAAAACTGTAATTTGATGTGTTGTCAAGGATCATCAAAGGGGAAAGAAGTGAAATAGGACCAAAAAGTGCAAAAATGGAAAAACGAGGTCCACAAAAAAAATAAAGTTCAAAGTTGGGGGACTTATTGTGAAAATACCTCAGGGCCATAACTACTAGAGTCACACTATATCCTCCTCATAAAGAAAAGCAAAAAGTCTCTCTAAAGTCCTTTAAGGCTTTAAGTTCAACCACTTGCAGTTGTAACTTTCTTCGGCGATCGAAGTCAAAATCCACAGAACTTGACTTACGGTCGTTAGTGACCTGAGTCATGGCTATAATTCTCACATGGCTAGTTTTTCCTATTTCGATTAGACTTCTATTTTTGGCTACTTTTGGGGGAATTGTTGGGCCTGAAATTCAAGGCTTTTAGAGACCTTTTGAAGACTATATAAAGAGAAGAAAACAACAAGAAATAGACATGCACTTTTGGAGACGTTGGAGAGCAATTGGAGAGCAATTCAAGAGCAAAAATTTGGCGACAAGAAATCAAGAGGTGGATTTGAGATCTAAAATGCATGCTTCCACGATGAACATGATTGACAAAGCTTCTACGTCAAGTTCAAGGGGTCCTTTGTGTCTATTAGTTTTATTTATCTTTTTTCCTTTAAATGATTAAAGTTGTATTTTCTCTCTTTCCTTTAGTTTGTTGGGTTTAAATCCGACTATTGATTAATTTTATAAGCAATTAGATTTGGCCAATTGATTTGTTCATTCTTTTAACCCATGTTTCATGCTAGACTTAGAACTTACGATTCATAATTGTCATTGATCATCTAATTCACAGTAGCAACGATAATTCGGGCAATTATGCATAAATCCACCTAGATTGATTGATTCAAGCTCGTGAAATTGGTGGTCTAGTTTGACCTATTCTTCTTTATTATCATGCTAGCACTGCGCTAAACTTTGAAAGCCTGTTTGAGGTTGTCCATTTGTTCTAATTAAATCAAAGAGCTTATTTTGATTTATTGCACTTAAGGAAATATTTGAATAATAAGAGCTTGTCAATTATTTAAGGTTGATAGAACAAAGAGAGATCGCAACACAGCTGAACTTGAGGACTAGACTGTGTGTTTAATTGAATTTCTCTACACCTCTGGTTGTTTGTTTACATTGCTTGATTTTGAATTTCGTCCTTACAATCCAAACCCCTATCACCTCTACTTAACAGAAACATTGAAATATTTCACCGTTCTCTGTGGGACTGACACCTTGCTTCCGCTACTACATTCTTAGGAATTATTAATGGTTAAGGATTTTGATTTTAATTTTAATTTTGGGGTATTACGGCATGCATCAAAATTTTGGCACAGTTACCAGGGAATGGTCTAACCAATTAGTTGTTTCGTTAATTAGATTTTTTTTGCATTTTCTTTGCTTTATTATATTTTTCTTTAATTTTCTCAAAAAAATTGATTGCTTGATCTTATTTCTTTCCTTACATGCACAATACTCGATTATCTAATCGCGAACTTGTTGATTTTGATCCAGAAATTGAGAGAACCTTTCGCAAGCAAAAAAGAGCTGCAAAACGACCAATGGTTTCCGCTAAAAACAACAAGACTTTGAAGCAACTGGCTGTACCTTATGTAGCTTAGCAACCACTACGCATCACGTTTTCGGCTTTATAAGGGGACACTAAATTTGAGCTGAAATTTGGACTGATCCATCTTTTGCCTAGTTTTTATGGTAAGGCAAGCAAAGATCGATGCCGATTTCTAAAGGAATTTCATGTGGTTTGTGATAGGATTAAACAGCCGAGAATTACTAAAGAGTAGATCAAGCTCAGAGCTTTCGCCTTTTCACTGATGGACACTATTGCCATTTGGTTATATGCTTTGCCATTTCGATCGGTAACAACATGGAATGATATGAAAAGGATATTTCTTGAGAAGTACTTTCCCGTGTCAAGAGCTGAAACTATCAGAAGCTTGTTGCTAGTTGACCGCACCAACAAATTAGCAAACAACTCCTAGTTCACGATTTCTATGAAAGACCATCGTCAATGGACAGGCCATGATTGATGCCACTACTAGAGGATCTTTGATGGACAAAACACCCATTGAAGCAATAACTCTGATTGCTAAAATGGCTGAGAACTCTTAGAATTCTAATTCGAGCCGAGACATGCCAACTTGAAGGGTAAATGAGGTAAGTAGGTCCAGTATTGAAAGTCAACTTTTTGAGCTAATAAGTCTTGTTAAACAACTTGCTACAGGAAACTCACAATGGGTTAAAGCATATGGGATATGCACATACGTGGAACACCCAACAGAGGTTTGTCCTATGATGCAAGAGGATAACAATGAACAGGTAAACATGGCCGGAAACTTCTCGTTTCAGAAGAAACAGTACAATTTGTGCTCCAACACTTACAACTAAAGATGGAGAGATAATCCCAACTCGAGTTATAGAACCAACAAGCCCTGGGGTTTCTTCTCTAACAAGCCTCAAGTCCAATTTCAATTGTCAGGGAATTTCCAACCCGAGGGGAATATCCGCAAAAATCTTAATCCCCAAGTATGTCCGATGAAGATGTGATAAAACATTGGCCTCTAGCACTTTGCAATTCTAGCAACACACCAAGTCGAGCATTCAAAACTATGAGACTAAGATGAGCCAGGTGGCTATTGCTATCAATAGACTCGAAGCACAATCTAGAGGCAAACTGCCATTGTAACCTGAGGTAAATCCTAAAAATGTGAGCGTAATGGCCTTGAGAAGTGGAAAAGAGACTGAAGGCCCACAAAAAAATCCTCTCGTGCCTAAAGATGAAGAGGAAAAGGAAATGGAAAAGAAGGCAGCTACACCAACCCTGAAGGTAAACTCTCACCTTACTTTAGTTTACGAAATGAACCTCTCTCATTTTTCCTAGCAGATTAGCTCAGTCATGTAAACAAGAGAAGGACAAGGAGAAGGAGATTCTAGAGACATTTAGAAAGATGGAGTTGAATATTCCACTATTGGACGCGGTCAAACAAATCCCACACTATGCCAATTTTTGGAAGGATTTTTGCACCAACAAGAGGAAATTGAAGGGGAATGTAGAGGTAAGATTGGGAGAGACTGTTTCTATGCTTTTTCAACAACAGATGCTGTCCAAATATAAGGCTGTAGATATATTTACAATTCAATGCTAGATAGGTAACACAAAGATAGATTGGGCTCTAATTGACTTAGAAGCCTCAATTAATGTTATGCCTAAGTAAACATATGCTTCACTTAAACTTGCCAAAATGAGTGAAACTAGTGTTATCATGCAATTGGCTGATCGTTCTAATGCTTATCCAGATGGGATTGGTAGAGGATGTTATAATGCAGTAGGCAGTTTAGTATGTCCTACTGATCTTTATGTCTTCGATATGAATGATGATAGCTTCCCTAAGCCAACACCCGTTTTGGTAGGGAGACCATTTTTATGGACTTCCCAAACCATAATAGATGTGAGGAAAGGCTTTCGATGGGGAGGTTGTACAATTTAATATCTATGGCGCAATGAAACATCTTATTGATAACTCTGATGTTTATGCTATTGATGTTGTTGCACCTAGTGTAGAGAAAATTTTGAGTTGATGATATGCGTGCATTTTATATGTTTTTTAATCCCATTTTGTCCCCCATTTTGGATTGAGTATAGCTCGTTTACATGCTTTTGTACGATGTTTATTGAAGGTATTGCTCTTCCTTTCTTTGTTTGTGGTATGTAGGTATTTTAGAAGCCAAAAGTTGAAGAATCGCCGCCAACGAGAAGACCCTGAGATACAAGATGAGGACGAAAAAATGGGAGGAAAAGTCATTTTTCATATCACTAGAAAATGCACAGAATCAGATGGCCGCACGGCCCCCTATGCCATTGCGCATGACCCTGTGCCACTCTGCAAGGCCTGTGTGACGAGATTTTTTTGGATGCACGTCTTTTAGGGCTTAATTAGTCATTGGAGACCATATAAAAGGCTTCCCAAAGCCAATAGATGGCAGCTAGACTTGTTTTGGAATAGTTTTACATAGCTTACGTATTCTCTCTTCTTCCTACATTAAAAACATTAATTTTAGATTAGATTACAACTTGTTTTTGGGATTATTGTTCAAGGATTGAAGATCACAACTTCTCCATCATCTCAAGCTATTGCGGTTTGATCTTTGTAATTGGTATTTCTTCCTTTATTCGGTTCAATTCATCTAATTAGGTTTTTATTTATTTCTACATGAATTCTTGTGGGTTAATTTATTTACTAGCATCAACTAGTGGTGGCCTTTCTGGGTTCGGTTCCGGGTAGTTCATTACCCGAAATCAAACCGTAAATTCAGGTTCCTTGAAAAATGGAACCGTTTGGTTCTTTTCAAATGAAGTACCCATCCGGTTCCGATTATTTTACGATGCATTTTTTAATACTTGAAAAGCACAAGAAAAAAATAAAAATTTTGATTCGAACATAAATATAACAAAAAAAAAGAGAGATTTGCTCATGCTAAGCGGCTGACAAATCTTTGCTTAATGGTCATTATTCTTTGCTATTAAGCGGCGGCGATTGCGCAGCTATCTTGAAAAAGCAAAGCTGCTGCTTTTTCAACAGTTATGCCGCTATTTTTCAGCAGCAGCTAAGCTTCCGTTTAGCATTCCTGTTCTGATTCCGGTTCCGGTTCCGGTTCCCGGTTTTTGGAAAGGACCCGTTCGGTTTTTATTTCGGTTCCGGTTCAGTTCCCGTTCTTAATTTTTTTTAAAGAACTGTTCGATTTCGATTCTTTCGGTCTGGTTCCTGTTCTACCCTTTCGGTTCCGATTTTTTTGCCCACTCCTAGCATCAACTCTCAATATGGAGGAGTAATCCCCTTTTTGGGAATTAGGGTTCATCTACCTAATTGAAATGAACACTATGTGATTTAATGTTGTTATTGGTGTGGGCAATTGAAATATGATTTTTATGCTAGAATATTTAACGCTTGATGTTGGTATAATGTTCATCCAACCTCAATTCATCGTATAACGAGTCAAGCACGGACATGTTAATTGATCATCCATTTTCAAATTTCTTAAGTTGCGTTTGATTCAAAATACATTTCTTGTTGAGAAAGAAATAGAAATCGATTTCGAAAACCTGGTTAACATTGGAATTATAATTATTATCAAGTTGTGTTAGATCATACTTTTATTTGACTTATTTGTTTAATAAGTAAGAACGTTTTGAGCTTAAGTGAGGCAACATTATGAAGTTTCCTTTGGCCTTTATTTGAGGATGAAATGTTATTTAAATGGTTTTGTGATTTAAATTACGTTCCTCCTTGTGAGAGTTTCTGGAAATTTTATCCATTTTTTTAAGCAAAATATGTATTTAAACAGAGACAAGCAATCCTTGTGGAGAAAGAATTTGACAAAATTTCAATTTCTATTTAAACTACTAAGTCGAAATTAATAAATGTTATGTTTATTTTCAACAAAATTATTTTCACTCCTATCGGAGGATGACTATTGAATTGGGTGAAGATCAAATTTCAGGAGGGGTTATGATAGTGGAGAACATGTTCAAGAAAATATTTGTGGCTTGAGAGAAAATCTTCGAAGCATGACAAAATTCGTAATGGTTTGAATTCGAGATTTGAAAATTTGGAAAGAAAAGAGAGGTTTACGACTATGATGTTATTGCTAAATTACGTTGGGTTGTACTATTTCAAAAAAAAAAATTACATAGATGAGAGAACAAGGTCCTTTGGACTATTATGGACTAACTGTGAGGTATATACTGGGGTATTATTATCTAAGTGATAACATATGCAATATTATTGAGGCTTTGCTATTAGGAGTATAATATGATATAATCGAAAGGGAATTGATAATTTCAATTGAGTAGAAATGTTCAGTTGGATACAAATCGTAAAGACAGTATTATTCTCGAAGGAGAAGATCACCAAGGATTTCGTGATAGGTTTACCAAGATTAGTGAGAGAGTTATGATGCTATTTGGGCTATTGTGAACCGATTTACTACTAGTTTGATGAGTCACAGTGTCGACCAGTTGGGCACAGCGGTATGTTAGAGAGATAATTTAACTTCATGGGGTACCTGTGTCCACTGTTCAGATCGAGATCCGAGGTTTACCTCAAGATTTTGGGAGAGCTTACAGACGGCCATGGGCACGAAACTGAATTTCAGTACCGCCTATCACCCCCGACAGATGGTCAATCTGAGTGTACCATCCAGATATTGGAGGATATGTTGAGAGCATGTGTCTTAGATTTGTCCGAGAGGTTTGGAAACTCATTTGCCACTTATAGAGTTTTCCTACAACAACAGTTTCCAGGCCACGATTGGGATGGTGCCTTATGAGGCATTGTATGGGCGATGGTGTTGATCGCCAATCTATTGGGATGAAGTTGGAGAGCGGGGGATATTGGGACCAGAAATAGTAGAGAAAACTGTTGAGGCCATAGAGAAGATGAGAGTGAGGATCAAAGCAGCTCAAGATAGACAGAAGAGCTACGCCGATAAGAGGAGAAAGGACTCTAAGTTTGAGATTGGAGAGAAAGTATTTTTCAAGGTGTCTCCAATGAAGGGCACCATACGTTTTGGGAAGAAATGGAAGTTGAGACCACAGTTCGTTGGACCGTTCGAGATACTAGAAGAAATTGGGGCAGTAGCTTATCGCTTGGCTTTTCCACCCGAACTTTCATCGGTGCATAATGTATTTCACGTCTCACAGTTGGGGAAGTATGTCCATGATCCAAGTCATGTGGTGAACTTTCAATCTTTGGGTATTCAAAAGGATTTGTCATATCAAGAGACACCCGTAACTACCATAGATCGAAAGATCCATGTCTTGAGAAATAGAGAAGTTCCTCTCATTAAGATTCAGTGGAATAGTCATGGTAAGGATGAGGCAACATGGGAGAAAGAAGAAGAAATCCTATCCATATACCCAAACATTATAGATCAAGTAAGTTTATATTTCAAGTAAGTTTAAATTTCGAGGACGAAATTATTTTAAAAGGGTAAGGTTGTAGTGACCAGAAAATTCTTGTTAAATAAATATATTTAATTAAATAAAATTTCGAACGTGTCGCTACGACCTTACTTATAAAATTTATATCGTGTACACTCGTCTAGTCGAAATTTACATTATTTATTGTATATTTAATTATTTATAAAAAAAATTTATTTATTTTCAAAAATTTACAATTGAGGACCAAACTTTAGAAATTATTCGTTTTAGTTCATAAAGTTTAGTTTTATTCCACAACGATCCAATACTTACCCTAAGCCCAATTATAGGCCCATCTAAAGTCCACTTTTAATGCTTGTCCAATATGAAAGCCCATTTGGAATGGTAACCCTAATTTTGTCCTCTTTATATAAGCTTAGGGTTGAATTTAGAACCCAAGCCTCATTACTTCCTCATTCTCTCCCTTCTTCCTCTCTTGTGATGACCTCTATTTGGTTCTAATAAGGCAATCTTTCTCCACTCTTATCCTTTTCTATCCTAATATAGGTTGTTTGAGGATAAGTAATTGAAGTTTTATGGATTTATTGAGACTTTGGTGGTTGGGGAAAAGTAATTTACTTGATACTTTGAGTTGGGCATGAGGTCTTGTTATGGGATGAGATTAAGATGACTTGGTATCTACCAAGCCCCCATAGTGTTTGATGAATTGCTTGAAAGAAAAACCAATGTATTTTGCACCTGTGACTTTTTTCAGCTTCTGCACTCGACTTTGAAAGGCCATAACTTTTAGTATAGATGGAATTTCTAGGTGATTCAAATTGGAAAATGATCCCCATGAGTTACCTATCATTTAGAATTGGTTTGACATCATTTGGAGCCTCGTAGGATATTTTATGATACTTTTTGTGAAACTGGGCAGATTCCACCCGAGAACAAGGTATTGTCCGTTTAAAAATAGTTTTGATGCCTTAACGCGATTTATATGAAACAATTTTTTATATGATGAATATGTACAAGTTTTCTATCTTCTGTAAAAATTTTAGAATTTTCTGATGTCTTTTACTATTTTAAATAATTTGACAAACGCATACCGCCATAGCAGGGTATTTTCCACAGTTTCTGTACTTAAAGTTGAAAATTAGACATGGACAAAGAACTTCAGTCTCCATCTCTTTGCGACTTTCACTCGCATATTCACAACTCATGACACACCAAAGACTAATTACCACATGGTAACCTCTATTCCATCACTGACAACTCCTCAGCACCGGCAGTCATTTTCAGCCCTCGAGATTCGATTGTTCAATAGCAGTGCCTTAACAACTCTCAAATAGTGCACTCCTCTGATTGGCTTAACCTTCGGCCTCCGCTCAAAATAGAAAGTCCCTCCATTTATAATTCTCGACCTATTATCTTAAGAAAATATTTATATATTTTTTTGGAGTTTACATAACAATAAAATTGAAGTAGGTTCAATTATAGTTTTTACTTTATTTCTTACTATATTGAAGATGGAATTGAATTACGGTTTATTAGCAGGGCCAATTTGATTTACTACAATACAATGTTTTTTTTAAAATTTAAAAGTATATTAGTACAACAGCAATAGTAAACTACAAGCTTGTTGATAAGTGCTTCAAAAACACGAAATTAGTCTCTTAGTACAGTATTTTTATTCATTTTGTTCAGTTATAAAACTGTAATTTGATGTGTTGTCAAGGATCATCAAAGGGGAAAGAAGTGAAATAGGACCAAAAAGTGCAAAAATGGAAAAACGAGGTCCACAAAAAAAATAAAGTTCAAAGTTGGGGGACTTATTGTGAAAATACCTCAGGGCCATAACTACTAGAGTCACACTATATCCTCCTCATAAAGAAAAGCAAAAAGTCTCTCTAAAGTCCTTTAAGGCTTTAAGTTCAACCACTTGCAGTTGTAACTTTCTTCGGCGATCGAAGTCAAAATCCACAGAACTTGACTTACGGTCGTTAGTGACCTGAGTCATGGCTATAATTCTCACATGGCTAGTTTTTCCTATTTCGATTAGACTTCTATTTTTGGCTACTTTTGGGGGAATTGTTGGGCCTGAAATTCAAGGCTTTTAGAGACCTTTTGAAGACTATATAAAGAGAAGAAAACAACAAGAAATAGACATGCACTTTTGGAGACGTTGGAGAGCAATTGGAGAGCAATTCAAGAGCAAAAATTTGGCGACAAGAAATCAAGAGGTGGATTTGAGATCTAAAATGCATGCTTCCACGATGAACATGATTGACAAAGCTTCTACGTCAAGTTCAAGGGGTCCTTTGTGTCTATTAGTTTTATTTATCTTTTTTCCTTTAAATGATTAAAGTTGTATTTTCTCTCTTTCCTTTAGTTTGTTGGGTTTAAATCCGACTATTGATTAATTTTATAAGCAATTAGATTTGGCCAATTGATTTGTTCATTCTTTTAACCCATGTTTCATGCTAGACTTAGAACTTACGATTCATAATTGTCATTGATCATCTAATTCACAGTAGCAACGATAATTCGGGCAATTATGCATAAATCCACCTAGATTGATTGATTCAAGCTCGTGAAATTGGTGGTCTAGTTTGACCTATTCTTCTTTATTATCATGCTAACCTTTGCGCTAAACTTTGAAAGCTTTGTTTGAGGTTGTCCATTTGTTCTAATTAAATCAAAGAGCTTATTTTGATTTATTGCACTTAAGGAAATATTTGAATAATAAGAGCTTGTCAATTATTTAAGGTTGATAGAACAAAGAGAGATCGCAACACAGCTGAACTTGAGGACTAGACTGTGTGTTTAATTGAATTTCTCTACACCTCTGGTTGTTTGTTTACATTGCTTGATTTTGAATTTCGTCCTTACAATCCAAACCCCTATCACCTCTACTTAACAGAAACATTGAAATATTTCACCGTTCTCTGTGGGACTGACACCTTGCTTCCGCTACTACATTCTTAGGAATTATTAATGGTTAAGGATTTTGATTTTAATTTTAATTTTGGGGTATTACGGCATGCATCAAAATTTTGGCACAGTTACCAGGGAATGGTCTAACCAATTAGTTGTTTCGTTAATTAGATTTTTTTTGCATTTTCTTTGCTTTATTATATTTTTCTTTAATTTTCTCAAAAAAATTGATTGCTTGATCTTATTTCTTTCCTTACATGCACAATACTCGATTATCTAATCGCGAACTTGTTGATTTTGATCCAGAAATTGAGAGAACCTTTCGCAAGCAAAAAAGAGCTGCAAAACGACCAATGGTTTCCGCTAAAAACAACAAGACTTTGAAGCAACTGGCTGTACCTTATGTAGCTTAGCAACCACTACGCATCACGTTTTCGGCTTTATAAGGGGACACTAAATTTGAGCTGAAATTTGGACTGATCCATCTTTTGCCTAGTTTTTATGGTAAGGCAAGCAAAGATCGATGCCGATTTCTAAAGGAATTTCATGTGGTTTGTGATAGGATTAAACAGCCGAGAATTACTAAAGAGTAGATCAAGCTCAGAACTTTCGCCTTTTCACTGATGGACACTATTGCCATTTGGTTATATGCTTTGCCATTTCGATCGGTAACAACATGGAATGATATGAAAAGGATATTTCTTGAGAAGTACTTTCCCGTGTCAAGAGCTGAAACTATCAGAAGCTTGTTGCTAGTTGACCGCACCAACAAATTAGCAAACAACTCCTAGTTCACGATTTCTATGAAAGACCATCGTCAATGGACAGGCCATGATTGATGCCACTACTAGAGGATCTTTGATGGACAAAACACCCATTGAAGCAATAACTCTGATTGCTAAAATGGCTGAGAACTCTTAGCAATCTAATTCGAGCCGAGACATGCCAACTTGAAGGGTAAATGAGGTAAGTAGGTCCAGTATTGAAAGTCAACTTTTTGAGCTAATAAGTCTTGTTAAACAACTTGCTACAGGAAACTCACAATGGGTTAAAGCATATGGGATATGCACATACGTGGAACACCCAACAGAGGTTTGTCCTATGATGCAAGAGGATAACAATGAACAGGTAAACATGGCCGGAAACTTCTCGTTTCAGAAGAAACAGTACAATATGTGCTCCAACACTTACAACTAAAGATGGAGAGATAATCCCAACTCGAGTTATAGAACCAACAAGCCCTGGGGTTTCTTCTCTAACAAGCCTCAAGTCCAATTTCAATTGTCAGGGAATTTCCAACCCGAGGGGAATATCCGCAAAAATCTTAATCCCCAAGTATGTCCGATGAAGATGTGATAAAACATTGGCCTCTAGCACTTTGCAATTCTAGCAACACACCAAGTCGAGCATTCAAAACTATGAGACTAAGATGAGCCAGGTGGCTATTGCTATCAATAGACTCAAGCACAATCTAGAGGCAACCGCCATTGTAACTGAGGTAAATCCTAAAAATGTGAGCGTAATGGCCTTGAGAAGTGGAAAAGAGTGCGAGGCCCACAAAAAATCCTCTCGTGCCTAAAGATGAAGAGGAAAAGGAAATGGAAAAGAAAGCGACTACACCAACCCTGAGGGTAAACTCTCACCTTACTTTAGTTTACGAAATGAACCTCTCTCATTTTTCCTAGCAGATTAGCTCACCATGTAAACAAGAGAAGGACAAGGAGAAGGAGATTCTAGAGACATTTAGAAAGATGGAGTTGAATATTCCACTATTGGACGCGGTCAAACAAATCCCACACTATGCCA
Source organism: Jasminum sambac (assembly GCA_018223645.1). Lineage (NCBI taxonomy): Eukaryota > Viridiplantae > Streptophyta > Magnoliopsida > Lamiales > Oleaceae > Jasminum > Jasminum sambac. The sequence goes on from CP073640.1 coordinate 31,255,573, forward strand.
ATTTTTGGAAGGATTTTTGCACCAACAAGAGGAAATTGAAGGGGAATGTAAAGGTAAGATTGGGAGAGACTGTTTCTATGCTTTTTCAACAACAGATGCTGTCCAAATATAAGGCTGTAGATATATTTACAATTCAATGCTAGATAGGTAACACAAAGATAGATTGGGCTCTAATTGACTTAGAAGCCTCAATTAATGTTATGCCTAAGTAAACATATGCTTCACTTAAACTTGCCAAAATGAGCGAAACTAGTGTTATCATGCAATTGGCTGATCGTTCTAATGCTTATCCAGATGGGATTGGTAGAGGATGTTATAATGCAGTAGGCAGTTTAGTATGTCCTACTGATCTTTATGTCTTCGATATGAATGATGATAGCTTCCCTAAGCCAACACCCGTTTTGGTAGGGAGACCATTTTTATGGACTTCCCAAACCATAATAGATGTGAGGAAAGGCTTTCGATGGGGAGGTTGTACAATTTAATATCTATGGCGCAATGAAACATCTTATTGATAACTCTGATGTTTATGCTATTGATGTTGTTGCACCTAGTGTAGAGAAAATTTTGAGTTGATGATATGCGTGCATTTTATATGTTTTTTAATCCCATTTTGTCCCCCATTTTGGATTGAGTATAGCTCGTTTACATGCTTTTGTACGATGTTTATTGAAGGTATTGCTCTTCCTTTCTTTGTTTGTGGTATGTAGGTATTTTAGAAGCCAAAAGTTGAAGAATCGCCTCAACGAGAAGACCCTGAGATACAAGATGAGGACGAAAAAATGGGAGGAAAAGTCATTTTTCATATCACTAGAAAATGCACAGAATCAGATGGCCGCACGGCCCCCTATGCCATTGCGCATGACCCTGTGCCACTCTGCAAGGCCTGTGTGACGAGATTTTTTTGGATGCACGTCTTTTAGGGCTTAATTAGTCATTGGAGACCATATAAAAGGCTTCCCAAAGCCAATAGATGGCAGCTAGACTTGTTTTGGAATAGTTTTACATAGCTTACGTATTCTCTCTTCTTCCTACATTAAAAACATTAATTTTAGATTAGATTACAACTTGTTTTTGGGATTATTGTTCAAGGATTGAAGATCACAACTTCTCCATCATCTCAAGCTATTGCGGTTTGATCTTTGTAATTGGTATTTCTTCCTTTATTCGGTTCAATTCATCTAATTAGGTTTTTATTTATTTCTACATGAATTCTTGTGGGTTAATTTATTTAATAGCATCAACTAGTGGTGGGCTTTCTGGGTTCGGTTCCGGGTAGTTCATTACCCGAAATCAAACCGTAAATTCAGGTTCCTTGAAAAATGGAACCGTTTGGTTCTTTTCAAATGAAGTACCCATCCGGTTCCGATTATTTTACGATGCATTTTTTAATACTTGAAAAGCACAAGAAAAAAATAAAAATTTTGATTCGAACATAAATATAACAAAAAAAAAGAGAGATTTGCTCATGCTAAGCGGCGACAAATCTTTCTTGCTTAATCGCATTGTTCTTTGCTATTAAGCGGCGGCGATTGTCGCTATAAGCGCTCTTGAAAAAGCATAAGCTGCTGTTTTCAACGATTATGCCGCTTATTTTTCAGCAGCTAAGCTTCCGTTTAGCATTCCTGTTACGATTAGGTTCGATTAGGTTCGGTTTTGGAAAGGACCCGTTCGGTTTTATTTCGGTTCAGTTCCCGTTCTTAATTTTTTTTAAAGAACTGTTCGATTTCGATTCTTTCGGTCTGGTTCCTGTTCTACCCTTTCGGTTCCGATTTTTTTGCCCACTCCTAGCATCAACTCTCAATATGGAGGAGTAATCCCCTTTTTGGGAATTAGGGTTCATCTACCTAATTGAAATGAACACTATGTGATTTAATGTTGTTATTGGTGTGGGCAATTGAAATATGATTTTTATGCTAGAATATTTAACGCTTGATGTTGGTATAATGTTCATCCAACCTCAATTCATCGTATAACGAGTCAAGCACGGACATGTTAATTGATCATCCATTTTCAAATTTCTTAAGTTGCGTTTGATTCAAAATACATTTCTTGTTGAGAAAGAAATAGAAATCGATTTCGAAAACCTGGTTAACATTGGAATTATAATTATTATCAAGTTGTGTTAGATCATACTTTTATTTGACTTATTTGTTTAATAAGTAAGAACGTTTTGAGCTTAAGTGAGGCAACATTATGAAGTTTCCTTTGGCCTTTATTTGAGGATGAAATGTTATTTAAATGGTTTTGTGATTTAAATTACGTTCCTCCTTGTGAGAGTTTCTGGAAATTTTATCCATTTTTTTAAGCAAAATATGTATTTAAACAGAGACAAGCAATCCTTGTGGAGAAAGAATTTGACAAAATTTCAATTTCTATTTAAACTACTAAGTCGAAATTAATAAATGTTATGTTTATTTTCAACAAAATTATTTTCACTCCTATCGGAGGATGACTATTGAATTGGGTGAAGATCAAATTTCAGGAGGGGTTATGATAGTGGAGAACATGTTCAAGAAAATATTTGTGGCTTGAGAGAAAATCTTCGAAGCATGACAAAATTCGTAATGGTTTGAATTCGAGATTTGAAAATTTGGAAAGAAAAGAGAGGTTTACGACTATGATGTTATTGCTAAATTACGTTGGGTTGTACTATTTCAAAAAAAAAAAATTACATAGATGAGAGAACAAGGTCCTTTGGACTATTATGGACTAACTGTGAGGTATATACTGGGGTATTATTATCTAAGTGATAACATATGCAATATTATTGAGGCTTTGCTATTAGGAGTATAATATGATATAATCGAAAAGGGAATTGATAATTTCAATTGAGTAGAAATGTTGATTGGATACAAATCGTAAAGACAGTATTATTCTCGAAGGAGAAGATCACCAAGGATTTCGTGATAGGTTTACCAAGATTAGTGAGAGAGTTATGATGCTATTTGGGCTATTGTGAACCGATTTACTACTAGTTTGATGAGTCACAGTGTCGACCAGTTGGGCACAGCGGTATGTTAGAGAGATAATTTAACTTCATGGGGTACCTGTGTCCACTGTTCAGATCGAGATCCGAGGTTTACCTCAAGATTTTGGGAGAGCTTACAGACGGCCATGGGCACGAAGCTGAATTTCAGGACCGCCTATCACCCCCGACAGATGGTCAATCTGAGTGTACCATCCAGATATTGGAGGATATGTTGAGAGCATGTGTCTTAGATTTGTCCGAGAGGTTTGGAAACTCATTTGCCACTTATAGAGTTTTCCTACAACAATTTCAGCCACGATTGGGATGGTGCCTTATGAGGCATTGTATGGGCGATGGTGTTGATCGCCAATCTATTGGGATGAAGTTGGAGAGCGGGGGATATTGGGACCAGAAATAGTAGAGAAAACTGTTGAGGCCATAGAGAAGATGAGAGTGAGGATCAAAGCAGCTCAAGATAGACAGAAGAGCTACGCCGATAAGAGGAGAAAGGACTCTAAGTTTGAGATTGGAGAGAAAGTATTTTTCAAGGTGTCTCCAATGAAGGGCACCATACGTTTTGGGAAGAAATGGAAGTTGAGACCACAGTTCGTTGGACCGTTCGAGATACTAGAAGAAATTAGGCGTGCTTATCGCTTGGCTTTTCCACCCGAACTTTCATCGGTGCATAATGTATTTCACGTCTCACAGTTGGGGAAGTATGTCCATGATCCAAGTCATGTGGTGAACTTTCAATCTTTGGGTATTCAAAAGGATTTGTCATATCAAGAGACACCCGTAACTACCATAGATCGAAAGATCCATGTCTTGAGAAATAGAGAAGTTCCTCTCATTAAGATTCAGTGGAATAGTCATGGTAAGGATGAGGCAACATGGGAGAAAGAAGAAGAAATCCTATCCATATACCCAAACATTATAGATCAAGTAAGTTTATATTTCAAGTAAGTTTAAATTTCGAGGACGAAATTATTTTAAAAGGGTAAGGTTGTAGTGACCAGAAAATTCTTGTTAAATAAATATATTTAATTAAATAAAATTTCGAGCGTGTCGCTACGACCTTACTTATAAAATTTATATCGTGTACACTCGTCTAGTCGAAATTTACATTATTTATTGTATATTTAATTATTTATAAAAAAAATTTATTTATTTTCAAAAATTTACAATTGAGGACCAAACTTTAGAAATTATTCGTTTTAGTTCATAAAGTTTAGTTTTATTCCACAACGATCCAATACTTACCCTAAGCCCAATTATAGGCCCATCTAAAGTCCACTTTTAATGCTTGTCCAATATGAAAGCCCATTTGGAATGGTAACCCTAATTTTGTCCTCTTTATATAAGCTTAGGGTTGAATTTAGAACCCAAGCCTCATTACTTCCTCATTCTCTCCCTTCTTCCTCTCTTGTGATGACCTCTATTTGGTTCTAATAAGGCAATCTTTCTCCACTCTTATCCTTTTCTATCCTAATATAGGTTGTTTGAGGATAAGTAATTGAAGTTTTTTATGGATTTATTGAGACTTTGGTGGTTGGGAATAGTAATTTACTTGATACTTTGAGTTGGGCATGAGGTCTTGTTATGGGATGAGATTAAGATGACTTGGTATCTACCAAGCCCCCATAGTGTTTGATGAATTGCTTGAAAGAAAAACCAATGTATTTTGCACCTGTGACTTTTTTCAGCTTCTGCACTCGACTTTGAAAGGCCATAACTTTTAGTATAGATGGAATTTCTAGGTGATTGAAATTGGAAAATGATCCCCATGAGTTACCTATCATTTAGAATTGGTTTGACATCATTTGGAGCCTCGTAGGATATTTTATGATACTTTTTGTGAAACTGGCAGATTCCACCCGAGAACAAGGTATTGTCCGTTTAAAAATAGTTTTGATGCCTTAACGCGATTTATATGAAACAATTTTTTATATGATGAATATGTACAAGTTTTCTATCTTCTGTAAAAATTTTAGAATTTTCTGATGTCTTTTACTATTTTAAATAATTTGACAAACGCATACCGCCATAGCAGGGTATTTTCCACAGTTTCTGTACTTAAAGTTGAAAACTTGTTTTGGCTCATATAATTGGAGTTTAGATGTGATTGTAATGTAAGACATTATCCAACGAGTTAGTTATCCTAGGAATTAGAATTTCATGATCCTACGCTTTGATTTGGGAGTTATTCCCATTCTTGCTGAGAAGAGAGTCGGGAGAGGACCGAGAAACCAGTTGCAATTCCATCCTTCAATTTCTTTTTCCTATCTAATTTAACCCCCAAACTTTAATTTCATATTAGTCCCTCATGTTTTAAAAATCTTCTAATTGAGCCCAAAATATTTTTAGTTCACTTTTATTGCATAATAGGTCCTCAAACTATTAAATTCTTTCAAATTGACCCCCAAAGTTTTATATTCTTTCTATTTTGGTCCGCAAACTTCTATATTACTTATAGATACTTATATTTTAAGAATATTAACATAAATTAAACTTCAAGTTATTGACTAGGCAGGCGTACCAACAGCTAGAGGACTGATTTTCACCGCTTAGTAGGCTCAAAACTCGAGAGATACTTCAGGTAGGCTCAAAAGACTCATTTTTACTTATCGCGCAATTATTGTTAATTATCTGTACTATATGAGTGTGCAAATGTATGTAATTGATGTGATTGCTTGCCTTCGGGCCTAGACTTGCCTTCAGGCCCAGAGTTACCTTCGGGTAAAAGAATTGCCTTCGGGCCCAGAGTTACCTTCGGGTAAGAGAATTGCCTTCGGGCCCAGAGTTGCCTTTGGGAAAATTACTTGCCTTTGGGCCTAGAGCTGCCTTCGGGCCCAGAGTTACCTTCGGGTATTATATTACAGAGTTTACATGACTATTTGCCTTATATACTTGTATAGATGATTAACTTGCGCAGAGCCTACTGAGTATTGTTTAAATACTCATGCCTTTCATTCTTTTATAGATTGAGGAGTTCGGGGGCGTGACGAGGCATGGGAGTTCTATTTAGGCTTATTAAATAAATGACTTTACTTCCGTTGTTGTTTTGGTAATCCCGATGTATGGGATTATGTCGTTTTCAAACCCTTGAACTACTTAGTAACTCGTTTTGGATGTTTTGGATGTTTAGTGTTCAATAATTTTTAAAACACTTTAGATGGTTGTTATATCAAAAGAATTTCCGCTTTTAATTATTTATTATATTTCCGCATTTAATATTAGAAGGAAAAAAATGGTTAGTTTTAAAGAAAGATCTAGCGTTCCGAGTTCTTCGAACTCGGGGCGTTACAGATTTGGCTAGTTAATTGGTGAAAGAGGAATAGACAACTTTAACTTCCTTGTGAGACAACCCATGAGTACAACGACACCGTATACTTGCGAATTCACACTAACAGTTGAACTGCAGGGATGAACTAAAGATAGCTTTCTCCGAGTCTATCGAACAATGAGCAAGTGGAAAGGTGGAGAAGAGAGAGGAATTTCAAGATGCTATGGCTACTTTGAACTCACTAGAGCCTATCCAAAGTAGGTATAATGTAAAAACTATTCAATTAATGGGCCCTCATAATAGATTGTTACCTGCTGTTATGCACGTACCTATTCTGGAATGAAGCCATTGCCCAATCACCTGAAGTATACATTTTTCTGCCAATGGAGAGACACTTCCCATCATTATTTTTGCAAAACTAACTCCGCTAGAGAAAGAAAGGCTTGTTCGGGTCCTACAAGATCATAAAGAAGCTATCGAGCGGACTATTGAGGATATCAAGGGTATCAACCCCCTCTATTTGCATGTATAGAATTCCAATGGATGATGGAGCCTGACCCCCGAGACAACCGCAAAGGAGATTGAACCCTCCAATGATGGAGGCCGTGAAGAAAGAAATCATCAAGCTACTGCCAGGAGTCATATACCATATATCAGATAGAAAATGGGTAAGTCCCATACAAGTAGTTCCAAAGAAGTTGGGCGTGATAATTGTTGAGAACAAGGACGGTGAGTTCACGCCAACCAAAGTGAAAATTGGGTATAGTGTATGTATTGGCTATAGGAAGGTAAATGCTAGAACCCATAAGGACCACTTTCCCTTCCCTTCACTCTCATTCTTTCTTTCTAGATTGTTTTTCTGGTAATTTTCAAATTGCTATACTCTATAGGATCAGGGAAAAACCACTTTTGCTGATCCATTTAGCACTTTTACCTATAGGCGCATGCCTTTTGGGTTGTGTACTGCCACTGCTGCTTTTCAAAGATGCATGATGAGCATATTTTCTGACTACATAGATCACGCATTATTGCTTTTTAGATGGTTTATCCAATTATTTTAAACTGCTCTAGAGTCATAGGATCAGGAAAAAACCACTTTTACTTTTCTATTTAGCACTTTTGCATATAGGCGCATGCCTTTTCGGTTGTATAATGGCCCGGCTATTTTTCAGAGATGCATGATGAGCATGTTTTCAGACTAAATAGATAACATTGTTGAAGTATTCATGGATGATTTTAGGGTGTGTTTGTCCTATATCATGATCGTTGTGGTTCGTCCTCAATACAAAAATTGCGATCTCAAAAGTGGGGGATAGGCAACCTGTACTCGTTTACTAGTCTCACCATTGTTTCCACCAAATACCTCCGAGCTTACTACGCAATCCGCCAAGGGAGAAAGCTAGATTTGCAACAGCACATTTTTGACATGAGTTACAATTATGCTCGTGTAGTAACTCAGCCCAAAGGCATGCCCTATCCTTGCCTTATCACTGCCATCTGCCAGGCCTAAAGGGTAGCCATTCTCGCTAGTGGTGATATTTTAGACCACGGCAATCGCTTCACGAGAGTAAGTTGGGAAAACAGCATGGGGTAGAAAGCAGCAAAGAGGGGTTGATGCGATGCCTCCTCTTAGGATGAAGAAGATCATCCTGATTATAAGGCAGCGGCAGAAGAACCACCCTTCGAGCTGACTTACACGTTATTCGAGCGTCAGATACTCTATATGATGTAGTGGTTCTATACTCAGCTCTTTATGCTGCAAGTGTTCGAAGAGGTACACACACAGATATGGAATAGAATCCACTGGATAGAGAAGCGCCAAGGTGGTCCCTAAGGATTTTTTATAATGCCACAGGCCATATATACATTCCACAGACCCCCAGGGAATTCTTAATCCCCTTTTTGCTCTATCTTGTGTAGTTCTACATTGAGGACAATGTAGACATTAAGTGTAGGGAACGGGGTAAATTGTTACTCTCGTACGTCGGTTATTTATTTTTTTTCTCTTGATCCATGTACTATTTTATATTTATGTTTTGTGTTTAGTGAAGTTGTCAGTGTTATGTTAAGACTATGTTATGTTTATTTAATCATGTGTAAACAAGCAACTCTGCTTTGAAAATTTTTGGTTTTGAATAATTGACTCTCAACTTTACCTACATATTTGAATAAAAAGGAACACACAAAGGTAATCTTTCCCACTAAACAGCATTGAAAATTGGGGGATACTGAAAAATTTGGTGCCCTAGTGATCCAAATTGAAAGAAAAAATGATTTGATACTCGTGACATTACCATAAGAACATGAATTTGGTAGATGTTAATAGGTTAGTATGAGTAGCTACGGTTTCAACTTTGTTGGTAGAATGTTCTTTGCCTACAGGAATTGAGTTTAGAACTATCACTGAGCAATAACCTATGCTTCATAAATAGATGTGATTGATATACACGAACCATAGTTTGTGAGCTATTGTGCCAATGAGTAACATTACTTTGTTTATCTCTTATTTCTGTGATTTGTGTCCTACCTTGTTAAACTCTTCTTCGATTTTCTTTGTTGTACTTGTTGTTGTAGTTTCTTTATGCAAATGCAAAATAATGTAAAAGCATTAGGATTGAGCCCAATTTAGCTATCTAAAAAAGGCATACTGTAACAAATTTACCACTTGAAGCCACATTGAGCCTTGGTCTATTTGTTGAAATTTAAACCACATTACAAGCTATAAATATCATTTCTTTGACTTTATCTCTATTTTGAATCGTAAGTATGAGGGATTCACAAGCTTATTTAAACAAATTTTTGATAATTGAAGAATGTGTAGTAAAATGTGATGATTTCCAAAGAACCATTATGTCGTAGCGGAAGTGAAAATGGAAAAGAAGAGAAACTCGGGTTAGAATTTTAAGCTGAAAGTTTGAAAAAAATGAAAAAAGGAGAAAAGGGGAGAAAGAAAGTTTGAGAATAAAGGGATTGAAAAGGGTACCGTAAGAAAGGAAAAAGAAAAGCGCTGTTGTTGAATTAATTTTGCTTGTGAAATTCCTTCGCCAATTCATCCTGAAGAATTCCCGTTTACCCTATCTAACTTGAAGCCCCATCACAACCTGGTAAAGACATTTGCTATGCATTTGTGTATTTGTTTGCTCCAGTTTCGACATATTGGCAGTCCGTGGTAAAGGTTTCTTCACGTAGTGAGTTAAGTAAAATTTAAACCCTTTAAACACTTTTGTGTGAATTGAGTGAAGACCTTGTGAGGGTGTTAACTCCCATTACATGCGCTTAGCAGCAGTTTGAATTGCTTAGTCTTGGTTCTGATCTTATTTGACTTGAGGCTGGGGAGGTAGTGCTAACAAGATGTTCGCCATAGATATCTCACACTCTTTTACGAACACTTAATGGATTTTGGTAAAACTAATGCTCTTGTAGAATTCTGATGAACGAATATCAAGAGAGAATTGACAAGAAGTGAGAGGAAACAGACACATTAGGTGATGGATTGAATCAGGGTACATGAATTTTATTTTCTATTCAGACAGTATTGGAAATTTAACCTTTAGCACATACTTTAACATTTCGATTATGTAGGGTATTATTCATGCTTGAAAAAAATGAGCTGTGACTTTAACTTGCTCGGCGATGTTTTTTCTATTGGTTAGAGTCTTGTTGTGTTTTAGTTTTGTTCGAGGACGAACAAAGGTTTAAGTGTGGGGATATTTGATAAGTGCTTCACTAGCGTGTAATTAGATCTCTTAGTATCATATTTTTGTTCATTTTGTTTAGTTATAAAAGTGCCATTTAATGTTTTTTTTCCTTTATTGTGTTGTCAAGGATAAAGAAATGTGGAAAAAAACTGAAAAAGACCATAAAGTGCAAAAAATGGAAAATTGGGGACCAAAATGAACAAAGTTGAAAGTTGGGGGACTTTCTGTGCAAATACCTCACATTCTTAACTACTAGAATCACGGCATCAGGGTCCACGAATTTTCTTTTCTGTTCAGACAGTATTGGACATTGCACCTTTAGCACACACTTACATATTTCGGTTATGTGGGCTATTATTCTCACTGGAACAAAAATGAGTCGTGACTTTAACTTGCTCACTGATGTTTTGTTTCGTTGGTTAGAGTCTTGTTTTGTTTTAGTTTTGTTCGAGGACGAACAAAGGTTTAAGTGTGAAGAGATTTGATAAGTGCTATACTAACACGTAATTAGATCTCTTAGCATCGTGTTTTTATTCATTTTGTTTAGTTATAAAAGTGTCATTTGATGTGTTTTTGTTAATTGTGTTGTAAAGGATCAAGAAAAGTGGAAAGAAGTGAAAAAGACAGAAAAGTGCAAAAAATGGAAAATTCAGAGAAAAATGAACAAAGTTGAAAGTTGGGGGACTAACTGTGCAAATATCTCACGTTCATAACTACTAGAGTCATAGCCGTATCCTCCATCATAACTAAAAGCAAAAAATCTCCCAAAAGTCCTTTACGGTCATAAGTTCCGTCACTTACGGCCGTAACTTTCTTCAACAGTAGAAGTCAAAATCAACAGAACTCGACTTACAGCCATAAGTGACCCGAGTCACTGCCGTCAGTCTCACACGGCTAATTTTTCCTATTTTGATAGGACTTTTATTTTTTGCTACTTTTGGGGGACTTGTTGGGCACAAAATTCAAGGATTTTTGAGACTTTTTAAGGACATATAAAGAAGAAAAAGCCACAAGAAAAAGATCTGGGCTTTTGGAGACATTGCAGAGAAATTCAACAACAAAGATTTGGCAAGAAGAATTCAAGAAGGTGGATTCCATATCCAAATTGCATGCTTCCACCATGAAGATGATCAGCTAAGCTTCTTCGTCTAGTTCAAGGGGGACGTTGTGTTTATGAGTTTATTTATCTTTTTTCCTTTAAACAAGTAACGTTGTATCTTCTCTCTTTCCTTTAATTTGTTGAGTTTGTGGCATTTAAACTTGATTATTGATTAATTTTATGAGCAATTAGATTTGAGCAATTGATTTGTTCATTCTCTGAATCCATGTTTCATTCTAGAATTAAAGCTTATCATCCGTAATTGTCATTGATCATCTAATTCGCAGTGGCAACTATAATTTGCGCAATTATGGCATACATCCAACCCAAATTTATTAATTCAAGCTTGTGAAATTGGTGATCTAGTTCAACCTATGCTTCTTGATTATCATGCTAGCATTGTACCAAACTCTAAGAGCTTGTTTGGGGTTTTCCATTGGCTAGAATTAAATCAAAGTGCTTATTTTGATTTATTACACTTAAGGAAGAATTTTAATAACTAGAGCTTTTTGATTATTTAAGGTTGATAAATTGACAAAGAGAAATAAGACTTCGTTGTAAGGATGTTGTTAACATCAATTAACGACACAACTGAACCTGAGGACTAGATTGTGCAAATAATTGAATTTATCTACACCTCTCTCTAATTGTTTATTTGCATTACTAGATGTTAAATTTCATCATTAAAATCCAAATCCCCCATCACCACCGCTTAACGAAATATTGAAATAATTTTACCATTTTCTATGGGATTGACCATTACTTCTGGTACTATATTCTTAGGAATTATTAGTGGTTAACGATTTTAATTTTCATTTTGGTGTATTACGGCACACATTACTTGTGCAACATACGTTAATCTAATATTAGTACTCCTAGTAATCAATTTATTTCCTGCCCCTTTTTGCTACTATTGTTAGCTATCCGTCAATGCCATTTTAGTTGAGTGCGTAGATCTTATACCATCTTCCTTTCTTTCTTGTAGATGAGAAAAGGGAGACAAAAAGAAGCTGCTAATTCTGATATTGAAATTGGATGTAAACGGCCGAGAAAAGTAGGTCAAGAACTTTGATCATTTTACTAAGGTAAGGTTAGAACAAAATCAAAGTGCGATTATTGCTAGAAAGTTTTAGTGAATGATTCATGTAAGTTCAAAACTTCTAAATCTTCCTTTTTTTTTGTGTTTTTTATGGCATATTGATGCTTGTTATTCATATAGAAATCTTAAATTTGATGATAAGCAAAAACTTTAAAATTTGATGGCCATGTAAAAGTCTTCAATTTGATGATAAGTAAAAAACTTTAAGAATTGATCGTGGTAGTGGTCTTAAAATGTCATTGCTCAATAAAGGCCAGTGCAAGAGAACCTTGATTAGGATGTTTGTAATTGATCAATTTCCTTTATCAATAGTTGGTGGTGAGCGTTTTAAAGCCTTTGTAAATCTACTTTGTGAGGTTTGATGTTCCTTCTAGGAGAACAATTGCCAGAGATGCCTTATATCTCTACAATGAAATGAAGGAATTATTGAAGGCTAATGGTAGTTGTGCAAGCACCAAATAAAAATGCTTTTACCTCACTTGATTTTAGAACAATAAATTAATGTAGAAGCAGTGAGCGAGGGTCGAACCCACAAAGAATTATTGATTAATTTAAGTAATTATGCTAAGTAATAGTACGAGGGGGATTGGTTTGCAATTGAATAAAGAAAACTAAAATTAAAATTAATGAATGATGCAAAACAAGAATAGCGACTGAAAATCAATTAAGAGAAAGCACCCAGTTCTTGATTCAGTTGAGTCCTACTTTGATCTCTCAAATATATTGCAACACAATCCTACTTTTTTCCTATACTTATTAACCCTAAGCAATAATAAGCTCCATTACCTGAATTTTCCCTTACATTTAGCTAATTAAAACAAGCTATTTAATTAAGACTAAAGCCCAGCGAGCCCAACAACCAATCCTCGAGGTTGATCCTCAAGCCTGACCTAATAGACCAAGCCACAAGGGCTAAGCACTATGCCAGACCATGGGGCAAACAATCCTATGATGCCTAATTGGTCAAGCATTATAGGGTCGGGTGCTTGTGATCATTGAACATTACCAGAACCAGTCATGGGCCACACGTCCACGATAGTCGTCAAATCTCCAAAATCCCACTCCATCTAAAAGGGATGGTAATTCGATTTAATACAATCTCTAATTCAAACTTCTTATCTTATCCAAACTTGTAAAAGTTAAAGCATACTATCATAAGGATTTCTTAATCTATCGAGAGTCAACCTCATCTTGTTATAAATAAGATGCCCCTATTTAATTTAGATGTACGTTTTTAGACTCATATATTCAGATATACTTGTCCTACTTGTTTCTACCCTAACTTATTCTTTCACTAGATGGTGCAAATAATGGCAACTCGCCACCTTTTTTACAACTTCAAGATATGTACCAGTGCTCCAGCTATTTTTAAGAGGCGAGGTCGCTCTTCAACTTCGGGCGATGAGCTTTTGTCCAATCCTAAATTTGGTAATAATAAAAACATTTTGTTTAAAGTCATATCAAACGTATCCTTAATTTTAAATGACAATAATACTTGATATTAAGGAATAAATTTCACATTCAAAAAATATAAAATGATAAAACAACATTTAAGTGTTTGGGTTACTCTTCTTAACATGTTAACCTTTTAAGATGGCCAAGTCTTAATATGGTATCATAACTCATTAAGCTCTAACGACCATCTAATCTAATAAAGACTAAAAATGAGAACACGTATTTCAAGATTGGTTTGCCCCAACGATCTACCGTCTTGTGGGGCGTCTTAAGGGATAGATCCCACATTGAAATTGAAAGAGTATAAAATAATAAACCAATGTATAAGTGCTCTACTACTTCTCTTATCACGTTGAACCCTTAAAATGGAAAGAAACCTCCGACGAATCATCATCTTGTGGGGGATATGTTAAGGGATAAATCCCACAAAGAAAGAGTATAAAACAATACACTGCTCGTTTGAAAATGTGCCAAATAATTGTCCTAAGTGTACGGGTCGAATAAGTAGTAAAATAGATTTGGAGTCCAAGTATCGATCTCACAGAGACTTGATTTAATTACCACGATTATCAATTTTATATTTTATTTGAAAGGACGAATTGATGGTTGCTTTGGTTTTTCAAAAATTATAAAAACTTTCAAATTAATTTATAAACTAAATAAAAAAATTACAAGAATTAAATGTTTAGGATATTTAAATTGATAACTAGAGATTGACTTGGGATTCACAATTTCACTGACTTTGATTCCTCGAATACACGTAATTGGATCCCATAGTGATTTTGTTTTCATTAACGATCGAATTTACTAAAATAAATATTTACCCTTCTCAATGATAAATAAATCTATTCTATTATGCCAATTTATTTATTCTCAATAAATTTGTTATCAATCCTCTAGAATGCCTTCAAACAAAAAATTCAAATAGGTTATGTCGAAACTTTACCTAAAGATCGTACTAACCACAAGTTTATCTTTAAATCTTGTCCAAATTAATGTCCTATGTTGTTTATTCTAAGTTGTGTTTTCATTTCTCAAATTTGACATAAACCAATTTATAATTTATCAATTGGTCAAAAAGATAAATTTATGAACTCAACAACATAAAATTAACGACAAGTCAATCGCGCTTTATTAGATCCAATAACGTATAAATTAAAGTTCACAATGAGGATTCATTGCTCGTCCCAACTATAAAAACTTAGTTACACAGGAATTTAATAACAAGAATTGTAGCAGAGAAAATATAGAGATAAATAACCGGACTCAAAGAGTTGAGATAGATGTTTCGATGTATATTGCACTTCAGTGATCATCAACTTCCCTTTGCACCGCTTCTTTGAATCTTCGAGATGGATTACTTTTTCTCTCGATTTTTCCTCCAAATTCTCTAACATATCTTGTAAGTTTAACTCTCGTCTCCAGAACTCTCTCCTCGCTTAGTTCTCCAGACTCTCCTCTATATGCCGGTTCAAAATCCTCCAAGATAGGTAAAAAACAATCAAGTCTAAAGGTTGTGCCATCATTATATCTTCATTCTTTTCTCTTTTCCTTTAATCATGTGCCATCATGATGTCTCCACTTGTTTTCCTTTTTCATCCAAAACACGGCAAGCAAATTCATAACCATGGAAATGATGCAAACTTGTCAAAAAGTCCCTCAACTTCAAGAAGTTTGATAGTTAGTTCTTTTTACCATTTTTGCCTCTTTGTTACTCCTAATATAAAATAAACACAAGCAAAATATACTTAGAAAAATATAATATAAACATATTAGAAATCAGGAATTAAGACATTGAAATTGCAATTTATCAAATACCCCCGCACTTAAGTTCTTGTTTGTCCTCGAACAACAAAAATTTAAAAACACGCACACAAGCAATCAAAAATAAATAATCACACATCAAACATAACAATGTAGTCTTCCATCATACAATCAGCCTGTGAGTGTGTGCAAAGAGGCAAATCTTTCCAAAATTGTCTGGCTAAAAAAAAAAGTTCAAATCACCACATGATAAAACCCTTCCCAATTGGCCATTTTGCACCTCACATCGCTCGTGAATCCACTCTCTACTAGTCAAATGGCCCTGGGTTAGCATTTGTGTATTTGAAAATCATGGTATGAATTTTATTCATGAAAATTTCCCCAGCCTCAAGAGTTGTCACCTTCTAACATATTAGACTTGCATTTCAAACCACTGAATTTGTACAAGAAATGAGATCAAGTACCCTAACTAGATTTTCACTCAAATCACACAGGAAATATTTACAAGGGAAATCAAATATCTCTCATGCCAATGCACAGAGTAGCCTTACCATATGCTTGCTAATCAATCACATTGGAGCATTCAAGTGTGCACATGCAAGTAAAGGTCTTTTTGGGTTGTAGTGGGGCTTTGGGACAGGTAGGATAAAAGAGGATCATTTTGGACTCAATAGTGTGGAATTTCATAAATTGTATACAAAAGAGACAATCTCACTTTTCCTTCCTTCATTTACAAAAGAATTTTCCTTTTTGCACCTGAATACAATTTCCTTGCTTTACTTGTTCAAATACATTTATTTTTTGACAAGCAAGATCAAATGATATTGGCCATCCCATTTCTTCTCTTTTTACTCAAGGATGTATATCACAATATTCAATACAAATCATTTTTCGTCTTTTATTCTCCAAATCTTTTGTCAATTTTTCGGGTAGCCCATGAAATCCTTCACTTAGGGTTCAAAATGGAAATATAAGAATGAGAATTTCATGGCTAAATCTGTGGCTCCATTTCCAAGAAAAAGGCTTCAAAGCTCAAAAGGGCGACCTCAGTAGGATAAATGACTAGGTAGGCACATTTAGATAGCTAAACATTGGCTCATTGTGAAATTGCCTTGACTATCATCTGCATGACAACACACATTCAAAGAATAAAACTATGCATGACAACACACATTCAAATAATAAAAGCTTAACGAAATGAACATGCTCTTTCAAGGCTCAAAAGCTCACAATTTATGGACAGTGTGAAATGGTCCCATATAATTATTTAGCAAAGGCCAATGCTAGTACTAGTTCTAGACTTTCAACTCTCTCTCAGCAAAAGAAAAGTTCACCAAAAATTCAAACCATGAAACCCTAATATATGATTGCCAAAACTAAATGCTTTCAAGTTACGAGACAAGATGGTATTTTCTATTTAGTACTTTGGGGCTTACAAAGGTGCAAAAGTTACAACAAAATCCGACTTTCAACTATGATTAGCAAATAATGGAAAGACAACCTCAAGGAATCAAAATTTTCCAATTGATGCAAGGAAAACAACTACACATTTCACAAGATGTCACACACAAACATACTTATATAATAGAAAACACACTCAAAAATACAAATACACAACCAAAAATAACAAGCAGACTAAAATTGGAAACCCCCCACACTTTGAGAATTACGACTAGTTCTACAAATCAAGAGTGCAAAATTACTAGACTAAGCGAGAAGCCTTGTAATTAGCAATTATTTTCGCTAAAGCAAAAGGACAAAGTATTTTTTTTTTTTCACAAGCAAGATGAGTTTCAAGAGTCTACAACACCTTACTTTGCCATCTCAGAAAAAAATTATCAAATGATTTATAACAGCACAAAATCCCGTCCCCAAACTAAAACTGACATTGTCCTCAATGTTCAAGAAGGAGAATGATAGATATCACCTATTTGTTACTAAGATGAATCACGCTTAAAGGCTACTACAAAAAAATTCAAATGATAACATTCCATATTTATAATCTCAACTCTAAATTGACTTCATTGGGGTCTCGTTTGCGCTTGTTGGAAGTTTGTCTCCAGTTGATTAGACGTTGCGTTGAATCTAGTTCTGGTACAAAAGCATGTAATTTCTTCAATAATTCCTCAATTGAGGACGAAATCAAAAGCATGTTTATTGAAATGATAGAAATTAGCTTTTTTGTAGTTACAAAATCTAGAAATGCTAATAAACCATCAAAATAATTGTGCACATTTAAAAGACCAATGGATTTATTATTCAAGTTCAACTGGGACCCAGAGAGGATGTTAAAAATTTGTTCCAATGTTTTTAAACCTCCCGGAAGTGCAATTAATGTATTTGAATATGCTATCATGAGTGATGTGTTCTTATACAATGATTTAGCCTGTACCTCAATACCAACTGTGCTTCCATAGATTTGTGATCAAGGTGGTATAGTGACACTTACTATTCTGGATCCTCATGCTCGAGTAGTTGTAACTGCACATGCTAACAGTCTGCAGAGTCCTCCTACATAGGCGATGTTGATTTTAGGATTCCCTAGTTTTCTTCCCAAATCAATTGCTACAGTAAAGTGCTCTGATTGTGTCCCCATATTGGTTCAACGAAAGATACAAATGATTTTCAATTGAACATTGAAAGGTCCTACTATGCTGGGAATGGCTGCCATAATAACTTGACTTTGCAAAATAAAGCTAAGAATTGAAACAAACACACAAAAAGTCAAAAACAACAACATAAGCAAGCAGTTGTTATTGTGGCTCACATCTTCCTCTGGTTTTACATCTAGAAATGGCTGAAACACCTTCTATGAGTTGGAGATATGCTTTCCATCCACTTTTCTTAAAAGGTGGCAAACATGGTCTTTTAAAGTCAGATTCCCAAGATTGTAGTATTCTCATTCTTTGTTGAATTGAGTCTATAAACTGCGAATTTCATATTGCACAATTCCACATGGATGTGTCTCAAGAGTCTGTAGGATATCATCCAATGACTCCTTACTTAGGCCATCCTTAATGAAAGTTATCTTATCTTCTCAATTTTTGGACGTAAATCCAAGTGAACGACAACCTGTGTCACATGTACATGTAGCGCATTCATAGCAAACATTCATTCTTTTCGCTCTTCATTTCTTCGCGAAACTGCTTTTGCCAAAACCTAATATATGTTTAGTAGAGATGGCTGGAATTTCTCCCTCCCCCTATTCGGGCCTTGGCCTCATTGATAAATGTATATCTGCAGGCATCCCTTTATGCATTAACATTCTCAACTGTTATATTCTAAAGTAGTAGATTATTTTTAAATCATTTAAGGGAAATGATGAGTAGTATTTTTGAATTTTTACAAGTGCAAAGTTCATGTTTAGTGGAAAACTTGAAGAAACAAAAGAAAAGAAGTATGAAAATTTGAATTACGCTCTCAGGAAACACAAGTAGAAGATATATATACAAAAACAAATCGTAGTCATCCATACAAGACTAAATTATCAAAGAAGATGAAGAAGTTTACCTAAAACAGCTGTGACAGAGAAGACACTGAGAGAGAAAACCAAGGTAAGACTTAACTTGGTGTGGGAAATGAAGAACTGTGTGAGGTTCAAAGGCTATGTTGGGGTACTGTTCTAACCAATAACTAGACACCATAAATGAGCTATCCATGGTATCCGATAGAAAGGGGTCGGTGTGGTCTTCGAGGTGACGTGTTGACCTGGTGTCCTCCTACTTTTGGTTTTTTATTTTTCGTTTTGACCACTTTGACAATGTTCCATTGCGTTCAGCAATAATTATTATCAGACTTAATGCTAATTCACAATTATCACAGATTTGCTCATGAAGCAAATATTCCATGGTTGCCATTTTTCTCTCCATATCTGATCATCTGCACAACCTAATTTTAACACTAAAATATCACTCATTTTCACTAAAATAACTGTACTTAACAAGAATACAAAGATTAAGCTAAAATAAAATATGAAATAAAGAAAAAATTAATAAAAACACCAAACTTTAACATATTCACATTTTAAAGAAAAATCAAAGAAACCAAACAATCATAAATTTAAACAAGTATAAAATTAAAGAAGTTAAGAGGAAAGAAATTGGGTTACCTTCCCAATAGTGCTTGTTTATAGTCACGAGCCTAACTATGAGGATCACTGCAGCTCCAAAACTGAATTTTCTTTTCAGAAATCAACCTCAAAGTAGTGCTTTAGGTGTTAACCATTAACTCTAAAGCTCTTTTTTCTCGGATGAGAGAGCTCGATGGCTCTATATGGAGCCACTTGTGAGATCGTGAATGGCCTTGACCATCTGATATGATCCGAGATCTCTCCCACGTCATTTTGAAGCCTTGGAACATTATTTAGGCCATGTGGAATCAAGATCAAGCCAAACGGATCAAATTTGAGTTGATTTTATGAAGATTTGACTGTTCATTGAGGTTCAAAGACACGCATCTATGAACCGAGTTGGATTTTGAAGATGATTTCTTCTAAATATTTGTAGCCCATTGAGTCTTCTTTCCAACAAGCTTTGAATCACCTCATTTAGACATCGGAATCAAAAGTTATGGCCAAAACACTGAAGACTGCCAACGCTGAAAAATTCGAGCAGAATGTGCCATACGGCCGTACGACAAGGACATACGGCCGTATGACCCAAAATCAGCGTTTTTGCAGTTTTGGAGCAGAATGCTTCATACGGGTGTATCAGATATGCCATACGGTCGTATCAAAGGTCGGCAGAAAGCAATTTTTGACCTTTTGGCTTGATATTTTAGTTTTTTATCATTATTTTTACCACATGTATAGCTTGAACACTTGCCAAGTGTCTTGTATCTTGGGGATGAAGTATATCAACCTCATCTCTACTCTTTGTATGACAACTTTGGTTCAAAGAAGCTCTTTAGCTTGAGAGTTGTAGCCTTGCTCCTCTTTGGGTTGTAGCCTTGCTCCCCACCATATTTTCCTTGATCTTGATTGCAATTTGTTGAGTTGTAGTCGTGCTCCTCCGTTGCCATCTCGTTCTAAGGAAACCCCGAACTTATCGAAGGCGTGATCAACCTTCGTGGCGTTTACCCCCCGTGATTTGAAGGCGCAGTTGAGTCGGCGCAGTTGAGTCGAGTCGAGGGATCCTCCTCCTCGCCGGAGAGTTTCGGGTTGTTCTCGATCATACCGGATCCAGTCTATGGGTTCTCGACCTTGGGGTCGTATCATTTGGTATCAGAGCTAGCCTCTAAGGATTTGGTATTATTTTATCTGATTAGCCTTAGTTGTTGTTGTTATTTGATCTTTTTCTTGTTGCGGGAGCTTGATCAAGATCATTTAGTGTTATTTGTACGTTTAGACTTTGTAGGGATTTAGTGTGTGTTCTTGGTGTTCTTGGTGCAAAGTGATTGTTGTGCTTAGACTTCACCAATTGTTTAAGAGTAGTGTTATTGTGTTGTTTGTGTTGTTGTTGTTAAAAAAAACGAGTAAAACAAAAACACGAGTAAAAAAAAAAAAAAAATGATGGAATCAATGTTGAACGAGTGTTAGTCATTGACTACACTTAGTTTTATCGTTTATGTTTGAGGTGTGAATTGTATTGTCCTATGTCTATGTGTTTGAGTTGTAGTGTGGTATGAGTTTGTAATTTGTGGTGTTGTACTTGTTTTGAGGTGTGAGTATTATTAGTAGGTTGTAGTGACTTGTGAAGGATTGAGCTTTTGTGTGAATCAAACACGAGTGATAAACACGTGAAGACATTAACACACACTTAAGCACAAAATGTTGAGTCTTCGTTCTACTACTGGTGAAGGTCGAGATTCAGTGACAGTGGATCAATTGAGAACCTTATTACAAGAAAGCAATCAGGATATACAAGCTTCAATTGATCGCTCTATCGCCGCACTTGGTAGACGAATTGATAGACTAGAACTTGGGCAACGACGGCCTAGAAGAGGCAATGGAAGTGACGAAAGTCGGGAGAGTGAATTCGAAGGCGAAGAAGAAGAGCCTCGGATAAATGTGAGAAGAGATAGGGAAGAGATCGGCGTGGCGAAATGAGGACGAAGGGAAATGAAAAATGTGAAGATTGAAATTCCTCCGTTCCATGGAAAGTCGGATCCGGATGCCTATCTAGATTGGGAAGGACGAGTTGACATTTTGTTCCAATGTCATAGAATTCCGGAAGCTAGGAAGGTGCTATTGTTGGCTAGGGAGTTCACGGGTTATGCGTTAAGTTGGTGGCAACAACTTACGACGGCCAGAAGAAGAAATAATGATGACCTTGTTGAGTCTTGGGAAGAATTGAGGTTCTTAATGAGGAAGAGGTTTGTGCCCTCACATTATTACCGGAGTTTGCATCAACGATTACAAGCTCTAAACCAAGGGGGACGAACCGTGGAAGAATATTACCAAGAGATGGAGTCATTAATGACACGGGCCGATATTGTGGAGGAAGACGAAGCTACCATGGCTAGGTTCCTTGGAGGGTTGAACCGAGAGATTGCCAACCTCACCGAACTACAAGAGTACACGAACCTTGAAGAGTTGTTACACAAAGCCGAAAAGGTAGAGGTGCAACAAAAAAGGAGAGTATCCAACAAGCCTCATCCCGGAAGTGGTAGTAACTATGAAAAGACGAAGTGGGGTGACATTCGAGGAGATCAAGGAGCGTGGAAAGGTAGGAGTGAACTGCCTAAAGAAACACCGAAAGCAAGTCCTAGTGTGGAAGACAAAGGCAAAGGCAAAATGGGAGCACCACCCACCCGAACTCGAGACATTAAGTGTTTCAAATGCCAAGGGATAGGTCATTATGCGTCCGAGTGTCCGAATCGAAGAACCATCTTAGTGAAGACGAATGGGGAGGTAGAAAGTGAGTCCGACAAGGAAGAAGCCCAATTCGTGAATGGAGAGGACAATAGTGACGATGATCGATTTGTTGTCAAAGTGCCCGAATCCCTACTTGCAAGGAAAATTACAATTCATGATCGGAGTGGCAATGACATGTCACAGCGTGAGAACCTATCTCATATCCGATGTTTCATACGAGGTAATCCTTGCACTTTACTTGTTGATGGAGGTAGTTGCTCAAATTTAGCTATCGCATTGCTTGTGGAGAAATTGAGATTGCTTAGCTTCCCACACCCGAACCCCTATGATTTGCATTGGTTGCATGAGTCGGGAAAGGTTAGGGTGGATACGCAAGTGCTAGTTCCCTTGGATGTTGGGCAATACATGGATATGGTGGAGTGTGATGTGGTGCCAATGGAAGTTGCGCACGTGGTGTTAGGAAGGCCTTGGCAGTTTCATCTCAAAGTAACACATGATTGTTATAGAAACTGCTATAGCTTCACATGGAAAGGCGAGACGATAGTGCTAGCTCCTTTGTCTCCGGAGCAAGTATTTCGTGACCGATTGAAGCTAGAAAAGGAGGCTGAGGCGTGGAGAAGGAAGGAAAGAAAGAAAGTGGAAGTTGAACTTGAAGAAGAAATGGAGAGTCAAGTTGATGGGGAAGCGGATGAGGAGACAATTCGACTTGAGTACGAGGATCCATTCCTTGTGGCTCGAACCACTAACACACCCCGCCCCAATTTGCTTATTTTCTTCTTGCAGGTTAACATCCAAAATTGGATGGCCACATATACAGCTTTATATCTTGTGATAGCCCATCCAATTCTCGAGAGAAGCTTCATCATGATCCCTGGGCTTCATATTTTATTTCTCGGGATTGAAGAAATGACAGTCCCATTCGACCCGGGTGGAGTTCTATTTACAATGACGCATCATATGATTCGGGTCGAATCCTTTTGAAGAGGGAGAGGATAATATGATCCGAGATCCCTCCCACGTCATTTTGAAGCCTTGGAACATTGTTTAGGCCATGTGGAATCAAGATCAAGCCAAACGGATCAAATTTGAGTTGATTTTATAAAGATTTGACTGTTCATTGAGGTTCAAAGATACGCATCTATGAAACGAGTTGGATTTTGAAGATGATTTCTTCTAAAGATTTGTAGCCCATTGAGTCTTCTTTCCAACAATATTTGAATCACCTCATTTGGACATCGGAATCAAAAGTTATGGCCAAAACACTGAAGACTGCCAATGCTGAAAAATTCGAGCAGAATGTGCCATACGGCCGTACGATAAGGACATACAGCCGTATGACCCAAAATCAGCGTTTTTGCAGTTTTGGGGCAGAATGCTTCATACGGGTGTATCAGATATGCCATACGGCCGTATCAAAGGTCGGCAAAAGCAATTTTTGACCTTTTGGCTTGATATTTTAGTTTTTTATCATTATTTTTACCACATGTATAGCTTGAACACTTGCCAAGTGTCTTGTATCTTGGGGATGAAGTATATCAACCTCATCTCTACTCTTTGTATGACAACTTTGGTTCAAAGAAGCTCTTTAGCTTGAGAGTTGTAGCCTTGCTCCTCTTTGGGTTGTAGCCTCGCTCCCCACCATATTTTCCTTGATCTTGATTGCAATTTGTTGAGTTGTAGCCGTGCTCCTCCGTTGCCATCTCGTTCTAAGGAAACCCCGAACTTATCGAAGGCGTGATCAACCTTCGTGGCGTTCACCCCCCGTGATTTGAAGGCGCAGTTGAGTCGAGTCGAGGGATCCTCCTCCTCGCCGGAGAGTTTCGGGTTGTTCTCGATCATACCGGATCCAGTCTAGGGGTTCTCGACGTTGGGGTCGTATCACCATCTTGATCAAAGCTTTCTTGAGAATAACTTCAAATGAGAATTGTAGAGTAAAACTTGGTTCCCTACCCTGAATTCTGGTTGCTGGATGTCATGATCATGCCATTTCTCGGTACGCTCTTTGTAGATTGTAGCATTCTCATATGCACCTAACTGAAACTCATCCAATTCATTGAGTTGCAAGCATCTTTTTTCTCCTGCTGCTTTCATATCCATGTTCAACTATTCCACTGCCCAGTATTCCTTATGTTCTAATTTAACGAGCAAGTGCCATGCCTTTCCAAATACCAATTGGTAAGGAGACATACTGATGGGGGTTTTAAAGGCTGTATGATAGGCCCACAATGCATCATCCAATTTCTTGGACCAATCAGTGTGTGAGGAGTTTATGGTGGTTTCAAGTATCCCTTATAACTGCTTGTTGGAAGTTTCCACCAGTCCGCTTGTCTGTGGATGATATGGTGTAGCCATTTGGTGATGGACTTCATACTTACCCAAAATGGACTTGACAAGTTTGTTATTGAAGTGCAAACCCTTGTCACTGATGATTGCCCGTAGTGTGCCAAACCTGGTAAAGATATTCTTCCTCACAAATTCCACCACAGCTCTTGAGTCATTTGTTGGGGATGTTTGTGCCTCAACACACTTTGACACATAGTCAACTACCACTAGAATTTACTGGTTGTTGTAGGATGATGTGAATGGCCCCATGAAGTCGATGCCCCAAACGTCAAAGATTTATGCCTTGAGAATGTTATTTAATGGCTTCTCTTAATGGGAAGACATATTTCCAGTGTGTTGACATCAGCCACATGCCTTAACAAATGGGTATACGTCCTTAAACAAAGTAGGCTGTAGAAACCGCTTTGAAGGACTTTAACAGCAGTCTTAATTGGTCATAAATGTCCATCATATGGTGACGAATGAACTTCCTCAAGAATGATCCTCGTCTCATCATCATGCACACATCTTCTGATGATCTGATTGGGTCATCTCTTGTACAAAAATGGTTTTTCCCAATAATAGTGACACTGATCGTGAAAGAATTTTTTCTTCTGTTGATAGGAAAATTTTGGTGGAATGATGCCCCCAACTAAGTAGTTGACGTAATCGGCGAACCAAGGGGTTTTATCCACTAGAAACAATTGCTCTTTGGAAAAGTTCTCATTGATTTCACCATCTGTAGGCTCCACATCCTACTGAAGTCTTGACAAGTGATCTACAACTTGATTTTCTGTTCCCTTTCTTTCCTGAATTTCAATGTCAAATTCCTAGAGAAATAGTACCCATCGAATGAGCCTTGGCTTGGCATCTTTTTTTTTTCCAAAAAAGTATTTCAAAGCCGAATGATCTGTGTAAACCACAACTTTCAACATAATGAAGTATGCTTAGAATTTATCAAAACGCGTATACGATTGCAAATAGCTCCTTTTCCGTAGTAGCATAGTTAACTTGAGCCGCATTGAGAGTTTTTCTTGCATAATAGATCACTCTGAAAACCCTCTTTGCCCCAGAGCTGCCCCACAGCATAGTCACTGGCATCGCACATAATTTCAAAAGGCAAGTTCCAATTTGGTGCGATGATTACAGGTACTGAGATTAGCTTTTCCTTTAGAGTATTAAAGTAAACAAGACATTCCTCAGAGAAGTGAAAAGGCATGTCTTTCTCCTAAAGCTTGCACAATGGCTTTGTGATGGCAGAGAAATCTGGGCGCGTTTGTCGCGGCGCGCCAAATTTTAATTTTTATTTCCTTACTCGGTTTCAAAACTACAAATTAATGTAGAAGTGGTAAGTAAGGGTCGAACCCAAGAGGAACGGTGCTTAATCTAGTTGTCTTTATCAATTAATATAGGAAAGTGGGGGTTTTGAGAATTTTGAATGAAAATCAAATGACAAAAGATAAGATCAAATAAAACGATTGAAATAAATATCTAGTTCTCGGGTTCGGTTGTGTCAACCACTTGTGTTTATCTTTCCCATGCAACGTGTTACTATTCCTTCTTCAATTTATCAACTCTCAATTAACCAAGAAGCTCTGATTAACGAATTCTTCCTTAAGTGTATTAAGTAAAAAGTAAACTCTTTAACTTAACATCTAGCTATTGGATAACCCTAAACAAGCTCTTAGGATTTAATGCAAAGCTAGTATGAAATGAACGAGAAGAATGAGTTGAATTAGATGAATAATTTCACAAGCTCGAATTAATGCATCTAAGATGATTTGTTAATAAATATGCACGATATTCATTTGCTACTTTGGATTGGAATCTAATGACAATTACGGATCAAAAGTTCCAATCCTAGCAAGTAACTTGAATTTAAAGATTAATTGATTCAATTGGCCAAGGTGA
Organism: Jasminum sambac; assembly: GCA_018223645.1. Classification (NCBI taxonomy): domain Eukaryota; kingdom Viridiplantae; phylum Streptophyta; class Magnoliopsida; order Lamiales; family Oleaceae; genus Jasminum; species Jasminum sambac. The sequence continues at coordinate 31,281,989 of CP073640.1, forward strand.
ATGCAATAATCAAATAAACTCAAAAACGGGTTTACAAGCATAACAAATCAACAAATTGAAGTAGAGGAATAGATAAAACATTACTAAAGAGTTAGAAAAGATAACAACATGTTAGTTGAACACAACGTCCCCCTCGAACTAGATAGAAAAGTCTTAACTACTCATAATTGCGGGGTTTCATACTTTTTAGCGAGTGTTCGTCGTGTATCACCACCACTATATGATAGATTATGCAAAATATAGTAAACAAGTAAATAAATACTAAGAAATAAATAGAGAAATAAAAGGGAAAAGAGAACTTAGCGAAGAATTGATCCGCCGGAATATGAAAAGCTAAAATCTTCAAGCTAAAACTAAGAACAAATGAAGAAGAAAATTTTATTGGAGAGAACTACTAGCTAATTCTCTTCTACTAAGTTGTGTCTTTCCTTCCTTACAAATGCCTCTATTTATAGGCAAAATTTCACAAGAAAACATGATAAAAAATTGTACAACTACTCCATTATGATTCCACTAATTGGTAACAACCAAATCATGAACTTAAATTGCTCCATTAGTTCAAATATTGTATCATGGTATAGGTAAGCATCTTGGCTGAATTGTGCAATTGGAATTTCCTTTTTTTGGTATTTTAATAGAAAGTTATGAATTTTCTACCAAAACATGGCCCAAGAAATCCTCCATTCACATCACTCTCGGTTTTGCCCATTTTTGACCATGATATAATCCGAATCATTTGCGGAGGTCAACATCAAAGTTGTAGCCCTCTGAGTGTCCTTTCCAACAATATAAAGTTCAGGTCAATCCGAATTTTGTAGCAAAAGTTATAGTCAAATTACTCAACTGCGGCAGTAAATTTGAGCTGCTGATTTTTTACGCTTTATCCTTTCTCTTCAAATGGCCATAACTTTCACTAGGAAACTCCGATTTGGGATCCGACAAAAATGTAGAAATCCTCTTTTGATATTCTTTGATATTGGCACAAGAAAAATTGTAAAAACAACTTTTCATAAAATTGCATCGGAGGCCCTCCATCTTTGAATTTGCTTGCATTTTGGTCCCAAGTTCCGTTTTCGCTCCGTTTTTATCTATTTTGGCTCCTTTTGATTTCTTGTGACTCTAAACACACAATAAAAGGAAAACACATAAAAATAAACATATAATACTAATAAAACATACAAATACGTAAAATAGAAGAGTTATTTAAGTGCTTTTCTAGCACTTATCAAACTCCCCCACACTTAGACTGTTGTTCGCCCTCGAACAACAACCATATGACACAAACAACACATTGATTTTACATGAGATAAACAACTTTAAACGGTGAAATCCAACTACAGATAGTGACTTGCTTAACAAACATTCTCCCGAACCATGAAAATTTCACTTTTTCTCAAATACACAATGGCTTGTGAGTGTGTGCAATTGAGGTTATCATCCCATCACTAACTGGAACCAAATGAAAGCTTACAATGATCTATCCAAATCCTGACCCGACATGTCAAATATTTCCTTTCATCTCTCGTGATCCCACTATTATTTTACAATGATTCCCATGGATCCTAAAAATTACTCTGTTCACCAAAAATCATCAACTGTTAGCACTGCAAAGGAAAAAAAAGGGCATGGCAGGTGTTTTATCGCAAATATGTCTTCAATTTAAAGAGTGTTTAGATTGAGCACTTCAAACCACTGAGGAAATTTATTTATCTAACTTCACACTTGGGTAGCTATCACATTTCTCGCGATTTTTTTTTTTTTTTTTTTATTATTTTTTTTTATGAAGAAGAAAAAGAAGAAGAAGAAGAGTTTTGCAATTTTCTTTTCAGCTTTTACCCCACAGGTAGCTTTCACACTAAACCCCTTTCATTGGAGGCAGCCTTCTTCACCCATTCGAGGTGACGACTTCACACTCTGAGGTAGGTAGCTCTTTCCTGTGGTCCCTCTCCTTATTTCGAACATAAAAGTAAAATTCATTCTCAGCATAGGTCAATGCTTTTTCCAAACTTTTTAAACTCTATCAATAAAAAATACATTCACAAAAAACAGATACCATGCGATTATAACTCCACCTTGCTAACAATTGATGTTTCCATGTTACTTTGAGCAGGACGAATGGATAGAAAAAAAAATTAGTTTACTATGGTCTAGAAAGTTAGGAAAAAATCAACATTTTCAACATTCAATTTGTGTTCTAGAGAATGATAGTAAATTACCTATAAATGTGCTCAAATAAAATTGCCAGCTGTGCTTGGAGAAAAACAGAACACATTTTTTTTTCGAGATCTTGTAGTTTCAGCTAAGTCACGCAAATGAAGCTCAATCATATTCAAAAGTTGCTATCTCATGCAAAATCGTCGACACAAAAAAAAATCACACGCAGACCACAATATGCCACTCCCCCACACTTAAATTCTACATTGTCCCCAATGTAGAAATATAGAAAGTATGAAAAAGAGAAGAAATAGAAACTCCCCTATCGTAAGCAATGAGTCGTGCCGATTTGGGGATGGTGGTTGCACAATGTAGCACTTCTGAGGAATACTTCGACAATCAAAAAGCAAGAGACCTGCAATCAACATATTTACAGAACAAGAAAAACAACAGCTGAAAATATTTTGGTTTTTTTTTTTTAATGAAGAGAAATTTATATACAAAGAGACTTTGGGAGTTGACAACCCTCTGAACATCTTGCAGTAGTATTCACATCAAATTAATGATATGATTCCATCAAGACTGACCCGCATGGAAACTATCTGAGTCAACATACTCTCTACAAGATAGTTTGACAACCAACCCTAATGAAAGAGTCCGCCATATTGTCACAGCGGTGTGTTTACCATTCAATAAAGAACAGCCCCATAAGAACCAGCAAATGGGATGACGTTTAGAGCAGAACGTCCAACTCAGACACTTCTCAAATGAATGAGACGTAGTTTTACATCTTCGGATGGGTGCTAGTGATCACGCTCAAAAAGTTGCTGCTCAATGGTAAGGCCATCGAGTTTGGTGTCAAGCAAACGTTGTCTTTGTTCCAACAGATTATCAAACTCCTTCACATCTAATGCGAGTAGGATGTTTTTCCTGATAGACTTTTCGGCCCTACACCTAATCGGTCCATCTTTGAAGAAAACAACATATTCATGTTGTGAACGAGTTTGATTTCGAGTACAATGAGGTTCATCCAGTAGCTTTCCACATTTGAAGCAACATTTGAGGCGTTTAGCACGTCGTTTGCGGCGAGCAGAACGGGATGATCTGCCCCAAACACAATGACATTCCAAATGGAACGCTCATACTTATCAACTAGGTGAACAATGTGCATTTGAAGGTCAGTAGGCAAAGAGAAAGATTTGAATACTTGCAGAAGAGCAACAATACGGGGAGGAGATGCCATTGAGGGAAGAGGAAATTCAATGCACTTGGAGATCAGCAAAGACTAGAAAGATGAAAGAGAAGAGAAGAATACAGTTCTTTAAGGTCTCTTGAAAAAGACCTTTTTTTTTAACACAACACACGAAAGAAAAACAAAAATTGAAATAATAAGATTAAAATCATCAAAATTACCAAGTAAAATATACTATCACACTCTTCCATTTTTTTTTTTTTTATTATTAATACTGAATAAGAAAGAACAATAACAAAATTTGAACTATATAATCTACTATTATAAGAAAAAGACATATAAATATAAAAATATCACATACGTCCATAAAAAGAAGAAGAAGGAGAAGAAAAATAAATTACCTAATCAACTTTGCTAGAAAGAAGTACTCACAGAGATCAAGATTGTGGTTGTGGTTTTAGTGGAGAATGATCTTGATTTATAGTCAAATTGGGCCTTTGTTTCAACCGACAATCGTGCATGCAGAGTGTGCTAGAAAGAGTACGTTGGAGTGGGAATCCGAGAAAATGCATTTGACGGATTTGTCATTTATCAATAATTAACCTGCCCATTATCCGTAATTCTCGCTAATCACCGATTTATGGGCCATCATGTCTCTTCCCAAATAATTGAGTCTCGAAATATCGTCCTCCTACAGTAATAAAACAATATCTTCCTTAATACGTTAGATGAAAAGTAAACAAATTAAAAACAAAAAGAATACAAATATTAACAGAAAAATTGCTTGGGTTGCCTCCCAAGAAGCGCTTTTGTTTATAGTCGTTAGCTCGACTACAAAATTTTTTTTCTTTTTTTTTGTTTTTGTTTTTTGAAATTAATTAATAAAAACAACTAAATTCGTTAACCGTTCCCGACAGCAGCGCCAAAACTTAAGGCGCTTTGTCATGGCCAAAGTTTAATTTTTATTTCCTTACTCGGTTTCAAAACTACAAATTAATGTAGAAGTGGTAAGTAAGGGCCGAACCCAAGAGGAATGGTGCTTAATCTAGTTGTCTTTATCAATTAATATAGGAAAGTGGGGGTTTTGAAAATTTTGAATGAAAATCAAATGACAAAAGATAAGATCAAATAAAACGATTGAAATAAATATCTAGTTCTCGGGTTCGGTTGTATCAACCACTTGTGTTTATCTTTCCCATGCAACGTGTTACTATTCCTTCTTCAATTTATCAACTCTCAATTAACCAAGAAGCTCTGATTAACGAATTCTTCCTTAAGTGTATTAAGTAAAAAGTAAACTCTTTAACTTAACATCTAGCTATTGGATAACCCTAAACAAGCTCTTAGGATTTAATGCAAAGCTAGTATGAAATGAACGAGAAGAATGAGTTGAATTAGATGAATAATTTCACAAGCTCGAATTAATGCATCTACGATGATTTGTTAATAAATATGCACGATATTCATTTGCTACTTTGGATTGGAATCTAATGACAATTACGGATCAAAAGTTCCAATCCTAGCAAGTAACTTGAATTTAAAGATTAATTGATTCAATTGGCCAAGGTGAATGCAATAATCAAATAAACTCAAAAACGGGTTTACAAGCATAACAAATCAACAAATTGAAGTAGATGAATAGATAAAACATTACTAAAGAGTTAGAAAAGATAACAACATGTTAGTTGAACACAACGTCCCCCTCGAACTAGATAGAAAAGTCTTAACTACTCATAATTGCGGGGTTTCATACTTTTTAGCGAGTGTTCGCCTTGTATCACCACCACTATATAATAGATTATGCAAAATATAGTAAACAAGTAAATAAATACTAAGAAATAAATAGATAAATAAAAGGAAAAAGAGAACTTAGCGAAGAATTGATCCGCCGGAATATGAAAAGCTAAAATCTTCAAGCTAAAACTAAGAACAAATGAAGAAGAAAATTTTATTGGAGAGAACTACTAGCTAATTCTCTTCTACTAAGTTGTGTCTTTCCTTCCTTACAAATGCCTCTATTTATAGGCAAAATTTCACAAGAAAACATGATAAAAAATTGTACAACTACTCCATTATGATTCCACTAATTGGTAACCACCAAATCATGATCTTAAATTGCTCCATTAGTTCAAATATTGTATCATGGTATAGGTAAGCATCTTGGCTGAATTTTGCAATTGGAATTTCTTTTTTTTGGTATTTTAATAGAAAGTTATGAATTTTCTACCAAAACATGACCCAAGAAATCCTCCATTCACATCACTCTCGGTTTTGCCCATTTTTGACCATGATATAATCCGAATCATTTGAAGAGGTCAACATCAAAGTTGTAGCCCTCGGAGTGTCCTTTCCAACAATATAAAGTTCAGGTCAATCCGAATTTTGTAACAAAAGTTATGGTCAAATTACTAAACTGCGGCAGTAAATTCGAGCTGCTGATTTTTTACGCTTTGTCCTTTCTCTTCAAATGGCCATAACTTTCACTAGGAAACTCCGATTTGGGATCCGACAAAAATGTGGAAATCCTCTTTTGATATTCTTTGATATTGGCATAAGAAAAATTGTAAAAACAACTTTTCATAAAATTGCATTGGAGGCCCTCCATCTTTAAATTTGATTGCATTTCGGTCCCAAGTTCCGTTTTCGCTCCGTTTTTATCCATTTTGGCTCCTTTTGATTTCTTGTGACTCTAAACACACAATAAAAGGAAAACACATAAAAATAAACATATAATACTAATAAAACATTCAAATACGTAAAATAGAAGAGTTATTTAAGTGCTTTTCTAGCACTTATCAAAATCCTTGATGAACCTCCTATAGAATCGTACATGCCCTCGGAAACTTCGAATGCCTTTTACTGAGGTGGATGGGGGCAATTTCTCAATCATTTGCACTTTAGCCCTATCCACTTCAATTCCTTGTGCAGATATACGATGGCCAAAAACAATCCCTTCATTTACTATAAAGTGGCATTTTTCCCAGTTAACTACTAGATTCGTTTCTTCACACCGTTGGAGCACTAAACTTAAATGGTGAAGGCATTCGCCAAATGATGACACAAACACAGAGAAGGCATCCATGAAAACTTCTATAAACCGCTCCACCATGTCTGAAAAGATTGACATCATGCACAGTTGAAAAGTTGCTGGTGCGTTACACAAGCCAAATGACATTCTCCTGTATGCAAATGTGCCATACAGACAAATGAATGTCATCGTTTCTTGATCAGTAGGTACAATGAGGATTTGATTGTATCTCGAATATCCATCAAGAAAGCAATAGTGTGAATACCCTGCCAATCATTCCAACATTTGATCAATGAACGAGAAGGGAAAATGATCTTTCCTCGTTACATTGTTGAGCTTCATGTAGTCAATGCAAACCCTCCAACCAGTGACTAGTCTGGTTGAGATTAGCTCGTCGTTTTCATCTTTCACCACAGTTATCCCATTTCTTTGGTACTATATGAATAGGACTCATCCATGCACTGACAGATATGGGATATATGATCCCCATATCTAGGAATTTGAAAATTTCCGCTTTGACCACTTCTTTCAAATGTAGGGTCAACCTTCGTTGATTCTCAATAGATGTTTTGGAATCCTTTCTAGCAAGATTTTGTGCATACATCTTGAGGGATTAACCCCTTTGATGTCAACAATTGTCCATGCCAGTGCAGTCTTGTGTGCTCTCCAGACTCAGAGCAATTTTTGTTCTTCTAACTCCATCACATGATTAGAGATAATTACAAGCAAAGTTGAAGATTCTCCCAGATATGCATATCTGAGATGAGTAGGAAGGGGCTTCAATTCAAGAGTTGGGAGAGATTCAATAGATGACAAGAATTTTTTCGGAGCTTCACCCAAAGGCTCGTAAACCCAGTTTTTTCTATAAATCACGGTGGGTAATGCTTCCAAGTTATAGGCCATCTCAGATCGTACTTCATTCTCTATTTTTGTACTCTTCGAACGAATAATACAAACCTTAAGAGGCTCCACAGGTAAATCCTCTTCCAAAATTTCTTTCACCACCTACTCAATTACATCAATTTGAAAACAAGTACCTGTCGAAGAAGAAGAATGACTTTTTAATGCCTTAAAAATATTGAAAGTCACCTCATCTTTATCCACCCTTAATGTCAGTCAGCCTTCATAAGCGTCAATCAAAGCTCTTCCAGTTCATAAGAATGGCCTTCCAAAAATTAGTAGAATTTCTTTATCTTCATCCATGTCCAAAATGATGAAATCCATCGGTTAAATGAATTTATTGACATTAACTAACACATCCTTGATAATTGCTCTGGGATATGTTATAGATCGATCCATCAATTGTAAAGTCACCGTGTTAGGCCTCCATTCTCCCAATCCAAGCTTCCTATACAAACATAAGGGCATGAGATTGATATTGGCACCGAGGTCATATAAAGTGAATCCAAAATAGAATGACCCAATGGTGCAGGGAATGTTGAAACTCCATGGATCTTTCAGTGTATGATGTAGCTTCTTTTGAAGACTGGTGCTACACTCCTCAGTGAGCATCACTGTCTTATGCTCTTCCAGCTTTCTTTTGTTAGAAAGAATTTCCTTCATGAATTTTGTGTGGCTGGGCATCCATGCTAAAGCATTTGGAAAAGGAATATTGATGTGCAATTTCTTAAAGATTTCAAGAAATTTTCCAAATTATTTATCAAGTTTGTTCTTTTGCTACCTTTGAGGGAATAGAATAGGAGGCACGTATGCTTTCATAGGGTTTGGGATCCCCATTTCCTCCTTTTCGAATTGGATGTTTTAGAAAATGTCTCACCAGTACTTGTCTCCTTCATTTCTTCCTCTTTTTCATCAACTTCATCAGTCACCTTGTTCTCCGTTCTCTTTACTTCTCTCTCTGGAAGTTGTAGACCACTTCTAATTGTAATGGTGTTGTTTTGACCTGTCTAGGATTTGTCTCTATATCACTTGGCAATTTACCAGGCACTCGCGCTGCAACTATTGATGCTAATTGCCCCATTTGAGTCTCCAAATTTTTTATAGCCGTATTTTGATTTTGGAGAGTATGATTAGTCTTCTACATACCTCCATGTACTTTGTGAATAACTCTTCTAGAGACTTCTTCTCCTAGGGCTAGTAGAATCCAGGTGGCCTCACAGGTGCTTGATTGTCTTTCCATGAAAAGTTTGGATGTTGTCACCACCCTGGATTGTAAATGGGAGCATAAGGCCCAAATTGTGGCCTTTGATTACTTCCAAGAAACATTGCTTGTCCTTTGGTGAGTCCATTTGAGTATGTGACAGGACATTCTGTAGTGGCGTGATTTGCACAGTAGATTTCGCAACCCCCTGATGATTGAACCATATTGGCTTTTGGAATCGTCAAACCTTCAATTTTCTTTGACAAAGCTGCAACTTGAGCAGATAGAGTGGTGATGGCATCTACTTCATGAACTCTAACATGTTTAGGCATTGCACGATCAGAATACAACTGATGACTGTTTGTAGCCATTTTCTCAAGAATTGATGCTGCTTCATTGAAAGTCCTGTCCGTTAGTGAACCTCCAGCTGTTGAGTCAGCATGTTCCTTGTTTTCATCTCCCAATCCATTATAGAATGTTTGTACTATAAGTCATTCCGGTATCCCGTGATTTGGGTAGTGTCTCAGTAGATCATTGAAACGTTCTCATCCTTCAGTAATAGATTCCCCATGATGTTGGCTAAAATAAAAAATTTATGTCCTAATTTTTAGCATTCTACCCAGTGGGAAGAGTTTTTCCAAAAAATTTTGGCATAAATTATCCCAACTAGTAATAGAGTTGGCAGGTAAAGCGTAAAACCACGTTTTTGCATTTCCTGTCAATGAAAATGAAAAAAGTTTCATTTTTATCGCATCCGATGGCACTCTGTTAATTTTAAACACACCACAAATTTCCAAAAATTTTATGATATGCTCGTGTGTGTCTTCCTCAGGTAAGCCATGGAATTAAACGATTTGTTGAACCAATTGAATAATTCCTAGTTTGATCTCAAAGTTGTTTGCGGGAATCGCCAGAGGAACTAAACAAGTGAAATTATCCCTAATGGTGGGAATAATATAGTCCCTCAAAGGATGATCTCCAATGACCATTCGATCGTCTGTTTTGTTGGTCATTTTTCATTCCAACCTTATAGCACGTAATTTATACCTAAAGGTTCGTTCAATTTCTGGGTCGAAAGGAATCAATGGACTAAACTTCTTACTTGGGCATGCAAATCGATCAAAATAATAAAATAAAAATAAATACAAATAATAAAAATTCAAATTAAAGAAAAAATTAATTGGTATTGATATTAAATCAAAGTCCACAACAATGGAGCTAAAAACTTGTTCGTTTAAAAATGTGTCAAATAATTTTCACAAATGTATGGGTTGAACAAGTAGTAAAATGGATTTTGAGTTCAAATATCGATCCCACAAAGACTTGATTTAATTAACAAAATTATCAATTTTATACTTTTTTGAAGGGACGAATCGATGGTTGTTTTGCTTTTTTAAAAATTATAAAAACTTTCAAATTAATTTATAAACTAAATAAAATATAAATTAAAAGAATTAAATGTTTGCGATATTTAAATTGATAACTCGAGATTAAAAGATTTGGAACTCACAATTTCACCAGCTTTGATTCCTACAAGTAATTGGATCCAATAGTGATTTTATTTTGGTTAACAATCGAATCTACTAAAACAAATATTTACCCCTCTCAATGATAAATAAATCTATTCTATTAAGCTAATTTATTTATTTTTAAATAAATTCGTTATCAACTCTCTAGAACGCTTTCAAACAATAAATTCAAATAGGCTATGTTGAAACTTTACCTGAAGGTCGCACTAACCACAAGTTCATCTCTAAATCTTGTCCAAATTAGTGTCCTATGTTTATTATAATTTGTGTTTTTATTTCTCAAATTCGACACAAACTAATTTATAATTTATCAATTGATCAAAAAGATAATTTATCAATTGATCAAAAAGATAAATTTATGAACTCAACAATATAAAATTGACGACAAGTCAATCACGTATTATGAGATCCAATAACGTATAAATTAGAGTTCACAAAGAGGATTCATTGCTTGTCCTAAGTATAAAAATTTAGCCGCATATGAATTTAATAACAAGAATTGTAGTAGAGAAAATATAGCGATATAGAACCGGCCTCAAAGAGTTGAGATAAATATTTCTACGTATAGTGCACTTCAATGATCATCAACTTCCATTTGCACCTTTTCTTTGAATTTTCCAAATGGATTACCTTTTCTCTCGATTTTTCCTCAAAGCTCTCTGATATATCTCGTAAGTTTAGCTCTTGTCTCCACAACTCTTTCCTCGCTTAATTCTCAGGGCTCTCCTCTATGTGCTCGTTCAAAATCCTCCAAGATAGGTAAAAAAAATCAAGTCAAAAGGTTTTGCCATAATGATCATCATTATGGCATCATTATGTGCCATCATGATATCTCCACGTGTTTCGTTTTCCACGGGAAAACACGGCAAGCAAATTCATAACAATGGAAATGATGCAAAATTGTCAAAAAGTCCCTCAACTTCTAGAAGTTTGATACCTAGTTCTTTTTACCACTTTTACCCCGTTGCTATTCCTAATACAAAATAAACACAGGTAAAAATATTTTTTAAAAAAGTATAATATCAACATATTAGAAGTTGGGAATTAAGACGTTAAAATTACAATCTATCATACACCAACGTATAAGTATTTGGGATACTCATGTTCATAAGATAATCTTTTAAGATGGATAGAAGCCTTAAGATTCAAAGCATTTAAAAACATCTATAAACATGTTTATTTACAATTATCAAAGTTAAATATACGAACATATTTTATATGATCCACAACTATTACAAACTTTTCTACTACTGATTTCTTTTTGTTTGTAAATATTATTTTTGTAAATGTTGTACAAATATCACGACACCAAAATTCGCAGATTTTCACAGTTTAAAACCCTGACTCAATCGGGGGTCATGGTTTTAAAAAGTGACAATTGGAGACGTGACCAATGGAGTGGTCATGCTTGGGTTATAGTTCAAAATCATGACAAATGGGTTTGGTCACAATTGGCTTTTGAGACATCAAATGAGATATGTAAATCGTGATGCTAAGCATGGTTTGTTCATGGTTTAAATCCATGACGCCATGCCAGGCGTGTTCACAGTTTAAAACCTTAAACCCTACCATCAAAAGAGATGGTCAACATTATAATTGAAGTAGATTCTATACCAACAAAATTAAATGAACGACCTTTAGCAAGCCTAGCTTGAAGAATTAATATAGTTCCAGAAAATGAAAGCAATCAATATGATTGTATTCAAATCTTTACCTTCTGCCATACGACAAGAAACCTTATGCAATGATAAATGATACCAATGTAAAAGCCAAAGAAGATAAGCAAGTTTAGTTAAGTCTCAAAAACTAGATTCTGAAATATAAATATATAAGAAAAATGAAAAGTTTCAACCTTGTGTATCTGGAAACTGAAAATGAGAAATAAATAGAATGCGATTAACCTGCAATAAATATCTTGCCAAGAAATTCTACAGTCTATCCCAAGGTATATCCAGAGACAAAACTAACGTAATCACATTTTTTACACAGAAAAATGATATGACGAGTATAAGCTCGTTTTATTTGATTTTACTATCCAATGAACCCTTTTATTAACGAGTGTACATAATGTAATAACCAATTGATCAATAACTATGGACAAACTAAATCCAAAGAGTTTTTGCGTCACGCTAGATGTAGATTTTAGAAAATAAAGTTCATAAAAGTTGACAGCTAAATGAAATGTGAGTTTAATTGGAAAAAGTTGTGGCTGGAATGAGATATGTCAACAAATGAAGTTTGAAAACCTTTTAACAAAAAAAAAAAGAGCTTAACCAAGCATGAACTTCGTTAGACAACCTTTAATTACCATATGTTCAAGAGAGTTTTTTTTTTTCATAAAATCATTTTTCTGTGAGATTATTTTCAACTAAAATTTTATTCACGTAGCAATTTTTCGGTATTTAAACACACTATCCTGCACAATTAGTTATAACTTTTTAACCATACATTCAAAAATTATATTCTAAAAAATCTCTACCAAGCATACTTTTTACAACATGAAAATGGCGATGTGGGGAATGAAAGATCAAACTCTGCTAGTAAACTTCTAGCTAGCTCAGCAATGAGGATGAGTGAGTTAGAGATAGCTCATGTTAAAATACTGCATTCACAAGCTAGCATAATTGGCTTGGAAACATTATTTTTCTAGCACCTTAAAATGCCTCAACTACTGATTGTATTCAAATGCATTTGTATTTCATTGCAATAACTATATGATGATAACAATTAGCTACTTATCTGGTGATATATCTCAGCCTAGAAAAGGACAAGAAGTGTATATGTAGAGAAAACCAATAATCCAAGAAGATCCAGCAGTAACGAAGTTAGCACTTGAACCAGAGTTGATTACATTTACTAGCATTAAGCGGGGTATTCACCACAAAATTTTGCATATACTCTAAAAATAGAAATAGAAATGAAAATGTAAGTTGATAGCTTTTATATACCAAGAATTAATAATGAAGTTTATCCTGGGATGCAACAGGAAAACCAGCTTGTGAAGTCCAGACACTATGGCACACACTGCAGAATAACATTAAAAATTAAAATCAATGAAATGAAACATGAGCATTAAGAAAAAAAAAAGGGGAAAAAGATGCGTATTTAAGCGATTCTGTAATATACCTTCATTTACAATGAAGTTCAAAAGGTTGAAAACCTTTTGCGTTGTCCAAGCGATTCTTTAATATACCTTCATTTACAAGCGATTCTTATTAATTGAATTTGCACGTAGTAATGAATACTTGATAAAGTTCTCACTACCGACTACCATGGTGCTAATTAAGTAGCCTAATCAGGGAAAATAATTTATGAGAAGCAAGCAGGAAAAGTAAAGAGAACTAATTAAGGGCATTTTTCTTCTTTTCTTTTTCAAAGATACTTTTTTCTAATTTGATTCACATAACTTGAAATAAAGCATAAAACTCGACTTCAAAACTCTACCTCATAAAGCTATTGTTTTCAATTACTCAACTCCCAAAATTAGAGCAATATTCCAGGAATCACGTGAAAAATAGGTTAAAAAAAAATGATTACAAAAAATAAAGAAAAGTACATGGTATATTGGTAATTATCGTTACTTACTAGGGCAACAAGGGAAACGAGGCCATAAGCAACATAGAGAGAGTGAAGAATAATCTGTCTTGCCATTAGACCGATTCATTGATTTCATCCTTCCAGTTCGACGACTATGGTCTGATTCCGATATCGTTAGGTAGAAAGTTTAGTGGCGTTCTCGTTAATTCGGCTAGAAACATTCGAAACTTTCAGAATTTGCACACAAAGAGGGGTTACGGTTACTAACCGTGACCTATGGTTTTTCTATGGAGTCACATCAAATTGGGTGACGATTGGAAACTGTGACCCATACTATTAAAGGTAGTAGGAATCATGACTCACGTATAGATGATCGTAAAAAATATTAAAAATCCAAGGGCTCACGGTTTATATTGGTGACAAATTGAGTCACAGTTTTAAACCATGACCCATTCCCCAATTCTATCTGTGACAATTCTCTTGCTTTGGTGTAGTGAATACTTTGATTATTCTAGTCATAAATAATTTGATTTTTAATTTGGGAACTTGAAACCAACCAATGTAAATGTCACGAAAGATGTATATATAAGTTTGAGCTCAAATTTTTATTCATATGCTTCTTTTCCTTCGAAAGACTCAATTATATTCTTTGAGTGCAGACTTTATATATCTAGTTGAGAAATTAAGGTGGTGATGCCCAAAATGATATACATATATCAATGAGTTAAGCTGACTGGCTCGGCTCAGTAATTTCGGTATTGGCTTCGCTTATGGCCCGTATTCAGTAGGTCACAAAGTGAGCGGGACCTTAAAACATAACAATCAACTTATCTGGCTCCGCTCTTACAGCTTCGTGAGCTTTCGCGAGTTGGTTCGAAAAATGAACTTGGCTTGCAAAATTTCACGGTTTTTTAATCAATAGTAATAATAAGTGCACTAAATTTCTAAATTTGTTGGGTTTTTAGGTTTAATCATTGTATAAGTTTTATTTCTTTTATTTCTCTCTTTTTCCTTTTAAATATAGAAGCTCCCCGTTAGCATTACCTTTTTGTTCATTTTTATGTGAAATATGAAAGAAAATGAGTGAGATTGAATGATGAGATTTTTGTAGTATATATAGATTTCAAGGAATATGTGGATATAATTGGTCTGACCAAATTCAAATTTGAAAGAGAATGATTAATGAATTAAAAGTGAGAAGAATAACATGGCCTTATTGTTCATGTGCAAAATCGACTTCAATGGTTTGTCATTTGCCTATAAATCTGTGTAATTCTAGTAGTTTTAAAATATTTTTAAAATTTTTGAAAAACAATTACTACACCACCCAAAAGTTGGCTCAACTCGGGTTTGGTCAGAACCAGATTCCAAGTTTGAGCCAAACCTTGTTTTAGATAGGCAACTGAGCTCAAAACGATAAAAAACTTGCTAAACACCCTGCTCAAAAATTTTGTTGACGTGAAGCTCTCTCTCGATCGACATACATATAATACTATGTCCAAACGATAAAGTTTAGTTTTATAAAATTATTTTTGCAAGGATCACAACACAATTTAACACATCCATGTAATGTTTTGGATTTCGGTAACTGAAAAGATAATAAAAAAGGAAATAAAAGGGGCTTTGTTTTAGTGGAAAATGCTCCTCTTATTGATATTTGGTTCGAGTTTAAGATACCACAAAACCCTATGACCCCCAACTTATATTTATATTAAAAAATAAAAAATTTAAAGTTGTGGATTGAATTGCTGCTAGGATATTAGATATGGGTGCAGCTAAACACACCCCATATTTTACTCTTCACATCCACCCAATTTTAAATTTCAAACAAAATAACCAAAACATCCTCCATATAAAATGAAAAAAAAAAAAATTGGTTCGGCCAATTATAGCCGAACTAGCCTCAAGGTTGTTCGGCCATGGTTGGCCGAACACCCAAAGACATATATATATATATATATATATATATGTGTGTGTGTGTGTGTGTGTGTGTGTGTGTGTAAAGAAAAAAAGAAAGGGAAAAGGTTGGCAGATATCCCACTAAATCCCGAAATCCATCCCTGTAATTGTGGTCATTATGTCAAGCCTATCATGGAACCTAGATTATGGGTATTAAAGCGATTTTTTATTTCTCGAAATTTAAAGCCTGCCCAGGAATGGAGTAAAGATGGAGTTATTTTCTGCAAAATTTAAAACCTTGCAAGGAGTAGAGTAAAAGTAGTAAAAGATGGAGAATAGGATCTTTTTTCTTCTATTTGAAGGGAAAAGCACTCATTTGGCCGATCACCTTTGACGGTGTTCGGCTAACATAGGGATCAAGGGTAAAATCGTCCGATGCTTAGTGGGTGGGGTGCGAAAGTAATTTTTGGGGTGTGTTTAGCCGCACCCATTTGATATAGGACCATTGGAGCAATTTATACGTTATTTTGGTTTTTTCCCCCTTGCCCCTCGCTTTAACAATAATACCTGGGGTTTATAGAGCCAGATCACAGAACTCTAGTAGAATGGCAAATCCTCAAGAGGGTTCGAGTCGACCATGGTTTCTGGAATTCATACCTCTAATGGTCGTCATTCTCATCGGTGCCCACGTATTCGCTCTGGTATTAAATACGCCTTTCTTTGAAAATCAAATTATTGATTTGATTTGTGCAGATTCCTTTAACTGACAAAATTGGATTTTCTATGCATATATGTTTATGCATATGTAGGTCTACTGGATTTATAGACTAGCAACTGATAAACAGTCTCAGAGAACGAAGAAGCACTAGTCCAGAAAGAACAGTTTAAGTCTATCCGATTTGTTGTAGGTGAAAACGTAAGATGTGTCGAATTTCTGTTCTCTTATGTACACTGTTCAAGTATATACTTGTATATTTATTTATTTAGCTGTTTTATACATGGATTAGTGAAAATTTAATTATGAAGCATGGTCAGTGCCCATTTGACCTATAATTATTGTTGTTTCAACCTTCACGGATCACCATAACAGTTGATTTCTTTGTTTCCACTCGTTTGTCCACCCTTTCCCTTTGAGTAGTTTGGGGTGAATTATCTTTAAAAATGAGCACCAAATGACCAAATGTATAGTTTACTTTAAGGTGAATCAACCTAGCTCTAAAATAAGCTAACATAGGTCGCGCATTTGGAACTTCTTTTTAGCATCAGCCAACCCCAATCGTGCTCTATAGCAGATACATACCCGAGGATTCTATTTTTACTTTGTCATTCTGATTTAAGCACAGTTTGGTGTGTGGTTTGGTTTCTCTATCAAATCCAAGAAAGTAGAGGAAATCAAATAGATAATTTAACTTTCATGTTCAACATATGTAGGTCAAGTTGTAGTAAGGGACATTGTCCTATTTTACTCATAGTTTTGTAAGTCACCCCTTTGTTACTTTCCTATATCTGTTTTTATGATATACTTGTTTGCGGAAATTATACTTGGTGTGTTGTGGGCTTAATTTGTAGTATTGATGACATTGAAAGAATTATTTGGATGGTCATTTGGTCATTTCATTTTCCCTTTATTTCTGCTCGAGTTGATGCCACTGTATGATCATTGAAGGGAATGCCAAAGGTTTCAATGGTTTCTATGTTCTCTGTGTATAGTTTTATTTTGTAATAAATGTCTTTCCATAGGATTTGCATTTTTGCACAATCCTTCTAGCTTTCTTAATCATACACGAGGTAGTCACTAGTCAAAGCATCCCACTTTTGACGTCATAGTAACTGCTCTTGAAGATCATTATACACACCTATTCTTGTCACTGTTAATTGTCAATATCCACTTGATGAAGTGTCCATCTGTGATCTGGACACGTTATTTCTTCTGGTTCCTTGTGTCTCTGGACTTTTAAGTTTTAATAATATGAATGCCAATGTTTGGGCAGATATATGATGCATGCTACTCGTGTTTTATTTAATCATTTGTGTATTTCCTCCTCTCACACTTGGAATTTTAGTTCTATGTTTTTCAACCAATTTGATTAATTTCAAGGCCATCATATTCTCATGTCTGGTTATAGCCGGTTGACTTTATGCTGTCATACTTGTCCAAGTTCTGGCACTAGAGTTGGCTGTAAAATTGTGGTTGCAATCTGATATAATATCATTATTACTGAAATTGTATCATCTCTTGCTGGGTGTGCTGTTTCAAATTTATTTGATGATTTTACTTTATCGTCATTTGGCACGTACAATAAAATTAAAACAATGATAGGAATTTAAAATCCTTCTCGAAATACTTATGTTTCTCGCAAACAGCTTATAGTTTGAATGTTCTTTTCCTTCTGATGTAAATTATGAAGAACATGGATAGTTAAAACACTACTTCATGATCCTATATAACCATTGTTTTTGTGGACCTGTTTATCGAACTTAACAATAATTGCTGTTATCATTTTCTATCACAGAGGGATACGTTTTGACGATTGCTTCATTGTTTCGAGAGATGCTATTTGAAGGCCGTCACAGGCTTTTTACATTTTGTTTGAATTGTCCATGCAATAAGTGGGCTCGTTGATATATGTCTGTCACTGTGTCATATATTTTCTTTGCTTGTAATAGAGCTGTGGATGTAATTCAACTTAACACTGTTTATTGAGAATTGATGTTGTCATGTTGAGCGTTGTATTTCCTTTTGTAGTAACTAGTAAGGCTGGTTTCTCTATCATGTTTTTCTTGGTTTTTACTATACTATCATGTGGTGGTGCTTGCCACAGGGAAGAAAAGACAGATTTGAAATATATATATAAAGTCTTGAGTGCATTTTGTTGATGGAAGATTAGCACTTTCCGTTCAATAGAATGTATAATTTATATTTGTTTGTAATAATTCAAATACTTCGTCCGTCCCAATTATATTGGTTTATTGATTTTTTTTTTATAAAGATTAAGAAAAGTTATTGAAAAAATAAATGTTATAATTAGTTTTCTAATCTACTCTCATTTAATGAACAATATCAAAAAATAATAATTATAACTAGGTAAATTAAATAAGGTTGTTTTGGTAAATAAATAAAAAAATATTTCTTAATATAGAAACAAGATTATATTTGGAATATCTCAAAAAGGAAAAGTAAATTTAATGAATGGTCGCCAAACTTTTAAAATGTCACTAATTATTCACTAAACTTTGAAATATAAATAAATACTCACTTGAACTTTCATAATGTCAACTAACAATCACTCTTTAGCTCAATATTTAAATATATTTAAGAATTATATGTATATGACTAATAACATTCTTCGTAGAGATAGTTAGACTAATTGTTAGCAAAATAAATTCATTTACTGGAATTTAAATCAGGGAAAAAGTAAATAAAGTATCAGAAATGCAACTGTCTGATACAATACTTGTGTCGCATTTTTTATTGTTTATATAGCTTTTCATCCTATTTGAGTGAGTTTTTTTTTATATCAGCAGTTGATCTAGTTGGTCACATATATGATATCGTAATTCAAATTGGTGCAATACGGTAATAGAATAAATATTAAATTAACGAGTGATCGATAAATGAAGTTAAGTAAAGTTCGGTGAATATTTAATTACATTTCAAAGTTTAGTGAGTAATTAATTATATCTTGAAAGTTCAATGATCATTCATTAAATTTACCCCAAAAAAGAAAGTAAGCCTACATTTGTGGAATAGCGGAAATAGAAAACATTTAAGTTACAACATTTTCATTCTAAGTACGGCAGTGTAGATTCATGGTTTACGTAACATTGGTTATGCATGTCATTTTTCCAGTCTTTTTGTCACAATTTGACTATAGCATAGATATTTCAGTATTTATTACAAGATATGTGAATGTGATTTGTTTGATTGAGTTTGAATTTTAAAAGGTGGAAAAAATTATGAATTATAATAAATTATAATTAGTATGCCAGCACACCCTTTTGTTGGCTTTAGGTAATTGATTTGTACAATTTAATTCTATTACATACACACTTAATTTTAAGAAAAAATCCAAAAATGGTCAATTTAAAAAATTTAAAAACATTGGTATCAAGTTTTTTTTTTATAAAAAGACACTAATAGCATATATTTCAATTTTGATAGACCAATATACCCTTTCCTTGTTTAGTTGGAGGGAAAGGAAGCATCAGCTTCCGCTATGTTCTCCTTCTTGTTCTGGTCGAAAGAGTAATCGGACTCGAAATTGGAGTCGATGATGAAGTACTTGGAGTCGGTGTTTCTCACAAGTTGGAGCAACCCAATAATCACCAAGAATGGTGCCACTATGAATTGCAGGAACCAATTGAATCCCTATTGAAATCATTTCCCACTAAATTTCAATTAAAAAAATTTCATTGTCGAAACCTAATTTCTAGTCAGATCTGTTCGCCTAGTCTGAAGTGTATTCCGATTAAATTAAATAGTAGCCAACGGCGGTGGAGAAGATGCACTAATCGCCGGAGAAGATGAACAGTTGCTTATTCTATAATCTATATCCATATATCCTATCTATATATTAAGAATAATCGAGTATTTGCAACCGAAGCCCTTTCCCGCCAAAAATTATAATTGCACTGCAGTCCTTCAAAAATTTGCTGGGCAATTGTATACATATATTTCTTGGGCCTTTATCCTTGTCGTATCCGCCTAGAAAGAGCCCACTTAACACTGTGTGTATGTATCCATTACCAGAGCCGGCGTTCATTCATGATCCCCAATTTCCCTAATTCGGCATTCACACAAATTTCGTCCACAATAGGCTTCATTCATGATCCCTAATTTCCCTAATTCATGATTCCTATTGATTTATATATTTAGCCAAATCCATTGCATAAAATTTTTTTGAAACATATTCACGCAAATTCTCTGCATCTATTCACGCAAATTCCCTAAATTTTGGTATATATTTGTAAAGATTGTCAAGCAAATCCGCCAGATTTACCTATATCGTTACCTACCTTCTTTATTATTCTTAACCATGGAAAGGATTTCTATTCCTTCTGTACAAATTTTTCCATCTACATTCTATTTACTCATTATAAATACAGTACATTATGTTTTCCGCTGTACCAACGACCGATTGAGGTATTTTCGAATATTCTATGTTATGTTGTGATTTTTTATTTTTGCGTATTTTTAATTTGCTTTTCGATTTTCTTATTTCCGCTCTGTAATTTGCTTATTTTTCTGACTGAGAGGTATTTTCGATTGTGGGTTCGGGTTCTTATTAGTTTTCGCTTGGTGGTTTTTTTCGACACTTAATTGTAGAGCAAACGTAGTTCGCAGCCGCAATCATCTCTTCGTGTGTTCGTCATTTATTCATTCAGGTATAGCTTCATTTCTCTTTTTATTTGTTTGTTGGCCGAAGTTATGTATATCTGTTTGCTGTTTGAACACATGTTTATTTTTTCTCTACATTTCAATGATCTACGTTTCAATGAGGATTGCTGTTTGAACACATGTTTTTTTTTTCTCTAAGTTTCAATGAGAATTTCTCTAAGTTTCTCTTTGTTTGGTATTTGGATTATCTGAAGTTATGCTGTTTGAAAGAGTCAAAAGAAAAGAGTAATACATTGCTGGCTAACATGTATTGAATGTTATTGAAGAGTCAAAAGAGTAATATAGGTTATCTGAAGTTATACATGTTTGAAAGAGTCAAAAGAGTAATACATTCAATACATGTTAGCCAGGAGTAATACATCTTATCTAAAGTTATCCTTGCTGTTTGAAAGAGTAATACATTGTTTTGTTTCGATGTTCCTTGTCTACGTATGTACATGAATATGGATTTAGAAAACTTAAAACAAGTTTTAAGAACCATAATTCAAATTCAATGAGTTTTATACATTTTATGTTAATATATATGTAGTGTTCTTTCTTTTCTATTGCTTTTTATGACGTTTTGGGGTTTGTGATGTGGTTACATCTACTCTTTCTGTCCCTGTTATTAATAAGATGCTTTTTCCCCCTTTTTGTGGATAGTGTTCATCGATGGCTCCTGAACCAATGAAACTACGTAAAGTTGCTGGGGATATCCCCAATAACAAGGGTTTTTTGGTTCGTGTTCTTTGTCTTTGGATTGTTCCGTTTCGCTATAACCAGAATCGCATTAGATCCATGGAGATGCTTCTAATGGATGAAGAGGTTGTGTCCTTTCCTTCGCTGTTTAATTATTGATAATTTAGTGATTTATTCTGGAAAGTTCTTCTGGAAATTTTTTAATTATTGATAATTTAGTGATTCATCGACGATAGATTTATGCTAACCTTTTTTTTCATTTTTTCGGTGTACACTGCTTTGTAGCATGTTCGTGTCCAAGCAACTGTTGAAGAATATTTTTGGGATCAATTTAGGGATCATGTTGAAGAACATGGTTTATATGCCATGAAGAACTTTCGTGTTGAGGCAAACGATGTGCTTTTTAAGCTGGCTACGCACCCTTATCGGTTATTTTTCAAGCAAGTAACACGTGTTAAGCGCCTTGATCTGGAAAGTTTCCAAGACTTTCCTCGGGACATATATAAATTCAAGACGGTGGAAGAAATAAATGCTACGCCAGAACATAGCATTAATAATCTTTTAGGTAACTGTTGAGTAGATTTTGTGTTGTATCTGTTTATATTTACTCTTGAAGGATATTACATTTTTCTTTTTGATAGATTTCATTGGTGCGCTTGTGCCGACTGAGGATTTAAGGGTGGTTGAGGCTACACCAAGTGCTTCAAGACATGTGGCGTTATCCTTGCTGGATTTAGGGTATAAAAATTCTACTTATTTGTGAGTTGTTCACTAATTGGCCAGATTTTATTATGTACATTTATTATTTGTAGAATGAGAGTAATATCGTGCACTTTATGGGAAGTCTATGGTGATGAAGCAGTTGCCAAAATTCCAGCCAATAGGGGTGCACCAGTCATTGTCTTGCTGCAGTTATGTCGTTTGAAGAAGGGTAATCGTTGTACTATGTTTTATTTGAATATTTCCCAACCTCCTATTGGTTGTCTTTATGGAAGTTGTCTTTATGGAAGTCTAACCATCAATTATTTTAAATGATTTAACTTCTTTGAGTACGTCATTCCACGTGACTAAAGTTATAATTGATGAGCACTTGCCTGATGTTGAAGATTTCCGTGTTCAGTGAGTATCTTTGTTTTTTCTACCTATTTTTTATCTCTTGACATGTTTGTTTGATGAGTCTGATTTGTTTTAATCAACCACAAATAGTTTCATGGCTGGTTTCCGAGCGTCTTCCTAGAGCAGTTGTCGCCTTTCAGGGTCCTCGGCCTGTGTTGGTAATTTTGGCCCAGTTGAAATGATAAAAATCTGAGGGATGCTAAAGAGGTAGCATTTTTTCTTTAATTGTTTTTTTCCTTTTCTATCTTTTTATTTTTATTATTTTCTTTGACTTAATTAATTGCTCTTTGTATGTGTAGGCAAGGGGTTATTGGTTCTATGGCTAAGTTGCTCGTGTTATTTCAAGGGACAACTAGTCGTATTTGAGTTGTCCTGATTTTAAATGTGCAAAGAAGGTGAATAGAGATGATAATGGATATGTTTGCAGCAAGTGTTCAAAGAAGGTTGAAAAGCCAGTTCACAAGTTTTGTCTTAAGCTTGAAGTTGAGGATGCAGATGCCATCACCAATGTGCTGTTGTGGGATGAACAGTGCCGACGACTAATCGGTAGGACTGCTGCGGTTCTTCGTGGCCAAATGGAAGAAGGGGTTATTTCTTTATACCGATTAGTTTATTGCGATGACATTATTAGTTAGTGCATGATGTCTCCCTGTGATGTTCTGAGTGTGTTTTGTCTTTTTTACTATTTTGATGTGTCTAGGCTGGTGAAGATCGGAAATTACCCAAAGAGATCAATGACTTGGAGAACAAGAGTTTTATGTACAAAATATCTGATTATCAGAACAATATTGGAGGAGGAAGAACTTATATAATTTCTGCAGTTTGTGATGATCCTTCAATCGTTGAGTTGTATAAGCCACGTGCTGCTGCCGAGGAGGTACTGTCCCTAACAATAAAACTTATGCCTGTTTGCAAGATTTAGGTTTTGGATATTGGATCTGACATGCTTTGTTTGTTTGTTTGTTTGTGTGCAAAAGATGTATGATTCTGACGACGATTTGGATCTAATGTTTCAAAATGAAACTCAAGGCGATTCTAATGCTGTATGTATAATCAATATTTAAGAGCTTAATCATGTTGTATGGATGGCATCTCTTTAATTTCGGTATTACTTTTCTCATCTATATTTCTTTGTTGCGTTGTAGCCTATGGATCCATCTCCTGAAGCTGTTGACGATGATTTGACCACTCCTTCCTCGAAGCGCGACCATGTGGATGATGATGGGGACTCAGTTGCTGGCACAAATACTCAAAGGTCCACAAATAAGAAGATGAAAAATGTGAAGATCAAAGAGCCTTAGTATGGGGATCAGTTGGAGTGCATTTACAAATAAGAAATTGGTGTTTTCCTTTGTTTTTTTTTTCGGTTTTAGCTGTTGGATCAGTTGGATCAAGACTCTGTTTTTTTTCTTTTCTGATTTCTGATTGTTCGTTGTGGATGATGATTATCATAAATGATTGAGTCTTTTCCATTCATTTTGCGCTTCTTTATTAGTAATTTTTTATGCTTCTTTAGTAATTTGTAGCCTCTAATGATAGGTAAGTTTCAAAATGTTTCTGGTGTATAAAGATGGAAAAGTTTCACACATTTTGCTTTGTTAAAAAGGGAGTTGATTTCAGTGCAGTTTGATCATTCAACAACAGTTAAGATTGCAAAGGTAGGATAGCTATATTTTGGACCATATGAGATGATCTTAACATCCTTAATAATTAAAGAATATCCTAGAGCTCTAATTCTTGATAGTGCAACGAAGTCCAACAACCAGTAAGTTTCCATCACAAATCAAATTATCTTTTTCTTCGAAAATCTCAATTGTCTCTAACTAAATTCACGTGATTCAATCTAAAAATTATAAGAACAGGGTATGCATCATGGTATGCAAACATTTTTCGAGGGCCAACATCTTCAATGTACAACTGCTTTGTGAACTGTATGGATTCTGCAGCCTTCCTCATCTCTTACTATAAATTTATAGCTGCAAGTCAATCAAATGGTGAGTCAAAATACATATGTGAAACAAAAACACCATTGCTCTTGAAATACAAATGGTGAGTCATCCTTTAGTCAAAACACATATGTCAAAATACAAATGTTTAGATTAACTGGTTTCTCTAGGGATGTTCGGCCATCCTTTTTTTAAATTTTTTAAATTTTTTTAATTTTTATAATTTTTATAAATTAAATTTATAATGTAATTCATTTATATTTAACAATAATCACGTGTTAATAATATTAATAATTTTTTTATGATAATTATTTGTTTAAGAAACCGCATTTTATAGATTTGCCGTCCGAACTCTGTTTTGGACAAATAATATGTCGATTTGGGGTAGCTCGATGCCACGAGTTGAACCCATCCTTTGTGATGACATATGATGGATTTTTGCCATCCGAGCATGTTTAGGCAGTGAAATTGGCATTTTTCTATTTTCGGAGTAATTTCGATTTTTTGTTTATTTATTTGTAATTTTATTTTATCATCTGGTATGCTTATGATAATTTAACTTTGATTAGAATTAGTTTTCCGTCTATAATAGTTTGTAATTTTTAATTAAATTATCAATTAATTTTTTTTTCTATAAGTTTTTTTATTCTTGTAGGATTTAAACATTTAAACATAAATGATTAAAAAAATAAAGGTATGCATCCTCCCTGGACATTCAACATGCATATTCGGCTGCTAAAGGCAGTATAAAGGTTATACTCATCTCACGTGGAAAATATGGGCGTGAGATATTAAATTTGTGGGTGTAAGTAGCACTTTCCTTTAATTTACTCAAACTCAAAATATAAGTATAGAAAGATTTGATTCTGATTATAATTCCTTACACAAAATTAGCAGGCAATCATCCATAGTCTAGCTTTGATATTCTCTTACATGAAATTTAGATGATTGCAATCATCATCCGTACATAGGTAATCAATCTTAGGACACGAAATTAGCTGGGCCAGAAGGAAAAAGAAAAGAACCGGTATATATGCTTGGCCTGCTCTGTTCCGCTTTTGTTGCAGGACCAGAACGAAATCTGCTCTATACGCTTGGACCAGAAATTAGCAAAACCAGAACGAAATCTGCTCTATATGCTTGGACAGAACAAAATCTTAGAACACGCTTAGATTTCTTCTGCTCTATTCCGCTTCTTTTGTTGCTCTGTTCTTTGAAGTCTCGCGGTTTGAATATCAGGTAATAACGGTATGCACCCAATGGACAGATCTCTATGGTTGGTTTATGCTTACTGTATATAGTTTTCATACTTTGGTACCTTACTTACTGCATAGAGTTCTGTTTTTTTTTTTTTGTAATTTTTCATACACGAATCTAATTGTTGTTCATCCATATAATCTGTTGGTAATGGTATCTCAAGCTGTTGCGTTTACTTTTGTGCATTAGCCGCCCTTAAGAATTAAATGCATTTGCCGTCTTTGTTACCAGGTTCTTTGCCGTCATTGTTACTAGGTTCTTAGTTGCTGATAGTTAATAATGCTCTTGATGTTAATAGTACTTGATGTTAATAGTATTAGTTGGATTTGTAGTGCTGTTGCTGTAATACTTAGGTCGGTGTTGATATTGGTTTTGCTGCTCTTGTCTTAGAAATTGGATAGTTAATACTACTGTTGATGTAATAGTTTGGTTTGTAGTGCTAATGTTGTAATATTGTACTGATTGGCATCCATTGGCATCGTCATAAAATGGTGTTCGTTCAAAATCGTTCCTATGCAATCTAAAATGTATGTAATATAATTGGTTTTAATTGGTCAAAACTCATTTTAATCAAAACTTAAATACTTAAAAATAAACCAATTATTTTTCGTCCAATATTTATATAATAATATTTCCCCTTTTTCTTGCGTCTTCACTTTTCTCATTTTTTTATTCCATGTGTAAAATTTCCCCTTTCAATTTTATTCTATGTGTAAAATTTTCCCTTTCAATTTTACAATATATTTTATTATTTTATTTGTCCAATATTTACATTGAACTTTCTCCGTTCTTGAGAGTCATTCAAAGTTTATGATTCTCCGTTCAACCTACTTAATTGTTACTGTTACTGTTGATTCTCTTGGCTATAAAAAAAATTTAATTTCTCCTGGCTATATATTTTCCTCAATATATTTTCATTTTTACTTTTTTATTTTTCAAATTAATTTCTCCTGGCTAGCATCTATTGAATGTATCAATTCTTTTTTCTTTTTCATTTTCACAATTGGTTGATCGATGACTTATGGGATAATTCAACTTAGATTGAAAATAAATCCTACACCATCCAATACATAGCGACAGACAACTTGATCTTTAGTATACTAATATAGATAATATTATTACATATTAATATTAAATTATCATGCTTGTTTTCGTTTTTTGGGCACGTTTTATAATGGTTGGTCGATCACTTATATAGAGTGATTTGGTATAGATTTAATCTCATCACTCTTGGGTTTACTATGTGAAAAAGCTTGTGCTCATCCTTTTATTTTATCGAAAAGAGGGGTTAGTTGTTATGTGCTCTATGGTTGTTATGTGCTCTATGATGTTTGTTAAGAATAATCTGCACGTATAAATAATTTCACACCTGCAAGTATACGTGATTTCAATTAGTTATGCTTCTTATTCTTGCTTATCTTTAGTAAATTATTAGTAATTTATTTATTTATTTATTTTTATTTTATTTTAAGATTGCATTGAGGAAATTGATGAAGTCAACCACTATTTCAAATGGGCGTGGAAGGCCTATTGATGAAAATCAATGTATGAATTACTATTATCTTTGTGAATTTTTTGAACGATTTTCATATTTTAACTACACAAATATTCCTGCAGCTATAAGTGGATCACTAGCAAAGAAATCACGTTTGTCTGGCGTGGATAATTCTCCTAATACTACCCATGTTGTTGGTCTATTTGATCGGTCGTCACCTTCAATCATCCGAACGCCATTGTCTGAAATTACTAATGGTGCGTTAACTTTTTTATAGCTACTTTGTTCAAATATATATTTTCTTTGTCTAAAATTACTCATGGTGCATTAACAAAACATCTACTTTTGTTAATTACTTTTTTCAAATATTTTCCTTTGTTTTTCTTTGCCGTATTTATTATATGATCTTCATTGGTTTATTTTCTTATATTCTTACAATATAGAAATTCCCATGGGTTCAAATGAACCAAACACAAAGAACACAAGTGCATCTTCCATTTACAATTGTCCTAGATTTTTGGAATACATATATTATTTGGGCTTTTAGTGCATGGAATATATCTGCTTACATTGACTATTAGTCCAATATCATTCTACAGTGTCAGGTAACTTGCCTCGCCAAATTGACACTATAATTAGTGATGAGAATCGTGGAGTTTGTAATAACAGTAGTCAGGCCGCTGTGAGCTATCTTTCTTCTTCGTTTGGTCCATCCGGTGTAATCGATTCTGGTGGTCGAACCTGTATGGTCAGGCAGAATGATTGGAATGGTCAATTGAATGATTGTAAGTAATTAGTTATTGCCAATTATTTTGTCAAAGCAATCCTTTTGTAAGTATTAATCCGATGAATTTTGACAAATTCTTCTGTGAATTAGCCATTCCAATCCAGAAATTAGCAGCTACCCATGAACAGAATGATCCTCTTAATGACTGTGAGTAGTAATTTCTAAATTTATTTGCATGTGATTCATTATGTGGACTTTTACATTTATTCATTTCAAATTTTGTACGCTTTGTGATAATAATATTCTGTTTATGTTTTTTTTTTTTGAATAATTAGTAAACATATTTGGAGAATGCTCAGATGAATCATCTGGGGATGAGATTGATCATGATTTGTTTGATGGTATGTAAACATCAAAAGAATTTGTTTAACTGTTGATTTTATTTTATTTTTTATCTTAGGCTAATTCGTATATTGGCTTATTGTACAGGCGAGGAAATTGAATGCGCCAATTTTGCGATGGCAGGTAGTTTTTTTTTTCAACACGTGCTTTTTCCATTGTTTGTTTCCTGTAGTGGAAAATATGGATTTTAGCCATTATATTTTTAATGGTGGAAAATACGGAATTTAGCCATTATATTTAAGTGGATTTTTTGGATTATGAGTGGATTTTTTTTTATTATGTCGGTTGCCACAATATTGAATATCTACAAATTTTTTTTATTACACATTCCTTTGATTTTCATGTTGTTTAATCCAATGCAGCATATGTTGATATTGGGCATCCGGTATATTGTTGTGAGTATTGTGGTGCTATTTTCTGGTTTGCCAAGAGAAACAAGAGTTCATCCAAGCAAAATAACCTAAAATATACAAAGTGCTGCAATAAAGGCAATATTGTTCTTCCTAAGATGAATGACCCTCTTCCTGTCCTGAATGATTTGATTTTCGGACATGATCAAAGGAGTAGTCATTTTATTGATAATATTTGTTCGTACAACTCCATGTTTTCATTCACATCCATGGGTGGAAAGATAGATAAAGGAATAAACAAGGGTAAAGGCCTGCCAATTTTCAGATTGAATGGTCAGAACCACCATAGTATTGGGTCATTACTTCCTTCGGACGGTGAACGGCCTAAGTTCTTGCAGATTTACATACAAGACCCTCGCAATGAAATTATCAATAGAATGGATGCTGTTAGGTTAGTTTTACGATGCGTGAAGACATTTTATTTTATTATTATTGTTGGTCCTTTTTTTTTTTGCTTCTTTGTGGTTTGTTATCTTTATTGATTGTCTAATTTTTAAATAGTATTGTTCTCTTCACTTATGTTTATTTTATTTTTATTTTTTGGGTAATAGGTCTGAGGGGGTAAAGGAGTTGCACGTTGAGATTGTTTCTGACTTGAAGAATATGCTTGATGAATATAATGTGTTCGCTAAGACGTTTAGGATGGCAAGAGATAGGATTAATGATAGTGAATGCGTTAATGTTAAGATGAAACTCATTGGAAGGAGGACACAGGATGGCAGATGCTACAACCTTCCACAGCAAAATGAGGTTGCAGCTTTAATCAGGGGTGACATAGACGGTGATCGGCTTGAACGTGATGTTATTGTTCATAGAAAAGGTGGAGGCCTTCAGCGCGTGAATAACCTCAACCCGGCATTTCTTGGTCTTCAATATCCGCAACTTTTCCCTTTTGGACAGGATGGTTACAGAGAGGATGTGATGCTTAGTCGAGCGTTGGAAGATCCCTCGAAGCCTAGACGACATGTTAGTCCCAGACAATTTTTTGCATATAGGATACACGAGAGAATAAACGAGTCTCTGTATATTCTTTGGTGTAGAAGGCTCTTCCAACAATTCTTGGTCGATGGTTACACGATGATTGAGACTTCTCGCATGAACTTTGTTCGTACACACCAGCCACTTCTTAGATCTGAGTTGTATCGCGGACTTATTGATGCCGTTGGGCGTGGAGAGACTAATCTAGGCAGGGTAGGAAAGCTTGTGGTGTTACCAAACACTTACCAGGGTAGTCCGCGACATTTGATGTCAAATTATCAGGATGCCATGGCCATTTGTCGCTGGGCAGGTTATCCGGAGTTTTTCATTACATTTACGTGTAATCCTAAAAGGCCTGAGATAACCCGTTTTGTGGACAGCCGGGGTTTGCACCCGGAGGACCGGCCTGACATAATATGTAGGGTGTTCAAGATTAAGTTGGATCAGCTTATTGATGATATCAAAAAAAGACATGTATTTTGGCAAAACAAAGGCAAGTAAATTATCCTATTAATGATTATGTGTTTATATCGTTCTTCAATATTATTTTTTCTATTTTGGCTATTTTCCTTTCGTAAATCGTATTTTGTAACGATATTTTTCACTATTTTACAGTTTATATATCTGTAGAGTTCCAAAAGCGTGGCCTACCACAGCACATATTTTGTTATTTATGGACCAAAAAAATAACAATCCCAGTCCTGTATATATTGATCGTATAATATCTGCAGAAATACCGGATAAAGATTCTCAGTCGGAATATTATAATTTGGTCAAAGAACTTATGGTTCATGGTCCTTGTAGGGTTTTTAATGAGAAATCTCCTTGTATAGATAAAGGAAAATGTACGAAACACTATCCGAAGAAGTTTGTCCCTAGGACGAGTATTGATAAGAGCGGGTTTGCTATTTATAGGCGTCGAGATGATGGAAGGACGGTTGAGAAAAGTAAGACAATCCTTGACAATAGATATGTGATCCCCCACAATCCATACTTACTTTTAAAATATGGAGCTCATATTAATGTCGAATGGTGCAGCCAGACCAGATCGATAAAATATTTGTTCAAGTATATAACTAAGGGCAACGATCGTATCACAATTGCATTTGCCAAGGGTGCTGATTCTACGTCTACGGAGTTATTTGATGAGATCAATGCCTATTACGATTGTCGTTATATCTCAGTTTGTGAGGCTGTCCGGCGGATGCTTGAGTTTACTCTTTATTATAGAGATGTTTCTGTCGAGCGTCTTAGTTTCCATTTGCCTGGCAAACAAAATGTTGTATATTCTGAAATAGACGATGTTGACGATGTGTTAAAGAAATACACAGTGAAAGGTAGCAAATATCTTGCATGGTTTGAGGCAAATAAGAAATATCCTGCAGCCAGGAAATTGACATATGCAGAGTTGCCTTCCGAAATCACTTGGAAGCCAATCACACGTGAGTGGGTTCCACGACAACAAGGGGTTTGTATTGGAAGACTTTATTTTGTTCGACCTGGTACTGGAGAAAGGTATGATGTATGTAAAATGTTCTTAAGTGTTTATATATTGTGTTCGATGTTTTGTATTTTTTAGTTGAAAATCTTTTTTCGTTATCAGAATTTCTTAAAATTCATTATTTTTTTTAATATGTCACTCTGATTATTTCCAAGTACTATATGTGATCTTTATTAAATCATGTTCGTGGTCCGATATGTCATCGTGATATACGGACGTTTGTTGGGATGGTGTACGATACTTACAAAGATGCATGCTATGCTCAAGGGCTTTTGGACGACGACAAAGAGTATGTTGATGGAATAGTCGATGCAAGTCATTGGGCTTCTGAATTCTCTTTGCCCAATTTATTTGTGACACTATTAGTGTCTGATTGCTTGGATGGGCCCGAGGTGTTGTGGGAGAAGTGTTGGCAGTATTTGTCTAATGACATTGAATATAATCACCAGAAAAGTCCTAACAATCCAGGTATAGATGTGGTGTGATGTAGACACCACGCAGTTTATATCGTTGTAGATTGTGTCGCGGTTTTAATATTTATTTGATATTCATGTAGTTTATTTAGTTTGTTCTTTGGTATATATTTTCACTTTTCATTTTCAATGTTTTGTTAATTTCACAAATGGTTCTTTCCAGACATTCAGCTAACTGAAGATCAGAAGAAGAACTATGCCTTAGTTGAGATTGAAAAGTTGCTTCGTCGTCGAGGAAAGAGCCTCAAAGATTATGATTCCATGCCATTCCCTGATTGTTCCTATTTCTATGCTCCGGACAATATCCTGATACACGATGAATTAGACTATGATAAGGCTGCACTTGCTGCGGAGCATTCCAAGTTGTTGTCCGACTTGACAGATGAGCAACGTTGTGTTTACAACACTATTATTAATGCTGTTGATGGTGATGAGGGCGGCATTTTCTTTTTGTATGGCCATGAAGGTACAGGCAAAACATTCTTG
Source organism: Jasminum sambac (assembly GCA_018223645.1). Taxonomy (NCBI): domain Eukaryota; kingdom Viridiplantae; phylum Streptophyta; class Magnoliopsida; order Lamiales; family Oleaceae; genus Jasminum; species Jasminum sambac. Next base: position 31,314,296 of record CP073640.1, read on the forward strand.
TGGAGAACTTTGTCAGCTGCGATCCGCTCCTGTGGTGAAATAGTGCTTAACGTAGCTTCGAGTGCTATAGCTTCTCTTCTTCTCCCGGGAGGAAGAACTGGGCATTCGAGGTTCGCTATTCCGTTGAATGCAGATGAAGATTCGACCTGTAATATCAAACAAGGAAGTCATCTCGCTGAGCTTATCGAGAGGACTAAGTTGATAATTTGGGATGAGGCTCCAATGATGAATAAGTATTGTTTTGAAGCCTTGGATCGGACGATGAAGGACATTGCGAAATTTAGTAACCCACGTGGCAGCCATCGACCGTTTGGTGGAAAGACAATTGTATTTGGAGGTGACTTTAGACAGATACTTCCGGTGATACCCAAGGGAACCAGGCAGCAGATAGTAAATGCATCTCTAAATTCATCTAATTTGTGGGACCACTGTAAAGTTCTCAAACTCACCAAGAACATGAGACTGCGTAATCTTTCTGGGGATCAACACTCAGATGAACTTCGAAAATTTTCCGAATGGATTTTGAGTATTGGAAATGGTGAGCTTGGAGGACCAAATGATGGTGAAGCTACAATAGAAATACCAGATGATTTGTTAGCTCCTCATTCCTCGAATTCCGTTAAATCTATCGTTGATAGCACCTACCCTAATCTTCTAACAGAGGGATGCTCTCCATCTTACTTGAATGGAACAACCATACTTGCACCTACTCTTGAAGATGTTGGGATGGTCAATGATTACATGGTTTGCTTGAACATGGCCGAGATGAAGACATACTATAGTTCTGATTCCACATGCAAATCTGATGAGTCTGATAATGATTTGCTAAGAGAAACTCATTCTCCTAACTTCTTGAATGGGATTAACTTCTTTGGTGTTCCGAACCATGTTTTGAGATTGAAGTTGGGTGTTCCTGTCATGTTGATGCGTAATATCGATCATTCTGCAGGGCTGTGTAATGGAACTCGCCTTATAATCACGAAACTTGGCGATCATGTGATAGAGGCGAAGATACTGAATGGGGTAAATGCTGGTAAGGAATTTTTGATTCCTCGATTGAGCCTAACACCGTCTGATATAAGATTACCGTTCACATTTCAGCGTAGACAGATTTGGTGGTTTGCTATGCAATGACCATCAATAAGAGTCAGGAACAGACATTGACCAATGTTGGAATTTATTTGAGAAGACCGGTATTTACTCATGGCCAGCTCTATGTTGCAATCTCGAGAGTGACTAATAGGAAGGGTTTGAAGTTTGTGATTTCTGATGATGATGATCATCCAACTAAACAGACAATTAACGTGGTCTATAAAGAAGTTTTTAATAATTTGTAGTTTTAAACTTATCACTCATATCAGTTATGTTATTTACTTTATTAATTATTTCTAAACAAATGATATAGTCAATTATATTAATATGTGAATTTAAGCATTTGTTATTTATATATTATTGACAGTGTCTGTTGTGTTTGTACATAGATAATATCCGTTCCACATTGTGAGGGGTTGAAGATCTTCTATATTTATTTGTGCATACCGTCGTACTTTACAGCAGGTAACTTGACCTATTTTATTGTTGCCGTTATCATATTTAGTTAATTTCATTCACTATATCTATATCCTAAACCCGTTTCAAATTATTATGCAGGTTTTTCATTTGTAGGCTTGATTCTTTCGCTAAATTTGTAGTCCATCATTGTCAGCTCGTATAATAATGTATACTATTTTCGTATTACCATTTATTTGTATATTAATGCGAATTTGTTAGTCTTTCATAAAATTATGGATGTCATTTATTCTTAGTTATATTATCTGTTTCTTATAAGTTATGGAGGCGACTTTGTGGATTTGGGTTAGTTCTTAAATTCATATTTACAGGATGAAATTCTACTAAATACAAATTAAACTCTGTCGGACTTTTGATCGAATTGCGTCGCTATTTTTGTTAATTTATTGAACTCACCATTTTTTTATTCATTTTGTTGGTTGTTTCATTCTTGCTACTAATATTTATCAAGATCGTTAATGGTTTGAAATTTAGCCCCGTGCAACGCGCACTGGTAAGAACGACTATTAATATAGAGTATAGAGATTTCCTGAAATTTCAGTAAAAAAGTTTATGCAAATTAGCCAATTAGTAAGAGTAATTTCGGGCACAACATGTTAAAGTTCTGCCAAATTTATCTTTATGAAAAGTAACTTAACATAATTGGGATTTTCAAAAAAGTACTTGTCATTTTTGTCTTTCCTTCTAATTTTAATCCCATATGTTGTGTGGGCCCGACACTATTTTTTTGTATAAAAATTTATTATTATTAGTATTATTATTTATTTTTATTCTCTTTTCAAATTATCATTTTAGTTGAGGTACTATCTCAATCATAATTATATATAGAACGGGCAGTATTTACCCCTTTTTTGGTTTTCAAAAGCTTTGTATTAATCACAATTCTCACAAATTCTTCCATGAGATGAACTCAGTGTATATTAGTGTACAATTTTTTGGGTCCAAAATTTGGCTAAAAATGAACTTTTCGGATAGATAGTGGTGGGGACCACGAGATGCTTGAATAATAATGAGTGATGGTGTGAGATGTGAGGTTGTCTGTTTGGTATTGATGTTTGATTTTGATTTTGACTTTTAGTAGTAGATGAATTTTAGGTAAAAAAAAAAAAAAATGACATGAACAAAACGCTCAGTTTGCAAAGATTTTCAAAATCTCCCATTAATCTATTAAAATTATTCATATCTTCTTTATCTTGTTATTCTCCCCATATATGGCGATAAAACTTTATACTCTTAATAACACTAACTTAAATGTTTGTTTATAATTGGAGTCGTGCGAGGAAATATTTAATTTATTCGTGAGTTTTCAAAACTTGGGTAAAGATGCACTTGTTGAATGAGGCGACTGCAAATACTCGTTCGAACCGGCTTTGCCAATTTATCAGAAGTTTTAGCAACCCACAGTCAAGCTCTCAAGTTGTCACTGATTACAGACACATACACTGCCAACAACATACTAAATGGCTACAAAAAATGGCGAGACGTAAGCAATGCTCAGAAACTGTTCGACGAAATGCCGTTTCAAGATACAACCTCTTGGAACAGCTTGATCGCGGGTTATGTAAATTCTGGATTCTTTGACATGGCATGGGGATTCTTAAAATCCATGAAGAATAATGGGTTTTGGTTTGATGGCTACACTTTTGGGAGCATATTCAAGGGCATTGCTTCGAGCAATTATCTTGAATGTGGGCAACAAGTGCATACTGATGTGATTAAGATGGGGTATGAGGGGAATGTTTATGCTGCCAGTGCACTTTTGGATATGTATGTGAAGTGTGACAGTGTTGCGGATGCAAGTGCTGTGTTTAATGACATGCCGGAGAGGAATTCTGTGTCGTGGAATGCTTTGATTGCAGGGTATGCAGATATCGGCAATCACATGCATTGTTTTCAATTGGTAATGTCTATGGAAAGGGCAGGGGTCGGGGTTGATGACGCCACCTTCGCACCACTCTTGACATTGCTGAATGGGACCGGGTTTTACACGTTGATGAAGCAGATTCATGCGAAGATTATGAAACTTGGGTTAGATTTTGATAACACGGTGTCAAATGCTATGATCACATCATATTCAAAATGCAGGTGCATTTATGATGCTAAAAGAATTTTTGATAGTACTCGGGGATTCCGGGACCTGATTACATGGAATTCAATGCTAGCTGCCTACATGGAGCAGGATCAAGAAAATTGTGGATTCAAGCTCTTCTTGGAGATGGAAAAGCTTGGTGTAGAACCAGACATTTATACTTATGTTACACTGATAAGTTCTTGTTCTGGAGATTCCCAACAGACTCAAGGGCGATCATTCCATGCTTTGGTGCTAAAGAGGGGATTTGAACGATTGACTCCAATTGCTAATGCCTTGATTTCGATGTATCTGAAATCCAATTGCAGTGGCATAAATATTGCATTGAAGATCTTCGAATTCACGCTTGTCAAGGATCTTGTTTCTTGGAACACACTTTTGACAGGCTTGTCGCAAAATGGTTATAGTGAAAACGCCTTGAAGCTCTTTGGACAGATGCGTCTCGAGTACCTAAAATTTGATCATTATACCTTATCGGCGGTCCTGAGATCTTGCTCTGATTTGGCCACACTGAAATTGGGTCAACAAATTCATGTGCTGGTTGTAAAATCTGGATTTGAGGCGAATGAATACGTGGCAAGTGCTTTGATCTTCATGTACTCAAAGTGTGGGATCATTGGAGATGCTAGGAAATCCTTTGATGCCTCATGCAAGGACAGCTCAATAACTTGGAACTCCATCATTTTTGCATATGCGCAAGACGGGCAAGGTAAAATCGCTCTCGATCTTTTCTCCATGATGACAGAGAGAGACGTGCAGCTAGATCACATCACCTTTGTTGCTGTTCTAACGGCGTGTAGCCATGTTGGCCTGGTAGACGAAGGACTTGAATTCCTAAAATGCATGGAAACGAAATATAAGGTGGCCCCACAGCAGGAAAATTACGCCTGTGGCATTGACTTACTCGGTCGCGCAGGACGTCTGGTAGAAGCAAAAGAGCTGATGAAAGAAATGCCTTTTGAACCCAATGCAATGGTGTGGAGAACTCTATTAGGTGCTTGTAGGTCATGTGGCGATATAGAATTAGCAACTGAGGTGGCTTGCCATTTGTTAGAACTTGAGCCTGGAGAACACAGTACTTATGTTCTTCTGGCTGACATGTATGGACATCGTAAGAGGTGGAGCGAGAAGGCTAACGTAAAGAGGCTGATGAAGGAGAGGGGAGTCAAAAAGGTACCTGGTTGGAGTTGGATAGAAGTTCAAAATGAGGTACATGCTTTTAATGCAGATGATCATTCACACTCTTGTTGCCAAGAAATATACCACATACTGCGAGACTTAGTAAATCAAATAGCATTATCTGAAGCTGATAGTACTGCAATCATTTCTTTGGATCTTGTGGAAGGAAGTTAGATTCCTGATGCTCATCATATATCGAAACCCAGATCTTTATAATTCTGTACATGCATATGGGCAAAGAAGAAAACAAGATACCTAAATATTTCGTTCGAGAGAAAATTTACTAATCTTTATAATTGTACATCTGCTGCTCACAATCTTCTGTGTGTTCTGATGAAGTTGGTGGTATTCATAGTGATTGCAGTGGTACAAATATGAATTCCCGCTAAGCATATAGTTGTCGAGAACAGCAGCAGGACCTTCCACTGTTGTCCAGATACTAGAATCGCAATCGCTGTCGATAAAAGAGCAACAACTGAGAGAGCATTTTTCCAAGCCCGAAAAGATTTAACAACACTTCGACAATCCTTGCAGTGAATTACGTGACGAAAGTATCTGTTGGCGAGATTTGGTACGTGCATATCCCCAATCCCACCCTTGGCTGGCTGAGAAGCTGAAACGCTCGCCACAAAGCCAGCAGACGACTGCTCCACTATAGCAGGATCTTTCGGCAACGAAATTGTGTGATGCCCAATGTGATAAGGCATTCCATTCCCAACTCTATCCATCCACTTCCTATACTCCGTAACCCACGTGTCAGACGACTTCAAATTGATGTACAGCTCTCTCGTTGGCACTTTTTCTTTCATAAGAATCTCATTCTGAGACGAAAGGAATCCCATATCTTGCTCAAAAACCTTACACGCGTTCTGATGGAAGTACCACCGTGGAATGATTTTAAAAAGAAATGGTGGTTTTCTGGTATTCCTGAACCTCACGATAAGCATAGATTTTCCTTGTCCAGACGGTCGACAAAGGAACAGCCCAGAAAAGTAGTCCTTGTTCCCATTCTCATCGATGATTTCTCTACTGTTGTGAAGAACACACGGTGCTTCAAAACGTAAAAAGTTGGGTACGTAGTTGGGTGTCGAACGATCTTTTTCCCGGCCCCACCACCCTGCAAACCCGCGAGCCGATCTTTCGGTCACCTCGAAAAATAATGCGGTGGCATCCTCTCTTTTTGCAGTAAAATCCGTTCTGTCGTGTGAGATGGGGACGTGGGCTGGATCCATGAGGTTTTCGAGAAGAATAGAGTGATCATATGGAAGTTCGTGGATAGTTGAAATATCTCGAAACCCGGGCCTTGCAAAGTTTTCAAACCATGGTATTTGCTTAGAATTTGATGGTGCCTTGTGAGACATCCATATCCATATAACTCCCTGGGAATCCATCACTTGATATGGTTTCAAACAAGCTGATTGTGGGATTTTTGCACCGCTAGGAAGCTGTTGCGCAAGAAAAAAAAAAAAGGTTGTTTGTTAATAAATTTACGATGATACGACGAATGTATGAATGTCAACTTATAAGGAAATGCAAATGCACACATACCTGAGGGATTGTCACACATTTCCCATTGCCTTCAAACTGCCAACCATGGTACAGACATTCCAGTTTCCCATCAAACAATTGACCTTCTGAAAGTTTAGCCAACCTAAATTTTAGAACATCTCATCAATTTCTTATCCAAAAAAATAATGAATATAGATAGATAATAGCAATGGCACTATAGATCCCATAGTTCTCCCATGATTACTTGAAAATCTGCTTCATTGCTGTAGTCCAGTTCAAAGTATAGCGTACATGAGACTGCCTATAGCAGATGCATCAAGAATCTGTCTCATCCATTCTATCTTCCTTTGATTTCGGATTCTATTTCTACAAGCATTTTGAATCTAAACAAAATTTTGTGCCTATATACAAGCTAGCTCTCGATCAGGGGAGAAATTATAATACTCCTGGACTACTCAACTCCAGATTCCACCAATAAGAGTTGCCCACTTGCATATGGGGGATTACAATTGAATAAATAATGTGGCCCCTAGTACAGTTGACAGTTATCATTAGCCTAGCGTATTGAGTGTTTGATGGTTGAGGAGTACTAGAATTTTTTACTCCGATCACAGATGATCTGAGTGGCAACAATATAGCTAGTTTCACTCAACAGTCAACTCCATCATTTGAAATTTAAATTCGGTACATGAGGGATTGATTAGCATTACCTGTGGGGACATCGATCTTCGAAACAACGAAAATCTCCATTGGCGTCGCGATACAGAACAACCTGCTTGTCAAAAACATTAAGGCCCAATGGAGCATCATCTGGTACATTCTTTGCCAGATAAAGTGGGTACCATTCTTCTGTCCAATCATATTCAGCCACTTCATCCTCTTCTCTCGATGCCGCCCTCAGAATCACATCTTCATCTGATACACCAACTTCATCTGCAACTGCGTGGCTCCTGACTTGAAAATAGTACCTCTTCTTCTCTTTATGATAATGATAATGTTTTAGGGGAACCGGTGGACATTTATATTGGGATAAGAAATCCTTGGATTTAATTGTCAGTTTTGAAGTGGGAATCTTGGTTAGAGGTGGATCAGAGAAAAGGGGGCACAGTAAGGCCATGTTTTGACCGAAGAGGAATTAAGATGAGATGATTGTATTGTAGAAGAAATGAATGAAACCAGAAAGAATACTGTGAAGGGCGTTGCTTGATGAAACGGTGCACTTAGCATAGCCACACAAATGCTGCTTGAGGCCCATTTTCGTACGCAAACTTGAATTACACTAGTAAGTAAAACGTGGACAAATAATCAAGTCATTTGATATGGTGCCCACATATAGTCGGATGATCAATACATATTCCCGAGTATACAAACTTGAATTACGCTAGTAAGTAAAACGTGCACAAATGATCTAGGGCGCCCACGTCTATATTTCTATAAAAGCAGCTTTTTTTTTCCTCCATAAATACATCATTTTGCCTAATTTTTTAATTATATTTTATTTCACATCATCAATTTTTTTTCGCCCACTAAATTTGTTTAATATAATCTTCTATCTATATATAGAATAACCTCTATATATAGAAAATGAGTCTTTTGTTCTTATTATTTTTTTACTGTCTTAAACCCATTTTCTCATTCAAAACCAGCTCCATTTTTTTTTCTTTTTCTAATCGGTATACAACTCCTTTAATAATATATATATATATATATATATATATATATTATTTGATTATTTCTACCATACTTTACCTAATCTCATAATATCTAAATATTCTATCTCACATTTTCTTCCTCTTTTTTTCATTATCTAACTATAAATAAAAAAATCGTAACTTCATTTTGTTCGACTCAATGACAGGTTTAAAATAAGCATAGTATTAATATATAAATTTTTATTTTTTAAAAAATTAAAATTTACCACAAATATATAAATTAGTGTCCAATTTAACCATAAATTGATATTAATATAGATTAATGACTAATGACGTAATGCGATAAAAAAATTGATAATTTGTTATGAAACTTAGTTAATATTTGTGCGTAAAATTTAAATAAAATGAGATGTATAAATTATTTTAGCTTTTAGTTCTATTCCACATTTGATTTACCTTGAAAATAAATTAAATGAAAACTAATGTTTAATTTTTTTCAAAAAGCTAGTTTTATTTTATGTTTAAAACTGAATAATTTTTTCATAATAAATATTTAGTTTACAGAAATAATAATTTATATATTAATATGGTACTTAAATAGAAGTTCTCGTGTAATTGCACAAAAATAGACTTAAATTCATTTAAAATTTATATGAATATAATATAAAGAATAAAGAAGAAGATGATATATATTAATATAGTACTTAAATCGAAACTTTCATGTAATTACACAAAATCAACTCAATTTATATCAAAATAATTTTTTAAAGGACAGATTTTTATTTCATTTATTCTTAAGGTAAATGAAATACAAAATAAAATCAATTAAGCTAAAACAACTTATATGTAAAATAAATCTCATTATATTTTAACAACTTATAAACAAAATAAATCTCATTATATTTGTACTTTTACATACAAACATCAATAATAAATTTATAATTTAAATTTTTTACCTCATTAGCTAATATTTTGTTATTATTAGTTGTAATTTAGTTCATCTAGACAAACATTATATATTGTGATAAATTAAAAAAAATTGAATAGATAATTTTCAATTTTTTTTTGTTGCTTTCAATCTTCAATTTATAGGTTTATGTGTTTAACAATATAAGGATATTGCAAGAATTAGAATGAATTTTTGACTAATCATTTTCCCATAATTTTTGTATTAAAAAAAATAAAATAACTTCAAATTAACATTTTTAGCTAATATTTAATTTTTATGCGATACAAAATCACCATTCATTAAATTTTACACAAAAATTAAAATAAAGATGCAACATTAAAATTAAAAAATAAATCGGACCCCTTATTTAATTTTATAAATAATTAATTATTTTTATAAATTAGGCTAAATTAACAATCTCGCTAAGATTTAATTTTTATGTGATACAAAATTATAATTTGTTAAAGTTTTACACAAAAATTAAAAGAAACTTACTGTCAATTGGCTCGAGTTCGAGAGGCGACCCTACAACTACCATCCCCAATTTGTACTGACTGCAAAAAATTTAAAATTAGGTGGGACCATTAATTAATTTTAGAAACAATCAATTATTTTTATAAATAATTAGCTAAGAAACCAAAATTCATTAAAATTAGTAATTTCTCAAAGATTTAATTTTTGTCTGATACAAAATTATAATTAATTAAATTATTACATAAAAATTAAAATCAATGTGTAACATGAAAATTAAAAACTTAGCTTGGACCTTTTAATTAATTTTTGAAAGAATTAATTATTTTTAAAAATGATAATTGGCTAATAATTGAAAATTAATTAAAATTAGCAATTTCGCTAAGATATAATTTTAGTGTGATAAAAAATTATAATTCATTTAATTTTTACATAAAAATTAAAAGAATATGTTACATCAATTTTTTTTAATTAATCGTTCAATTGTAACCTTAATTGATTTTTTTATTAATTAAATCTATATCTGTATCTTTTAAATTGCAAGATATATATAGTGATAGGGAATAAATTATAATGGTTTATTGATGGATTTTAATGTAAAAGAGGAGAAAATGAGTGGAGTTGAGTGGTGGAGATTTGTGGATATAATGAGATATGTGGATGTGATTAATTTAGGGTAAAGAAATAATTGATAAAAAAGTGGTAAAAACAATTGGCTATCAAGGGTATATTTTCAATTATAAGATATCTTTAAAATTAAATTCATATAATTCTTAAAATAATGACTATCAAGCAAATTATTTTGAGATGATTAATTTTTTAAGAGAAAATTGGCTTAAACATGAAAATTAACTACAATTATTTATACGATAATTAATTAAAATAATAAATTCTATTGCTAATATTTTGTTGGATATAAGTTCAATGGAAAAATATTAGTCAAAATTGATTATGTTGCTAACACGGGGAAATATAATTAATTTAAAAAATAAAAAAATCATTTGATTGCTACAATTTCTCCTTAAAAAATAAAAAAAATTTAAATTGCGATATGTCTTTTAAAGTACAAGATCTCTTCAAAATTAGATTCATACAATTCTTAAAAGTGCAGATATTAAGCTGATTATTTCAGTAATAATTAATTCTGTTCATAAATAATTAACTAAAAATGAAAATTAATAATATTGTTAAGATTTGATGGACTTGGTTTTATTGGATGAAAATTGACACAGTTTCATTGGACGAAAATTAATCAAAATTAATTATATTGCTAAACCAGAAAAATATTATTAATCAAAAAATAAAAAATAATAAAAATTAATTAGATTTCCATGATGGATAAGATTTTCCCCAAAAAATGAAGGATGTCTTTTGACTTGCAAGATAGCTTTAAAATTAGATTTACACAATTCTTAAAATTGTAGCCAAAAAGCTAATTATTTTAGAAATAATAAATTCTTTTGATGAAGAATTACCTAAAAGCATGAATGAATTAGAAATAATTATATTACAATTAATTATATTTCTTATATATAATTGGATATATTTTCATTGGAGACAATTGACACAGTTTATTGGAACGAAAATTAATCAAAATTAATTAAATAGCTAAAAGGGAGAAATATAATTATCTCAAAAAATGAAAAATAATTAAAATTAATTAGATTGCTACGTGGAAGAAAAATATACTTTGGAAATTAATTTATCTTTTTCTATATTTGAAAATAAAGTTAAGTTAACACACCTATAAGATTTTGGATTCTTAGAATTGGGGTGTTACATCTTTATCTTTATTATTATCAAAGTTGGACCACAAGTGTGTGAAAATTCACGCACTTTCCCGCCAACAACCATTGTTTTTTTTTATTTGTTTTAATGTATTTTATTTTAGGTTTATAGCTATGTTTTTTAAAAAGGAAATAACAAGTTGTATAAATCCAACCGTGTAGCTAGCTACTGAATTCTTATTGTTGGCACCCTGGTGACGTGGCACGAGTGCGCCCAGGCCTACGCCCCACGTGGACCCCTTGTCTACGTGTAGGAGAGCCAGGTCGGCCGGTGACGTGTCATGTGTCCCAGGTCGGATTGATCGCGGAATTCACCCCAACAGGGAATTGGCGGAGTGTCCCAGTTCAGCTCGGCTACGCCCCAGCTGCCGCCTCCCTAGGGCCCAGGTCGGCCAACCCGTGGAAAACTCTTCCCATCACAAATGACCACCCGATGGGCCGAGGTCAGCTCGGCCATGGTGTGTGCCCTGTCCCACTCGCTACAGTAACCGACAACAAGGACAATCTACGTGTCACGACACCCACGACACCACACCTGCAACCGGAGAATCTTGTCTCCATTAATGCATTGGCGGCTGCACCCGGATTCCGAGGTCAACGCCTTAAATGCTTGACGGCTTGCAGGTGCTGCAGAGATATCATTGCACCTATTCTGAGCCTAGGTCTTCAGACGCCATGATGACCTACGGCTCCCTATCTGATTTTACACTATAAATAGAACAATTAGCATTCATTTGAGACACGAAAAAAAAACTCTCTGTAAACACAGCCCAGTTCGGACAATATACATTTATACATTTTACTCCTTCTTCAGTACTACTATTCAGGTCCTGACACCTACCCCAGTTGATAAGTAATCAGTCCTTACTGATTTCGACGTCAACAATTGGCGCTAGAAGGAGGGCCTCCCCCTTCGTATTTCAGCAACACATCCCAGCCCTACCAAAGCATAGCTATGAGTCACAAATGTGACCGTCCGCGCTTGGGTGAGTGACAAAGACTTCCGACCCCAAAGACGGAATACGCCCTCATTCGAGTAGGCGACCCGATCGGATCACGAGGGCATCAGCGCAATCCGTGAGGTCACTCCGCCCAGGTCCTCGAGGGCACCGGACGACTCACCCAGGTTGTGGCCGACCTACAGCGCAGGTCGGACAGGCCCCAAGCCGAGGCGAGCGTCATATCACCCACCAGGGGGCGCTCAGCTCGACGCCGCGCCAGACGCCGTCTCAGGTTCAGCCGATCCTCAACACCGACCCGGACCGCAGCCCCACTGAACACCCCGGGGCTCCCAGGAACCAGATCATCCGGAAAGACCCCCAGCGGAAGCGGAAGCGGATGGACGAGGGGCAAGGTGAAAACGGGCACGGCCCCCCGCCTCCGCGCGGTCCCCCACCTCCGCAGTCCGAGCTTGAGCTCCTGCGGAAAAGGGTCGCCGAGCTTGAGGCCCGGGAGAAGGTCCCCAGCCCCTCGACCGAGGGAGGAAAAGCCTCCCCGCTGAGCCTCAGGATTCAGGCCGAGCTCATGCCCGCCAAACTGAAGTTACCTCAACAAGGGAACTATGATGGAGTCAGCGATCCGACGAGTCACGTCGACAGGTACACCGCCTTCATGGAGTTACAGGGGTGAGCGACGAGCTCATGTGCAAGGCCTTCCCTCTGACGCTAGGGGATAAGGCCATGAAGTGGTTCAAGAAGCTCCCCCCGCATTCCATAAAGACGTGGGGAGACCTCGCGACCAGGTTCCAAGCAGCTTTTATGGGGTCCGCTTTGAGGTCGACCCTAGCGAGACTAGTGGACGTCAAGCAGGGGAAGGACGAGGCCCTGAAGAACTATGTGGAGCGGTTCAACAACCGATACATTGAGATCGGGAGCGTGTCAGATGAAACAGCCCTGGTGGCGGCGTAGGCGGCCTCAGTGCAGTCCAGATTACGGTGGTCACCCACGAGAATCCAGAGACATATCATGAGTTCCTCAGCAGAGCTGAGTGCCATATCGGGGCTGAGGAGGCGTCCGGGGACCTCGAGACGAAGCCCCAGGACCCCCGGCCGGAGAAAGGCAAGGAGAGGGACACCAGCTCGGCCCAGGCGCCACGCGTACTTCGGCGCCGGCCCAGCGGTAGCGAGGTCGCTCGACCGGCTCCCAGAGGTTCCAGTCCTTCCATCGTCCTCAACACCACTGGAAGGCGATCTTGATGCATGTGAAGGATCGGGGGGTCCTACCACCCCCGACCGCGATGAGGACCCCCTCCTCGAGCCAGAACCAGGAGAGATACTGCCGTTACCACAGATCGGCTGGGCACGACACCGATGATTGTAGGGACCTGAGGAATGAGGTTGAGGGCTTGATTCGGCGAGGGCAGCTGCGCGAGTTCGTCGCCCCACGGCCCGATCACGGCCGACCTCAGCCAGGGGACCCCCACCGGCCTCCGCCGCCTACGGGGCCACGGAACGAGGTCCATACGTTGGTCATGGGTAACCAACACTTCGTCGGGTCAAGGAACCAGCGCAAGAGGTTGGCGAGAGAGGCCTGCAACGACTACCAGTACTCCGCGCAGAGGATAAGGACTAGCTCGACCCCGTCCGAGCACCAGGAGATCAGCTTTACTGAGGCCGACGCAGCTCACGTCCGCCACCCCCACCAGGACGCCCTTGTCATCAGTATGGTCCTCAATGGTACCCACGTACACCGGACACTGATCGACAACGGGAGCGGGGTCAACTTGCTATACCTCAGGACCTTACTCCACATGGGCCTCGATGAGCGGCACCTGAGCCCGTGCCCCCTTGGCCCTGTGGTTGGAGTCACTGGTCACGCTACTGAGCCAGTCGGGCAGATATCGATGCTGGTAGAGCTCGGAGAAAAGCCATGTCTACGGGCCATCATGGCCACCTTCATCGTGGTAGACCTCCCAGGCAATTACAATGCCCTCCTAGGTCGGCCCCTCCTGTACGAGCTCAGGGCCCTGACCTCCATCTACCATTATGCCATGAAGTTCCCCACCCAGTGAATAGCGACATCCGGGAGATCAGGCGCGACCACCGATGCGACGTCACCCAACCCTCTGTCCGAGGTGGGCCCGGGGGACTGACCGTCGCTATGGCCGAGCTCGACGACCCACGTGGCCGACCTGAGGACCGGAGCGCGCAGCCTATGGAAGAACTAGAAACCATCGAGGTCGAGCCAGGAAAACCGGACAGGATTCTGAAGATCGGAAAGGGACTGGCTGAGCCCACGCGCTCTGCCCTTGTTGAATTCCTCCGCGGTAGTGTCGATGTCTTCGCGTGGGAGCCCTCGCACATGGTAGGCATACCTGCGTCAGTGGCTTGTCACCGTCTGAACATCGACCCCGCGGTAAGACCTCGGCAGCAGCGACGACGTCCGCTGAACCAGGAGCGCTATGAGGCCCTGGCCAAAGAAGTGGATAAGTTACTTGAAATCGGTTTTATCAGGGAAGCCAAGTATCCGACCTGGGTCGCGAACCCGGTCCTCGTCAAGAAGAACAACGGTAGCTGGAGGGTCTGCATAGATTTCACCGACCTCAACAAGGCCACGGCTGGGCACGAGCTCCTCAGTATGATGGATGCGTACTCGGGCTATAACCAGATCCCCATGTATCCCCAGGATCAGGAGCACACGGCCTTCGTAACAGACCGAGGTCTTTACTGTTACCAGGTAATGCCATTCGGGCTGAAGAACGCCGGGGCGACGTACCAGCGCCTGGTCAATAAGATGTTCTCGTCCCAGATCGGGGCCACTATGGAGGTATACGTTGATGACATGTTGGTGAAGAGTGTCAGAGCAGCTGACCACGTCCGGCACCTGGGTAACATGTTCCAGGTCCTGAGGGAATATAGGATGAAGCTGAACCCGGCAAAGTGTGCATTTGGGGTTGAGTCCGGAAAATTCCTCGGTTATGTAGTGAGCTCGAGAGGCATTGAGGCCAACCCGGAGAAGATTAGTGCCGTGCTGAACCTGAGACCTCCCACCAAGGTTAAAGAGGTCCGTAGTCTCACCGGCGGATAAGCGACCCTGAATCGGTCGTGTCCAAGGCCATCGACAGTGCCGCCCTTTCCTCGAGGCCCTCAAGAAAGGGAAGGACTTTGATGGACTCCCGAGTGCCGTGAAGCTTTTGAGGAGCTCAAGAAGCACTTGGCCCGACCTCCTCTGCCGTCAAGTCGAGGCGCAGAACGTCCTCTCGCTCTACCTCGCCGTCTCCGAGCATGCAGTGAGCTCAGTCCTTGCTCGCATCGAGGGGGATGTCCAGCACCCGGTATACTACACGAGCCAGTCCTTCATCAATCCGTAGAAGCGCTACATCTCGATGGCGAAACTAGCCCTCGCGCTCGTCACCAGTTCCAGAAAGCTTCGGCCTTACTTCCTCGAGCACTCCATCGAGGTGGTGACGAACTACCCCTTGCGGCAGGTGCTCCAGAAGCCGGACTCTTCAGGTCGGCTCGCCAAATGGGCGGTAGAACTTGGGCAGTTCGACATCTCCTACCGACCTCGGCTCGCAGTCAAGGGCCAGGCCCTGGCGGATTTCGTAGCCGAGTTCAGCCCGCCACCACCGAGTCCCAGTGCCGAGGTCGAGCCCTGGACACTCTTTGTGGACGGCTCATCGACGGAACATACACTCTGGAGCTGGGCTCGTGCTCCTGAGCCCCTCATTGGAGTCTTTCGCGATCCTTGCGATTCTCATTTCAGGCATCCAACAATGAAGTCGAGTGCGAGGCCCGATTGCGAGGCCTTAGATACGCCCAGGCGATGGGTGTCTCTCACCTCCAGGTCCGAAGTGACTCCCAGCTTGTCGTCAACCAGCTCAACGGCACCTACCTTGCTAAGGACGAGCGGATGACCAGTTATTCCGACCTAGCTGCAGCCGAAATGAAAAAGTTCGATGAGGTGTCGCCCTGCAGATCCCGAACTCGTAACAACTTGGGTCGACACCTGGCTCGGCTTCGCCACCGGTGAGGGATAGAGGAACCGAGTTTGTACCAATCAACCGGCCCGACGAGGTCGGCCATAGCTCGACCCTCCCTTGTCACTTCAGCGATGAACACGGGCCCCACTTCATGGACGGACGAAATCTTGTCCTTTTTGAAGGATGGTAGGGCCCCAGAGGACCCCAGGCTGGCCAGACAGTTACGCATCAGGGCTGCTCGCTACACTATCATCGACAACACTCTCTACAAGCGCGGCTTCTCAGGCCCTCATTACGGTGCTTGGCGAGAAGGAGGCGACCTTTGTACTCGGCGAGGTCCACTCCGGGGCGTGTGGTAACCATTCTGGTGGTCAGGCCCTGGCGCATAAGGTCCTGAGGCAAGGATATTTCTGGCCCACCCTCAAGAAGGATGCCATTGCCTACGTCAGGCGCTGCGACAAGTGCCAGCGTCACGCCCAGGTCGGCGGGGCTCCTCCCGCTGAGCTCACTCATGTGCTCAGCCCCTGACCCTTTTGCAAGTGGGGAATTGACCTCATAGGACCCATGCCAACTGGTCGGGGGGGAGTAAAGTATGCGATAGTGGCCGTGGACTACTTCACCAAATGGGCTGAGGCTGAGGCCCTAGCTCGGATCACAGAGCAGAAGACGACCGACTTCATCTGGAGGTCAATTATATGCCGATTCGGCATACCCGACTCCATAGTAACGGACAATGGCCGGCAATTCGACAACCGTCGACTGAGGTCTTTCTGCGAAGACCTGGGGATCAAGAAGCATTACTCCACCCCGAACCACCCCCAGTCCAACGGTCAGGTGGAGGCCGTGAACAAGATCATCAAGCACACCCTCAAGACCCGACTGGAGGACCTGAAAGGAGGATGGGCAGACGAGCTCCCGGCGGCCTATGGTCCTACCGAACTACATGTAGGACTAGCACGGGAGAGACCCCCTTCGCACTGGCCTATGGGGTGGATGCTATAGTACCGGCCGAGGTCGAGCTGCCCTCATACCGAACTCGGCACTTCTCTGAGCAAACAAATAGCCAGGAACTTATGCTCGAGGTCGACCTGCTGGAGGAAAAGCGAATTGATGCCGACCTGCGCACTGAGCTATACAAACGCCGAAGTGCTCGGTACTTCAACCAGAAAGTAAAGAAGCGAAGCTTCCGGGTCGGAGACCTGGTACTCAGGAAGGTCTTCCTCGCCACCCGAGACCAGGCCGCAGGCGCCCTGGCCGAGAAATGGGAAGGACCCTTCGTAGTCCTCAGATCTCTCTGCAATGGCTCTTCGCCTCGGGGCGGCGGGAAGGAGTGAACTCCCCACCTGGAACATCGAGCACCTGAAGAAATACTTCCAATAGCTATCGAGTTGTAAAAATATCTCAAGTTGTAAATGATTGCAAGTCAGTTGTAATATCTTCTCTAAGCAATGAATGGAAGTTTTTGAATTGTTGTTTGAATTCGGAATACAGTACTCAGCTTTCGTACCTAAGTTCGCCTCGGCGGATCCGCTCCCTGCCATGGCCGGCCTACGTGGTACGGCCTGGGGACAGACCCGCCAAGGTGGCAAAAAAAAGGACCTAGGTCTGCCATGACGGACCCACTCCCTGACACGGCCGACCTTAGTGGTCCGGTCTGGGGACAGATCCACCACGGTGGCATCCAATCAATAAAAATAAAAACAAGGTCCGCTACGATGACCCACTCCCTAGGTCCGCTACGGCGACCCACTCCCTGACACGGCCGACCTTAGTGGTCCTGGTGCGAGACGTACCCACCACGGTGGCGTCCAAACACAACAAACAAGGTCCGCTACGGCGACCCACTCCCTAGGTCCGCTACGGCGACCCACTCCCTGACACGGCCGACCTAATCGGTCCGGCCTGGGGACAGAGCTTGAGCGACCGATCCACGACCATATAAGCTCGACCAATCTGATTACTTGAAACGATTTGTCAAATGAAATGGGTATACCGAGCTGGACTCACGCCGGAGGACTCGTAACCAGCTATGCCCGACCTACGAGGTGCGGACTGGATACGAACCCACCTTGGCGGAACCAACACTTCAAATTATTGGATTATTAAGTTATTCCTATGACCCCAGCGCGGGGACGACCTAGTGAAATGAGTCGACTTCGAGACAACTATCTACGATTGTGCAGAGCTTGAACAAGAAATTAAAAAGCCAAACAAGGAAAAAGAAGAGCTGAACTTAAAATTTCATTATAACTAGAATCCCAAAAGGGTGTTACAAAATCCGATCTCGGTATGGCCGAACTCGGCGCCGTTCATTACAAAAAAAAAAGAAAAAAGAGAAAATTACAAGTACAGAAAAGAAAAGGAAGCACTCCTGAGGCCCCTGGCCGCCCCGAGCTAGTTCTCCGGCATACCGTACTGAGCCCTGAGCCGCTTGACCTCTTCCAAGAGGAAACCGACGTCCCACTCCGGATGCTTCTCAGTTATGTCCCCGATGACATCCTCGGCGGCAGCAACGAAGGTCGAGTTCAGCTCGGATGTGTACTCGTCGGACTGCTTGTAGGACTCGATCACTTCCTCGCGAGATGGTCCGGCAGGCCCGGACGGGGCCGCTCTGGCTGCCTCTAGCTGAGCTCGGAGGGACTCGACCTCCGTAGTATGCGCCATCTTGGCGTCCTCCAGCTCCTTGGCTGCCTCCTTGGCCCTCCGCTGGGCCTCCTTGAGTTCGGATCGGGATTTGGCCGCGCTCGCCCTCGCCTCCACCAGCGCGGAGTCACACTCCTTCAGGCTCCCCTGCAGCACTCTATCACCGAAGCCCTGGATTGCTCCCCAGCTCGGATGAGGTGGATCAGAGCTCGACTGCAGTGGACGGCTGCACTGAGGGTGTTGTCCGTGGCGTCCATCTTGGAGAGGTATTCTTCCTCGGCTGGGGTCCAGGACCTCTCCATGGCGAAGTGAGCATTCGCACCCGAGATCGGCAGGATCGAGGAGCTCGCGATCCGATCGGCGAGTTGGAGCGGTAGAAATCCGGAGTGGCCGGAGAATCCTTACTCGGCAAAGGCGGCCTCCTTGGACTCGGCGTCGAGGTAGGGCAGGTCAGCCCTCATAGGTCCGAGGTCCTCACAATCGCCTCCGCCCTACCCGCGACTCGTCATCGCCCCTTCCGTGGCGCCGTGCTTTGGAGGACGACGGCCGGGCTGCGGACGAATTGAGGTTCGAGGTCGGCGGTGAGCTCCCGCCGACTCTAGGCTTCTTGGTGGTGGGGCGGCGAGTCAAGGCGATCCTCATGGTCGTTTGGGAAGATGATTGAGCCGCGAGGTCGGAAACAATTAGTAAGCACGAGAAAATGGCAACAGTCGAAAATAAACGGAGTAGGACACCCAAATTGCTACCTCGAGGAAGAAGATCGGCTGGGACGAGCTCGTGAAAGCCGAGCACTGAATAGGTTCTCCTCGGTTAATAGAGTACGCCAATCCCGATCTGGGATCGATCTCACGATCGCAGCACGCTCAGTCCAGCCCTCTAACGGCCTCGCCTCTTTGAAATCTGGAAAGGAAAGAGAGTTGGCTCAGTTCGAAATAAAATAAGGTCGAGATCGGAAGAACAATTACCAAGCTCGTGGTAGGTCACGGGAATGGCGACCTCCCCCTCCCAGTCGTCCGGACTGACCAGGCACCCCTCCGCCCAGAACCAGCTCGGCTTCCAGGCCTTTACCAAGTCCGGCAGTCCAGTGACGAAAGCTCCCCCCGAGTTCGGCCGGATTGAGCAATAGTACCAGCCCGAGTGCTGTCCGTCCGACTTGAAGGTGTACCAGTGGTTGAACTCCCACACCGTCACCGCTCGGCCGACGGTGCCCAAAGACCATCATTCCGAGGACGGTCCTCCACGTGTTGGGGTGAGTGAGTGGCGCCACCCCCTGGCCGAGGAAGTGTTTTACCGCTCGAAATGGCGGCCTCACCGGACTCGAGCGGGCCTGACTTACGCTACCCGCCCTACGGATGGGCCATCACCGCTTCGTCCGCCTCCGGCACCACGAACCGTGCAGGTGAGACCATGTATCGGCGTCTGCGAAGCTCAAGACCTCCTCGGTCGCCGACGAATCGGGAACATCCCCACGGCCTCGACCGGTCGCGCTTGGCCGACTTCTTCTTCCTCCTCTTGAGAAAGGTCGGTTGTGGGGCGACCGGTTCGGACGGGAATGACGTGCCCACGTCGGAGGCAAGCTCGGCGGACTCAACCGTAGCTCGAACGGTTTGCAGTGGCACGGCTTCCAGGATCTCCTCGACGCTCGGGGAGTTGTCTCTGTGCGGAGAGGGGGAGGGCCCAGGAGATTGGTTCCCCATGTCGTAGTCATATACCTCTTCTGAACCCGACGACATTTTCAAAGATTTACTAAGTGTTTAGTTCGGAAATCTACCTGAAAGCTAGGTCGGAAAAGGGCTCAGGGTCAGCACTGTTCCGGATTTGGTTTGAGATCGAGAGAGAATATTTGACAAGTGTTGAGAGCGGAAAAATGGAAACTGAAGAAATGAGGGGGTATATATAGGCGATGGCGGTGGAAGGTGAAAAGACGTGATCCCTCCCCAATCATCGACGAACACGTGGTCCAGCCTCGCTCCCACGTGCCACGCGCGTGCCAGCCCAGGCCGGTTAAGCGTCAACCCCGACCAAGGTCGACATTCACGCTGGGGACAATTGTTGGCACCCTGGTGACGTGGCACGAGTGCGCCCAGGCCTACTCCCCACGTGGACCCCTTGTCTACGTGTAGGAGAGCCAGGCCGGCCGGTGACGTGTCATGTGTCCCAGGTCGGATTGATCGCGGAATTCACCCCAACAGGGAATTGGCAGAGTGTCCCAGTTCAGCTCGGCTACGCCCCAGTTGCCGCCTCCCTAGGGCCCAGGTCGGCCAACCCGTGGAAAACTCTTCCCATCACAAATGACCACCCGATGGGCCGAGGTCAGCTCGGCCATGGTGTGTGCCCGCCCCACTCGCTACAAGAATCGGCAACAAGGACAATCGTGTCACTCGACACTCGACACCACCGCAACCGATGAGAATCTTGTCTCCATTAATGCATTGGCGGCTGCACCCGGATTCCGAGGTCAACGCCTTAAATGCTTGACGGCTTGCAGGTGCTGCAGAGATATCATTGCACCTATTCTGAGCCTAGGTCTTCAGACGCCATGATGACCTACGGCTCCCTATCTGATTTTACACTATAAATAGAACACTTAGCATTCATTTGAGACACGAAAAAAAAACTCTCTGTAAACACAGCCCAGTTCGGACAATATACATTTATACATTTTACTCCTTCTTCAGTACTACTATTCAGGTCCTGATACCTCAGTTGATAAGTAATCAGTCCTTACTGATTTCGACGTCAACACTTATATTCTTATACAATTAGCCACTAAACGTGTAGAGGAATTAACCACTTAATAATTGTTTTGTTAATGTATTTTATTTTAGGTTTCCAGCTGTGTTTTTTTAAAAAGGAAATAACAGGTTGTATCAATCCAAACATGTAGCTAGTTACTGAATTCTTATATTCTTATACAATTAACCACTAAACGTGTACAACAATTACCCACTTAATAATTCTGAAGCTTCTTTCCATATTTAAACAAACCGTGTACATCTAACAATAGTTACATCGATTAGTTACAATCAATCCCAAAATCAACCTGTATTAATTATATTGCTCAGTTTCAATGAATTCCAAAATCAATTTGTAATTACGATCAATCTCACAAATCAAGATATGAACGCAAATTTGACAGTAAAAAATCGTACATGTTGTATGGGAAAAAAATAAAATAAATAAATTCAAAAAAAAAGTCAAGAGTGCAGCATTGTTTAGTTACAATCAATCCCAAAATCAATCTCTAATTACATTCAATCTATAATTACCATCAATCCAAAAGGCATCATCCAATATTGTGATAGGGAATGAAAATCTGACCCACTTCTTGGCCACTGCAAAGAATTTGTACCTGTTGTATCCAAACAAAAAAAGAGTGCCAAGAATCCATCAACAAAATCGTTCAGAATCGTTAATATCATTCTTACCATAACAAGTATGTAAATGGGCCATGTCTGAATGCTATATAAAAGCCATGCCATGGCAATATGTTTAGCATTCTGAGCACAACCTTTAGAGCACACAAAGCAATTACTTTCTTCCAACATTCATCCTTTTTTGTGAAATCTGAAAATGGCAGGAATTGCTGTTGATTCATTATCACACATCAATCCTACACGTGTGGATTGGGGGCTTCGAGTAAGAGTTGTGAGAAAGTATGAAGTCCCATCTTTTTCTAACACAGAGGATGCCCATTCACTTGAGTTTGTCTTTCAAGACCGTGAGGTATAATTCAATTTTAAATGCATTTAAATCACGTATACCATTTCACCATCCACATATTCGGTTCTGACTAAAATTGTTTTTATTGTGTAGGGTACAAGGATACATGCAAGGATGAGAAAGGCACAGAAATATGGAGAGAAGATATATGGACATGAAGTCTATATCATGAAGAACTTTTATGTTATCCCGAATAACATGAAGTATAAGACCATGAAACACGAATGCAAGTGAGGTTTCATGGAAAACACTCATGTGGCTAAAGTTGAAGATGGTGCTTTTCCAATGAATATTTTTCGTTTCAAACCATTTAAAGAGATTGTTGGGAATCAGAACATTGATGAAATTGAATTGTTTAGTAAATTGAGATATAAATTCTTCTTTGGTGTTCTTTTAGATTGTATGAATTCTTTTAATAGTTTTTTAATACTATTTTTCAACATTGTCTTAGATTTAATTAGAGAAGTTGTAGGAAGTGATGATGTTAAGACTTATGGAACGGGTGACAACATAAAGAAGATGCTTGATTTGGAGATCCAAGATGTTGAGTGAGTGATTTTACTGCTTCAACTATTTCAGTTTTGATTATTATTATTATTCTTTCTTTATTTTGTGACTTAAGTAAATATGATTGGGATTTTTTAAAAAAAATTGCAGACACAATCATTTACAATTAATGTGGGAAGAAAGTGTTGACATGGTCAACCAGGTCATAAAGAAGGCCGGATTGGACCCTGTTTTGTTGGTTGTACAAATGGGTCGTGCAAGGCTTTATAGGGGTAAGGGACTTCATTTTTTGCTACAATCAAAATAGTTTTTACTATTTGAAATTACTGAGTTATTCATTTTGGTATTTGCAACTGATGTAAAAGCTTGCAATACTTTCATGTCAAGGGTGTTTGTTAATACTCCATTGCCACAAATAGAAGATTTTTGAAACAGGTATGTTGCGTTTGAATTTTTTTTTAATTTCTTTTTACCATATCACTATTTTATTGCTTTTTTCATTTTAATGTTACAGATTGTTGATTGGGAGGGATGCCCCATCACACGGAATAGGCCATATTTTATCTGAGAATGCTTATTCAATTATGAAAGATTTGGAGAGCGGGGAATGCAAGTTTAGAAAGATTGAGGCTTTGATTGAAGAGCAAGAGGGAAGGCAAATTGAACTAAATTTTTTGGACTATATTTTAGAAAATTGAGTTTAACCAACTAATTCAGTTTTTGAAATTGTGATTTAATAACTAATAATCTCAATTCTGATTTTATTTTTAAAAATCAGAACTTCAAATATTGGATTTTGATACCTTTTTAAGTTGCCGAAAAAAAGGGCCAAAATCCATAATTTAAAAATCAATAATATAAATTTTGGTTTTCTTTTTTTTTTTTCAAATAACTAATTGTCCAGTAAAATCTCAGTACTTTTTCAGTTGAAACAAATTGAATTTCATGTTGTAACGCTTCGAGTTCTAAGAACCCGGAACGTTAGTTCTTTCTTTAAAAACACTTAAATTCTTTAAACCACATTTTTTTTATAATACCAATAAATGCGGAAAGATAACAAGCGGAAATAATTTTAAAATAGCATAACATTTTAGACTTATCTCACATCTGTTCAATCTCTAATAGTTTCAAACATTTAAAACATTCGAGTGACATACTTAGACAACTTGAGTTTACAAAAGAAATAATGACGGAAACGAAGTTTCTTATTAAATAAACCCTAAAGAGCCTCCATGCCTCACCAAGCCTCCAACTCCCTAATCTGCAATTTGTTCATTAAATAGAGAAAACGTGAGTATTTAAAATGCTCAGTAGATCCCGCGCACAACAATTAATATATATTACAAATTAACAGCACATAATCATAAAATACGAACAGGTATGAAATACAAGTTCGTTCATCATCCCTCTAAATCGTGCACGTCATCATAGTGTTTAATAGCACGTCATTGTAAAATATTAGGCCAAAAGCCTATCATCATAATGCTATGGAAACACGTCGTAAATAGGCTAAGAGCCTATCATCATAGTGCCGAGGAAGCACGTCATAAGTAGGCTAAGAGCCTATCGTCATAGTGCCAAGGAGGCACGTCATAAGTAGGCCATGAAAGCCTATCATCAAATAAAATTTACATGCGGTATTTATAACAATATTAATTGTAAATGCGCATATTTGGAAGAAACTTTTAAGAAAATGGGATCTACCCTAACCCTTAGCCGAGTATTGAGCTTACTAACGGTGAGAAATCAGTCCTCTAGTTGTCCGTACGCCTCGTCTAGCCAATAAGGAAATTTAATTTATATTAATACTCTTAATTTTTAGGTATTTATAGATAATATATAAATTTGTTGACCAAAGCAGAAAAATATAAAACTTTGGGGTCAAATTTGAAAGAATTGAATCGTTTGAGGACCTAGTATGCAATAAAATTGAACTAAAAATATTTTGGACTCAATTATAAGATTTTTAAAACATGGAGGGCTTAGATTCAATTAAAGTTTAGGGGCTAACTTCAATAGGAATGAGAAATTGAAGGATGGAATTACAACTGGTTTCTCGGTCCTCTCCCTACTCTCTTCTCGACAATAATGGGAATAACTCCCAAATTAAAGCGTAGGATCATGAAATTCTAATTCTTAGGATAACTAACTTATTGGATAATGTCTTACATTAAAATCACATCTAAACTCCAATTATATGAGCAAAAACAAGTTTTCAACTCTAAGTACAGAAACTGTGGAAAATACCCTTCTAAGGCGGTATGCGTTTGTCAAATTATTTAAAATAGTAAAAGACATCCAAAAATTCTAAAATTTTTACAGAAGATAGAAAACTCGTACATATTCATCATATAAAAAAATTGTTTCATATAAATCGCGTTTAGGGCATCAAAACTATTTTTAAACGGACAATACCTTGTTCTCGAGTGGAATATTCCCAGTTTCACAAAAAGTATCATAAAATATCCAACGAGGCTCCAAATGATGTCGAACCAATTTTAAATGATAGATAACTCATGGGGGATCATTTCCCAATTTGAATCACCTAGAAATTCCATACATACTAAAAGTTATGGCCTTTCAAAGTTGAGTGCAGAAGCTGGAAAAAGTCACAGGTGCAAAATACATTGGTTTTTTCTTTCCAGCAATTCATCAAACACTATGGGGGCTTGGTAGATACCAAGTCGCCTTAATCTCATCCCATAACAAGACCTCATGCCCAACTCAAAGTATCAAGTAAATTACTTTTCCCCAACCACCAAAGTCTCAATAAATCCAAAAAACTTCAATTACTTATCCTCAAACAACCTATATTAGGATAGAAAAGGATAAGAGTGGAGAAAGATTACCTTATTAGAACCAAATAGAGGTCATCAGAAGAGAGGAAGAAGGGAGAGAGATGAGGAAGTAATGAGGCTTGGGTTCTAAAATCAACCCTAATTTTATATAAAGAGGACAAAATTAGGGTTACCATTCCAAATGGGCTTTCTTGTTGGGCAAGAATTAAAATTGGACCTTAAACGGGCCTATAATTGTGTTTAAAATAGATATTGAGTCATATTGAATAAGAAACTAAACTTTAGGGACTAAAATGAACAATTTCTAAAATTTGGTCCTCGAATGTAAATTGGAAGTAAATAAGTGCTTTATAAATTATTTTCTCAAAATAATTTAATATAATAAGGAATAATATAAAATTCAACTAGACGAGCGTACGCTATTTAATTCTATAGATAAAATTGTAGTGACACGTTTGAGATTTTATTTAATTTAATATTTTTGTAAGGAAATTTGCAGTCACTACAACCTTACCCTCTTAAAATAATTTCGTCCTTGAAATTTAAACTTACTTGATTTATAAAGTTCATGTATTTGGATAGAATTTCTTCTTCTTTCTCCCATGTTGCCTCATCCTTACCATGACTATTCCACTGAATCTTAATGAGTGGAACTCCTCTATTTCTCAAGACATGGACCTTTCGATCTATGATAGTTACGGGTGTCTCTTGATATGACAAATCCTTCTGAATACACAAAGATGGAAAGTTCACCACATGACTTGGATCATGGACATGCTTCCTCAATTGTGAGACATGAAATACATTATGCACCGATGAAAGCTCAGGTGGCAAAGCCAAGCGATAAGCTACTGTCCCAACTTCTAATATCTCTAATGGTCCAACGAATCGTGGTCTTAGTTTTCCTTTCTTACCAAAGCGTATGGTACCCTTCATTGGAGACACCTTGAGAAACACTTTCTCCAATTTCAAATTTCAAATCCTTTCTCCTCTTATCGGCGTAGCTCTTCTGTTTACCTTGTGCAACCTTGATCCTCACTCTGATCTTCTCTATAGCCTCAACAGTTTTCTCTACCATTTCTGGTCCCAACATCTTCCTCTCTCCAACTTCATCCCAATAGATCGGCGATCGACACCGTCACCCATATAATGCCTCATAAGGCGCCATCCCGATCGTGGCCTGGAAATTGTTGTTGTAGGTAAACTCTACAAGTGGCAAATGAGTTTTCCATCTCTCGGCTAAGTCTAAAACACATGCTCTCAACATATCCGCCAATATCTGAATGGAACGATCAGATTGACCAACCGTCTAGAGGTGGTCAGCGGTACTGAATTTAAGCTTTGTGCCTATAGACGTCTGTAAACTCTCCCAAAATCTCGAGGTAAATCTCGGATCTCGATCTGAAACAATGGACATAGGTACCCCATGGAGTCGAACAATCTCTCTAACATACAATTGTGCCAATTGGTCAACATTGGGCACCCTCGAATTGGTAGTAAGTCGATTCACAATAACCCAAACAACATCATATCCTCTTACTAATC
The DNA here is from genome assembly GCA_018223645.1 of Jasminum sambac. Taxonomy (NCBI): domain Eukaryota; kingdom Viridiplantae; phylum Streptophyta; class Magnoliopsida; order Lamiales; family Oleaceae; genus Jasminum; species Jasminum sambac. The sequence continues at coordinate 31,341,637 of CP073640.1, forward strand.
TTGGTAAACCTATCAAGAAATCCTTGGTGATCTTCTCCTTCGAGAATAATACGTTCTTTACGATTTGTATCCAACTGAACATTTCTACTCAATTGAAATTATCAATTCCCTTTCGATTATATCATATAATGCTCCTAATAGCAAAGCCTCAATAATATTGCATATGTTATCACTTAGATAACAATACCCCAGTATATACCTCACAGTTAGTCCATCATAGTCCAAAGGACCTTGTTCTCTCATCTATGTAATTTTTTTTTTCGAAATAGTATAACCCAACGTAATTTAGCAATAACATCATAGTGGCAAACCTCTCTTTTCTTTCAAAATTTTCAAATCTCGAATTTAAAAGCATTACGAGGTTTGTCATGCTCCAGAGATTTTCTCTCGAGTCATAAATATTTTCTTGAATATGTTCTCCACTATCATAACCCCTCTTGAAATTTGATCTTCACCCAATTCAATAGTCATCCTCCGATAGGAGTGGAAATAATTTTGTTGAAAATAAAGAGCACTTATTAATTTCAACTTAGTAGTTTAAATAGAAACTGAAATTTTGTCAAATTCTTTCTTCACAAGGATTGCTTGTCTCCGTTTAAATACATAATTTGCCTAAAAACATGGGTTAAAATTCCAGAAACTCTCACAAGGAGGAACATAATTTAAATCACAAAACCATTTAAATAACATTTCATCCTCAAATAAAGGCCAAAGGAAACTTCATAATGTTGCCTCACTTAAGCTCAAAACGTTCTTACTTATTAAACAAGTAAGTCAAATAAACGTATGATCTAACACAACCTGATAATAATAATAATTCCAATGTTAACCATGTTTTCGAAATCGATTTCTATTTCTTTCTCGAGAAGAAATGTATTTTGAATCAAACACAACTTAAGAAATTCAAAAATGGATGATCAATCAACTTGCAAAGGATGGTGAGAGTCGATTGAAAACTTCATAAATAATTTCGTCAACTTGTATTAAAATATTCTCATTGGGATCATGGATGGCTCGAGTATTCTCAAAAGCGACTCTCTCATCAATACATCAAGTACAATCCTCAAATATTCGCTATACCGATCTCTCCCTGAATAGATCAATAGGCCATCGATAAACACAATGACAAACTTGTCCATATACTGATGAAAAGCTCAATTCATTATATCCAGGAATATCGTAGGTGCATTAGTGAGAGCGAAGGGCACCACTTTAAACTTGTAATACCAATATCGTGTCTTGAATGCTATCTTTGGTATGTTTGGGGGCTTGATATTCAACTGGTGGTATCCCAGTTTCAAATAAATTCTTGAGAAAAACCGAAGCACCTTTCAACTAATCAAACAAATCTTAAATTCTTGGGAGAGGGTACTTATCCTTTATCGTCAACCTGTTGAGCTCTCTATAGTAAATGCACATCCTCATACTGCCCTCCTTCTTCTTAACAAATAAGTCGAGTACTCCCCAAGGAGACACGCTTAGCCAGATGAAACCTTTCTCAAGCAATTCCACCAACCGTATAATCTTTGTCCTCACATTTTAGATCCTCAAATCCCAAAAATCCAAATAAATTTTTAAAATCAATCACACCCACAAAATCAAGATCATGTATCCTAAAATAACATTCCGTCCTTAAAATCAAAGTTACCATACAGTCACCTTTTACATAATTAATCAAACTTTCTGATTAGAAGTTCCCGTCATAATATATATACATGCCACCTAAATATCGTAAATGATACACGTAACTTCAATTTATACGATCTGAATTGATTCACCACTGATCAAGTCCTTCAAATTTAACATTAAAAACAATTCAAATCAAACCCTTTAACATTTAATGCTCAGTCGATAATCCAAAAATCTAAAGCCATAGCTTCTACTAATTATCCTCAATAAATAATCTTTAATCTCAAATTATTTTTCGTTGAGGATACTATAACATGCAAGTATAAAACTTATAAACTTCACTTTGAAGATAAAATAGCATATATGCGACCCAGAATGTAGACAATGAGATATACATTTTCTATTGCATCAAAAGTTCATAAAAATGCAATCCAAGATCTCATCTCGACTGCACACAGTCAAGTCAACAATATCCACTATCAATAAATATCACCCTAACTTATATTCGTGAATATCCTCACTCGTTTTGTCTTTCATCCTTTATACTCAAGAATCTTGCCAGAGGCCTAATTCCTTCTTAATCATGTCCATCATTCCATTATAACCTTATTTTTACCCATGACATTGAATTGAAGTCCCATTACAATCAATCACAATCCCTTACAACCTTATCTCAAAGCATTACACTGACTTGGTCTCCCAATTACCAGCAATTATAAATCATCATTGGTAGAGGCAAGAGAGAACAACAATACCCATTCACAATAGTCAAGGCTTGAAAATCATGAAGTAAATTTCGAGGACTAAAAATATCAAGCAATACATTTAAAATTATGCTTTATTAATCACTTGGAGATTTCATGCTTAGGCTCAAACTCGGTTTCTTATTCTCTATATAAAAAAAAGTACTTTACTCTTTCTTTCCTGGATATAAAATCCCTCAATTCAGATACAACTACTTGCAAAATATTCTAATGCCGTATCAACTTTTAATTCTCGTAAAATCCTTCAAAGAGGCTCTCTTGACTTTAAATAGATACAAACATCCACATAACTTTTAATTTTGTATCTATCATAAACTTTTTCTTAAAGTGATTCTGGCATTCGTAAATACTCTTTCTTATTGTATCTGAAAAAAATTTCTTGAAACTTTCTTCTTTCATTCTATATCAAAACATAGTTTCTCAAAGAACTTCGAAACTCAATAAGTCAATCTTTGAAATCTAAAAACTTTCTTTCTTTACCTCGGAGTCGGCGGAGAGACGATGGTCGTGGTAGCTCTTAGGACATAAAACATTTAAATTTTGAAAAGTTTCTTTCGAAAAATTCTTTAAACAATTTGCAAGTCGACAGAACCGTAGACCCACTCTGATACCAAGCTGTAACGCCCCGAGTTCTAAGAACCCGGAACGTTAGTTCTTTCTTTAAAAACACTTAAATTCGTTAAACCATAATTTTTTTTATCATACCAATAAATGCGGAAAGATAACAAATAACTAAAATGCGGAAATAATTTTAAAATAGCATAACATTTTAGAATTATCTCACATCTGTTCAATCTCTAATAGTTTCAAACATTTAAAACATTCGAGTGACATACTTAGACAACTTGAGATTACAAAAGAAATAACGACGAAAACGAAGTTTCTTATTAAATAAACCCTAAAGAGCCTCCATGCCTCGCCAAGCCTCCAACTCCCTAATCTGCAATTTGTTCATTAAATAGAGAAAACGTGAGCATTTAAAATACTCAGTAGATCCCGCGCACAACAATTAATATATATTACAAATTAACAGCACATAATCATAAAATACGAACAGGTATGAAATACAAGTTCGTTCATCATCCCTCTAAATCGTACACGTTATCATAGTGTTTAATAGCACGTCGTTGTAAAATTAATGGCTAAAATCCTATCGTCATAATGCTATTGAAACACGTCGTAAGTAGGCTAAGAGCCTATCGTCATAGCGCCGAGGAAGCACGTCATAAGTAGGCTAAGAGCCTATCGTCATAGTGCCGAGAAGGCACGTCATAAGTAGGCTATGAAAGCCTATCATCACATAACATTTACATGTAGTATTTATAACAATATTAATTGTAAATGCGCATATTTGCAAGAAACTTTTTAGAAAAGGGGATCTACCTTAGCCCTTAGCCGAGTATTGAGCTTACTAACGGTGAAAAATCAGTCCTCTTGTTGTCCGTACGCCTCGTCTAGAGAATAAGGAAATTTAATTTATATTAATATTCTTAATTTTTAGGTATTTATAGATAATATATAAATTTGTGGACCAAAGCAGAAAAATATAAAACTTTGGGGTCAAATTTGAAAGAATTGAATCGTTTGAGGATCTAGTATGCAATAAAATTGAACTAAAAATATTTTGGACTCAATTATAAGATTTTTAAAACGTGGAGGGCTTAGATTCAATTAAATTTTAGGGGCTAACTTAAATAGGAATGAGAAATTGAAGGATGGAATTGCAACTGGTTTCTCGATCCTCTCCCGACTCTCTTCTCGGCAAGAATGGGAATAACTCCCAAATCAAAGCGTAGGATCATGAAATTCTAATTCCTAGGATAACTAACTCATTGGATAATGTCGTACATTAAAATCACATCTAAACTCCAATTATATGAGCCAAAACAAGTTTTCAACTCTAAGTACAGAAACTGTGAAAAATACCCTGCTATGGCGGTATGCGTTTGTCAAATTATTTAAAATAGTAAAAGACATCCGAAAATTCTAAAATTTTTATAGAAGGTATAACACTCGTACATATTCATCATATAAAAAAATTGTTTCATATAAATCGCGTTTAGGGCATCAAAACTATTTTTAAACAGACAATACCTTGTTCTCGAGTGGAATCTGCCCAGTTTCACAAAAAGCATCATAAAATATCCTACGAGGCTCCAAATGATGTCAAATCAATTCTAAAGGATAGGTAACTCATGGGGGATCATTTCCCAATTTGAATCACCTAGAAATTCCATATATACTAAAAGTTATGACCTTTCAAAGTTGAGTGCAGAAGCTGGAAAAAGTCACAGGTGCAAAATACATTGGTTTTTCTTTCCAGCAATTCATTAAACACTATGGGGGCTTGGTAGATACCAAGTCGCCTTAATCTCATCCCATAACAAGACCTCATGCCCAACTCAAAGTATCAAGTAAATTACTTTTCCCCAACCACCAAAGTCTCAATAAGTCCATAAAACTTCAATTACTTATCCTCAAACAACCTATATTAGGATAGAAAAGGATATGCGTGGAGAAAAGTTACCTTATTAGAACCAAATAGAGGCCATCACAAGAGAGGAAGAAGGGAGAGAGATGAGGAAGTAACGAGGCTTGGGTTCTAAAATCAACCCTAAGCTTATATAAAGAGGACAAAATTAGGGTTACCATTCCAAATGGGCTATCTTGTTGGGCAAGAATTAAAATTGGACCTTAAACGGGCCTATAATTGTGTTTAAAATAGATATTGAGTCATATTGAATAAGAAACTAAACTTTAGGGACTAAAATGAACAATTTCTAAAATTTGGTCCTCAAATGTAAATTGGAAGTAAATAAGTGCTTTATAAATTATTTTCTCAAAATAATTTAATATAATAAGGAATAATATAAAATTCAACTAGACGAGCGACGGCTATTTAAGTCTATAGATGAAATTGTAGTGACACGTTTGAGATTTTATTTAATTTAATATTTTTGTAAGGAAATTTGCAGTCACAACACATGTAATACAAGTGTGAAAAATATGATTTTCAGATACTAAATTAAAAAAATTTATGTATTGTTGCTAGTACCTAAAGACACATTACAACCATCATGCATTTCATTATCTTATGCTTGAAAAAATATAATGCACTTTCAAAAGTTTGGATTATTGTTTCCATTCTACGAGTTGAGTCCAAAGATGATTGGTGGTATTTGGGATGCAAAAAATGTTCTAAAAAGTTGGTTGCACAAGAGAAACACTTTTATTGTGGAAGATGCGAGGCCAATACATCAAGTGGAGTACCCAAGTAATTTATTATTTCTCTTCTACTTAATATCAATTCATTTATTTATTTTTGCTTAATATGACTTATATAAACTATTGCTTCTAGATTTAAGGTTCGAGTTTGGGTGCTCGATGGGACTGGAAGCGTCATACTCTTACTGTGGGATAAAGAATGTATGCAGCTGCTCGGTAAGAAAGCCAAGGAATTGAGAAAATTGGTTGTCCAGGTAATGTTTGCCATATTTCATTTTTTAAAAAAGCCAATTGTGGTTTTTCATACTTATAACTTAGTCAAATGTTAAATAGGATGTGGAGTGTAATACCCTGTTCGATGTCGTATGAGATTTGTGATGATATGAAGGTGCTTTGATAGGATCGTTATGTGTTTGGTATGTTCATGACATGTTTCCAAGTGTATTTGATATGTTTGAATTCAGTATGGCTTTGAAATTTATGTCACGAAGTAAAAATTTCAGTAGATTGAAATTTACGACCTTACAATTATAGGATACGGCCGTAAAAGTCAAGTTACGGCCGTAAGAATTTTTGATACGGCTGTAAAACTCATGAAGGAGGTTTCAAAAAGTTTTAGAAAGTAAAATACCACCGTACATTTTGCGATACGGCCGTAATATAAGTTATACGATCGTAAATTATCATTTTACGGCCATAGGTGTCAAAGATGAAAGATGTCTAAAAATTTTCAGAAACTTTTATACAGCCGTAAATATTTAGATATGGCTGTAAGATTGAAATTTATGGCCGTAATTCTCAGTCGGCAAAAATAGTTTCTAGACATTTCTAGCCATTTGGAGATGTTTAAAAAGCAAAATTTTGTCCATAACTCACCAAAACACACCCAAGAACATTTCTAAACACCTCTAGGCATTCCCAAACTTGGTTTCACAATTTATCTACCAAGATTCATCATTTTCTCTTCATTTTGGTGCTAAAGAAAGAGAGGGGAGAAAGAATAAGACAAAGAAGAAGTGACAAAAGTTCTTGTGCTTGCTTTTCTTCCATTTGTTGATGAGTAATAGATGTGATAATTACCCAAGAAGGTAAGGATATGTGCATACGAGACTTGTTTTCAATTATATGATTATACCATTCAACTTTTCTGTGTTTGGATGTTTGTTTGGATGACTTGACATAATAGTTTATATAATATGTGTAGATGATAATTATATGATGCTATATGTGAAGGGTTTGTGAGAATAGTAGTATGCCTACATGATTTTGACCTTGGACTTGGAAATGTGCTATGAATCTTTGTATGATATCAAGGATTGAAAGTAGATGTTTGCATAGTCATAACATGGAAAGATGTGAATGTGGTGTTGCTTATCATGTGTTTACATGTATGTAAAGGTAAATGTCGGCTAATGGGGAACCTAAACCCCACAAATGCCGAAAGGAGGCCTCACGGGAGATTTAAGTCCTGCAAAAAGATTGAGGCCTAGCCAAATATGAAATGTTCTACGTTGGCGCCATTATAAGCACATGATTCGCAACCAGGCCCGAAGTATGAATGTGACATGCATTGCATTTGCATCTATTCCCACTAAGTCTTTATGACTCATTATGTCTCCTTTATATGTTTTTGATGATGTAGGATGAGGAAAGAATGCGGAAAGTGGTAGGGAATCCTCTAGAAACCAATATGTGAGGAAGTGTGCATGTGGGAAAAAGGAAGGGGCTAAAGACCCTGTATAAATGTTTTGTATTTGGTAGCAAAACCACTCAAGTTATTGTGTACATGTTGAATATTGTAAGTTATTGAAATGTTTTCTTATGATCAGTAGTGTTTTGATAAACGAACTTGTGGATTTGGTAATATTATAAAGGTGTGACGCCAACTAATATTATAACGGTGTGACCCTGACTCTAGTCCCTGTTTTATACAAATGTAATGTTAAAATGAACACATGCCCACGACATGATACGAAGTGTGCCGCGTTAAGTATGTATTAGGCAATGAAATGGGATGAGGTGATAGACGGGGTATTACAAGATTGTATCAGAGCAAGTTTCTTTTTCTATTTTCCCACACATAAGAGGACTTCTTCGCCACTCTCAGATATGATGTGTTCGTATGATGTGAATGTATATGCTTTGTTTATGTAACGTTATGTGAAGAGAATGTGTAGGCCTAGGATAAAAATATGAATTTTGGGATACTTCCTCTTTCCCTTTATAGTCTTATTTTTTCTGATCAATAGATGGCAGACGATCAGGCTACTATTATTGAAAGATTGACGCGACTTGTTGAGCAACAAATGCAACAACAGTCTCAACTGATGGAGCAAATGAGTGCGGATCGAAATACGAACAATTATGCAAGTGGAAATAATTCTGTAAGTGCCTCAGAAGCCGACAAAGTAAAATAACAAAAGGATAGAGAATTGGCAACTGATTGTTTTCGACATTTGAATCCACCAATATTTGAAGGTGCTAAGGATCCAATTGATGCTAAAAATTAAATTCAAACGGTGGAGAGAATATTTAAATATGCCCACATTCCCAAATTCGAGCAAGTGAATTGTGCTACATTCGTGCTTGGCAGCTCTCGGCTTTTGGTGGGATACTGTGAGAAAATGAGAAGAAGCTACTGTTAGCACGTGGGCCAACTTTTGTACTAGATTTCAAATGAGAAACTCAAAAAATTTATTCAGGTGCAGCAGGGTGATCTGTCTGTGAATGAGCACAGTAAGAAATTTGATGAGCTTGCTTGATTTGCTACGCATATGGTGAATCCCCCTGCTCATAAGATTGCATGCTTTATCGCTAGTTTGAAGCTTGTTTGTGTCGACCATGAGTTATGCCGAAATCATAGAATGAGCTTATATAGCGGAACGAGCTGAAGCAAGGATTTTTGAAGCTCGTCAAGCCACCAGTCAATCAATTCAGTCTACTCAGTCGGCCCAAGGACAATCTCAGTCCTCATAAGGCTCTTGAATAGCAACCGGGGGCAAGGTTTGAATTTGGAAGGTTGAGGAAGAAACAACAAGAGACCGTCAGATAGTACCTCATCATTCCGATCCCCAGTAAAGAAAGGATCGGGTTCTCCTTCCGCACTGACTTGCCAATCTTGCGGAAGGAGCCATTAGGGACAGTGTTACTATGGCACTAATCGATGCTATAAATGCGGCAAAGAAGGGCATGTGTGTAAAGATTCCCCATATGTGAAGAATCAAATATTTACACCTCGACAAGTCAGACGTGTATTTGCCATGGCTCAACCTGAAGCCCACGGGAAGACCAATGTTATTGCATGTATTGTTTATGGTTATACTTCACCTGCATATGAATTATATGATTTTAGAGCTACGTATTCCTTTATATCTCTTTCGTATACTCAACATGTGCATATGACTCTGGAGCCACTATGGTTTTCTATGGATGTTATTGTGCCTTTGGGATGAAATCAATGTGCTCTGTATTATTTTCCATCTTTCACAATTCAAATTCAGGGTTTTGATACGCTAGTCGATCTTATTGCTATTGAAATCCGGGATTTTTTTATTATTTTTGGTATGGATTGGTTAACACGACATGGAGTAATTCTTGATTGCCTTAGTCGAGCTTTGAAATTTCCGGAAGGTGATCCTATTGTATTCCCTAAGTTGGAACGTCCAACTAGGATGATGATATTGGCAATGAAAGCTAAGAAGTTACTTAGTCTGGGATGTCAAGTGTATTTGATTAATTTGTATAGTATGAGAGCCAAGGAGTCAATGGCCCTATCTTCTGTTCTGGTAGTATGTGAATTTCTTGATGTATTTCCCGATGACCTTCTCGAGTTGCCTCCGCCTCGAGAAGTTGATTTTGTTATCGATGTAATTCCAGGTACACTCCCGATATCGAAGACTCCCTATTGTATGGCACCTTCTGAACTCAAGGAGCTTCGAACACAATTAGATGATTTATTGAAGAAATGGTTCATTTGACTAAGTACTTCCTCTTGGGGTGCTCTAGTTTTGCTTGTGAAAAAGAAGGATGGGCCAATGCGATTGTGTATCGATTATCGCGAGTTGAATAAAGTCACGATAAAAAATAAGTACGCATTGCCTGAATTGATGAGTTGTTGGATCAATTGCAAGGTTTGGCGGTCTACTCAAAGATTGATTTACGATCCGGCTATCATCAATGAAGGATAAGAGAAGAAGACATTTTGAAATTGGCCTTTAGTACATGGTATGGGCATTTCGAATTTCTTGTCATGCCATTCGGCCTTACTAATGGCCCGGCGACTTTCATGGACCTTATGAACCGAGTGTTTGAGCCATATCTTGATAAGTTAGTCATTGTATTTATTGATGACATCTTGATTTACTATAAATCCCGAGAAGAACATGAATGTCATCTTTGTATAGCTTTACAAAGGCTTCGGGAGGAAAAGCTATATGCAACATTCTCTAAATGTGAGTTTTGGACAGAACAAGTAATTTTCCTAGTGCAGAACGAGACAAAGGAAGGCATATTAGTGGATCCAAGTAAAGTAAAAGCCCTGTTAAAGTTGCCACAATGAACTACACTTATTGAAGTATGAAGTTTTGCAGGTTTGGTCGAATATTATCGTCAATTTGTAAAGGATTTTGTTAAGATCGCCTTTCCACTTACATGTTTGACGAGAAAGAATGTGCCATTCCAATGGACAGAAGAATGTGAACATTGTTTTCAGGAGTTGAAGACTCGCCTCACCACACACTAGTACACAATTGACATTGGGGGATACCTATTGGGTAGCGTTGTTTTAAGAAAACGCCACCTGTAAAAAAAGGGTAGTAGTTGTGTCCAAAATATGCCACCCGAAACTGCAAATGAGGAAAAAACAAAAACTAAAGGCTGGCGGTTGTAGCCAAAAAACCGCCACCATAGAAACAAAAAAAGGGTGGCGGTTTACACTAAACTGCCACCCTAAATTGAATTAAAACAAACGAGCAGCATATCAGAACTCCCGCCATGGTCAATAGCTATGATATTGCGAGAAAAAATCTAGAACTTATATCTAGCCTGCCTCAGCCAAGGCACCTGTGGCACTCCTTGGACTGAATACTGTAGCCAACTAATATACGACCCATTTACACACAGACCTACCAACGGCACTCTTGGCCTCAAACGGTCTTTTCACTTGGGCCTTTATGGCTAAAATACAGTCGAAATTTTTTTGACTGTAGGCTAAATAATGCTTTTATACTGTATTCAATATGAAATAATTTTGTAAAGAAAACCAAAAACTTTACAAAATTCTTGAAAAGAAGATTTTAATTGAAAAAACTGAAATTCATTTACAAGAAGTGTTCCTCTAACAGTAAGGAACCATAGATACAAAATATAGAATTTACAAAAACTTACTATACAAACGGAGGGGATTACTCCATAGAAACTTAGAAATAAAACAAAGGATTTCCCTTTCGGGAATCCCAAAAAACTAATTACAATCTACTAATTACAATTTGGATTGAAAATTTTTCTCTAATGGGAAGGCTGTATTGAATGTTGTTCAACTCATGAGCTTCATTCTTATCTAGCTACGAGAGAGAGCTGAGCTGATGGATCGATCTTGCTAAAGGATGAAAGAAGGCCTCCTTTATATAGAGAAATTCGGAGAGAGCTAAGGTCCTGAATAATTGAAGGAATCTCCACGCGTCTCGTTTCTGTGTTGCTTGAGGAATTATTAGAGCCACTTGCGTCTGCTTTTTCTTTCTCTTCTTTTTATTTTGTAACGACGCGTGTCACCTTACGTACTTTTCATGAATTATGCGTAATTTTAGTGTTAGGGTCATAATAAATTATTCAATTTATTATTATTATTATTATTATTATTATTATTATTATTATTATTATTATTATTATTATTATTATTATCATCATCATCATCATCATCATCATCATCATCATCATCATCGATAATCCAACCTTATTTTGCAGCGGAAGAACTTGGAGGCCGAGGCGATCAATGTGCCGACTAGAATGCTTAATTTAAGAAAATGAGTTGACGTGCGATATTTATAGTCTCCATGTTTAAATATTATGCAATTAAATACTTTTATTATTTGCTTAAGGATTTAACTTAATTTATGAGGGTACAAAATATTGAATAAAAAAAATTTTGGGCATTCCTAATTTGGGCTTAATGCAAAGCAATGATTTTAACCCACAAATCATAAACCCAAACTCTTATTCTTAACCACCTTAAGCCCAATTCGAATTGATTAACAAGACCCAACAAGACTACATGACCTTGGCCCAAAACCCACAACTTAAAGTCTTGTTTTTCTTCCTCACCATTACTCACGTTTCATCCCTTCAAGGTCTCGGCTCTCTCTCCCTCTCTCTTCCTCTTCACAATCTCGTCTCTCTTCCCCTCTACATCATCTAGGAAAAAAAAAAGAAGAAGAAGGAGGTAAATCCGGACCAAATATTTGTCGTTTTACATGCTCACACCATGAATCCTTCATGTTCTACTAGTTTCGCGTCCTTCATGTTGGCTAGGAATTCAATTGATGGAATATATGTACATATATATGATATTTGATTTGTTCTTCACTCTATGTGCTTAAATCCTTTTTGAATTTTAAGAAGTTTGAAGTATGTTTGTGATTCAATTTTTTTGTAAATTGTGTGTTTGGTGTTGTTGGATGTTTTAAACAAGAGGAAAGTGGGTGAACTTTGTGGTGACAACAAGATGGGAATTGTGATAATGAGAACACAGTTACGATCCGGTACCCACTGTGGGTACCTTACAGTACCCACTATCGGGGAAAAAAATAATAGGGGTCGAGTGAGGCCCCCTACCATCAGGGGGCAGTTATGTACTATTCGTCTAACTTAACGTAGATACCAAAAAAATTCAAAAAAAAAATTTTTTTGGTGTGATGACGTGGCGCCACGTGCCCACTATGGGTACCATACGGTACCCACTGTGGGCACATTATCAAATCCGAATGAGAACAAGGTTGAAAGTGATTAGTTTTGAGTACGCACTTAAGATGTTTGATGAAATACCTTGGTGATTTCTTTGATATTGGTTAGAAACTGGGCAGTTCTGCCCCCTGAACTTGAAAGGTCATAACTTTTAGTATATATTGAATTTTGCTATGATTCAAGTTGGAAAACGACCTCCTATGAGTTATGTATCATTTAAAACTGGAATGACATCGTTTGAAGCCCTGTTGAAGGTTTTATGCTACTTTTTGTATACCCTGCCAGTTTTACCCGAGAACAGTTTTTATGCTAGGAGAAAGATCTTTAGGCAACACAAACGTGCATATCCCGAGCTAATTTTAAAATATGTTGAACTTGTATGGGTTTTCCACCTCTCGTATGAATTTCGTGATTTTACGACTCCATTTACTATTTTAACACAATTTTCATAAAACGCATTGCACAAGCAGAAACTTTGGCCAGCTTCTGTATTTGAAGTTAAAATCTTGTCACAACATCTATACCTTGAATTTTGATGTTATTTTGAGATATATTGTAGCCATATGAGTTAGTTAGGCAACCCAATTAGATTCACATGATTTCGTACTCTAAATTTGAAGTTATGCGCATATTTGTAAAGGGTGATAGTTTGAATTTGTGGATTGAAGGTAGTTTGGTTGTGGGATCGCATTTTAAATGTTTCCTCTAAATCTTTTAAAAATAATTAGGATTTTGGGCACATTGACGTCATGGGCAACCAAAACACTCCACTTGCCAATCAAGTAGATCACACTTATTAAGGAATTCAGGTAAGTAAATTCCCCATCTTGACTCTAAGTGAAAATGAACATCTAAGTGAAAATGAACGTGTAAGATAAAATTTATGTGCTAGTTACTTCTAAGAACAATTATTTGTTTCAAATAATTTCTCCGTTATATATGTACTTGTCATTGCATTCATATAGCATGTACAACTAGTGGTTTTGGAAAGGTTAAGTGCCTTAAATGTTAAAGTATGAAAGTGAAGTCCTTTCTTGCAAAGTGATATGTATCCACAATTTTTTAATAAAAGAACGGGTGTATCTCTATGTCATGAAGGGAGTGAGTGTGAAATGGGGCGTGGGGAACCGGCATACCCGACCGAGAATGTTTATCGCTTTGTGGTATTGAAAGGAATGGAATGTATATTCCCTTTAAGGGATTGAATGGAATGTTTACTACCGGTAGTTTTGAATCTGGTTCCAAATAATAACTGCCCACTGCTGAGCTTAATAAGTATAGACGATACACCAAGTGAGCTCACGATGAAAAGTAAATGTTTTGAAAGGAATGAATGGTTTGAACGAAGATTATTTGACTTTGAAATGTTTAAGTTTAAGAAAGTTGGGTACATATTTGAAACACATATATGCATTGCATGTCATAAGCATGCATCATGTGCATGGAATTTTCTTACTGGGATTCAGCTCACGCAATTTATTTCCTTTACTTTGTAGGTGATGATAGCTGATGGCCGCAGGAGTAGCTTGAAGGCGGGAGTAGCTTGAAGGCGGGCTCAGTCGTGATTAAATTTACTAGCTTTTCATTTGTCTTCATTTAAATTAAATAACGTTCCATGCTTGGGCTATTTATTCATTATTCATTTATTCGTTGATTCAATTGTTTCCCAATTATGAGATTTTTAACTTCCGATTTTAGGTTGATGGACATGTTGGAAAACCAGTTCTTTTATTTGGCAAAAGTCTTGAATAGTGTCTCTTTTAAGTTAATTGTTTTTGCAAACTTTAGTATTGATGCTGTGAAGGAATGCAGAGTTTTTGAACAGGTTGGTTATGTCCAGTTGCAGGGGACACCGTGTCAAAATTTTTGTAGGATTTTGAAAAAAAATCATACATATATATAATATAATAAATATATTTCTTAGGATTAAATCATTTCTATCTATCTTTCGCAGTTAAAAGTATGAAAATAAAAGTTAATAATTCTGAGTTTAGGTTTTCTAGACTCGGGGTGTTGCATATTTTTTCAAAAAGTGTACAGTAATTGCCAATTTTCAAAAGGTGAACAGTGGTTGTCGGATGAAAATTAAAACTTGGCTAACGTCATCTTTTCGTCACTGCTTGCGCCATTGGCCAACTATCTTCTAAGTGCTACTGATGTCATGCTGTCGTTGGTTTGATGTCATTGCTTACATCTGTCTCGTGTCATTATGTATCAAGATTATGTTCTGCAATTGAGTCTAAAGAAAAATTTCCATCTGATCCTCCTGTGTTAGGGTCTTCGTTACTGTCAGTAGAATTCATGGCTATGTCATTATTGCTATTATTAGAACTTCGTCTATCTTCAAAAATTTCTTTTTCGGAGTTGACTATTTGAAAGGAATTTAGAGCTTTATTGAATGCTTTCTGGACTTGTTCTTGTATTAGAGTAGTGAAATCTAATGGAGGAGAAGGTTGTTCTTGCATATGTTTTATTTGCGCAAGCAGTTCTTGGGTAGCTATATAGTTAGAATATAGGTCTTGGCTATCTTGATAAATCTGATTTTGGCTTTCTTGAATAGGATTTTTTCCTTTGGCTTTGGACAGTTCTGGGACTATTTGGTTATCTGATTTAGTGGGTTGCTCTGGTTCTTGAATGGTAGTACCTTTATGGGCTGGAACAGGTTTCGTATCTGGAGTGAGTCCAAGATATTGGGTTTAAACAAACTGTTCATACTCGTAGGTCTGTTCAACTGGGGTAGGTGTGTATTTCACATAATAATCAAAATTTCCACTGGGTTGGCCCAATGTATCCCACCGTTCTAGATTATTGGTTTGTTGGGCCGATGAGGTAGAGGAATCAACAGTCCTCTATGCCTGCTGGGTTTTTACTAAACCCAAAATCATTTCTGGATACCAGCTATCGGTTGGGCTGGACCAGCTGTTGAAATATTGGGCTCAACAGTACCCTTTGTGACATTCTTTGGAGAATGTCCATCCTTTTCCATATTAGCTCGGGCTGGAGGTTTACCCGAGAGCTGAACTTTTAAATTAAAAATTTCATTTTCTAAGGAATGAACTGTCTTTTGTAAAAGATTTGTTTCTATTCTAATTTTCTGATTTTCGTTATCAACGAATTGAATAGTCTTTTGCAAAGTCTCGCAATGTTCACAAAAAATAATTTTATCTGTGTCTCTGGGAACTGAAAAATCTAAAGGTGCTTCTACATAATTTCTTAAAGAGGGGGAGACAAGGAAACTTGGACCTAGATTATTTCTAGCTACTTTTAAAGCTTCTTGATAATCATTAAAACCTTTAAAAATAGGGTCCGAAAAACCTTTTATAGCGTCTTGTACTTCTAACCCGGTATGTAAAAATCCAGTTTTGTTAGCTTTTAAGACAACGCAAAATTTGAAACGTCTTTTATTTTGGCTAAAATATTCTGAAAGGGCATTTAGGCAGTCTAAAAAATATTTATGGTCTTTAGGATCTCTATTGTAAGATATCCATAAATTGTCTAGAAGGCATTTTTCAGTTTTACTTAAAGAAATATGAGCATTAGGTCTAACGGTAATATCACTATGAGGAAAAACTAGAGGTTCTATATTACCAAATCTCATTCTTTCTTGTTGAGATAATGGTCTTTTCTGGGTTGTTAAAGGTCTTGATGTAAAGGAATTCCGGCGAGGATCCCAACTCTTGGTGGAGGTCTAGTCATCCTTAGTATCTGAAAACATAAGTAATATTTTTATTGAAAAATTCTAGCCATGGGTTAGTTGTTAAATAAAAATTTAAAAGATTCATTGCTGATAAAATTTTTATCTAAATAGTTATTAATTAAACAGGTAGTTCTAGATAGTAACAAAATCTTTTCTCCAAGCTGTACTAATGGTAGTTTAACTAGAGCGGGAATAGGAACGTTATTAGACAAACAGTGATTATAAATACTAATATATAGTTGTAACATAATTCAATTCTTATATAAATCTTTTTCGAGTTCACATTTTTTATCTAATAGTTGTTTTATTAGCGGAAAAAAGAGGCTCTTTCCTCTTGATCTTGAAGGTCTGCAAAACAAGCAAAAATTTAATGTCTTAGAAATCTATCATTGATAGCAAATATCTTATTAAAGTCTGAGTCTGTTATCACATTATGCTTCAATCCTTGAGATATTATTTTTATTACTTTACAATACTGTCTAATATCATTCTGGCAACTAAATATTGGATCATACCAGTCTATAGGTGGTTGATCATGATGTTCTTGTACATAGGTTTCTATAAAATTATATAAAAATCTCAAAGTAAACTTTAAATGAACAACTTGCTTTTCTAATAAATATCTATTTTCTAAAAGTTTGTTTAGTATATTATAGTTGTCCAGAAATAAAAAAATAGGTCTAAGAGGGTTAAATTCCATTCACTAAGGGAGACTGTCTTCTTAAGAAAAATTCTATTTATAAATTGTATTGATTCAAAGTGCTTTTGTATAGAATCTAAAAATGGTTGTACAAATGGTTCTATGATCTGCGGTAGTTTTCCATTATACCAATTAAATTGAAATTGTGAGAAAATATCATCTACTAAGTTTAACTTACCTATCCACAAGCTATAAATCTGAAAGTGTCTTGCTCTTAGTTTTTCTGCTATTTCTTCTGTTAAAGGCTGTTCGTTCTATTGCTCCAGACTTGTTTCTTAAAGTCCGGGGTCTTTAGAAGTACTAGCCTCATAGTTGTTCATCTTCCTGATATATTAAGAATTGCTAAATATCTCAGCTATCTCAGTACTAGTTAAGGTTGTTTTCCTAAATCCTTTATTTATTAATTCTATTCGTCGTATATTTTTATTTATGCACTGATAGTTTACTCATGCAGTTATTTCTATAATTCAAGGAGTCTTGAACTGTCTTTCTGTGTTTATGTCTATTTTATCGTGTAATTCTTCTAACCTAGACTGTAGAAATTTATTATAACGGATTAAAAGAGATCTTCTAGAGATTAAGTTATAAAACATTTCATTATTAATTTCTATTACTAAGTCTTCAAATATTTCTTCTAATGGGACATCTTGCGGTGATTCTTCGTTGCTTGACACTTGATCTTCCATTAGTAGTCCCTGAAGATAAGGGGAATATCATCATTAAAGATGTTTTCCCATTCTACTAAAGTATATGAATCTCTATTTAAGTAGTTTCTTTTGAGTAACAATATATTATCACACTTTTCTTTGTCTTGTAAAAGACGTTCTAACCCAGGTTCTAGAATTGGATTTTCTAACCCTTTTTTCTCTATTTCGTTTAACACAATCAAACAATAATTTTATTTTATATTTAGTTTGTTCTAAAAATAATCCTGTTCTATATCTTTTTAAAATTAGCTGATTAAACTGAGTACTGCTAATCTTATTATTTATCAGATTCTGATTACTTGAAGGGCTTTATTTATTGAGCAGTTGTACAATAAGTCTACTAAGTACGTCTGCTGCAGTATTATCTTTTCCCTTAATATGTTGTATATTAAGTTTTATTTATGTGTTAATTATTCTGTCTTGAAAAGACTTCTATCTACATCTACTGCTTCTTTTGTCTTTTGATTTTATATTATTATAGAATTTTACTATTGCTTCGCAATCCATTCTAATAGTGATTTTTTTCTTTGAAATAATAAATAATTCAAAAACATCTAAAGCATAGTTAATAGCTAGAAGTTCTGCGTCTATAGATCCTATATGTCCTTTATGTTCTCTACTATTCTTACTAAATACTAAAATATCATCTATGTATACAGTTGTAAAACTGCTACATTTGTTAAATATGTCTTCCATTTTTCTCTGAAATATGCTAGGGGTATTTTTTAATCCGAAAGGCATTACTAACCATTCGAAGAGTCCTTTTGGGCAGGTAAACGCTGTCCAGGGGATACTATCTGGGTGCATCTTAACTTGCCAAAATCCGGATTTTAAGTCAAACTTGCTGAAAATCTTACTATTCTGTATTTTATTAATTAGGATTTTGGCTTAAAATTAGGATTTTTGCAAGTTAAGATGCACCCAGACAGTATCTCCTGGACAGCGTTTACCTGCCCAGAAGGACACTTCAAATGGTTAGCAATGCCTTTGGGATTAAAAAATACCCCTAGCATATTTCAGAGAAAAACGGAAGACATATTTAACAAACATAGCAGTTTTATAGCTGTATACATAGATGATATTTTTGATATTTAGTAAGAATGGTAGAGAACATAAACGACATTTGCAGATTGTATTTGCAGAATTTATTAACCATGGGTTAATCATTAGCAAGAAAAAGATGCAGTTATTTAATGATTTCATAGAATTTTTAGGAGTAAAAATAGGAGAAGGAAAAATAAAGTTACAGCCTCATATAGCTAAAAAAGCTTTAGACTTTCCAGACAAGATAGAAGACTTAAAAGAATTACAGAGATTTTTAGGATTCATTAACTATGCTAGATATATCTTTTAAAATTTAGGAAAAATCGCAGGACCTTTATATGCTAAAACTTCACCTACTAGACAAAGACATTTTAATTTAGAAGATGTTAAACTCGTTCAGCAAATTAATAACCTTTTAAAAATTTTACCAGAATTAGCTATGCCATTAGACACAGACTATTTAATAATAGAAATAGACGAATGTTTATTAGGATGGGGAGCCATTCTCCTCTGTAAACCAACTAAATATTTCGATAAAAGTGAAGAAAGAATATGTAGATACAATAGTGGAACTTTTAAAGAAAAAAGGACATATAGGATCTATAGACGCAGAACTTCTAGCTATTAATTATGCTTTAGATGCTTTTGAATTATTAATTATTTCAAAGAAAAAAATCACTATTAGAACGGATTGCGAAGAGTAAAATTCTATAACAATATAAAATTAAAAGACAAAAAGAAGTAGTAAACGTAGATGGATGTATTTTGCAGACAGAATAATTAACGCAGGAATAAACATTAATATAGAACATATTAAAGGAAAAGATAATACAACAGCAAACGTACTTAGTAGACTTATCGTACAACCGCTCAATGAATAAAGCCTCTTCAAGTAATCAGAATCTGATAAATAATAAGATTAGCAGTAGTCAGTTTAATCAGCTAATTTTAAGAAGATATAGAACATGATCATTTTTAGAACAAACTAAATATAAAATAGAATTATTGTTTCATTGTGTTAAACGAAATAGAGAAAAAGGATTAGAAAATCCAATTCTAGAACCTAAGTTAAAACCTCTTTTACAAAACAAAGAAAAGTGTGATAATATATTGTTTCTCATAAGAAACTGCTTAAATAGAGATTCATATACTTTAGTAGAATGAGAAAACATCTTTAAAGATGATATTCCCCTTATCTTTAGGGACTACTAATGGAAGATCAAGTGTCAAGCAGCGAAGAACCACTGCAAGACGTCCCAGTAGAAGAAATATTAGAAGACTTTGTAATAGAAATTAATCTCTAGAAAATCTCTTTTAATCTGTTCACTACACCAAAACAAGGAAATTGTCACACAAGGGATTTTGAAGGAGTCACGATTTTTAACTGTGACTTAATTTTTCGCTGATTGTCATGGTTATAAGTTGAGGAGTCACGGTTTTTAACCGTGACAATACGTGAGAAGCATGGTCATGGTTAAAAACCGTGACCCCAACTGAATTATTAAAAAAAAAAAGAAAAGAAAGGATAAATGGGCCGGCCTAATTACATGAAGCTAGGTCACGCACGCCATCTTCTCCATTCCATCTTCTCCACACCGGAACCCCAAACCACTCTCAACTCTCACGTAGTCACCACACCGGGAACCACCTCTGACCGGCGACAAAGGATGCTGAATTGGGCGAAGCTGCCATCTTCTCCACTGCTACTCAATTAGGTGAAGCTTGGTTATTTGACATACGAGAGCAAACGGGAAAAGCATGAGTAATCTTCCTTTTTTGTACCAAATATATTTTCTCGTTTTTCTTTCTTTAAATCGGGGATAATTGATGTTTTTGATAGTTCTCAATAGTTGAACTGATTTGCTGGCTAAATAGACGGTGGAAAATAGCTTCAACCTTGAGTTTTTTATTTTCACACTTTGAGTTTGATAGTTTAGTTTTTCAATCTTGAGTTCTATCTTGTTCATTTTTATTTGGATTGTTGCAGTTTAATTGTGGAAATATGAGACTAATTACTAGTTAGCAAGGTTTAATTTAGTTTTAAGTTAGGCTTGAGTTTATACATATAGAGTTTTCTTGTGTAAGTGTATGTGCAAAGAAGGTATTTGATGAAATTCCTTAATGAAGTTGGTGAAATTGGAAAAAAACTAAATGTTGGTAACTTAGGCAGATTCTGTGCTTGATTTCAAATGTACATAACTGATTTTGTTGGTTGAATTTTAGGGTGATTCAAATTTAAAAATGGCCTTTTATGAGTTAGGTATCATTTAAATTGGTTTCACGCTATTAGCATACTCGTAGAGTTTTTTATCACACTTTTTGTGAGCTTGGTCAAGGTATATCCGAGAACAGTTTGCTTGACCGTAGATACATGTTTTGGTTATTGAAATGTGATCCTTATAAGCTGATTTTTTACTGTGATGAACTTATATGAGTTTTCTACCTTCTACAATAATTTCATGATTTTATTCCATCATTTCCTGTGTCAAATAAATTTTTGAAAGTCCTTTGCCCAAATTGCAAATATTTTCAGCTTATGTGTTTGAAGTTGAAGATGTGTTGTGATCCCTATAACTTGAATTTGGGTGTGATTTTAATTGGTAATGTAGCAACATGAGTTCTTTAGACCACAAAATTAGATTTATGTGATTGTGTGCTCCAAACTTGAAGTTATGCTCATTCTTGTAGAAGTTGACAGTTTGAAAGTCGTGGATTGATAGTGTTTTAATATTAGAATCCCTTTTTAAGTGTTTTTCCTGTATTTATGTAATGAACTAGGATATTTGGCATGTTGACACCATGACAACCAAGGCCCCTCCACTCGCAAACTTGTAAAAGAAAACGCTAAGGACTCCAGGCAAGTAAACTTTACTTAGTTACATATAAGATAAACTCGTTAAGATAAGTTGGTTGTTTATGGCTTTTTGCAATGATGTATGATTTTAGCACTGTTTGTTTTACGTCTTATAAGAATTATACATTCTAAGCACTGATCAAACATGCATGAATATTTCATGGTCCAGATCAATCTTTGGGGCTTCTTTGTCTGTTGAAGATGAATGAATAGAGATGATAGAGCAATTTATGCCAAACAGTAAGGACATTCTTTCACATTATTGAATTTTGCAATGAATATCATCTTTTGCTTTTGTATGTGTCGGTAAACTTTTCTTACCATGAAGCTAGAGAAAACAAACAGTCCCTTGTGACAGGTGACTCATAAACTTCACTTGATTTCTTTTGATTATCATGGTGGCGAGTATTGTTCTGTGGATATAGACACGCATCCCATTTAATTCTATTTTCTTATCCTATTGGTATTTTAAAATATAGATATGGAGATACTCCTAGAATCATTTTGACTCACTTTAAATGGTGTAAAAGAATTATTTTGAAAGCGATGAAGTATGTCTAATATTCATCATTTAATAATTTAAAAAATCCCAATGCCTATTGTGATTATGTATCAGAACTCAAAAAACAGATTACTTGCTTTTTCAACTGAATTCTATTATCATCCTTTCAAGTCAATCATGTACATGAATTGCACAAAATGCATATGTTATTGGATGCAACTCTATATTGAACTATTTCAGTATCATCTCTCTGTTATATGTGTTTTATCTCATTCTTGCAAGTGGACTACAAGTTCGAGATGATAATAAAACTCTACAATCAAAGTAGCGATCTAGAGACATTTATTAGTTTTGAGTTTATACATATAGAGTTTTCTTGTGTAAGTGTATGTGCAAAGAAGGTGTTTGATGAAATTCCTTAATGAAGTTGGTGAAATTGGAAAAAAACTAACTGTTGGTAACTTAGGCAGATTCTGTGCTTGATTTCAAATGTACATAACTGATTTTGTTGGTTGAATTTTAGGGTGATTCAAATTTTAAAATGGCCTTTTATGAGTTAGGTATCATTTAAAATTGGTTTCACGCTATTCGCATACTCGTAGAGTTTTTTATCACACTTTTTGTGAGGTTGGTCAAGGTATATCCGAGAACAGTTTTCTTCACCGTAGATACATGTTTTGGTTATTGAAATGCAATCCTTATGAGATGATTTTTTTACTATGATGGACTTATATGAGTTTTCTACCTTCTACAAAAATTTCATGATTTTATTCCATCGTTTCCTACGTCAAATAAATTTCTGAAAGTCCTCTGCCCAAACTGTAAATATTTTCAGCTTATGTGTTTGAAGTTGAAGATGTGTTGTGATCCCTATAACTTGAGTTTGGATGTAGACTAGAACTTCTTGTATGTGCATAAGCTTACTATAAAGTGTTCTTTTGACATTCATGTGTAGCTGTTAAGTTTGTTGTTTCTTTGATTACGACAGATCAGGTTGATAGCTAGACGTTCAGGAGAATAAAAGGAATAAGGCAACAACTTTAACCACTAATTTGATGAGAGACAAAAATGGTAAGGTAACAACACGTAATTCCTATCGTGTAGTTTGCATCTTTGGTGATTCCAATAGGTCACGTGCTAAAATGGACATCTCTTGTGGTTATCAGTAGAAATTAGGGACTGCCATGGATTGTAGTAATCTTGATTGATATATAGGAACGAGATGGGTTGGACTGCAATGGTTGAATGGTACTATTTCTTGTTTGATCTTTTGAAAAGCTAGTTTTTTATAAATTAGATAGTTGGTAATGGAACTCCTAGATTGTTCATGTTTGTTTGGATGGCCGTGTAAACATGGCAAAATGTGATGTATATTATATGTGTATTTGAAGGGATCACGGTTTTAAACCGTGACCCCGGCCGGGTTACACCCAATATTGTCACGGTCAAAAACTGTGACTAACAGTCGGCGTCACGGTTTTTAACCGTGACAATTCGCGAGAATTAGTGTAGTGGTTATAATAACTTTCTATAGTCAGGTTAGAAGAATTACTCAATAAAATAGACATAAACAGAGAAAGGTAGTTCAAGACTCCTCGAATTATAGAAATAACTGCATGAGTAAACTATCAGTGCATAAATAAAAATATAAGACGAATAGAATTAATAAACAGAGGATTTAGGAAAAGAACCTTAACTAGAACTGAGATAGTTGAGATATTTAGCAATTCTTAATATATCAGATCCATAATGGAAGAAGGTAGCAGCTCTAGCTCTAATAAAGCTAATAAAGGTAAAAAGACAGATAAATAGGTAGACGATTTGAATAACCCTCTTAGACCTATTTATTTATTTCCAGACAACTATAATATACTAAACAAACTTTTAGAAAAAAGATATTTATTAGAAAAGCAAGTTGTTCATTTAAAGTTTACTTTGAGTTTTTTATATAATTCTATAGAAACCTATGTACAAGAACATCATGATCAACCACCTATAGACTGGTATGATCCAATATTTAGTTGCCAGAATGATATTAGACAATATTGTAAAGTACTAAAAATAATATCTCAAGGATTGAAGCATAATATGATAACATACTAATAATTTAATAAGATATTTAATATCAATGATAGATTTCTAAGACATTAAATTTTTGCTTATTTTGCAGATCTTCAAGATCAAGATGCCAAAGCCTTTTCCTCATAATTTTCCGCTAATAAAACAACTATTAGATAAAAAATGTGAACTAGAAAAAGATTTATATAAGAATTGAATTATGTTACAACTATATATTGGTATTTATAATCACTGTTTGTCTAATAACGTTCCTCCTCCCACTCTAGTTAGACTACAATTAGTACAACTTGGAGAAAAGATTTTGTTACTATCTAGAACTATCTGTTTAACTAATAACTATTTAGATAAAAATTTTATCAGCAATGAATCTTTTAAATTTTTATTCAACAACTAACCCATGGCTAGAATTTGTCAATAAAAATATTACTAATGTTTTCAGATACTAAGGATGACTAGACCTCCACCAAGAGTTGAGATCCCTGCCAGGAATTCCTTTGCATCAAGACCTTTAACAACGCGAACAGACCATTATCTCAACAAGAAAGAATGAGATTTGGTAATATAGAACTTCTAGTTTTTCCTCATAGTGATATTACTTTTAGACCTAATGCTCATATTTCTTTAAGTAAAACTAAAAAATGCCTTATAAACAATTTATGAATATCTTACAATAGAGATCCTAAAGACCATAAATATTTTTTAGCCTGTCTAAACTCCCTTTCAGAACATTTTAGCAAAGATAAAAGATGTTTCAGATTTTACGTTGTTTTAAAAGCTAATAAAACTGGATTTTTACATACCTGGTTTGAAGTAGCAGACGCTATAAAAGGTTTTTGGACCATATTTTTAAAGGTTTTAATGATTATCAAGAAGCTTTAAAAGTAGCTAAAAATAATCTAGGTCCAAGTTTCTTTGTCTCCCCCGCTTTAAGAAGTTATGTAGAAGAACCTTTAGATTTTCCAGTTGCAAACACACTGATAAAATTATTTTCTGTGAACGTTGCGAGACTTTGCAATAGACTATTCAATTCATTAACAACGAAAATTATAAAATTAGAACAGAAAGAAATCTTTTACAAAAGACAGTTCATTCTTTAGAAAAAGAAATTTTTAATTTAAAAGTTCAGCTCTCGGGTAAACCTCCAGCTCGAACTAATGTGGAGAAGGATGGAAATTCTTCAAATAATGTCAAAAAGGGTACTGTTGAGCCCAAGATTTCGAGAGCTAGTCTAGCCCAACCGGTAGCCGGTAAAGACTTCTCAAATTCGAAAATGGCTTTGGGTTTGCCAACAACCCAACAGACTTAGAGGACTGTTGATTCCTCCACCTCATAGGCCCGACAGACCAATTATCCAGAATGCTAGGATACATTGGGCCAACCCAGTGGAAAATTTGATTATTATGTCAAATACACACCTACCCCAGGTAAACAGACCTACGAGTATGAACAGTTTGTTAAGACCTAATATCTTGTA
This sequence comes from Jasminum sambac, assembly GCA_018223645.1. Taxonomy (NCBI): domain Eukaryota; kingdom Viridiplantae; phylum Streptophyta; class Magnoliopsida; order Lamiales; family Oleaceae; genus Jasminum; species Jasminum sambac. Next base: position 31,367,269 of record CP073640.1, read on the forward strand.
CTCCCTCTAGATATGAAACCAGTTCCAGCCCATAAAGGTATTACCATTCAAGAACCAGACCAGCCCACGAAATCAGATAACCAAATAGTCCCACAACTATTCAAAGCCGAGGGAAAAAATCATACTCAAGAAAGCCCAAATCAGATTTATAAAGATAGCCAAGACCCATATTCTAACTATATAGCTACCTAAGAACTACTAGCCTAAATAAAACATATGAAGAACAGCCTTCTCCGCCATTAGATTTCACTACTTTAACACAAGAACAAGTCCAGAAAGCAGTTAATAAAGCTCTAAATTCCTTTCAAATAGTCAACTCCAAAAAAGAAATTTTTGAGGATAGATGAAGTTCTAATAATAGCAATAATGATATAGCCATGAATTCTATTGACAGTAACGAAGACCCTAACACAGGAAGGTCAGATGGAAATTTTTCTTTAGACTCAATTGCAGAACATAAACTTGATACATAATGACGTGAGACAGAGGTAAGCAATGACATTAGACCAACGACAACATGACATCAGCAGCACTCAGAAGACAACTGGCCATTTATGCAAGCAGTGACGAAAAGATGACGTCAACCACGTTTTAATTTTCAGTCGACAACCACTGTTCACCTTTTGAAAAATTGGAAGTTACTGTACACTTTTGAAAAAATAAACGGTAGAGAAGAAGAGAAAGAAAAAGCAGACGCAAGTGGCTCCAATAGTTCCTCAGCCAACCCTAGAAACGAGACGTATGGAGATTCTTTCAATTATTCAAGACCTTAGCTCCTTCCGAATTTCTCTATATAAAAGAGGCCTTCTTACATCCTTCAGCAAGATCGATCCATCACCTCAGCTCTCTCTCATAGCTAGATGCGAATGATGTTCATGTGTTGAACAACATTCAATATAGCCATCCCATTAGAGAAAAATTCTCAATCCAAATTGTAATTAGTAGCTTGTAATTAGTTTTTTCAGGATTCCCGAAAGGGAAATCCTTTGTTTTATTTCGAAGTTTCTATGGAGTAATCCCCTCCATTTGTATAGTAAGTTTTTGTAAATTCTATGTTTTGTATCTATGGTTCCTTACTGTTAAAGGAACACTTCTTGTAAATGAATTTTAGTTTTTTCAATTAAAATCTTCTTTTCAAGAATTTTGTAAAGTTTTGGTTTTCTTTACAAAATTATTTCATATTGAGTATAGTATAAAACCATTATTTAGTCTGCAGTCAAAAAATTTTTGACCGTATTTTAGCCATAAAGGCCCAAGTGAAAAGACGGTTTGAGGCCAAGAGTGTCGTTGGTAGGTCTGTGTGAAGGGGTCGTATATTAGTTGGCTACAGTATTCAGTCCAAGGAGTGCCACATGTGCCTTGGCTGAGGGAAGCTAGATACAAGTTACTGTATCTCAATTGGTAATTTTCGTAAAATCTTTTGTAAAAAAAAAAAAGAATTTTTGGGATTATCTACTATAGAAAATAGATTTAATCGACAAAGGAGAGTACTGAGTAGGTTTTACAACTGTCTGCAAACAAACATCCGACTACTAAGAGTATTTAGATTTTCTAGTGGTCTAAACCAAGTACTGTTTGATAGTAGTGTATATTCCTTACTATATCCACAATGAGTATCAAAACTTATTTTGCTTCCAGGTAATAAAAGTCTAGTATATTTATATGTTTTCCCATCCATTTGTTGAGCTTCTGTAGTTTTAGTAGCTTCTTTTGTATATTCTTCTGGGATTAAAGTCTGATTAATAACGCAATTCATACTGCCTGAGTCTATTAAGGCAATGCATTGTAAATTAAAAGAATGTATTCTTATGTTACATTTTACTTTTAGCGTGTTAAGATGATGTTGGTTATAGTTTATCTGTGCTAGATTAGTTTCTAAGTAGGTTTCTAATTCTTCATCTTTTGGAGTCTTCAACCTTCTACTCTTTAGTTTCATAAAGAGGTTTTTTACCTTTGGTATGTTCTCTCAATAAGTCTATTTGATGGCGGATGAGTTTTATAATTTCTTCTAAAGTCTCAATTCTTTTCCCTAAAATAACAATTTCTTGTGTTGAAAATTTGATTTTTCTTTTCTTTGGTTTAGTGTTTTCTTTAGTACCGTAATTCTGAGCTATAAAAATATCTTGACAAAATTTAGAGTCTGTACTTTTAAGGTCTTTTTGTATTTGTAATTCTACACATTTTTCTTCTAAAATATGTATTACAAATTGAATTCTATGTCCTATTGGCCATTTATGGTTTGGTGCAGCTTTTACTGCATGTAACTGATTCCATTTATTGGTAATTTCTTCTCTTAGAGATCCTGGTAACTTATGAAATAACTTATTTCCTCATTCATTGTTATAGGTGTTTCCTGACTTGGATAAATAAAAAGTAAATTCATTTAAAAAATTCTTGATTTTTTGACTATTTTGCCAGTCTTGTAACCCTAATTGTTCTAAATCTCTAATAGCTTTTCTTTGTATATACATTTGTCCTAAATTAGGGTCTGGTCCTGCAGTTAGTCTTTGTATTTGATTCACAAAATTATAAGAGTCATTACCTAGACTTAGTAAATATTGGTATTTATCCGGAAATTCTGATTTAAATGCTTCCCACATGGCTTTAATTGTTTCTCTAAAAATATTTCTAAATATCTATACATTTCTAGTCCTGCCATTTCTACAAAATGTCTATAATAATGGGCTAATAGTAAACTCTTCCATGCTCCCACTACATTTGGCAATAGTTGGGGGTTATGAGTTGTTAAGTCAATAATATTATAGTAAATACCAACCAAAATATGAGTGAAGTTGGTTTGCGGCTTCTTATTTAGCTACTTAGCAGTCGGCTGCTTGTTTGTTGCTGGTTGTAAAACCTACTCAGTACTCTCCTTTGTCGATTAAATCTATTTTCTATAGTAGATAATCCCCAAAAAGAGTTTTTTTTTTAAAAAAAAGATTTTACGAAAATTTCCAATTGAGATACAGTAACTTGTATCTAGCATGCCTCAGCCAAGGCACCCGTGGCACTCATTGGACTGAATATTGCAGCAAACTAGTATACGACCCATTCACACACAGGCCTACCAACGGCACTCTTGGCCTCAAACGGTCTTTTCACTTGGGCCTTTATGGCTAAAATACAGTCGAAAATTTTTTGAGTGCAAACTAAATAATGCTTTCATACTGTACTCAATATGAAATAATTTTGTAAAGAAAACCAAAAACTTTACAAAATTCTTGAAAAGAAGATTTTAATTGAAAAATTGAAATTCATTTACAAGAAGTGTTCCTTTAACAGTAAGGAACCATAGATACAAAACATAGAATTTACAAAAACTTACTATACAAACGGAGGGGATTACTCCATAGAAACTTAGAAATAAAACAAAGGATTTCCCTTCTGAGAGTCTCGAAAAACTAATTACAAGCTACTAATTACAATTTGGATTGAGAATTTTTCTCTAATGCGAAGGCTGTATTGAATGTTGTTCAACACATGAACTTCATTCGTATCTAGCTATGAGAGAGAGCTGAGCTGATGGATCGATCTTGCTGAACGATGAAAGGAGGCCTCCTTTATATAGAGAAATTCGAAGGGAGCTAAGGTCTTGAATAATTGAAGGAATGTCCACGCGTCTCGTTTCTGTGGTTGGCTGAGGAATTATTGGAGCCACTTGCGTCTACTTTTTCTTTCTCTTCTGCTCTACCGTTTATTTTTTCAAAAAGTATACATTAACTGCCAATTTTTCAAAAGGTGAACAATGGTTGTTGGCTGAAAATTAAAACGCGGTTGATGTCATCTTTTTGTCGCTGCTTGCGTCATTGGCCAGCTGTCTTCTGAGTGTTGTTGATGTCATGCTGTCGTTGGTCTGATGTCATTGCTCACGTTTGTCTCGCGTCATTATGTATCAAGATTATGCTCTGCAATTGAGTCTAAAGAAAAATTTCCATCTGATCCACCTGTATTAGGGTCTTCATTACTGTCAGTAGAATTCATGGCTATGTCATTATTGCTATTATAAGAACTTCATCTATCTTCAAAAATTTCTTTTTTGGAGTTGACTATTTGAAAGGATTTTAGAGCTTTATTGACTACTTTCTAGACTTGTTCTTGTACTAGAGTAGTGAAATCTAATGGAGGAGAGGTTGTTCTTGCATATGTTTTATTTGGGCTAGCAGTTCTTGGGTAGCTATGTAGTTAGAATATGGGTCTTGGCTATCTTGATAAATCTAATTTGGGCTTTCTTGAATAGGCCTTTTTCCCTCAGCTTTGGACAGTTCTGGGACTATTTGGTTATCTGATTTGGTGGGCTGGTCTGGTTCTTGAATGGTAATACCTTTATGGGCTGGAACAGGATTCATATCTGGAGTGAATTCAAGATATTGGGTCTTAACAAACTGTTTATACTCGTACGTCTATTCAACTGGGTAGGTGTGCATTTCACATAATAATCAAATTTTTCCACGGGTTGGCCCAATGTATCCCCGCTCTCTGGATTATTAGTCTATTGGGCCAATGAGGTAGAGGAATCAACAGTCCTCTGAGTCTGTTGTGTTTTTTGCAAACCCAATGCCATTTCTGGGTTTGAGACGTCTTTACCAGCTACCAGTTGGGTTGGACTAGGTGTTGAAATCTTGGGCTCAATAGTACCCTTTGTGACATTCTTTGGAGAATGTCCATCCTCTTCCATATTAGTTCGGGCTGGAGGTTTACCCGAGAGCTGAACTTTTAAATAAAAAATTTCTTTTTCTAAAGAATGAATTGTCTTTTGTAAAAGATTTCTTTCTGTTCTAATTTTCTAATTTTCGTTGTTAACAAATTGAATAGTCTTTTTCAACGTCTCGCAATGTTCACAGAAAATAATTTTATCAGTGTCTCTGGCAACTGAAAAATCTAAAGGTTCTTCTACATAATTTCTTAAAGAGGGGGAGACAAAGAAACTTGGACCTAGATTATTTCTAGCTACTTTTAAAGCTTCTTGATAATCATTGAAACCTTTACAAAAAGGGTCTGAAAAACCTTTTATAGCGTCTGCTACTTCTTACCATGTATGTAAAAATCCAGTATTATTAGCTTTTAAAACAACGTAAAATTTGAAACGTCTTTTATCTTTGCTACAGTGTTCTGAAAGGGCGCTTAGACAAGCTAAAAAATATTTATAGTCTTAGGATCTCTATTGTACGATATCCATAAATTGTCTAGAAGGCATTTTTCAGCTTTACTTAAAGAAATAGGAGCATTAGGTCTAAAAGTAATATTAGTACGAGGAAAACCTAGAAGTTCTACATTACCAAATCTCATTCTTTCTTGTTGAGATAATGGTCTGTTCTAGGCTGTTAAAGCTCTTGATCCAAAGGAATTCCTGGCGGAAATCCCAACTCTTGGTGGAGGTCTAGTCATCCTTAGTATATGTTTATCTGTCATTTTGCCTTTATTAGCTTTATTAGAGCAAGAGCTGTTGCCTTCTTCCATTATGGATCTGAGAATATTAAATTGCATTCACTAAGGGAGACTGTATTCTTAAGAAAAATTCTACTTATAAATTGTATTAATTCAAAGTGTTTCTGTATAGAATCTAAAATTGGTTGTACAAATACTTGTATGATCTGAGGTAGTTTTCCATTATACCAATTAAATTGAAATTGTGAGAAAATATCTTCTACTAAGTTTAACTTATCTGTCCACAAGTTGTAAATCTGAAAGTGTCTTGCTCTTAGTTTTTTTGCTAATTCTTCTATTAAAGGATGTTCCTTCTATTGCTCTGGATTTGTTTCTTCAAGTACAGGGTCTTTAGAAGTACTAGCTTCATAGTTGTTCATCTTCCTGATATATTAAGAATTGCTAAATATCTCAGCTATCTCAGTACTAGTTAAGGTTTTTTTCCTAAATCTGTATTTATTAATTCTATTCATCTTATATTTTTATTTATGCGCTGATAGTTTACTCCTGTAGTTATTTCTATAATTCGAGGAGTCTTGAACTATCTTTCTCTATTTATGTCTATTTTATTGTGTAATTCTTCTAACCTAGACAGTAGAAAGTTCTTATCATGAATTAAAAGAGATCTTCTAGAGATTAAGTTATTAAACATTTCATTATTAATTTCTATTACCAAGTCTTCTAATATTTCTTCTACTGGGACGTCTTGCGGTGGTTCTTCGCCGGTTGACACTTGATAATATCATCCTTAAAGATGTTTTCCCATTCTACTAAAGTATAGTAAGCTGGTTCTAATGAAACAAAATTATAGTCAATGTTAAAATCTAATTCTTTGGTATATTCTGGGAATTCCTGTTTTATATTAGCTAACTGACATTCACGTTCTTTTTTATAGGGGCAAGGTTTTTCTTGAGGTTGGTTCTGGATTTGATTTTGAACAAGGAGTAGTAGGGTTCCACCACACTTCTCAGCGTGAAAAGGAGTGAGAAAGGGGGCTGTGAGACAATGTCTAAAGAGATGAAAATAGTCTTTAGTTAAAAGGAAAGTGCCTTCATCTTTTTACAAAAAACTGAGTCCTAAGATCATGTCTGTATTTAGATTTTCTAGTGATCTAACCCAAGTATTGTCTGATGGTAGTGTATATTCCTTGCTATATCCACAATGAGTATCAAAACTTATTTTGTTTCCAAGTAATACAAGTCTAGTGTATTTATATGTTCTCCCATCCATTTGTTAAGCTTTTGTAGTTTTAGCAGCTTCTTTTGTATATTCTCTGGGATTAGAGTCTGATTAATAATGCAATTCGTACTGCCTGAGTCTATTAAGGAAATGCATTGTAAATTAAAAGAATGTATTCTTATGTTACATTTTACTTTTAGCGTGTTAGGATGATGTGGGATACAAGTTATCTGTGCTAGATTAGTTTCTAAGTAGGTTTCTAATTCTTTATCTTTAGAGTCTTCAACCTTATACTCTTTAGTTTCATAAAGAGGCTTTTTACCTTTGGGATGTTCTGTCAATAACTCTATTTGATGGCGGATGAGTTTTATAGTTTCTTCTAAAGTCTCAATTCTTTTTCTTAAAATAACAATTTCTTGTTTTTCTAGTATGTCTAATGCATTCTCGGTATCGATGGTATCCTCAATAAATAGTTGGACTTGCTTGAGGCAACTAATGCAGGCTTCTTTGAAGCATAAGATAAATCTTGCTCTAAGTCTTTTTTGAGGGTGGTAAGTACAAATGAAACAAGGTTTATTGTCTTCTCTCGAGTTTGTTTCCCAATTGTGTAAACAATCGGATTCTATTTCAACATTCATTAGTTCTAACGTCTGATTGTAATAGTCTTTTTTTCTGGAATTCGCTAAGGAATTCTTCTATCTCACTATCACTGTCTGCTTTGGGTTCTATATGTAACTGGTTTACAAATATAATGCTATAAATGGATTCACTATCAGAAATCTGTTCATCAACGTCTATAAGGTCTTAGTTTGATCTTTAATGCACTGGAGAGTTAGTTCGTAACTGTTCTTATAAAACTGCGTAGAGCTTTCAAATCTGCCTTTATTATATAAAATCTGTGGATTTAATATATTTAAGCCTTGAGTCTGAAACTTTTCATAATCTTGACCTGGATCTATAAGTTCTTCTAACTTAGAGTCACATTCTTCTTTTCTATTACCCATTAATTTTTCTAAAAAATTCTTAGGTCTATTACTGACCGATAGCCTATTTTTTCTTTAACTGTTTTAGAAGTTCTTGTAAAATGTGTTAAATTCAATCTTCTTCTAAGCTTCTAAACTGGACAAATTTAAAAGAAGTTGTTGGTATTCTAGTGACTTTTTCTTTTCCAGTTGTTTTAAAGTTAATGAAGAGATATGTTCTGTAAGATTTTGGAGTTCTTTATTATCTATACTCGTACCTTCAAGGTTTTTCTGTTTGTCTAAAGTCTTTTGAAATGAAGTGAGTTTTTCAAAAAGTTTTTCTAATTCAACTTTATTCCGAGGAGAAATCTTTTTTCTAACAAAGATTTATTTTGTTCTTGTAGATCGTCTATCTTAGCTTCTCGGTTCTCTATAAGTTTAAGTTGTCTATTAATTAAATATCCTAATTCTAGTATCTTGGTGTCTAATTTCTCACCTAAATTTATTAAGAGATCTAAAAGAGTATTTATAGAAGGATCTGCAGAAAATAAACTATGTTTATGATCTTTGTCAAAATTACACCGAAATTTTAGAGTATCTAACAAATTTATGGGTCTTTGAGGAGTAATTAAAAGTTCCAAGTCTAAATATTCTAATTTTTTATATGATGCCAGTTTTTTTTACCAAGAAACATTACTTAAGCTCTAATACCAGAAAGGAGGTTCTTTATAATCTGATATTGCTGCTCTAGGAGGAAATGAACGATAAGTGTAATTTCCTATGGGAATAACTCTTTCAAATGGAGTTTCTTCTTTTGCTTTCCATACTCTTCCTTCTAAATAAGTTCTGTTTGGTAACTAAAGTCTGTAGTACTAGTTTGATGGTCATTATCTATGTCTTCTTCGGTTTTTATTCTTATATTTAGGTCTTCATCGTAGCATAAATATTTGTCTTCTTGGAGCTGTTTGGCTAAGTATAACTCATCTTCTAATTGTAAAAATTCTTCTTTTGTTAATAACATATTAAGTTCTTTTGGAAAGATAATTCTATCTGTATTTTTATTAAGTTCTATTTCTACAAAATTACTTTCTGTTTCATCTTCTATTTCTTGATTTGCTACGTTGAGTATTCTGTAAATCTTAGGCTAGTTCTATTTAACTATCTGTAATAGGTTAAAGCTTTTTAGGGGCTATAGTAGGATTTTTCTATTGAATAAAATTACTAATTTGCCAATCTAATCAAGCTAAGTCTTCTGCTGAATATTCTTTAGATTTAACCATTTTTACACCTCTACTACTGATTAGTTCTACTACTTTTTCTGTGTAAACTTTATATTTAATATTAGAATTATATGCACATCTTCCTAAAATTCCTGGGGATAGTAATAAATTATCACCCGATTCTACATGTTCATATCCTTTGGTCTGAATTCCTGTTTTTATATGCTTAATGAAGTCTGGTATAGCAACTAAAAGGTCTGAACTACAATAAAATATGCCTCTATTGTTATTCATATCTACTTCTGTGCTAGCTATCATAGCTTTGTTTATGTCTGAACTACGGCTATCAAAAATAGTAATTAAAACTTTACTGCCTAACTGTTTTCTCATTAAACCTTTTATACCTATAGCAATTAATGCTATGTGTATGATGTGATAATTCTTTTTTAATAAATCTTTACCGCTTTCTTTACTAATTATGTCTAAGGTCTTATCTGGAATGTTATAAGCATCGTCAATTGTATTATCATTTAGTCTTTTATAGTTTATAACCATTCTACTTTTACCTCTAATTATCTCTGCATGGTTTCTTACTATAAATGCTGCTGATCTATGAGGGCTTTCAGATCTTTTGATAACGCCTAATTTTAATGGTTCTGTAATATGCATCTTAAAACCTTCTATATCATTGTTAGTTGAATCTATGTTTTTTGTCTTGATAATGTATGCTAGATTCTATATATTTAGCTTACAAAAAACTGTCTTTATGCCAATATTTTAAAACGTCTTCGACAACTATTTCCATTTTTTCTAGCTTATAGTAGATAATCCCCAAAAATCTTTTTTTTTTTTTGTTACAAAAGATTTTACAAAAATTTCCAATTGAGATACAGTAACTTGTATCTAGCCTGCCTAAGCCAAGGCACCAGTGGCACTCCTTTGACTGAATATTGTAGCCAACTAATATACGACCCATTCACACACAGACCAACCAACGGCACTCTTGGCTTCAAACGGTCTTCTCACTTGGGCCTTTATGGCTAAAATACAATCGAAATTTTTTTTACTACAAACTAAATAATGCTTTTATACTGTACTCAATATGAAATAACTTTCTAAAGAAAACCAAAAGCTTTAGAAAATTCTTGAAAAGAAGATTTCAATTGAAAAGACTGAAATTCATTTACAAGAAGTATTCCTTTAACAGTAAGGAACCATAGATACAAAACATAGAATTTACAAAAACTTACTATACAAACGGAGGGGATTACTCCATAGAAATTTAGAAATAAAACAAAGGATTTCCATTTCGGGAATCCCATATATATATATATATATATATATATATATATGGGATTTATATACATTATTGTTGAATTAGAGGTATTATTTTAGTTAGATTAGTTAGTACTAGTTAAATAAGTAATAAGTAATTTTTGATGAATTAAAGGTATAATTTTTTACGAATTATAAATAATTTAAAAGACCAATTAAAAAATTAATAGTTAATATAGTTATTAAAATAGATATTTTACGAAATAATATTAACTTTAATTTTTTGATATGTTCGTAATTTAGTCTTCTACATATGATAAACTAATTCATACAATATTTAAAGACTGTTTTGAACTATATTTTAATATGTAATAAATGAATAAATATTACTTCTATATAAATATAATTTATTCAAAATGTAGTTTGGGAATAATATTTCAAAAAATAAATTAGTTTGGAAATAAATTTATATAAATATAATTTATTTATTAAATAAATATTTTTTTAGTATGTCCCTAATTTAGTCTTCTAGATATGATAAACTAATGCATACAATATTTTATAAATTATTTTGAACTATATTTGAATATGTAATAAATGAATAAATATTACTTTTATATACATATAATTTAATAAAAAAGTAGTTTGGAAATAATATTTCAAAAAAATAATTTAGTTTGGAAATAAAAAGTAGTTTGTTACTGCTGCTGACGTTGCCGAATTCATGACGATGAGATGGTTCAATGCTTCTATTTTGGAAGTATTTCAAATGTAAGATTTCAATTCCATTTCGAAATTAGGCTATTTTTTTTACTTTTAGGTTACCAACACACATTCTTCATATATTGTTTGAAAGTTACATTCATCAGAATTGCAAGCTGTATGAAATACCATTCGGCTTTATGACTCCGTCCTGAATATCGACAGTTATGATTAGGTCTCAACATTGGCAGACTTCACTCTACATTAATCAAGCACTGGGTAGTTTGAAGGACAAAAAATACATTTTGGCCTTGTACCACCAAGAGTAAGATCTCTCATACTTTAATACATCAAACGTTAGTTCGAAAACTATACAGATGTTATTGGAAAAGCTAACTATCTCATTTGTTAGTCATCACTAGTTATTGCTTGTCATCGAGCCCTCTGCTTATACGGTATACGTATTGGACTCATTAGCTAATCAGGAGAGAAGTTTTGAGGTCAAATCGCTTATATACGTGTAAGAGAATATCCAATGACTTTCACTTCATTTATTGGTTTTCGTGTGATAAGTTGGAGTTTAGATCACTTCTTATATATTAATATTGTTCATATAATTTAAATTTTTAGGTCTTTTAGAGTGATGTCGGACATGATGTGTATACAGCGAAGCAAGGTTGAATGGAAATATCCTCCAGTATGTATATATACAAATTTTAACAATAATAGTTTGATTTTCCATAATTTGGTTCGTTTTTGATCGGAATATATATGGATTTCATTCAAAATTTATTTTTTTCTTATTATTTATTTTGATTTCTTTACGTACAAATTTTAGTGTATGCAACAACTAAGAGGCGATGAGTACGGTTACTGCATCATGAAGAATATGAATGACATAATGATAGACTGTGGTCAAGGCCATGAACTAAGAACGATGTGTTTATTATTGTAAAATGTAGATTGTTAATTTAAGCATTCAGTACTTTATTGAAAATGTATATAACTGATTATCTTTCATTTCACTCGTAGGTGAATGAAATTGAAGAGTATTCTCAAAACGACATCGATTTGCTATGAGAACTTGGGGTTGAATTCTTTCGAGACGTTATGAAATGATCATTTACACGTTTAAATTCATTTTACTTCTGGTTTTATTATGTTTTCGTGAATTGAACTTCACGCGAAGTCTTGTGGTTGTGGATGTGTACATATAGCCATGAACTTGATTTGGAGTTGTGTGTAAAGTTGAATCAGAGTTGTATATGCATTTCGTTATATAGTTTTACTTTGTTAATTAGTTGGAGTTGCGATTTCCATTCTTTGTGTTGTATATATCGGAATCGTGTAGTTCAATGTTATATATTTGCTTTAGTTAGTGTTGGCCTTTAGTTGTGGCTATTTTTGAGTTGTATGAAGTGTAATTGCAGAAAAATGTACTGTAATTGTACGTGTTTTGAGTTGCATTACAGTTTCTTACAATAGGTAATGGAAGGGGAAATTTTTTTTATAAGGGGTGGTGGTTGTACCAACAAAACCGTCACCCAAACATTTATTAAAATAAAATAAAAAATTAAAAATATATAATGGGTGGCAGTTCTCCACCTGGAAACCCCCAGTCAAAGTTTTAAAAATTAAACAAAATAAAATAACGGGTGGTGGTTCTTTACGTGGAAACCGCCACCCAAAGTTTTAAAAGTTTATTTCAAAAAAAAGAATAACGGGTGGCGGTTCTACACATGTAAACCGCCACCCGAAGTTTTAAAAATAAAAAAAAATAAAAATAAAAAAGAAAATAGGCGGCAGTTGTTTTCAAAAAACAACCACCACCCAAAGTCTTTCGGGTGATGTTTTTCAAACCGCCACCCAAAAGCTGACATTGGGTGTCGCAGCTTTGGGTGGCGGTCAAAGAACTGCCACCCGATCTCAAAACCAGCCACCACCTTAAACCCTTTCTGTACTAGTGACAGCTCTTATTTTGGCAATTCGTGATGGTTCTAGTGTATTCACAATTTACAATGATGTATCTCACCAAGGGCTCGGGTGTTTTTTATACAAAACGATAAGGTGATCGCCTATGCTTCTCGTCAATTGAAGATTTATGAGAAAAAGTATCCAAAGCATGATTTGGAGCTGGCAGCAATTGTGTTTGCTCTGAAGATTTGGCGACATTACCTCTATGGAGTGAAATGTGAAATTTATACAGATCATAAGAGTTTGAAATATTACTTCACGCAAAAGGAGCTCAACATGCATCAACGTCGTTGGTTGGAACTCATGAAAGATTATGATTGTTCGATCCATTATCATCCCGGCAAAGCAAATATAGACGTAGATGCAATGAGCCGCAAGACAGCAAAGCAAAAGCCATGTGTATTGCAACATGAGATCGTACAATTCGATCTTGAAATCGTGGAACATAATGAAGCCTGACTGGAGGCTATGTCAATTCGTTCAACACTTATTGATCAAATTAAAGAAGGACAAGACGTTCATGAGTGAACATGTAAGGCCAAGAAGCAACAGTAGGATTTTCATATACAGCAAGGGATCCTCAAGTACAGGGATCGATATTATGTTACGGCAACAAAAGCCTTATGACAAGAAATTTGTTGTGAATCCCATATGACACTATATACTTTCCATCCCGATTCGACCAAGACGTACAAAGATATTAAGATGCTTTACTGGTGGCCCGGTATGAAACGAGAGATAGCAAAATACGTGACAAAGTGTTTAATTTGCCAACAAGTAAAGGCTGAATATCAATGACCGGCATGAACATTACAACCACTTCCAATTCCCAAATAGAAGTGGGATGATGTTACTATGGATTTCCTAAGTTGATTGCCCAAGACAAGCAAAGGATATGATGCTATATGGGTCATTGTTGATCGACTCACCAAAGCTGCGCACTTTTTGCCGATTAAGATGACATACTGAATGGGGCAGTTGGCCCAACTTTATGTACAAGAGATTGTTCGTTTGCATGGAGTACCTATCACGATTACATCCAACCATGATCCCAGGTAGTTGTCTCATTTTTGGAAAGAATTATATACGGTGTTGGGAACGAAACTTCAGTTTAGTACAATATATCATCCCCAAACAAATAGGCAAACTGAATGAACGATCCAAACAGTAGAAGATATGCTGCAAGCTTTTATTTTGGAATTTCAACAAAGTTTGGATCCTCGTCTCCCTTTAATAGAGTTTGCCTACAACAATAGTTGTCAACTTATCATTCTTCGATTGGAATGCCTCCCTATGAAGGTTTGTAGGAACGAAAATGTAGATCGCCTCTACATTGGGTTGAAGTGGGAGAAATGAAAGTAATGCGAACGGAAATGATACAAGATATGATTTTGGCGGTTGAAAAGATTAAGCAACATATGAAAGCTACACAAGACCGAAGAAAAGTTATGCTAACACTCGCCGCCGGCCACTTGAGTTTGAAGTTGGCGACCAAGTCTTTATTCGAATTTCGTCAATCAAGAGGCTACTCCGACTTGGTAAGCGGGGAGAGTTAAATCCCCAATTTATTGGACCGTATGAGATTCTTGAAAGAGTTGGTGGAGTTGCTTATCGATTACGATTGTCCACGCACATGAATCGGATTCACAATGTCTTTCACGTCTCGTCATAGAGAAAGTATGTTCTAGATCCGTCACATGTATTTCCCAAACCTCCGTTAGATATTCAGCCTGATCTATCTTAGAAGGAGAAGCCTGTTTGGATTATCATATGAAGTGTGAAACAACTTAGAGGTAAACAAATACCTCTAGTACGTGTCTTATGACGTAGTGCAGCTATTTAGGAAGAGACTTGGGAAAGAGAGGAGGTCATGAAACAATAATATCCTAAACTATTTCCAGGTAAGAAATTTCGAGGATGAAATTTATTTAAGATGGGAGGATTGTAACACCCCGTTCGATTTCGTATAAGATTTGTGATGATATGAAGGTGCTTTGATAGGATCGTTATGTGTTTGGTATGTTCATGACATGTTTCCAAGAGCATTTGATATGTTTGAATTCGGTGCGGCATTGAAATTTATGTCACAAAGGAAAATTTTCAACAGATACGGTTGTACAATTAGAGGATACGACAGTAAAAGTCAAGTTACAGCCGTAAGAATTTTTTATATCACCGTAAAACTCATGAAGGAGGTTTCAAGAAGTTTCAGAAAGTAAAATGCAACCGTACATTTTGAGATACGACCATAATATAAGTTATACAGCAGTAAATTATCATTATACCGCCGTCAGTGTCAAAGATGAAAGATGTCAAAAAATTTTCAGAAACTTTTATACGGCCGTAAAGGTAAAGGTTATGGCCATAATTCACTGTTAGTAGAGACTTTTTCTAGACATTTGTAGCCATTTGGAGATGTTTAAAAAGAAAATTTTCATCCATAACTCACCAAAACACACCCAAGAACATTTCTAAACACCTCTTGGTTTGACAATTTATCTACCAAGATTCATCATTTTCTCTTCATTTTGGTGCTAAAGAAGGAGAGGGAAGGAAGAAGAAGAGAAAGAAAAAGTGACCAAAGTTCTTGTGCTTATTTTTCTTCCATTTACAGGTGGGTAATAGATGTGATAGTTACCCAAGAAGGTAAGGATACATGCATACGTGACTTGTTTTCAATTATATGATTATAACGTTCAACTTTTCTATGTCTGGATGTTTGTTTGGATGACTTGAGCTATTAGTTTATATGATATGTGTAGATGGTCATATGGTGCTCTATGTGAAGGGTTCGTGAGAATAATAGTATGCCGACATGATTGTGACCTTGGAAATGTGCTATGAATCTTTGTATGATATCAAGGCTTGAAAGTAGATGCTTGCATAGTCATAACATGGAAAGATATGAATGTGGTGTTGATTATCATGTGTTTACACATATGTAAAGGTAAAAGTTGGCCAATGGAGAATCTAAACCCCACAAATGCCGAAAGGAAGCCTCAGGGGAGATTTAAGTCCCGCAAGAGGATTGAGGCTTGGCTAAATATGAAATGTTATACATTGGCGTCATTGTAAGCACATGATTCGCAACCGAGCTTGCATCTATTCCCGTTGAGTCTTTATGACTCATTTGTCTCCTTTATATGTTTTAGGTGATATAGGACGAGGAAAGAATGTGGAAAGTGGCGGGGAATCCTCCAGAAACTGATGTGTGAGGAAATGTGCATGTGGGGAAAAGGAAAGGGCTAAAGACTATACAAATGTTTTGTATTTGGTACCAAAACCACTCAAGTTATTATGTACATGTTAAATGTTGTAAGTTACCGGAATGTTTTCATATGATCAGTAGTGTTTTGATAAATGAACTTGTGGATTTGGTAATATTATAAAAGTGTGACGTCGATTCTAGTCCCGGTTTTATGCAAATGTAATCTTAAAATGAACACATGCCCAGCACATGATACGAAGGGTGCCGTGTTATGTATTAGGCAATGAAATGGGACAAGGTGCAAGAGGGGGTGTTACATGGAGGCTAGGACCTATCTTGTTGCTATTGATGACTTAGTGAATGTGAAGTTATGGTGCAGGGTGGCTGTTAAAGCTGGTAATATTTTGGGAAATGATGAGACTTATAATGTTGTCAATTTCAGTATTGACCATGATTTGATTGCAAAATATGAGGTTATTTTGAATGAGCAAACAAAGGTTAGTTTTTTTAAAAAAAAAATTAACCTTTGCTATCAAAATGCATACTTATCAAAACTACATTGTCAGGAAACATACAGGATGTCAATGCCTAACATGCTGGACAAGTCTGCTACATGTGATTTCAGGGCATTGCAATTAGTATTTTTATGATCAGTTTACTATAAGTTATAAAGATTTGGTAGAGATTATATTAATTCAGCTATTCATTTTATTTGGGATATGATTCAGTGTTTAAGAATGAGCTAAATACTCCAGTGAATAGTAATGAAGTGACTATTGGAAATGATGGAATGGAAGAGACGCTTGGTATAGATATTGAAGATGGTTGGTCTTCGAGCATGATGTCTACAAACAAGTGTCGAAGAGTTGTGAAGATAGAGAAGCTATTTGATTGGCGATTGAGAGCTATTTAGAATGTTTATATAATTCTATTTGACTCTCTTCATTTTCATACTCAAACACCAACCCTAAATCCTAGACACCATTAGCCTTTAGAATTCTGGAGTTTGGTGCAAGGTGGTTGGAGTTCCAACGGTGTGGAAGATCCACTTGTGAGGAACGAGGCATCGGAGTTCCGGAGGGTGTTGTATGCACAACGCTACCAAGGTCGTAGGGGGTACAAGCTGGGGGTCAGGCTAGGTTTGCATTCATCGTTTGTAGGTTAATCTTTTTCTAGTGGATTTTCAGTGGTGAGTTCGCTCGTAGGTTTTACCATTTTAAGAGTTCTTCAACGGGTTTTCTCCGCCATCATTTTTGGTGTTGATTGTTTATGCGCTTTACCGCTTTCATTAGTTTATTTTTTGATTGAATGATTTGAATTGGGTGAATTGGTAACATAATCATGTTAATTGCCTAAGTTTTATTGGGTCATCTGCTGTATGTGATTTTTCAGTGTAGATCTTTTATCATTTTTTTTTTTCTGACCAAGGGATATAGATGTTTTATAATAAAAATGATTTTTGTATAGTATTAATGCAATTGACTATCGATGAAAATCATAACATTTTCATTCAACCACATAGAGCGACGTGCAATTCTTATGCAGATATAGTAAATATCTCATTGCCTCAGAGTGCAACAATATATCAAATATTGTGATTTCCAAGCAATACAATGATTACATGGAACTTGTCAGCCCAGTCAGTCCCTTGCAAAGATGGGCGAAGTCCTTGTACATACACTCCAATTTTGTGGGAAGCTATTAACTTCAGGCATCATAAAGCTAAGATTCACCCATTACAAATATCACAAGGGGACCATGAGACAGATCTACTGAATGAGCCCCCAGTCCAAGATTTTTAATTGGAGAACAAATTCAAACCCCTAGTATTATGGTGGTATTGGTCACCATTATTGGATTTGATTAATTTAAAATTATGAATATGCACCACTCCCACAATAACTGAGACAGGAGAAAGGTAATTTGCAATTTTCCCAACATATATACTCATCATTTTTCTTAAATTAAAGGTGAAGTGAAAAGAATTGTTCAAGTCCACAGTATTGGGGTACAACGTCTCTGTTTCATACAAGCGAAAAGAATTGTTCAAGTCCCACAGTATTGGGGTACAACGTCTTTGTTTCGTACTAAGTCGTGAAGATCGTGGACAATCTTAAAAACGGCATCTGGCCTTGCGAGCCTGAGTGAGTTTTTGGACATGGCAATGAGTTCATCTTTCTTTGGACCAAACCACTGAGACACTATCTCTGCTATCTCTTTTGGGGACTTTGAGAATTTCCCACATCCATTCTCAACAACATATGGCACATTCCCAGCTTCCTGCCCCGCAATGTAACCATTTAGAATTATGGGAAGCCCTCGAATCATAGCTTCCGCAATAGTTCCCGGTCCAGCCTGCATAATAATTACATCATCATCATCATCATCATCATCATCATCATCATCATCATCATCATTATTATTATTATTATTATTATTATTATTATTATTATTATAGCAGTTAGTACCTTGGTGATGATGCAATTGCAAGCTCCCATGCATTCTTCCATTTTACTCACGAATCCCTTCACCTATAAATGCAATACAAACAATCATGAATATGAATATGAAGTTGGCCCCAAGTGAAATTGCATTTGTTACCTGGACAGGAACCTTCCAGTTTCTGGAGTGTAATCTGTTGGCAAGCTTTTTATTGCGACCACAGATGACAAGAAGCTGACCAATTGGTTCCCCATGAGTGTCGTCATATAATGCTTCACTGAGTGCTATGGCTGTAGCCTCAATGGGACCCATTCCTTCCCCACCACCCATCAGCAAAACTGCCGGGAAGTACTTGTCCATTCCAAGCTCCTCCCGTAGTTCATGCTATAAATCAACACACAACACTCCCATGTTAGTGTCCTATTCTATGCTGCTTGTGAAATCTCCAAAGCTAACTTTAACAAGCCAAAAAAGAGTTCTTAATGCCACACTGCTGCCTACAGAAGAAGAATGCAAAGATATATCTCGTGATAGACTAGGGAAAACCATATTCAAGCAGTTTTTGAAGGGCAAGGTCAAAGTTTACGCAGGGCAATCCTACTTCATTTCCATACACTCAAAAACAAATGCACAATTCGTAATACCCGAAAAATTATTTCATTTCCTCTGTCCTCACTCCCACCTATATGCACCAATCTGCTTCCACACTTCACTGGTTCATGATAGCTAGAACCTTCTACATTGACAAGTCATCGGCAACCATTGCAATTAATACAATAATAAAGTCATCATCAACCATTGCAATTAAAACAATAACTTATACTATGAGCTTGTTTGGTAAAGCTTAAAATTTAGTCCATTTTCCTTACTTTCGTTTTCAACACACTATTAAAAAGAAATACCATTTTTCATATTTCTCCATGAAGTCTCTTACTTTTCAACAAATCTCCGTGAAAACAAAAAGAGAAAAAAAGAAGAAGAAGAAAGGAAAAAGAAAGATGGAACTGTATTCTGGGCTTTTCACTAGCACAAAAAACCCCAATAGTCATATTTTTCCTTTGCAGACACATGTTTTAACGAATTGTAAACTGTCATGCGCACAGGAAATGCCTCTGAAGATTTGAATACATGAATCTGGGAATCATGTGATCAGTAACATTGTACACCATGCATCTGGTCTCAACTGTGACATACTTACAAATTGTTGTAACTCAAATTGTGAACAGGTAATAAACATTGAAAAATGTACAAGTTTGAATTGGGGGAAAGTGGGAAAGAAGAGCACCTTAGAACGAACGGGCTTGACAAATGAAGGTCGTACTGGAAGGCCATAAACTTTGATTTGAGAAGGCTGAAGACCAGCTCTTAATGCGCGTTTGGCCACCTCTTCTGATGGACAATAGCATCTAGTTACGAGCTTGTGAAACCTGCTCATAAGATGAATATATAGTAAGGCTAAAAATTAATAAATATAGGGAAATTATAATGCGAGCTGAGCCTCGGCATACCACGTAGGATGACATGTACACAAGTCCGTCACAACAGTGGTGAAAACAATCTTCTGCAACAGACCCTTGGACCTCAGGATACGCAGTGGTACATGTTGCATCAAAGGATGTACACTAATAATAATGTCTGGCTGGTATTTCATCAATCCCTTTGCAACCTCTCTAAGGATTTAATTTAAAAAGGTCACAAGTTAGAAGATAGCTTTAGCAGACAAACAGCACAATTATTATCTATAAAGATATAACCTCACCGAGCTATAAAAGTTGATGTTGCAGCAAAATTGGATTGATGAATTACACGTGGAGCAGATGCATAATATGTCATTCTCCATAGCGAACCATGTTTTACAAGAAAGTTATAACTCTTTGGCAGTTGATTAAAAGGCCATGGAGTATGATCCGTCCATAGATCTGTAATGAACACCTGCAACAGAGGAGATAACATAATAACAACAATAAACAGCAAATGAGCAGAAATTAACCGAATTACTCCCTCCGTCCCACAAAGATAGTCCCACTTTGACTTTCACACAGTTTAAGAAAAATATAATTAATATCATTGGAAAAGTAAAGTTTTGTTGCATTTTTTCAAATATACCCCTACATTTAATAATGTTAATACATCTTCATTAATAACAATGCATATTTAATAAGGGTATAATAGGAAAAATTAAAAAATCAAATATACATAAATAGAAATGGGACTATATTTTGGGACGGATTAAAATGGAAAATGGGACTATCTTTGCGGGACGGAGGGAGTATATTTTTTCTTCACGTTCATTTCTTGATTTTATCATATACAAATGGCTGCTGAACCATTTTTCTTTGAGTTCACCATCTTCAAAAAACTCTTCCATCTTGATTTTATCACAAAAATTATCTTTACGGGTGGATTCCACCACAAACAAGAGTAACTTTGTTCCAAATACCATAACTGATCTGATTGTTTTTCATATTGTTTTGCCACGGCAAGTATATAACCGCTAGCCTCTTCCTTTTCAAATCTAAAAAAGTAATATAAATTTTACAGCTTGTTGGACTAGAGTTTTAACGCAAATCACCATTTTCTTGCACAAATGATTAACTACATTCTCCCGAATCATCACTTTTCTTTTCCCAAAAAACAAAAAGTTTCAACGAAGGCTGACCTGGTAACTGTCTCCAAATTCTTCATCGAAAGCAGCCTTAATAGCTTCAGCAGATGCTCTGTGACCCCCACCAGTGTCACTCATCAAAATCAAGACCTTCTTCCGAGTTTCAGACTGAACGCCATTCATAGGCACGCCGTCTGATTCCTCCACAACACCATTCCTATCATCTCTAAACCCGTTGTTCTCATCCGAATTAACCTGAATCGAGGCGAAACTGAGGGGGATCCTCTCACAGTTGAATTTAATAGCTTTATTGAATTGATTCAAAGCTCTTCTAATGCAAAAGGAAGCACCCTTGGTGCCCGAATTCAATAAAGCAACAGCCTTTGGAGTGTTCCTCAGGGCATCTAAATACAAGGGATTAAATAAGAATACCGACTGCCCATCAGGACGAAGCAGACAACAATTCACTAAAAAAGACCCCAAATGGTGTACGAAGCTAAAAGGATTTCTGAGGTCTTGAGTCAAACTTGAAGGCTGCATCTTTGGCGCTGTTTTAAGAGTGGGTTTTCGCTGTATAGCGATAGAAATTGATTCTTGGAGGAAAACCAAGACATGCGAGCACAAGAACGCACCTACAGAGAGAGACAGAGAGACGGAGGCAGAGAAGGTTGAGAGGGCGGGAGGCAAGGACGATGGGCATTTGGAGGGGGGCTGGAAGCCACATAGACAGGATCTAGTCTGTTCAGCGATGAAAATTTATTATAACAAATTACAGTAATAATACTTTGCCTGCCACAAAGATAATCCCATTTGTATTTTAACAAAAATTAAAAAATTTCAATTAATAATATTGAAAAAGTAATGTTTTATAACATAATTCTTAATTTTTAATATAACCTTATATTTTTTTATTATTCTACTTTAATAATTTTTATATATTGATAACGATGCATTAAATTGGGCTATATAAGAAACTTAAGAAATTAAATATGAAAATTAGGCTATATTTTGGGACAGATTAAAATAGAAAATGAGACTATCTTTGCGGAATGGAGAGAGTAATGTTTTTCTCACCCGCTAACTAAAAAATATTGATATAGGTTTGTAGGTAAGCCATTCTGTATTCATTCCTACTTTTTTTTCTTCTCATCCTCATCTCTATTCTCTTGTAAATGCTCTTTAAAATTTCTATCAATTCTGCGGTCGAAACCACTGCTATAGCTGTATACTAATATAATATAATTATGAATGAGCATTAAAGTTTCAGCACTAATGTGGCACACCCTGACATTGCTATGTTGCAATAGAGGGCTCTAATGTTGCGTATCTTGGCATTGCTATGTTGTAGCAGATGACTGGTAAGTGGACCCCGGTGGCACGTGACAGCAACAGCCAACCGATACATCAAAAGCTGAAATTTTCATAAAATTTTCATCTTTAATAACATAATATTGCATGGATCAATGGTTTTAATTATGGGTGTGGCTAAATGCATCCATTCTTTACTCCCTAACACACCTTTTTAACGTCGACGGAAATTCCATTTTCCCAACATCATCTAACCCCAAGGAGTTCTCAGCCAGCAGTGGCCGAGTAGACCCAATTTTAACAAAAAAAAAAAACAACTATGGCAGCTTCCATGGCTGCCATTTCCGGTAGAAATTGCTGGCGGAAATCCCATGGAAGCTGCCATGATGGCAGAAAATGGATAAGCTAAAACTAGTTCTCGGCGAGCGGACACCCCAAAAGGTCGCTTGGCTAGTAATGGCCGAGCAGCCTGTGGGGTGCTTGGCCATTGCTGGCCGAACAATCCCAATTAAAAAAAAAATAAAAATTATGGAAGCTTCCATGGCTACGGGAAATGGCAGCCATGGAAGCTACACAGTTGGCAGCAAAAGTTGCTTTCATTTCCGACAGTAATCGCTGCCGGAAATGGCAATCGAGGAATTCCAACTTCTTCTCTTCTTCTCTCCACTTACTAGAAACTGTGCTTCTTTCCTTCTTCATTTTTTTAATCAAAGGGTAGAATTGTATATTTGTCTGATTTTTAAAAAGTGGTGGGTGTAAGGATTAAAAATTAGAGTGTATTTAGCCGCATGCTTTAATTATTAGCCATGGTAGTTGTTAACCTCCTTTTTTTTTAAAACTACGTTTAAAACTTTTACTTTCAAAAAAAAAAAAGAAAGGTTTTCTTTTGACTTCAATACTGCTTTTTGTGGTAGAAAGATAAGATTTTGTAGGGAAAAAAAATTAGAGGAGACAATGACAGAGAAGGCGAAAGGGCAAACAATAGACAATAATTTGTTTTTCGTGATTTGTAGTGGAGAATACTTCATAACAGTCGGTAATTAATCAGTTAAATTTAAAATTTAATCTAAGTCATATGTTCCGTGTTATTCATTTTTATCTATGATTGTTTGGTCTCTACCGTTGCTTGATCGAAGAAAATTAGGTATTGTCAAACTTTAAAGTCATGCAATCACATGGTACAAACTTGGAAGCTAAAATGATATTTGAATATCTCCTAAGTCCGAATTTCTGTCAAATTCTTGGATCTTATTATATCTGTAAAAGGACAACTTGACCACAAACAAGTGAAACAAGAGATTGGACGAAAATTGAAAGAACAAAACAAGTCTTGAAGATAAAAGATTCCACTTGAAATCTCAAATTCACTTTATGGGTTATGGAATTTTTCATCTTCTTCAGTTCTTCTTGTTTTAACATGTTAGGATAAATTTATTGGTCATAGGAATATGATAAAACTTCTGTTATGAACCTTTAATTTTCCGAATTTAATTTTAACTATAAGAAATTTATTGATTTTTAAGATTTAGTTATTGTTCTTCTCAATCTATGCTTACTTGGCCAACAGTATTGTTTAGGTTCCACGTGCTGGAAGATTAAAAATCTTCCAGCGTCACGTGATGTTCCAGCGTGACATGATGTGGCGCGTCAACACGGTGCGCCACCTATATGACCAAAAAACAAAAAAAAAAAAAAAAAGAAACTTCTTCATCATTTTCCTCTCCCACTCTGCAAATCAAGTTTATCTCTGAAAATCAAGTTCCATTACACTCTGCAAATCGAAACAAGTTCATGTTCATCGTCTTCCTCTCCCACCCTACTACTCAGCAAATCAAGTATGCAAATCCCTAATCCCTAGTTCGAATGATGTCTCCATCCTCATATTTGGGCATGCAATTACTCCATCCTTCACCCTTCAGATTTGAGTTTGCATCTCCATCCTCACCTTTCACCTTTCAAATTTTCCTTCGCCGAAAAAGAGGCAATACTTTGGCCCGAAATTGAATGAGAAGGGAAAAAGATTTTTCAGCTGCGGAGGGGGAAAATTGATAGTGGAGGTGTAGTGGAGGTGTTGAGTTTTGGGTTTGAAGGTTTGAATAGTTGGAAATATATGGTGTGAATTGGGAATTGGAAGTTGGACTTTACGAAGTGGTTGGAATCCTACATAGGAAACTTACAACAATGTGGACCAATTTATTAAAGGCTACCATTGTGGAAGTGTAACCAATTGTTATGGAGAGAATCCTCAGTGGCCTACGCACCCTCGGGGGGGTGGGGGGTGGAAATCACAAACTAATTTCCACATAGACTTGGGCATTCGTGGGCGAGCGCGACCTGTATACATGAATACAGTAGCGAAATTGGCCACACGATGCAAACCATAGTTTTGCTCGAATTTTATCCGTTTCAGGGTGAACTGTTGTAGCATCTAGCAATTAAGGGCTCATTCAAACTGCTGCCTTCAGTGTGATGTGTAACCGTAGAGTTAAGAATGGAAACGGCTATTTCCTTCAATGCCGACCTGTAACTGTTGCAAATTAAATTGCTGGTTGTAACTATTGTGTTCACACCTATAAATCCAACAAATCCTATGCATTTCATAAAGAGCAAGCAACACAGAAAAACACACAGCCTCTTCCTTTTCGTTTAGTCCTCCTTTCGGGTCATTTTCCAGTTTCCAGCTTGGTGATATTGTTTGAGCACTGAATTTGGTTCGCCTGCAACATTGTAGATTCAGTCGTTGTATCCTGGGAGGCGATCGCTCGGAAGAAGTGGTGAGGGAGAAATCGCTTTAAGGACATTGCGCACAAATGCAAGCCTCTGCTATCTCGATCCATTGGTTTTTCTAGCACTCGTTCTAATATCATTGTTGAATTTTGTATATTCAGGTATATTGTTAATCGATATTATTTGCATGTTGGATGTCGTGTGATCTGTTTAGCAATAGCCAATTTTGTTACGAACTTAAAACGATTTCGAACAGCTAAATAGATTCTAATTAGTTCTACATGTGCTCTTGCTATGCTTGCTGCTTTAGCTGATAATTACAATGGTAACTCATTTGTACATGTATGTATGCTCGTGCATAAAGTCATTTGCCAATGATTACATGTCATATATATATTCTGGAATTGAATTGGACCATCAATAATGTTGTCCACTTTCGATAATGATTTCAAATTGCATATACATGTATATTTCGAATTCCTATTAGCTTCATGGATTCGTCTTTGGCTTGTAGTGGTTCAATTTGTTAATTATGGATATATTATTACATGCGAAGTCAAGCTATAACCTTAGTCCATTATGTCGTATATAATGCCTTATATTCAGCTGGGCCTAGTATAGAATTTGAATTTGTCCTCATCTGGTTGGTTTATGCATATTGTAGCTAGTATCCTAGATATATTTTTCATCCTTTCATGAGCTACTGGTAGATTGAAAGAATGTAAGTGTGTTATGCTCTCATGTTTGAATTTTGTCACTACTAAATGGTTCTACATTTGATCGGTAGATGCTCATCTAATGAAAGCTTAACCTTGAATGGACTTGTGGTTCGATATCAATTTATACATTGACCATTGGAATTGTTTGTATATTTGGAGTTTAATTTGAAGTGTTGAAATGGAAAATGCTCAAAAGAATGTTGTGGCATCCGAAAATAATGTGTGCCTCAAGTGGCACAAACTGTGGCTCAAACAATGCCCATGATGGATCCCGTGTCACAAATTGCTATCCCAACAGTGGCTATGACTACGACTATGGCATGCACGCCAAGTCTTGGTGCTAGTTCAAGTAGGATGGCTCATGTGCCGAATTTTGGGGCTGCTCTGAGTGTGACAGTCCCCGTAAATCATAACAAAAAGCCAGAGAAGTTCAATGGATTGAACTTCAAGAGGTGGCAACAGAAGATGTTCTTCTATCCGATGACATTGAATCTTGCGAGATTCCTGACTAAGACGGCTCCAAACCTGAACGAGGGGGAGGGAGATATCCAAGCAGTCAGTGCTGTTGACGCTTGGAAGCATTCGGATTTCCTTTGCCGGAATTATATCTTGAACAGTTTGAGCGATTCACTGTTTAGTATGTACTGCTCGGTGAAAACGACAAAGAAATTGTGGGAGTCATTCGAATGCAAGCATAAAACTGAGGATACCGGCACAAAGAAATTTGTTGTTGGTTGATTCCTAAACTTTATGATGGTGGACTCCGAAACGGTGATCAGTTAGGTCCAAGAACTTCAAGTAATTATGCACGGAGTTCATGCCGAAGGGATGGTTGTGAGTGAATCATTCCAAGTGGCAGCTTTTATTCATAAACTACAACCTGGCTGGAAAGATTTCAAGAATTACCTGTTGCATAAGCAAAAGGAAATGACGGTTGAAGAGATCATTGTAAGACTCCGAATTGAGGAAGAACAAAGAAGTTCTGCTAAGAAACAGTCTAATCATTCTATGGCTGCTAAGGCTAATTTTGTGGAACATGACCAGAACTCTAAGAGCACCAAAGGCAAATTCGTGCCACCGAACAGAAACGGACCACCCAAAAAATGGGCTTAACCTAGGACCAAAAGGAGCGGTCACAAAGCCGAAGTTTTCTGGAAAGTGCTACAACTATGACAAGGTTGGTCACAAGGCTTGGGCATGCAAATTTCCAAGAATGAACAACTACAACTACAGGAAAGAGGCCCATATGGTTGAAGACAATGAAGCTTTTGACATGGACCTCGTTGCAATCGTCTCTGAAGTGAACCTCGTCGGGTTGAATCCGAGAGAGTGGTGGATCGACACCTGTGCCACTCGTCATGTTTGCTCCGATGGAGAGATGTTTCACTGCTTTGTAGCTGCTGAGAATGGAGAGAAGCTATTCATGGGGAACTCGGCTACCTCCGAAGTCAAAGGCCATTGGAAAGTGGTTCTGAAAATGACGTTCGGGAAAGAGCTGACTCTCACCAATGTGCAGTATGTGCCAGAGATCCGAAAGAACCTTGTGTCTGGATCATTGTTGAACAAACATGGTTTTCGTATGGTGTTTTAGTAAGATAAAGTTATTTTGTCTAAGAATGGAGCGTTTGTAGGAAAGGGTTATGTGATTGACGGGGCTGCTTAATCTCAATGTAATGAGTGTTAAGCCCAAAACGAATAAAATGATTAACTCTTCTGCTTACTTGCTTGAGTCTTCCAATGTATGGCATGGTAGACTAGGTCATGTTAATTATGACACTTTACGTATATTAATTAACTTAAACCACATACCTTCATTCTCTATTGATCCGAAACACAAGTGTGAGACTCATGTTGAAGCTAAATTAACGAGGACTTCATTTCAAACAATTGAAAGAAATAGTGAACCACTTTATTTAATTTACACTGACTTGTGTGCCTTGAAATTTGTACAAACACGGGGTGGCAATAAATACTTAATCACTTTTATAGATGATAGCACAAAGTTTTGCTATGTGTATCTTCTTAAAAGTAAAGATGAAACGATAGAGAAGTTCGTTCTCTACAAGAATGAAGTTGAGAATCAACTCAACAGGAAAATCAAAGTGTTGAAAAGTGACCGTTGCAGTGAATATAAATCACCTTTTGGTGAATTTTGTACCAAACACGGAATTATCCATGAGATGACTGCGCTATATTCGCCTCCGCAAAATGGCATAGCGGAACGGAAGAATCATACATTGAAAGAAATAATGAATACGATGCTAATCAGTTCTTGGTTACCCCAGAACATGTGGGGGGAGGTTGTGCTTTTAGGTAACTACCTTTTAAATAAGGCGACCCGAAAGAAAATGGAAAAGACCCCCTATGAGTTGTGGAAAGATCGAAAGCCTTCGTCCAAACACTTGCGAGTGTGAGGGTGTCTAGAAAGGGAAAAGGAAGTTGAGGTTGAACCAAGACGTCGCAAAAGAGTTAGAATTGAAAAATCCTTGGTCCGGATTTTCTAACTTATAGGCTAGAAAGTGAACCTCAAAGCTTTAAAGAAGCTATAAACTCCTCTGAAGGACCTCAATGGAAGGAGGTGGTTAACATCTAGATAGAGTCCATTCTACACAATCGCACTTGGGAACTAGTGGACCTTCTTCCCGAAAACAAACCACTAGGATATAAGTGGATTTTCAAGAGGAACATGAAGGCAGATGGAGCTACCGACAAGTACAAGGCCAGATTTGTAATTAAAGGTTACAAACAAGGAGAAAGCCTTAACTACTTTGACACTTATTCTCTAGTTGCGAGAATAACCTCCATTAGGATGATACTCACGATTGCAGCTTTGCACAATCTAGAAGTACATAAAATGGACATCAAAACAACCTTTCTAAATGGAGATTTAGAAGAGGAAATTTACATGGAACAACCTGAGGGGTTTTCCGCGCTAGCACAAGAGCACAAAGTGTGTAAACTGGTCAAGTCATTGTATAGCTCGAAACAAGCACCACAACAGTGGCACCAGAAATTTGACAGTGCCATATTGGAATGTGGATTTAGAATAAATGAGTGTGATAAGTGTGTGTACATTAAAGACATTAACAACGGCTATGTCATTTTATGTCTTTACGTTGACGATATGTTTATCGTTGGTAGTAATGATAAGATGGTTAAATCCACAAAATGCATGTTGAAATCAAGGTTTGACATGAAAGACATGGGTTTAGCCGATGTCATCCTGGGTGTTAAGGTCTCTATAATGCTAGATGGTCTCATCCTGAGCCAGTCACATTATGTTGATAAGATTCTAGAAAAATTTAACAAGGATGACACTCTTATGGCTGAACCCCGATAGATACAAGTCAACTTCTATTGAAGAACAGAGGCAATGGTATTTCACAAGTTGAGTACTCTAGAGTTATCGGGAGTCTGATGTACTTGATGAGTTGTACAAGGCCCAATATAGCCTACGCAGCTAGCAAACTAAGCAGGTATACGAGTAATCTAGGATCTAAACATTGGAGAGCAATTGTAAGAGTTCTAAGATACTTGAGATATACTCGTAACTATGGGCTGCACTGTACCAAATATCTTGCTGTGATTGAAGGATATAACGATGCTAACTGGATATCTGATATGAAAGACTCAAAGTCTACAAGTGGATTTGTATTCACATTGGGAGGTGCAGTAATTAAAAGTCGGCAAAAAATCATAGAACTGGAACATAACCGAAAGAGCCAAAACCGAACAATTCTTTTACAAAAAATAAAGAACTGAAACTGAACCGGAACCGAAAAATATGGAATCGAAAACCGAATGGTTCATTTCTAAAAATCGGGAACCGAATCGAAAATCAAGAAATTTAGATTTGAAAATTTAGCTCACATATATTTTCTAGTAAATTAATTGTCATGTATGTATTATTGCCACCAATTCTACCGAACCAAACCAAACTTCTTTCTTTGCACTTTGCTCGCTGTTACGATAGCAGCTTGTCTTCGCTTGTCGCAAGGTAGCAA
This sequence comes from Jasminum sambac, assembly GCA_018223645.1. Taxonomy (NCBI): domain Eukaryota; kingdom Viridiplantae; phylum Streptophyta; class Magnoliopsida; order Lamiales; family Oleaceae; genus Jasminum; species Jasminum sambac. Next base: position 31,397,018 of record CP073640.1, read on the forward strand.
CTTGCAACATGTAAGTCTTTGTTGTTTAAGCAAAGGCTTGTAGCTTTCTTGTCGCAAGGCGGCTTGTAAGGCGGCTTGTTCGCTTAAACAACAAAGAAGAAACCGCCATCGCATACCAAAGAATCGAAATCTTTTTTCGTCCTAGCTTTGCAAGTGCTAAGTAAAAAAATGAATATTAAAATAACTGGGAACCGAACCGGAACCGGAGCCAGACGGGTAATTCATTTGAAAAAAATCGAATGGTTCCATTTTTCAATGAACCAGAATTTATGGTTCAATTCCAGGCCCGAAATCGAACTTGGAACGCCCATTCCTATTAGCGATATCATGGAAATCCTCTAAGCAGATAGTTATAGCCAGATCCACTATGGAATCTGAGTTTATCGTACTTGACAAGTGTGGTTAAAAGGCTAAGTGGCTACACCAGTTCTTAGGGGATATTCCGTGATTGCCAAAGCCTGTGCCATCAATTTGTATACATTGTGATTGTCAATCAGCAATCGGAACGGCACAAAGAAATATGTATAATGGTAAGTCTCGGCACATACGGCATAGACACAAGACCATTAGACAACTACTCTCCACAGGAGTTATCTCTGTTGACTATGTGAAGTCAAAGGATAACCTAGTGGATCCGCTAACCAAAGGGTTAAATCGAGAGTTAGTTGCTAAGTCAACAAGAGGAATGAAACTTAATGTGGTGATAGGGAGTAAATTAAAAGTGTTTTAAAGTGTTTTAAAGTAAAAGAGGAGAGAGAATGAGTGGAGGTGAGTGGTTGAGATTTGTGGATGTGATGAGATATGTGGATGTGATTGATTTAGGAGAGAGAAAAAAGTTGAAAAAAGTGGTAAAATGTTGAAAAAGTTGTAGCCTAACGGGCCTTAAGCCTCATGAAGAGAAGTCATGTCATTGCGAAGGAAAACCCAGCCTAGCTGACTGGAGATCCCAACATCTAGGTTCAATGGGACAACCTAATTGCAAAGACTCGGTTGGAGATCACTGTGGGGGGTTTCCTCAGTCCATGCTTTTAAAACAGTGATGCCCGTGAGAGGAGGTTGAGCAATAAACTCTCAATGATTCTTAGGTGTCAGAAATTTGGGCAATCCAAGCCGAGTAATACAGGTTACTCTTACAGAGGAATCACCTATGTAAGAGAGAAGTGGAGCCTCTTTGAACGGAATTGTTGAGGCGCAATTCTTAAGTAACTCTCGCAGAACTAGGTGCGTGTCTAGGGCCATAAACAGACACACCAATGAGAAATGAATGGTGTTAGGAAGAAGCCTGTGTGAGGCACATCATCATTTACACAAACAGCAGAACAGTTCAAGGCCATCGCGTCTACCGGTCAGTTAGTAAAATAGATGTACTTCCACAAGGAAAGGTTCAAAGGGTAACACCTACCTGTCCTATGTAGGTTTCCAAAGATGAACTTTGTCACCAAGCATTCCGTATCTGTAAGTTTCCATTCATGTGGGGGATTGTTGGAAATATATGGTATGAATGGGGAATTGGAAGTTGGACTTTACTAAGTGGTTGGAATCCCACATAGGATGTTTACAATAGTGTGGACCAATTTATTAAAGGCTACCATTGTGGAAGTGTAACCAATTGTTATGGAGAGAATCCTCCGTGGCCGACGCGCCGCGGGGGGATGGAAATTACGAACCGATTTCCACATAGGCTTGGGCATTCGTGGGCGAGCACAACCTGCGTAGATGAATGTCACAACGAAATTGGCCACATGATGCAATCCATAGTTTTGCTCGGATTTTATCCGTTTTGGGGTGAATTTTTGTAACATCCAGCAATTAAAGGCTCGTTGAAACTACTGCCTTCAGTGTGATGTGTAGCCGCAGAGTTAAGAATGGAAACGGCTATTTCTTTCAATGCCAACCTGTAACTGCTGCAGATTAAATTGCTGGTTTTAACTATTGCGTTCACGCCTATAAATCCAAGAAATCCTTTGCATTTCATCTAGAGCAAACGACACAGAAAAACACACAGCATCTTCCTCTTCGTTCAGTCCTCCTTTTGTTTCATTTTCCAGTTTCCGGCTTGGTGATATTGTTCGAGCACTCATTTAGTTCGCCTGCAACACTGTAGATTCAGTCGTTGTATCATGGGAGTCGATTGGTTGGAAGAAGTGGTGAGGGCAAAATCGCTTTAAGGACATTGCGCACAAACGCAAGCCTCGGCTATCTTGACCCATTGGTTTTTCCAGTGCTCATTCTAATATCGTTGTTGAATTTTGTATATTCAGGTATATTGTTAATCGATATTATTTCCATGTTGGATGCCGTGTGATCTATTTAGCGATAGCCAATTTGTTACATGAAGAATGGTGTTTCAAATCTGTAGAAAAGAAGGTGGGTGATACCACCTTCTTCAAACCACCATGGTGGTCACCGATGGTGGAAGAGGGAAGAGAGAGAGAGAAAGAAATGAGGAAGAAGGTGACAAGACTCAGATATGGTTTCCGGTTATGATGGGAAATTCATTGAGGGCATGTTTGGCTTGCTACCTATGATTCCATCTAAGGTACCAACTTAGCACGGTTCTTTAGTCAAGAACTAGCACAGGTAACAGATTAGCCTTTACTTGGCCAATAGTTATAGATTGTTTGTATTTGTATTGAGATCGTGAGAGGATAGAGAAATTAGACTTGGATTTATTAGCCACAACGTTCTAATAGAGGATATAGATATAGCATTATGCTTTGTGTGATCTTTAATTATCTATAATTCTTTAATAATTTTTTTTTTGTATGAACGAGAAAAGATTAGATTCTACTTGAGAGAATTGAACAATTTAGGACATTGATTTTCAATAATATATATATATATATTAAAAGCACTACTTGGGCTTTTCTGGGTTTTTCGCCTTTTTCACTTAACTTTTTTAGTCATCCCGCTTCATTTTTTAAAATTTATTTTAATTATTACATCTACTTATCAATCATTTAATAGACTTTTGCATTCAATTAATCTATTGAATAAATTAGTTAAGTGTAGATAATAATCGATCAAAGGCTTTTGCCCACTACCTACACTTTAAGGAAAAATTTACCCACTAAGTCATACCATCTTATTTTTTGCCCACTAACTACATATTTCCCTAATATGACCATAATAACTGTAAAATATTTCCCTAATATGACCATAATAACTGTAACGCCCCAAGTTCAAGAACTCGGAAACGTTAGTTCTTTCTTTAAAACTAACCATTTTTTTCTAATATTAAATGCGGAAGTATAATAAATAATTAAAAGTAGAAATTCATTTGATAAAACAACCATCTAAAGTGTTTTAAAATTATTTGGTCACCAAACGTCGAAAGCATCTAACACAAGTTACTAAATAGTTCAAAAATTTGGAAACGACATAATCCCATCCATCGGTTTACCAAAATAACAACGAAAGTGAAATCTCTTATTTAATAAGCCTAAATAGAACTCCCATATCTCGTCACGCCTCCGAACTCCTCAATCTGTAAAAGAATGAAAGGCGTGAGTATTTAAACAATACTCAGTAGGCTCAGCGCAAATTAATCATCTATACAGATATATATAAGGCAAATAGCCATGTAAACTCTATAATATAATACCCGAAGATAAACCTGGACCCGAAGGCAGCTCTAGGCCCGAAGGCAAGTCTAGGCCCGAAGGCAAGTCTGGGCCCGAAGGCAAGTCTATTACACGCTAAAAGCACTTATATAGTATAGATAATTAACAATAATTTCGCGATAAGTAAAAATGAGTCTTTTGAGCCTACCTGAAATATCTCTCAAGTTTTGAGCCTACTAAGCAGTGAAAATCAGTCCTCTAGTTGTTCGTACGCCTCGTCTAGTCAATAACCAGTTTAATTTATGTTAATACTCTTAAATATTAAGTATCTATATAAGTAATATAGAAGTTTGTGGTCCAAAATAGTAAGAATATAAAACTTTGGGGGTCAATTTGAAAGAATTGAATAATTTGAGGACCCAATGTGCAATAAAATTGAAGTAGAAATGTTTTGGACTCAATTATAAGGTTTCTAAAACTTGGGAGACTAATATGAAATTAAAGTTTAAGGGCTAACTTAAATAGAAATAGGAAATTAGAGGATTAAAAGTTAAATAAAAGTTTAGGAGTCAAATTGCAACAATTGAAAGTTAGGGACTTAGAATTAAATAAAATTTGAGGGCTCACTTAAATAAAATAAATATAATGGGGGATTAGAGTTGTAAATAATATTGAGGGACTAAATTATAACAATTAGAAGTTGAGGATTAAAACTTTAAATAAACAATAGGGACCAACTTAAACTAATTAAAGAAGCTAAGGGACTTGGCATGCAAATAACCTAAACTAAATCAAATAAACCCGAGAGCACTCGGATCTCACCATCCTCACCCGACTCCCTCTCTCGGGTGTCTCGGCTTCCTCTCTCTAGGGTCAAAATCCGGCGGTTTGGCCGGTTTCTTGGCCGGCGAAGGTGAAGGTGGTGGTGGTGAATCTAGAGGTGGTTTTTGATTGGAGAAATAATGATTGTAGGGCTCGAATTTAGCGGTTATAGGTTGAGAAGAAAATTTGGGTATTTTCAAAATTCGATCAAATCTTAAAAAATTTTCGAAATTAAACTATACTACGATGTTCTATAGAGGTAGAGGAAGGTGTAGGTATAATTTTTGTGCTTTGAAGTTGAGTTTTGGGCCGAGGCATATGCAGCTATGGTGTATATATATATACATATGCATGTATATATGCGACTGTGTGAGTGTTTGGAGGTGATGATGGTGATGATGGTGGAGTTGTGGTGGCCGGTTGGTGGTGACACGGTGAAGTATGGTGGCCGGTGGTGGTGTTGCCGGTGGTGTGTATTAGTGTGTGTAAAAATCAAGTGGACAATACAAGAAGATGATTAATAACTTGTGTGTGATTAAAAACTTGGAACAACAAAATAAAAATAAAAATGGAGATATAATTGAAAATATCAAGAAATCTTACCACTTGAAGCTAGTTGATTTGTTGAATGAGATTGAGTGGGATGAGCTTGAAGATATCAAATGAGGAAAGAGGGGAAAGTAGTGTGGCTAGGGTTTCTAAAATCAACCTTAAACTGTATAAATAGGGTAAAACTAGGTTACCCCTCCAATTGGGCTTTCTTATAGCATAGGAGATAAAATTGGACCTTAAACGGGCCTATAATTGGGTTTAAGGTAAGTATTGGATCGTTATTAAATAAAAACTAAACTTTAGGGGTTAAAACGAATAATTTCTAAAGTTTGGTCCTCAATTGTAAATTTTGAAAATAAATAAATTTTTTATAAATAATTAAATATAACAATAAATAGTGTGATTTCCGACTAGACGAGCTTACGATATTTAAATTTTTATAAGTAAGGTCGTAGCGACACGTTCGAAATTTTATTTAATTAAATATATTTTATTTAAGAAGAAATTGCGGTCACTACAATAACCTTGAAATGATACCAATATTACAAAACGCCTAAGGTTTTCCATATTTCAAATTGCACAATGGGTCCTCTATCAGTAAATTTGCACAAGAGGTCCTCTGACTTTCAAATATTGCACTTTAGTCCTCGATCTTGAACTTTCTTTCAAAAAACCCCAAAATATTTACACTCAAGGTCCTCTATCTTTTAGATTATTTCATTTTGGTCCTCAAACTTTTGAATTTTTGACCTTTTTAGTCCTTCTTGTAATTCTTTTTTCTTGTTCTCTTCCACATTTAAGAAATTCACCTACAAACACAATATTTACATATAATTAAGTAAAAATTCGCTTACTCAAATAAAAAATTACTCATTTAAACATATAAATAAGGGTGTAAAACGTGTACTTCTTAATTATTACCCCAGGTAATATCGATCTCGATCGATATTACCTGGGGTAGTTTTATAGATTACTGTCCCCCGGTCATCTAGACTAATATTTAACTTTTTGCTTCCATCGTCTCAGACTTTCTCTCTCTAAATTACCACCTCCAGTAATCTCAATCAACATTAAACCTATCGCTTTCATCAACCTCCCACTTTCTTTCTTTATGTACTTTCTCTATCTAAATTACTATCCCCAATAATCTCAAACAACATTCAAGTTCTCAATTTCCCCGCCCCCGACTTTCTCCGTGCATTTTCTATCTCCAGATTACTATCCCCGATAATTTCAATTAACATTCAACTTCTCAGATTCATCTTCCCCAACTTTTTCTCTAGTCACATTCTATCTAAATTACCATTCCTGGTAATCTGAATTAACATTTAACTTTTCACTTTCATATTTCCTGACTTTTTCTCTCTACGCACTTTCTTTATTTGGATTACCATCCCCTGTAATCTCGACCAACATTTAACTTCTCTCTTCCCACATACCCTAATTTCTCTCTATATGTACTTTCTCACTCTAAATTACCACCTTAGGTAACTTCGATCAACATTCAACTTCTCACTTCCTTTGCATCCCGACTTTCCTATCTAGACACTTTCTCTCTATAAATTAACACGCCCAATTATCTCAATTAATATTTAACTTCTAACTTTCCTCATTTCTCACTTTCTCTCTACGCACTTTCTCTGTAACTTGACATACTTTTGCCAAAAAAAAAATTATATCATAATTCATGATTGGTTATGATTACCACATAAGGTAACATTATATCGGGATCGGAAATAAAGTTATCGAGGTAGGTAATATTATTGTGATAAGTTTTAGATATTTCAAACTTTTGAAACTTTAAAATCTTTGGTAATTAAAGTTTTGAAAATTAAATCTAAGTCCCTAAAGTTTCGTTTAGAACATTTTAATCTAGAGAGAGAACGTGGAAAAAAGAGAGAAATTCATAGACGAAGGGAGTGAGAAGATTATCGGGGATGGTAATCTACGAAGAAAATGAATGTTGATAATGAGAAGATGAATGTTGATCTAGATTACTAAGGATTATAACTTAGAGAGAAAACGCATAGAAAGAGAAAGTTGGAGACAAGAGAAACAAGAAGTTCAATGTTAATCGAGCTTGCTACGGATGATAATATAGAGAGAGAATGTGCATAGAGTGGGAAAGTCGGAGAAGATGGAAGCGAGAAATTGAATAGTGATCAAAATTACCTGGGGTCGTAATTCAGAGAGAGAAAATACATAGAGAGAAAATCGGAAAAGATAGAAACGAGAAGTTGAATGTTTGCCAAGATTATTGGGAGTGGTAATCTCGAGAGAAAAGTTGCATAGAGAGAGAATCTTGGAAGATGAAGGTGAAAAGTTGGATGTTGGTTGAGATTATTGGGGGTGGTAATCTAGAAAGAAATTGCGTATAGAGAAAATCTGGGAAGACGAAAACGAAAAATTGAATATTAATCTAGATAGAGAAAGTGTGTAGAGAGAGAAAGTTGAAGAAGATGAAAGCAAGAAATTGAATATTGATCGAGATTATTGTGGGCGGTAATTTAGAGAACGAAAATGCGTGAGAAAACAGTGGGAGAAGATGGAAGCAAGAAGTTGAATAGTGATCGAGATTACTGATTGTACTAATCTTCTGAAAGAAAGTGCGTAGAGAGAGAAAGTTGGGGATGAGGGAAGCGAGAAGTTGAATATTTGTCGAGATTATCTAAGATGGTAATTTGGAGAGAGAAAGTCCGTAGAGCGAAAAAGCAAGAGATGGGGAAAACGAGAAGTTAAATATTTTTCAAGATTACCTAGGATGGTAATCTACAGAGAGAAATTGAGAGAACAGTGAAACGAGAAGTTAGATATTTGTCGAGATTATCGGGATAGGTAATGTGTATTATTTGGTGCAGTAATTCATGTTACTTGGGAAGGTAACATTTGTACGTCCATTGATTTTTATGAATTGCTATTAAGAGTATTAAATTAAATATAAAGTTATCTTTTGGTTGCCATGTTTTTTGATATCACGATGAAAATTTTATTTATTTATGTTATCTTAAATATTATGTTTGTAGGTTCCTAAATGTAGAAGAGAACCAGGAAAAAGATGAGCAAAAGGACTAAAAGTGTCAAAAATCCAAAAGTTTGAGAACCAAAATAAAACAACAAAAAAGATGGAGGACCTTGGTTGAGAATATTTTGGGGTATTTTTGAAAGAAAATTAAAAAGTCGGGGGCTAAAATGCAAAATTTGAAAGTTGGAGGGCCTCTTGTGCAATTTGAAAGATAGAGAGAAAATGGATGTGTGGAAAAAGAAAGATGGTGGGCAAAAATATCCACAAAACACCTTAAATGAGCAATTGGTAAATCACTTTTTATAAGTTATAGTTAGTGGTTAGTTGAAGTACATCCAACACTTAGATATTTCAAACCATCTTGTATACATAAGTTTAAAACATGAAAAGCACATCGAACATGAAAAAATTTTCCACCGATATTAGGTTAGCAAATACGTCATAAGTCACTAATGGAAGCGGTATTGGCCGATGCATTATCAAAAGAAATTGAAAAAATTTTCCTAACTAAACCAAATTCTTCTAAGCAATTTTGAATCATTCTAAAAATATTTTCGACGTTATGTGATTCATCGAGAACTCTAAAGCTAATAATTCTTTTTTGCAAAAGCAGCTCATTATCAACCTAATGAACAGTTATGCCCATATAACCATGTTGTTTCCAATGACCACTCCAAATGTCACTAAAAATAGAAACTAAACTATTAAAATTTGAAAAATTTTGTGCCAATTCTTTTTTCCGCCCTGTGTAGAATTTCAAAATTGAACGTTTCACAGTATTTCTCGGCACACGTTTCGCTTGAGGATTTAAAGCTTTTGTGAAATAATTATTGAAACCAGTTCTTTCACCAAAACTAAAAGCTAATTGTTCCATACAAATCATTTTCGCTAATTCCGATTTATTTTTCTCATCCGTATATTTAAATAATTGAGAAGTACCTGAGGTATTTCTATACTCGGTGATTTGAGCCTGTGTTGGTGCAATTCCATCGAGGACGTTAGCACCCACACGTTCTTTTTTGAAATGGACGGTGAAAATGTCAGAATTGGAAGCTCTCATACTCTTCTCTCTTCCTTCACTTATTGTTTCGAGAGCCGGATCTTCTCAATTTCATACATTCCCGACATCTTGTCCACTTTCTGGCATTGATTCACCACCATGACCAACGAATTGGTTCGAAGCATCTTGACTAAAGTTCAAGATTTTAGTAATGTAGAATGAAAATGTAAAATAGAAAATATAATAAAAAAGAATTGAGATTTTCGTATTTAGTAAAAGATTGTACGGAGAAATTTATAAATTGCACAATACAAAAAAAAGATTGCTAATTTGTTAAAGATTGAGAATTTAGAAAGTTGGCACTTGAGCAAAGTAGAATGAGATGAGAGTTGAGAGAGTGTAGTTGTGGAGAAAATAATTTGGGGGAGGAGGGTTTTATAGAGAAAGACGAAAAGAGAAAAAAAAATAAAATAAAAAGAAATGGGGAGTGGCAAGCTACAGCCTGCCACTCCCTGAAGGTCACAATATTGTGACAATTGAACAATGGTCACAATATTGTGACTGTTTGCCTGTCACCAACGGTCACAATTGTGACTGTTAGCAACGGTTGTGAACCGGGCGATTCACATTGAACCAGAATCAGGGCGGTTCAACGTGAACCGCCTTGTTCAGGTTCATTGAAAAGATAAATCGGCATGAAATCGAGTCGAACCTTATTTCATGCTGGTTCAAGACCCGAACTAGCCATCAATGGACCAGTCAAATTTTGACCGGTCCGGTTCTGGGCCTGTTTCGGGCCTTAACCGGCCCAATAGCCGAGTTTAACTACAAGAGAGTAAACTAAGGAAATGAATGCATATTTTTTACTCATGTTGGATAAGGCCAATCATCTTCTGATAACATTTGTTGTAGAAAAGCCAAAGATTTGATGAGACCCTTTCAACATATTGACATGGTTTCAACTGAAAGCGCTCGGTGCCTGGCACTTAAAGGTTGTACATTTAGAGGTAATGACGACTCACCCTTGCCACTCAGTCACTTGAATTTTCTTGAAATGATACGGCCTTTGTGAAAATGAATACAGAAATAGACAAAAAAAATTTTTGCAAATCATCGGCAATAGAGTGCCATAGAGGATTCATGAAGCGATTGGAGGTTAATATTCTTGTGTTCTTATAGATGACGCACATGATGTCTCTGAAAGGGAGAAAATGGCTATTTTCTTTACATATGTGAGCATTTATGGAGTTCTTACCGCACATTTTCTTGAAATCAAAAGTGTTAGTGACACCAAATCTAAAATTGAAAAATGAAATAATTGATGTTATGGTTTGATATAACCGTCAAGTTTAGTAAATGAGAGGGTAAGGGTATGGTGGTGCCAATGAGATGTACGGTGCTTTTGATGGACTTTAGACATTATTTCCTAGAGAATGTCCTTATGCATACTATGTTCATCACTTTGGCAATAGATTTGGTCTCTACAACAAAGGATGGTGGTATCATTTGGGAAATTCTTTTCTCAAGTGGACAATCTTGTCAATATTGTTACTTCTTCTCCTAAGCGTATAAGTGAGTTGCAATTTTCCCATAAACAAGAAATCAAGCATATGTTGGTTAGTGGAGAGCTCATTACTAGAAGTGGGAGTGATCGGTACCTACTCGATGGAGTTCTCATTATAACTATGTAGTGACTTTTATAGATTTTTATCTTGCAACATGCAAGGTGTTGGAATATCTTAGAGACCATTTCCCACATGGAAGATCAAAGGCTGAAGTTCGTGGAGGTTATATACGTATTGCCACTTTTGAGTTTGTCTTCATTTTCCATTTGATGCACAGAATTGTGAGAACCATTGATAGTCTTTGTCAATCTCTTCAAAAGAAGTCTGTTGACATCTTGGAGGCTATGGGTCTTGTCTCTTCATTACAAATATTCTTCAAGAATTGAAAAAAGATGGTCGGGAGAGATTTCTTGATCAATTGAAATTTTTTTGCTAGAAGAATAATATTGATTTGGCTAATGTCTCTTGTTTTTATGAATAAAGTTGTTCTAAGGATCAAACCACAACTTAGCATCATTGCCACTTTGATGTGTTCAATGAAGCAATAGGCTCTATGATGGTGGAGTTAGAAACAAGACTTAATGATACCTCTGTAGAACTTCTTTGTGTAAGCGTGGTTTTGGGTCTGAAAAATGAGTTTGAATCATACAACAATAATGACATTTGCAAGCTTGTAAAGAAATTCTATTCGAAGGACTTTTCAAATCAAGACATTTGTGCTTCGGAGTATGAGTTGAAACATTTTGAGCTCAATGTGATACCCGATACTCAATTCAAAGTATCTACACTTTCCGATTTGTGCATGAAATTAGTCGAGAGCTGAAAGTCAGAGACTTACATTATGTTGTCTAGGTTGATTTATCTTGTATTGACTCTACCAGTTTCAACTGCAACTACTGAGCAATCCTTTTTTGTGATGAATCAAAGTTCATTAAGGCAGTGCTTCCCAACAAAATGGAGGATGAGTTTTTTGGAGTTTGTGTAACACTCTTTATTGAATGAGAATTCGGAATGAACATAGACGAAGAATCTATTATTGATGAATTTTATACTTCGAAATCTCATCGAGCACAACTTATGTAAATAATCTAATTTTAGGCACTGAACATGTATTTTGTGGTGTATCTTGAAGAATGAAGTCCTTCTGTTTTGTATCACATTACCCTTTTTTGTGTGCTAAGAACAGATAAATGGTTATAAAATTTATTATAAATGCTTGTAACTTGTGCGTGTTCCGGGGATTATTGGTATATTTTCGGTTTGGTTTACGCTAATTTACAAGTGAGATTGTCATTTTTTGCATAAAATTTTTATATAGCCAATATCAAAGGACCGAAATTGACTTTTTAAATTATCAGCTTGTGCAAAATAAAATCCTAGGTCCGTCCCTAGATTCATCTCATGTCGTGGAGGTGCAAAAGCTATTAAATCCTTCGATAGCTAGAGATGGATGTAAGTAACAATTCAACTACAAAAAAAAAAATTATTATATGGTTCTATATGATTATGTGATAAATTGGCCATGCCCTATGCTCTTATGATTGCAATGCATGATGATTACATGCTGCTATGCAAACATGTATTGGCAATCATTGATGAAGCATATGTGAACGTATTTGAGCATGGTGTAGGTGATTTTCTTTTTAAATTACAAGCCAGAGTGTAGGAGAGGGGAATTGAATCATTGATCTAAGGGATGGAAACCTAATCCGATGCGACTAGACCACATAGGTCGTGGCTAATTGTGGTATTATTAAGATAATGAAATCATGCAAATTGTGATGCATGCCATACGTACACATATGCAATTCATAAGTGCAATTTATGCACTTATTAAGGTCTCTTTAATGATGTGTTTATTTCCATTTTAGTTAATTTCTTGTTTAATTTAGTCTAATTTACTTTTATTTTAGTTTAAAATCGGAAATTGAAGAAAAGAATGCAACTTTGGGCTAAAAGGAACATAATTCAAAGTTTGAAGGACTCCATTGGAAGAAATAAAAGTTGGGGAGGTAAAGAGCAATCAAATGGGAACTAAGTTGAAGAAATCAAAAGTTTATGGACTCAATTGATCGAATTTAAAAGTCGAGGACTCGTACTACAATTAAACTATGAGAACTGAATCACACATTTTGAAAGTCAACTCCATGTGATTGCATGGAGTGACGCCCACGATAGGTGACTTGACGCCGTGACTCGACCCTGGAATCATGCAATCGCATAGATGACCCCATGATATCGCATGGCTTTGCCGTGAAGAAATTCTGAATTTTTGGAAAGATTTTCTTTCCTTCTGTTTTTGGGACTCATCTAGAGCTCATAAAAGACACAACTTGTAGATATTTTCGGGGACTTTAGGCCACAAAATTCATCACAAAAATTGGGAAAAATTCTTAGAAAAATTGAAGAAGAAGCAAGAGTTGAAGAGTCTAGTCCAAGATTAAAACTTTAATTCGGTTATGGTTTTCTCTCCTCATTTTTATTCTTTCTTTTACAACATGTTAGGCTAGATTTTTAGTAGCATTACGGTTAGATGAAGCTTTTCAATTGATTGTTGTTCTTGGATGATTGCATTGACGTTAAGATGTATATTTTCCGTTGAGTTTTTAATATTGATTTGCTTTGTTCGTAGTATTGCTTGGTCACCGTCTTGCAAAATGTGTGGTTTTTTTTGTGTATTGAAAAATCCTAAACAAGCTAGACATATATTAAAAACCGTATAATCCGATTGGGGATAGAGATATACCCCTTTTACTTTATGTGATTTCCAAAGGTTTTCACAAATCCTTTTTAATATGTTTGTGTGTCTTGATAATTACCATAAAGATGTTGGTGATTTGCAGGCATGAACAGTTTGAGCTTTATTCGAGAGAGATTGCCCGATAAAATTGAACAATGATCTTCAAAGGTAAATTGCATTGTCAATTTGATAATCATGACAATACTTATAACAAAAGTGGATTCGAAGTCTTGATGCTCTCTTTCTCATTATATTTATAAAATCAACTTTTACTATCATGTTTAGCTCACTTTGATTTTCTAATTCTTGCTCTTTATAATTCTAGTTTATTTTAATTGTTAATTTAATTTTAATATAAAAATTCCATCTTTGATTAAATTTCAGTTAAGGCTAGTAGGAATTAAAGGAATTTACTATTAGTGCTCGTGGATTTGACACTCTACTTTTCAGTATATTCCTTGTTAATGATCCCTCCACTAGTGAGGTAAAATTAGCCGCAAGTTTTTTGGCGCCGTTGTCAGGGACTATTTTAGTATTTTTTTTTAACTTCTCCTCGCACTAATTTGAATATTTAAGTGCTTTATTTTTATTTTATTTAGCTCAGTTGCATACCTTTAGTCGAGATTAAGAAGAAAAAATTCAGAAAGAACAAGATATGCTAGGTATTGTCAAAAATCGACAAACCCAAAATGTTGAGGAAGAAGATGATAAAGTTATTGAGGACAACATGTTGGTTGGTGATTTTATGACACCAGAAATTATTAAGACAAAATCTACCATTTTGTATCCTCCGTTTCGACAGCAAAACTTCTAGTTTAGGACCGATGTGGTCCAACTCTTCCACAATGGAAACCTTTTCTACAATCTAGCCTGTGAAAAGCCTCATCAGCATGTGTTTCGATTCTTAGACATGCCAACAATTCAAATATTAAGGGATTTCAGATGACACTGTCAGACTTAGGCCATTTCCTCGTGCTCTTCGAGATTGGGCATTGGATTAGTTAGATTCTCAGCCCATTGGCAGCATTACTACTTGGAACGGCCTAGCTCAGGAATTTTTGCACTAAATTCTTCCCTGCAATCAAGATTGCTAAGCTAAGAAATGATATATCAATTTTCCAGCAACATGACTTGGAGTCATTTGATGAAGCATGGCCGAGGTTCAAGTGTATGCTAAAGAAATGCCCTCACCACAAGATCAGTAATGGATAGTAGGTACAATCCTTTTACACTGTGTTGCTTCCGTCGTACAAAAGTTTGGCTGATTCTTCATCAAATGGGTCAACGTCAACCAAGACTATCCTTGAAGCAATCGAATTATTCAAAAGCATAGCAAATAATCCTTCTATATGGGCATCTAATAGGAAAATCATAGCAGAGCTCCTAAAATTCATGCAGTAGATCCTATTATTGCTTTATCTGCTAACCTGGATAGTTTAGCCCTCAAAGTAGATAACATCACCCTTCGGTGAATGCAGTACAATCTAGACCACCAGTTTGTGAAGAATATGGAGAAAACCACATTAAAATGGAGTGTCCTATTCTAGAATAGCATCATTATCAAGTTGATTTCGTGCGGGGGTCCGTGTTAACAGAATAACCCATACTTGAGCATTTATAATTAAGGATGGCGTCAATATGCAAACCTTTCATATCAGGGTGGTCAGAACTTTATTGGACCTCATGGGGGTCGGTTTCAGCATACTGAGAAGAAGCCAGGTCTTAAATGCTTGGAAATTTTGTGGAAAGAACTGGGGCCTAAATTGAGATGACTGATCAGTTTATGAAGAAAATTGAGATTACTCTATAAAATACACATGGTTCGATTCATATTTTGGAGGTTCAAATGGGGCAAATGGAAATTGCAATCTCAAGTAGGCCACTTGACAGTTTACTGAGCACTACTGAAGTTAGCCTAAAGGAGCAAGTAATTGCTATTACTATGCGTAGTGGGAAAGAGTTGCTAGAAATCAATGTGAAGAAGCGGTCTAAAGAAGAAATAGCAAAACAATGGAAAGATGAGGTGATTGACGAAAAGGAACAACAAGCAGAAAATGAAAAATCACTTGATAAGGCTAAAAAAGAAGATGAGATCCATAGGACCTACAAATCGCCTATTCCATTCCAGCAGAGGCTCGGGAAGGATAAGGAGGACCAATAGTCCTCAAAGTTTCTTGATGTATTCAAGAAACTTCACACTAACATCCTCTTTGCAAAAGCTCTGGCTCAAATTACCATCTACCTCAAGCTTATAAAACAAATGCTATCGAAGAAGAAGAATAAGCTTGAGGAGTTCGAAACGATTGCACTTACTAAAGAGGGCAGTGTGGTCTTGCTCAATAAACTGCCACCTAAGCGTAAAGATCCAGGGCCTTTCTCTATTCCTTGTATTATTGGCAATTTGTCTTTTAATAAGTCTTTGTGTGGTCTTAGAGCAACTATTAATTTAATGCCTTGTCCATTTATAAGAAACATGGTTTAGGGAAGCCGACACCCACTAATGTGACTTTTCAACTGGCAGATCGATCTATTAGATATCCTTATGGTATGGTTGAAGATGTCTTGGTGAAAGTGGACAAGTTTCTCATTCCCTCAGACTTAATAGTACTTGACATGGGGGAAGGTAGTAGAATCTTGATCATACTTGGGATACCATTCCCCTTTACGATCCAAGCTTTGATAGATGTTGAAGCTAAGACAATGATTTTACGGGTGCATGATGATTAGGTAAGTTTCAATGTCCTAAAATCATAATCTCCACCCCAAAGTCAACAATTTTGCTTCAAAGTCGAATAATCACCGCATATGGCGGGAGCAAACTGCCAAAGAGAGGTAAAGTTAGGAAAACATTGTGGAGCAGCTCCTAAAGTTGGAAAGAGCCTTGTGAAACTGAAGGGAACGGTGGAAGTGAGCAAAGCTTGCAATTGCAAGGAGTACAAGAGCCAAAGAAAACCACCTTGATGGAATAAGAGAAAAAATTGAGCTTGAGACTTTAAGCAGAGCGCTTGGTGGGAAGCAACCCATCTTGTATCCTTTTGTCACTTTTATTGCCACTTTTAAGTTTAGAATTTAGTTTAGAGTCAAGTTTTTGCATTTTGTATTGCATTTTCATTTTTTTAGTCGAATTTTGTTTCATTTTCATATTTTTAGTGTCCAAAAATCCAAAAATAGTCAGAACTTGCATTCTAATTGATCTCCAAGTTTGAAATAGCCTAAAGTCTCAATTGATTGAAGTCATTTGCATCGAGTTAAGGCATACAAAAAAGTTAAGTGCACAAAACAGGGCCAAAATAGCCAAACATGATTGTTGGTGTTCCATATGATTGCATGGAATTTGGACCATGTGATCGCATGATTTACTAGCATGAGTGGGATTGCACTCTTCCATGCGATCGCACTAGTCTTCCCATGCGATCACATGGTATTTTCAAGAGAAAATGGCCTGATGTGACTCGAGTCATGGCTTGATGTCGCTGTAGCCGCGTTAGCAACTTCGCCACCTTCATTTTTTTTGCTCAAAACTTGTTGCAATTGTTTGATTTTCGGATATGTGGTAACTATTGGCTTGTACTTTCATGTAAAGTGGGGCTTGTTCACTCTTTGCACTTTTTGCATTATTTTTCCAAGCTCCACATTAATATACTGGGTATTTTCTTATAAATTTTAATGTATTGTTATGAGTATGAAGAGAGAGAATGAGTGGAATTGAATGATAGAGACTTAATATTACAGGTGGACCCTACGAGATATATGGATAAAATTTGTTTGACCAAATTTAAATTTTAAAAAGTAGAGAAAGTATGAATAATGAATCATAATTACTATGCAAACACACCATAGTCGAGTACATTGCGTTTAATTGTCCTTTTTGCAATTCACGTTAGTTTACGGGTTTACTTTGGGCTTCATGAGATATATTTTGTGTACTAATATTTTGTCTATCTTTATGTCGAGGTGCAGTTATTGGATGATCTTGTTAGCATTGGCATATTGAGAAATCACCACCTTTACCAAACAACACTTTCCAGGGGAGTATTATCACACTTTCTTTATTTTGAGCTTATTTTCGTGCATTGGGGACAATACACAGTCTTAGTTCGGGGGTGAAGAATTTTATGTGTCTATATGTGCTTATTTAATTTTTATACCTCATTTTTAGTCTCTTTTTCGCCTTGTAATTCTGGTTGTTTATTTTCTATTTTACCTAAAAAAAGACGAAGACAAAAAAAAAGAGTTTTTTTTTTGTTTTTCATATGATTGTTGTGCACCAATTGTGTGGAAAATAAAAAAAAAAAAAATAATAATAATAATAATAATAATAATAATAATAATAATTGTTTTGTTTTGTTTTCTTTTGTTTAGTCAAGTTGTGTATCGCCAACGATGATAGTGTGCCTATTTTTTTTTTGATAAATTGATGTTGGAATTGAAACATCAGTTGAATTAAAAAAAAACATTCCTATCACTTATCTGTACATGACTTAGTGAATATGAGCACGTAGTCATTATTTAACACTCGTTCTTACTGATTTATACTTAGAACGTGGTAGTTTTCTCTAGCCTTTATTTTAGAATCCAACTGATGAAATGGCCTAGTTTGGGGGTGGTAAGATTAGTGACTTTATATTTTGGGAATTACTACTTGATGTCTTTATAGTTTTACTTTAAGTTTAAGGATTTTTGCTTAGGATTGACCAATGCGATTATTCTTCTAGTTGAAAAAGAAAGGAAAAAAAAAGAGAGAAAAAAAAAGAAATCATGCATGCATTCATTTTATTTTATTTTTTGCCTAATTCTCTTGCCTTATTGACTGGAGTGATTACGTTTTGAGGGGTATTTTAAAACCTGGTACCTTTAGTTTAGTGACCATGAATTTTTCATAAATAAAAATATTTTATTAAATAAATTCCCAAAATGTGTCGCTACCTCTTCACCGAAAGAACTTAATAACGCATGCTTGTCTAGTTGAATTTTATATTATTTATTATTATATTTAATCATTATAAGAAAATAATTTATAAAATTTATTTATCTTTCAAATTAACATTTGAGGAACAAAACTCTCAAATGTGTTCGATTTAGCCCCCAAAATCTTAGTTTTATTCAATTGTACTCCAATTTGAGCATAGAAAAAATTAGATCCAATTAGAACCCCATTTAAAGCCCCATTTTTATTTATTATCTATCAAGAATATTTCAACCAAGTTATTTACCCTAATATTCCTTTTAAATGCATTTGTTAAGGTTGTTTCAAACCCTAGCCCCAACTTTATCCCATCACCTTCATTTCCTCCATTTTCGCCCTCCATTCGCATTCACACTCAATCACTCAATCTCTTTCAACAATCTACCATAGCAGTTTACAAGCGTTCAGTTGGTAAGTTTACCCTTGTTTTCCGAGTTCAATCTTTCTTTTATAAATACTTTCCCCTCACACAGATTAGGCATCATAGTAGTTAGCAACATCTGCAGCAGATCCACCAAGCTGGTGCTTCTCCACCATCTGACTGCCACAATCAATCGTCACTTACCACCCCTAGCATCACCATCACCTTGCGTTTCAATAGTACACCACATCTCCACTATAGCAGCAGCTTATAGCTGCCAACAGCCACACACACATGCAACTAACAAATAGTAGTAGATATGCCATTTTTGTAACGCCCTGAGCTATAAGAACCCGGAACGTTAGTTCTTTCTTTAAAACCATCTCAAAGTTTTTTTTAATAATAATAATAATATTAAATGGGGAAACATAACAAGTAATTTAGTTGCAAAAATTCATTTTTGATAGCAAACATATTAAGCATCTTACATTGTTCAATCTCTAATAATCCAAAACATTCGGCATAAAATACTAATTAGTTCGAACCATTTAAAATGACATACTTTCATACATCAAGTTTGCTTAAAATAACAAAAGAAAGGAAATTTCTTATTAATAAAACCTAGAGAGCTCCCACGACTCACCACGCCTCCGATCTCCTCAATCTGTAATTTGTTGAAAATGAAAGGCGTGCGTATTTCAATAAATACTGAGTAGGCTCTGAGAACATTAATCAATCTATACAAGTATATAAGGCAAATAGATATGCAAACTCTGATATATAATACCTATAGGTAACTTTGGGCCCGAAGGCAGTTGTAGGCCCGAAGGTAAGTAATTTGCCCGGAGGCAACTCTAGGTCCAAAGGTAAGTAATTTGCTCAAAAGTAACTCTGGGCCCGAAGGCAAGTCTAAGCCCAAAGGAAAGTCTATTACATACTAAAAGCACTCATATAGTATAGATTATTAACTATAAGTGAGCGATAAGTAAAAGTGGGTCTTTTGAGCCTACTAAGCTGTGAGAATCAATTCTCTAGTTGTTCGTGCAACTTTTCTAGTCAATAATGAATTTAATTTATGTTAATACTCATTAATATTAAATATTTATAAATAATATAGAAGTTTTGGACCAAAATTGAAAGAATCTAAAAGTTTGGGGGTCAATTTGAAAGAAGTTAATAGTTTGGGGGCCTAATATGCAATACAATTGAACTAAAATTATTTTGGACTCAATTATAAGATTTTTAAAACATGGAGGACTAAGATGCAATTAAAGTTTGAGGGTTAACTTAAATAGGAATAAGAAATTGAAGGATTAAAAGTAAAATAAAAGTTTAGGGATCAAATTGCAATAATTGAAATGTAAGGACTAGAATTTAAATAAAATTTGAGGGCTTACTTAAATAAAATAAATAACTTGTGGGACTAGATTTGAAGATATTATTTAGGGGCTAAATTATAACAATTAAAAGTTAGGGATTTACTAGGTAAATAAATCATAGGGACTAACTTAAATTAAATTAAAAAGATCGGGGACCAACTGTGCAAATAGTCTAAAAATAAAGAAAATGGGTAGCTACCCATTCTCGTGTCTACAGCTGGAAGAAAATGGAAGAAGTTCGCCAGTGATTTTGGCGGCGGTGGTCGTGACTAGTCGCGAAGGTAGTGGAAGCTACGTTGATGCTGTTGCTGGCAAAAATTGAAGAAATTGGTAGTTATTGAACTCGAATTTGATGGTTGAAAGTTGAGAAAAATTTGGGCATTTTCAAAATTTGATTTAATCTCTAGTCTTTTTCGAAATAAATTGGTTCTATGATGTTCTATGGAGGTAGAGGAAGGTGTAGATGTAATTTTTGTGTTGTGAAGTGGAGTTTGGGAGTGGATGATACTTCTTCGCCGAGAATAATGGTGTAACACCTTCCCTAGTACCACATGCTATATCATATATATGACGGTACTAGAGACCAAATTAGACATCCAGAAACTCCCACAATGACTAGTTCATGTCAAAAGGATAGCTTTTCTATTAAAAATACGGGTAGTTGTAACATTTAAGTACACAAAGAAGTCTTATTACAAAACATTACAAAATGTATATTACAACTCTACTTTCCCAAAACCTTTAGTTTCCCCTTCTCCCATACACCGGCTTAGCTCAAGCTCGAGAGGATTCCCCCCATCTCCCAATTGTCTCCTATTCCCGGCATCATCTATACACACAAACAAAAACTCAAAATGAGTCATAAGGACTCAGTAATAATAGATGCATATGCAAATGCCTATCACATTCTCAGATAGGGCCCACTGCGAATCATATGTTTGCATTGGCACCGTCGTATAACATTTGGCCATGCCTATTATCATAGTTGGGGCTCAGATCCCCGATTAGATCCCCCATATTGGCCATTCGAAACTTTCACATATATGCAACACATGATAGACAACCTTCAATCACACCGCATGTTATAGATATGCAAAACAATATCTTATAAGCCTTGATGACAAATAACGTTCATACCATATCATATTGGCATCGTAACTATGTCACCTTTGTCATATTAGGATGTTAAGAAATACACAACATTACCTATTGCATGTTATAATGGTAAGAATTGCATAGCACATCATAAACTTAGCAGACATATCCACAAGTGAGGAAACTTTCATAAATCTTGTACTTAAGGCTTACTCAAGGATGTTCTTACCTTCTACATAGATAATCACATCTATAATCTACCTCAAAATTGACAAACCAAGCTAAGAAATGGATTGGTAGCCTTTCCTTCTTCTTCCCTTCGACAGCCAATTACGGGTATATCGGTGATATAAATGATTTCTAATTCCAAATACTTCAAGAACCCTTAGAAAGGAGTTTAGAATGCCACTTGGGGTGTTAAAAAGCCAGGGGTCCAAAAATGGTAGAAATAAACAAGTCCAAAAGGTTAAAAGCATATCTCAACAGTTCTGCCAACTGAAATTTACGGCGGTACCAAAGTCTCTGAAAAGCTACCTTCTTTCCCTCTTGATCTTACGGCTATAACATAAACATACGGCCGTATATTATGAACTTACGGCCGTATAACTTAAATTTAAGGCCGTGCAAAAGTCTCTAAAACTTTTCCACCTTTTCCTTCCTTCAGTATTTATGGCCGTATAAACATGGTTTACGGCCGTAACCATCCACTTATAGCCGTATGAATGAAATGTACGGCAGTACAAAACTCTCTGAAAATTTTGGATCCTCTTCATAACTTGTTACGGCCGTACCATAAAATATTACAGCCAGAACGCATACTTTTACCGTCGTACCTCAAAAATTTATGGCCGTACATATCAACCTGCTGAATTCCTTACATTATATACTAGGTTAGAAAGCCGTACTGAACCCCGAACACATCCCATAGCAGTAAAAATGGATCATAAACATACCAAACACATATATAGTCATTTTCAAGCTATGCATATCATCATAATTCCCATAAAAAAACGGACGGGGTATTACAATCTACCCCCCTTAAATAAATTTCGAGGACGAAATTTTACCTGAAAAGAGTTCTGGATAGTGACGTCTCATATCTTCCTCTCGTTCCCACATCGCTTTTTCAATGGTTGCACTTCTCTACAGGACACAGACTAGAGGTATTTGTTTACCTCTCCGTTGCTTTTCGCCTCGTGCCATAATTTGAACTGGCTCTTCTTCAAATGATAAGTCCAGTTGAATGTCAAGTGGATGATTCAGTAATACATGTGAACGGTCGGGGACGTACTTCCTTAAAGCTGAAACATGAAATACATTGTGAATCCTGTCCATGTGCGCAGGTTATTGTAGTCGGTCAGCAACTTCCCCAATTCTTTCGACAACCTCGTCTGGATCAATGCAGCGGGGAGTTAGCTTCCCCTGTTTACTGAACCAAAGTAGCCTCTTGATAGGCGATATGAGAATAAAAACTTTGTCACCAACTTCAAATTCAAGTGGACGACGTCATTTATCAACATAACTCTTCTGGCGATCCTGGGCAGCGTTCATTCTTAGCTTAATTCTTTCGACCGCTGAAACCATATCCGGTACATTTTAGTTCGCATCTCTTTTTTTTCTCCTACTTCATCCCAATGTAAAGGCGACCTACATTCACGCCAGTATAACGCTTCGTATGGTGGCATCCTAACCAAAGTTTGGTAACTGTTGTTATATGCGAATCCTATCAAAGGAAGATAACAATCCCAACTTTGTGAAAACTCCAGAATACAAGCACGTAACATATCTTCCAAGGTTTGGATCGTTCTTTTCATTTGCCCAACTATTTGCAGATGGAAGGCCATACTGAACTGAAGTTTGGTCCCCAATACAGTTTGTAATGCTTTCCAAATGTGGGACAAATATATGGGGTTGCGATCAGAAGTAACTGTAATGGGCACACCATGCAACCGAACAATCTGCTGTACATAAAGTTGGGCCAATTGCTCCATCCTAAATGTCATCTTCATTGGCAAAAAGTGAGAGGACTTCACGAGCTGATCAACTATAACCCATAAAGCATCAAAACTATTACTCGTCTGGGGCAAACCACTTACAAAGTCCATGGCAATATCATTCCATTTCCATTAGGGAATTGGGAGCGGTTGGAGGGTTCCCATCGGTCTCTGGTGTTCGGCCTTATCTTATTGACACACCAAACACTTTGCTACATGCTTCGCTATCTCTCCTTTCATACCAGGCCACCAACAAAGCGTCATAATCTCTTGGTATATTTTGGCTGAACCAGGATGGAGAGTATACGACATCGCATGTGCTTCATTATAAATTTCTTGCCGAAGACCTCCTGTCGTCGGAACATAATATCAATCCTTGTATTTGAGAATCCCGTGCTTCACTTGGTATTCTGGGTTGGGATTCTCAATCAATTTTTCTTGATCCTATCCGTCCGCTCGTCATCTTCTTGTGCTTCTTTAATTCGATCAGTCAACGTCGATTGAATAGACATGGCCACCAATCGAGCTTTTTTTCGTACCAAAACTTCTAAATCAAGCTTTTTGATCTCCTGTTGTAACTCACGGGGTCTCGGTTTCAGTTCTTTGTGGCTCAAAGCATCTGCAACCACATTCGCCTCCTGGGATGATATTGGATCTTACAATTATAATCCTTTACCAATTCAAACCACCGGCGTTGGCACATATTGAGATCCTTTTAGGTGAAGAAATACTTCAAACTCTTATAGTCCGTATAAATCTCACACTTTACTCTATAAAAAGATAATGCTGCCAAATCTTCAAGGCAAACACAATAGCTACAAGCTCCAGGTCATGCGTTGGATAATTTCGTTCATAACTCTTCAATTGGTGACAGGCATATGCTATTACGTTATCATTTTGCATCAACACACCACTAAACCCTTGATAAGAAGCGTCACTATAAATAGTGAACACACTAACGCCATCGGGAATTGTCAAAACTAGTGTCGTGGTGAGACGAGTCTTCAACTCCTGAAAATTGTGCTCACATTTATCAATCCATCGGAAAGGCACATTCTTTCGAGTTAAATACGTGAGTGGCATGACTAGCTTGGCAAAATCCTTCACAAAATGACGATAATATCCAGCTAAACCCACAAAACTCTGTACTCCATAGGAGTAGTTGGTTGTGGCCACTTCAACACAGCTTCTATCTTATTGGGATCAACCGGAATACCTTCTTTTGTCACAACATATCCGAGAAACACCACTTGGTCTGACCAAAACTAACATTTCGAAAACTTAGCATATAACTTTTCATCTCGAAGTGTCTGCAAGGCATTGCAAAGATGTTGCTCATGCTCTTCCCGGGTTTTCGAATAGATTAAAATATCGCCGATAAACACAATTACAAACTTATCCAAATACGGCTTGAAAAATCGGTTCATAAGATCCATAAAAGCCGCCGGAGCATTCCTGAGTCCAAAAGGTATAACAAGAAACTTAAAATGCCCGTATCAGTTACTGAAAGCCGACTTTGGGATATCTTCTTCTCTAATCCTTAATTGATGGTAGCCGGACCGTAAATCAATCCTTGAATAAATTGTCGAACCCTGAAGTTGATCCAACAACCCATCAATACGGGGTAAAGGATATTTATTCTTGATCATCACCTTGTTGAACTCCCGATAATCAATACGAAGTCACATAGAACCATCTTTCTTCTTGATAAATAAAACTGGTGCACCCCAAGGCGAAGTGCTCGGTTGAATGAACCATTTCTATAACAGGTCGTCCAGTTGAGTTCGAAACTCCTTCAATTCAGCTGGTACCATTCGATAGAGAGTGTTCGATACTGGAAGTACGCCCGGCATAACTTGGATAACGAAATCTGCTTCCCAGGGTGAAGGTAACCCATGAAGATCATCGGGAAACACATCAAGAAACTCACATACGACCGGAACCGACAATGGAATAACTAACTCGTTCACTTTCATGCTACAAAAACCAACCAAATAGGCACAATACCCTTTCCTATTCTTCACTTGCATTGTCGAAATAATCACCTTAGTTGACCTTTCCAATTTTGGAAATGTAATAAGCTTACCAACCAGAAATTTCAAGGCACGTCTCGGGCAATCCAAAATCACTTCATGTGTTTTAAGCAATCCATACCAAGAATAATAACAAAATCTTGGATTTCCAAGGCAATGAGATTGGCTAACATGTCCAAACCTGAACTTGAATTGTAGCAGATGGAAAATACCACGTAGCACATTGGTCTCGACCCGAAGGTACAATAACATCAATAGGAGACCGTAAAGACTCTGGAGTTACGTACAACGAAGGATCATACGAAAGAGATATAAATGAATGCATAGCTCCTGAATCAAATAATGCATATGCAGCCAAAGTATAAATATATACGATACCTGTAATAACATCAGCTTCTCAAGAGCTTCGGGGTGAACCAGAGCAAAGACTAGCCCGGCTTGTTGAGGTTGTGGTTGTTGATTTTTCATCTCCGGGCAGTCTTTAATCATGTGACCTTTTTCGCCACATTTGTAGCACCAGCCTGTAGCATAATGGCACTGGCCACCATGATTCTTACCACATGTCGAATGATAGGTAAAATTTGGCTCATTGTGAAATTGCCTTTACAATAGCTTGCATTTGCACACAAGAGCATCACATTATGTATACCAAAGCAAGTTCGAGAACAGTTACACCATGCATGACAACACAAAAAAAATCAGAGCTTGGTGTAATGTATATGCTCTTTTAAAGGCTCAAAAGCTCAGAAATTATGGACAATGTGTATTGATCTTATTCAACTACTCAGCATTTGTTAGTGCCAGTCCTAATTCAAGGTTCTAACTCTATCAGCAGAAGACAAGTTCATCAAAAGTTCAAACCATGGGGGCAACACATCCTGCTGATACTTAACGCTTTTAGGTTACTTAGATAAAAGTCGTAGATAACATTTTCTATTCTGCATGCGAGGGTTTCCCTAAAGCGCAAAGATTTTGAATGAATCCCAACTTCCAATCATGATCAGAAAATAATAGAAAAAGTGT
This sequence comes from Jasminum sambac, assembly GCA_018223645.1. Lineage (NCBI taxonomy): Eukaryota > Viridiplantae > Streptophyta > Magnoliopsida > Lamiales > Oleaceae > Jasminum > Jasminum sambac. Next base: position 31,423,133 of record CP073640.1, read on the forward strand.
CTCAACATAAGTGCCTAATAAATGGCCAGTTAATGTAAGGAAAGCAACTAATGCTGCCCACACATCATCACCAAGCAACCTAATTCTGGTGAACTATGATGTCAAAATACAAACATGCACACATAACAAAATACAATTTGACCATAAGACAAACTCACAACCAACAAAACACATAAACATGGAAAGATGAACTATCCCCCCACACTTATTCTCGACATTGAAATAAAAGTGAAAAGAAGGAATAAGAGACTCCCCTAAGGTGGTCATTGGGCTTCTCCATTGCCTGATCAGTATTTCGATGCACAGATTGATCTCTTAGGGCCCTTTAAACCTGATCGTTTACACATCTCAACACTATACCTCGCATCAAATTCATCAGCAAATAAAGTAAGAAACTAAAGAGCGAAAAAAAAACTAGGAACCACACGAACACATATAAATAACACTAAACTTATTAAAATTCACACATTCACACTCAAATAAATAAAATAGTCATGCACACAAGACACACATAAAATGAAAGAAGTTAAGAGAGAGAAAATTGGTTTTTTTTTCTTTTTTTAAAGATGAGAATGGTCTTTCCCTACACTAAACCTAACTAACACATCAAAAGAAAAACTCAAGAAATATGTAAAGAAACATGCAACGAAAGTGAAAGGAAATAACATTGGAACGAGTGTACCGGGTGGGCTGCCTCCCACCAAGTGCTTCGTTTAGAGTCTAAAGCCCAAATTTTCTTTCTTTTTTTGTGTTCACGATGGCTTTCTTTCGCCCTTGCAATCCTTGCAATTGCCCGCTTTACAAACTCTCTCCCTTCCTTTAAGTTTAAGTAAGCTTTTCGCTTTTTTAGGAGTTGTTCCACCTTCTTTCTCACATTTCTCTTTAGCTTTGGGATCCATTTCCCTCACATGAGTTAATTTTTCTACTTTAAAGCACGTTTGAGAATTCAGGGGTAGAGTTGTTGACTTTAGCACTTCCAACTTCACCTGCTCATCGTCCACCCTTAATACAATTAGCCCGGCCTCTACATCCAAAAACTTGTTTGCCTAAAAATATACAGTGTAATGCGAAACTGCAAGCGTATGGGTCAAACAAGTAGTAAAATGGATTTGAGCCCACGGGTCGATCCCACAGGGATTTGTTTTTAGTACCAAAATTGTCAATTTATCACTTTATTTGACAGATCAAATTAATTTAAACAAAATGCGTAGAGAATGGTGCTCTACTAAATCTATTATGCCAGAATTAAAAGAATTGTAGATTAAATCAAAGTGTTTAAAGACTTAGGACTCATTACTTCACCCAATTGATCCCCTTAATCACACGTTCATAGATCCAAAATAATTAACTCATGCTAACCGTCGAATTTCCTAAATTATACAACTATCTCTCTCGATGATAATTAAATCTATTCAATAGGGCTAATTTACCTATCTCTAAGTAAATTCATTATCAACCTTCATGAACGCATTCAAACAAGAAATTCTAATAGGTTTCCTCGAAATTCAACGTATGTGACTGCACTAACAACAAGTTTATCTCTAAATCTTATCTAAATTAGTGTTCTATGTTGCCTAAATCTCATTTATCTTTTCCTCTCTCGAATCAAACATGAACCAATAGATAAATTCACCAGTTAATCAGAAAAGGCAAATAAAATAACCCAACAATATAGAATTAACACAAATAAGTTACTAGAAATTCGGATCCATTCACTTAGAATTAAAGTTCACAATTGAGATCCATAAATCGTCCCAAGTAATAAGGGTTAGCTACTCATGGAATTTAAGTAAAAACTAAAAACAATAAATAAAACTAAATACATAACTGGGTTTGAGAGAAATAAGTTGAAGCCTTCCATGTCTTAAGTTCTTCAATTCTTTCTCCAAACTTGTGTTGTTGTAGCTTCAATTCTCTCTAATGATCCAACTCCATTTTTTCGTATTTTTCTAGCCTACTTATAGCCTCCAAAAAGTCTTCTAAAAGCCCTCAAAACGTGCACAACAGTCCAACTTAAAAAAGGAAGCAAAAATGCAAGTTTTGGACACGTGTTTCGTCCGCGGGTGGAAGTGCGCTCGTAGCCTCGGGCTGTTGCAAAATTGGTCCCAAACTTTCGACACCCATAACTTTTGCTAGAAAACTCGGAACTGAGATCCGTAAAAAGTGAGAGAATCATCTTTCTGAGCTCTTTCAATTGAGCGCAAGAAAAGCAGCCAAAAAAATGTCTTCAAAAATTGAACCTAAGGTCCTCTATCTTTTAGAATGCTCCATTTTAGTCCCCGGACTTTAGTTTTTGGTTATTTTCACCTTTTTTTCACTTATTTGGCACCCCTAACACAAAATTAAACAAACACAAGTAAAAATATACTTTAAACAAAAGAAAACACAAACTCATTATTCTTAAAATCAGAGAATTAACACACAAAAACGCAACCTATCAACCCCCCACCACTTAAACTGTTGTTCGTCCTCGAACAACAACCATTTTAAAACACACACACAAAAAGGAAAGATTAACAGAGCTTGACTCAACACACAACTCTTTGAAGTTTCTTATCATATGAGAGAATATAAAAACTCGTAGCTTGCCTAATAAAGAGGTCACAAGTGAGGGACATGAGCAAATATACCTTCAAAATCATATAGCAAATTCTCCATTACACAACTGGTGTGTGAGTGTGTGCAACAGAGGCAACTTTTTCCAGAATTGTCTAATTAAAAAGGGAAGTTCAAAGCCCAACATCGTAAACCCTTCCCAACTGTCCGTTTGTTTTTCACACCCCTCATGAATCCACTCTGTATTAATCAATTGACACCCAAGATTCTATGAAGCAGTGAGGTTCACTAAAAACCACCCAATAGTAGCATCACATGCTAGGAAACCATGGTAAGAAGTTTGTTCATGAAAATTTCCCCAGCCTCAAGAGTTGTAACATCTAGAACTTTAGACTAACACTTCAAAACACTAACATTGCACGTGTAATGAGACCCAACACCCTCACAAGTATTCACTCAAATCACACAAAAGTACTCTTACCATATGCTTGCCAATCGATCACGTTGGAGCATTCAAATGTGCGCATGCAAGTAAAGGACTTCTGGGGTTGTAATGGGGCTTCGGGTAAGGTGGGATAAAAATGATCAATTTAGCCACTATAGTGAAGGTGATTCATAAGCTTTAAGCACATAAGAGAGTCTTTTATTTTTCCTTCCTCACCACAACATACTTCTCCTTCTTATCTTCCCCATTGCATTTATCTTACTTCTCTTACTCACTTTTGCTTCTTTTTTTTGCTTGCCTTTTTTCTTTTTTTTTCTAGTTTTTTTTCCGGCTATTTCAACTTTGTTTTTCTTTTCCTTCACTATTTTTTCTCCTTTTTTGTTGGGGAGGGGAAAAGCAAGATTTTCCTTTCTTCTTTTTCCACTAACACCGAAATTCCCAGCCATTCTTTTCTTTTCACTCAAAGGATGGTGCATCATAATACTCAATACTATCCCACATCCATTTCTTTCCCAACTTTTGTCGAATCTCTAATAGCTTATGAAATCCTTCATCTAGGGTTCAAAGTGGGAAAACAACAAATGATATTGCATAGCTTATATTGTGGCTCAATTTTCAATAAAAAGGCTTCAAGGCTCAAGTGGGCTACCAAAGTGGGATAAAGGAAAAGGTGGGCTCATTTTGATAGCTAAGCTTTTCACTTTTTAGGAGCTGCTCCACCTTCTTTCTCACATTTCTCTTTAGGTTTGGGATCCATTTCCCTCATATGAGCTAACTCTTATGCTTTAAAGCACGTTTGAGGATTCGGGGATAGAGTTGTTGACTTTAGCACTTCCAACTTCACCTACTCATCATCCACCCTTAATATAACCAGCTCGGCCTCCACAACTATCAATGCACGGCCTGTGGCTAGGAATGGCCTCCCGAGTATAATTGAAACCCGGCTATCTTCCTCCATGTCAATGACTATGAATTCACTTGGGAAGATAAACTTGTCTACTTTCACCAGGACGTCTTCAACCACTCCATAGGGATAACAAATCGAACAATCTACTAGTTGAAGTGACACTTTGGTTAGTTTTGGCTCCCCAAAGCCGATTTTCCTGTAAATGGACAATGGCATTAAGTTAATTCTTGCCCCTATATCGCATAAACATTTATCAAAACTTAAGTTGCCCATAGTGATAGTGATAGAGAAACTCCCTGGATCCTTTAGGTTAGGTGGCAACTTGTTGAGCAATATGGCATTGTATTCTTCATTCAATGCCATTGTCTCAACATCCTCCAACTTTCTTTTCTTTGAGAACATTTGTTTCATGAACTTCAAATAGTTAAGCGTCTGAGTTAGTGCATCTGCAAAAGGAATATTAATATGTAATCGCTTAAAAATGTCAAGGAATTTAGAGAATTGCTTATCTATTTTATTCTTTTGTAGTCGTTGAGGACATGGGATGGGAGGCATGTAAGCTTTGACAGGTGTTGGTGTTTTCTTTTGTTCCAAGTCATCTAAGTCTACTGGTTTCGCAAACTCTCGCTCTTTCCCAACTTCTTCCTCTTCTTGTGACTTCTTATTAGTCGTAGTTGGTTGTTTCACTTGAACTTCTGGCAACTCTAATCCACTCCTCGTTTTAATAGCCATGACTTTCTCTTTAGGATTAACCTCAGTGTCACTTGGCAAAGTTCCCGGCTTTCTGTTTGATATAGCTGACACTAGTTATCCCATTTGAGCCTCCAAATTCTTAATAGGCGTGCCTTAGCTCTGGAGAGTCTACTCAATCCTTTGCATAAAATTGTCGTTGACCTCTATATATTTAGGAAACATCTCCTCCATAGAACTCTTCTTTCTTGAGGCTAAGTAAAACAAAGTGGCCTCATCGCCGCTTGATTATTGCTCCATGCCGGGTTATAGGTGGGTGCAGAAGGCCCATATTGTGGCCTTTGGTTGTCTCCCATTGAAGTGTTTGATGCCCGGCAAGTGTATTCAAATGTTCCACTGGGCATTCAGTAGAAGCATGATTCGCACAGCAATACTCACAAACTACATTGGATTGAATCCTATTAACTGTAGGGATGGTTAGACTATCCAACTTCTTGGAAAGAGCTGCCATTGACGTCACGACATCCACTTCATAAATTCCAGCATGCTTTGGAAGTGAATGATCTGAGTACCATTGATAACTATTTGCTGCCATCTTCTCGAAAATAGAGGATGCCTCATCATATGTCTTATCCATGAGTGAGCTTTCTACAGCGAAGTCTGCGTATTTCTTATTCTCATCACTCAACCCGTTATAAAAAGTACATAATGAGCCAGTCGGGTATGCCTCGATTTTAGCAGTGTCTTAGCAAGTCACTGAATCTATCCCATGCTTCGAATATGGATTCTCCATGGCGCTGGGTAAAGGAGGTGATTTCATGCCCTATTTTTAACATCCTGCCTGGAGGGAAGAATTTGTCGAAGAATTTCTGGCACAAATTAGCCCAACTCACAACTGAATTGGCAAGCAGAGTATAAAACCATGTTTTTGCCTTTCCAACCAAAGAGAAAGAGAACAGCTTCATTTTGATGGCATCCTGAAGCACTCCATTAAGTTTAGACATGTCGTAGATTTTTAGAAACCTCCTTATGTGCTCATGTAGATCCTCATCCTGCAGCCCATGGAACTGTACAGTCTGTTGGACAACTTGAATAGTTCCTGGCTTAATCTCGTAATTATTAGCTGGAATCGCGAGGGGAACCAAGCAAGTAAGATTATTTCCAACTGTCGGTGTGATGTATTCTCTCAATGGATGAGCTGGGTTAGCCACACGATGTTCTTCTTCTTCAGCCATCTTTAGTTCTTGTTGTTTTCTTTTAGCTCTTCTTGCTTCTCTTAGTGTACGCTGAAATGTGCATTCTATCTCAGGGTCAACAAGCACGAACTCAAGTAGTGGGTTCGATCTCGTGTTTAGCATGCAAATCTGCAGTGCAAAATAAAATTAAATGACTAATAAAAATAAAATCAAATTAAAGCAATAATTGACTAGTATTGATATCAATGGCAAAGTCCCCGGCAACGGCGCCAAAAATTTGTTTGCCTAAAAATATGTAGTGCAATGCGAAACCGCAAGCGTACGGATCAAACAAGTAGTAAAGTGGATTTGAGTCCACGCGTCGATCCTACAGGGACTTGTTTTGAGTACCGAAATTGTCAACTTATACTTTATTTGACGGATCAAATTAAAACAAAATGCGAAGAGAATGGTGCTCTACTAAATCTATTATGCAAGAATTAAAAGAATTGTATTAAATCAAACTGTTTAAAGACTTGGGACTCATTCCTTCACCCAATTCATCCCCGTAATCACACGCTCATGGATCCAAAATAATTAACTCGTGCTAACGGTTGAATTTGCTAAATTATATAACTATCTCTCCGATGATAATTAAATCTATTCAATCGGGCTAATTTACCATCTCTAAGTAAATTCGTTATCAACCTTCATAAACGCATTCAAACAAAAAATTCTAATAGGTTTCCCCGAAATTCCACCTATGTGACCACACTAACCACAAGTTTATCTCTAAATCTTATCTAAATTAGTGTTCTATGTTGCCCAAATCTAATTCATCTTTTTCCTCTCTCAATCATACATGAACCAATAGATAAATTCACCAATTGATCAGAAAGGCAAATAAAATAATCCAATAGTAAAGAATTAACACAAATCAGTTACTAGAAATTCGGATCCATTCACATAGAATTAAAGTTCATAATTGGGATTCTTAAAATGTCCCAAGTAATAAGGGTTTAGCTACTGGTAGAATTGAAATAAAAACTAAAACAATAAATAAAACTAAATACATAACCGGGTTTGAGAGAAACAAGTTGAAGCCTTCAATGTCTTAAGTTCTTCAATTTTTTCTCTAAACTTGTGTTGTTGTAGCTCCAATTCTTTCTAATGATCCAACTCCTTTTTTTTTGTATTTTTCTTGCCTATTTATAGCCTCCAAAAAGTCTTCTAAAAGCCCTGAAAAACACGCACAAAAGTCCAACTTAAAAAAGGAAACAAAAAGGCAAGTTTTGGACTCATGTTTCGTCTGTGGGTGCAGGTGCGCCGCAGCCCTCGAGCCCCGGGCTCTTGGAAAATTGGTTCCGAACTTCCGACGCCTATAACGTTTGCTTGAAAACTCGGAATTGAGATCCGCAAAAAGTGAGAGAATCATCTTTCCAAGCTCTTTCAATTGAGCACAAGAAAAGCAGCAAAAAAGTCTTCAAAATTTGAACCTAAGGTCCTCCATCTTTTAGAATGCTCCATTTTAGTCCACAAACTTTGGTTTTTTTTGGCCATTTTCACCTTTTTTCAGTTCTTTGGCACCCCTAACACAAAATTAAAGAAACATACGTAAAAATATACGTTAAACAAAGGAAAACACAAACCAATCATGCAAAAAATGAGAGAATGAACACACAAAAACACAATATGTCATCGAACAAGGTGGCACAGATGGGGAGCCGGACCTTCTCTTAGCCGAAGGTTGGGACGAAGAAGTATTTTCTGAAGGCCTCGTGTAATTTCCTCTTCGGCCCCGAACATTAGAGCCTCAACCTTGATTTTGTAAACGAAGATCCTTGAGGATTCGGTCGAACTTTGGTTGGACTGAGTTGGCTGAACGGGTTGGACACTACCTTGATGAGCTTGAGAAATTCTAGCTTCCGCTCGTTCAGCTACATAAGCTCGTTCAATAATCTCAGCATAACTCGTCGTCACAACACTTGCTAACTGAACATCACGGGTTAGTTCTGGTTCCAACCCCGCAATAAACTGGGCTATCTTGCGGCTAGAAGTATCCAGCATGTGAGTGGCAAACCGTGCAAGCTCCTCAAACTTCTTGCTATACAGGTTAAAGGCAACGTTGTCTCGGCATTAAAGAAGTACCTGATCATCATGAACAAGTATGGATTTTAGTTTCACTGGCAGCTTGTAAAAGATAAAAGGTATTTAGTTGATGAAGCTCAACTTTATTTTATTATAAATCATTGTAGCAAAAAGTAGTTTTGTACAAATAGCTTTCAGGTCCTATGAATAGAAATCACTCTTCTAACTTTTGATGATTTTTTTGTTTTATGATATCTTAGAAAGACTGGGATGCACTATTTCCAAAAGGAATTCCATTGATGTTTTCAAGTTTTTGAATTTAATTTTCTGATATTTATTGTCAACCATTACTCATTAGGTTTAAGTCAACTAATACGCGACCCCAAGATACAACTTGAGATGGTGGTTGTTCCAAAGGAGAATCCATTTGGCCATGCTTTCCATATGTATCATTCATTCATTTGACATCACCTGATTGATATTCTGTTCTAACGCTATTTCTCAACGTTGGATAACACTATCATTCTTTATGTTTCTGAGAAAAGTTAACATTTGCTAAAACAAACTATTAGGTTTTTTGTTGAAGTTTGTCCTTTGAGTTTCAGCACAATGTTTGCCGGCAATCAATTTATTCAGAGTATACAGTTGATGCTATTCTTTTCTTTGCAAGGGAAGGTAATTAGGCTTCTCCTTGGGTTGTGATAGTTGTGGTTATCGTTTATGGCTTTCATTTGTTCCAATTTATGGGTTAAACATGGTAGTGATAAAATTCCCATTTATCTCCTAATTATAGGTCCTCATTAATTCTACTCATCCCGGAACACTCATTTACCATGATTGGTGGCAATCACTAATCAATAAGCTGACTTATATTCTCTAAAAATTTGCTCTTCCAATTAATTTGTGGGAATATTGCAGATGTTAGAGAAGCTCGTGAGGATATATATTCAACTGGATGGCATTGCTTGGGAATTGTGGGATACCGAAGATTCTATTGGTCTTAAAAGAGTCTCTCAATATTATTTCTCTCTTTTCAAATGATCATATCTAATGCACGGTTGATAGCTTCCCTGTGTTTTGGAGAAAATTGAAACTAATTTTTGTTTATTAAAGATTTACAGTTTGTAACATGCTTGTTGGGATTGAAAATTTTTGCAATTTCTCTCTTTTCTTTGGGTTTGATCTCAATTGATCAATTTGGACATAGAAATTGTGACTACATGCATATGTTCTTATCTGTCTAGACAATCGAGTGTGGAAATAAGCTCTAAAAAGTCCTTCGGCTCTTGCATTCATAGCTGGTAGATGCAAGAAAAAGCAATTTTCTTGGCATACATCATGTTTCCTTTCTAATCCTTTTAAGTGCTAAAATTACCAGCATGTGAATAGCTTACATGTTTTATCCTTCCAATTGACAACGTAGGCCCCCAAGCTTTCCTTTATTTGACTCAATATAGGCTTCCATTTATTCCATTTGTCTATTAGATAGTTGATACTAATCAACTATTTTTTAAAAAAAAATTATGCGCTCCAGAACGTTGAAGAATCTAAATATGGACTTTGCTGTAATGGTACAATTAATAACAAGTAAGAAACATGTTTATGAATAACGTAAGTGGCTGAATATGTTTTTTTTTACACATAATATTTGTTATAAAATCAATTGTAATAAAATGATCACTTTATTAGTGATTTACACATTTTTCAACAACAAAAGGAGAAGAATTAAAAAAGGAGAACAACAAGCAAATTGAATGCCTGATCAGGTCAAGAATAAGGCTCATTCCAAATTAGTTGGTTCATAGTGAATGGTGATTGCTCGGTGAGGCTTCGTGATGGCAAAGATCCGCAGAACAATTTTATTAGGTTATTGGATATGTGAACGTAATTTTATGCTCTCATTCAAATTGATTGATCACTCATCTCTATTCAATTGAATCCTGGCAATGAAAGAATTTAAAAAGGATTGACTGTTAAGTATTTTTGGGAAAAAAGGAGAAAAGAAGAAAAAAGCTTCTCTTTTATATTTATCTTTTTTTAAATAAAATTTTATGTTTTAGATTTTTCCTTTTTCCCTAATTATCATGCTTTAAACAAGTGTATTAGCTATATTTTCTCTAATTATTACTTTAGTATGACTTAGATCGTTAATGGGGAATGAATTTATGGATTAGCTAGATTTTGACACAAACCGACTACTAAATTTGAAGATGACTTCAAGTCGGCATATTAAACTAAAGACTATTAAGCTTTCAAAATGAAAATAAAAAATAAAGACCACAAAAGATGTTCTTGATTCTTTTAAAGTGCAAGACACTAGTTTGTGGAACGATATAGTTCATGTTGAAAATGATAACAATTGGTATTACGTGTTGTGCAAAAGGCGCACCAAGCAAAGGCTGCTGGCAAAAATTTTTATTGTGAGGTTTTGTCCAGCCGAGAATCGAACAATATTTTTGTAGGCAATACAGTCACAAATTAATTTAAATTTAATATCAAATCATTCGATATTTAATCAAGATAACATAAAATTTATGAGGTTTTTTTTATCAAAAGATTAGAAGAAACTACTATGATTTATATTTTTGAGAAAATCTTAGTGAGTAAAAAATGAGACTTAAATTTGTATCACTCTTTTATTGGACAAGCATAAATTGGCAGTAAAATATTTACATATTTGAGACTTCGGTAGGAAGTTTTAAAGTTAGTTTATGACTTACATACTTTAAGGGACTATTTGAGATATGTATTCCCGTCCAACGCAGGGGTAAAAATAGATTCTGAATTATATCTTGGGCATAAGTCTCCCTGTGCAATGGACGGGTGAAAATACTAGTTCTAGTTATGTTAGGACGTTTCTCACGGTCTCCGTTCCATAAAGATAGGTTTATAGTTATTTTCGCACATACTAGCTTTTTCACCTGTGCATTGCACGGGAGACTAATTTTCCAATAAATAACGGTTTTGACAAAGGCTAATAGTATCGTCTTAGCACCACTAAAATAAATTGAATATCGGTTAGAGTACTAAACTTAATTAACAGATAAAATACTAAAAGAATTCTATAAAAGTTTTGACAGAGTTTTCCCTATATTGCTTAGAAGATAATTTGTGGTAGAGATTGTGATCATATAAATGCCAAATAAAATAATATTAAATTAAATATCATAATTATTAAAATAATTACACTCAAAAACTCTACTACCATTCGTAAAGCTTATAGTTTTTTATTTAAAATTATTTTACATTCTATTATATTCAATTACAAATTCGATAAATATAATTATACACATGTGCTATGCATGCTATCAACAATAAATATTTAAATAATAATTTTTAAAATTTTACTATGAAATATTATCAATATAGAAATAGATATATTATAGAGTGAAAATTTAGCGAGTACAATTTGGCATATCCTAATATCTCATTCATCTCCGGCTAGAAAACACTTATTCTCGTCTGCGCTACAACCTCATTTAATCGAGGTAGAGTGAAGATCAGATAAGAATTGCAACATGATGGGGACTCCCTACTCCGTGCAACCCACCCTGCTAGAAAATTTTCATTCACGTTCACATCCAATCGTAATCGTATAATCGAAAACTTTTATGTGTACTTTTTTATATGCATTAATGACATCTAATTTTTCTAACATGCATCTTTTAAATATACTAAACACGTATATTAATATATCCGGTATAAACTCACCAATTTAACGTATTCAGCCGATATATTAACATATTTTTTTTAAATTCACCAATTTAAATAGACGACTTAATCGATAAATTTTAAAACTTATATAAAATCTAAACTGATAAAAATCGGTACAAAATAAATAATTTAAAAATATTTATTATAAAAATTTTAGGTCTATACATAAATAACACGTTTTTTAAAAAAGAAAATCTTAAGATAATAGGAATAGTTAAAAAAAAAAAGTCAACTGCGCTTAAATATGACAAATTTATATAAGCCCCGTATTTGTAGTTTGACTGGTTTCTTATCTTTATTGTCGATCATTATTTTAAATGTGATGTGATTTGTAACATTTTAAATTGTAATATACAATTATACATTATCAAAAATTGTTTTTTCAAAAAATACCAACTTGAGTAAATAATTGTCCAACTCTAATATAACTAATTATTAGTCAAATTGAAACCAACTGGAATAAAAAGAACAATCATAGAAAATGCTAAAACATATGAGAATCAAAGGAAAAACATGTTTTGATAAAAGGATGCTACTAAAAAAGTAAGTGAAGTTAATTAAGTTAATTAATTAAGATATAAAACCCTAATTCTAGAAATCCAGAAAACTTATAGGTTGTCTTCAATTTCTTTTAAAATATTGAATAAGATAAATTAATTTCAGAAACACATATTTCTTCCTACAGCAATCTAATTAATTTTAATCATTTTTTATTTTTTAAATTAATTATAATTTTTTCCTTTTAGAAAATTGATTAATTTTGATTAATTTTTGTCCAATGAAATCGTATCAATTTTTGTGCAGTGAAAATGTGCCCAATTAAATCATAGAAATATAAGTAATTTAATTAATTGTACTATAATTAATTATAATTAATTTGTGTTTTTAGACAATTATTTATAAAAAATAATTATTTATTTCTCAAGTAATTAGCTAAACAGCAGCAGTTTTAAAAATTGCATGAATCTAATTATCAAAATATTTTATAAATTAAAGGATATCTTTCAATTTAAAAGGTATTTTTTATTTTTAGAGAAAATCTTTCGAACCAATAGCAATCTAATTAATTTTAGCTTTTATTTTTTAATAGGACTATTTTCAAATCCATGTCTAATGAAATCAGACTTTCCAAAATTTTATTTTATATAAATCTAATTTTAATGATATTTTGGAATTTAAAAGACATCTTCCACTCTTGAAGATATCTTTCATTCTTCTATGGGAAATCATTTCAACTCGTAGCAACCTAATTAATTTTCGTTATTCTTTTCCCCTTTATCAATATAACTGTTTTTTATTAATCTTTGTCCATTGAAATATATCAAATTAAATCCCAGCAGTACAATTAATTCTAGTTATTTGTAATAAAATTAATTATAATTAATTTACATGTTTTAGATGATTATTGTTAAAAATAATTATTTTTCTAAAATAATTAATTATTTCTAAAACAATTAGTTTAATCTTTGTGAAGTGAATTTCCAATTCTTTTTTGGGCATTTGACCAATAACTACACTTGTGGGGAAAACTTGCCCACTAAATTATGCACATCTCTTTTTTGACTATTAACTCATCTTTTGCACAATAAGACCAAAATAGAATTTAAAAATCACAAATTTACAACAATGCCACTCTAATAAAATAAACATCCAAATTTACAACAATGTCACTCTAATAAAATAAAGTAATAAACATCCAAATTTACAATAATATCACACTAATAATATAAACATCTAAATTTACAACAATGTCATTCTAATAAAATAAGCATCCAAATTTATAAGAATGTCACTCTAATAAAATAAAATATTAAACATTAAAATTTACAACAATGTCATTCTAATAAAATAAATATTCAAATTTACAATAATGCCACTCTAATAAAATAAACACATTTTCTCTCCCCAAATTACCATCATAAGTAATCTTGCTCAACATTCAACTTTTTCTTTCCCGGTTTTTGATTTTCTCACTCTACGCACTCTCTCTTCGATTACTGTCACAAGTAATCTCGACCAATATTCAACTCCTCCCTTTCTCCATCTCCGATTTTCTCTTGCGCACTTTGTCTCTCAAAATTACCACCCAAGTAATCTCGATCAACATTCAACTTCTACCTTCCCCCATCTACGACTTTCTCTCTCTATGCACTTTTTCTCGCTAGATTACCTCACCAAGTAATCAGATTGCTCCCACAAGCAATCTCGTTCAACATTCAACTTCTCATTTCCCACATCTTCAACTTTCTCTATCTATGCATTTTTCTCTGCAGATTACCGCCACAGGCAATCTCGATCAAAATTTAACTTCTCCATTTTTCTCTCTACACACTTTCTCTCTCCAAATTACCACCCCAAGTAATATCGATCAACATTCAACTTCTCGCTTCCCTCGTCTCTCACTTTCTCTTTCCAGATTACCTCACCAAGTAATCAGATTACCACCACAAGTAATCTTAATCAACATTAAAATTCTCTCTTCTTGTCTCTAACTTTATCTCTCTACGCACTTTCTCCCTCCAGATTACCTAGCCAGGTAATCAGATTACTACGGCAAGTAATCTGGATTAACATTCAACTTCTCCATTCATGTCTCCGACTTTCTCTCTCTACACATTTTCTCTCTCCAGATTACTTCGACAAGTAATCAGATTACTATATAAGTAATCTCGATCAACATTTAACTTCTCCACTCCACAACATTCAGCCACCCCACCACCGCCACTACCCCGCCGCCGCTGCTGCCACCAACATTCCTCTACCACCTCTCCATCCACTAGTACAAAAAGAGTTTAGGGTGACGGTTGTTTTGCATTAAAGGTGGCAATTGTTTGAATGCCACCAAAAATGGCGACACCCAATGCAATATTTAGGGTGGCGGTTCCAAAAACGCCACCCTATCTTTTTTTTAAAAAAATTGTATACTTAGGGTGGCGGTTGTTAACAACCGCCACCCTAATGTACCCTCTTTTTTTTTTAAATAACATAGGGTGGCGGCCGCCACCCTAAGTTTAGTTTTTTTTTTTTTTCAATTACTTTGGGTGGCGGTTGTTGATCAACAACCTCCACCCCAAGATTTTTTTTTTTTTTTAATCCTATTATACCTATTGCATGTACAAGTACTACATGCTAAATTTATCACCTAAATCCAACAACACAACCTGCAATTGAACGAATAGTATGCAAAACCATTCACACCTTCGTGCCTGAACTTAAGCCTAATGAAACAAGTAGAAAGCAACTCCAGATCACTTCGACATGGATGCAAATTAAGTATATATTTAGGCACAACACCAACTAATTAACAAATAAAGTAAATACAACCTAATGAAACAAGTAAAAGCAGCTCAAACACAACTCCATACCCAAGTCCTCGTCTACATAAAGATACAGATGGCCACAATGCACGAGAAACTAAGTAAAAGTAGAAGGAAAATAAATTGAAATCTATAAATTAAATGATCATTTCATAACTTTTCGAAAGAATTCAACCCAAAGTTCTTGTACCACATCGATGTTTTCCTGAGAATACGCTTCGGCTCCATACACCTATAAGTGAAATAATGAAAGATAATCAATATTATACATACCCAATAAAGTACTGAATGCTTAAATAATTAACCAATCTACATTAATCAATAACGCACCATTTGTAGATCTTCGCCTTGACCATATCGTATCATTATGTCATTCATGTTTTTCATGACGCAGTAGTCACACTCATCACCTCCTAGTTGCTGTGTACACTATAATTTGTATGTACCAACAAAATAAAAATAGTCATTAACAAAAAAAATCTATTTTGAAAGAAATTCATATATCTTCCAAACAGAAATGAAAAAAAGTTATAAAAAATATCTTTTACTATTAAAAATTATATATGTACATACCCGAAGTAGTTTCCATCGAACGCTGCTTCGTCGTACACCCTTTTTATCCCACATCACTCTGAAAGCTCTAAATATTTAAAGTATATACATAATATTAATATATAAGAAGCGATCTAAACTCCAACTTATCATACAACCAATAAATGAAATGAAAATAATTGGATATTCTCTTACACGCTTATGAGCGACTTGATAACCAAATTTCTCTTCTGATTGGCCAATGAATCCATTATGTATACCGTATTGATTGAGGGCTCAATGACAAGCAATAACCAATGATGACTAACAAATGTGACAATTAGCTTTTTAGTAACATATGTATGAATTTCAAACTTATAACATTCACAAATTAAAGTGTGAGTGATCTTACTCTTGGTGGTATGGCGCCAAAATATATTTCCGATCACTTAAGTTGCACAACGCATCATTGATGTGGCGTGAAGCATCCGTATGTTGAGATCTAATCATAACTCCAGCTATTAGCGATGGATTCATGAAACCAAATGGTATTTCATACAGCTGGCAGTCCCGATGAATGTACCTATTACATAAAAGACGAATTTAGAAGTTTATTACACGACTGAAAAGTAAAAGAGTCGTCATGTAAATTCAAATGGGAATTTAAATCTCACAATTGAAATACTTCCAAAATAGGAGCACCCAACCATTTCATCGCCATGAATTCGGCGATATCAGTAGCAGTAACAAAGATATCGGTGTCAGGTGATCCAGGAAATAAGTCCTCGAGTGGGACCTTCAATATATCATTACCAGTAGGCATCATATTGATCAAATCGACCAATAGCTTGCAAGAGTTGGGAAGACCCTGGTACGTTGCTTCATCAACGAAATTGCGTGGTGCAGTTGCTGACATAGCAAAACTTTGAGGCTTCTTCTGTTTGCCGGCTCGATCCTTCTTCTTACGTATAGAAGGATCCTACAACGGTAAAGTAGTCATTACAACGTTACATTAAAGGATTCCAAAGTATTAACTACTATAAATGCTATTACATAATATTCAAACAAATAAAATAGTAAAAAACTATTAGAAACCGTCTATTAACTTACATTTTCCAACTGAACTTCGCTTTTAGGCCACTGAATAAAACTTCCCATGGCATCTCCTAATACCACTAAGTCGTCTCGAACTGGAATGGAAAGAGGCAACTCACGATATTGTTCAGGAACCATATCAATCCGCACCTTCACATTTCCTTCCATAAGTTGGCAACCATGCACAACCGTATCTTCGGTAATAGGATAGCAAATCCCCTGTGCGACCTGTTGTATCTGGCCTTCATGTGGTAGGCACAGTATACAATCAGTAATTTCCTGTTGTTCCAAAAAATTATCAACCAACAATTACTGTTAGTTGCTACAATTATTGTGGAGCTAATCGATTATCTATACTATTTTTAAAATAAGTAAAATTAATTCATTATTTATATATAGTATTGTAAAAGCAAATAACTTCAACAAAATACCGTAATGGAGATGAATAGATCTGGCGCACTCGAGGCATGACAAACACTGCTATTACTCGCAGGTCTAGTATTGGCCATCATTGCTCCCATCCCAGCAGGTACTTGGATACCTAATTGAATGAGGGTATCAACAACTCTCTGCTGAACCCTACTATCAAATTCGGCATTCAGTTGACTTTGAACCTCCCGTGCAACCCGACTGTCTAAATCTTCTTGATCGAAGTTGTATTTCTTCGATTGTTCAGAAGGTTTTCCAAAAACTGCCCTCACACTACCTGCGTATCCACCGAACGTCCTTGGCCGGCCTGGATGATCCTCTTTTCCTAGAGCTGCTGAAAGTATGTCGTGCTGTCTGGTTGGGACAAATGTTCCCTCCTCGACTTCTTTAGATTTATCCACCTGTTCCAATCAAAGGTAAATTAAGTGTTAACAGTTATCATTGGTTAAATAATCAATTATATGTACAATTGGAAAGAAATACTTACAATCTTGTCGTAAACATCCATAATACCATGGGGGTATATCAAAGTTCCATCGGGGTGAACGTGCAATCTTGCCCGTAAGTAATCCCATGAATGATCACTGTGCAAAATGGAATCGCTAACAGACCCGGAGGAGGATAGGTGCCCTAAGGGGTCATTCTGTACCCACACCTCCTTCATTCCTGCGTAGCCTGCGGACCCCATGTGATGGGGATACTTATTATGTGATTGGCTCTCCCTTGCCTTCTCACTTGTGGCCTTCAAGAAATTAAAATACCATTATTGATCAATATGGTGGACAAGACTCTTAGAGAAAAAATGTAAAGATGATTTGCATAGTTAATTGTAATAACTAGAGAAGTATACCTCAAATTCTTTACTCATCGCCCTTTCTTTGAATTGCTCCCAATCTTCAGGGGTAATGAAGTTATAAACATCAATTGGGGAGTTAGTTCTTTTTTCCTTATTGCAAATCCACTTCTGCACGAGTTTATTCTTAAAATTTCTCATTCTCAACCCAGCTTGTGAAATAACTTTCTTCTTCAATTTGTCATCTTTCAAATTACACGTTACCTGTAATGTTAAAAACATTCAACTGTTAACCTTACCAATACGAAAATAAGTGTTAATTAGAGCATACAATTGTAATTTGCATCTTATTACCTTAATATCTTCCCAAATGGTATTCTTTAGGCCGGTTTCCACCTGTCTCCAATCAGTATAATTTATATTTACCTTTGAGCATGCAACTACACCAATATAATATCGGAATCCCGTGCCACGTGCCCCCATCGGCCGATTTAGGTCATCAAAATCATCATCTGTCAAATGAATACTCTTTCTCTTCCACTTCGACATAGTCGTCAATCCTCTCGACCGTCTGGTGCTACTGTCAGCACACGGTTCTCCTGATGTAGATGAAGATCTGGAATCCGACATATTTCCGACCTATCAGCACGCGCCTGTACATTCACAAAATATTAATAATCACGATAATAATAAATAAGATACTGCAATGAATAAGAATGAAAAATATTACAATAGTTGTAGTTCGATATAACATATGGCGTGCAAATAAATTTAAATTGTAAATAAATAGCAATGGAATAGAATTTAAATTACCAATAAATAATAACACCGGTTGATCATTCCACGTACTCTCCCTCCTGATGGTCCGAATGCAGATAATTTCTTGAGGATCTAATATAGGCAATTCAGTTGAAAATGGAGGTGTTTCATCCCAGTGGTTATATTCATCTTCATCAACCACATCACCGATCTCAACAATGCGTCGCTTCCCTTGGAGGACAACTGACCACTTTGCATCGCTCGGATCAGTAATGTAAAGCACTTGCTTAGCTTGTGATGCAAGTATAAATGGATCATTCCGACTTCCAACCCGAGAAAAATCTACCTTACTGAAACCCAATTTGTCAATCGATACACCCCGGGTGTTGTCCACCCACCTGCATCGAAATACACACATCTGAAACTTCGTGTAATCAAGTTCCCAAATTTCTTCAATGATACCGTAGTACGTATCGGCCCTATTATCAGTCGATACTGCCACCTGTGACACTCCACTGTTTTGCATCATACTTTTATCATCTTGACCTTTTGTATAAAATGTATACCCGTTAATCTCATATCCCTGGTAAGATATCACACGAGATGCGTGTCCGTAAGCCAACCGCTTCACCGTCTCTTCAATCATTTCCGGCGCATGCGTCAACCGATTCATAACTTTATTTTTGAACCATTTTGGGAAACAACGATTATGTTCACCAACCAACCACCTTTCGCCTTTCAAAGGATTATCCGCCCTTAAAACTGCGAGGTGCTCATCGAAGTATGGTTGAACCACAACAAGATGATGCAAAACGAGAAGATGAGCTTTGGCTAGGTCTTCAGCAGTGGGATCGATCGGCTTGCATCCAACAATGCCCTTACCGTCAAGCCTTCCCTCATGTCGAGATATAGGAATACCAATAGGTTCGACTTTTACTAGGTAATCAGTACAAAATTCAATGACTTCTTCAGCAACATAACCTTCTACTATACTGCCCTCTGATATAAATCGATTTCTCACATATCCCTTCAGAACGCCCATAAACCGTTCAAATGGATACATATTGTGCAAGAATATCGGACCTAACTACTTAATTTGTCGAACCAAGTGAATAACCAAGTGCACCATGATATCGAAAAAAGATGATGCGAAATACATTTCAAGTTGACAGATGGTGACAACAACGTTTACTGCGATCTATCTAACTCATCCTGGATCAATAACCTTCAATATTGCATTGAAGAAAAAGCAAAGTTGTGTAATTACGCTACCGACATTTTCGTGCAATATACCGCGAATAACAATCGGCAAAGTCTGTTTGCATCATAATATGACAATCATGAGACTTCAATCCAACCAACTTCAAGTCCTTCATTGACACAAACCGCTCGATATTTGATGAATAACGATGGAACTTTCACCCTCTCGGACATTCACAAAAATTTGTTTTTCTTTCTTAGACAGAGTGTAGCAAACCGCCGGTAAGAATGGGCGCTTCCCCGTCTCTTCAGTAGGTGCTAACTCTGGCCTTATTCCCAAATCCACCATGTCCTTTCTAGTATTGACAGAGTCTTTCGTCTTGCCTGGAATGTTTAGCAACATCCCGATGATATTTTCGCAAACATTCTTCTCTACGTACATGAAATCGATACAATGTCTCACCTCTAAATACTTCCAATAAGGTAAATCCCAAAAAATCGATCTCTTCTTCTAAATATTTTTTTTAGTCTGCTTAAAAGTCTTGCCGAACTGAACTGAAATATCTTTAACTCGATCGAAAATCTCTTCCCCGGACAACGGCAATCGTGCGACCCGATTCTCAATTTTCCCATTGAAATCCTCTTTATTTTTTCAATATCTATGATTTTTTGGAAGAAAAATCCGATGATCCATGTACACATTTTTCTTGCAATTATTCAAATATAGGCTACAAGTGGCATCTTCGCACACGGGACATACCTTACCACCTTTAATTGTGTAACCCGACAGGTTACCAAAAGCTGGAAGATCATTTATGATACAAAATAGCATTGCACGTAAATTAAAATTCTCCCGACAATTAGCATCAAACACCTCCACACCCTCCTCCCACAACCTCCTTAGATCATCAACTAGGGGTGCTTAATACACGTCGATATCATTGCCCGGTTGTTTCGGACCTGAGATTAGCAATGACATCATCATGTATTTGCGCTTCATAGATAGCCAGGGAGGGAGATTATAGATCACCAAAAGTACCGGCCAAGTGCTATGTCGACTGCTCATGTCGCCGTGTGGATTCATTCCATCTGTTCATAATCCGAGACGAAGATTCCTATCTTCATCCCCAAAATCTCGAAATCTCCTATTGAAATTGCACCATTCAGGGGAATCAGCCGGATGTCTTAGTTTTCCATCCTTTTTCCTCCCTTCTGCATGCCACAACAATTTGGATGCATCATCTACATTTGCAAACAAGCGCTTAAACCTTGGAATGATAGGTAAATACCATAATACCTTTGCTGGAGGGCCGTTCTTGCCCGCGCAACTATCATTGCTGTTCTTTCTCTTATACCTTGATACCCTACACTTCGGACATACATTCAAATCTCTGTACTCATTCCGATACAATATACAATCGTCTGCACAAGCGTCTATCTTCTCAATCCCCATACCCAATGGGCATAACATCTTCTTTGCCTTATACGTTGAGTTAGGCAACTCATTATGATCTGGAAGCATATCTACTAAAAGCTCCAATAACGCCGTGAAACTCCGATCACTCTACACACTTTTCGCTTTCAAACTTAACAATTTGAACACAGCTGATAACTTGTTGTATTTTACACAACCAGGGTATAAAGGTTTTTCGGAATCGGCAAACAATTTATCGAACTCATGGGGCCTATCAATGAAATCATCTTGCACGTCACGCAACATTTCATCCAAACGATCGTACTCTACATTCATATCTATATTTTCCTCATGACCGTCGTTGCCACTGCCCAACTTATTTTTATTAATATGCCCACCACCGTTGCCACCACCAACATTGCCACCACTACTTGTACCAGCCACTATTTGCTCACCATGCCAGAACCAACACGTGTAACCTATCTTAAACTCGTTTTTAAACAAATGGTTTCTCACTTCCGCAGGAGTGTCATAACCAATAGTATTATTACACACTGAATAAGGACAAACAATCTTATCTTTCTTATATTTCTTTCTGTCATCCTCAGCGCATTTCAAAAACTCAATAACTCCATTTACATATTGAAGAGAAGTATGATCTCCATACATCCAACTCCGATCCATTTCGAACGACCTATAGAGTTATTTTTCCACAATTAACCATGTAATAATATCATTACGTATAGTCTCGTTATTTTGCGCTTATTAAGCATGTAATGCAAATGTTCTAAATCTGCCTTATAACTCCATATCTAATTGAAATGGTAGGGACCTAAACCATTCGTCATCTATCTGCGTAATATCGAACTGTGATTTCTTGTGTAAAACCGGTATAGTATTTTACTGTAAATTTCGGCAGCATCTCCCCTTAGTTCTCCTAAGTGTGCAATTCACGTAAAATGTAATTCACACCCGGAGAACAAATGAGGATACTACTGAAATTAACGTAAATACATAACCGTCTACACAAAATATTAAATTTGTCACAGTTCGATTTACGCAGATAGATGACAAACTCTCCATTGGGAGAATTTAAAGATAATCTTGTGCGTCTTAAACTGAGCAACAATGCGTGCACAGTTAATGACATACAAGATTATCTTCAAACGGTTTTCTAAGCTCAATGCATACATGTGAAGTGCGGTGTAATACAATAAATAAAATCAACCAGGGTAACAAAAAGATGAAAAAGTAATTCGACAATTTGATTTATTAATTTACACCACAAAACTAATACAATGACTATATTAATTAAAATGATATTAAATAGTTCTATTCTTAAACCAATTGCTATAATTATAATAAATTATAGTCATTCTAATTATATAAATATAATGACTCTGAAATTCTTATTACTTTTATTGAAATAATATTATTCTCATGATCATTTCTAATAAATTATATTTATATAAAATTATTTTTAATTTATTTATTACATATTAAAATATAGTTCAACATATATAATTTATAAATATTACATGCATTATTTTATCGTACGTACATAGAATACTAATTACTCTAAATTTAATAAATTATAATCATTATAATTATTATAAATATAATAAATACGAAAATGTTATTACCTTAATTTATTGAAATAATATAAAATTATTACCATGCTCGTTTTTAATAATTTATATCTATATAAATTTAATATTAATTTATTCATTACGTATTAAAATGTAATTCAAGATAATTTATAAATATTGCATGCATTATTTTGTCTTGCGTAAAATATACTAACTAAATTAGGAACGTATCAAAAAATTAAAAATAATATTATTTCTTAAAATATCAATTTCAATAACCATATTAATAATTCATTTTTCAAATTTTCTTATGAGTTATTTATAATTCCTCCAAAATTATTCAATAAAATTACTTAACTAAATAATACTAACCAATCTACCTATCATACACTAACTCAACAATAATATATATAAAATCCCAAGTATATGTCCATTGCAACAAATAATATAGGGAAATTTGAATAAAAAACACATCTAATAGCAACAAATTAACAATAGAATTTGGGGATGGTATTTTCTAACCTTAAAAATACGAAAATATATCACCTAATGATAGGGAGGAGACAAGTTTTCTTCAAATGTGGCTTCAACAACAACCAAAATTGCCCCAAATCCGATTTCAACAAAATACCTACAATTTCACATGTTAAATTCCTCATAATACTCGAAATTTGGAGAAATATATCAAGAGGAGGATTCTTACTTCAAATATAGCTCCAACCCATGACCAATTTGCAGCCAAATGCGTCTAAATGATGGAATTGTGGTTGAATTTTGCCATTTTGTGTGTTTTTCTCGCTGAAAGAGCTGCTGGTTTTTGTGAATATTGGGGACCTTCAATTCATGGCCGATTTTGTTTTTTGTTTTTTTTATTAATGTTTAGCTTAGGGTGGCGGTTGTACTACAACCGCCACCCTAAGTTATTATACGGTGGAGGTTGTGTAGTTACAACCGCCACCCAATGGTTTTTTTTTTTTTTTCTTTGACTTAGGGTGGCGGTTGTGTATACAACCGCCACCCTAAATGTTTTATTTAATTTTTTTTTTCAATTTGTTGATTTAGGGTGGTGGTTGTGTTTACAACCGCCACCCTAAGTTTTATAATTTTTTTTTTAAATTTGTTGTTTATGGTGGCGGTTGTGTGTACAACCGCCACCCGATCCACACCTTAGGGTGGCGGATTTGAACACAACCGCCACCCTTTATTCAATAGAAGAACCAATGGTGGCGTTTTCATTAAAAACGTCATCCAATGGGCGTCTCCTAAAGTCAATTGTGTACTAGTGATCACATTTTCGCTGCCACTACCACCACCACTTTACCACTATTCCACCGCCACCACCACCATTCCACCACCTCACCACCACCACCACCATTATTCCACCACCTCACCACCGCCGCCATCACCACCACCATTCTACCACTAAGCCGTAGCCACTACCACCACCCCCATCCCTACCCTACCCCACACCAACATTCCTCCACCACCACCGCCACCACCATTCTTCTACCACCACCCCACCAGCGATCACCCCAGTCACCACTATCCCTCCACCACCGCAACCGCAACGACCACCACCACCCCCAACCCCTCCACCATCACCATCACCATCACCTCCACCATCACCACCACCACCCACCCGCCACCGCCACCGCCACCACCACCACCACCAATTCACCACCCTACAAGAAGAATATTACCTACACCGGTAATAATATTACCTGCCACAGTTATATATTATCTACCCTAATAATAATATTACATACCTAAATAATCATAATTATACCACTAAAAATACTACAATTATAAGAAGAATATTTTCCACCCAAGTAATATTTTTACCTGCCCCGGTAATCTAGATTATCAGCTCCGGTACTCTAGATCACCATTCAATTTTTCGTTTCACTCGTCTCTGACTCTCTCTACACTTTCTCTCTATATTATTACTACAGTCGGCAATCTAGATTACCATCCGAATAATCTCTATTACAACTCTTCAATGATCAAAAAAAAAAAAAAAGGAAATCGAACTATAAGAAAAACATTACCTACACTAATAATATTATTATCTATTCCGGTAATAATAGGAAAATAAGCTTTCAAAATTTCATTGCAATGTGCTCCTATGTGAAATAAGGCCTCATTTTTTCTTAGTTCCATTCTCAGCCAGAGTCTCAGCAAAAATAACATCTTTTTAAGTTTCTCATCAATGTCTCCTTTTTCTCAACAACACTTCCCGAGGAATCACCTTTTTTTTTTTTTTTGTTGCATTTAAGCCTTACCAAACAAGCCGTTATTCCAAAATGAGGCTTTTCAACTAGGTAAACTATTATTAACTATTGAAAAGTATTCACAAAAAGAGACTTACACCCATTCTTTTGCGCTATCCTCCGGCAAGCAGAACTACAGAGACACTCCTCTCTTTTACCACTACCTCAGAGTCCTGTTAATTGTTGTCAACAATACAACAAATTTAAAATTTTAAAAATTTTTAGGAAAAGAAGAAAAGCCCAACTTCTCAAACAACCAGAATCATTCAAACAACCAGAGTATTATGGGTTTGGAGTACTTGTGTAGCTTTTGCAATGCAAGTAATTCTTGAATGAAAATTTTTGTGGGTTTTCAAAGATTTTATTTTGCTGGCATGAATCAACGGAAATGATAGGTTCTTGAAATGATTAGGATTGGAAAATGAGGATAATGATGATGTAATGGGAAATTGGGAATTGGTAATCAAGAATTGTTGGCGAGAAGGAGTCAAGGTATTCAATTGAACTGTAGACACTTTTGTTCTTGCTTACTCTGTGTCCACAGGGAGAGAGAGATGAAATTGCAAGAAGTGAACGAAGAAAAAATTCCACTAGATCGAAATGGTTTTCCAACAAAAGTATTAGATGAAGTGGATCGAATTCTTTTCTTGGATGTATTATTTCATCTAGCAGCACCATAAACCATTTGAACGAGAAGAGAGAAGACAGAGAAAGTGAATCTAGAGCAGAAAAAATTAGATCCGATTTGGGGATTTGTGGGAGGGAAAAAGTGTCATAAAAATGTATAATTACGTAAGTGGTAAAATAGTTTATAAAATATTGTAGTTAATAGGAAAAAATAAGATGGTCTGTAGTTAGTGGGCAAAGACCGGCTTTAACCTGTATTTATTGGGTATTTTTCCTTTTTTAAATATGTACAAATGGTTTTTTTCTAAAAAAGAAAAATATTGCTACGTGACACTGTGGCATTGACACTTCAATTTTTGTTAATAAGAATATATATATATATATATATATATTATTTTAAAAAATAATTAAAATGGAACATCCAAAATTTAAAATGTATATACAAAATGTTAATTCTCATTTTCTGAATTAATTTAATCGGTATTGTAAATTATAATTTTGATCGTTTATCATATTTTCATTTATGTATGGACCACTAAATATAAAAGAACTTAAAAAATTATATAAATTAATTTAAAAATTCGAATACATATAGAAAAATAAAATAAGAAAAATGACATCAAATAAGGAAAGTGGAATAAATTATTATTAAATAATAAAAGTATTCAATCCTTAAAAACCAAACCAAACATGGCATTGCCACCTAGACACTTTGCCTATGTGCCTCTTCTAATTTTATATATAGTTAGATATTTAATTAAAGAAGCAAGAGGGTCGGGCCTAATGGATCAATTGTTGTCCATGTTAAATAAGGTGAAGTGACTTATTGCAGGGAATATGTATACTTGATTCAAAAAGAATGGTAAGAGGTGTGCGTCCGGCTACAGTCAAAACTGAGAAGAAGAAAAAAAAATTTTGAAGCTCCGTGAGGAGAAAAAGAGAGTGTGAAAAGTAAAAATGTTATGTTCTTTTTCTTGTCTAATTTTGTGTGGAAAAGTCGAATAGGTGAAGAAAAAATTATAGAGTGGGTGAATAAAAAAATTGTAGAGTATTTCTTTTTATCAATAAAGGTGTTCTTTTTCTATAGTTGTCAGCGGTTAGCTGAGCCACATTAATTATTGTGTTCTCTTTATTATTCTCCATTTGCGTTGGTTATTGTTCGCTGCGCAAAGTTGGGTGGAGAATCTAATATATTTCCCAACGCAATTCTACATGGCTCACACAATCAACAATCTACAACGATCATACGCGATTACGACACTAATCCCTTAAAATGATCATATATAGCTTCAACCGTTGATCATCCCTCAACGGCTGAACATAGCTATGGACATCGATGAACATTTAGTGAACATACATGGCCACGGTCATCAATCATCCATAATCATCCTTTTAGCGATTATATATGGTTGAGACCATCGATCACATTTAAATGATAATCTGTGAACAAAATGATTTATCACATTTTGCCCACATATTATCTATTGCACATGGCAAAGGGCCATCGGTCATGGGAACAACAGTGACCAATATATTCACTCCCACAAGGGTGTCACTTGAGGATAGTAGGCTTGTGATGGCCAATATATGACCGGAATATGCTCGATAAACACTTTATGTAAGTACCTCGGGCTTATTGATGGACGCTCACTTATTCTCTTCACCTTCGCTCTATTTTCTCGGCCATCAAAAGAGGATCATCAAAGCACACTTGTCAAATGATAGTCATTTAGTGACAGTCATCTAAAAAGTAAAAACTCTTATTTTACTCAACTCTTCTGCCCACAAAAAAGATAATTTAGAACCAAAAATAATAATAGCATGTACATGAAAAAACTAGAGAGAGACAGAGAGAATCTCTCTACTCTCCATGGAGCCAACTCCATGACAACAAAATCTAGAACCAACGATCTCTTGAAACACATGAACATAGAATGACAGGTTGATAGTTGAAGTGACATGACGTGACGACTGATTGTGTTAATTATCCTAACCACTTAAAAGTACTCAAGAATAGAGGGCTTGTGATGGTCAAGGACAGATCTAGAACTTTTACTTAGATTTATCATAAAAAAAAAAATTTAATTCGATTAAAATTAGGGATGGCAAAATAACCCGAAAAATCCGAAAACCGCGGTTACCCGAACCGAACGGGTTGAAAAAACCCGAACCGATGGATCGGCGGGTCGGATATGGTTTTTGATAGTAAAACCCGAGACGGATATGGTTCGGATATGGATAGATGCGTCGTACCCGAACCCGAACCGAATACCCGATATATATTTTTTTCCTACAAAAATTTAAAATTGATTTTCAATTTACAAATCAAAAGTTGAAAATTAAAATTTTCACAAATGATCTAGTCTGCCTGTTACTGTTAGTGAGTAGTGTGTGTTAAAAATCACTCCAAAAAGCTTAGCAAGCCAACTCCATCTGTCATCTCATTCTCACGTTAAGTTCAAAACATTCAATTCTCATTTCTCAATTACTATTAGAGTATTAACAGCCATAATTCCACAAATCCACAGAGAGCCGAAAGACAATGGGAAAAAAAAAGAAAGAAAAAACGGGTAAACGGGTACCCGAACGGGTTTGAAAACTAACCCGAAAAAATACCCGAACCGAACCCGAACCGAATACCGCGGTTCGGATATGGATATGGATATGGGGTCGGGACCTCGGTTCGGATATGGATATGGTCGACCCGAACCGAACCCGACCCGTTGCCATCCCTAATTAAAATTATGTATAAAATTTTTCTTTTCTATATAAAACTTGGAATTATTTTGGTAGGGGGGCTACGACCTGGTGGAGCCCCCGCTAGATCCGTAACTCGTGATGGTAATAACGACCATGAACATGAAAAAGGCCACAGAGCAATTGTGGGTGATCTTGGAGGAAAGGAGTTCCATTAGAATAGATCACAACCGTCACAACAAAGTCCTAGGCCATTTGTAGCAATAACCAACCAGAAGTATCTCAACCGAAAGGAAGGATCCTGTCCCTGCAATCATTAACCATGGCGCGGCATAAGCTCCAGCATTCAAGCATTCAACCAACACTACGTCTATCCCTACAAATACTCTCTCTATCCCAATTATATAGGCAAGTATTCCTTTTTTTAGATGTCCCAATTATATAGCCATTTTCATATTCATTTACCACTATGCCCCCAATTAATTTTCACAATTTAAAACTTGTTATAGTTCCAATAGCTTTGAAACTCATTCATAAGGGTAAAGTAGGAAAATCATTTAGGGTGTATTTGATTGCCAAAATTTTCCATGAAAAATGTGGAATCTTGTAAATTATTTTCCAAGCAGGTTGTTTGATTGCAAAATTTTCCATGGAAATGATTTTCCATGTACAACCACTTAAAGTATGGTTTAGTCTATCTTCCGTGAAACATAATTCTCACCTCCCCCTAGAGAAAATATTTTCCATGTAAGATGGAAAATATTTTCTTTTCCATCTATTCCTATCCAACACACTCTTATATTATTTACTTTCCCAATACAAGTCTTAATCCACGTAAAAAGTTAGAGTGGACTATGTAATTGGTGGGACGGAGGGAGTATATCACATCCGCTTCCAAGAATAGAGTTAACCAATTCATTTTTACCTGTCTACCCTTTAAAAATTCTAGACAGATTCTATGATGGGTTAAACCATCAGGCTCAATACATTAGAAAATCATGCGAGTCTTGATTGTGTCTAGCAGTTGTTGAATCTACATTTCTACGAGCGCCAACATTGATGCCGTACAACTTTGGCTGCCGTACCGAAGCATATTTAGCTGCTTTGGTTGCCATACCCAAGCTTATTTAGTGGTATACCAAGTTTTAAGGTGGTGCCGTGTCTTTACAATTGGAGATTTCACAGTATTTGGAATGTCTTATCTGGTAACTAGTTTTTGAACCATTTCGATCGATCCAGTGGCGCCTTAAGTTTGTTACTGAACTACCAGGTCGGATTCACGTTGAATTGAATTGAAAGTTGAGTAATTAATGACTTGAGAAATCTATTCATGTAAACAACATACCAGATATCTGATAATATGATTAGAATTCACTAATCTGAATGTGCAAAACATGGGAAATAAGTATGAATATTTTGACAGGTCTTGCAAGAAGTATCAGCAACATTCCATTTCCATTAGGTTTCAACCATTGGTTCAGGACCAGATGACTCTGCCCGAGATCTACTGGACTGGCGTACTGTGTTGAAAAGTATATCCTTTATAACCTAATAATATAATAAAAACCATCACTTACCTGTGACAAGTTTATATCCAAATGCAACAAGGATATCTTAATCTTACCTGTGACATCAAACCATGAACCTGCTCGACAGTTATCTTTGCACTATCACGAGTAATCTTGCCAAGTTGAGATTCTTCCTGAAACTAAACAAGGCAGAAGACTATCAGGTCTCTAAGGAAATATATATCAAACAAAATGCACTCTTGTTACATTTCTAAAATTAGCAAGACAAAAACGAAAACCACCCAACAAACCTATTTGAGCACATCAAAACTCAAAAGCTCTTGTTTGGACTCAAAACAACATGCACACAACGTTACACAAACCTCTTTCTTCTTTTGTGAAGGTGCTATCAAAGGTCCATATCGTGAATGAGCCAATTGATTTTCAGCATGCTCCAGTTTCTCAGCTGCATGTCATCAGATGCATCAGCTAACAATAGAATTAACTCAAAAATCAAATCACCTACAGCAACTTTTGAAGATCAACTATTATAGCAATGCTAACATGACAGAACAATTGGTGGCTTAACAAGAAAACTACCTAAATCTGATATTTGACCAGCAACATAGTCTCCGTTGCCAAGCAAAGGAGAAGATGAGAGGGTGTTCACCCAATATTTATTCCACAGCAGATCCAAGAGCTCACAATCAAGAGATGACTTGAAATATGTGATATCCAATGCATAATACTGCGAGAAATAACAAGATTAGACTATGCAAAAAGGGTCGGTTTAAGCACCCATACATACATTTATCAAAAGTCAACAGTCGTACATACCTGCTTACAATGCACACCAAAGTCTTCAATTTTGTTCAAGGGAATTGTCTGATACTCAGAGACAGGTTCATCAGGAGGCTTGTATCCTTCTGGGTATGTCCTAAAAGCACCAATCTCAACTTTACCAGCAGAAACAGTCCTTGTCGGATCAATAACAACTGCTAGGAAGGGTTCCTGAAATTGTTGGTTAAGCATTTGTGTGGAAACATCAATGCCAGAGAGCCAACATCCATAACCAGGATGAGAATGGTACCATCCAACAACATTCTCCAATCGACCCGCCTTCACCAAAGAAAAATTCAATAACCCAAAGGAGAAAAAGAACCCAACAAAAAATCAGTAGCACAAAAACTAGATAGAGATGAAGATAATTTCTTTTGGAGATGCATTTTTGGGGAGCAAACCAATAACTTGATGTAGTAGCCCTACTGCACTGGCAGATAGTTCAGAACCAATAAAATAAAATGAAGAGGAGGGAGCACAACTAAGAGATCATCAGGCAAAAGCACAGATATTACAAAAAAGAAAGTAATATCTGAGCCTGTAACACCATCTAGAGTACTCAATTCTTCAATGTCATCCACTTCCAGATTGTCCATTTGTTCTTTGTAACAGTTTGTAGCCTAACTAATCTCTGTTTTCTCGAAATTTGTGTTCATCATCAGAAGTTAACATGAAAGGGATCCCATGAACAAAAATAATTTTACAGAAACATAAAAATGATTGCAACATATTATTTATGAGATTCCATCGTCACGCTCCTACATCAAAGGGCATGAACAAAATTTTCAGGCAAACAGAACACAAAACTTTCACCAAACTATAATTATAAAAGTACTTAAATATCGACAGATAATTGCAACTCAATATTTAGATGCGAATAAATTTTAACACGCTGTGAAGTGTGAACTTCCTTTTTATCAATACAATACTGCTAAACCACTGGACGCCTAAAACCACAACAATTGCTTCCAAATAAGTACAGCAGGTGTGTAGCTTTCCCACACGAGTGACACACAGAGAGATTATAACCGAACCCTTTACTACCTTGAGTTAGTAGGAAGACTTCCATCAATCACGATATTAACAAAAGAATAATAATTAAATATCAAATGCATTCCTCTAATATTATACAACATAGATTTTAATTTAATTAAATAACAAACGAGGTGAGATTGGATACCCAGGCCACTAACCTTGTTATTGGTCTGGGAATAATCGACCATGTACTCGTAGGCATCAGCCTGGGCATTAACCCTAGTTTCAGTCCCCTCAACCGGAAGAGCAAAGGCGTCCATAACAATGATAGTATCACCATCGGTCTTTCCTTGCATGAGTCCCATGACCTCAATGTTGCCGCCAGAGCGGGCATGTACGACCATCTTTAGGAGGGCGAGTGCTGAAACCTTCACGCGTTTGAAGTAGTGCGGATCGTTTGCCCACGGCTTTTCTTGCTGGAAATTAGCCTGCGCAGCCTCGTCGTAGTAGAATATTGCGTCCGACGTGGCGAAGTTGTCTGCACCGGCAGTCGTGGTCACGATGTTGTTTTCTAGTTCCCAAGTTTGACGGGCAATCGCCACCGAGGAGAACGGATCCATAGTGAAATTCGCAGTTACTGGTATTTTCTTTCGATTTTATTTTATTTTATTTTAGGGGAAAAGAAGGCCGGAGACTCAGAGTTAGGGTTCAACTAAATACAAACCCCTCCATTTCTTACCCACCCCGGCCCCCGCCCTCCCCTTCTTTTTATTTATTTATTTATTTATTTATTTATAACTTCAATAATACCAATTTAAGTTTAACTAAATACAAACCCCTCCCGTTCCTCCCTCCCCCTCGCCTTCTCCCCTCTACGCCCTCCTTTTTTTTTAAAAAACTTCAATAATATCAATTTATATAGACCCCCGCTACGTTTTGGTTCCAAACCGAAATCGACAGTTTGAAACCGATTAAATCCGAATTGGAATCGGGGTTGACCGGTTCGGTTCTTTTTTCTATTGGAATCATAACCGGTCCCATTTAATAAAAAATAAAAAAAAAAGAAGAAGAAAGTTAAACGGTCACAAATGTGACCGTTGGGCCCACCCCCATCCCACAAAAGTTTTTGTTTAATTTTTTTTATCTTTTTATTAATTTATGTTTTACACTATAAATACTTTCACATTCTTCCTATTTTTTCACACCATAATTCTCAATCTCTATTCTCTCACTCTCAAGTCTCAATCTCTCAAATTTCTACTTACAATATATTGTTATAAGTTACATTTTTAGTTTATTACTTACAAATTACAATATTATAAATTTATATATTTACTTTTAAATTTCTACAATCTATAATTCTACATACAATATTTATATTTTTAATTCTTATTATTACATTTTCTATTTTCTAAGTTTCTATAAAATCTGTACTATATTTTTATTTTATTGTATTAAAACGTCTGGCTTTAGTGAAGATGCATCAAACCATATATTTGGTTTCGGTGATTTTTCAACGGAAGAAAGCGGACATCATAAAAATTCACAAATTGATAGTTCGGACCCGGAACCCGAACATGAAGGAGAAGATATGAAGAATAAGAGAAATTTCAATTCTGATATTTTCAATGCCCATTTCAAAAAAGCTCCAATAGGCGGCAAGGAATTTCAAGTATTATGCAATTACTGTGACAAGAAGTTCAAATTCGTATCCGGATGGGGCTACGGGACTTTCAACAAGCATTTGAAAAGACATCATAGTAATATCTTTGTTGGACACCAGTCGACACAAACTCAAATTGCTGGGTATGGAAATTCTTCTAATACTTCTCAATTATTTAAATACTCAGATGAAAGAAATAAAATGAAATTAGCGAAAATGATTAGTATGGAACACTTATCTCTTTAGTTTTGGTGAAAGAGTTGGTTTTAATAATTATTGTCAAAGAGCTTTAAATCCTAGTGCAAAACGTGTACCTAGAAATACTCTAAAACGTACACTTTTGAAACTGTTTAAAGATCGAAAAAAAGAATGGACAGAAATTTTTTCAAAATTAAATAGTTCAATCTCTATTTGTAGTGATATTTGGAGTGATCATTGGGAAATACATTCCTATATCGACATAATATGTCAATGGGTTGATAACGAATGGTGTATGCAAAAAAGAATTATTTCGTTGAGATGTTTTGATGATCGACATAATGCTAATAATATTTTTAGAATAATTCAAAATATTTTGGAAGAGTGTGGTCGAGTTAAGAAAATTTTTCCTATTTCTTTTGATAATGCGGCAGCAAATACTGCTTCAATTAGTGATTTACATAGTATTTGCTAACCTAATATTGACGGTAAATTTTTTCATATTCAATGTGCATGTCATGTTTTAAATTTATGTGTATAAGATAGGTTGAAATATTTAAATGTTGCACTTACACCAATTAAACATGCAATTTCTTATTTATAGTCACATAACACAGTAATAAAAAGTTGGTAAAAGTATTGTAGAGAAAATGGTAAAAGACCAAAACGATTTCCTAAAGATATTCCGATTTGTTAGAATTCAACATATAAGTTACTAAATAGTTCCTTTGCGTACAAAGACTTGCTATGCACTTTTATTTCACAAAATGTACCTCAAGTATCCACAAAGTTGGGATGTTTGCACTAATCTTTTGGATTTTTTGCAAGTTTTTTATGATGCGACATATATTTTAAGTGGTGTTTATTATCCTACATCACATTTACTTTTAGTTGAATGTATTAATGTGGCTGATGCATTTGATGAATATTATGATGATATGGTTTTAGAAGAACCAATAATATTGATGAAAAGTAAATGGTTGAAATATTTTACGGAAATTTCTTTAATTGATCTTGTTGCATGTATTTTTTATCCTAAAACGAAAGTAGAAGGTTTAAATCTTTATTTAACTTATTATTACAATTGTTTGGATATTAGTTTTAATGTTGATATGCAATTGTCTCAAGTAAATAAAGTAATTAGAGAATTATTTAATGAATATTTAAATCGTTACGGATAACCTTCTCCATCTTCTACCGCTTCTAGTTCTAGTCAAATTCGAGAAGATTTAACTAAATTTGGGGCTGGTGATTGATTATTAAGGCAACGACATAAAAGACCTAAAGACTCATCCGATGGATCTCCCGAACTTGATATTTATCTAACAACTACTTTTGAGTTTGGTGATAGCAAAGTAGGTAAAGATTTTCCGGTTCTTGAATGGTGGAAATGTCATCAAAATACTTATCCTATACCATCATGAATTGCAAAAGATATATTTACAAGCCCAGTGTCAACCGTTTCCGTAGAATAAGCTTTTAGTACAGGAGGACTTATTTTGGATCCGAAACGATCTACCTTGCACCCTGATTCATTAGAAGCGCAAACATGTATCAACGATTGGTGCAAAGCAGATGAAAGAGCCCAACAATGTGAGAATGATTCCAATGCCGACTATGATCTAACTACCGAAAGAAGTGGAACCACAACATCCGGCGCAGGAAGTGACTAAATTAAAGAGGTAAGAGAACTACGTCGACTTTGATTCCTCGCGAGAGGAAACGTAAGTAGCTTAATTTTTGGTAAAAAAAATTAAGTTCAAGCCTTATATTATTTTAAATTTATTTTTCTTAATTTTGTTTGAATTTTAGAGTTAATTGGTCAAGCCATCAAGCCTTAGGTGGAGGGAAAAAAAAAAACACAAACAGACGGTTCCGGAACCAAAACCGCCGATTCGAGAACCGAACTGGAACCGCACTGTATACAGTTCCGGTTCGGTTCTCTTAAAACCGAAACGTGAACCGCCGATTCCCAAACCATGGCTGGGTCTAAATTTACCCCTTCTTCTTCCCTCCGATTTTTCTCCCTTCTCTCTTCCCTACTCTTCACCCCTGCCAGCCCACCCACCAATAGAAAGGAAAAATACATAGCAATGGTTGAGATGCCATTGAAAACGAAGCCACCTTCCCTACTCTACTTCTGAATTTCACATGGGTTCCCTTTAAGGTTTTTTTCCTGAAGCCTCTTCCCTCACCTTCTTCTTCCGTCATTGCCTAAGAGACTTAATAATTAAAAAAAAAAAAACTTCAGCTACCATTAACGGCAACAAAAGCTTCAATCGCCATTATTGGCTTCCAAAGAACCTTACAGACATCTAAAAAAAAAAGTGAAGTTTCTACCCAAAGGGGTCAAAATTCAAGCATGAATTTCAACCAATATGGGTCGAAATTCAAGTCTAAAATTCGACATAAAGGGATCAAAATTCAGCCTTGAATTTCCACCCCCTTGGGGTCGAAACTGATGGTTGAATTTCGTGGGAAAAAAAAAAAGAAATATGAAGGAAAAATGTGGTGCAGATTGGTTGCTGCTTAGTCTGCTATTGAATCAAAGTTTGAAGATAAGGAATTGATTCGATCTGCAATTTTTTCCTGTTTGGTGGTGGGGGTGGGAAGAGTAGGGAAAAAAGGAGGATAAAACGGTAATTGCGGGAGAATTTTAAGAAAATGGGGTGAAAAGTAGGTTGGGGGTGTGTTTAGCCGTGTTTATATATAACATACTCTTCGTTTGTTCTGTGCTTTGAGTAGTTGTCATGAGAAATGGTGTTTTTAAAAAAATTATGAGAAATTGGCGCAAGTGGTTCAAAATAATTTTGCTTGGGTGCGTTGTTAGTCCATTTTAAAAAGAGGTAACCCATTTGATTGAAAAAAAAAAAACAAAAAGTGCTGCGGATTTGATCCAAATTGATGATTTCTGCCCATTGGAGCCATTAGTTACTTCAAATCTTGTTATTTTATCCTCTTCCAAAGGCCAAATTGTTCACTCCACTTAAAAAATTAATCAAAGATTTCCCTCCCGGAATTAAGTGCCATTAGGTGAAGAAAATATAATAGTCAACATCTACAAAAGTCACAATAGGTGTTCAAAAAAGAGGAAAAATGCTGCTACCAGGCTCTTGTGGTTGTGGGCTTCCATTGGAAACGAAAACTTCCTTCACAGATCCGAATGCTGCGAGAAGATTTTTTACATGCCAACGAAGAAGGGTAATTTTTTCTTTCCTTCAACTGTTAGTATTCTTGATTTGGCCTTCTGAATTTACAAAAGTTTTCTTTTGCACAAACTCTGGGTGGATGTGAGTTATTTGTGTGGTTGGACCCGAAAAGGTTGCAATAATGGAATCCCGACTTTGCAATTATCTAATAGACGTTTGCGCAAAGAGAAATAGATATTGAAGGGGACGATGAAGAAATTTGCATTGAAGATGTGGGTGTTTGGCTTTGTTTGTGATCTTCTTGCAATGTGGTTGAAGCAGTAGCAATTGTTGGATGCCAAGTTTTATACTGTGTTGGTGAATTTGAATTTAGATGTAGGAGATCTATCTTTCTCTTGTTTTTTCTTTCTTTCTTTTTTTTTTTTTTTTTTTGTTTTTGCCTTTGGTGCTTGTAAAACTTTTTTTTATAATAGTGCAATAAAAGTCCAGCCTTTTATAAATTGGTGCGAGTTTGGTCCAAATAGAGTACTTAAAGGTTCATAATCAATCCAACACTTTTGGCATTAAGCATATTCAGTCCAGCAAATCTTTGGCAGTTGCATTTATGGTCCAAAAATGTAAGAAAAAACGAAAAAGGGTTTTCCTATGTCTCAGCAACCTGAACTATCAGTTGCTCAACCCTACACTATTCATATATTCATAGCAACCAACAACGAAAATCCCAAAAAAGTAGTGAAAAAAAATCACCAAAAAATCAGCAAAGGCACTTTGTTTACATCTACTACAAAGGGCAAACAAAACAAAGTAAGCCAAAGTAAACCATTTACTTACAACTCAACCCTGCATAGTCAAACCATATATAAGCCATTGTGATGTTTAAAATGCACAAAAAATACCAAGGAGCAAACACAGCAAGTACCAAACGTAGCCTAATACTTATTCCATTTCTTACAACAATCTCCTAGGCTATCATAAATCAAAATATACGTAGTGCTAGCAAATGTTCAACTTTCCATGCTTCAAGGATGTAACGCCCCGAATTCGAAGAACTCGGAACGCTAGTTCTTTCTTTAAAACTAACCATTTTTTTTATAATATAAATAAATGCGGAAAGATAACAAATAGCTAAAATGCGGAAATTTATTTAAATTAATAAAATCAAAAGAGTATCTCACGATAGTTTCAACACTGTCCTCAAAAACATCCAATTAAAGTACTAGTAAATTCAAAACATTCAATAGCCATTACTTCAACAGTTAAAAGTACTCAATTATCAATGTAATTAAAACGAATTTATTTAAAGGTCCCTAAGAGATGCCCACGCCTCGCCAAGCTTCCGGCTTCTTAATCTGCAATTTGTTCATTTGATAGAGAAAATCGTGAGTATTTTAAATACTCAGTAGATCCCGCGCACTACAATTAATATATATTACAAAATAAATGCACATAATCATCATTTTCATAAAATACGAACAGGTATAAAATACAAGTTCGTTCATCATCCCTCTTAATCGTGCACGTCATCATAGTGATTAATAGCACGTCATTATAATATATTAGGCCAAAGACCTATCGTCATAATGCTATTAAATCACGTCGTAATTAGGCAAAGAGCCTATCGTCATAGTGCCGAGGAAGCACGTCAAAAGTAGGCTAAAAAGCCTATCATCACATAACATTTACATGCAGCATTTATAATAATATTAATTGCAATTGCGCACATTTAAAAGAAACTTTTTAGAAAAGGGATCTACCTTAACCTTTAGCCGAGTATTGAGCTTACTAACGGTGAGAAATCAGTCCTCTAGCTATCCGTACGCCTCGTCTAGTCAATAACGAGTTTAATTTATGTTAATATTCTTAAAATATAAGTATCTATAAGTAATATAGAGGTTTGTGGACCAAAATAGAAAGAATATAAAACTTTAGGGGTCAATTTGAAAGAATTTAATAGTTTGAGGACCTATTATGCAATAAAAGTGAACTAAAAATATTTTGGGCTAGATTATAACATTTTCAAATCATGAGGGACTAATATGCAATTAAATTTTGGGGTTAGATTAAATATGAAAAAGAAATTGAAGGATTAAAAGTGTAATAAAAGTTTAGGGTCAAATTGCAACAATTGAAAGTTAGAGACTTGAAATTAAATAAAATTTGAGGGCTTATTTAAATAAAATAAATAAAATAGGGGGTTAAAGCTGTAAATAATATTTAGGGATTAAATTGTAACAATAAAAAGTTGGGGATTTGCAAATTAAATAAATATCAAGGATCAACTTAAAACAACTATAGAACTTGAGGGACTTGGCATGCAATTTTGAAATAAACATGCATTGGGCGGTTCTTCATCCCCATCACCCGATCTCTCTCTCTCGGCTTCTCTCTCTCTCTCTCGACCAAAGCGAGTATAAATCGAGGGAATTTTCGTGGTTTTTCCTGAAGGTCAAGTACAACATGGTGAAGCTTTTGGTGGTTTTAATTGAAAGAGTTATTGAGTATAGAGGGAGAAATCGATGGTTGAAGGTTGAGGAAAATTTTGGGTATTCTCAAATTTGATCGATTCTCCAATTATTTCAAATTAAATGATTCTATGGTGTTCTATAGAGGTAGAGGAAGGTGTAGATATGGTTTTTCCTGTTGTGAAGTGGAGTTTTTGAGCATGGTGAAGTTTTGGCCGAGCTTGTATATGGCGTGTATGTATCGTATGTCTATGCGCGTGTGTATGTTTTTGTTGTGAAATGAAGGTGATGATTCTTGGTTGCGCTTGGTGGTGGTGTGGTGAAGTCTGCGTGTGATGGTGGCGGTGTTGAAGGTGGTCGGCGGTGTATGTGTGTGTGTACAAAACAAGCGATGAAGCTCTGGTGTTCTTTATGCCGTGATTACCGTGAGTTTGATTTGCCTTCGTGTGGGGCTTTGTAGGTGTGAAAGGAGGCGATAAAGGCAACCGATATCGCCACCGCTTATTGTGAACTGGAATGGTGAAGGGGCTAGAATGGGGTTGTGTTTGTAAAGCTAACTAACAATGCTTGAAGATTGCTGGAACAGTAATTAAGATAGATTTGAAATAGGGAATAGATCAAGAGGTTACCGTTCTATGGAAATGAACACTTGAAATTGGTGGAGGAAGAAATTGAAATAGAGGAGGTTGAGAAATCAACTTCGAAATCAAGACATCGATTGCCCCTTACAAGTGTTGGAGTAGAAGTTGAAGATGGTTGTAGGATGAGAAATCTTGAGAATGAAGATACTACTTGTGTAATGGTGATGTAAGGAATGAAACTTGGGTTAGGGTTTGAGCACTTCCAACAATATTGTATTTAAGGGTGGAAAATAGGGTAAGACTTGCAAATGAGCCTCTAAATGGACTTTAAAATGGGATTGAATTGAAATTGGGCTTTCTTATAGCATAAGAAGTAAAATTGGACCTTAAACGGGCCTATAATTGGGTTTAAAATATATATAAAGTTATGATTGAATAAGAAATTAATTTTTTTTAGGGGTTAAAATGAATAATTTCTAAAGTTTGGGTCCTCAAATGTAAATTGAAAATAAATAAATAAATAAATATTTTATAAATTATTATTTTTGTTTTTATTTTAAATAATTCTATATAACAGTAAATATTATAAAATTTTAACTAGACGAGCGTACGCTGTTTAATTCTATAGGTGAGGTTGTAGAGAGACGTTTGAGATTTTTACTTTAATTAAATATTTTAATTTAAGGAAATTCGTGGTCACTACAACCTTACCCTCTTAAAAATAATTTCGTCCTCGAAATTTAAACTTACTTGGTCTATAATGTTTGGGTATATGGATAGGATTTCTTCTTCTTTCTCCCATGTTGCCTCATCCCTGCCATGACTACCCCATTGAATCTTAACTAGGGCAACTCTTCTATTTCTCAAGACATGGACCTTTCGATCTATGATCGTCATGGGTGTCTCTTGATATGACAAATCCTTCTAAATATCCAAAGATTGAAAGTTCACTACATGACTTGGATCATGGACATACTTCCTCAACTGTGAGACGTGAAATACATTATGCACCGATGAAAGCTCGGGTGGCAAAGCCAAACGATAAGCTACTGTCCCAACTTCTTCCAATATCTCGAATGGTCCAAGGAACCGTGGTCTTAGCTTTCCTCTCTTCCCAAAGCGTATGTTACCCTTCATTGGAGACACTTTGAGAAACACTTTCTCTCCAATCTCAAACTTCAAGTCATTTCTCCTCTAATATCTGAATGGTACACTCAGATTGCTCGTCTGTCTGCAGATGATATGCGGTACTAAAATTCATCTTAGTGCCCATAGCCGTCTGCAAACTCTCCCAAAATCTCGATGTAAACCTCAGATCTCGATTTGAAACAATGGACACAGGCACCCCATGGAGTCGAAGAATCTCTCTACCGTACAATTGTGCCAACTGGTCAACACTGAGAGTGATCCGAACTGGTAGAAAGTGTGCATATTTCGTAAGTCGGTCCACGATAACCCATACAGCATCATGACCCCTCGGTGATCTAGGAAGACTCGTCACCAAATCCATGGCCATCTTCTCGTTTGAAAACAACATTATCTTTACGATTTGTACTCAAGTGACCCTTTCTACTTAACTGAAAATATCAATCTCCTTTCGATCATAACATATTATGCTCCTCATAGCAAAGCCTTAATAACATCGCATACGTTATCACTTAGATAATAATAATCGAGTATATACCTCATAGTTAGTCTGTAATAACTGAAAGGACCTCGTTATCATCTATGTAAATTCGTTTGAATTACAAATAGTACAACCCAAAGAAATTTGGCAACAATATCATAATCGTAACCCTTTCTTTTCTTTCCAAGTATTCAAGTCTCGAATTCCAAAATCATTATGACTCGTCATGTTCCAACTATATATATGAGCCACAAATATTTCCCTGAATATATCATCCACTATCAAAATCCCTTGAAATGTGATTGTCACCCAATCCAATAGTCATCTCTCGATAGAAGTGGATGTAATTTTTGTGAAAAATCGATGGAACATTCATTAATTTGAACTCAAGAGTTTCAATAGAAAAACAAAATTTCGTCAAATTGTTTCTTCACAAGAATTCGTTTGAAAAAGCAAAAGTTTTAAAATTTCTTTTTATTCTTCTCACAATGGGACACAAGACATTTAAATAACATTCCATCCTCAATGGAAAGCCAAAGAAAATGTCGTACTGTTGCCTTTACTTATGCTCAAAACATTCTCACTTATCAAGCTAGAAATTCAATAAAAATTCTAACACAGCCTTATAATAATAATCTCAATATTGAACACTATTTTTCGAAATTGAACCCTATCTCTTTCGCAATAATAAATGTGTTTTGAATCAATCGCAACTTCAGAAATTTCGAAAATAAATGATTGATCAACCTGGAGAGGATGGTGAAGGTCGATTGAAAACTTGATAAATAATTTCGTCAGCTTGTATTAAAATATTCTCATTGGGATCATGTATGGCTTGAGTATTCTCAAAGGCGACTCTCTCATCAATACATCAAGTACAATCCTCAAATATTCGCTATACCGATCTCTCCCTGAATAGATCAATAGGCCATCGATAAACACAACGACAAACGTGTCCATATACTGATGAAAAGCTCGATTCATTATATCCAGAAATACCGTAGGTGCATTAGTGAGATCAAAAGGCACCACTTTAAACTTGTAATACCAATATCGTGTCTTGAATGCTATCTTTGGTATGTTTGGGGGTTTGATATTCAACTGGTGGTATCCCAGCTTCAAATCAATTATTGAGAAAAACCAAAGCACCTTTCAACTGATCAAACAAATCTTAAATTCTTGGGAGAGGGTACTTATCCTTTATCGTCAACCTGTTGAGCTCTCTATAGTAAATGCACATCCTCATACTCCCCTCCTTCTTCTTAACAAATAAGTCGAGTACTCCTCAAGGAGACACACTTAGCCAGATGAAACCTTTCTCAGGCAATTCCTCCAACCGTACAACCTTTGACCTCACATTTCAAATCCTCAAATCCCAAAAAAAATCCAAATAGATTTTAAAATCAATCACACTCTCAAAATCGCGCTACATCCTTAAATTCAAAATCATCATACAATCACATTTTATATAGTTAATCCTCTCAATCCAAATCTGATATCCTCAAACTCATTTCATAAAAATTATATATGAATTCTTCAAAATCTCTCCCAACCTCAATCTAGCAAAATTCGTCAAACTTTGTCATTAGAAGTTCGCAACATAATATATATATATAAATATGCCACTCAAATTTCGTAAATAATACCTTTAACTTCAATTTATACAATTTGAACTGATTCACCACTAATCAAGTCCTCCAAATTCGACATTAAAAACAATTCAAATCAATTTTTAACATTTAATGCTCAGTATAAAACCCAAAAATCTAAAGCCATAGCTTCTATTAATTATCCTCAATCTATAATCTTTAATCTCAAATTATTTTCCGTCGAGGGTACGATAACATGCAAGTATAAAATTCACAAACTTCACTTTGAGGATAAAATAGCATATTTGCGACCCAGAATGCAGACGATGAGATATATACATTTTCTATTACATTAAAACTTCGTAATAATGCAATGCAACAATCTCACCTCGAGTGCACAAAATCAAATCAACAATGTCCATGATCAATTAGTATCTCACACTGCCGATATTCGTGAATATGCTTACTTGCCTTATCTTTTACCCTTTTCACTGAAGAAGTTCGGTATATCTAGCACAACATAGGTCAATTCCTTCTCAATCGGTTCTGTCGTTCCATTACAACCTTATCTCAATGCATTACACTAACTTGGTGTCCCAATTACCACCAGCAATTACAAATCATCATTCATAGAGGCAATGGGGGAGAATAAATATCCTTACATAGTAGTCAATAAGTGTTTCAAATTATGAAGTCAATTTCGAGGACTAGAAATATTACAAAATATAATTTAATTCATGCTTTACTCACCACATGAACATTTCACCTTAATTAAGCTCAAACTCGGTCTCTTATTCTCTATCAAAAAAAGTACTTTACTCTTTCTTTTCTGGATATAAAATCCCTCAATTCAGATACAACTACTTGCAAAATATTCTAATGCCGTATCAACTTTTAATTCTCGTAAAATCCTTCAA
This sequence comes from Jasminum sambac, assembly GCA_018223645.1. NCBI lineage: Eukaryota > Viridiplantae > Streptophyta > Magnoliopsida > Lamiales > Oleaceae > Jasminum > Jasminum sambac. The sequence goes on from CP073640.1 coordinate 31,466,938, forward strand.
AGAGACTCTCTTGACTTTAAATAGATACAAACATTCACATAACTTTTAATATTGCATCTATCATAAACTTTTTCTTAAAGTGATTTCGGCATTCGTAAATACTTTTTCTTATTGTATCTGAAAAATTTCTTAAAACTTTCTTCTTTCATTCTATAACAAAACATAGTTTCTCAAAAGAACTTTGAAACTCAATAAGTCAATCTTTGAAATCTAAAAACTTTCTTTCTTTACCTCGGAGTCGGCGGAGAGACGATGGTCGTGGCAGCTCTTAGGACATAAAACTTTTAAATTTTGAAAAGTTTCTTTCGAAAAAAAAAAAATTCTTTAAACAATTTGCAAGTCTACGTAGCAGTAGACCCGCTCGATACAAGTCAGAACGCCCGAATTCGAAGAACTCGGAACGCTAGTTCTTTCTTTAAAACTAACCATTTTTTTATAATATAAATAAATGCGGAAAGATAACAAATAGCTAAAATGCGAAAATTTATTTAAATTAATAAAATCAAAAGAGTGTCTCACGATAGTTTCAACACTGTCCTCAAAAACATCCAATTAAAGTACTAGTAAATTCAAAACATTCAATAGCCGTTACTTCAACAGTTAAAAGTACTCAATTGTCAATGTAATTAAAACGAATTTATTTAAAGGTCCCTAAAAGATGCCCACGCCTCGCCAAGCCTCCGGCTCCTTAATCTGCAATTTGTTCATTTGATAGAGAAAATCGTGAGTATTTTAAATACTCGAGATCCCGCACACTACAATTAATATATATTACAAAATAAATGCACATAATCATCATTTTCATAAAATACGAACAGGTATAAAATACAAGTTCGTTCATCATCCCTCTTAATCGTGCACGTCATCATAGTGATTAATAGCACGTCATTATAATATATTAGGCCAAAGACCTATCGTCATAATGCTATTTATTCACGTTGTAATTAGGCAAAGAGCCTATCGTCATAGTGCCGAGGAAGCACGTCAAAAGTAGGCTAAAAAGCCTATCATCACATAACATTTACATGCAGCATTTATAATAATATTAATTACAATTGCGCACATTTAAAAGAAACTTTTTAGAAAAGGGATCTACCTTAACCTTTAGCCGAGTATTGAGCTTACTAACGGTGAGAAATCAGTCCTCTAGCTATCCGTACGCCTCGTCTAGTCAATAACGAGTTTAATTTATGTTAATATTCTTAAAATATAAGTATCTATAAGTAATATAGAGGTTTGTGGACCAAAATAGAAAGAATATAAAACTTTAGGGGTCAATTTGAAAGAATTTAATAGTTTGAGGACCTATTATGCAATAAAAGTGAACTAAAAATATTTTGGGCTAGATTATAACATTTTCAAATCATGAGGGACTAATATGCAATTAAATTTTGGGGGTTAGATTAAATATGAAAAAGAAATTGAAGGATTAAAAGTGTAATAAAAGTTTAGGGGTCAAATTGCAACAATTGAAAGTTAGAGACTTGAAATTAAATAAAATTTGAGGGCTTATTTAAATAAAATAAATAAAATAGGGGGTTAAAGCTGTAAATAATATTTAGGGATTAAATTGTAACAATAAAAAGTTGGGGATTTGCAAATTAAATAAATATCAAGGATCAACTTAAAACAACTATAGAACTTGAGGGACTTGGCATGCAATTTTTGAAATAAACATGCATTGGGCCGGTTCTTCATCCCCATCACCCGATCTCTCTCTCTCGGCTTCTCTCTCTCTCTCTCGACCAAAACGAGTATAAATCGAGGGAATTTTCTGGTGGTTTTTCCGGCGAAGGTCAAGTACAACATGGTGAAGCTTTTGGTGGTTTTAATTGAAAGAGTTATTGAGTATAGAGGGAGAAATCGATGGTTGAAGGTTGAGGAAAATTTTGGGTATTCTCAAATTTCGATCGATTCTCCAATTATTTCCGAAATTAAATGATTCTATGGTGTTCTATAGAGGTAGAGGAAGGTGTAGATATGGTTTTTCTGTTGTGAAGTGGAGTTTTTGAGCATGGTGAAGTTTTGGCCGAGCTTGTATATGGCGTGTATGTATCGTATGTCTATGCGTGCGTGTGTATGTTTTTGTTGTGAAATGAAGGTGATGATTCTTGGTTGCAGTTGGTGGTGGTGTGGTGAAGCTGCGTGTGATGGTGGCGGTGTTGAAGGTGGTCGGTGTATGTGTGTGTGTACAAAACAACCGATGAAGCTACGGTGTTCTTCGTGATTACCGTGAGTTTGATTTGCCTTCGTGTGGGGCTTTGTAGGTGTGAAAGGAGGCAGTAAAGGCAACTGATATCGCTACCGTTTATTGTGAAACTGGAATGGTGAAGGGGCTAGAATGGGGGTTGTGTTTGTAAAAGCTAACTAACAATGCTTGAAGATTGCTGGAACAGTAATTAAGATAGATTTGAAATAGGGAATAGATCAAGAGGTTACCGTTCTATGGAAATGAACACTTGAAATTGGTGGAGGAAGAAATTGAAATAGAGGAGGTTGAGAAATCAACTTCGAAATCAAGACATCGATTGCCCCTTACAAGTGTTGGAGTAGAAGTTGAAGATGGTTGTAGGATGAGAAATCTTGAGAATGAAGATACTACTTGTGTAATGGTGATGTAAGGAATGAAACTTGGGTTAGGGTTTGAGCACTTCCAACAATATTGTATTTAAGGGTGGAAAATAGGGTAAGACTTGCAAATGAGCCTCTAAATGGACTTTAAAATGGGATTGAATTGAAATTGGGCTTTCTTATAGCATAAGAAGTAAAATTGGACCTTAAACGGGCCTATAATTGGGTTTAAAATATATATAAAGTTATGATTGAATAAGAAATTAATTTTTTTTAGGGGTTAAAATGAATAATTTCTAAAGTTTGGGTCCTCAAATGTAAATTGAAAATAAATAAATAAATAAATATTTTATAAATTATTATTTTTGTTTTTATTTTAAATAATTCTATATAACAGTAAATATTATAAAATTTTAACTAGACGAGCGTACGCTGTTTAATTCTATAGGTGAGGTTGTAGAGAGACGTTTGAGATTTTTACTTTAATTAAATATTTTAATTTAAGGAAATTCGTGGTCACTACAAAGGATCTTGTGCGCCATCACTAGGAACTTCTAGTTCGGCCTTGCAAGTTTTTTTGCTGTCACCTTATTCACCGCATCTTCCATACTTGTTTTGTCTACCTCTTTTGTGTGAACCACTGCAGCTAGTTGCTGTGGTGGTTCTTCAAGCTCTTTTTACGTGTCTTTTTGGGGCGTCCGAGCATCTTCTTCACTGAATGTGGATCTAGAGGAATTGAAATGTGATCGGCCAAATACGAGGTGAGTAGGATCTCAAGTATGTTGTCTTCTCGTAGGAGTTGTGAATATATCTCATTAACTCATCTGTCATGTTCCTCGATTACAACGAAGTGAGAACATGGCCATAAGGCAAACCAGACAATTGCCATGCTCTACAAGAACACTTCTCCTTGACTAAATTCACTACATGAGTACTCCCACTATTGATGTTTGTTACTTCAAAGCATAGATCACCTGAATAGGTAGCATGTGTGATGAATATTAACCCAAAAAGAAAACAAAAGAGAGTGGAAAGAAAGAAGGCAATTATAGTAATGAAAAGGCAAGAAAAGGGTAAAAAGAAGGCACAATACAGTTGTGAAAAGGCATTCGTCTTGACCGAAAAAAGAACGGCCGGTTAGAGTATTGGAAAGGAAAGAAAAGTCCAAAAAAAAAGGCACAATCACAGTGATGCAAACCACTCTAGAACGGAGCTAATGCAACCCACACAAGATTAGAACTCATACAGAAAAGTTAAAAATTTAGTGATGTTGATCAGTAAACTGTTAAATTTCGGCTTACTATGTGGCAACAACTAGTATATTAAACCAACCACCTCTAGTGATGTGAAGTAGATAACCAACAGTGGTGAATGTTACAAAAGATGATCATACTCTTGAAAAATTCGAATTGTTCCAGGAACAAAGAAGCAATGGAGGAGATAGCTCGACTAAACACTTGTCTTTGAAGCTCCAAGAATTTTCGAGGAGAAATTCTAAACTCAACAAGCATAAAGCTCTCAAATATATTCATCAAAATTCTTTACAAAATGAGCATATCATGATATTTATACAAGCCCAAAATAGAAGAAATTTGTTTGCTAAGGTAGAATAAAACACAATATAATAATAGAAATATCCCAAAATATCTATGTTGTCTCGAGTCCCAATTTTGAACCATGCGGTCGCACCCGCGACCGTATGCCTTTACCAAAAGTTTGTACCATGCGGTCGTGCACAGGACGCCATGTTTGAAAATTCTACGATTGCAATTTCCACTCAGCGGCCTGTAGGCCACTTTCTGCCTCCATCTTCAAATATATGCATGCAGTCACATGAGCGATCGTATGCCTTGAATTTGTTCACCAAATTTCTCATTTTGATCCACGAGCTCTCCTTCGGCATTGTTTTAACCCTTACTCATGTTTCTTACAAAGAATGGGTTCCAATGCATAAGAAGATTATCTCTTTCACGTCTTCAACTTCCAGCCCTCGTCCCAAACCTTGAGATGAAGTGTTAGGGGAGTCTCGCCATATTTCTTCAACCAAGCTCGTTATCACCATCTTTAATTTGTTCGCTCGAGCTCAAGTGATCGGGCCAAATAGTATCCGAAGGGAGTCAAACAATGTTAAACTATCTTAAATCATATCATTCCCTCTTTCTTTAGGCAAATTTATCCACGAATCATCACCTGCATCAAGTGGAATCAGATCAGAAACATTGAAAGTGGTACAAAAGCTATACTCACCTGGGATATCAAGCTTATTGTCATTGATTTGCTCCGAAATGTGAAATGGACAATCGCCTTTTGGTAGCAATTTCAAGCGCCATTATTGAGAAAACCCTTCTTTCCTCAAATGCAACTATACCCAATCTCCAGACTCGAATGTAATTGCCTTTCTTCCCTTGTTGACTTGAGTTGAAACTTGTTCATTTCTCTTCTCAATTCGCTTCCTTACCTTCTCTTGCAAATTTTGAACAAGCTTGGCTTTTCGCGTTCCATCTATGTTAACCCATTCATTTATAGGTAAAGAAATCAAATCCAATAATGTTAATGGGTTAAAGCCATAAATAATTTCAAAGGAAGAAAAATCAGTAGCAGTATGAACGACACAATTATAAGAAAATTTTGCAAATGGCAAACACTCTTCCCAACGTTTCAAGTTCTTACTACTGAAAGCACATAACAATTGAGATAAGGTTCGATTAATTACTTTGGTTTGGCTATCGGTTTGGGGACGGCTAGTGGTAGAAACAAAAGTTTTGCTCCTAACTTACCCCACAACGTTTTCCAAAAGTAGCTAAGGAACTTACCATCACGATTTGACACAATTATCTTGGGAATGTCATGCAATTGTACTATCTTCCCAAAGAACGAGTCGGCTATTTGTGTGGCATCATAGGTTTTGTGGCAAGAAATGAAATGAGCCATCTTGCCAAACCTATCTACCACAACAAAAATTGAATCTTGACCATGCTTAGACCTAGGTAACCCCAACACGACATCTATTGAGATATCGCCCCACGATACTTGTGGCATCAGCAAAGGCATATATAAACCTTTGGATAAAACCCTAGACTTGGCCTTTTTACCAGTAATACAATTGCTAAAAATTTTCTCTACATCTCGTTTTATTTTCAGCCAATAGAAATGTTCTTGTAAAACTTCTATACTCTTTTGAATCCCAAAGTGTCCATCAAGCATCACTATGGGATTCCCTCACCAGCTCCTCCCAAATACAACTAATAGGTATGACAACTTGTTCTCTCCAAAAAAAATAACTTTCTAACCTATAGAACTTGTCAAAACTCCCTTTTTCACAAGCAACAAAGATGCTAGAAAAGTTGAGATCCTTTTTATACAATTCTTTCACCAATTTAAACCTCAACAACATAGTATTTATAGTGGCAAGTAAAGCATACATTCGTGAGAAAGCATCGACAACTACATTCTCTTACCTTGTTTGTACTTAGTCACGTAGGGGAATGTCTCTATAGGCTCCATCCACTTGCATATCGCTTATTCAACTTGCCTTGTCCCTTGAGATGCTTTAGGGATTCGTGATCAGTGTCAATCACAAGCTCTTTAGGCCAAAGGTAATGTTACCAATTTTCCAATGCTCAAACCAATGCATACAACTCCTTGTCATAAGTTGGACAATTGAGTGCTTCTCGACTCGACTTCTCCCAGAAATATGCAATCGGTTTCCTTTGCTGCATCAAAACAGCACCAATCCCTATTCCCGATGCATCACATTCAATTTCAAAAGCCCTATTAAAGTCGGGCAAAGCAAGCACGGATGAAGAACGTAATTTATTCTTGATAGTTTGAAAAGAATGTTATTGCTCAACACCCCATTTGAAACCTATAGTTTTCTTGACCACTTCAGTTAACGAGGCGGCTAAAATACTAAAATTAGGCACAAGGCACAAATCTCCTATAGAAACTCGCCAAACAGTGAAAACTCCTAACTTCAGTTATGCTTTTGAGCATAGCCCATTCCTTGATTGCTTTTATCTTTTCCTCGTCAACTTCACCCCATTAGCACTCACTATATAGGCAAGAAAAACTATCTTTTCCAAACAAATTGACTTTCAGTAGGGTTGACAAACTTTTCTTCTCTTAGAACTTCCAAGACAACCTAAGGAGATCTATATGAGCTTACTATAAATCGAGATATCATCAACATACACCACAATGAATTTACCATTGAAAGCACGTAAAACATGATTCATTAGTCTCATCAAAGTGCTCGGTGCATTTTTTTATCCAAAATGGCACAACCATCTACTAATATATAACCCAATTTGGTTTTGGATGTCATTTTCCGTTCATCCCCCTCTTTCATTAGAATTTAATGATAGCAACTCTTTAAATCCGTTTTGCTAAAGAAATTAGAACCATATAATTCATCTAACATATCATCTAATCGAGGAATATGGTGATGATCCTTTACCATAATGTTGTTGATGGCTCGGCATCCACACACATCCTCCAAGATCCGCCTTTCTTTGGCACAAGCAATACCGGCACCGCACAAGGCCTCATGCTTTCCCAGATATAGCCTTTACTCAAGAGTTCCTACACTTGCCATTGTAATTCCTTAGTTTCTTTGGGATTACTCCAGTAAGTGGGCCGGCTTGGGATTGTGGCTCCGTGTACCGAATCAATTTGGTGTTCAATCCCCCAAATGGTTGGTAACCCACTTGGGAACTCCTCGGGTAGCGTGCCTTCCAATTCCTGCAATAGAGAAATAACCAAACTCAGGAGGGAATCACGATTAAAATCAAGTACAAACCATGATTCCTTGTAGATTAACATCACAAGTGGTTGATTTTCCAATAAGGCTCTCGAAATGTCTCTCTTTTTTTGCAAAGAAATGCTCTTTCTTTTTACCCTCTAGTTTCTTCTCACTTGCCTCTCCTTTTGCTTTGTCCCTTGTATTTCCATTCAACTCTCATTTTTCTATTTCCCATTTTTCTCTCTTGTCAACCTCCCTTTTTAGCTTCATTTGGTCCTTATAAATTTGCTGTCGAGATAAAGGAGCAAGTATGACTAGTTTTCCATTCATTTTGAAGTTATAGCTTTTTTGATATCCATCATGCAATACCCTACAATCATATTTCCACGGTCTTCCCAACAAAATGTGCGTAGCTTGCATTGGAACCACATCACACATTATCTCATCAACATAAGGTCCAATGGATAGAGGCACTAGCACTTGTTTGTTTACCCTAACCTCACCCGAGTCACTAAACCATTGCAATCTATACAGTTTCGGGGTGTTTCATCAATGGTAATCCCAATTTCTCTACAAATATAGTAGCAACCACATTGGTACAACTTCCTACATCAATGATAACATTACAAGGCTTACCATTCACCAACCATCTGGTATGAAAGATGTTCCCTCTTTGTGGTGCCGTCTCATCAACCTTTGCTTGCATCTAAGAGCCTACCCACCTACTAAGGATTCAAGAATTGCAGCTATGAATTATTCATCTACCTCTATATCACCTTCTTCCTCAGTGTAGGGGATTTCTTTATTCTCTTCATCGGTTTCCACTTCCCTATTATTTCGTACCAATATAGTTCGTTGATTAGGGCACTCGGATATAATGTGACCGATTCCTTGATATTTGAAACATTTAATATCTCAGTTTGCCCTTATCTTATACCACCGGAGTTACCTTTGGTGGATCATTCCTACTTCTCCAATGTAATGCCCCCCTCTAACACCATGTCCGTATCTTGTAATGTCTCAAACCATATCATATTATATTACGGGGATTAGAGGTGGTATTACTCATACAAAGCATTCTCGAACCCACGAGGTCATGTTTTAAATACAACTAATCATATTAAAACCAATGTTTTACATTAAGATACAATATTTAACCACATGCACAATAACTCGAGTAGTTCCGGTTTAGATTCAAAACATTTAAAACATTTTCAACAGACCTTTGATTTTCCCCTTCGCCCCTCACCTCATCACACATCAAGCTCTTGAGGATTTTCCGCCATCCCCTGCTTGTTTCTTACCCCCTGCACCGTCTAACACATAAAAAAACCTAAAATGAGTCATGAAAACTTAGTGGGAATAGATGTAGGTGCAAATGCATGTCACATTCTCACATTGGGCCCTGATGCTAATCATGTGTTTACATTGGCGCCAACGAAATCAGATATCATATATGGCCTTGGCTTGTATCGCATTTGGAACTTAGATCCTCTATTAGGTCAACATATCACATTTGGGGCTTAGATTCCCCATTTAGGCCATTCTTAACTTTCACATAGTTGTAAATACATGATAGGCAACATCGCATTCTCATATTTTCATGCTATGATCATGCATAAGCTTACCTCCAAGCCTTGACTTCAAACAAAATTCAAGGCTTCATAGTCATGTAGGCAACATATTGACAAAAGTATACAGCGTAATTATATCACACATAGCATAATATGATGCCAAAAAAGCACAAAATATATCACATAATCATATACTTCAAATTGAATACCATTAAGGTTTCAAACAACAAAAGAACGGTATTTCTAATCATAAAATTCAAACCAAAGTTCTCAATTGCTCACATTTACCATCTTACTTAACGAATACATCTATAACCCCCCTTTAATGTAAGAAAATACAATAGGATGAGGTGTTGAATCTTCCTCCTACTCTTCCTCTCTTTTTCTCCTTCTTTTCCTCTTCTTCCGTGTGGCCAAAAGGTTAATAAATTATGATAATTTCTCTATTCAATTTGCTCAAGAACCTAGCCATGGTGACTTCTTCTTTTTCAACTATCCCAAATCTATTGAGAAGAGTCTCCATCTCTTGGAAATGACCTTCCACAAATCGTCCCCCTTGGCTACAAGCTTGTAATCTTTGATACAATTCTCTATAATAGTGTATTGGGATGAATCTCTTTCTCATTGTAGTCTTTAACAATTCCCAAGTTTCCACGGTGTCTTCCAAATTTCAGTGCCTAGTGGAGATTAATTGTTTCCACCGACTCAATGCATATCCCGTAAAGTTTTTGACAATTAAGGGTACCTTTCGTGCCTTCGGAATCCGGTGAAATTGGAACATAATTTCTATTTTACTTTCCCAATCGAGATAGGCATCCGGATCTACTTTTCCTTGAAATGTACGCACTTCAATCTTCACAATCTTAATATCACTTTCTTCCTCATTTTAGCCCAACGTTCCTTTTTTCCTCTATCTCCCCTTCATTCTCTTCTATACTCTTCCTCATATTTATCTTCATACTCATCACTGTCAATCCTATTATGTCATCGCCCTTGTCGGACGTCCATTCGGTTTAATCTCTTTCCCAACCCAACAATAAATTCCTATAGATGTTGATTATTCTCTTGCACTATTCTTCTAAACTCATATGTCAACATTGGATTGTGATCTCGAGCCATAGTAGAATTGGTGTCGGACATTGTGTGCTCACGTGTGTGGTAGTGTCCTCGCGTGTTTGTATCACCCATGTTTAACACTCCAATGGTCTTTTACCATTTGCTCTCACACGGCTCTTTGATCATAAGGAACTAAATGAACTAAATCCGAACAAGAACAACTCTTGATCAATTCAACCCACAATTGATGCCAATGCCACGTAAAAATGAAGGTGATCCAAGGATGATACTCAAACAATAAGCTTCTATATCAATGAAATTCTTAACACAATATTAAACTCAATTCAATAATAATGCCAATGATGAAATAAGAAATAAGTGTAGCCAAAGTTCGGGTAATACGCATTCGCACAATGTTGGAGGATCCCGTGTCTTTATATGAACTTCTTTTTTTAATATAATTTTCGATTTCTCTTCTTTTTATTTAGCCAACAACAATAACAACACACAATCACAACACAACAACACAACAATAACTAGAAACACACAGATGATATAAAGAACACTAGATTCAAATATTAATCCAAATCTAAGTCTTAGAAATCAAAACTAAAACAAAATTAGAAAAAATAAAAGATAGAATACTGGATAGTAAGAATCTGAGCTCTGATGCCAACTGATGCACATCATGCTAGAACAGAGCTAGTGCAACTCACATGAGATTAGAACTTATCAAAGAAGCTAAAAATTCGGCCATCTAAATCGGTAAACTGTCAACCTTCGACTCAAAATGTGGCAACAAATGGCCTATTAAACCAATCACCTCCAATGATGCGGAGTAGACAACAAACTAGTGGCGTAACCAGGATTTGTAGGTTGGGGCGAAATCTGTAAGTAATAAGGGTGGACTTGGGGGGAGTAATGCTCTCGAAATTTTTTCTACAAATATAGGACGTTATAAAGTGTAATTTACTTGTTAAATATTATCAAAGCACAAATTTTACAATAAATTAATTTCGATTGAATACGTACATATACATAGCGTCACATAAAATATTATAAGGGTATTTCAAATAATTTAGTTATTTTCACAACTAATTTGATATAAATATATATATTGCCATATCAGATATTATAATATTTAATTTAGTTTTAGAAATATTATTGTCCAATTTGACTATTTCGTATGTGAAACGAAATTATTGTTGTATAAATTTGTGGATAAAAAGTTACATTTTTTTACTTGTTTTTAAATTCCAATTTAGTTATTTTATAGCAGAAATCATTTGGAGTTTTAAAAAAATTTAATTACCTAAATCAAAATAAAAATATAAAAATAACATAATAAGAGTTGAAAAAATGTTGTTAAATGAGAGAGCGAGAGAGGGAGAGAGAGAGAGTTTTTAGTAAAATAAAATAATAAGAGTTGGAAAAATATTGTTAAAAATCACAAAGAGAGAGAGAGAGAGAGACAGACAGATTAGTGTCCTCAATGGGAATCGAACGGAATACCTTTCCACGGGCTGGGAGTAACACCAGCACGCTTACCATCTCAGCAATTGAAACTTTTGTGAATAACAAATGCATTAAGTTTATGTATTTTATTTTATCCGAATGACACATGGGCAAATACTAAGTGTGTATTAGTGTATGTGTAAAAATGAATTTTTATAGATTTTGATGTAATATAGGATAGGAAATGAGTGGAGTTGAATGACAGAGATTTGTGTAATACAACTAGGTCCCACAAGATATCTAGATGTGAAATAGAAAAGAGAATGAGTAAAGTTGAAAAGAATGTATAAAAATGTATAAAAATTTGTTAAAACACATACACTAACAAGTGCTAATACAACCGCTAGAATCACGGAGACGACCACCACCCTCATAGCTTCGCCCCTGCAACCAACAGTGGTGAATATCACGAGAGATGATCAAACTCTTGATAAATTCGAATTGTTCCAAGAACAAAAAAGCAATGGAGGGGATAGCTTGTAACGCCTGCCCTAGCACGTAATTCTATTTTATGTCATATTAGGGGTCACGTCACACCTTTTAAATGTTAGACGTTACCAAAACCACGAGTTCATTTTTCAAAACACATTTGTACATAAGAAACTTTTAACATATACATAATGACTAAAGTTCTCAAATTACCTTTACACATAAGACATTACACACAATTACTAGTGTGTTTTAGTCCAAATACAAAACAGTTGTACAGGATCTTGGGCTTCTTCCTCTTCCCTCACACGTATCCTCACAGTTCAGGCTCTAGAGGACTGGCCGCTATCTCCCACATTCTTGCCATGTCCCATATTACCAAATACAAAACAGTTGTATGTCACATTCATATTTAGGGTCGGGTTGCGAATCATGAGCTTACAATGGCGCCGTCACATAAAGTGATATAGTTGGCCAAGTTTCAATCCTCTTGCGGGGTTAACCCCGTAAGACCACCATTCGAGCCAACGGTCTCTATCCTCATGTGGGTCTTTCCTCGAGAGACCATACTTTCATTTATATCTATGTAAACACATGATAGGTAACACCACATTCACATGCTTTCATGATATAATTGTGCAAGCATTTACTTTCATGCATTGATAGCATATCAAGGTTTTTAACACATTTCAAGTTGCACAATCACGTAAACATCCTACTATCTTCAAGAATTCCTTATATATATCACATCATATGATCCCCTAAACATAGCATATAGGCAAATACTTCAAGACATCTAAGTCAAACATGAAAAACCCAAGCTTTACATTCATATAAGTGAAATAATCATATATTTACCTTCTTAGGCAATTATTACATCTAATTACCCACCTTAATGAAAGATGAAATCACTCAATACGATGCTAGAAACTTCCTTCCACTTCCTCTTCTTACTTCACCTTGGTAGATGATAGCCAAGATGGATGATCAAATGATGAACAAGGGTTGGGAAGCTTGAAGTATTGTTAAGAATGTCTTTGGGAGTGTTTTTGGGGTGTTAGGGTCGAGATTTTTGGAAGAAACACCTCAGCCAATGGAAAAAAATGCCTAAAACTATTTCTACCGACTTAAAATTGTGGCCGTACATCATAAATTTGCGGCCGTAAATTTCCAAATTACAATTGTAAAGGTTAACCTTATGGCCGTAACAAAGGCTCTGTAAATGCACCCCTCTTCATCATCAATATTACGGCCGTAAAAACCAACTTACGGCCGTATCAATATTTTATACGATCGTATTTAACTCTATTAAAGTTTTTGCACACTTCCATAATTTCCATCTTACGGCCGTATACTTTTATGTACGGGCATAACTTCCATATTACGGCCGTGCCTCAAATACTTACGGCCGTAAGCTAAACCTTATGGCTACATGGCATCCTCGAACGGTTGTTTAGGGGTCCCTAGAAATATGCACCATTTGAACTGATGGCTGTAATATTAACATTTACGGCCGTAACAAACACTTTACAACCGTAAACCTCAAAATTTACGGTCATAGGCCTGTTTTTCTGCATATCTGCTTATTTTGAATTCTAACGACCGTAGCATGACCGTAACATGACCAAACACATCCAATGCACTTATAAGCATGTTCTAAACATATTACACACATCATCATCATCATCGTAAGACACATTACATCATATCAAATCTCATATGAAAACGGACGGGGTGTTACATAGCTCAACTCAACACTTGTCTTCAAAGCTCTAAGAATTTTGGAGGGGAATTCTCACCTCAACAAACATAAAGCTCTCAAATATATTTCATCAAAGTTGTTTACAAAATGACGATATCATGATATTTATACAAGCCCAAAATAGAAAAGACTTGTTTTCCAGAATAAAACATATTATAACAATACAAATATCCCAAAATATACATTTTAACTAAGGTCCAAATTTTGAACCATGTAGTCAAGCCCGCGACTAAATGCCTTCGCCAAAAGTTTATATCATGCGATCACGCATGGGACTGCATGCTTAAATATTTTACTGCCACAATTTCCACTCTATAGCCTGCAAGCCACTTTCTACCTCCATCTTCAAATATGTGCATACGGTCGCGTACGCAATAATATGCCTTGACTTTTTGCACCACAATTGCCATTTGGGTCTCCGAGCTTTCTTCTTGCATTGTTTTGACCCCCAGTCATGGTTTCTTATATATAATGGGTCGCAATGATTAAGAAGTTGATCTCTTTCACGTCTTCAACTTCCAACCCTTGTCCCAAGCCCTGAGATGAAGCATTAGGTGAGTCTCGCCATATTTCTTCAACTAAGCTCGTTATCGCCATCTTTAATTTGTTCACTTGAGCTCATGTGATCAGCCCAACCGGCATCCGAAGTGAGTCAAAAGAGGTTGAGCTATCCCGAATCATATCACATAGTTTGGAAAGGCAGCAATGAAAGCACTTTAAAGGGAAGTAATCACATTGCAAGCAAAGGAATAATATTGTGTTAATAATACCTAAGTGACTATCACTTTTTCTTAATCAAAGTCCATATACGAGGCCCAATCTCCCTCTTCCATTTTCTACCTCTGCCTTCTTGGTCCCCATTCTTGTCATCAAATCGTATCGTATTTATTTTAACATTGTTAGTATTGGCTTCCCTCGCACATCTACGATCGAAGCATTAAATTCCCCACAAAGATTGTTGAGCAACCTTTATCCAAAATGGCACACTTCACACCCACCTTAAAGTATGATCAAGCCCATTGCATAGCCGGTTTTCTTCCCAACAATGTATATACCTCTTTTCCCAACTCTTTCAATGCATCCATCTCCCTTTACAAACTAGCCACATTTGTTGTTCCAGCAGCTCTCCACAAGGCATGCTTCAACACCAACCCTTTGTGATCCTTTTTGAAATTATTGTACAAATGCCTAACACATGTCCGATGTTCTGCATTTGGAAAAGCGTTACCCATGGCAGGCACCAATCCCTTTTGGTTGTCACTCATAAAGGTCCATTCCTCGTTGCGTTCGATCTTCAAATCTCCTCGCAATTGAGTTAAGAACCAAACCCTATTGTCTAGGTTTCCTACATCTACCACGGCATTACCAATTTGAAACATGCTGTTGTTGCCATCAATTCCTACGGTTGCAATAGTTCACCGCCAAACTCGCTCTTAAGGAAATATCCATCTAGACCAATTAGCTTCCAACACCCACTTAAAAATCCATCCCTACATGCTACCAAGAAAATATACACTCTTTTGAATTGCGCTTCTTCATTACCCTCTACAAAATATGTACTTCTAGTGCTAGTGTTTCTCAACTGGGGGCAATAATCGAATATCAGCTTGTATTGTTGTGCAATGGCCCCTCTAACCTTTGATAATGAATTTTTCTTAGTTCGTTAGAATGTCCACTTATGTTGCATTTATTTCTCACAGTTGTTCTAAAAGACTTCACCTTCACATCAGGATCCATTCAAAATGCAGACAAATACCTCTTCGACATATTTGTGGACGTGCATCTCTTGTTGTTGAACTTCAACTAACATGTGTGTTCATTGGATATAGACATAACTTTCAATCTCTTCTTATCTTCCATTACACAAGCATCGATGAAGAAGGGGCAGCCATCGCTTGTGCATTTCACCGTAAACCGAGCTTTGTCATTCCTTAGTGGCTTTATTTCTCTATTGTTTACAAATTACAACCGAGTGGTTGTCACAAGCTTCTTTCAACAATTGTTTTGCTGAAAATATAAGCCCTATGAAGAGGTCAAAATCAATTAATTCAAAATTGCCAAAGCTAAGACAACTTGACCACCAAAAAAAAAAAAAGAAAATGGCAGATTGCAGAATGCATTTTTTATGCAAATATCTTTCCTTTTGATGTAATTTTGAAACTTCTTCATATAGATACGCAAAATTTGGAAATGCTAGAGTCAAAATAATGATGAGTACTGGATTTAAAGAAGGCAATGCAAAATTTAAAAATTAATGATAAGCATAGATATGTAGCGCTGTGCAACAATGACAAGAGAAAAATGAAGGCAATGCAAAATTATAATTTCAAGAAGGCAACAGTCTTTCAGAAAAAAGACAATGGATTCAGAGGGCAGCAGTCTTTCCGAAAAAATAAAATCTGCAATGCAGAATTTAGAATAAAGGCAATGCAGAAAGGGAAAAAAGGGCAGTGCATATTACCTATCTTGAATGTGGGATTTTCCAAGTCTGTAAGAGCATTAAATATGTTACCTTCGCTTCTATTGCAGGTGCAACTTCCACTGTCACTATTCAAGCTCTCAAAATCCTCAGAGTCATCACAACAATTAGAACCATCACCACCCCTTTCTCGATTCACATCGCTGAAATCAAAATTCAAGTTGGAGAGATGGGGTAGTGTAGCTGAGGGTCATCTCGCACTTCGAATCATCCAAGTATACCTCACCTTGTTGCTTGCCATTTGATTCATCCCTAGTAGTTGTTTCATTATCTCCCAGATCATTGTCATGCATCTCACGAGTTTCTTTATTCATGTGCACTTCTTCCCCGAATGGATTATCCGAATTTTCTTAGAAAGGATTCAATCAAATCTTCCTCACTCCATCGCCCCAATAGCTCCTCTGTAAGACGAGGAAGTAGTTCTCTCCATTTATCGGGTAGTATAGGATCAAAATTTGATGGTTGAGGGTCATAAAATTCATCATTTTTGGTCCCCGATAGGCTTGCCTCATGTGTTGTAGTCCAAGGTAGAGACTCTAGTTCAATAGTCGGTTCGTCACCCTAAATGCCTGTGATTCTTGTTGTTGTAATAACGGTGTCTCCTTCATTGTTGGTGTCCCCTCGACTATCGATTCCCCCTTAGCTACCGATGGTTCATCAATTTCTTCAATGCAAACACAACTACACCGGCCATAGCTTAGTAGCCATCTACAGGATGGTGGAGTCATGTACACATACAACTCCCCACTGATAGTCATCTCTTTCATATACTTTGGAATGCCTTCTACCAACGTACTCTTAGTTAGTCCATCAATAAGCTTCTTGCCTTGCTTCAAGTTGTGCTAATAGAAATCCCGATCAATCTTCTCACTAATGATCCATAGAAATCGCTTTACATGCTCTATTTTCAGCTTCATTAAGCCCTCTTTTGCACATTGTCGCCACACAAAACATTACCATACTCATACATGACATTGTTTGGCTTAATGCAAAAGTGTCCCCCGTAATTGCAAACAATATTGAACGCGCAAGCAGTGCCCTATAAGCAATGAAAAACCCAAACTTTATTCATGCTTACAATATATATGCATATGATACAGTGTAATCTAGCAATCATTTCAAGAATGGCCCATTATTTTACAACGAAAGAATGGGCCTTGATTTACATTGAAAATTGACGGCCCACTATTTAACGTAATCAATTTGGCCCCTTTTGGCAATGCGCCTTTTGTCTACTGCTTATTTACACTACAATAGAGGCTAACTCAAGAAAAACTGTATTGCATAATTACTTCATACGTGCTTTGCATGCTCACTAATTATAGTAAGCATATCGATCCAAAAATTTTATTGCATATATACGTATAAATCAAGAAAAAAATTGTAACGCCCCGAGTTCTAAGAACCCGGAACGTTAGTTCTTTCTTTAAAAACACTTAAATTCTTTAAACCACAATTTTTTTTTATAATACCAATAAATGCGGAAAGATAACAAATAACTAAAATGCGGAAATTATTTTAAAATAGCATAACATTTTAGAATTATCTCACATCTGTTCAATCTCTAATATTTTCAAACATTTAAAACATTCGAGTGACATACTTAGACAACTTGAGTTCACAAAAGAAATAACGATGGAAACCAAGTTTCTTATTAAATAAACCCTAAAGAGCCTCCATGCCTCGCCAAGCCTCCAACTCCCTAATCTGCAATTTGTTCATTAAATAGAGAAGACGTGAGTATTTAAAATACTCAGTAGATCCCGCGCACAACAATTAATATATATTACAAATTTACAGCACATAATCATAAAATACGAACAGGTATGAAATACAAGTTCGTTCATCATCCCTCTAAATCGTACATCTCATCATAGTGTTTAATAGCACGTCGTTGTAAAATATTAGGCTAAAAGTCTATCATCATAATGCTATTGAAACACGTCGTAAGTAGGCTAAGAGCCTATCGTCAGAGTGCCGAGGAAGCATGTCGTAAGTAGGCTAAGAGCCTATCGTTATAGTGCGAGGAGGCACGTCATAAGTAGGCTATGAAAGCCTATCGCCACATAACATTTACATGCAATATTTATAACAATATTAATTGTAAATGCGCACATTTGGAAGAAATTGTTAAGGAAAAGGGATCTACCTTAACCCTTAGCTGAGTATTGAGCTTACTAACGGTGAGAAATTAGTCCTCTAGTTGTCCGTACGCCTCGTCTAGTCAATAATGAGTTTAATTTATGTTAATACTCTTAAATATTAAGTATTTATAAGTAATATAGAAGTTTTTGGACCAAAATAGAAAGAATATAAAACTTTGGGGGTCAATTTGAAAGAATTTAATAGTTTGAGGACCTATTATGCAATAAAAGTGAACTAAAAATATTTTGGGCTCATTTAGAAGATTTTTAAAACATGAGGGACTAATATGCAATTAAAGTTTGGGGGTTAAATTAAATAGGAAAAATAAATTGAAGGTTTAAAAGTAAAATAAAAGTTTAGGGGTCAAATTGCAACAATTGAAAGTTAGGGACTTGAATTTAAATAAAATTTGAGGGCTCATTTAAATAAAATAAATAAGATGGGGGATTAAATCTGTAAATAATATTGAGGGATTAAATCGTAACAATTAAAAGTTGAGGACTTATAAATTAAATAAATTATAGGGACCAACTTAAAACAAATAATAAAATAGAGGGGCTTGTTTGCAAAATCCGAATTTTAAAACATGGATTGGGCTTGAACTCGTGTCATCATCTTCATCCTCACTCGGCACTCTCACGCGCGGCTACTCTCTCGGATTCTCTCTCTTTCCGGCGATTGCCGGCAATTTTCGGCCGGCGAAAGTGGCGGCGAAGGTGGAGTTGAAGGTGCTGAAGCTAGTGGTGGTTTTTTGATTGGAGAGATATTGAGTATTTGGGAAGAAATTGAAGTTAGAGCACTAAAGGCAAAATTTTGGGTACTTTCAAAATTGGATCGAATCTCTAATAATTTTCGAAATTAAACTATACTACGATGTTCTAGGGAGATAGAGGAAGGTGTAGGTATAATTTTTGTGTTTTGAAGTTGAGTTTTGGGCGTGGTCGATGTTTGGGCCGAGCTTGTTTTGCGCGAGTATGTATGGTGTATATGTATTGTGTATGTATATGCGTGTGTGTGGGTGTGTTTCTGGTGATGATGGTGACTTCATGTTGTGGTGGTGGTGGTCAAACGGCGGTGGCAGTGGTGGCCGAGGTGGTGGCGCGGCGGTGATGGTGGCGTGATGGATATATATACGTGTATGTATGTTTTGTGTGTAAAACTCAAGTGAAAAATACAAATAGATGATTAAAAACTTAAAACAACAAAATAGAAAAATAGAGATATGAATAAGATATCAAGAAATCTTACCTCTTGAGGATAGTTGGTTTGTTGGAAGGGATTGAGTGGGATGATCTAGAGTATTCCAATTGGGGAAAGAGGGGAAGGTAGTGAGGCTAGGGCTTTAAAATAAACTTTAACTTGTATAAATAGCGCAAAAACTAGGTTAATCCTCCAAATGGGCTTTCTTACAGCATAAGAGATAGAATTGGACCTTAAATGGGCCTATAAATGGGTTTTTAAAATATATATAAAGTTATGATTAGGGGTGGGCGTTTCGGGTACGGTTCCGGGTAGTGAACTACCCGGAACCAAACCGTAAATTCCGGTTCCTAGAAAAATGGATCCGTTCGGTTCTTTTCAAATGAAGTACCCGTCCGGTTCCGGTTCCTTCCGATTCCGGTTTTACCCGTTCGGTTCCGGTTATTTACGATTCATTTTTTATTACTCGAAAAGCACAAGATAAAAATAAAAATTTTGATTCGAACATCAAGATAACACAAAAAAATTTTGATTCCGGTTCCACCAAGAAGTCAAGCTCTTGCCCGATGGCGAATACTATCAGGAAGCGAACACTTGCCTAGCGGCGCTTCTTGGCGGGCGACAACAATAGTCGCATGCTTGGCGGCGGCGCTTCTAGCGCTCGGCAAAAAGTCCGCAAAAGTCGACTAGAAATCTAGAATTCTAGTAAAATTCTAGTAGAATTTTACTAAAATTAGCACCAAAATTTACTAGGATTAGCACCAAATATTAAATTTACTAAAAGAATTCACAAAAGTTGGCAATCAAATAGAAGAAATAGTGCTATTTCTTATCCTATTCCGGTTCCGGTTCCGGTTCCGTGTTTTTAGAAAAGGATCCGTTCGGTTCTCATTCCGGTTCCGGTTCAGTTCCGGTTCCTAATTTTTTTTAAAGAACCGTTCGGTTCCGGTTCTTTCGGTTCAATTCCGGTTTTTTTGCCCACTCCTAGTTATAATTGAATAAGAAGTTAAATTTTTGGGGTTAAAACGAATAATTTCTAAAGTTTGGTCCTCAAATGTAAATTGAAAATAAATAAATAAATAAACATTTTGTAAATTATTATTTTTGTTTTTATTTTAAATAATTCAATATAATAGTAAATATTATAAAATTTTCACTAGACGACCGTACGCTATTTAACTCTATAGGTGAAGTTGTAGCGACATGTTTGAGATTTTACTTTAATTAAATATTTTAATTTAAGGAAATTCGCGGTCACTACAACCTTACCCTCTTAAAAATAATTTCGTCCTCGAAATTTAAACTTACTTGAAATATAAACTTACTTGATCTATAAGGTTTGTGTATATGGATAGGATTTCTTCTTCTTTCTCCCATGTTGCCTCATCCTTGCCATGACCACCCTATGCTGGAATGGTAGCTGTTATTGTAGGCGAACTCCATCAATGTTAAGTAATTGTCCCAACTTCATTTAAATTCAAGGGCGCAAGTTCAAACCATATATTCCAAAGTTTGTATAGTTCGTTCACTGACCAACTGTCCGCGCGTGAAATGCGGTACTAAGGTGTTGCTTAGTGCCTAAAGTATTCTGTAGTTTTAGCCAAAACTTAGATGTGAACCTGGAATCTCTATTCGAAATGATAGACACTAGAACTCCATATAAACAAACTATCCCATCCACATACAACTTAGCCAACCTATTTAAAGGATCAGTCTCCTTAATTGGAAGGAACCTGGCAATCTTTGTCAACCGATCAACAATTACCCAGACTCCATCATTACCCCGTTGAGTGCGATGAAGGCTAAACAAAAAGCCCATAGTGATATGTTTCCATTTCCACTCGGGAATCGGCAAAGACTGTAGTAGTCCAACTGTCTTTTGACGGTCCGGCTTTACTTGTTGACAGACCAAACATCTGGATACAAGCTCCACTATCTCTTTTTTCATACCCAACCACCAGTAATGATCTTTCGAAGTGTGGTACATCTTAGTACTGCCTGGGTGCATAGCATAAGCTGAACTATGCGCTTCTTCTAAAATCTCTCTTTTTAATTCTTCAATGTTAGGCACACATAATTTGTTCCACATAACTAAAGCACCATCATCTGCGATCGGATAATCTTTTCGTAATCCAAGATCAACCTCCTCCTTCAATTTCTTGAGTGACGAATCCCGAAGTTACGTTTCCTTAACCTTAGCAATCAAGGTAGGTCTCATATGGAAGCTAGCTACTATCCCTTCTGTTGGAGTTGTTGACAACTCAATGTTCAACTTTTTGAACTCACCAATCAACGAAGCCACCATTGCATTAGCCTGTGATGAGGAACTAGTCTTTCTACTTAGAGCATCTGCCACCACATTCGCTTTTCCTGGATTATAGTCGATCTTATAATCGTAGTCTTTAATCAGCTCGAGCAATCTCCTCTGTCTCAAATTCAACCCTTTATGATCAAAGATGTATTTTAAACTCTTATGATCAGTGTAAATCTGGCATTTCTCGCCATAAAGGTAGTGCCTCCAAATTTTAAGAGTTAAAACCATTGCAGCCAACTCTAGATCGTGGGTTGGGTAAGTCAACTCATGTTTCTTCAATTGTCTTGAAGCGTAAGCTACAACCTTCCCGTTCTGCATTAAAACGCAACCCCAACCTTGCCGTGAAGCGTCACTATATATCACGAATTCTTCATGACAATAAATCAATATACTGATTTTCTCAAGTAAATTCGATGCCCTTCATTGAGCTCTTCTTCCCCTTTAAATAGAATTACAAATACAACTTATAACCCTAATTTTCCTAATTTACAATGGGCCTATTCTAATAAATATACATGTAACATCCCCCTCAAATTGATGCAGGAGGTTCCGAGAGCATCAATTTGCCTACCAAGCACTGATGGCGATGAAGAGATAAAGCCTTGGTGAAGACATTGGTTGTTTGCAATTCCGTGAGAATGTGAGGAAGATCGATTACACGTAGATCGAATGCCTCACGAATAGAATGACAATTGACCTCAATATGTTTAGTACGCTCATGGAAAACAGGATTCTCTACAATTTGAATAGCACTAGTGTTATCTGCATGCAATGGAGTAGGAGAAAACTGAGGAATACCAAGCTCGCCCAATAAACCACGAATCCACACAATCTCTGAACAAGCTAAGGACATGGCACGATACTCTGATTTCGTAGAGGATCTAGAAACCCGTTCTTGGTTCTTACTTTTCCAAGAGATAAGAGCATCTCCCAGAAACATGTACCATCCTGTAATAGACCTACGGGTATCCCAACAACCAGCCCAATCTGCATCACTATAGCCCACCAAGTTTAGTAGATTCTTCTCAGGGAAAAATAATCCCCAGCCAGAGGTGCCTTTAAGATAACAAAGAATACGTCGAAATGCTACTAAATGTGGCTGTCGAAGGGCCTTCATAAATTGACTGACTTGCTGGACGGCAAAAGAAATGTCTGGGCACGTAGTTGTCAAATAATTCAAACTCCCAACAATTTGCCGATATAACAACGGATCAGATAACAATTCACCATCGTCTTGGCAAAGCTTTAAATTAACCTCCATTGGTATAAGAACTGAATTCGCAGACTGGAGACCCGCGAATGTGAGAATATCTTGAGTGTATTTGTGTTGATGCAAGAGAGTACCAGTGGAAGAAGAAAGAACTTCAAGGGTAAGAAAGTAATGGAGTGGACCAAGATCTTTCATGCAGAAAGAAGACTGAAGATGATGTTGTAGTGCTCTAATCGACTCAGCATCAGATCCAGTGATAACAATATCATCCACATACACCAATAGAACCACAATCCCAGTGGCAATCTTCTTAAGAAAGAGAGATGAATCATATTGGCTCTGAGTGAAGTGGAACCCAAGGAGGGTGGCACAAAATTTCTCAAACTAGGCACGGGGTGCCTGTTTTAACGAGTATAATGCAAGTCGCAAACGACAAACTGCAGTAGAATTATTAAGAAATAACCTAGGGGTGGGGCCATATAAATCTCCTCCTTCAGATCCCCGTGTAAAAAGGCATTCTTTACATCCATCTGGTGCAAAGGCCAATCCTGAGAGGCAGAGACAGCCATAACAATCCGAATAGTAGTCATTTTGGCAACTGGAGTGAAAGTCTCATCATAGTCAAGCCCATATTCTTGGCAATTGCCAAGTACTACCAACCGAGCTTTCTATCTGTTAATAGTTCCATCAGACCGGAGTTTAATCGTATATACCCACTTACAACCAATGAGTTTTACTCCTTCAGGGCGAGGTACAATATCCTAAGTATGGTTCTCCAGAAGTCCTTGAAGTTCCTCATCCATAGCTTGTTGCCAACAAGCTTGATCAGCTATTTGTGAATATGACTTAGGAATAACAGTGGTATCCGTAGTAGCCTGATTAGCAGTGTGAGAGAATCCATACCTATCAGGTGGTCAGGATATACAAGAAGTCCTCTGTGGTGCAGGTGGAACAGAGTCAGACATCGGTTCAGGATCTGGGAGGAGCGTAGGTACTCGAGGAAGACGTCTTTGATACACTATTCCTTTCCAACGATCTACTGTGGATATATCATGATCGAACGTAGGAAGCGAAGCAGTCTCACATGGTGTAGAAATATAGGACTGGGAGAAATATTGATTTTCACAACATTTCTAGAAATGTGAAGTTTATTGGCAGTAGAATCATAATATATATAACCTTTATGAGAAGGACTGTACTCGAGAAAAGCACACCTTGCCGTTTGTGCAATGAGTTTGTTTCTTTCTGTAGGAGGCAAGTGAACGAAACAGACACAACCAAAAATACGAAGAGAATTATAGTCAGGGATGACACCAAATAGACGATAATATGGAGAGTCAAATTGAAGAGCCAGAGAAGGCAATTGATTAATCAAATAGACCGACGTAGACAGGGCTTCCACCCAGAAACGTGAAGGGGCTGAAGATTCAAGCAATAGATCTAAAAGGTGACGATTCTTACGTTCGGCTACTCCATTTTGTTGGGGAGTATGGACAAGATCTTTGAGACAAAAATCCCTTAGATTTGAAAAACTGGTGAAACTCGATAGACATGTATCCCCCCTCCCCCCGCGGAATCAGATTATAAGATCTTAATATGAGCAGAAAATTGAGTTTGAACAAGTGCAAAAAATTCTTTAACTTTGGAGAACACTGGCGATTTAGAGCGAAGAAAATATATCCAAGTGAAACGACTGTAATCATCAATAAAAGTAACAAAATACTTATATTGAGTATGTGAAATAATATGACTAATACCCCAGACATCGGTATGCACAACCTCAAAACATGTAGAACCACGACTCCCATGAGTAGGATATGGTAAACACTTACTTTTACCCAATTTACAAGTACTGCAATCAAAAGTATATCAGAAAATAAAATTTTATTTCCCAAATAACCAGTCTTGACAAGATGAGATAAAACAACTTTATTTGGGTGGCCTAATTTCTTTTGCCAAACATCACTATCGCTAATAATAGCAGAACAACCTACTAAATTGAATTTAAAATTAACAGAATTAGAAAAATGTAGAGGAAATAGACGTCTAACTTTAGGCCCCTTCGCGATCAACTTCCCCGATGTTTGATCCTGCACACAACAACCATTACGATCAAAGGGAATTTCACAATTATTATCCACCAATTGTCCAACAGAAATTAAATTTGAAGATAACTTTGGGGAAACGAGAACATTATCAAAAGTGTCTCCAAAAGATCCAATAGCAGTGATAGGAAGTGTACTACCATTTTCTGTTTGAATAAGCTGATTGCTCGTATACTTACGAATATCACGTAAGACGGTAGGATTTCCGGGCATATGATTTGAAGCTGCTGAATCAACCAACCAAGGAGAAGTATGAGAATGGTTTGTACCTTGGATACCAATTGCAGATAAGGCAGAGACAATCATTTGTTGGACCATTTTGGGAGTCAAAATAGATGGAGAGTTGGGTGAAACAGCTGGTTTGGAGCACGGCAAAGGAGTAGCATCTGCAAGATTAGACTGAATGGTAGAATTAGAATTTTGCCCTTGTCTATTTTGGGGCTGAATTCGACAATCTTTGATGAGATGCCCATCTTCTTATAGTAATTACGAACTTCTTTGTGCCAAGGCTTTGCGATATGCCCAAACTCCTTACAGCGATAGCATTGTATCTATGCGTTAGTTTCTCCTTTTGCTTGAGATGCATATGCAACATTCATCAGCTCAGTCGAGGCAGAGTCATGATTAAGACTTATTTGAGTTGCTAAACGCTATTCTTCACGCAATAATTTACTTAAGCAAGTATCTAAGGATGGAATAGGATTGCGATTGATTAACCCAGCACGTGCAGCCTCAAATTCTGGGCGAAGCTTCATCAAAAATTGATCCCTTTGGCTATCATCATGAATTTTCTTTAATGATTCTAATGCCTCCTGTGGAACTGCGGAAGAAACAATTCCAGAATCTTCACTCAAAAGATTTCGAAATCCAGAATAATACTGCTGAATAGTAAGATTGCCTTGTCGATAACTAGAAATATCTAACTCAAGCTGATATTTCCTAGTAGTCTTATCCTGATAATAGACGCGTCGAATATAATCCCACATCTCATTTGATGTTGCAAAAGGGCGGAGATCATTTATCATATGAGGTTCAATCGAACCAAGCAACCAAGTTATAATCTGTGCACCTTTAGTCACCCACTGAGCACGCTCCTTAGCATCCGTAGGGATGTTCATGGTACCATCTAAGTGACTCCATATATCTTTTCCGTTAATATACATTGAGAATTGAAATTCCCAAACACTGTAATTCTTTCCATTAAAATGAATAATAGAAATCTTGTCTTCCATTATTCAAAACTAAACACTTCAATTGTTGAATTTGACCACAAAACCAACGAAACAAGTGGAATTCACCACAAGACCAAATACACGAGTGAAATCCGCTCAAATATCACACCAGAAATACAAGAAACACGAGATGGTATCGAAAGACAAACTCACTATGCGAAACCGAGACGAAAAGTGTGCATGAACAGTAACACGGGGTGAATAGTGCTCGATGAACAGTGCCTTGGTGAACAGTAATGGCGATGAACAGTACCTCGGTGAACAGTAATCACGATGAACAGTAATCGTGATGAAATAGTACCCCTCGTGAACGTAATCGCGATGAACAGTAACCGTGAACAGTAATCGCGATGAACAATATCCCGGGGATATGGCTAATATACGATAAGAAGCTTTTGAACAAGTAACGATCGTAAAATCGATCAACACCTAGAACATGGCTCTGATACCATGACAATAAATCAATATGCTGATTTTCTCAATTAAATTCGATACCCTTCATTGAGCTCTTCTTCCCCTTTAAATAGAATTAAAAATATAACTTATAATCCTAATTTTCCTAATTTACAATGGCCATATTCTATTTAGCATTTTTTGTCCAGATAAATTTAGCATTTTTACGAGTCAAACTTGTCAATGAAAGAGCTATTCCAGAAAATCCTTCTATAAATTGACGGTAATATCTTGCGAGCCCAAGAAAACTCCGAACCTCTGTCGCATTAGTAAGGTGTTCCCATTTGAAAACCTGCTTCATCTTAATAGGGTCTACGTAAATACCTTCTACTGAGATTACATGACCCAAGAGCACTACTTTGTCAAGGCAAAACTTGCACTTACTGAACTTCGCATATAATTGTTTGTCTCACATAACCTGCAAAATAATCATCAAATGCTATGCATGCTCATCATGACTGCGAGAATAGATGAGGATATCATCTATAAAGACGATCACGAATCTGTCAATATACTGTTGGAGGACTCTATTCATAAGATCCATAAATACCGCTAGGGCATTGGTTAACTCAAATGGCATAACTAAGAATTCATAGTGGCGATACCGAGACCTGAAAGCCGTCTTCGATATGTCCGTCTCTCTGATCTTAAGCTGCTGGTACCCTGAATGCAAATCGATTTTCGAGAACACCGTAGCACCTCTGAGCTGATCAAACAAGCCTTCGATCCGGGGTAAGGGATATTTGTTGCGGATAGTTACCTTATTCAATTGCCTGTAGTCGATGCATAATCTCATGGTGCGGTCTTTCTTTTTCACAAATAAAACTGGAGCTCCCCAACAAAATACGCTAGGCCTGATGAAACCCTTATCAACCAAATCTTGCAACTGAGTTTTTAATTATTTAAGTTCTTTAGGTGCCATTCGATATGGTGCCTGTGAAATAGGTGCTGTCCCTAGGGCCAGATCGATAGTAAATTTGACTTCCTTGTCTGGTGGTAAGTCTGGAAGATCCTCTAGGAATATATCGGGAAAATCTTGCACGGCCTGGATATCCTCTAGTTTTAATTCAGTGATTTGGGTATCTATCACATGGGCTAAATACGCTTGGCAACCTTTCTAAGCAATTTTCCAGCATCCAGTGCAGAT
Organism: Jasminum sambac; assembly: GCA_018223645.1. NCBI lineage: Eukaryota > Viridiplantae > Streptophyta > Magnoliopsida > Lamiales > Oleaceae > Jasminum > Jasminum sambac. Next base: position 31,494,871 of record CP073640.1, read on the forward strand.
ATAACACAAGATGACAGAATTCTACGTTCCCCATTCAAAATGATTTTCGGTTCTCCCAGCCTCTCAAACACAACTCTCTTGTAATAGCAGTCAACTGTGGCATGGTTCTCAGCTAAAAAGTCCACGCCAAGAATAACATCGAATTCACAAATTTCAAGAGGAACTAAGTTTGCCTTTAATTCATGATCATTCACCTTAACAACACAATCCCTATACCAACCATCAGCTACTAATGACACCCCGACTAGAGTTGTCACCACCAGAAGTGTATCTAAAGGCTCTAACATATGGTCAGTATAAATGGTAAATGCATGTGAAACAAACGAATTGGTAGCACCAGAATCAATCAAAGTACGAGCATCGCTACCGAAGATAGATAACGTACCCATAATCACGTCGAGCGATTCCTCGGTCTCCTGCTGAGTCATAGCAAAAACCTTTCCTTGAGTCCTTGGACGTCCACCCTGGCTTCCTTACTTACTACCACTGCTATTGGTAGCATTAAGTTGTGCAGCAATTGATGCCCTATAATTACCAACCACTAGACCCCTCTGACCTTGCTTCATACTGTTAGCACCGGATTGTGAAGATACTACGTGTGAAGCACTTCCCACCTGGGAATTTGTGCAATTAAAACTCAAGTGCCCTGGTTGCCCGCAATGATAGCAAACACCAGCCCCTTTAAGGCATTCTCCGTGATGGAACTTCCCGCAAGTTCGGCACTGCGGATATGCACCCGCACGAGATCTATCATGCTGTCCTGAGCTTGCACCCTGAGGACCATGAGAATACGATCGACCACCATTAAGCTATTGTACCGAGGCTTGACTCATCCCTGAACTTTGAGGAGGCCCAAAGCTCCGTGACCTAGATTTGAAGCTGTTAGTATGAGTGACACCGAGCCAAAAACTCTGCTTAGTCTTCTTGGGCTGTCCATGAGAGTTACTTGACTGAGCATTGCTATTCTGATACTTCACAGTTTCTCTTCGACTATTTCCTTTAGCGATATACTTTTCAATTCTCATAGCTGTCTCCAGAAGTGCATTAAAATTTCCGTGACCCTGATTTGTGATTGATTGTGCAATGTCTCCTCGCAATCCTTCTTCAAACCTCCAACAGTGGTCACTCTCTGCTGGTACCAAGTTTCTAACATATTTCAGTAAGTCCATAAACTTCTTATGATATGGAGCAACTGTCATAGACCCCTGGACCAACTTCAGAAATTCACTCTGTTTACTGCTTCGGAATGATTGAGGGTAAAAAATTTCATCAAAAGCTGTTTTAAAAGACTCCCAAGTAATAGCATTCGGATCAGCCTGTGTGGCCTCGAAAAAATCCCACCAATCAGCAGCTGAACCCTTCAATAAGAATGAAGCAATAAGGACTTTCTTATCTTGAGGGCATTTCATGAGCCTGAGTATATGCTTGGTGCACCTCATCCAGGCGTCTGCATCGGCCTGATCATCTATAGAGTCAAACTCTTTTGCTCCCAATTTAAGTGCCTTCTCGATACTTGTTTCTTGCTCACGTTTTGGCAAAATGGAAGCAAGGGCTGAAGCAAGCTGAGCCGTTATATTCGCATTTGGGGCTACATTTTCAAGTTCATTTCTATTCGGAGCTATATCCTCCTATGTAGGCCCATCACGAGACTGATAAACAGACTCATCTACTATTCCCTCTTGCCTAACGTCTCTTTCAGGAACGTGTTGAGCATGAGATTGTGCCTGACTACGAGTTATTACACCACCACATGCCATGATGCTCTACAAAATGATATGAAATTATGAGAAATGTGCAATGCAACTTTTATTAAGCTAGAGAAGAACACATGATGCAATCCTAGATCTTAGACCATGCTCTGACACCAATTGACACGCCCTGCACCAAATTATCTCTAATAACTTGACACGTGGCGTGCGCCAACGATGGATGGAAACTAAGTGTCGGATCTACCGCTAAGGCCAACTGTAACTACGTGATCTTATCTTGATTTAAATGATGAAAAGGACTTTGGAAAAATTTGACAAAGTTTCCTCTATATTTTAATCACATCCTATAAGGGATCTATTCCAAACTCAAAACATTCAACCCAACATAATGCAAATCTCCTTTCAAATAAAAGAATGTCAAAATCTTTAAAAATTCACAACTACCGTAATCCAACGTCGGTGTCATTTTCCAAAACTTGAATAAGAACAATATTGAAAAGAATTAACGAATAAACTAATGAATAAACCAATAAATTTATTCCTAAAAATATTTTCTCAAACGAATGCAAAGTCTCAACTAAATGCTAATAAATAAATAAATAAATAAATCTACTAGCTAAATGGAAAAGTAATGGTGGTGGTGGTCAATAGGCGATCCAAGCTCACGCTCAACTGCTTCCTGATAAGAAAAATATTAGAAAAATGCGTGAATTTTGTAACACAGTGAGCGGATAAGTTCACAAATATATGTAGTTTTCCATCTAAAATATCTTCATAAAATCTCTTTATATCCAAATGCATAAATAGCATAAATAATTTAAAATCATCGAGCTTGTTATGAATATAATAATAATATTAATATAATATAATTAATGAGGAAAGTGAGGGAAATAAATTATTATATTTTATTTATGTGAATGACTATTATACCCTTAATGAAATTATATAATTACGATTATGTCATTCGAAGTTTTCCTATAAATAGGGCTTCAGTTATTAATGAAATTGATTCCTGAGAATTCCTTAGAATTCATTCTCTTTAAATTCTTTATATTGTTTCTATACTTTTATAACACGTTATCAGCACGAGTCTCTAACCCTTTGAGTAATATAAAAGAAGTATGCTCTAAAGTTGCATCTTATAGATGATCTTCTGTATCAGAAACTAGATTATTACGCCAAAATTATTTTGCATGTGGTAGTTAAATGATGTGCAAAATTTTTTAATTATCAAAATTTCATCCATCTTCAATCACGCACCCTACTTAAATTAATTCTTCCTTTAATCATACACTTCCACTAATTCAATTATTCCTACCTATCTTTTATTCTCTATGTTTCTCTCTCTCTATCCCTAGTCTACCTATCTCTCTCAAATTCGTTGCCCACAAAAAGGAAAAATAGATGCAGAGAGGAAGTGAAAAAGAAAGGAAAAGGAAATAAACTACATAACTTGCCGCTTCGACTTCATTTTCCGGCCAAATGAGATGACGTGAGCATAAAACGAGACCACATCATCGAAGCTCTCGACGAGGCGAGTCTATCGGTATCAAATATGAACTAAAAAGGTTACCATAAGATTTTCCAGTTGGAAACTCGGTGGTGAAGAAGAAGATTGAAAAAAAAAAAGGTCACGTTTCCTTCAAGAAAAGAGAAAAGGTAATTATTTTATATATATATATATATATATATATATATATATTACTTTATAATATAATAATATATTAAACTATAACATTCGTTTTCTCGAGATATATGGAGCATACATTATCAAAATCAAATTTTCTCGACTCCATTATACTCGATTTAACGAAATTTTCGATTTGACACTAATATTGATAAGATAATAACTCATTTTGAAATATATCAAAATTTCAAAATTTATAAATTAGTATTCCAACTTTGAAAAATTAAAAGATGGTCATTGAACTTGTGAATATTTACGTATTAATCCTTATACTATTAAAATTTTATAAAGAAATATGTGTAGCGCCACGCACTTGCCAGGCGGTACCGCCGCCGGCAACTGGTAGCGGTTGGCAGCACCCGAGTATGTATTAATTTTTTATAAAGAAATATGTGTAGCGCCACGCACCTGCCAGGCGGCACTGCCGCCGGCAACTGGTAGCGGTTGGCAGCAGCAGATATTTCGATTTACGGCCGTTTACTTTGACGATAATTATATTTTGAAGAAATAGTTAGAACAAATTTGCTTCTATAGATATTTAAGTCTCGCACTTTATTTATTGCAATTTAAATACTGCAATACCTCCTACTTGATTATGGGTTCAACCATCACTAATCGGAAGGTTTTATATATTTTTGCACTTTATATGCTAAGTGATGGGTAATGCCTTCTACTAAGTAGACCCTACTTCTGAAGAAGTAGTTAATCATTATGCAATTTAATTCTCGCAATTTAAATTCCGTAAATTTATATTTATTGCAATAATTCCCATAAGGTAGGTTCGACCACCTATTGGTGTAAATTTAATTTATGCAATTTAAATTTACGCACTTTAAATTTCGCATATATTTCCAATGTGGTGAGTTATATCACACGATTGGTATGCATATTTTCAATATGGTGGGTTATACCACACGTTTAGAATACTTATTACAAATGTGGTTGGATTAAACCCCACAATTGGATAACTGATTTATATATGTTCGATATGAATATTCTATTGATATTAAAGAAGGGATTTGAGCAAGTGATGCCAGAATTTACCATTGTATGTATTGATGAAATGAAATTGCTCAAAGAATCCCATTGTGATAAAAGAGAAAGAAAATATACCGTGGTGAAAAATCTCATTACGAGATTAGTATATTGTGATATGATGAAAAATGCTATTAAGAAGCATTTAATAAAGAAATGTTCATTTTCCACGTCTTTGAATATTGATGGCGAAAGTTGAGCAAGAGGTATCAGAAATTATCATTGGATAAATAGATGAAAATAAAATGCTCAATAGATCTCATGTTGATAAATCAAAGAAAATATATCTCATGGAGAGATTATATGAAGTAATCTCATCGATGATATGAGATTGTATTAATATGAGAATAAAATGCTCTTGAAGAAGCATAATCACTAGATTTCTGTATTTGAATAAAGCCAATATGATATTATTATTACTCCAGAAGAAGTACAAAATAGCCGAAGTGGAACATATTGAGAATATCAAAGATGGCAATAAACACTCGAAAATATAGAAATACGAAAAGAAAATACATATTGAACCCATAAAGGAAGGATGCGTTTCGAGAGTATAAATACTCCGTAACTCTACCACCCCGAACATTCGGGTTCATAATGAAAGATCCAAAGGATCTCTTTTTCGCTTGACACCGATAGTCTGTGACCGATGGGTTTCAACTTCCACAGATTCTTGAACATATGATTGAATCTTTATAAGTAGCTCAGCAACCGTACTGGCGGAAATAAGTATTTTTCTCGCAGAATGAGAAATAAACTTATTATCAACACCCTGATCTAGAAAAGCTAATAAGCCATCAAAAAAATAATTGATATTCAACAAACCTATTGGTTTGGTATGAAAATTCCACTGTGCACATGACGCTATATTGAATATTTCCTCCAGCGTGTTATAGCCGCCTGGAAGAACAATAAAAGCTTCACTATTGCTCATCATGTACATCAGGCAGTCGTGGATGGATTGTGTTTGTAGCATCAATCCAGTTGGACTAATGACATTTCTAACTCCAATTCGATTACTGCCTCCAATTCGATGAAAATGTATTACACTTGACACTCTTATCCCCCATGATTGTACGGCCATCGTAAGACTCCTTAATAGTTTGTTATTAGTCCCTCCATATAGTATATTGATATTTTGTTTCTCTAACTCCCTTACAAGTTGGTCTGCCATATCCACATATTGGATATGACCTACTAGTCTGGAGCCACCAAGAACACATATAGTTTTTACCTGGCGAGGTGAAGATTGACTTACATGAGATGATTCTAATATCTCCATCTCCATCTCCACCTCTATCTCTCTCTTTCAACGAATGAATGAGAGATATATGAATCCCTTTATTTAAAGAAAATTTTCAAACCAATAATTGATTGTACTATTTACTTTTTGACAAATATGAAAGAGAAAAAAGGTAGAAAAATTTTAGTGATATGACATATAGCTGTCGGTGATTGAAAAATAATATATATATACATATATATATCTTAAAAATTAAAAAACAATATTTACAATTACAAGAAAAACATTGATCTTTTATATTACATAAATTTGCCTTATACAAATATGGGAAAATCATTATACTAAATTTTTCTACTAAATTTACAAATAGGATCTTCTAAAATAAGTTTTTCAAGACTATAAAGTGCTTGTTGATCTTTGAATTTGGCCCATAAGGCCATCAGCTCACCTTGTACATATCACTAGGATGTGTCTCAAGAGCCTGTTGAATATCATCCAAACTCTCCTTACTCAATCCATCCTTAATGAATGCTATTTTATCTTCTCGGTTTCTGGACAAGTACCCCACAGATTTACATCGAGTGTCACATGTCCACCGAGCACACTTGTAGCATCCTCCTAATCTTTTTGCTCTCCGTTTCTTTGAAAAACTACTTTTACCCATACCAGGCATGTATTTAGAAGGAATTGAAACCTCACCAGATAATTGAACCTTTGCTTCAATCAACCATCGGATATCTTGTGGGATACCCTTATTCATTAGCATCCTCAACCTTTCAAACCTACTTCGATAAATCCTTTTTAGGATTTTGATCGGTAGTGATGGATAGTATTTTCGAAGATTTGAGAGCATATGATCCATTATAATGTATAGACCCTTGTTAGGATGAATTTTGCAATAATTTTGACGATCTATTTATAGAATAATATGACGCGTATGAGTTACGACTCTGTAAAGCGTAAGAGCTAAGACTCCGCAGTTGAATAGTAGCCAGATGTGATGCATATGAACTGTAAATCCGTGTTTGTACAGTAGTAGACAATAATGTCACCAAAAGATGATGGAATATGTCGGTGAATTGTTTCTATGATAAATCATGTTGAGCACTATACAGATACTAGTGAAATCGATATAAGAATTTACTGAACTAAAAGTTCAATAATACTCGTTTGCAGAACCGGACTGACCATCCCGGTTTAAATAATTATTGAAATCAATATTTCAAGTGAAGAATTAAAAGAATTCTTCAATATTGTTCTCGATAAATGATGAAATCATTACTACCCAATATTGAGAATAAATCTCAAATATATCTGGAATAAAGGATGAGAAATATGGGCCCGCTCATCCTCTATGTGGACTACTAGATATTATGATATGGATCCATTAGATTGTCACATGTGTATATGAATCGTAATTGGAAGATTACGAAATGATTTGCTCACGGTATGAGCATGATTTCCAGATTTAATGATAAAGCTAGTAACTATATATATCCCAATGATTTGAATAAATCCCTGAAGGATTTGAGTATGAGCATACAAGTGGGATATTATGTGGTAAATTATTTAAAGTCCTCCAATAAATTGCCAATATCGAGAATAGAATGCAAACTGTCTAAATTCTCATATTAAGGTTGAATAATGAGAACATATATGATTAATATCATACCAACTGTATGAGTTTTGGTGTTCTAAATTTTCTCAGCATGAGGGGGAGTATTAAAGGTTGAAAATGATATGTGAAATGCATCATGATCTATCCTCACAATTAAAATATGAATTTGAAATTCAAAGATGCATAAAAGATGCTATGAACAATCACATATATCAGCTAAGATGCTTTGATAAGTTAGCACGCCAGAAGCGTTGATATTATGATATTTCCCCAATCATATATATTGAAGCAAATTATTAAAGATGGTCTTAATAACGGAGGCATATGCTCTTGAAGAGTATATAGACATAACTATATTGTGTAATCCTACAAGAGGATTGATAATGAGATATCTCGATAAGTTATGTCGATATGGGGAAAGAAATAAAATTAAAAGTATCGACACATTATGAAAAGATAGCACTACATACTATCAATGATAGTGAGGATATTGAAATCCATCGGAAAATACCGATGCTAAAATATATGCCCTTATGATTGATGTATTCATGTACAGGCTTCATGAAAAATGAGAATGAAACTCTTGAAGAATTCCAAATGTATTATTGTATCAGTGTATGCAACATCTCAAAATATCTACATTAATATTGTTGAGAAATTAATATGTTGTACTCTTTTCCTTAATTGATGTTTTTGTCCCAAATGGGTTTTTTTTCTCAAACAAGGTTTTTAACGAGGCAGCTCAATTTCAACTAATTCGAAATCTCCAGAAGAGATTTAGGTATATACCTCGATATAATGAGAAAATGAGATCAAGATTGTTGATCACATATATGCACTGAATATAACATGATATTGTATAACATCTAAAATTTCATTCACGTGGAGATGAATGAAGAGTATCAACCAATGTATATGATACTCATATAAATCTATGAAAGATTTTGAAATGCTTGCAGCATACTTGTATAAAATACGCGTTGCACTCTTTTTCCCTTGACTGAGGTTTTATCCCATTGAGTTTTCCTAACAAGGTTTTTAATGAGGCAACATTAAAGGCGTATTCACATGAATAATGTACTCTTTTTCCTTCATTAGGATTTTTCCCACTGGATTTTTCCTAATAAGGTTTTAACGAGACATATTCATGGTATATTGAGGACGACAAGAGAAATCGACACAGTGTATCTATTGGATCAAGTTATAATAGAGACAATACTTTAGATCCAAACAATAATGATATTGAAATTCTTTACCAGAAGTAAGGATATCCGTCCTCAAGATATGAAATCAGATGGAGTAGCTGTACTCTTTTTCCTTCGATCAAGTTTTTTCCCACTGGGTTTTCTTGACAAGGTTTTAATGAGGCAGCACGTGAATACTCCTATACCGTTGATAGACATCAGGGGGAGCAATATTTTGATGTAGCAGTATATAACCACTCCAAACTATCCTACAATCGGTTTGGAAGTTTTTTCCCATTGGGTTTTTCTCCAAACAGATCTAGAAGGCATTTGTATTAATAGTCATTCAAGGGGGAGTATTATGAATATAATAATAATATTAATATAATATAATTAATGAGGGAAGTGAGGGAAATAAATTATTATATATTATTTATGTGAATGACTATTATACCCTTGATTAAATTATGTAATTACAATTATGCAATTCGAAGTTTTCCTATAAATAGGGTTTCAGTTATTAATGAAATTGATTCCTGAGAATTCCTTAGAATTCATTCTCTTTAAATTCTCTCTATTGTTTCTATATTTTTATAACAGAGCTAATACTAATAACTAAAATTGTTCTAATTGAACAACACTGATTATACCATTTCAAATGGATTTTACTTTCTAAAACTGAATTCTCTAACTAAAAGAATTTACTGAAAAATAACGTCAAAAGCACCAATGAGCAACAACACACTCGTGTAGAGTACTCTCAATACACGTGGTGTGTCACTCAAAGTCTGATCAGTCTAAATATTTGATCATACGTGCACAAAGCAAGCCCCAAAGGCTAAGCACCCCCGTACACGGCCCCAAAGCCTATGGGTGTACGACAGTGGGTTCCAAATACTTCTATAATTCTGGTCATACATTGTAGAACACATCACAGCAGTACAGAGCGGGTAAATCTAACGAGGTACTTTATGAGGGTTTTAAAGGATATTTCGCCTGATCTTTTAAAAAGAAAATACTACTTAATAAAATCAACTATCTTCTGAAATATTTATTTATAATAACATAACATAATAATCTATAAAAAGGACATTAGAATTTAAAACATGCTATCTTTGTAAAATATAATTTTTCCACTCGCAGAATTATGAACTGCTTCTAATTCGGTTGGCAGGCTTCCCCAATTGTCTTGTCGTCACCTGAAATAATAATGATATTCTAGTCAAAATCTAGACACATGAATTCCCAACCAATTGCCTACCCACATTCAATACTAAATTTTGATTTTTCTCATTGCTTTATTCGTCTTCTTTCATTGATTTTACAATATTTCATACCATTGGAACCAGCCAATTGAATCCCAAAATAAATCCTTAAATTTTCAGCATATAGGTAATGTGAGTTTCAATCCACTTCATCATCAACTACTCAATTACCATCAATTCCACTTCAAAATAATTAATTATGGTCAAATAACATCTTAATAATACCTACTTAACCCAAACAAATGATAAATTCCGAATCCCCAATATCTATTGGTAAAACCCTAGAATCAATTTCACTATTTACCTCAAATTCAATAGGAAAAAATTAAAAAAATACACTTACCATACGAAACCACGACAGACCCAAGCTTTCTCCTTCCTTTTTCCCTTTTCTTTTTCCTCTTTTTCCTTTCTTTTTCTTTTTCCTACGCGTGATTCGGCGTTTCAGGTTGTTGGCTGCTGTTCAAGAAATCAATTGAGGGCTTGTTTTGTTTGTATTATATATATTTATATAGAATTGCAACCTAGGTCTCTTCTCTTGTTTAATTAATTTAAGTTGATCCTTGGCTCTCAGTTGCACCCTTAAGCCATGACTCATAATTAACTCAATTAAGTTCATAAACTTTCAATAGACCGAATTAAATTCCTTCAATAATTTGACTTTGACCCAAAATTAACGATTTTGACAAAGTAGTAGTTGAAATTAAAATATGCGAAAATTCGGATTGTAACACCATCGCCGCAAAACACCGCAAAGGTTAAGCTACTATGAAGGAAACCCACTGAATTGTAGGTCTTTTTTTAATTTTAATTTTAATTTTAATTTTATTTTATTTTTTATTGTTATTTTATTATTTCGTTGTATTTTTATAATGATATATTCCTAATAAAATTTTATATCAATACAATAATTAGATTTATTATTAATTATTAATAAAATCAAAATGTGCATATATCTAATATAAAAGAAATTTTTGAGATGATATTAATGCAAACAATTGCTACTGCATTAAAATTTTTCGATAAAAATTATCTAATTCGTATCAAATTAATTATAGACCAAATAAATATATACAAATAAAGATCAAAAGTAAACTTGCCATGTTACAAAAAAAAAAAAAAAAAAAAAAAGTAAACTTGCCATGGAAAATATGAAATCTTGGAAATTATTTCCAAATTGGTTGTTTGATTGTAAAATTTTCCATTAAAATGATTTTCTATGTACAACCATTTAAGACATGTTTTAGACTATTTTCCATGGAAAATAATTCTCATCTCCCCCTGAAAAAATATTTTCTATATAAGAAGAAAGTTTTTGAACTAATGTAAATACATTTCAAACTTTGAAATTTTATTGTAATAATATCTAAAAGTTAGGACTTTTTGTGCAAATTTATCTTAAGTCAAAAGACCCATTGAAAAAAAGGCAAAATAGCAAAATTGAACTTGACTAAAGGCCATATTGAATGGACTCTATCCAAATGAACCAGTCGCTCACCAAAGTTTTTTTTCTTTTTTTTTGGGGGGGGGATCATTGGCGCTATTTTTCCAAATGTTGGACTAAAAACGAAGCCTACCAACTTTTTTGGACTATTTGCACCAATTTCACTTTCACAAATACTAAAAATAGTCATATTTTTATTTTCACGGACATTGAAAATTTTACTTAATATTCATTAAAAAGGTAACATTTATTAACATTTTTCTTAATATAACTTTTTTTCCCCTTTTTGAAAAAATATATCCTTTCATCCATTTATCATTCCACTTTTATCGTTTTTATGTACGAGTAACAATGCATATTAAATAGACATAGAAGAAAACTGACAAATTAAGTAATAGACTAATCTGAAACAAATAAAAAAAGAAAAATAAAATTATCTTTACGGAGCTATTACATAAGTCACAAATATTTGTTAGCAAGATGAACGGTCCAAGTCTATTCGTACTGGATTCCGTTACATGAACAGTCAAAACAGAGTAAACAATCTGCCTAATATCAACACAAGAATGGCATAACTTGTAGCCTATAGCATCTATCGTTAATCAAACAGAATCCTACAACAACACAAGTGGAACATCGTCTAGTCTAGCATACGATCTAAATATCTAATATACAGACGATGATATTGCAGTCAGTCATTTACCTCTTCCTCTACCCTTCCGATGTTTGACTGATTTTTTTCCTCGGGGCTGCACATCGGCCTTCTCTTCCAACTGAAGATTCTTCGCTGCCTGAGTCAGTTCCGGTGAAAAGTCTCCATGTTGCATGCCAAAACTATTCTCACTGTTTAAATCAGTTAAAACTGGGACTTCTATGTATGACTCGCTGAGAAGCTCGCATTTATCTTCCGACGCCTGCCTTGGCTTGTTATTATGGTTTCCATCATCATTATTTTCCCCTGCTCCAGCTTGTGCAGATAAACTGAGAATAAATGTATCAATCTTCAAATTATGTACGTAGTATTTTTAAATATTAATGAGAGCAATGAAAAAATGAGACAATATCTAGTTTCACCTGGTCTGTGATAACGGATAGCCATCTGAACTTTGCATTACGTGAAATTCACTCTGTTCATATTTCATCGAACCATTTACATCACTTGAATGCAGATCTGCAAAACCAGAGATTGTATTTTAATAATATATCGTCGAACGAAAATAACTTAGAAGCTAACGAGCGAGAGAGAGAAATGAAAATAGCAACAGAATTGTTCTGCACTCAAGGTAATAATCGTCCCCATCCGGTTCAATTCAATAGTGGTCCAAAGCTATACAACAAGATCCAAGACATAAGGGAACAACTCCATGCATTAGAATAGGAAAAGCGTCGGGAGAACGATCCACAACCATATTCTAGATTCTCTCAATATGAGTATGAATTATATACTCATCTTTAGAAATAGTTTTAAGTATTCTAAACATAATTAGATGCCAAACTTCACAACACAGTTCAGAAAAGTGTCAGGGTTTTCCTCTCGGCACAGTTTTACCACATGAAAAGTGAATCCCATTTCTCAACTAACTATTTATCTCAAGTTGATTCAAGACAAAACAATAGCGGTTTAGATTAAGTATTCTAAAAATAGTTTTAAGCATTCTAAAATAATTAGATGCCAAACTTCACAACAGTTCACAAAAGTGTCAGGGTTTTCCTCTTGGCACATTTTAACTACATGAAAAGTGAATCCCATTTCTCAACTATTTATCTCAAGTTGATTCAAGACACAACAATAGTGGTTTAGATTAAATACAATGTTGTTTGGATGCTTTTCTATTTCAGCCGAATGAGATCAACGTATAAATTTTTAGCAAACGGTTGCAGATAACAATATTAATGCTTATTTCTGGAGCAGCTGAGCATACTGGCGCAGGAAACCTTTTTTTTTTTTTGCTTTTTTTTTCTTTATAAGAAACAAAAAAAATTTATTAAGATGGAAAAACTTCGAGAAATTACAAGAAGAGGGTGGACACATCGTCCACTCACAGAAGAGCATAACCTGTGCTAATACAAAATATCAAAACCCATGGAGTTATGCAGGAAACTTTAAAAGGTTTCATGAGAAAATTGCAATTTGTAAAATTATAGGATGTGTGCACTATTACTCTAGTGGGCCCCCCACCCCCTAGTGCCTGTCACATAGCCAAATCCTATATGCTAGGTTATCGTTAAAGAGAAAATTTGTTAATTCAATCTTTCTTTATTATTACAATTATTTTATTTTATATTTCATCAGAGTGCTTCCAAATAGTTGCAGGCTAGAAAACTAGATGATCTGTTCATCTCCTTCGTGATGATGAGTAACAGTTTCATAACAAGGCAATATTATCCTCCATTTCAAGAGCAAAACCTGAACCATTATGAAACAGGGTAAAACTGTACACACTTCATATTAGGTATCACCATAAATATTAAGAAATAAAACAAATTAAAAAAGGCAATCCTCAAGAGCTCAGTGTGCTATCTCAAGTTGGGGCCAAAACAGGATTTGAATCAAACGGGCCTCCAAATTCTATCATTGGCAGGGCTAAATTTGGAGGATTATTATCACACTCTTGAAACTTGATAAACCAACAAACCAAAAAAAAAAAAAAAAAAAAAAAAAAAAGGAAGAGAAAAAATACATACGATCATGATGCTCTCGAACATTATTGGGACTGGTAGCGTGAGGAGGCTTTGAGGCAGTGCATTCATCACCAATCACAATAGCTTCTGAATCCTTCGGAAAACAGAAAGGAAAGATCTATCAGTTTTAGTTAAAAAAGACCTTTGCAGATTGAACTCACGTTAAATTTTCATCAAATTAAATTTACTTTTTCTATATCATTCTTTTCAACCACTCATATATTAATTTCGTGACAATTACTTTATATTTTTCAATACCCCTACCCCTTGACCAATTTTCCTCAAATCTAATTTGAATAGAACAAGCGTTAGCCATCAACCCCCCCTAAGATTCACATATTCCCAAAAATAATTAAAGCTTATAAAGGAACCTAGCTTAAACAGTAAGAGCAAAATTAATGGTTTTGTGGGTGTGGGTGTGGGGTGGGGTGTTTTTTGGGGAACCAAATTTGGGTTTTTGCCCCCTTTGTATGCCAAGTAAGGTATAAGATGTGGACGCTTAAACCCAAATTTGGGGGTCTATTCTCCATTTGGTACCAAATTTGGAGAATATACCCTCCACGCATTGCATACATTGTTTGATATCACTCAATAATTTTATGCCATATGGACAAGAAAAATGCTACTATTTGAAATTTGGTGGTGGATGACCTTTTTTTAAAATTAATTTAATTATAAAAACCTAAACCCATTATTCATCCATCCCCACCAAAAAAAATTGAGAATGGCTTTTTTCTGCTTGGCTTTTTTCTGCTTTATTCCCCTTGGCTTTTTTGCCCCACACTAGTTTTGCTCTAACCTCATTATTTCCAGTTACAAGAGAAGTTGGCCCGGATGGCAACATTTCACTTACCCTCCAGTCTTGCCTTGAATCCAAAGCTGAAAGAAGAAATGCAACACAAGTTACAAGTGTTTACAGTTATTTCAAATCCAATTGCTTATAACTAATAGATTTGGATTCACCATGACAGACAAGTTAAACTTCACCCAAGAAAGTAGAACAACCTGATGGACCAGGATTTGCTCTCACTCCTGTATCCATGTTCGGGTTTGCATCTATTGACATAGTAAATGCTGACGAATTCAACTCAGTCTTTTTCTGTGACATATTAACTCCTACTATGTCAGTTCCCAAATACTCCAAACCACTTTTAGGTGCAAGTGAAAGATCAATTTTAGAGGTCAGAGAATGTAGCATATCGTCTGTTGCCTTTTTACGGACTTTTCGTAATTCTTCCTGGATATTCCATGACCCAGATGCAAGGGAATTTCGTTTCTGCCACAATTCAATTACAATAAGTACATCAGATGAACAAAGGACAAATAGACAAAATAGTGGAAATTAAAAGAATGAAACAAACATTTGCAATTATCACACACATTAATCACCCACCTACATCAAAAATTCAGCCACGTGTATTTTACATTACTTGTGTCAGACATCAAAGAGGCATCAAACAGATGATGATAGCAGCTCGTCAACGTACACCTAAGAGTTTGTTGTGTTGTGTAAAAAAGGATGCATGCAGGCTTATGAGACACATTGATTCTTCTTAACAAGGCTACGAACCCAGAAAATTCAGCATTGCAGAAAGTTTCTACCCAGTCTTATAATATAAGGTCATATGAACTCTAACACAAGAAACTCAATTTGAAAACATAAAAGGAATATTTTCTGCAATTTTAGCAAATAGTACTGTAGATACTCATATGGGCATTAAATAGAGAAAATGCAATCAGTTCACCTTCAATGAACAGAAAGAATCATTGCCAGCTGAATTTTGTGTTCCCCCACTAAAAGGTTGCATCCTCATAGTTGATGGGGTTCGTTCTTCAATTTGTTTTCTAGGAGAGGCCCAAGGTGGACGAACCTTCATGTAGGATTTGGCCATATCCACGGGAGAACCAACTTCACTTCCTATCTGCATTAATCAACTCAGCATCATCAGCAACCATTTTGGAATCATCATTCGCACTACAAATTTCTTTGTAAATCAAGGAACACAATAATG
The DNA here is from genome assembly GCA_018223645.1 of Jasminum sambac. NCBI lineage: Eukaryota > Viridiplantae > Streptophyta > Magnoliopsida > Lamiales > Oleaceae > Jasminum > Jasminum sambac. The sequence continues at coordinate 31,510,750 of CP073640.1, forward strand.
ACTTACAAAAGCATCATAAAATAGTTTTTTAGTAATGAAATTGTAAAGAAAAATTACATTGGAATAAGACCAGAGCTCAGAAAAATAAAGAAATATTGAAACATGAGCTGCCCAAGAAACTGGTCACACACATTTCCCTGCATAATAATCGCAGAAAGGGAATCACTAACTTTGTCAGGCACTATGGAGTTGAAACCACAAGTCCCATAACCCACGTCTGACACTGGAGTTGATCCCACTTTCTTCTCTTCAAGCCAAGTTTTTGCTTCCATGACAGTTCTATTATAGAGATCAACATTTTCTGTGCAAAGAAACAGCATTGGTCAGTGATTGAAAAGGTCGGAAATTAGGTAAGTCAGAAATTTCTTGAGAAGCACTACCATCACCAACTGTTTCCCCAGGTGACAGGGTAAGACTAGCCTCCAAGGCCTCCATTGTGGAACACTCCACAACTCGAGAGTTGATAATTCTTATCAACCTATCACACTCTTCCCTGAAAAAGGTATAACACCGAGCATTAGATAATAGATGAAGTACTGCAGTAAACTCCTTTTCCTATGACTCTGATACAAAAAAATACAAGAAAAAAATTTGGGAAAAATCTGATTCAGTTGAAAACAAGAAATGCGCATTGCCACAAGCTATCACCTATGAGTTTGATTACAAAATTTATAAAAGGCGCCACAAGAAATGCTTGGAAAATTTGGTCAAAAATCTGAACTTAATTGGTGACAATTTTAATTCAACAACCTCCATGTACATAGAACTGACTCGAAAAGGTCTGAACAGGGTAGAAGCAAATATGAAACAAAATACAGAAAAAAGAGCAACAACCAAAATAGAAAGGAGACCACAAATATCAAGGAGGAACATGAAACAAAATACAGAAAAAAGAGCAACAACCAAAATAGAAAGGAGACCACAAATATCAAGGAGGAACATGTAGGTTTGTAATATCCAGAAGCTTCACAGAATTAATTGAGTAAGGACATACTTTAATTGGAAAGGAGGAACATGTACGTTTATAAACGGTTTTGACGAGAGGGTGGGCCATGCGAAAAATGAAGATAATAAGTGTTCATAAACATGAGTTAAACAGTCTTAATTACCTTGAAAACATCTCGTGCATAATTAGCTGCTCAATTATATGTTTGGTCTCACTCTTCCTCGCTCTAGAATGAGATCTCTGCCCAGATGGTATCACTTCCAATGAAGTCCCCTGCCAAAAGTAAAAACATGATCAAACTGTAACAGCTTGGCTAATATGATTCAAAAACTGAAACTTGTGTTTTTGTAGCACTGTTAGTATCATTTACAACACCTTCAAAGGACGTATGGCAGCATGTGAAAGAATCAAATGGCAGTCAGGCAATTACATGTATTTTAATTGTAAAGAGTATGTATACATAGAAAGTATATATCATAGGAAACTAGTTAGTATATCTTCCTTATTTAGATGTCTTTAGTCTTGTATATATATGTAACCTAATTCATCTGTTGGAATAAGAAAATAGAACAATATTTTTCTCATCTCTGATTACATGGTATCAGAGCCTTAGGGCTTGTAACTTCGAGTTCTGGCAAACAGAAGCAAGCACAGCCGCTAGGGTTCTTAGTTCGAGTTGGTTGGAGTCTTGTTCAGCTCTTCCGCCGCTAGGATCAGGATCGCCGTCGGCCGATTGGGCTGCTGGTGAAATCCGGTCGCCGGAAACCTTGCGCGTGAGTCACACGCGCCGCTGGAAAGCTTCGTGGTCCGCTGCTGTTGACGACGCGTGGGAGCGCGTGGCTCGTCGGTTGGTGTTGCGGTTTTCATGGTTGAGATCGCCGGTCAGTTCTCAAGGTGAATCCATCCTTCGTTTCGTGATTGTGGCCTTTGTTTGAGTCCAGATCTCTTTTCCAGCGTCGGTAGCACTGTTCATTCATGACTGGCTGGTGTTTTGTGGCCATCTGTTGGACTTCGCCTTCTTCTTTGGGTACGTGTGCCTTTGTGTGTGCGTTTTTTAGCCTGTTTTGGTCTAAAGTTGGTGTGATGGCGGATACGAAACCTACAGTTGTCTCAGATGTAGTTCCTGTAATGTCAAAAATCACGGAACACAAACTCAATGGTTCTAATTATTTGGATTGGAGTAAGACAGTTCGCCTCTATTTGCGTAGTATCGATAAGGACAACCATACGACTGATGATCCACCTAAGGATAATGATTTGAAACAGACTTGGCTACGGGAGGATGCTCGTTTGTTCTTACAGATACGGAATTCTATTGAGAGCGAGGTTATTGGCCTAATCAATCATTGTGAATTTGTTAAGGAATTGATGGAGTATCTAGAATTTTTATACTCTGGCAAAGATAATATTTCGCGTATATATGAGGTATGCAAAGCCTTTTATCGTGCAGAGAAGCAAGATAGATCTATCACCACCTATTTTATGGACTTCAAAAAAAACTTATGAAGAGCTCAATATGTTATTACCGTTTAGCACTGATGTGAAGGTTCAACAGGCTCAACGGGAAAAGATGGCGATAGTAAGTTTTTTGGCTGGGCTCCCATCTGAGTTTGAAACGGCTAAGTCTCAGATTCTATCTAGTTCTGAGATATCTTCTTTGCAAGATACATTCAGTAGGGTACTCCGTACAGAGAATCCTCCACCTATTCAACTTAGCAGTGCCCTTGTGAGTAAGAATAATGAGTATCATCCTGGACGGCAGCAAAATAGAGGTGGGAGTGATACTCGGGGACAGGACTTAAGTGGGATTGTTTGTCACTATTGTCATAAGCCAGGACATATGAAGCGTGACTGTAGAAAAATGCAAAATAAACTCCAGAAAACTCCGACAGCCTATATTGCATCTGCCAATGATGCGTCGAAGTCTATTATGATCTCCGCAGATGAATTTGCCAAATTCTCTCAGTACCAAGAGGCCCAAAAGTCTTCATCTACTCCTGTCACAGCCCTTGCTGAATCAGGTAACCCAGACACATGTCTTGTTTCCTCGTCTTCCAAGTGGGTCATTGATTCAGGTGCAACGGATCATATGACAAGTAATCCCAGTCTTTTCTCTACCTTTAAGTCCTCCACATCCACCTCTACGGTTACGTTAGCCGATGGGTCCACATCTCGTGTCCTTGGAACAGGCACCACTACCCCAACTCCCTCCATTCATTTGTCATCTGTCTTAAACTTACCTGAACTCTCTTTTAATTTGATTTCTGTTAGCAAGTTGACACGTGCACTTAACTGTTGTATCTCATTCTTTCCTGGTTACTGCTTGTTTCAGGATCTTATGACGAAGCAGATTATTGGTAAAGGACATGAGTCGGGAGGTCTCTATATTCTTGACACGGAGATGCCTAAATCAATTGCTTGCTCTGGCGTCACATCCCCTTTCAAGGCACATTGTCGATTGGGTCATCCTTCTCTTTCCTTGATCAAGAAGCTGTGTCCACAGTTTAGTCAAGAGTCCTCTTTAGATTGTGAGTCTTGTCAATTTGCTAAACATCATCGTCTTAGTTCGAGTCCTAGAGCCAATAAACGAGCTAATGCTCCTTTTGAATTAATTCATTCGGATGTTTGGGGTCCGTGTCCAATTCTGTCTAAACCTGGATTCAAGTATTTTGTTACTTTTGTTGATGACTACTCTCGTATGACCTGGTTATATTTAATGAAAAGTCGTTCTGAATTGTTTTCTCATTTTCGTGCATTTTGTGCTGAGATTAAAACACAATTTAATGTTCCTGTGCAAATATTGCGTAGTGATAATGCTAAGGAATACTTATCGGAGTCATTTCAATCTTACATGACTCAAAATGGCATTATCCATCAAACTTCATGTGTTGATACACCATCTCAAAATGGAATAGCTGAGAGAAAAAATAGACATTTACTTGAAACCGCAAGAGCCCTGTTGTTTCAAATGCATGTTCCTAAGCATTTTTGGGCAGATGCTGTCTCTACAACTTGTTTTCTAATTAACCGCATGCCTTCATCTATTCTTCATGGGGAGATTCCTTATCATATCCTGTTTCCTACCAAGCCATTGTTTCCTATTGAGCCTAGGATATTTGGTAGTACCTATTTTTTTCGGGATGTTCACCCTCAGGTCACTAAATTAGATCCCAAATCAGTAAAGTGTATTTTCCTTGGGTATTCTCGTGTTCAAAAGGGGTATAGATGTTTTTGTCCGAGTCTTGCCCGATATCTTGTGTGTGCTGATGTTACCTTTCTCGAAGACACACCTTTTTCTGCACCATCCTCTTGTGTTCGTCAGGGGGAGGATGATGACTTGTTAATTTATACTGTCACATCCTCGGATCCTACTTCTGCTCCGCTTCCCGTTCCTATATCTGCTCCGACTCCCTCTCCTCCCGTCCCCGCTTCTACTAGGCCTCCTATCACTCAAGTTTACTCCAGACGACAACCTCCTCCGGACCCATGTCTTGTGCCAGATCCTTCGGCATCAGATCCTGTCTCAAGTGATGATTTGCCTATTGCTCTCCGAAAAGGTAAACGACAGTGTACTTATCCTATTTCGTCTTTTTTGACTTATAATCATTTGTCATCCTCTTCTCAGTCTTTTGTTGCATCTCTCAACTCTATTTCTGTTCCTAAAACTGTTCATGAAGCTTTATCCCATCCTGGGTGGCGTAGTGCTATGATAGAAGAGATGAACGCTTTAGATGCCAATGGTACTTGGGACTTAGTAAATTTGCCGGTCGGAAAAAAGGCCATTGGTTGCAAGTGGGTGTTTGCAGTTAAGGTAAACCCTGATGGAACTGTTGCTCGATTGAAGGCTCGCCTTGTTGCTAAAGGCTATGCCCAAACTTATGGGGTCGATTATTTTAATACCTTTTCTCCGGTTGTTAAGTTAACATCTGTCAGGTTATTTATCTCCTTGGCTGCCACTCACCACTGGCCTCTTTATCAGCTCGATATCACAAATGCTTTTCTTCATGGCGATCTTCAGGAAGAAGTTTATCTGGAGCAACCCCCTGGTTTTGTTGCTCAGGGGGAGTATGGGAAAGTCTGTCGCCTACGGAAATCTTTGTGCGGTTTGAAGCAGAGTCCTCGTGCTTGGTTTGGAAAATTTAGCCAAGCTATTGAGAAATTTGGTGTGATGAAAAGTAAGTCTGATCATTCTGTTTTCTATAAGCAATCTGAATCTGGAATCATCCTTTTAGTTGTGTATGTAGATGATATTGTTATTACTGGGAGTGATGACAAAGGAATTTCATCTCTTAAAGCATTTCTTCACACTCTGTTTCACACGAAAGACTTGGGTCTACTGAAATATTTCTTGGGAGTTGAAGTCAAACGAAGCAAACAAGGTATTTTTCTATCCCAGAGGAAGTATGTGCTTGATTTATTAACTGAGACAGGAAAGCTGGGAGCGAAACCATGTAGTACTCCGATGAATCCCAGTGTTCACCTTATAGAAGATGGTGAACTGTTTGACAATCCTGTGAGATATAGAAGATTGGTTGGGAAGTTGAATTATTTGACGATAACTCGTCGAGATATTGCATATTCTGTTAGTATTGTGAGTCAGTTTATGTCTTCTCCAACCATTCATCATTGGGCAGCTTTAGAACAGATTCTGTGTTACCGAAAAAGAGCGCCTGGACGTGGAATTTTGTATACGAATCATGGACACTCAAATCGAATGCTTCACAGATGCAGATTGGGCAGGTTCGAAATTGGATAGAAAATCCACAACTGGTTATTGTGTCTTTGTTGGAGGAAATTTGGTCTCGTGGAAAAGCAAGAAGCAAAATGTTGTATCGCGCTCGAGTGCAGAATCAGAATATAGGGCCATGGCACAGTCTGTGTGTGAAGTAAAGTGGATACATCAGCTCTTAATTGAAGTAGGTCTTAAAACTTCGGTACCTGCAAAATTATGGTGCGATAACCAAGCTGCCATTCATATTGCATCTAATCCCGTGTTCCACGAACGAACGAAGCACGTTGAAGTTGATTGTCATTTTGTCCGTAAGAAAATTCAGCAAGGTCTAATCTCTACAGGATTTGTAGAAACTGGAGAACAATTAGGAGACATCTTCACGAAAGCTCTTAATGGGGTTCGGGTTGATTATCTTTGTAACAAGCTGGGCATGATTGATATCTATGCTCCAGCTTGAGAGGGAGTGTAAAGAGTATGTATACATAGAAAGTATATATCATAGGAAACTAGTTAGTATATCTTCCTTATTTAGATGTCTTTAGTCTTGTATATATATGTAACCTAATTCATCTGTTGGAATAAGAAAAGAGAACAATATTTTTCTCATCTCTGATTACATTAATGAATGCAAATTACAGAGCAAACAATTCTGAGAACGAAAATCAAATGCGAAAATTCTGGTATAAGTTAGTGACAGGAAGATCTCAATTACCTTCTTCTAGATCATTACTCACAAATACAGCAAGAAGCATGCTAAAGAAAAGCAGTAACTGTTCCCAATCGAGCAGCAACCTTAAGGGTGGAGTATACGCATATATTGTCGTTATAGATTCCAACATTTCTAGCGGGAACTAGAGCCTGGTGAAATCATGTTGGAATCCTAAAGTAGGTGGGACAATTTCACAGAAAAAATGTTGATTTAAATCTTCTTCAAAGAGGTCCTGCCGAAGGAGGTCGATAAATTGCACTATTTAGAGCTCGTTCGATATAACTTATTCAAAAATCATTTTTCTCTATTTTCATTTTTAACTACTCACTATGCAACATTTTTATACTTTCTAAAACATTTTAGGAGCAATGGTCCCCAACCTTTCACTCCATTTGCCTTTCGTTGCCGAACTTTTTATTTTTATTATTATTATTATTATTTTTTTTTATCACACAACCTCCAACCTTTCAAAAATTAGTGTCATTGACACAGCTAGCCTGCAATAACAAGTTATTACATCATTTTTTATTTTTTATCTAATAAAATATGGACAATTTAATAATTTAACATCTATTTTTACTGTTTTATTAGTAAATAAAGATTAAATACTCATTTGCAATTTAAAATCTACTGTAAATATTGTATTCAAAATTTTAAATTCTTCAAACTTCCTACACAATTTCTAGCACCTACCCTGCCTATCCCACCACTAAAAGCCAGCCTCACCTCAACCCTCTTCCCACCCTGCACCAACCCACCCCCCACACCAACCATAGGGGAACAAGTTGCCGATAGAAAACCAATTGGTTTTCCAGTGGCAACCAGAGGTGTAGTTAATTACGGCAAAAGCTATCTTTCCATTCCACTAGAATAGGATATAAAGCTACAATTAGACAAATTTACACTTAGGTCCCCTAATGATATAAAGCTATTAATTCTATACAAAACAAAACCTATCTATACAACTTATTCCAACACTCCCCCTAAAGTTGGTGCATAGGTATCACACATGCCCAACTTGGATATCAATGTATAGAATGAGCCACTAGCAACTCTGTATGTCATTACATCGGCTAATTAATCTGCGCTCTTGATGTATGGGATTTCTACATTCTTAGAGTCAAGATTTTCTTTGATATAATTTTTATCAACTTCGACATGCTTTGTCCGATCATGTTGTATGGGGTTATTGGTGATCTCAGTGACAGATGTATTATCACAGTAAAGTAGCATAGGCGTGCTAGGACCGAAACCAAGTTAGGTGAGAAAAAGTTTCAACCTTGTTAACTCAATAATTCCATAATGCAAATGCACGATATTCCGCCTCTGGACTTGATAGCGAGACCACGTTTTCTTTCTTACTATTCCAAGTTGCAAGATTCCCTCCAACAAAGGATACATATCCAGATATAGGCTTCCTATCCAATCTTGATCCAGCAAAAATCAAAGTTTATATACCTGCAATATGCAAGTGGCAATATTTCTTGTACACAATACCTTTGCCTAGGGAAGACTTCAAATATGAAAAAATACGATTCACTGCACTCATGTGTTGCTCACTTGGGGTTATGCATGAACTGGCTAACAACACTCCTTGCATATGATAAACAGGTCTTGTTCATGTCAAATAAATCATCTTTCCAACCAGTCTTTCGTGCCTTGCTTTGTTTGAGGTAACTTGATCGAGATAAATAGAAAGACTATGATTTACCTCAATAGGAGTGTTTATCGGTGTACAAGCTGACATACCGATTTCTACTAGGAGGTCAAGTACATACTTGCGTTGTGAAAGAACGAGTCCCTCCTTAGATTGCGATACCTCAATACCCCAAAAGTACTATAGAGCTCCAAGATCTTTCATCTCGAATTAAATAGACAAATAGCGCTGAAGGTTCTCGATCTCAAAACTATTACTACCAATAACAATCATGTCATCCACAGACGATGAGTAACGTGATATCATGACCATCCCTCTTATAAAACATGGTGTGGTCAGCTAAAGTTTGCTTGAACCCGGACTTCTTCATTGAGCAGCTTAACCTACCAAACCAAACCCGTGGAGGCTGTTTCAATCTGTACAATGTTTTCTTCAACTTGAACACCTTATCCCCTTGTGGGATAAATCTTGGAGGCGGATCCATGTACACTTCTTCTGTTAGGTCACCATGAAGAAGGGCATTGTTAGTATCAAACTATCTCAAAAGCCAATCAAGATTAACTACAAGAGATAGTATGACACTTAACAGTATTCATTTCGGCCACCGAAGCAAAGTTCTTTTGGTAATCAATCTCGTAAGTTTGAGTATACCCTTTCGCTAATGATCTAGCCTTATACCTGTCTACCATCCCATCTAATTTGTACTTCAAGGAGAACACCTACTTACAACCCCCAGTCTTCTTATCGTGTGGTAAAGAAATCATCTCCCAAGTCTTTGAAGAGCATCCATTTCTTCTACTATAGCAGATTTCCACTTAGGATCATCAAGAGCTTCTTGAAAGGTATTTGGAATACACACAAATGACAATTAATGGGTAAATGTTAGGTGAGATTCCAATAAACGATGGAAGGAGATAAAGTTAGAAATATGAAAGAAAGCATTAGAAAAGGTTTTTGAAAAGCCAAACCTATCAAGAACCTTACAATCACAAAGAGGATACCTCCTATTGTGGTCACCCGCAATATCTGGAGCTATAGAATTAGGATCAATAGTAGGGCCAAGTGGTCCTGGAGGGATACATGAAATATGTACCTCATGATCAATAACAGAAGATTCCGGTGGCACGGCAGCATCAACAAGGGGAGTATCACCAAGAGTTGGCGTCAGATCATTAGTAGTCCCCACATCCCTTCTTGTGTACCTTTTTTGGAACATCCTAGGTAATTTTTCACCACAAGGTTCCGGCTCAATTGAAGATCTATCTCTATCTAAAGACTCCTCAGGTCTATCCCTAGGCTCCCACTGACCTAAGATCCACCATTCCTCATCTAGCCACACCCTTTCCTCGTCCCGATTGTGAATATCCCCTTTAACAGGTATCATAGGCACTTCCCCAGAAGAGAAAGACTTAGACTCGCAAACATCCATAGAGAGACAATATTTCCCTGAGGATGAAAACATTTATAATCCCCTATGGGAGGTAGAATATCCAAGAAAGACACATTTGAGGGCATAGGGATTGAGCTTGTCTCTAAGATGTGGGGGTACATGAACATAACATACACACCCAAAAACTTTTGGACAAAGATTGAGCGCCGAAGGAATAGAGTGAAAACGTTACAACGGTCTCAGTGGGATTTGATAATCAATGATACTAGCAGGTATCCGATTAATAAGATAAACAACAATCATGACTGCTTCTGGCCAAAAACATTTATGAACACACATAGTGAAGCATAAAGCCTTGGCCACCTAAAGAGTGTACCTAAAGCTAGGTAAAAACCAGTCCAAACTGCCCAACCCACCCCACCCCACTCGGGTTGGATTGGATTTTTCACTACTTTGGGTTGGGTTGGGTTGGGTTGGGTTAGGTTGGAAAATTTGTTGAATTGGGTTCTACATGATAACTCAATTAAACCCAACCCACCAATTAATTTAATTATAAATATAGATAAAATTGAAAAATCAATAAATTGTGAGAAAATGAGTAAAAAAATTTAAATAGGAACTCGTTTTACAAAATCGTCTATGTACAATGCAGAGTCGGATCGAGCTAATAACTAATTTTACATTAATTTAAATACTAAAAAATTATATCAAATTATTATGAAGCCAAATTCTAAACCGGCCAACCCAACCCAACCCAAACCAACTTTAATTGGGTTAGGTTAAGTGGATTGGTTGGATCATTTTTCACCAAATCGATTTCGTTGGGTTGGGTTACGATTGACCCCGACCCCAACCTCAACCCAACCTAATCCTAGGTGTGCCTATTCTTATACTCTGCTATGTCATTTTGTCGTGGGCTGTAAGCACACAGTGTTTGAAGAATGTCATGGGTTGTAAAGAAATCAGAGAGGGTTTGATTGACACACTCTTCCCCATTATCAGAATGAAATACATGCACCGAAGCATTAAATTGAGTAGCAATTATTTTCGTAAACCAGGAGATAATGTGTCTGACCTTTTGCTTGGATTTCAACAGATATGCCTAAGTAACTTGTGTACGATCATCGATAAAGGACAGAAAGTATTTATGACCCAATGCGGACGGAGTAGAAAAGGGGCCCCCAACATCAGCGTGAACACAAGCAAATCGAACTTAAGTTTTGTGATGACTGATTTTAAAAGGAACACAGTGGCTTTTGGCATAAATGCATTTTTCACTTTATACAAGAAATAGAAATGCTAGCAAACAACTGAGGAAACCTACATTTCAAGTTGGTAAAGGATGGATGTCCCAAACGGCAATGCTGCGACATGATTTTTTCCATAGCAGATATGTTTCCCACTACTCCAAAACCCTTACCAATGTCAAGTTTCGACTCACTCGCCCCTTCTAAACAGTAAAGACCTCCTCGTTGAGTACCATTGTCAATCGTCCTATTTGTTACAATATCTTAAAACACACAATAAGTAGGATAAAAGATTACAGAACAATTAAGACACTTGGTCATCTAACTAATAGAGAGGAGATTATTAGAGAAGGTGGGTGCAAATAAATCTGAATCCAAGGAGAGTGTAGGAGAGAATGAGACACCTATTCCCGAAACTATTCCCGAAATGGACATATAGGCCACATTTGCAACCCGAACAGACTTAATCCGTGATGGGGTAAGTGTATCATATGAACGGGAATTATTGGTTAGATGATAACTCCTGAATCAATGATCCAAGTATTATTTGTGACAGAAGAAAAGGTTGCTTCCGAATGATTGGAAGATGCTTGATTTTTCATAAATACCATTGTTGGAGTGCGATAGCTGAATTCAAGTTTCCAATACTAGCAGCTCCTATTCTTCTATGTTAGTCTCCCCAAGAGATGCATACAACAATGCAATGAGGTTGGGCTCTCACCACTTGGAATGGCAATTTAAGAGTTGTCTCAGTGGCTGAAATTCTTAAGGACAATGGATTTGCAGCCAAATGGAACCCAACACTTGGAACAACAAAGTATCCCCAGAGAGAGGAAAAATAGCCTTAAACTCAACAAATCAGCCCCAAACACAAGCAAGTCAGTACAACACCAAGTCCTCAAGCATGTAGAAATTGAAACAAAGCCCAAATTCAGCACTACACAATCGACCTAAGCAACGAGCACAAGCACAGCATTCTTTCCACAGCAAGGGTCAAACCAGGGGCGCAAATCAAAGCAAGACCTTCAAATTTTTCTAAGGTTTCGTACTGATTTCAAAGTACTGATCAATATTTGGCTGAAATTTCACACGAGTGAGTCCATAACTGCATTGTAGAGAGTGAGGTGAGTTGACCGATGGCGGCAAATAGCTTTTCCGACCAAGTACGCGCTGGCAACAACTGACGGAACAGATTGACCTTTCAACCCGTGTGACTCACAAGTACGGCTTCTGGTCACAGGACTTCCGCCAAGGGCTAATCGGTGAGGGGCGAAGCTAATGGTGCTGGAGGTGACAGCCGATGATTACTTGAACAACATGAACCACGAAACCTTAGCTATGTTCTAAACCCTTTTTTTCCCTTAGCTTTGATACCATGTAGTTAATTAGGGCAAAAGTTATCTTTCCATTCCACTAGAATAGGATATAAAGATACAATTAGACAAATTTACACCAAGGTCCTTAACTACATAAAACTATCAATTCTATAGATACAAAAACTCATTTTTGAAAACAAGGAAACATATTCTAATCATTGAAATTACCAGAAAAGTGCAAATATGTTGATCTCTCTTGGACAAGACTCAGGATAGCCACCCACAACATACTAGTGGCCTAAATCTCGAATCTTCTAGTATTGGCCAAAGAAACCTTCATAGTTTTAGGTGTTGTTCTCTTTGCGTTTCAATTTTGAGTTTTCAATTCTTTGTTAGTCTTTCGTTTTTGTTGTTTGTTTCAAGATTCTTAAAAAACCACCCGTTTGTCATGTCGAAGACTAGATGCGACATTCGCTTTGAGTTTTTGGGAGAAAAAATTATAGAGTTTATTCGAAAGTGTTGATTGGTAACTAAATTAGAAGTGTCAACTACTAGCATAATATTAGTTAATATTTGCATAAAGTTGTTGAATATCACAACACTTGTTTTTATTTTAAAAATACAAAATAAATAAAAATATAGTGATTTAATAAAAAATGAATAAAAAAGCATAAAGTTTTCGGCTTCCATTTTTTTTTTTTGGGTACCATGGACGGACAAGAGGATTTTTTAAGACCCTTAAACAACTACTAGTTGTCGGCAACGACAGGAAAAGAAAAATATCACAATCATAGGCGAATTTGGGGGGTTAGCCCTGTCCCACCCCCAAACCCAATCCAAGATTTATGTAATTACATAGCAAGAAGAATATATTAATTCGTAGTTTCACTTTTGACATTGAAGAACCTCTGGTGCAGCTGGCAAGTAACGCTCATTGTATGCATCCAGCTATTGTCAACGTTTCGAAACCCGAATCCTCCTTTTGTACCTCTTTCTTTAGTGAGCACAATTCCTTTCCACACCTTTTTTTCACTTTGCCTAATTCTTTTTTTTTTTCTTTTTGTTTATCATTTCTGTCCTTTTCTTTTTTTCCCCCTATAATGTATTTTTTATCTTTCTTCACTTTTTTTTTCCATATAAGTCTAATTCAGTCTTATTTTCCTTTTTCGTTCTTTTATATATTTCTTCGGTAATAGCATTACTTTAGTAGTATGAACTTATAATTTATCTCTCTTTTTTTTTTTGATAACTGAGGGTATCGGGGCCACCCCCACTAATCCCACAAGACGTTGGCGTTTCGACCAGGAGATGCTCCAATGGCCCAAAAAAGGAAATACAAACAAGCTTGACGCCGCGGGGAATTGAACTTGAGATGTGCACCTAACCACACTTCACAAGGCCGGCCCTAACACTACGCCCCCTCTTAAAATTTTATGTCTCTTTCAATTATTAATTAATAAAACAGTCCCGTTACCTTTTCTCTGTCAAGTCAAAAACTCAATTTTATAAATTTTTTTTCTCTTTCTTCACTTCGTTTCTTCATAAATGCATGATTCCATCTTTTTTCCTTTTCTTTTCTTTTATACATATATTTTCGTAATTGCGCAAGTTTAGGTAATATGAAATTACAATTTATATTTTCCAATCAATTACTAATTAATTAAGCGCTCCGATTAACCTCTCTCTTTTCACATTGAAAACCCCAATCTATATTTTCGTGAATTTGTTGCCCTAACTTTCGAAGCACAGAAGTTGGATCAATAAGTTGTAAGAGTCATAATTGTTCCTAGTGCTTTAGGTTCAACCCATTTGTATAATCTTTTGTATTTCAAGCACTGGTTATTTATTTGATTTAATCTGTTGTATTTCAAGCACTGATTATTTATTTGATTTTCAGCGTGCATTTTCAGCAAATGAAAAAGTCAAGATAGAAATCTATAACAAAATGGATGATGATTTTTTTTATGATTGTATAACATTGTACATCGAACAAGAATATGCAATGACTATATATAAATTCTATTGCAGAATAATTTTATGTTGTGGCAGCTCGATGGGACCAATTGTAAAAAGTGTATTTTTATTTTGACTATTTTTGTTATAAAAGAAACTTATTCAATATTAGCTACACCCATGATCACAATGATGTGCAGCCCAGAAAAAGAAAAGCAAGACATTCTTTTTTAGAGGAGAGCAAGGCTTTCTTATAGAAGGAAAAAAATTTGTAATTATTTATTTTAAATATTTTTTTTACTGCACACATAAAATAACTTTCTTATATTAATTTATGAGAGAGGAGAGGATAGATGGACTCGAACCTTGGACCTAAGCCAAGTAAAGGGCATCCTTAACCACCCGAAATAAACCTTTTGGCCCAAATTATAATAGTAGTCACACGAAAAACATAAAATGTTCTATTTATTAAATTAAATACATAAATATGGGGTGGGAAAAAAATTAAAAGTTGGATGTTTTCCTTGTTCAATATTCTGGAGTTTTTTGTTGAAAACCCTCAAAGCAGCAAAAGGTGATTTCGATTTTTCGTTACAAAACTTTTCCTTGCTTCCAAAGATGTGTTTATGAAAATATGAAAGTGAACAAATTTTAACATTTTCAAAAACTGAAAACAACATAGACAAAACTCGTAAATCCCACTCCACTTTCAACATAAAGGTACTCCAGGAATAAAGAAAACTCTATAGAGTCCATTCATTTTGCCCAATTTACGCAAAACTGTTTCACCGTTCCTTAGTTTGATCACATCATTCCTCGATATCCTTATACTTTTTTTCTTATTTTATCGCATATCATGCATGGCACAGAAAATGTTAAAATTATATATATATATATATATATATATATATATATATATATATATGCATGGCACAAAAAATGTTAAATTATAGCCAAATAAACTAATAGGCCAAACATCAGTGATCAGAGAGAACAAACATCATACTACTTACCCAAACAAATTTGAGGACTGGCAACAACTAAATTTCAAGGACTCGCAGTAACTAAATTTCACATCATCACCATCCAAACATAAAACAAGAAACATAATCTTGTTCAATTCATCAATGCCATATTAGTGACCAAATAGAATGACATCGTACTATCTTACTACTTACCCAAACAAATTATAGGACTAACAGTAACTAAATGTTAAATCACTATCCTCTCATAAAGTATAAATAAGAAGCCTTACCTTGTTCAATTCATTAATGCCATCAAAAGGAACATCGTGTGCATTGTAATCCTCAAAATCCTCTTCTGAAAATTAAAAGGGAAAAAAAATAATAATAACAACAACAAAGAAAGAACAACACAGGCATAAATGAACAAAAGACAAATCGAAAAGATTCCCCGAAAAATTAACAAATATGAGGGGGCGTGGGCTAAATCAAGACATAAATGGTGGATGATAGAATCACTTCCCACTGTCGCATTCGATAGATATCAACCAATTTAAATGAAAATTCAAAGAAGTAATTCTACAACTTTTGATAAGAATTCAACATGAAGAATGGTGAGTTACGAGTACAGTCAAGGAAATGAATCATAATTTAGAGGCACAATTCAATCTATTCATTGGCAACGCCTTGGTAGTGATTTAAAGGGACACAACTACTCTCAAAGTCAGGCAGATCATATGATGTTTTGTAACATTCTAGCAAAGGAAAAATTGGCTTTGTTGATCGTATATGTAGATGACACAACTTCAATTGGCGATGATTTAGTTAAGATTTCCATATTAAAGAAAGTGCCTGCAAGTAACGCTACATTCAAAAACTTAGCCAACCGGTAGTATATTTCTGTATGGATTGCTAGATCAATTGATCGAAAGATAGAGATTGTCGTACCTCAACGCAAATATGTTCTTGATTCACTCAAAGATACAGGTCTACTTAGACGTAAATCAGCTGAGACACTCATAGATCCTAATATAAAACCACACCCAGCTAAAATTAAAGATGTGACCAACACAGATCGGTACAACACCTTGTACGTGAATTAATCTATATTTCGCATGTCGTGGCATAGCACTATAGCCCTTGGAGTTTGGAGTGAGCTTAGGGCTTGTTCTATACATAATTTTGTTAATATTAATAGTAGTTACTCGAATTTCGTGTAGAATGGGTGGTTAAAATTTGGAGAAGATGTATTAAAAAATATAAATAAATTGTCAAATCAATATTTACGTGGTAAGAAGTGACAAGAGAGAAAAAGTAGATTTGAGTTTTTGAATTTTATGGTGTATAGAACAAGGCCTTAGTAAACTAGTTTATGCATGCTCCAAGAAAAAACATTTTGAAGAAGAAAGCATTATGCATGCTCGGAGAAAAACACTGAAGAAGTAAGCAGAATCCCTAGATACTTAAAAAAAGAATCTCTAGTTAAGGGTCATTTGTTCAGAAAAAGGGGCCCCTAGCGGCCTCTCCAAGTAGAAGCCTATTCATATGCTCACAAAGCTCGTAACGTAACCAATAGAACAACCACTTTTGGTTACTACACCTTGCTGGGAGGAAATTGGGTCACTCGGCGCAAGATGAAGCTAATCTAGGGATTTCTGAGGTCCCAAAAAAATAAAAATAAAAACAAAAATAATCTTGAAGAACCTAGGGCAAGTATTCTTCGGGCTAAAAATAATATATATACACATACATACATGCATATATATATATATATGCATATATATATATATATATAATACAAAAAAGTACAAAAAATCTTGAAAAAGTTAAGGAAAGTAATCCTCTTCCCTATGCAAGTATACTGGGACAAGAACACTGCTACTACAATAGCAGATTATCTACTACAAGACTGAACATGTTGAAATGGACAAACACTTCATAAAAGAAAAACTAGATAGTGGTTTATTCTGCATGCCCTACATAGCTACCAGTGAGCAATATACTCACCAAGGGCTACATAAGAAACAGTTCGACAAATTGATTTGCAAACTCGCCATGAAAGATACTTTTACACCGGCTTGAGGATGATGTTGAAAAGTTCTCAAATCCTTGATCAAATTCATTTAATTTTGGCAGATTTTATTTATTTATTTAGGTGTACATTTTTGTGTAAATATAGAGTTAATGGCTACCTAGAAATCAGTGACTAATTTATCTTCTTTTATTCCTTTCCCTTCTTATTCATTTGTAAACCGTTTTCTTTTGTTTCCTTCTTATTCTCTCCTAATCCCTATATTAGACCATGAACAATTACATCCAATAATTAAAGCAAATAATTATATAAACTTTTCTCTACGTGTTTATACAAAAAACAAGACAGTTGCAGAACATCTTCAAACGAGATTTCTCATCTTATTCAAGGTATATGATACTAGTTTCAACTACTTTTAGAGCATGTTCCAGCTAGCTTAGATTTTGGCATCTTTTGTGGCATCCTCAGCCCTATCAAGTGTTATACTGCCCACAAAAGTTCCTGAAATTGTAGAAGCAGAACAGCCACAACTGCTGGAAGAGGTGCGCTATAGAATAGCTAAATATATCCGCGTGATAAAATTTGAAATCAAAACCGCAACTTAGATCTCAAAACATACTGGGCAGAGAAACTCAAAATCCCGCTAAACTACACCGTATAACAACTGACACGGCCGAAAATTCGAACTGAGAACAAAAATAAAGCAACAACTCTCGAAAAGCAGGAAAATGAGAAAAAGAAGCAAAGCAAAGCGTACCGGCACTGGACCCATCCTCGTCAGAAGAAGAAGAATAATCAGAATAGAAAACGGAAGAAATCAATTTCCCGGCACCGTTAGCAATTGCACGAGCAGAGGGTATAATTACGCCAGAAAACCAATTAGGGCTTCTGCCAGGAGGAGGCGGACGGTCATATGGCGTGGCCCTGAGCCGCTTCTTCCGGCGGTTGTTTACTATTTTTCCACCGGCGCCAAATTGAGAATCCGACACGGACGCCATTTGGAGTGGGGAGAAACGAAAATCTACGATTATTTGATATTTGCTTTATCTCAGCAGAAATTTGAAGGCGGTAAATGTGAGATGGATATGTCCGGTCGTATAATAATGGAACTAGCATTTTTCGCCCGGTACAAACCATGGGGTGATTTATGTAACAATCCGTGCAACCCATTGGGTGATTTATGCAACAACTCATATAATTCCGACTCATGTTACGAGAATAGCATTCATTGTACTATAATAGAATATCAATAAATGCTTACCAAAGCACTCAACTTCTCACAATTTAAGTAAAGAAAAAATATTATAAAAATTTTTAACAGAGTTTAACAAAATCATTGATTCCGAAATAACAATAATCAACAAAAGTAGTACTAACAATGTTGATTTATTCCTGCACATGCAACAATCATAGTTAAACTCTATTAGTTTATGCTCACGTAATATACAAACAATGTTGGTTTGATCTAGTATACCGCTTTACCGCGGTGAAAACCGACCGGAGGCCAAAGTTTAAAGTTGAATGGGGACAATTAATTTCAGTGAAATAAAACCAAGTGAACATGTTTGGTCGATATTTATCTGATTCTCACGAGTTATAAATCAGAGGGTGTAAACCTATAATGTTGATCAAAGCAATGAAGTCATAAATGGATATTTGAAATAAGATCATTATTTCACTCTCTTTAATACCATTATCATGTAAACACATTGACATTTTTTCGTTAGATGTGGCTAATCAAAATGTAATTGAAATGATAATGTAGCAAAACTCTGTTCTTATAATGGTTTGCTAAACTTTCTAATAAGTATGAAATTGTAATTATCAAAATAGTTACATATATGATACATGTTATAGAGATTAACATGACAAAACATAGCACGAAATAGAATAACATATGATGATATTCGTGACTCCAAACAGTATACTCAATACTTTATATTATTATAAGAATCAATATTACAATATCAAAAAGCGAAATAGATTCTACATCAAACCACGATACATTAACTCAAAATGTACATCTGCAATATCCCATCAACAAGTAGCATTGCCTGATCAAATACTTTGTGTCATATGTTCATTGCAAAATCCTACGCTCCCAGTTGACATGGCAGTGATGTGACAAAGTGATGCACATAGAAAGAGAAAGTTGATTAGCTGTCGTTGTACTGTTAATAGTAAATGTAAGTAGACAGTATTGAATATATGTGTCATTGTACCAAAAATTATGAAAAATAGCATATTTGTATGTACATACCAATACTCAACATCTATAATGATCAATGGTTGTTCTCGTCCAAGCTGGATAAGCGTTCCTCCTCCTCTCGACGCCATTTTAAACCTTCACAACGACCAATTTTTTGAAGTCGTTCGTAAGTGAACATAGGATTAAAAGCCATATCTTGCAATCTTCGAGTTCGTGATAGAGCTACAAATGTTAGACCGAGACTTTCTTTATCTCCGATAGCCACTACCGCCTTGTCAAGAGTTAGTCCTTGACTTTTGTGTATTGTTATTGCCCAACAAAGCACAATTGGTACTTGTGTTCGTTGGCATGATGTTCCATTAGACGACTTCCAGTTAGATGTTATTGGTGGAATCGGTATTACGTTGCTACCCTCACGAAAGCAAGTCCCATGATAATTGTCAAAGTCAACCATAATGGCAAGGGGAAGATCATCAGGTGGTTTGCAGTTCGATGCATAAACAATGTCTGCAACAGTCCCCATTGCTCCATTAACTAATCCACAATGTGTGGCAAGATTTGCACGAAGCATAACACGGGATCCAACGGAAATACAAATCACTTTCTCCAAACCTTTAGCTTGTTCTGGCTCAGCATTCATGGCTGTCTCGCAATTGTTTTTCGAAACTATTCGTGCAATTGGTCTTCCAAGTGAGATCAACCTTTCCCGATTATAATCATTAGCCGACTGTTTAGTAGGGAATAAACGTAGTGAATGTCTGAAATTATCCACATCCGTAGCGGAAAAAGTTGAGTAATCTCGACTTTTAAACATGTGCCAATCCTCAATGGTAGATGTTCCATTGCTTAACCTGTTTAGCGCATCTCTAAATGATGCTTGTTCGTTACCGGCTTGTCGAAAGATGTGGGATAGTGGTACACATTTGTCAAAGACAGAGTAGGCAATGGTTCCACATTGTTGCATGTAGCTCCCTCCATTTGAATACAACGGTTTATCAAATACAGGAGGTAATTGACGTACGTCACCAACTAGTACGATTGAGACACCACCGAATGGTTCATTTTTCCCGAATATATCCCGACAACGAAGGTCTATATTTGCTAGCATGGCTCTCCCTACCATGTTGTAGTCATCGATAATAATTAATTTTGTGTCCACAAAATCTTCTTGCATGCGTCTACATTGCTCACCACTGATAGGAACATACGGTTGGGAAGGTCTTCGTTCTGCACTTATAGCAAGCTCATGGTGAATAGTTGAACCACCAACATTAAATGCAGCAACTCCTGTTGGAGCCATAATTCGAACTACTTTGTTGCAGTGGAAGAAATTTAATGCAGAGTGAACAATAGCATGTATGAGTGTTGACTTGCCTGTGCCTGCGCCTCCGGAAATAATCATATGAATGGGACAGTTCTCACGAAGATGAGATAATATTAAATCATGTGCCTTTAGTTGTTGAACTGATAATTCACTCAAAGGAACAACAAGATTTCTATTTTGTACGTCATTGTTGGAATCCTCGACAACACCTAAGTTGGTATGGATAAATTTTCTTTCTATCTCAATATTTGGATATCGGAGTAAACCCTCATCCCAATTATGTGATGTGTCAAAATCTCTCAACCCTAATTGAACATCTTCACCGACATCAAAATTTGGCCCCATTAATGCTGCAATCATCCATTCTTCAAGACCATCATCCATTTCATGAATGTCGACATGGTCGTTTTCATCGAATTCCTCATTAAAAGAACTAGCATTCTGAGTAGAATCAGTTGCTGTGAACCCTAGATCGATATATTGTGCAAATTTATGTTAAACTTTCGCTTTTGCTTCATTTAAACTTCGATAATGATGATGTAGCAAAACTTGTTGGCGACAATAGGATTCCCAATTTTCACTACTTTCATGGGGATCAATACAATTAATCTCTGGAATAATACGAACTATAGATTCAACTCGGCGCGTGTGCCAACTGTTACTGCTGAAGTAGTGTTTCTTTGCCATTTGAAGAAGGGATAAATTTTCATATTCTGAAGGACGGCTCATATATCGGATCACAAAAGATGGATCTGTTCCAATAACATCTTCCCCATTTTCATGATGGGATCGGCATAACGCAGATGACAACATGGTGTTCTCATTCACGTTTAGAAGTACAAACTTTCTTGATGACTTCGTGAGAGGGTAGCTCATAAGCAAATGACAAACTTCTTGTGCAGATATATCTCGTTCAGAGACACTTCTAATCAATAGACGTTTGATAGCAGACCTTGATGTAGTACAAGGACGACGAAGATCATCTACAATTCGTCTCAACGTCTCAGTGAATGCACGTGAAGCAGGCTCGGATTTAGAAGCATATTTGGCAATGTAATTTGTAGCTGATTGAGCTGACAGGATGGGTGACCAATCGATATTTGCTCGCCAAGTTTGCAGTACTTTTCTATTGTGTGAGCACACCAAAGGATCATTTCGACGTCCAAGAAACCGAAACATGTTATCGTTAGGAGGTTCTTCAATAATCGAGGAATGATCCGCAATAGCGAAGGATACCAAGCGGCAAACCATCTGTTTTGTTGTTTTATGTAAACGTAAACAGTATGAACCTCATCTAGAATGTCGCATTACCCAATTGACAAGGCAACAATAATCGTTGTCATCTGATTGGAGATCAATCTCAGTTGGCAAAACTCGAGCACAAGGATGCTCTTGAACAGGAAGCGAGAATGCGGTATCTGGATTTTTGGTACAGACCAGACGATCAAAATATTCAATTATTTGTCTCCTAAACTCATCACTCGTTCTTAGACGACCGACATCTGGAGCATCCTTAATCCATAAAAATCCATGGACATGGCCACTTCCTCGATGTTGCCACTCAAATCGATACCAAAAATCGATAACATCAAACTCATTTATTAAAAAGTGTTTAAAGAAAAGTTCAACCCTTATTTGAAAGAACCACGCAACAACACAAGGGTTCTCATTAAGCAATTTAGCTCTTCGTTTTCTCAAATCTATATCTGCCATACTGCAATTATTAATCATAGGATCAAGCAAGCTATATAATTCTGGCCACTGCAAGTCAGCTGCGCTCAATGTAAAGAAGATCGTCGGTGGCCCAATTTGTTTGACCATTGCAGTCAACTCTTTCATTCTCGTATACCAATAAGCACGTGTTCCTCTTATAGACTTAGCATAATAAGAAATACGAGTAGCCAATTGTCTGTCGCCTGAAGCAACCATATGTTGGATATCTTGTATAGACAACTCAAAGATCTCATTTGGATTTTTCCTCACATAAACATCACCTAGTGCAAGAGCGCGCCACCTTGAGACAGAATTCCAAGCAAAATACAGAAAACGCGAGTCCTTCGCAAACCGCCCATCAAAATATTTCATTAAATATTGAAAATATTCTGAAGGATTTAGTTTCCTTGGCCGAGCTTGTCTTAGATCTGCATTTCCATATGGGAACAAAGACGGGAAAGCCATTGAAATGTATCCAGGTGTAGAAAACTCATCAATTACCTCATTTGTAAACTGCATATGAGCAACAGTATGATTAACATTATCGACATGCAATACCCTTTGTATGCATGACCGTTGATTCGGTTGAGGCTCTACAGAGACGATCCCAGCAGCATGAAATTCATCGATGTGGACATCTTGGTTTATGATCTCAGGTGGACCGCCTATATCATCATCAGCAACATCAGTTGTTGCAGTGTCACCTGGAAATTGGTTATGTTCGTCACGGGCAGAAGGAATGTTATCAGGTATGCCATCATTTGGTAATGCTTCAAGTGAAGACTCGTCAATGGTAATGTCTCGATAATGTATGTGGTTTTGTTTTAGCCATAGTAGTGCTTGTCGAACATATTCACGACGTACACGGAACTCCTTAACCGCATGTGCTCCAATTCTGTTAACAATTAGCAATGCAGACAAGTCTCCTGGTTTAATTGGCAACACTGTAGCTATTGAATTCACGTCTTGAGCAAAGTTTATGACATTGCCACTATATTTATATTGTTGACCTTTAACACGATACACAGACATCATAGGATGTACTCGAGCTATTAGAATTTGCTCTAGATTAGTGAGTCGTGATAGCTGTACGGGGACGACACCAGGATCCATTAAGTTTGTTGCAGTAAATTTGTGAGGGTATACACCGAGACGGACTTCCCGTGAACAATGGGCACATATTTGTGTACTTTTAATCCCAGGAAACAAGGTTCGACATATTGTGCAATTCACCCACAAAAGATCTCGCAGAGAAGCCCGAAAACACTATGCGGGTGACATTGACTGTTGGTGAATGGATGTAGATTCGTCTAATGGGGGAGATTCTGAAGATATCAGATGCATTTGCGAATGTGTTCGACGTTCTACTAATCGTCTTCGGCGCGCATTATCAATAGCAAGTGAGAGTGCTCGTTCACGCGCGGTTTGTGTGGCACGTGCTCGGCGATGACTAGCAGCGTCTAAAGATCTGATAATATCCCTTTGGACATTTGTAAGACGTCCGCGTGCTTGACGACGTCGAGCAGTATTGACAGCCTGACACGCCAGTCGTATATTATGCACCTGACGTGTAGCAGGCATTATTAAACACGCGAAAGAAGTTCGTCGTGTACGATGTGCACGCATCCCTCTACGTAAATATGTAGCATGTAATCGAGGAAAGAGGTTGACATGCCTACTAGTCCTGGCATTAGGAATAGGTATGACAAGAGGATCAAAGATGGCGCGTCTTTGGCGATTTGCACGCCGTGAAGTGGTATGTTGTCTTTGAACAGCATCAACAACACTGGTAGGAATGATCGTAGCATCGACATTTGGAATGACATTACTCTGTGTACGACGTCTGTAGATTATACCAAAACGAGTGCATGAAGGACCTATGTGTAGCGGTAGCAATATTAGTTGTGAAGTTATTCAAAGAAGCAATATACTAAATGTTGATGATGGAATGAACGAATAAAGATAAAACTATAATACTTGAGCGTTGGTAATCAGCATCAATCGTTGTGTTTGCAGTTGTAACATGATGAATCGTGCCACGCGTGTAGACTTTACCAAAACGGTTGCAAGGAGGACCTGGACGATGTGAGAGTACGTAATAAATAAGTTTGAACTACGAATGAACAGGAAAGTGAAAATGTAAAGTACAAAAGGAGAACACCCAGAATACCGAAGTGTTGTGTTGCAGTAGTCCCATGAGTTGTCATGTATGAGCGTGTTAAGACGAGAATGTACGTGAGGAAATTGGGCTTTCGTTATAGAATAAAAGCCTGTGACAGATAGAACTGTCGTTAATTATCACATAATATAATGAAATGTATGAATATGGCAGGTTGCAGTAAACTTGGATTGTAATCAAAGTAAGATAATATTCGACGACAATGAAATTTAACCAAAAGATGTCTGACCCATATACACAACACATACTAAAATTTCAGATCCTGATGATATTGGTAAGATTGTCAAATTGATTTAAAATAGGATTTTAAGTATTCCCTCTACAACTCAGACAGTTATGTAAAGGAAAATTCTTCGAGTGGGGAAACAATGGTGAAATGCAATGAATTTTTACCAAAAGATTGCTAACCGATATACAGAAGACATATTAAAATTGTAGATCACGACGATATCGT
Source organism: Jasminum sambac (assembly GCA_018223645.1). Classification (NCBI taxonomy): domain Eukaryota; kingdom Viridiplantae; phylum Streptophyta; class Magnoliopsida; order Lamiales; family Oleaceae; genus Jasminum; species Jasminum sambac. Next base: position 31,535,573 of record CP073640.1, read on the forward strand.
TGAGGTTGTCAAATTGATCTCGAAAATAGGATTTTGAGTATTCCCTGGCCAACTCTGAAAGTCATGTGAAGGAAAATTATTCGAGTAGGTAAACAACGACGGAATGCAATGTAATTTTACCAAAAGATCGCTAACCCGTATACACAACACATACTAAAATTTTAGATCCCGAAGATATCGTTTGGGTTGTCAAAATTTAGATCCCGACAATATTGTTTGCGTTGTCAAATTGACTTTAAAAATAGGCTTTTCAGCATTCCCTGCCCAACTCAGATAGTCAAGTGACGGAAAATTGTTGGAATAGGTAAACAACAACGGAATGCAATGAATTTTTACCAAAAGATTGCTAACCCACATACACAAGACATATTAAAATTTCAGAGCACGACGATATCGATAAGGTTGTCAAATTGATTTTGAAATCAGGATTTTGAGTATTCCCTGGCCAACTCTGACAGTCATGTGAAGGAAAATTATTCGAGTAGGTAAACAACGACGGAATGCCATGTAATTTTTCCAAAAGATCGCTAACCCATATACAAAACACATATTAAAATTTTAGATCCCGAAGTTATCGTTTGGGTTGTCAAATTGAGTTTAAAATTAGAATTTTTAGCATTCCCTGCCCAACTCAGACAGTGAAGAAAAGGAAAATTTTTCGAGTAGGTAAACAACGACGGAATGCCATGTAATTTTACCAAAAGATCGATGACCCATATACAAAACACATACTAAAATTTTAGATCCCGAAGATATCGTTTGGGTTGTCAAATTGAGTTTAAAATTAGAATTTTCAGCATTCCCTGCCCAACTCAGACAGTGAAGAAAAGGAAAATTTTTCGAGTAGGTAAACAACGACGGAATGCCATGTAATTTTACCAAAAGATCGATGACCCATATACAAAACACATACTAAAATTTTAGATCCCGAAGATATCGTTTGGGTTGTCAAATTGAGTTTAATTGAGTTTAAAATTAGAATTTTCAGCATTCCCTGCCCAACTCAGACAGTGAAGAAAAGTAAAATTTTTTGAGTAGGTAAACAACGACGGAATGCCATGTAATTTTACCAAAAGATCGATGACCCATATACAAAACACATACTAAAATTTTAGATCCCGAAGATGTCGTTTGGGTTGTCAAATTGAGTTTAAAAATAGGATTTTGAGCATTCCCTGCCAAACTCAGACAGTCAAGAAAAGGGAACTTTTTCGAGTAGGTAAACAACAACGGAATGCAATGAAATTTAACCAAAAGATCTCTGACCCATATACACAGCACATACAAAAATTCCAGATCCTGACGATATCGCTAAGGTTGTCAAATTGATTTTGAAAATAGGAGTTTGAGTATTCCCTGGCCAACTCTGAGATTCATGTGAAGGAAAATTATTCGAGTAGGTAAAAAATGACGGAATGCAATGTAATTTTACCAAAAGATCAGTAATCGATATACACAACACATACTAAAATTTAGGATCCCGACGATATCTTTAAGGTTGTGAAATTGATTTTGAAAATAGGATCACATTAAAACTCCTTCTACAAAGTCCCTGCCCAACTCAGACAGTGAAGAAAAGGAAAATTTTTCGAGTAGGTAAACAAGAACGTAATGCAATGAAATTTAACCAAAAGATGTGTAACCCATATACACAGCACATACTAAAATTTAGGATCCCGACGATATCTTTAAGGTTGTGAAATTGATTTTGAAAATAGGATCACATTAAAACTCCTTCTACAAAGAGTTGCAGTCAGTGACCATGATCTAGTGTTCTTTTCTGGCATTAATCTGAGCACGCAACACAAACACAAATGATGTGAATCGATCTTAGGCCATGTCCAATTTAAGAAATCGATTTAGCAAAGAAATACACTACAAACATGGGCATATATATATCACCAGCTTCTGACAATGCTAACCCAAAGACTTCTGCTACTTTTTTAGGAGGAAACAACAATATTCTTTGAAAATCTTAATGAGCACAATCATAGCTAATTCATAGAAGTGGAATTAAGCAACCAGCAAAAAAACAAAAACAAAAAACACCGAACCTGGAATAGGGTAGTGGAATTTGGCTATCAGCAATTGGTCCGAGCAGTGGAATTTGGCAATCAACAATTGGTCCCAATTTTGAAAGCTCTCGCGCTTGGGTGGTTTGAATTTCCAATTTCCACCGAGCAATTTGATAAGCGACCACAATTGTAGAACGGTACGAATTTCTTGACCCAGAATTATTTGATTTTGTGGGGGATTTGATGAATTGAAGATGGAGTTCTCCATTTTATGCGATGCCGTACAACGGTAAGAATTATGGAGAAATTCAAACGTGTCCTGGATTATTGGATGCCAGATTCTCACGGTGATAAACGGGAAGGGATTGTGGAGTTAAAGCAGATTTTTTTGTTGCGGGATTTAGGGGTTTCTGTTGAGTTTTCTTGAAGAGGTTGCAATGGAGAATGAACCATGTTTTTTGTGGGGACAGACGTAATGTGAATTTTGAGGCACTGGCAGAGAGATCGACCTCCGGTCGGTGATAATAGAATATCAATAAATGCTTACCAAAGCACTCAACTTCTCACAATTTAAGTAAAGAAAAAATATTATAAAAATTTTTAACAGAGTTTAACAAAATCATTGATTCCGAAATAACAATAATCAACAAAAGTAGTACTAACAATGTTGATTTATTCCTGCACATGCAACAATCATAGTTAAACTCTATTAGTTTATGCTCACGTAATATACAAACAATGTTGGTTTGATCTCATTGATATGGTAACCTATAACATGGTTCGCAAGAAGAAATTCATTAACTCTTGAAAAGTAAAAAGATATATCGTATATTTCAAACAACAAAAAAATCATAAATTATTCAAGCTAATAAAAAAAGAATTAAAAATTGATGTACCTTCTTACATCCAAAAAATATGAACACTACTGATAAAGCTTCGAGATCCTATGAATCACATTCAAAGTTTCACCAAAACACTTGATGTTATACATCACTCCCCGGAAATGATAAGGAACCATCGATGGTTCCTTAATTAAGGAACCATCGATGGCATTTGCGGGTTCGTTTGAGCTCCGTTTTGAAATTCGGGATCAGATCTGGAATCAGCACGGCGATGGGGAGTTCCAAAAATTTTCCGAATTTTTTTCGCCGACCCGTATCGGCCCGTGGTGGCCGGTCAACGTTTTAACAACATTTTTGAGCAAACATATTGTTAAAATTTTGACCGGTCACCACGGGCCGGTACGGGTCTGCGAAAAAAATTCTGAAAATTCTTGGAACTCCCCCTCACCGTGCTGATTCCAAATCTGGTCCCGGATTTCAAAACGGAGCTCAAACAAACCCGCAAATGCCATCGATGGTTCCTTAATTAAGGAACCATCGATGGTTCTAGATCGGTTCTGCTCCCCGGAATTCTAGATCGGTTCTGCATCACTCCCTGCAAAAAACATTAGATACAATGCTATGTTAAGTTAAAATCGACTTAACTCTGATAGAATTCAATTTTCAATTACCAAAAATAAGGGCTTACCTTAACTCAAATACAATGCTTGTTTTGGATTGAAGTGACAAATAGAGAAAAATACAATGCGCTAGCATTTTCACCCCGTGCGTTAATGTTATGAGTGTATCACTAACAACAATAAAATCAAATATGCAAAAATCTCTAACAGAGTACAGAACTTATCACAGTTTAAGTAACGAAAAGATTTTATAAAAATTTTGACAGAGTTTCCTTTGTATTTTAGATAGATCCATCTTTTAAATATTCAAGTTATAACTTAACTGTTTATATAGAATTCTCCTTCAACATCTCACTCTCAATAACAATTCAAACATAATAACATCTATTATTCTCCAACAAAACAACACTAATCAACCAACCGCATGCATGCACTTAAAATTTCACCACAACCATCAACTTTTTATAGCACAACCCTGCAAGAGTATTGGATACTCTAAATTATGGTTTCATTTATACTTTGCAACTGTAATAAAGTAAGTGATTTTAATAAATATTAATAATACTACAAATAAAAAATAATAGTTAAATTCAAAAACTTGACGTAATGGAATGGAAATTACTCAACTGTATGGTTTGGTTTTAGACTACGCAATTGAATAAAGTAAGTGAACCCCAAAAATATTAATGGTGCGAAAGATTTAATTATTGGAAAAAAACCTATTAGTGCGAAGAAAATGTAATTGTTTCAACAATTTATTACAAACAATCTATTCAATTGCGTTGACAATGAACATGTTGGCATAAAACATAAATGATCCAAGGATAAAAAATTAATAATGCGAAGGAAGTACAATTAATCCATGAATGAAAATTAACAATTAAAAAAAATGTGTCGAGTTAGTATAATGGTATAAAAAGTTAATGATACAAAAAATAAAAAAAGAAGCAATAATTAATTGTTTCAACAATTTACCTCAAACAATCCATCTAATCGCGTCAATTGCAATTTTAACTTATTTTATACTTCTAAAGAGTAATAATTGCATTACAAATTTCCTTACTGAAAAAAAAAATCTAAAGTTTATTGGACAATCACAAGAATGTTATGATAGCACATGGACAAAAGGTAAGATTTTCATGGAGTGTTTGAGTTAGGAATCATTACTCTTTGTTTTAGTTTGAACTTTTGCAATTATAATGAGTTATGTGAACTAAAAATATAAATCAACCACACGATAGAAGTATAATGAATTTTCTCAAAAAACATGCTAGCATAAAAAGTAAATGACCTAAGAAAAAAAATTAATAGTGTGAAGAAAGTACAATTTAACCACAAATTTACCTGAACGATTTAAAAGAGAAATTTATAAAGGGTTTACAGAGGGGACTGAAATGGTAAACTATTAGAGAATGAAGAAAATAATAATGTCTGATCGTATTTTGTGTTTCTTTTGTAATTGCAAGAAAATGTTAAATGAAGTGTTAAAAAAATACACTCCAAAAACCCTATCAAAAGGAAATAAAATTGGGCCCTCTATGTATTTATTTGTTTCGTATATACGAATAGAAGAGATGGGTTGGCAGAGTTATGAAATAATTTTATATCATTTATTTGTTTTAAATAGACTTATTGGTAAGAACTTAAAAAAGTTATTTTAAAGGATAAATATAAACTCACGCATTATTTGTGAAAATAGTTAACATTGTCTTTCTTTGATCATCTCAAACATTTTTTGTCCTCTATTTGCTTTAAAAAGATTTTTTCGTTTTTGAATATGAAACATTCCAAACCTTTTTAGTTTTCATTTGATTTTGAAGCGATTTGGTACCTATATTGGATATTGTTCTTCATGGTTAGTCGTTATTGCATGTGCTCCCTTGACTTTATCAACAACGGAAATCTTGAAGCAATTTGGTACATATATAGGATATATTGTGCTTGTTGGTAAGTCTTCATGGTTAATCATTATGATTATTGTTAATATTGGTGTTTAAATAAGGTTAAAGTCAAAATCTGAATATATTCTAAGTGAGACTCTCCAAATTGTTATTTACAACGATATTTATCATTTATAATCCTATTATTATAACAGTATGATATCCCTCCATTGGTTTTCAATAATGTACAACATTCCGAGTAAAACCTCAACAAACCCCTAATCATTATCACCGAGTTTACATAAGAACTCATAGGGTATTTCCAGAAGCCATCATAAACGTCAATCTGCACTTGCCAAGAAACTCATGGCACTCGACTCTCTCCTTGCCTTCGCACTCTTTTATATTGACAATCTCTCTAGCAAACAATGCTACTCAACATTAATCCTGTCCTTGATGTCTCTAGGCATAGTAACTTGGATTGACTCAAATATAGTTAAATAGCAGTCTAAAGTTTCAATAAACCTCGAAACAAAAGGTGTTGCATCTCTCGTCTCTCAGGTTGCTAACATCTACACTTGCCTCTCAGGTGTGGCAAAGCTGCAAAGGAAAGTTCACTACCAGGGTCTCTACTGGACAAACATTTAAAAATTGATGACCATCATTTCTTCTAGTCAAATCCAAATAAGAAAAACCATATCTATTAATGAGAGCCATAACTCTAATTAAATATTGCTCAAGTCCAATAACAAAAACTAGAGGAAACATGAAAATCTCTCTTGAGCAATATGGTCACTAGAAGTCTGGAGTAAGGAAACCATACGTCTTCAAGAGACAAGCAAATGTCACCCGTGAGCCAAAAAATACATCGTCAATATGGGAAAATCATCACCTTAAGAAAATTCCAACTCATGAGAATTGTAAATAGATTTCAAGAACACCGAGACACTAAGAAAATTGAACAATGAGGCTATTTTACGAATAAACTTGTGAGGATTTCAAAGTCGTTGAAACATCAACATCTAAGAAGATATGTAATTCACAAAACAATAAAAGTAGCCAATTTGTAGAAATGCAGAATGATCCAAAACAATAAAGACATGGCCATCATTGAGCATTATGTTTAACAATTTTTCAAACAATATTCACGAATACAAAAGATAACAATGTTAAACCAAACAATTATTTTAGTAAATCCAAGACCCTTGAATCAACCTCCACATGATGTAAAACATGAATTTTGTCAAGAAGATTTCAATCAAAAGCAAAAACAAAAGAATTATAATTTGCATATACATATGGCCATAAATGTTTCATACAATAAACACAAGTAAGCAAAAATATAAAAATTGCAGACATTTACCTATGAATAGCAAACATTAAAAATTATAGACATCCAACTTAAAAGCATAACTGATTAATTGTATTTGATTTCAATAGCAAAATTCAATGTGTAACACCGCATGTCAACTTACGTATATTTATGAAATTATTTTATAAAATTATTTATTTTACTCCACAATAAGTGAATTGAATATTTTAAATTGTAATCAATACTTATTATTGACAATTATTGAGTTTTGTTTTGCAGTGGAGGGACTCGAACGCCACCATGCTCAATGTGCCAATTAGAATGTTTGATTTAATGAGAATGAGCTTGAGTGTGATGTTATTACGTTTTTGTTTAAATTATTTGCAATTTAAATGTTTTACTGCTTGCTTATGATTGAACAAAAGAAAACAATAATGATAAGTTAGAGTGGTACATTTTAATTTTAGGGTTAATGTAGTAACCGGAAAATTCTTCTTAAATAAAATATACTTAATTAAATAAAATTTAGAACGTGTCACTAAAACCTTACTTATAAAATTTAAATAGTGTACGCTCGTCTAGTCGAAATTCATATTATTTATTGTTATATTTAATTATTTATAAAAATTTATTTATTTTCAAAATATACTTTTGAGGACCAAACCTTGAAATTTATTTATTTTAGTCCCCAAAGATTTTTAGTTGCTAAAGGCCAAATTTAAAGTCCAAATACAGTCCAATCCAATTTGAAACCCATCTAGAGGCCCATTTGCAAATGCTATTCTAACTTTTACCCTTAAATACTCTTTTTGAGTATGCTTAAACCCTAGCCCTATTCTCCTCCATTGTCATCTTCAAGATCAATCTATCCATTCTTATCCAACAAATCAAACCCCAAGTGGTAAGATTCTTAACTTTTCATCTTCATTTTCTATTTTTAACTATTGTCCATTTTATTTATCTTGTTACAATCTATTTCTTGTGTTTTTCCATTTGATTTCTATGGTAATTAGAACATATACACACAAAACACACATACACGTATATATATTCATCACGCCACCATCATCGCCGCGCCACCATCTCGGCCGCCACTGCCACCGCCGTTTGACCATCTCCACCAACCATCATCACCAGCATCACCATCAACAACAACATACACGCACAAACACACATATACACGGATATATACATATATATATACATACGCGCATAACCTCGGCCCAAAAAAATTTCAACCACGCTCAAAAATCCACTTCACAATGCAAAAATTATACATATACCTTCCTCTACCTCTATAGGACATCGTGGTATAGTTTAATTTCGAAAATTTTTGAAGAATAGGTCGAATTTTGAAAATACCCAAATTTTTCCTTTAATGTTCTAGCTTCAATTTCTCCCAAAATACTCAATATTTCTTCAAATTGACACCACCACTAGATTCACCACCACCACCTTCACCTTCGCCGACCTTTTCGCCGGCCAAACCGCCGGAAACTGAGAGATAGAGAGAGAACCGAGAGTAGCGTGCGAGAAGAGAGAGAGAGTCGAGCGAGAGAGATGGAGTTTGACCCGGATCCGTTTTCTTTTAATTTATTTAAGTATTTGCAAGTTAGTCCCTCAAGTTCCATCATTAGTTTAAGTTGGTCCCTATAATTTATTTAATTTTCTAATCCCCAACTTTCAATTGTTATAATTGAATCCCTAAATATTATTTACAGCTCTAATCCCCTATTTTATTTATTTTATTTAAATGAGCCCTAAAAGTTTATTTAATTTCAAGTCCTTAACTTTCAATTGTTGCAATTTGGCCCCTAAACTTTTATTTCACTTTTAATCCTTCAATTTCTTTTTCATATTTAATCTAACCCCTAAAATTTAATTGCATATTAGTCCCTCATGATTTAAAAATGTTATAATTATGCCCAAAATATTTTTAGTTCACTTTTATTGCATAATAGGTCCTCAAACTATAAAATTCTTTCAAATTGACCCCCAAAGTTTTATATTCTTTCCATTTTGGCCCACAAACTTCTATATTACTTATAGATACTTAATATTTAAGAATATTAACATAAATTAAACTCGTTATTGACTAGACGAGGCGTACAAACAGCTAGAGGACTGATTTCTCACCGGTAGTAAGCTCAATACTCGGCTAAAGATTAAGGTAGATCCCCTTTCTAAAAAGTTTCTTTCAAATATGCGCAATTGCAATTAACATTATTATAAATGCTGCATATAAATGTTATGTGATGATAGGCTTTTTAGCCTACTTTTGACGTGCTTCCTCGGCACTATGACGATAGGCTATTTGCCTAATTACGACGTGATTTAATAGCATTATGACGATAGGTCTTTGGCCTAATATATTATAATGACGTGCTATTAATCACTGTGATGACGTGCACGATTAAGAGGGATGATGAACGAACTTGTATTTTATACCTGTTCGTATATTATGAAGATGATGATTATGTGCATTTAATTTGTAATATATATTAATTGTGGTGCACGGGATCTACTGAGTATTTTAAATACTCACGTTTTCTCTATTAAATGAACAAATTGCAGATTAGGGAGTTGGAGGTTTGGCGAGGCTTGGAGGCTCTTTAGGGTTTGTTTAATAAGAAATTTCGTTTCCGTCGTTATTTCTTTTGTGAACTCAAGTTGTCTAAGTATGTCACTCGAATGTTTTAAATGTTTGAAACTATTAGAGATTGAACAGATGTGAAATAATTCTAAAATGTTATGCTATTTTAAAATTATTTCCGCATTTTAGTTATTTGTTATCTTTCCGCATTTATTGGTATTAAAAAAATTTTTGTGGTTTAAAGAATTTAAGTGTTTTTAAAGAAAGAACTAACATTCCGGGTTCTTAGAATTAGGGGCGTTACAGCTTGGTATCAGAGCGGGTCTACGGTTCTGTAGACTTGCAAATTGTTTAAAGAATTTTTCGAACGAAACTTTTCAAAATTTAAAAGTTTTATGTCCTAAGAGCTACCACGACCATCGTCTCTCCGCCGACTCTGAGGTAAAGAAAGAAAGTTTTTAGATTTCAAAGATTGACTTATTGAGTTTCGAAGTTCTTTTGAGAAACTATGTTTTGATATAGAATGAAAGAAGAAAGTTTCAAGAAATTTTTTTTTTCAGATACAATAAGAAAGAGTATTTACGAATGCCGGAATTACTTTAAGAAAAAGTTTATGATAGATACAATATTAAAAGTTATGTGGATGTTTGTATCTATTTAAAGTCAAGAGAGCCTCTTTGAAGGATTTTACGCGAATTAAAAGTTGATACGGCATTAGAATATTTTGCAAGTAGTTGTATCTGAATTGAGGGATTTTATATCTAGAAAAGAAAGAGTAAAGTACTTTTTTTTGATAGAGAATAAGAGACCGAGTTTGAGCTTAATGTGAAATATTCATGTGGTGAGTAAAGCATGAATTAAATTATATTTTGTAATATTTCTAGTCCTCAAAATTGACTTCATAATTGGAAACACTTATTGACTACTATGTAAGGATATTCATTCTCCCCCACTGCCTCTATAAATGATGATTTGTAATTGCTGGTGGTAATTGGGACACCAAGTCAATGTAATGCATTGAGATGAGGTTATAAGGGATTGTGATTGACTGTAATGGGGACTTTTATTCAATGTCATTGGTTAAAATAGGGTTGTAATGGAATGATGGACATGAGTAAGATGGAATTAGACCCGTGCTATGCTAGATATTCCGAAATTCTTGAGTGTAAAGGATGAAAGACAAGATGAGTAAGGATAGTAACGAATATAAGTTAGTGTGTGATATTAATTGACCACGGATATTGTTGATTTGATTTTTGTGCACTCGAGATGAGATTATTGGATTGCATTGTTATGAAGTTGTAACGTAATAGAAGATTTTATCTTATCGCCTATGTTTTGGGTCGTGAATATGCTACTTTACCCTCAAGGTAAAGTTTGTGAGTTCTATACTTGCATGTTATAGAATCCTCAATGGGAAACCATTTGAGATCAAAGGTTATAAATTGAGGATAAATGGTGAAAGTTATGTATTGGGGTTATCTTGTTACGGAATTACCAATAAATGTTAGGATTCTCGATTTAAACTTATTTTATTATCAGATTTGAAAAAGTTGATTAGTGGTGAAGAAGTTTAGATCGTATGAATTGAAGTTAGATGCATCTATTAACCGATAGGTGACTACAAGATGTATTTATTCTGAAATTTAGGTGGCATGTTTATATATTATGTGGGGAACTTCTAATGAGAAAGTTTGATGAATTATACTATAATGAGGTTGAGTGAGATGTTGAAGAATTTATATATAATTTTATGAAATGAGTTTGTGGATATCGGATTTTGATTTAGAGGATCAATTATGTAAACGGTGACCGCATGATGATTTGATTTTAAGGATGTAGTCTGATTTTAGGAGGCATGATTTTGATTTTGAGGGTGTGTAATTTGATTTGATTTTGGAATTCGAGGATTTGAAATGTGAGGACAAAGATTGTACGGTTGGAGGAATTGCCTGAGAAAGGTTTAATCCGGCTAAGTGTGTCTCCGTGGGGAGCACATGTATTTGTTAAGAAGAAGGATGGCAATATGGATGTGCATTGATTATAGAGAACTCAACAAGTTGACGATAAAGAATAAGTACCCTCTACCTAGAATTGAAAATTTGTTTGATTAGTTGAAGGGTGCTTCGGTTCTCTCGAAGATTGATTTGAAATCAGGATTTCACTAGTTGAAGATCAAGCCGAGAGATATATCAAAGACAGTATTAGGACACGATAGGGGCTACGTGTTTACAGTGATTCCCTTTGGTCTCATGAATGAACCTACAGTGTTCATGGATTTAATGAATCGAGCTTTTCATCAGTATTTGGAAAATTTCATCATCGTGTTTATTGATGACATATTGATCTATTAAAGGGATTCTGATCGGCATGGGGATCGGAATGTTTGAGGATTGTACTTGATGTATTGATGAGAGAGTCGTTCTTGAGAACATTCAAGCCATACATGATGTAAATGAGAATATTTTAATGCAAGCTCACGAAACCATTTCCAAGTTTTCAATCGACTTTCACCATCCTCTCCAGGTTGATCAATCATTTATTTTCGAAATTTCTGAAGTTGCGATTGATTTAAAACACATTTATTATTGCGAAAGAGATAGGGTTCAATTTCGAAAAATCGTGTTCAACATTGGGATTATTATTATAAGGTTGTGTTAGAATTTTTATTGAATTTCTAGTTTGATAAGTGAGAATGTTTTGAGCATAAGTAAAGGCAACAGTACGACGTTTTCTTTGGCTTTCCATTGAGGATGGAATGTTATTTAAATGTCTTGTGTTTAAATGATGTGTCCCATTGTGAGAAGAATAAAAAGAAATTTTTAAGACTTTTGCTTTTTCAAACAAATTCTTGTGAAGAAACAATTTGACAAAATTTTGTTTTTCGATTGAAACTATTGAGTTCAAATTAATGATTGTTCCATCGATTTTTCACAAAATTATTTCCACTTCTATCGAGAGATGACTATTGGATTGGGTGACAATCACATTTCAAGGGCTTTTGATAGTGGAGGATATATTCAGGGAAAATATTTGTGGCTCATATATAGTTGGAACATGACGAGTCATAATGATTTTGGAATTCGAGAATTGAAAAGTTGGAAAGAAAAGAAAGGGTTACGATTATGATATTGTTTCCAAATTTCCTTGGGTTGTACTATTTGTAATTCAAACGAATTTACATAGATGATAACGAGGTCCTTTCGATTATTAAGGACTAACTATGAGGTATATACTCGATTATTGTTATCTAAGTGATAACGTATGCGATGTTATTAAGGCTTTGCTATGAGGAGCATGATATGTTATGATCGAAAGGAGATTGATATTTTTAGTTAAGTAGAAAGGGTCACTTGAGTACAAATCGTAAAGATAATATTGTTTTCAAAAGAGAAGATTACTATGGATTTCGTGATGGCTCTACCAAGATCCGCGAGAGGACATGATGCCGTATGGGTGATTGTGGATCGACTTACGAAATCTGCACACTTTCTACCAGTTAGGATGACTCTCAGCATCGACCAGTTGGCACAGTTATATATTAGAGAGATTGTTCGACTACATGGGGTACCTGTGTCCATTGTTTCAGATCGAGATCCGAGGTTCACCTCGAGATTTTGGGAGAGTTTACAGGCGGCTATGGGCACGAAGCTCAGATTCAGTACCGCCTATTATCCCCAAACAGATGGCCAATCTGAGCGTACCATTCAGATATTGGAAGATATGTTGAGAGAATGTGTTTTAGACTTAGCCGGGAGTTGGGAAACTCGTTTGCCACTTGTAGAGTTTGCCTACAACAACAGCTTCTAGGCCACGATTGGGATGGCGCCTTATGAGGCATTGTATGGGCGACGGTGTCGATCGCCGATCTATTGGGATGAAGTTGGAGAGAGGAAGATGTTGGGACCAGAAATGGTAGAGAAAACTGTTGAGGCTATAGAGAATATCAGAGTGAGGATCAAGGCTCAGGATAGACAGAAGATCTATGCCGACAAGAGGAGAAGGGACTTGAAGTTTGAGATTGGAGAGAAAGTATCTCTCAAGGTGTCTCCAATGAAGGGTACCATACGTTTTGGGAAGAAAGGGATGTTGAGACCACGGTTCGTTGGACCGTTCGAGATACTAGAAGAAGTTAGGACAGTAGCTTATCGCTTGGCTTTGCCACCCGAGCTTTCATCGGTGCATAATGTATTTCATATCTCACAGTTGAGGAAGTATGTCCATGATCCAAGTCATGTGGTGAACTTTCAATCTTTGGACATTCAGAAGGATTTGTCATATCAAGAGATACCCGTGATGATCATAGATCGAAAGGTCCATGTCTTCAGAAATAGAAGAGTTTCCCTAGTTAAGATTCAATGGGGTGGTCATGGCAAGGATGAGGCAACATGGGAGAAAAAAGAAGAGATCCTATCCCAATACCCAAACCTTATAGATCAAGTAAGTTTACGTTTTAAGTGAGTTTAAATTTCGAGGACGAAATTATTTTAAGAGGGTAAGGTTGTAGTAACCGGAAAATTCTTCTTAAATAAAATATACTTAATTAAATAAAATTTAGAACGTGTCACTAAAACCTTACTTATAAAATTTAAATAGTGTACGCTCGTCTAGTCGAAATTCATATTATTTATTGTTATATTTAATTATTTATAAAAATTTATTTATTTTCAAAATATACTTTTGAGGACCAAACCTTGAAATTTATTTATTTTAGTCCCCAAAGATTTTTAGTTGCTAAAGGCCAAATTTAAAGTCCAAATACAGTCCAATCCAATTTGAAACCCATCTAGAGGCCCATTTGCAAATGCTATTCTAACTTTTACCCTTAAATACTCTTTTTGAGTATGCTTAAACCCTAGCCCTATTCTCCTCCATTGTCATCCTCAAGATCAATCTATCCATTCTTATCCAACAAATCAAACCCCAAGTGGTAAGATTCTTAACTTTTCATCTTCATTTTCTATTTTTAACTATTGTCCATTTTATTTATCTTGTTACAATCTATTTCTTGTGTTTTTCCATTTGATTTCTATGGTAATTAGAACATATACACACAAACCACACATACACGTATATATATTCATCACGCCACCATCATCGCCGCGCCACCATCTCGGCCGCCACTGCCACCGCCGTTTGACCATCTCCACCAACCATCATCACCAGCATCACCATCAACAACAACATACACGCACAAACACACATATACACGGATATATACATGTATATATACATACGCGCATAACCTCGGCCCAAAAAAATTTCAACCACGCTAAAAAATCCACTTCACAATGCAAAAATTATACCTACACCTTCCTCTACCTCTATAGAACATCGTGGTATAGTTTAATTTCGAAAATTTTTGAAGAATAGGTCGAATTATGAAAATACCCAAATTTTTCCTTTAATGTTCTAGCTTCAATTTCTCCCAAAATACTCAATATTTCTTCAAATTGACACCACCACTAGATTCACCACCACCACCTTCACCTTCGCCGGCCTTTTCGCCGGCCAAACCGCCGGAAACTGAGAGATAGAGAGAGAACCGAGAGTAGCGTGCGAGAAGAGAGAGAGAGTCGAGCGAGAGAGATGGAGTTTGACCCGGATCCGTTTTCTTTTAATTTATTTAAGTATTTGCAAGTTAGTCCCTCAAGTTCCATCATTAGTTTAAGTTGGTCCCTATAATTTATTTAATTTTCGAATCCCCAACTTTCAATTGTTACAATTTAATTCCTAAATATTATTTACAGCTCTAATCCCCTATTTTATTTATTTTATTTAAATGAGCCCTAAAAGTTTATTTAATTTCAAGTCCTTAACTTTCAATTGTTGCAATTTGACCCCTAAACTTTTATTTCACTTTTAATCCTTCAATTTCTTTTTCATATTTAATCTAACCCCTAAAATTTAATTGCATATTAGTCCCTCATGATTTAAAAATGTTATAATTATGCCCAAAATATTTTTAGTTCACTTTTATTGCATAATAGGTCCTCAAACTATAAAATTCTTTCAAATTGACCCCCAAAGTTTTATATTCTTTCCATTTTGGCCCACAAACTTCTATATTACTTATAGATACTTAATATTTAAGAATATTAACATAAATTAAACTCGTTCTTGACTAGACGAGGCGTACGGACAGTTAGAGGACTGATTTCTCACCGTTAGTAAGCTCAATACTCGGCTAAAGGTTAAGGTAGATCCCATTTCTAAAAAGTTTCTTTTAAATGTGCGCAATTGCAATTAATATTATTATAAATGCTGTATGTAAATGTTATGTGATGATAGGTTTTTTAGCCTACTTTTGACGTGCTTCCTCGGCACTATGACGATAGGCTATTTGCCTAATTACGACGTGATTTAATAGCATTATGACGATAGGTCTTTGGCCTAATATATTATAATGACGTGCTATTAATCACTATGATGACGTGCATGAAGATGATGATTATATGCATTTAATTTGTAATATATATTAATTGTGGCGCGCGCGATCTACTGAGTATTTTAAATACTCACTTTTTCTCTATTTAATGAAGAAATTGCAGATTAGGGAGTTGGAGGTTTGGCGAGGCTTGGAGGCTCTTTAGGGTTTGTTTAATAAGAAACTTCGTTTCCGTCGTTATTTCTTTTGTGAACTCAAGTTTTCTAAGTATGTCACTCGAATGTTTTAAATGTTTGAAACTATTAGAGATTGAACAGATGTGAGATAATTCTAAAATGTTATGCTATTTTAAAATTATTTCCGCATTTTAGTTATTTGTTATCTTTCCGCATTTATTGGTATTAAAAAAATTTTTGTGGTTTAAAGAATTTAAGTGTTTTTAAAGAAAGAACTAACGTTCCGGGTTCTTAGAACTCGGGGCGTTACAGTTAATTTATTTAACCCTATTCCTGAGTCCTAAATTTTAAAATCCAATATTACATCTAGTAGTCTTAGCCCAAACGCTTAATAAATTAAGGAGAACAAGCCCAACTTGAGTCCACCAACTGAAACCCAAACAAGACAACCCAAAACCATATAACTCAAGAGTCGGCTCTCTCTCCCTCAATTGGCATACCGGTTCTCTCGTGTCTCTCTCCCTCTCTCGCTTCTTCTCCCCACAACGAACTAAGCACGGAAGAATATGTAAGACATGATAATTTTCTTGTGATACACGCTCACACACACACCAAATCGAGATTCACACAATGAGTTTTCCATGTTGTTTTGGTTGTGTTTCCTTTGATTTTGATTAGGGCATATGCATATAATAGATGGAACTTTTAAATTGATCTAGATGAGTAGAATGAGGATCTTAAGTTTTGTTTGATTGAAGAATTGAAGTTATGTTTATGAGTTCTTGTGTAAATATATGTGCAACGAAGGTGTTTGATTAAATTTTTGAATGAGGTTGCACCCAAACCAGTAGCTGGACAGTTTGGGGAGTTACTATGCCTGGATTGAAACATTCATAACTGGTCGTAAGATGGGTTTTTGGGTGATTCAACTTGGAAAGTGAACCTTTATGAGTTATGTATCGTTTAAAATTGATTTCACATCATTCGGAGACCCGCACAAGTTTTTATGGCGCTTTTCGTGAGTGCTGACACTGGTACCCGAGAGCAGTCTTGGGCCAGAAGAAAAAATGTTTTGGCTACCTAAACATGATCCTTATGAGATGATTTTTGACTATGATGGGCTTATATGAGTTTTCTACTTTTGATAAAAATTTCATGGTTTTATTCCACCGTTTCATATGTTAAACAAGATTCTGAACATCCCCTGCCCAAACTGTAAATAGGGTCAGCTTATGTGTTTGGAGTTGAAGATGTGCTGCGATCCCTATGACCTGAATTTGTGTGTGATTTTAATTGGTAGGGTAACTACACGAGTTCTTTAGACCACAAAATTGGTTTCACGTCATTTGGAGGCCTATAGCTGTTTTTATGACACTTTTTCTGAGAGTGGGCAGATTCTACTCGCGAACAGATTTTTGATCTGGAGAAAAATCTTTTGGTGACCCAAACGCGATTTTTTTGAACTAATATTTAAGTATGTAAAACTTAAATGAGTTTCTTACCTTCTGTGTGAATTTTATGATTTTACGACCTTTTTTTTCTATTCTAAAGTCATTTTTCAAAGGTGGGCTACAGGAGCAGAATCTGTCCAGATTTTTGTGTTGGAGTCAAAAATGTGTTATGACATCTATAGTCAAGTTTTTGGTGTGATTTTAATTTATAACGTAGAAACGCGAGTTAGTTAGATAACCAATTTGGATTCACATGCTTTCGTGCTCCAAGGTTGGAGTTATGCCATTCTTAGTAAAAGCCGACGTTTTGAAAATGTGAATTTAAGTTAAGTTTATGTTAATTAATTGTTTGTAAGTGCCTAAACAGTGGATAAGTATGGTTAACCTAGAATTTTATGGTTTCTTATATTAATGACGGATTTAGGATTTATTGGCACGTTGACACCGTGACAACCAAGGCTCCTCCACTCGCAAACTTATAAAGAAAAGAAAGCTCAGGACCCCAGTTAAGTAAACTTTACGTAGTTGCATGTAAGATGAATGGGTTAAGGTAAGTTGATGTGCTTATGTGGCCTCTTTGCAATGATGTATGATTTTAGCACTATTTGTTTTATGTTGTATAAGCACTATACATGCTATGCAATGATCAAACATGCATAAACATTTAAACCATTGCATCCATGAGCATGTTTGGTCAATGGTTTGAAAGAATAACGTTTCGGTTGAAAGGTGCAAGTTTTGAAAGAAAATTATCTCAAGTTTTAAGAAAGAATGGGTGTACCTCTACGTCATGAAAGGGGTGAGTGGGAAATGGGGTGCGGGGGACTGGCGTACCCGACCGAAAGTAATGTGAAAGCGAAAGAAATGTGAAAGTGAAAGTAATGAAAGTTTTACCGCTTTGCGGTACCTACCGGTAGAATGTTTTCTGGTTCCAACTAAGAATGGCCCACTGTGTCTGATTGGCTAGAGGATACACCAAGAGAGCTCACGATTGAAAAGAAGTATTTTTGAAATGAGTGAAATATTTTGAAAGGAAATGGAAGGATTTGAATGATTTTCGAAGTGTTAAAGAAAGTGGGATACATAAATTGAAAATGCATTCAATGCATTGCACATCATAAGCATACATCATGTGCATGGGGTTTACTTACCGAGCTTTAGCTCACACGTTTACTTTTTCCTACTTTATAGGTGATGAAAGCTAAATGGTCGAGGAGATCGCTTGGAGGCAGACACAGACAGTACTCGATTTTTTAAAAAAATCTGAAAGTTAGCAAACATGTTTATTGGTTGAGATGAGTTGCCCATCATTTTAAACTAATCGACCAGATGGAAGTATTTTCATTTTTGGACCAAAGATTTGTATTTATGATTCTTTTAATTTCTCAATTTGAGGATTTTGGAAAAGTATTTTATTCATTTCTTGAAAACTTCTATGAGGACGGTGATTCTTCTACCAGGCCGGTTATGTTAAATTTGTAGAAAAAAAAGGCTATCAAAATTTCTGTAAGTTTTATTAAACAAGAAAATAAATATGTCGTAAGTTAATTTATCTATTCCACATTTTAAAGTGAAGTAACCGATAATGCTTTCAGATCTAGGTTTCTAGACTTGGGGTGTTACACAATGGCTTTCCCTCGATTCCCAAAATAAGAAACAATCAACCTAGCACCAAGTTATAGAGAAGCTTTTGCAAAAGCTAGAGAAGTCATAAACTGATAAACTATATACTTACAATAAAGGGACAATCTAGAATATCAAAGCAATATATGATATATATCGAACCTTGACAAAGTTTCCAAGAGTCCTTGTGAACATGTGGATACATCTTCAATTCGAGCAAACTGGAACACCTTCTTCACAACGCGAGCAAAATTTGAAAATACAACTAATATGCAAAAGATAAAGGAGGATTTGGCGGGTACTTATCCTGGATTAGGGGAAAAGATTTGGGAAAGATACTTCATAGCGGGTAAATAGATTAAAGTGGTGAATCCAAGATCCTTGAGTCAACCTCTACATGATGTAAAATACGAATTTTGTTAAGAAGATTTCACTGATCACTTAGTTTACACAAGATTTGTGTTTAATTTGATTTGAGATTTGTGTACTTCAATTCAAATTGGTGAAGGATTGGGGAAGGAAGGTTGACAGTGAATTGAAATGCACTTTCCATAATCAATGAGGCATATAAGGGAAAAGAATTTGCTTGATTGAAGGAGATTGAAAGAGATTAGGGTAAGTTGGAGGATGATTCAATGTTATCTCGTGTAGTTGGCTGAGATTGAGGAAAGACTAAGGATTGGGATTGACAAGGATTGACTCTATTAGCTATAGTCGATCAAGATTGAAGAAGATCTGCAGAGATTGAGATCGTCAGAGATTGAAGAAGGAGATAACTCATGGAAGCCGCATTAGCCAAGTTGATAAGCCCAATAATGTGTGTCGGGTATCTCAATAATCGAGTTGAAAAGTGAAGCTCAAGCCCAAAAGATAGTCAGCCCAAAATTTTAGGCGGGAAACCCAATTAGGCCCAAGTAATGCTTTTAATATACATAAAGATAAAGATAATAAATGATGATGATGATGATGATGATGATGATGATGATAATAATAATTGTTGAAAAAAATAGCAAAGGAACATATTTGGGAAGAGTGGGACTATTCACACCCCAAAAATTTCTAAACACACCTCAAAAAATCCAAATTCCACAAAATAGCTTCCCACTTTCTTAACAAAAAATATTTTATTCGGTCCAGACATAGCCGGACAGCTTTGAAGCTATTCGACCATCAATTAGCTATTCACCATGGTTTGCTGAATAAGCAACACGAAAAAAAAGTATGGCAAGCTATTGCTGCCGTTTTCGACACCAATTACTATCGGAAATGGCAGTAAAAAAGGGGGAGAGACCTTGCCCCTCTTTTTTATTGCAAAAAAGAGGGGGGTTCTCCCCCCTTACTTAGGTTACTGCAATTTCCGACTGCAAATGCTACCGAAAATTACAGCAAAACAAGCTGCCATAGTTGGCGGCCTATTTTGCTGCCATTTCGGTAGCATTTGTTTTTTTTTTTTTTTTTTTTTTGTCGCGGAAATGGAAGGTATTTTGGGGAAGGTGGGGTTTTTGGGATGTGTTTATGAATTTTTGGGGTGTAAATAGTCTCACCCATTTAGGAATCTATGTAAAAGCTTAAGTAAGGGGAATGACGCATTTTCTATGATAGCCTTAAAATGAAAATCAACACATATCAACATCTCCAATGCAATGTTGTGAATTCGAGATGACATGACAGAAAGATAGAGATAAGGTGGTTATTTTATTCAGAAAAAAGAGAAAGAAGTGTAAAAAAAATAAGAGGGAAAAGTGAAAGAGCAAATGACCAATAAATACAACTCAAGACCAATCTTTGCCCACTAACTCAGGACCATCTTTTTTTTTTGCCATTAACTACAATATTTTATAAATATTTTGCCAATTACTTATTTGCATATTTTTATGATGTTTTTACCCTTTATCACATTTCCTCCACATTTGAATCACTGTCATTCTTCCCTTTCTAACTATTGCACCCAAGAGTCTCATTTTCTCTCTTTCTTCATCTTCTTCGTAATTTCTTCCACACATGCGACGAGAGTCTCCACCATAAGTCTAGCATTTTGAAACACAAAACCAAGTAAATCAATTGGAAGTTTCATCAACTCGACTTCGAAGAAATTGTAATCCATATTGATCTTCTTATGCTCCGCCTCGCTCAAGTACGGCCCCACAAAAACCATTTGGGAAGTTTCCACTTGAGGGGATGAGGCTGCAAATCTCATAAGAAGAAGCCAAAATTAAATCACAATGCTCGTCCTCCCAATCCCAATTTGATACAGACGCATAAGAAGCCAGAGGATGGGGAAAAAGGTGCTGCAACTGGCGTGGGAAGAAATTTGTAGCGTCACAGGAGTCAACATCGACGCTCAGCGCTGGAGACACCGTCGGTGGACGACCATCATGTGGGTGGCGGCCACATTCAACCCAGGCTGGGGAAAAGTTGCTAAAATGACAAATTCTTAGAGAAGTGTTCTGGTGAAATTGAAGCAATTTGGGGCACAATTCGTCGATTGAGTTTGAGTATTGGATTCCTCTACATTTTCTAAGAGATTTAGAAGCAAAGTATGGAAGAAATTTTGAAGTTGAATTCTTGACAGCCATGGGCGATTCTTAGTCAAGTTCTCTACCTACAATTGAAATTTTAGTCCATTTCTCTATTTTTTTTATTAGTAAGTATATGCAAAACTAGAGGATGATGTTGATAATGGGTTGATGCTGTATTGGGATGATTTGTGATGAATTTTTCAATCAATTGAATTTTGAGAATGAAGAGTTCTCCTCTCTTTTTTTTTTGAATTCTCAAACATGGCCTCAAATTGGAGATGATGGATTGAGCATCAAATTTTGAAAAGTGTTTTCAAATTCTCAGTTGTATGAATTCGTGTTTTGATTAATCAGCTTTGTAAACGTTGTTGTTGTTGTTGTTTTTGTTATGAAAGGCAACGTGTCTATGTAAATTCATAGCATGAGAATAGCAGAGAAATAATAGCAGCAAAATATTTGTTGCAATTAAAGCAGCAAATGGTATAGCAATGAATAATATAAGCAATGGGGTATGGAATTACCTGTTGATTGCTGTGAGCTTGAAAAGTTGTAACTTGAAGCGAAGCTTTCGTGTTTGTGAGTCAACTCGAACGGAGGAGCTTGTCATGTAGATTTATGGATGAGTTATTTAAGAGTGTAGGGTATATGCTAGAGGGCTTTGTGACGTGAGAATGAAGCAATTGAGCAACCGAGAGTTTTTTAAGGTTGATATCCTGGGTTGAGTAGGGTAATAAGGCCAACCCAATTAGAATAGGCTTGGCTATGAGTTGAGTATATTGGCCCAATACAGTTGGAAGTGGATTTTAAATCAAAAATTGGACTTGAAACATGATTGGCTAATTATTGTGGCTCTTAATAAAAATTTGACCCGATTAAATTATTAAACAAATTTTAATTTTAATATGGTAGACGAGCCCTAAATCTAAATTCTTTAAATTACAATGAAGAGGCCGCAACGACATTATATAATTCTTTAAACATTAAAAATTGAGTGTGGTCATTACAACCTCTCCCACTTAAAGAAATTTCATCATCGAAATTGAAACTTATTTATTTTAGAACGTCAACGTACTTGGCTAAAATTTCATCTTCTCTTTCCCAAGTAGCCTCTTCTCTTCCTTGTCTACTTCACTGAACTTTAACTAGTGGGATCTCTCTATTCCTCAGCATTTGAACTTTCCTCTCGAGAATCACCACTGTTATTTCCTAGAACATTAGATCTTTATCTATTTCCAATGAAGCGTAATTGACTATATGGCTTGGACATATTTCCTCAACATTGAAACATGAAAAACATTATGTATTGCCGATAGTTCTGGCGGTAAGGCTAATCTATAAGCTGCAACACCGACCTCTTCGAGAATTTCAAAAGGTCCAATGAATCTAGGCCTTAGCTTTCTTTTCTTCCCAAATCTTATAACTCCTTTCATTGGAGCTATCTTTAGAAAAACTTTCTCGCCAACTTTGAAATGTAAGTCTTTTCGATTGTTGTCAGTATAAGATTTCTGTCTGTTCTGAGCAGCTTTGATTCTTCTCCCGATCTTATCTATGGCTTCAATAATACATTCGACTATTTTCGAACCCAATGACCTCTTTTCACTGACCTCATCCCAATGCACCGGTGGTTTATACTTCCTCCCATAGAGAACTTCATATGATGCCATCCTAATAGTAGCTTGATAACTGTTGTTATACGCAAACTCAACCAGTGGTGGGTGCGTTTCCCAATTACCACCAAGATTGAGCACACAAGCTCTCAAAATGTCTTCCAACATATGTATAGTCCATTCTGATTGACCATCTGTTTGTGGGAGACACACAGTGCTAAACTTCAATCTAGTACCCATTGCCTCGTTTAGGCTCTTCCAAAAGTTAGATGTAAACCTTGTATCTCGGTTGGATACGATAGAGACCAGTACCTCGTGTAGTCTTACGATCTCTTTCACATATATCTGAGCAAGCTGATCGAGATTGAAGTTCATTCTCGCTCGTAGAAAGTGAGTTGATTTCGTCAAGCGGTCAACGATTACCCAAATGGCGTAATGACCTTTCACCATTTTGGGAAGTCCGGTGACAAAATCCATTGCAATGTGTTCCTACTTCCATTTTGGAATTTCAAAGGTTAAATAGCCCTAAAGGACGTTGGTGTTCGGCCTTCACCTGCTGACACGTCATACATTTCACAACAGATAAGCCAATAAACCTATTCATATTCCTCAACCAATAAACTTTTCGTACATCTTTGTATCTCCCGGGTGCACGATATAAGGTAAAGAATGAGCTTTCAATGATTTCTTTCCTTGAATCTTCATCTTTCGGCATACACAATCTTCCCTTGGACAAAAGAGTATCATTAGTGGATACTGTGAAATCTTTTCTACTGCCTATAAGTACCCGATTCTTGATCTTACACAAGACCTTGTCACTTTGTTGAGCGTGGGTTGCACTACCAATGTGGCTATGATTGCCGCAGTGGATGCTGCTGGGGGGGTTCACAATTTCAATCCTTATATTGGCAAAATCCTTAATCAACTGCTCTTGACTAGTCGGTAAGGTAGCCATCTTACTCTTCATCTTTTTGCTCAATGCATCAGCCACAACATTAGATTGTGCAGTTGTAGTCTTTGACTAGCCCAACTACCTTCTTTGTCTCATGTTCAATTCTTTTTGTGTGAAGAAATACTTAAGACTCTTATGGTTCGTGTATATCTCGCATTTACTACCGTAGAGATAGTTCACCATATCTTTAAAGCATGAACTACAACCGCCAGTTCTAAATCATGTGTAGGGTAGTTTTGCTCATGGGATTTCAACTATCTAGAGGCGTATGCCATCACTTTCCATATTGCATTAGCACGCACCCCGAACTCTATTTGGACGCATCACTGTAAATAACAAATCCTTCTGGTCCTTCTGGAATTGCCAATACTGGAGCCGACATAAGCTTCTGCTTTAGCATTTAGAAACTTTTTTAACATTTGTCTATCCACCAACCATTATTTTCGAAAACCCTTCAATAAAGCTTCGGTCATAGCCAGCTAAATTAAGAACATCCAAATTTCGCCAACATTCGTTGGTGTACCCCAATTTGAAACAGTCTTAACTTTGACCGGGTCGACCTTGATACCATTGGCGATTATGACGTGACTCAAAAAGGCAATGTGATCCCGCCAAAACTCCCATTTCTTGAACTTAATGTATAACTTTTCCTCATGAAGAGCCTGAAGTACCATATTGAGATGCTCCTCATGTTGTTTCTTACCCCTCGAGCAAACCAATATATCATCAAGGAAGACTATAATGAACCAATCGAAGTATGGGTGGAAAACGTGGTTCGTTAGGTCCATGAAGATAGCTAGTGCATTAGTCAACACAAAAGGCATTAAAATTAACTCATCAATGTCCGTGATCTTGCGCTGATGGTAGCCTGACCTTAGATCAATCTTGGAGAAGATACTAGAACCTCTCAACTAATCAAACAGATCCTCGATTCTTGTTAGTGGGTACTTATTGTTGACTGTGAGGCTTTTCAGTTCTCTATAATCAATATACATCCTCATCGACCCATCTTTTTTCTTCACAAATAGTATAGGCACTCCCCAAGGGGGTGCACTAGGTCAAATGAATCCCTTGTCCAACAATTCTTGTAAACTGTACCTTCAATTCTTGGAGTTCTTTTGGTGCCATTCTGTACGATCCCTTGGATATTAGTGCAGCTCTAGGTGCCAAGTCAATGGCGACTTCCACGTATCTTTCTAGAGGAATCCCGGGCAGATCGTTCGGAAATACATCCACGATGTCTCGTACAATCCGCATGTCCATCGGAGTTAGCATGGTTTACGGTGAGCTGACCATACTCACAAGATACCCTTCATAGGTGCCTTTCTTCAATGCTTTTTCTGCCTTCATTACTGATACGATTCGGGGTATGCTTTGGGCCGTTGCCCCAAAGAAAGAGAATTCATCTTCTCTAGACCTTTGGAAAAGCACTTCGGAAAAGCACTTTTTTCTCACACACTTAATAGTAGCATGGTTACTACTAAGCCAGTCCATTCCTGAAATAATGTCAAAGTCTTTCATATCGATCACATATAGGTTAGCTTCTAATTTCCTTCCCACAATTTCAAACTTAATAGCTCTAGATTTTCATTCAACACTAATAGTTTCTCTTGAGAGGATGCTAACCTCTAAGGCCTCATTCACATTTTCGCATAGGCTTCCAACTGTAGCACAGAATCTAACAGATATGAAAGAATTGGTAGCGCCAAAATCAATCAGCATGAGAGCAATTATACTGAAGACTAATAGCATACCTGTGATCACATCTGGATCTTGCTGCACCTTGTCTTGTGTGAGCCCGAAAACCGTGCCTTTCCTTTCTTAGCAATTTTTTGTCCTCTGAACTTGGGGCAATCCCCGGCAAAATGACTAGCCTTCTTGCAATGGTAGCATACCCCATTACCAAATAAGCATTCCCCATTGTGGTGCTTTTGACACTTTTGACACAACGGTTTATTACTAGTCGTGTCGGCAACTGTCTTCCATTTTGTTTCTCTTGACTTTTCCTTTTTGTTCTCAAACTTACCCTTACCTCATGTCTTGACCATTCCAATTCTGTTTTCTCGACAGCTCTTCTATCTTCTAGACAATTTCATCTAGTTTTAGCCTCGTTGATATGATGTGGGCTTGTTTCACGACCTAAGCGTACGAAGTGATTCCATTGGCAGCCAATATCCCTCATATTTCCGGCTAAAGCCCCTTTCGAACCTCTTAGCCTTCTTGGCGTCAGTATCAACTAGATGAGTCACCCAACGGGACATTTGTTCAAACTTCCTTTCTGAATCAATTAGGGACAGTTTTCCTTGCTTGAGATTAGTAAAGTCGATTTCTTTCTCATCGCGGAGATATTGAGGGTAGTATCTCTCTAGCATGGATTTCTTCTACTGTGCCCAGATCATAGTTCACAATTGGGCTGTGGACCGGGTGCGTTGGTAGGATTCCCACCGGTGGCCGGCATCCTCAGTCATCATAAACTCAGCACGTGAGATCTTGTGGGCATGCTCAACCTCCATATGCTTAAAGATGAGCTCCAAACCTTGTAGCCATTCTTCAGTTGCTTGGGGTCCAGCGTTCCAATCAAAGGATAGGGGCACATAAAGGCCAAACTCCTTAATGATCTGGCTAGTATTGCTGGTGTTACCCTGTTGGTTTCAATTATTACGCTACTAGTTTTGGTTGTTGTTGTTCTCTGATTAAGTTCTTTTCATAGCCTTCAGCAGATTGCGCAACAGTCCGACTTGGGTGTTACTATGTGCCATTTCCTTAATCAACCAAAACAAAAGTTGATTTAGCATCCATCCTAATGTACAATCATTAATGAAAAACACTATCTCAAAGAAAAGCATAAGAAACACAACAAAGATGAATAACAATTCTTATTATTATCTCAAGTTTCGACAAGAAACAAAAAAATAAAATTGCAACTAATTGTTTGATAACCAAAAAATGAATACTCCTACTGTTGACATCTCGTCCATTCAAAATAATTTAAATAATTCAAATCCTGCTGAAAGAATGAAATCAATTAGATCCTGCGAACTGCTTCCATCCAACGCCCCGTAATTCTTTCAAGCCTTCTTTGTAGGTAACTCTTCATCCTCATCTAAATCCAATTTGGGAGGCGGTGCATCAGGGAAGGTGTTGTACATGGTGGGTTTAGCGTCCCCCATCAAGTTTTTTATGGCTAAGTCCCACTTGTACCTCTCCCTTCGCAACATCCCGATGTGTGAATTCGAGATAGTCAATGGTATGGGATCCTCGTGGGGGGTCTATACTAGTTCTTGATAGATGGCCTCACCAATCACATCCAATCATCGGGTATGGTCGCAATAAAGTGACGGATAGCATCGTGTGGCATAGCGTTGTAATCCATGCTCCTTGCCTTTTGCAATCATTGGGCAGGGTCACAATAAAGCGATGGATAGCATCGTGTGCCGCAGCAGTGTGATCCATACTCCTTGCCTTTTCAATAGTGCTAGCATCTACTAAGTATGCTGCCATAGGGAATGGGAGAATGGCCACACATACTTATTGTACCTGCAACGATTTCCTCTGTATCAATCAACCTCAGAGAACTGGTTTTGCTACAAGTCTTTAGCGTGCATACCATATCTACCATACCAATTATGAAAAAGCCAATTAGGTGATGTTTCTACTCATTTCAGTTTAATTTCAAGGACTAACAAAAATATTTTCAAAATATCATAAAAGTCTAGCATCACATTCCCAAATGAAATGTTGATAAGCACAGGTGAATTTCAAATTGGATACAAATAACTATAGAAATTAGACACCGCATCATCAAGTCAATTTACAAATGCCATAGTTCATATAATATCTAGATGCAGCTATCTAACAAGATTTATTTTAAATTCGGTACCCAATGAAATTTCTCAAAGTGCTAAAATGGACGTTCTTGAATGTAGATTCTTCTTTTCTTACCTTTCCGGAGTCAGTGTAACACTGCAGGAACGAGCATTAATAACTTTATGAGTTTTTAACTTTCAAAAGTTTCTAATTTATTATTTTTTTGCTAGTCTATAGAAGGGTAAATCTTGCTCTAATACCACTCAGTAATGCCCCTATTTCTAGTAATCGAAATATTACTAAAATGACCGTGACTTCAGTAAATGTTGAAATTTGACGATATATATATATTTTTTCAAATTAAACAATAAACGATTTCGAATAATAATAATATTGATATTAAGAAAAGTCATGTACTAAATTGAAACAATTCAAATGTAAAGTACTGAAATTCGTCTACTAAATAAACCATTTGAAAATCCTAAACAAAATGCAAAAATTAAGATTTAACAACTTGCTCCAAATTTAATGGTTCAAATAATGGCAACTTTTTAACTAAGCATAAATGAAACTAGAAGTGGATGATGATGCCCCGCTTCCCCAAACTCCTTAATCTGAAAATAAAATTTTAAAGAATTGGGATAAGTATAACATGGTTACACTTAGTGGAGTCCAGCATAAATTTTTCACCATATCACACACCAATACATGAAATCTCAATTATAGGCATTCAAAACTAGAGTAAAAGTCAAGTGTTGGAAAACTCCCATCCAATGTGGGGAAATGTTACTATGACCCTCCGAACGGCCTTTAATACCATCCCATAGAAGATGGTACTTAACACCATCAGATGCATGTCAACTAGCAAGTATACCACAGTTACAATCGCACATAAAGAACATGACATGGCTTTAAAATTAAACACATTTCTTTAAAATAAAAACATTTTGGCATAAAGTAAAACCCCACCTCTAAGTTGCAGTTATTGTAAAATCCTTGAAACTAGGGCTGATGTGATGCTAGCGCCTCTCTAGACTTGTAACCTTCATCTAGCAAAACAATTAAACGCAACTTTAGTACTTTAACCTTAGAGTTGAACTTCAATAATTTATTCGGGGCTTAAAGTATTTAATCAAAAGTTTAGGGCCTAATTGAAGACATTTAAAAGTTTATTTGGGCGTGATTGAAAGGAAATATGGATTTGAGGGATAGAATTGAAGTTGTTAGTCAACTAGGACAAATTTAAAACCCAATCAAAACTTTAGGGACTGAAATTGAACTTTTGAAACTTAATTTGGGGCTTGATTGAGAGAATGAAATGATTTTTGGAACTAGTTTAAACTTAAAAAAAAACCTTAGGGCTTGAATTGTGAATTCTATAAATCCAATTGAAGTCAATTGAAGCAAATCAATGATTTCGAGGACTATATATATATATTTTCACTATTTTGAAAGATACAATGAAATTAAGGGGCTAACTTAAATAGGAATTGGAACTTGAGGGATTGAGGCTGCAAAATCCCACAATAAGTCAAAATTAAATCACAATTCTTATCCTCCCCGTCCCAATTTAATACAGACACATAATAAGGCAGAGGAAGGGGAAAAAGGTGCTGCAACTCGCTTGGGAAGAAC
This sequence comes from Jasminum sambac, assembly GCA_018223645.1. Classification (NCBI taxonomy): domain Eukaryota; kingdom Viridiplantae; phylum Streptophyta; class Magnoliopsida; order Lamiales; family Oleaceae; genus Jasminum; species Jasminum sambac. The sequence continues at coordinate 31,564,993 of CP073640.1, forward strand.
TGTGCAGCTCACTGAGTCAACACTGACACTTGGCGTCAGAGACACTATCGGTGGACGACGGTCATGTCGGTGGTGGCCACGTTCGACCTATGCCGGGGAAAAGTTGCTAAAAAGATAGATTCTTCTAGAAGTTTTCTGGTGAAATTGAAGTAATTTGGGCCACAATTAGTTGATTGAGTTCGAGTATTGGGTTCTTCTACATTCTATGAGAAAGCAAAGTATGGAAGAAATTTTGAAGTTGAATTCTTGAGAGCCTTGGGCGATTCTCAGTTGAGTTCTCAGCCTATAATCTGAAAATCTCATCCCTTTCTCTATTTTTTATTCGTAAGTACATGCAAACTAGAGGATGACATTCATGATGCGGTTGTGCTGTACTAGGATGATTTGTGATGAATTTTTCAATCAACTAAATTTTGAGAACAAAGAGTTCTCTTTTTTATTATTATTATTATTATTATTATTATTATTATTATTATTATTATTATTATTAATTCTTGAATATGGCCTCAGATTGGAGATGATGGACTGAACATCAAATTTTGGAAAGTGTTTTCAAATTCTCAATTGTATGAATTCATCTTTCGATTGATTGGCTTTGTGTTTGGTGGTGTTGTTTGTGTTATGAAGGGCAATGTCTGTGTGTGAATTTGTAGCATGAGAATCAGTAGGACAAATATAGCAGCGAAATATTTGTTGCAATTAAAGCAGCAGATGTATAGCAATGAATAATACAAGCGATGGCGCATGTAATTACTTGTTATTGCCGTGAGCATTAAAAGTTGTACATTGAAGGGAGGATTTCGTAGCCATGAGTTGACTCAAATGAAGGAGCTTGTTGTGTAGATTTACAGATAAGTTATGCAAGAGTATTATGCTAGAGGATTTTTGTGACATGAGAATGAAGAAATTGAGCAGCCGAGAGTTTTTTGAGATGGATATCATGGGATGAGTAGGTGATAAGCCCAACCTAGTTAGAGTGGGCTTAGATATGAGTTGAGTATATTGATGCAATATAGTTGGAAGTGGATTTTCAATCAGAAATTGGACTTGAAACCTGATTGGCTAATTATTATGGTCCTCAATAGAAATTTGACCTAATTAGATTGTCAAATAAATTTTTATTTTAATATGCTAGACGAGCGCTTAATGTAAATTCTTTAAATTACAATGAAGAGGCTGTAACGACGTCATATAATTCTTAAACATTGAGCGCGGTTGTTAAAGTAGTCAAGGTTGCAATTTTTGGTATCTTTCCTTTTTGTTGACACAATACTTACAAAATCACTTAGAACTGTAAATTTATTGAAAAGGCGAGCACAACTTAGAAGAAAATTAGGTAAGAATATTTTTCTGAAAATGCGAGTTTTAATTGTACGCACATAATCAAAGTAGTGTTTTATATATTTTAGATTTGAATATTGTATAACATTTAATTCCTTTAATGTAAAATAGGTAGATAGGAAAGCCAACATTGAAGGTCAAATGGTTTTAACGTTACAGCCTTATAGAGGTTTTGTTTTGCCATTTGAATGTTGATATTGGCAGATCTACGTACAAGTTAATGTTATTGTCTTTCTTTTTTATTTTATTTTCCTAATATTAAAAATACACTTTAAAAGGGAGCTGTGATTCAATGTTGATGAAGCTGGCTATTTTAGTATCTAAAAAAGGTAGTTTTTAGTTTGTGTTCCTTTTAAAAACAATATAAACATTACTTTGTTGAAAATTACTTAGACATATGAATAGTGAATCATGGTGTGCATCAAAGTCGTGAAATAAATAGAAATACATACATATATTAACACAAGGGCTAAAGTTGAAGTGGTAAGTATAAAGTTTAATACAACTCTTTAAGTACCATAACATCTCTAAAGGTTGAATATATCCACACTTCAGAAAAATAAAATGAAATCATCATGTACATTATTTCTTAATAAAAATTATTTAAATTAAGTTTTGTGATTAATAAATGAAAACATGAAGTAGGATAATACCTTTTGGTGTTCAAGATCTTCACATAAATACAAATGAGAAATATTAGAATTTACGAAGAGACTAACGTGTTTATTTTCATCTTAAATTTGGAAGGGAAAATCATAGTAGTAAGGTAATGTGATTTAACATCCAAGTCAATGTAAATTAATGATCGTGCTAATCATTGTTTCACAATGAGTTGATTCCCTAAAATCTGTAGAAAATTGCATAGCTTTAGTATAAGATATTGAGAACAATAACAATGTTGTGAATATTCAAATTCGAGTTTGAATAACAATAATAACAATGAAAATGAGTACTAAAATCTGCAACGAAGGGAATATCATACTTCTATTGGATTCGCCATTGTTGCCTGACGTTTTGGGACGATTCTTTCAGTAGAAGGCATGACAGAATGTGGTTTTTGGAAAACACGTTGGATCTCTATTATCTAATTGAAATTAGTGCTTCTCGGATTGTGAAAAACTATAAGAGTTCCTTGCGTTGAGATATGCTATCCATCCCGATATAGAGTATCAAGCAAAATTAATGTATGTGGTTCATGATTTATTTAAGTTTATCAGTAACATGAAATTCTTCAATAGAAAACATTAAATTGTATGTTAACCATAGCTTACTGTTTGTTGTGTTACTTAGAGGGATTGTTGGAGAAATTTGTGATAAGCTTGTGCCATAAATCTAGCACCGACCAAATTTAGAAGTAGATGTTTCTGGGAAAAAAGACTTAATGCAATATAATTCAACCATTGTGGATTCAAAATTACTATTAGTAAGATCAATAATCATTTACTAGATACAGGAGACAAAATGATTTTACAATTATTTCATTGATGCATTTGTAGGTCTGTAATTAAGTTTGAGCGACCTCTTTTTATTTTAGGAAACAAAAGTGCAACATCAAAGCAACATTCTAAACTTGACATGAGGTAAGAAAATTAAAGTTTTTAAATCCTTTTTTATGTGTAATTAGGTTAATCTTCCAAAAACATTAAAAGAATTGTGAACAACTATAGTACTATTTCTACATATTCTAGGGCAGTATACTCAAGTATCTTGTTTTTCTTTTAGGTTTTCAGTCAATTTTTTTATATCAACACCTTGCGGGTCAATAATTTGCCTCAAGATCATATCAAATTGGCAAACAAGATCAATAATTTCGCATTTATGCATTTGTTGCATTGGTGTTATCATTTGATGTGTTTCAAAGATCATAATCTCCGACTAGATGGAGGATTCCTCTGCCAGTGTTGAAGAAATAGACTTACGTCTGTCCTTACCAAAATCCTCTCAACCCTTGTTCTTTCATATTCTCCCAAAACTTCATCAAATTCAACCATTTTTGAAGCAAAATTCTTCCATTTTTCAAAATAAATCGTCTTCTACTTTTCAATCCATATCCTCCGGCAAGATTCCACCACGTACAAACAGTATACTAGTAATTTCTTTTAAATAATGGACAAACAGAGTGAATACTTTCACATTGCTTCACATTAAGTGGAATATATTTTCAGAACGTTGAGAACTACACATTGAAATTCATGCACAGGGCATTAGTGTTTGGAGGAAAAAAGAAAATCTATGTATTAATTTTTTTTCCATTATTGTATGTATTTGGGAGATGGGTAAAATGAGAACAAATCTCTTTTCAAAAAAAAAAAATTGGACGAAAAAAGAAAATGGAAAATCTATGTATTAAGTTTTATTTTTTTTCCATTCTTGTATGTACTTTGGAGATGGATAAAATGAGAACAAATCTCTTCTAAAAAAAATTCCACTCCTTGTCCATTCTCTTCCTTATACTGATAGACTCCAATATTGAACTTGTATTCCAAGATGAGACTAGACAGTCTTTTCTTTTATATACACGATTAGATATGGATGGTCTTGGACCCTTAAAATATGCTGCCTAAGCAAGTTTAGGGAGAAATGAAAAACACAGTAAAAAATGAATGAACTTGGAACCTGAACCTTAAAATCTGTTCTTTTAATGTGTGTTTATACACATACACACACACACACACATATATATTACATACATGATTTACCAATTATTAGCAAGTTCTCACAGACAGAATGAAGGAGTAAGCTGCCTACACAGGGAGCATATGGGCAAAATGAAGAAAATGGTAGGAAGTGTAGTGGCTTTATGCATGTAGGAAAATAAGAACAACGCGAATTCTACGAAGTTTTCTCCTTCTCTTCATCATATGAAAGAATTTTTGGTTACAAATTTTCATACAAAAATTCCTTGTCTCACTATAGAGACTTTCAAAAATTCCTCCTCGAATTTCTTTTCTTCGAGTTTCAAACACCATCTATTGTTTGATGTCAAGACTCATTGCAGGACACTGTTTCATCCATGACGTGAAATCACATGAATGATTACATTCGAACAACGGTAGTAAGCCCCATTACTCAAAGTACTTCTCTCTTCCAAGCCATGGATTGACCACTATTCTTCTCTAGTTCCTAATAAGAGAGACCGAATGAGGGAAGAATTCTTCTTCTATTTCCAATGGGAGATTATAACTTGAACACTGTAATAGAGAGAAACAGAGGCCGCGGATGAGGTATATTAATTGGGAAAAGATAGAGAGGTAACTTGTCAGTTCAAAATGGTAACTGTATTTGTCCATAATGTACGTGAGGCGTGATGGAAATTATAAGTAAATAGTGAAGCGGGTAACTGTGTTTTCCAGCTATGTATGTGAGTTGTGCCAAAAAGTCTTTTTTTTTAAAAAAAAATGCAAAATGTAATCTAATTTTAATTTCATGTGTAGTTTAATGTGAAGAAATTAGAATGCAAATAGAAACAGTGACACGTGTCAAACATTAACTTGTCCGACAAATCATCAACTAAAAATATGTGCTAACAACTATTTTTCAATTACAAATTGTTAAATCACTTCAACATTATATAATATATAGATATATCAATTATATTGCCACTACAAAATTTAATTTTTGCACCACAAATTATAGATTTTTCTTAATTTACATAGATGTCCTCAGTTAAAGTTACATTAATACCCTGTATTCTTCATAATCTTTTTCCCCCATCCACCCACCATAGTCAATATTTAACAGCTCTATACTTTGTTTCTATTCCTCCCGATTCTCCCTGGTCATCATCATCATCATCTTAATTCGGAGTTCCTTGCTTTCAATTTTCAATGGATGCTAGTTGAATTTTGGATGACAAGATCAAATGTGATATAGTAAATTAGAAACCATAACCAACCAGTTTCAAACCGATAAATCTCACCGAAAAAATTTCTATAGAAAATTAACTACATAATCATATGTATAGCATGATAGCACCACATTCAGACCTAGATTTCACTTTAGTCATGGTCGTCAAATTTGAAACTAGGACTAAAGATTGATTTGCTCTTAATTGATGCCTTTATTTTGTTAAATATGATCAATTTGGGAACACAAGGCCAGTTTCCTTTATGAGATTCCTTTACAAAAGAAAAAAAATTAATAAAAGCAGAATAAAGGAATGAAGATCATTTGAAGTTTCTGGTAAAAAGAAACCAAGAGAGTAGGAGGTGAACTGCGGTGGAGGGTTAGTATTTCTTGAGTGATGTATTTTTTATTAAAAATTTTTTTTTTACGTCAGAATCCAAATGAGAATTGGAATTAACCTAGAAATTGTAATTTGTAAACCACATTTTTGTTTTACTTTAGTTTTTGTTATATTTTATGTAATCTTGGTTATAAATATTGTAAATTTGATTTGGTGTGTTTAGTTATTATCTTTTTTATTTGCAGTGAATTTAAAATGTGGTGTACAAATTAAATTTTGTAATAGCAATACAATTGCCCATATAAATATAGAATTGCAGCATGCCACCAAAATTATCTGTGATGTGGCATAAATCTATATATATATATATATATATATATATATTTTTTTAATTCATTTTTAATTGCTTTTACTATTTTTTAATACATTTTTTATTGATTTCCACTTAAACTTAGTCCAACTATTTTCCTATTTTTCTTTTTCTTTTTTCCCCATTTTCCCTCAAGTTTCACGTGTATTTTCTTTCTCAAGACTTTTATTAGCCCCTAAAAATCTATTTCCTCCGTCAGTATTGATCCAGCTGCTAAAAATCAGCCCCTAATTGATCTACACAAAATCTTTCAATTTCTTCCTTTCTAAGTTCCCAGCGATTACCACAAATCTACACAAATCTTCAGAGGTCATCCTTTCCAAGTTCCCAGCAGCAACACGTCTCTTCTACAACTGTTGTTTTTAAATTATTTTTGGAAAATTGATTCTTATTCATTATAACCAATTCTCAATCATTATACGTGGCCCTCCATTGAAGAGTTGAATGAGGAGCTAAATGGTTTTGTCGGAGTCTTTTTAGGTAAGCGTTCTTGGGTTTTTTTGCATTTTCAATATACTGGGACAAAATAATATTGTATATTTATTTCGGGTTTGATATTGTTTGTATCCTTGTATAGCATGGCCAAGTTCTCACGTTTTGCATGTATACGCTAGGATGTTTGAGTTCGAATCAAAGTCTTGTTACTTGTATTTATCCATGTAGATCTCTTTAGGTTTAGTTTGAAAGTTATCATATCCCACTGGTTGTATTATAAAGAAGTCTGTATTGTTGTGCCATGAATAATAAGAAAAAGCTTCTTCATTCTCCTCTTCTTGTTTAACACTCTTTATGCTATGAGAGTGTGATAGCTCAAAAAACTCACAATCCGTGGCCACTACAAATGTTTGCACTACTGCCTTCGGCAACAAAAATCCTCCACCTCCACCACCACTTGTTCAGCCCACTATTCTCTCTCCTCCCATCATTCTGAATGCTCAATCTCAATTACCAATTAAACTCACTCCTACCAATTTCTCTACATGGTATATTCAAATTCACAGCCTGCTTGTTGGCCATGATCTCCTTGGCTTTGTTGATGGTACTGTCCCATGCCCTGCCCCAACAATTACCACCAGTACCTCTACCATACACAATCCCGATTGTCTCAATTGGATAAGCCAAGATAAACTTGTACTCAACGCCATCGTTAGCTCGCTCTCTCCCAACCTTGTTCCTTTTGTAGCCGTGGTTAAGACATCTCAAAAGGCATGGAAAACCATCCTTAATAACTAAGCCAAGCCTTCCCGAGGACAAATTATGTACCTCAAAAATAGTTTGGGAAGCCTCGAAAATGGAACTATGAATATAACCGCATACATGCTTGGTGTCAAAGGCACCGTTGATAGTCTCACTTTAATGAACTTTGAACCAGATCCAAATGAATTATTTCTTCACATTCTGCATTGTTTAGGCCCTGAGTACGTTGGTAGGTACGACTCCATCAAAGCCCGTGATACTCCCATCGAATTTGACGAGCTTCATAAGAAGCTTATAACCCATGAGTCTCAATTGCTTGCGTCCATTGGCTCTCCACCCTCACCTCTATACACGGAAAATGCAGCCACCAAAAATTCCTCCAACTAACAGTCACACCCTCGCAACTCCAATGGTAGTCGTCCCTCTGAAAACCAGCGTCCATCCACTACCAACAACACTCACACCCCTCATTCCTATCTTGGCAAGTGTCAACTTTGTTCGGAGCAAGCACACTCTGCTAAATATTGCCCAACATTCAAATACTCATGTTTGTCTTCCTAGCCTAACCAACCTCGTCCATCTCCACCTTAAGCAAATGCAGCCACATCTCAACCTACGTCCACTGCCTCTGAGTGGCTTCTTTATATTGGGGCCTCCCACCACGTCACAAACAATTTGGGCAACCTTTCTCTCCATTCTCACTATATGGGTCCAAACGATGTAACCATTAGTGATGACATAGGTTTGTAAATCACACATGTTGGTCAAGCCAAACTTCGACCACTTTGACGTTTCGCTTGAATAATGTGCTCTGCACGACCACAATTGCTTGCAATTTAATTTCTGTTAATCAATTTTGCTCTCAAAATCATCTTAGTGTCAAGTTTTCACCTAACAATTTTATTGTTAAAAATCTGCAGACCCGGGTTTCGCTTTTCAAAGGACAAGCTAAAGGGGGCGTCTATGGTTTGCCATCCACCAATTCCGAACAAATACTTGCCTTTGTCCCTGCCATCACCACTCTAGACACTTGGCATTCCAGCCTTAGTCATCCATTTGCAAAGATTTTACAATTTTTAGTGTCGAATAAATCTCTATCTTTAGCATCTAGGAGTTGACTATCATTTTGTAATTTGTGCAGTTGCGCGAAGAGTCATAAATTGCAATTTTGTCGTTCTACTTTTACTAGTTCTAGTCCTTTGCAACTAAATGACACTGATGTTTGGGCTTCTCCTATTCTTTCTAATGAACGTGACCACTATTATGTTGTCTTTATCGATCACTTTACGAAATATGTCTGGTTATATCCTTTAAAAAAGAAGTCAAATTTTTTTCGACTTTCACTCAATTAAAAGCGCTTGTTGAAAATTATTTTTGTTCCAATATAATTAGCCTTTACTTCAATAATAGTGGCAAACATGTAGCCATGTCACGATACCTTTCCACATACGATATCACTCATTTTACAACTCCACCGTATACCCCCGAGCATAGTGGCTACTTGGAACATCGGCATCGTCATATATGTAACGACCATGCTCAATTTTTAATGTTTAAAGAATTATACGACGTCGCTACGGCTTTTCCACTTAATTTAAGGAATTTCACTTCAGCACTTGTCTAGCAGATTTATAGAAAAATTTATTTAATAATTTAATCTGGTAAATCTATATAAGGGACCATCATATTTAGTCAATCGGGCTTCGAGCCCAAATTTTATTTATATATTTATTTATTGAGAACCCATTCCATCTTGTGCTAGGCCAACTTACATAAACTAACTCAACTTTGGGTCAAGCTCATTTTAATAAGATGGGCCTATCACCCTACACAACCCACAACATACACTTAAAAAACTCTCCCTTCTCAATTTCTTGATTCTCACGTTACAAAAACCCTCCAACCTAAACCCTATTCAGTTCTTTTACTTTCAAGCCAACTCAAGGTTTATATAGCAAAGTAATCATCACAAGTCACCCAACCACAGCATTAACCTATTTCCCTCAGCCTCTATTTATGCTTAAAAAAAAAAAAAAAAAAAAAAAGACATCAGTCCCAAAAATTTAGTCGATCAAAAATTTATCACAAATAATTCCATTACAATATCAACCCATCATCTGCATCTTCATCTTCATCCTCCGTTTTTGACTCTAAAAAATAAAATCTGTGTGAATAGTACCCAAAGGCGTGAATAGTACCCTGACCACGGCTTCATGTACTCAGGGTATGCTTGATTTAGAATAAATTTTCAAAAGAAATTCTTTCTCCTCCTTTTCAACCACACATACAATTATTTTTTATTTTTTAATACATTATCTTCCATTTTACACTACACAATCTACACGCAATTCGAGTAAACAAAATTTGCTATTCATTTATTGTGAATCAAACATACCATCAATCTTCAAATTTCTTCCATAAAACACTTCCCAAAATGATGGTTGAGGATTGTAGAACTCAAAACTAAAGTTTAATTGATGATTTCTTGGCCGGAAAAGCTTCATTTCCACCGGATATTCTCGCCAAAACTTGGTCATGTCACAACGCTTCTTTCTCTTTTCTTCACCACCATACGAAGGCACCGAGACTCCAGGTCACAACCGCCGCCGGTGGTGACTGTGGTAGTCGATGTAGACGGTGGCCAGGTGACGCTTGGTGGCTAGAATTTTTTCCCTTTTTCTCCTTCTAGTTTCTCTACTACCGTGTTAAGAATGGGAATTTTTCCTTTTTTGCCAAATTTGACTTATAAATGGATATTTAAAGCTTAAGTCCCTAATTTTTAAAAGTTAACTTAAGTTGGTCCCTAATTTTATTCTCTCGTGCAAAATAGTTAAAATAGTCCTCAAAATCAAGAATCTATTTCACTTGACTTCAATTGATTTCTAAAATTTACAATTGAAGTTCCCAAGTCCTTAATAAAGTTTAAAATCGATCCCCAAATTGCCTAATTTTCTTAATCAAGTCCCAAATTAAGTTTTAAAGGTTCAATTCCAATCCCTGAAATCATTGATTTCTTTCAATCAAGACCAATTGAGTTTCCAAAGTTTAACTTTAGGCCCCAAAACTTTTAATTAAACACTTGAAGACCCGAATAAATTATTAAAGTTCAATTTTACGATTCAATTACAAAATTTATGTTTAGTTGCCCTGCTAGACGAGGGTTATAAGTACGTAGAGGTGCTAGCATCTCATCAGCCCTCATTTCAAGGATCTACTAGAACTACAACTTTGAGGTGTGGTTTTACTTTATGCAAAATATTTTATTTTAAAGCAATGTGTTTAAATTTTCGGCCATATCATGTGTAACACCCCAAATCTAGGAACCTAAATTTAGAATTATTAACTTTTATTATCATATCTTAAAATGCAGAAAATGGAAAGAAGTGATTTAATTCCATGAAATTTATTTATTATTATTATATATATGGATGGATTTTTTTTATTCTTTTAAAATCCTACACCAATTTTGGCAGGGTTTCCCGTGTAACTGGACATATCCAACCTGTTAAAAACTCAACATCCTCATCCAACATCAATACTAAAGTTTGCAAAAATAATTAACTTAAAAGAGACCTTATTCAAGAATTTTTCCAAATAAAAAAACTAGTTTTCCCATATGTCCATCAACCCAGAATAGAAGTCGAAATCTCATAGTTGGAAATAATTGAATCAACAAATAAATGAATAATAAATAAATAGCCTAAGCATGGAATATTATTTAATTTAAGTGAAAGTGAACGATAAGCTAGCAAAGTAAAGACTGGCTGACCTTGCCTTCAAGCTACTCCCACGGCCATTTAACTTTCATCATGTACAAAGTAAAGGAAAACGAATTGTGTGAGTTAAAACCCTGTAAGCAAATTCCATGCATGTGAGGCATGCTTATGACACGCAATGCGCATATTCGCTTTAAAATATGTATCCAACTTTCTTAAACATTTTAAAGTCGATAATCTTCATTCAAAAAACTCGTTTCTTTCAAGACATTTACTTTCCGTCGTGAGCTCACTTGGTGCATCGTTTATAGCCATTAAGCTCAGTAGTGGGTAATTATTATTTGGAACCAGATTCAAAACTACTGGTAGTAAATATTCCATTCAATCCCTTAAAGGGAATATATATTCCATTCCATTTAACACCGCGAAGCAGTAAACAATCTAGGTCCGGTACGCCGGTTCCCCACACCCAATTTCCTATTCACTCCTTTCATGACATAGAGATACACTCATTCTTTCATTAAAAATTTATGGATATATATCACTTTGCAAGAAAAGAACTTCACTTTCATGCTTTAACATTTAAGATACTTAGCTTTTCCAAAGCCATTGATTGTGGATGCTTCGTGAATGCAGTACATGTATAACAGAGAAATTATTTGAACCAAATAACTGCACTTAGAAGCAACTAGCACATACATTTCACCTTACACGTTCAACTTCACTTAGAGTCAAGAGGGGAAATTTACTTACCTGAATTCCTTAATAAGTTTGATTTACTCAATTAGTAAGCGGAGTGGCTTGGTTTCCCACGACGCCAATGTGCCCAATATCCTAATTCTTTATAACAATATGGAGAAAATATTTAAAATAGGAACCCACAACCAAAATACCTTCAATCCACAAATTCAAATTATCACTCTTTACAGAGACAAGCATAACTTCAAATTTAGAGTACGAAATTATGTGAATCTAATTGGGTTGTCTAACTAACTCATATAGCTACGTTATATCTCAAAATAACATCAAGATTCAAGTCATAGATATTGTGACATGATTTTGTCACCAAACACAGAAGCTGCCAAAAGTTTCTGCTTGTGTAGCCCGATTTAGGGAAATTATTTTAAAATAGTAAATGAAGTTTTAATATCACAAAATTCATACAAGAGGTGGAAAACCCATATAAGTTCAACATAATTAAAAATTAGCTCAGGATAAACACGTTTGGGCTGCCTAAAGATTTTTCTTCCGACCTAAAAATTGTTCTCGGGTAAAACTGTCGCAATCTACAAAAAAAATTCATAAAAATTACTACGGGCCTCCAAATAATGCCAAATCAATTCTAGATGATAGATGACTTGTAAGGGATCATTTTCAAACTTTAATCATCAAGAAATTCATCCAGCATTACCAGTTATGGATGCTAGAACTCGAGTAAAACAATCTACCTAAACTGGGCAGCATATAGTTTGCTTCAAATTCACCAATTTCACTCGGGAATTTTATCAAACACCTAAACTTCACAAAACTTGGAGCCATTATTCACCATCCACATAGCCAACACATCACGTAGAAATTCTTCGTGATGATCAAAATTGATTTCAAAGCTATTTATATAAGTTACACAACATAGAATAAAATCAAATTGAAGAGTCAAATGAGTTTTCTTCAATAATCAAAATCTCAATTGATCCATAACAAGGCAAGTAAGAAATGGTTAATCATAACAAAGCTATTCCAGGTTAGAACTAGATCATAAGGGAGAAATTACCTTACTAGAAGCCATTAGATGTCACAAGAAGATGGAAGAGCCGAGGTAGTTGAGAGAATTCGAGCAATAAATGAGAGGGGCTTGAGACGTGTGAGGAGAGAGGGCTTGAGAGACTACGCGAGTATGTGTACCAATTTTGGGTTGTTCTAATTGGAATTTATGTGGTGAATCCTAGTTGGGCTTGTTTTCCTTAGCTTTCCCTAGTGTTTTTGGGTTAGGAATAAGGGAATTTATTTTGGCGTAATAACAATAGATGCAATATTGGGTTTTGGGATTTGGGTTCTGGAATCGGCTCAAATAAAGTAGACCCATAATTAAAATACCCAATTCTAATTTATTATTATTGTTACTTTCTTTTTGTTAAATCAAGAGCAAATACGCAAGGGATATAAATTTCAAATAAATTAAACATAGGCGTAAGAACATAACAAATAAACTCATTTTCGTGAAAATTAAATACTCTAATTGGCACATTGATCGCCTTGGCATCCAAGTTCTTCCACTGGAAAATAAGATAGAATTATCGACGACAACAACAACAACAACAACAACAACAACAACAACAACAATAATAATAATAATAATAAAATTGAATTATTTATTATGACCCTAACACTGAAATTAAGCATAATTCATAAAAAGTATGTAGGGTGACATGCGTTGTTACATCATGCCTTTACGTGCATTTATGATTGTGGTATTCATGCTATTTGACATGCATGTGATGGTGTTAAGTACCATCTTCTACAGGATTATGTTAAGAGTTGGAGGGTCATAGAGACCTTTCCCCACGTTAGATGAGAGTTTTCTAACACTTGACTTTTCCATATTTTGCATGCCTCTAATTGTAATTCCATGTGTTGGTATGTGATATAGTAAAAATTTTATACTACTCCTCACTGAGTATAACCACGTTATACTCACCCTAATTGTTTCAATCTTTTCTTTCAGACTAAGGAGCTCAGCAAATCGGCGTCAAGTGGGACGTCGTCATCGACTTTCAATTTCATTTATGTTTATTTAAAAATTTGTTCTTGTTGGAACCTTTAAGTTTGTAGCAAGTTTGATAAATCCTAATTTTTGCATTTTTTTGGGATTTTAAAAAAGGTTTATTTGGTAGATGAATTTCAGTACTCCACTTTTGAATTGTTCCAATTTGGTACATGACTCATCTTAATATCAATATCATTATTATCATTTGGAATTGTTTATTGTTGAATTAAAAAAAAATTGTTGTCAAATTTCTATATTTTAATCAAGTCATAGTCATTTTAGTAACAATTCCATTTTCCAAAATCGGGGCATTACGATATAGTTGAAATGAGCCTTGCTCTGCTTCAACATGCATCCGTTCCCACCATTTTTTGGCCCTATGCTTTTGCCACTTCCGTTTACCTTATAAACCGATTGCCCAAAGTCAACCTCCAATATGATGCCTATGAGAAATTGTTTCATTCACCTCCTAACCTATCTAAGCTCCGCATCTTTGGATGTTTGTGTTATCCATGGTTGAAACCTTACTGTAGTGACCACAAATTTTCTTTAAAAATATTTAATTAAATAAAATTTCAAATGTGTCGTTACGATTTCACCTATAGAATTTAATAGCATTCGCTCGTCTAGTTGAATTTTATATTATTTATTATTATATTTAATTATTATAAGAAAATAACTTATGAAAATTTATTTATTTTTCAAATTTATTTTTGAGTGCCAAACTTTTAAATTTATTTTAGTCCCCAAGGATTTTTATTTTATCCATTTGAACCCAATTGTAATTTAAAATCCAATTTATAGTCCAATTTGAGTGTAAAGATAATTTAATCCAACTAGTAGCTCATTTAAGGCCCATTTATGTTCCAACCCAATAACCCTTTATATGCTTTTAGTTGTAATTCTTTTGAACCCTAGCCCCATCAACATCCTTATTTTTCTTCATTATCATCACTCACATTTTCTATTTTCATTCTACATCAAGCAAGACAATATCAAGTTTCTATAGGTAATTTCTTCTCAACCTCTCCTTTTAAATCTTTATTTCCATTACTATGCCATAGCATTCAATCTCACACACGCAAAAGTTCTTAATCATGTATTCACCTGCATTTTCACTATACTTTCTTTTAGATTTGTTGTGTTTTCACATCACAAACATATTATAGCTGGTATTTTCTTTTTTACTATAGTATCACAATAGTTCAACACACACATAGACAAAAACTCGGCCATCACCATCAAGCACCACCACCATCGCCACTTCCACTACCGCCGCTACTTTCCACCACCTTCTCCACTTCCATCACAACCCACAATACGTCGTCATCACATCATCTCAGCAATATGCACACACGCATATACATACATATACATACACCCCATAGCTCACGGCCAAGAAACATCAACCACACTCAAACTCAACTTCACAACCTAAAAATTACACTTGCACCTTCCTCTACCTCCATAGAACATCATAGAACCAATTAATTTCGAGCATGGGTAGAGATTAGGTAGGATTTTGAAAATGCCCAAAATTTGCCCTAAGTGTTCTAGCTTCGATTTCTCCCTATGTGGTCAATGTTTCTCTCAATCGAGGCGACCACTAGGTCACCACCGCCACCTCGACAACAACCACCACCTTCGCCGGCCAAAATTTACCTCTTTTCCTTCTTTAGTTTCGGGCAAGAGTGAAGACATGAGAGGGAGAAAGAAGCCTGTAATGAAGATTGAAACACTTGACCATTTTCATGATTTATTTGGAAAT
Source organism: Jasminum sambac (assembly GCA_018223645.1). Lineage (NCBI taxonomy): Eukaryota > Viridiplantae > Streptophyta > Magnoliopsida > Lamiales > Oleaceae > Jasminum > Jasminum sambac. The sequence goes on from CP073640.1 coordinate 31,580,335, forward strand.
TTACAGCTCAAGTCCCTCGATTCTTTATTTAGTTTAAGTTGGTCCTTATGTTTTATTTAATTTATAAATCCTTAACTTTTAATTCTTATGATTTGACCTCTAAGTTATATTTACAAATTTAGTTCCCCAATTTATTTATTTTATTTAAGTGACCCCCTAAAATTTATTTAATTCTTACTCCATAACTTTCAATTTTTACATTTTGACCCCTAAACTTTTATTTCAATTCAAATCCTTCTATTTCTTATTCCTATTTAAGTTAGCCCCCAAACTTTAATTGCATCTAAGCCGCCATGTTTTAAAAATCTTATAATTTAGTCTAAGGTATTTTTAGTTCAATTTTACTGCATAGTAGGTCCTCAAACTATTCAATTTTTTCAAATCGGCCCCAAAGTTTTATATTCTTTCAACTTTGGTCCATAGCTTGTATATTATCTATAAATACTTAATATTTATGTGTATTAACATAAATTAAATTCTTTATTGACTAGACAAGCGCACAGGTAGCTAAAGGATTGATTCTCATCGTTTAGTAGGCTCAAAACTCGGGAAAGATTTCAAATAGGCTCAAAAACCCAAATAAACTTTATTTTTTACACAATTATATTTAATAATCTGTATTATACGAGTACTTTTAGTATGTAATAGATTTTCCTTCGGGCCTACACTTGCCTTCGGGAAAATTACTTGCCTTCGGGCCTTGAGCTGCCTTTCGAGTATTATATTATAGAGTTCGCATATCTATTTGCCGTATATACTTGTATAAGTTGATTAACTTGCACAGAGCCTGCTAAGTATTTCTTGAAATACTCATGCCTTTCATTTTAACAAATTTCAGATTGAGGAGATTGGAAGCGTGGCGAGGCATGGGAGCTCTCTAGGATTATTAAATGAGAATTTTTTTTCGTTGTTATTTTAGGTAAACTTGATATATTGAAATATGTTGTTTCAAATTTTTTGAATTATTTAGTATTTTATGTAGAATGTTTTGAATTTCTAGAGATCAAATAAATGTAAGATACTATAAATGGTTGTTATTTTAAATGAATTTCCGTATCTTAATTATTTGTTATTTTTCCGCATGTGTTGATATTATTATTTTACAAAATTTTATGAAATATTTTAGAGAAAGAACTAATGTTCGGGTTCTTTGAACTCGAGGGGTTACACTTACACTCCACAGAAAATAGAACTAAAATCTAAGCCTTGTGTGCTTCTTGGCTATAGCCCTTTACAAAGCGCGTACTACTGCTATGATAAAATCACGGGTCGAGTCTATGTCAGCCGCCTTTTTCCGTTTGTTGAACACATATTTCCTTTCTCCTCATCAACTTCTCTACTCCAGCCGCCATAAGCAGGTCATTCCTCCTCTTTTCCTTCACCACTCTCCCGCTCCATCACCTTACAATTACCTTCTCCTCCTGGTTCAAAACGAAGGTTGGGTGGCGGGCTCGCCTTATCCTCTACGGCAACTTATTGGGGTGCGAACCCCTCTGGCCGGCATTCCTCATCTCCACCATCTTTTGCTCCAAGTAACTCTTTTTCGTTGCCTCCTATACCATTGGAATCGGCCGGTCCTATGACTTCTCCTCGTTCCCCTTCTCAGCCCATACCTGACACTCTACGTTCTCTCCCAATGCCTGTCCCCTTTTCTCTACCTTCTTCATCCCCAGTCCCTACACCGACCTAGCCTCTTCTTCTAGTTTCAACCACTACCGTTCGCTCTCTTAGTCTCGGCCCACTAGACCCTTAGTTGATCTCTACCACTTCACAAGTCCACTCTCTCCTCGAGCCACTCGACGGATATATGACTTAGACACCACTGCCTCTAACTCTATCCATCCTCAAGTCTAAAATTAACCATGTTATCCCAAAAATACAAAGCTCAACTGGTTGGTCGTGGGTTCACCTAACGCCCTAGTATTGATTATGGTGAAACATTCAATCCTGTAGTCAAGCCATCTACTATTTGCCTTGTTTAAAGTCTCGCTGTGATGCATGAATGGCCCATTCGCCAGCTTGACATCAACAACGTTTTTCTGAATGGAACTTTAATTGGGGACGTCTATATGGCTTAGCCAAGGGTTTTATTGACTCTAATAACCCACAGCATATTTGTCATATGCGAAAATCACTAAACGGGCTTAAACAGCCCCCCATCGAGCATGTATTAAGCATTGAAGAGATTTCTTTTGCACTCTGGGTTTGTTAATTCTCGGGCTGATGCTTCCCTTTTTATTTTGCACAAATCTAGTGACATATTGTTTTGCTGGTTTATGTCGACGATATAATACTAATCGGAAATAATGCTGCATTACTTTGCTAGTTTATCTCTTCATTTACGAGCAAGTTCTCCACCAAAGATCTTGGCCATCTATCTTATTTTCTTGGAGTTGAGGTCTTGAACCACTCTGATGGTTTGTTTATCTCATAATAGAAATATATCATTGATCTGCTAAGAAAGTGAAAATGTTGGAGGCAAATCTAGTCCAGATGCCACTGAGCTCGACTATTGTTTCATTTGTTCACTCTGTCGAGCCTTACTCCAATCCCACTGAGTATTGCTCCGTCATTCGGATTCTTCAATATCTCTCTTTTACCCGTCTTGATATCTCGTTTGCAGTCAATAAGCTTTTGCAGCATATGCATTCACTGTCTACTGATCACTGGTCCTTCGTGAAACGGGTACTGTGTTATTTGAAAGGCACAATTGACCACGATCTCTTTCTTATTAAACATTCTTAGCCTATTCTCCATGCTTTTTCTGGGGTAGCGATGCCCTTGATCGTGCCTTGACTAGTCCCTTTTTCATTTTCTTTAGCCCCAATCTTATTTCCTGGCAATCGAAGAAATAGCATTCCATAGCTCACTCGTCCTCAGAAGTGGAATATCGTGCGGTCACTAACACAACTGCTGAGCTTTTGTGGTTTCAACCTCTTCTCCGTGAACTCAGGTATCCCTGCTCGACTGCACCTATTATTTATTATGATAACATTGGCACTACATACTTGTGTTCCAACCCCGGCTTTCGTTCTAGAATGAAGCATGTTGCTCTCAAGTATCAATTCGTTCGGGAACAAGTACAAGGTGGCAATCTTCAAGTGGCCCATGTGCCCACTCATGATCAATTAGCTGATGCTCTAACCAAACTAAGCTTTGGGCCGCAGCTTTCACTTTTTCAGACCAAGATTGGTATCCTTCCAGCCTCCGTCTTGAAGGGGCATATTGGGACAAAATAATATTGTATATTTATTTTGGGTTTAATATTGTTTGTGTCCTTGCATAACATGGCCAAGTCCTCTCGTTTTGCATGTACACGCTAGGATGTTTGAGTTGGAGGCAAAGTCTTGTTATTTGTATTTATCCATGTAGATCTCTTTAGGTTTAGTTTGAAAGTCATCTTATCCTACTGGTTGTATTATAAAAAGTCCTGTATTGTTGTGCCATGAATAATAAGAAAAAGCTTCATCGTCCTATTCTTCTTGTTTAAGACTCTTTGCAATATGTTACGTATTAGCTGGTGTTATTTTGCACATTTTTACACATTTGTTTAGCCTCACTTATACTCTCTCCTAGTTCACATCCACATATCTCGTAGGACCTACCTGTACTATACAAATCTTCACTATTCAATTCCATTCATTATCTCTCTTATATCATATAAAAACACATAAAAACTTGTGTTTACACACATCCTAACACCCGTATAGTATCTTCTTACAGCTGAGGAATTGAAACTCATAGGTTTTTTTTTCTTTTTCTTTTTTTTTGGTATAGAGTGTAAGTCTGAAATTGTAAGAAGATGCATGAGTATTGTTCGAATGACTGGAGATGGAGTAAACAACCCATTTGCTGTAAAGAAGGTAGATATTTGAACTGCTATTGTTGATGCTATTGATGCAGCTAGAAGTGCTGCTAATATTGTTCTAACTAAACCAGGATTAACTATTATGAACTTATTAGTATCAGCTTCGTGTTGGCCAGTCGATTTTCAAGAGAATGAAAAGTTATAACATTGGTTTCTTCCCATTTTCTTTTATTCTTCAGCTGTACTTTAAGTTGACTGTTGAAATCTAAGATAGCTGATCAGTTGATTATTATAGTGCTCACAATCAATTGATTTCTTATGATGCTCACGTCTTTTATTGTAGTTCGGGTTTATCATAATTGCTTTGATTTGGATGTAAGATTTCTCTCATTCATGGTTTTAATCACTCCCATCCTCAATGATGGTGTAATTTTTCCTCATTTTGTGCCTTAAAAATTTAAAATTCTATGTAGCTCCTTATATTTAATGTAGCGCTAATTTTTAAAAATATATTTTCAATACAATCATGACAAGCTCAAAGGACAGAGTTAAACCATCTTCGTTGCCCAATAGCTGGAGATTGAATGAGTTTTTTTTTTTTCGCTAGAATAATGCTTGGTGGTTACCTAGCATTGAATTGAGGAATCTAACTTCTTTCTTGTAAGGACTATCAACATTTCTTTCTATACTTTCTTTCCCATTTTAGTATTCAGTTCATCTATGGAACTTACATTCACGGAATTTATACTTCTTTTCCTATGTTATAGTTGATTGTAGGAGTTCTTTTAGCTTTGGATGCTTGCTTTTTTATGGTTAATGAACCTTTTTCGTCATATTTTTGTTTTGTTTAATTTTGCAGATGTATTTTCACAAATTCTAAGTGCCACTTATTTTGTAGAAACAAGTTCTTGTATTTGAACTAGTGTAGCAATAGGCTAATCATTAGATTGCTATGATATATGATGATTGCTAGAGAGAAATGAATATAGTGTGTGCTTTATAGGCCTTAAAGTTTCTAAGTGAAGATGAGCTCAGCTAGATTAGATAGCGGTCTTCTGGATCTTACTAATATCGATTTTTATGGCGCTCAGTGAAGACATTATCATGATTGATTTTTGTTTAGCAATACTTTGCCACTCTTTTGGGTTGTAGTTTCCGTGCTTGGAATAGGAGTTTTTGATGTGTGCCTCTATTTGGTGGTACACTTTTGCTTTTCGACTGTGCATTTACTTGGTGAAGATATAAATGACAAAGATATCCATGGGATTGTTCTATCATACCTTGTGAATAACCGCTTCAAGGACAAAATGGAGTCATTCATCTCTTGTGAAGGGACCATTTCAATGACATGGAGAAAAGGAAAAGTAAGAATATCTTAACTCATCTAGAGGTTTGAAGCAATAATGTTTATTACATTGGTTGATGGGGTTGAACAACCAACTGATTTTGTAAAGTGGTAAGTTTCATGAAAACTGTGTCGTTTTTGTTCATTTCTATGATCAAGCAACAATTGTTTGAAGCGAGATTTGTTAATGGTTGTTCATTTCCTTGATTTTTGTATCTTTTCCCCTTTTTTGACACAAGTTGAAACTAGTTTTCAATAACTCTCTCATAGGTGAAATTTTTGAATAATTGTCATCACCAAGTTATTTTGAATAGTTGTTCAATTCTTAATAAAAAATGAGATAAATTGCTGCTGAACAATAAAGAGAACACGTTATAATACGTTTATGTGTCTTATATTATGAAACCATTGGAATTGTAGTTCTTTGTTCAGATTTTTTTTGAACAGCGAGTGCATTCAGCTTTCTTCCTTTCTTTTTTTTGGTTTCTTACACATTTCCTTCCTTGGCTTACAGATTCAATTCTAAAGTCACCAGACAACATGACTTGAAGCATACACATATTGCCCCAAGTATCCTATCAGTGGCATCACAAAGTATATGTTCTCATATGTACTAAAATACTTTTGATAAATAATTCACCTTATACTTGATGTTAACGATAACGAATCAATGAAAAATACTATAAACAATGAAAAATTATCTGGTGGGTACATCATGTACACCATAAATGAGCTCTCTTGTATTGATATAATTCTGGATCAAATGGAGATAACTCTGTGTTTTTTTTTCCTTTTAAGGCTACATCCATAAACATAAGGTCTCTAATTTCGGTAAGTTCAATCATGTAAAGAGAGTCGCGGTGTATTGTTAGTGTTCCCAAAAGCTCTTAAGCAATTGAAGGATCTGCTCTTAATCTTGGTTTGATTAGATTGAGGTTTCAACTAAGGTTGAAGGCAAAAATAAATGGAAGATGTCCTTTGCCAACCTATAATCAAGTTAGTGGCATGCTTCTTCAGACTTTCTTCTTTTTACGAATTTTCTTTGCTTTTCAAAAAAGGTTAAGACCTTGCCCTTGCCAATGTTAGCTAAAACTTTTCTTTGTCAACTATGAGGAGTATGTTTTTACCTAGATTACTTTATGGTGACTGGTGCGATGTCGTGTTACACCAAAATTTGTTTTATTTTTCTTACTCGGCTTCAAAACTACAAATTAATGTAGAAGTGGTAAGTAAGGGTCAAACCCACAAGGAACAAGATTTAATTTAATTGTTTTTATCAATTAAAATAGAGAATGGTGGGTTTTTGTGAAACTTAGATGAAATTAAAAAAAATAAAAATAAATGGCAAGTAAAAGATTGAGGAAAAAACAAATGAAAGAAATATCTAGTTCTCGGGTTCGGTTGTGTCAATAACTTCTATTAATCTTTTCCATGCAACATGTTACTATTCATTGTTCAATTTATCAGCTCCAATTAATCAAGAAGATCTAAATAACAAATTCTTCCTTAAATGTATTAAATTAAAATGAGTTCTTCAACTTATTATCTAGCTATTGGATAATCCTAAACAAGTTTTTAGGATTTCATGCAATGCTAGTGTGAAGAACGAGCAGAATAAGTTGAATTAGATGAATAATTTCACAAACTTGAATTAATGCATCTAAGTTAATTTATTAATAAATATGCACGATATTCATTTGCTACTTTGGATTAGAATCTATGACAACTATCGATCAAAAATTCCAATCCTAGCATATAACTTGAATTTAAAGATTAAATGATTCAACTGGCCAGAGTCAATACAATAATCATATAAACTTAAAACGGGTTTAAAAGCATAACAAATTAACAAATTGAAGTAGAGAAATAGATAAAACATTACTAAAGAGTTAGATAAGATAACATGTTAATTGAACACAACCTTCCCCTCGAACTAGATAGAGAAGTCTAACTACTCATATTTCGCGAGTTAAATACTTTTTAGCGAGTGTTTGTCATGTATCACCACTTCTATAAGATGGATTACGCTTTACTATCAGAAATAATATAGAAACATATAGAAATTAAGTAGATAAATGCTAAGAAATAAATAGAGAAGTTTAATCACTCATATATGAGGGTTAAATACCTTTTTAGCGAGTGTTCGCCTTATATCACCTCTGCAATATATGAGAAATAATCTTTCTCAAACATAAAAAATAAAAGAAAGAGAGAAACTAGCAGAAAAATGCTCCGCTAATCATATTCACTGCTGAAGTATCGTCGATCAATTGTTAATTACTTAATAATTGTTTTTACTTCCGATAGAATATGAGAAAATAAGAGCTTTCAAGCTAGAACTAAGCACAAATGAAGAAGAAAATTTTATTGAAGAGAAAGTTTGAGAGAATCAGTAGCTAATTCTCTCTACTAAGTTGTGAATTCCTCATCATATTTGCCTCTATTTATAGCCAAAGATTTATAAGAAAATATAGTAAAAAATTAAGTGACCTCTCCATGAGTCTATTACATTGTGCTCCACTCATAATGTTTTTATGAGGTCAAAAGTTAGGTAAAAGTCACATCAAAAGCAAGTTGGAACAGCAGGACACAAAATTGCAGCAGGTGGCTTTGGTGACTCAGGCGTGACTCGAATCCCATGTGATTCCGCTTGACGTGACTAAGGTTGTGCGCGATTCTGCCTGACGTGACTAGGGTCATGCTCGGTGGCGATGACCTTACGAGGGTCGTGCTCGGCGGTGACTCGAGTCAGGCTACTATGACTCGAGTCACCAAAAATTTTACAACCCAAGTCCTTCAACTTTTAACTTTTATTCATTTCGGTCCTCAAAATTTTTTTCAAAGTGACACTTTAGTCCCCCACCTTTTGGAAAGTTACGATTTGGTCCCCAAACTTTTGGAAATTGATGCTTTTAGCCATTTTTTTAAACGGCCATAACCTTCACTAGGAAACTCCGATTTGGAATTCGGAAAAGTGTGGAAATCCTCTTTTAATGCTCTTTCACTTTTGCTCAAGAAAATTTGACAAAACAACTTTTCATAAAATTGCATTAGAGGTCCTCCATCTTTGATTTGCTAGTATTTTGGTGTGTGATTTCCATTTTTGGTTCTCTTTTCATCCAGTTAGGCTCCTTTTGATTCTTTGTGACTCTAAACACAATAATAAAAGAAAACACATAAAAAAGAACATATAAAACCAATAAAAATACAAAAATGTATGAAATAGAAGAATTATTTAAGTGTTTTTCTAGCGCTTATCAATCACAAACATAGGCCCTTTTCCTGGCTAAGGGAGGGATTTGGGAAATTGCACATATTTCACACAATTGCATATCTTCAACAGATGTGCTGGCTAAAAGTCAACCTAGAATTCAAGTTTTCCTGTCGGAAAATACGGCGTTTTTTCCAATTGAAGCTTGGGAAAGCCTTTGGACGGCAAATCATTGGTGATGTAGAATAAGTCTATGAGAGGAATATTCAGCCTGCTGAGTTTTATTTGGCATCATTAGATGGCCAATATGGAAGATCAAAGTGTTATTTAAATGAGGTCGGAGGGAAATGGATGCATTATTATGTAGGAGATTTTGTTGTTGAGAATTCCTACACCCCCACAACACTCAAGTTTTCAGTGGCGTAAATTGACTGCAAACAGACAAAACCTAAACTTTTCCTGGATTCTGTACATGTTCATATTGCCAATATAATTTGATCGTAGAAGGTTAAGGCGACTAATGTGTGTGGTGTTTGATAGTAGAAAGTGGTGGCCTTTGATGGAGCAGTTGAGTAATTCTTGAATGTTGAGTGATTGTAATTCTATATTAAAAACGATTAGTTGGCAAGACCTAGAATTTAGATTTTTTTCGAAATATGATGGCATAGAGATGGTTAAAAGGTTTAATGAAGGTATGGTAAACTTAGTTCTAATAATGTTCTTTTATTCCGGTTAGTGGTGGACCAATAAAAACTTTAATTTACGCATCTTATTCAATGATAACTCACTCCAAGTTTCTGGTATACTCAGAGATCATGAAAATATAGCATATGTAGTTTCTCTTCCCTTCCTTTATTTTAGCTCTGTGAGCTTCTTTTATTCAATTGCTATTGTTTTAGTCCAATTGCATGTTGATTAGTTAATATTATCTTTCTGCATTGCAACTGATATTCGAAAGCAAAAGTTAATGGAGAAGTCAAGGGCTTGAATGTTGTCAAAATTCTAATTACTTGTTTACAAATGAGACAACGTAAAGCTTGAATGTTCATATCAGTAAACAGCATTTACTGATATGGTCTTTAGGAGTCCTCCTAAAGAAAGGAATTAATTCTTTAGATTAGATAGAAGCTAAAATTTTATTTTACCCGATGTTCAATATAGTTGTAAATGAATCAATCTATTTAGAATTAAGTTTTCTTTAATGAAGATAAATGTTTGTAATGTGATTATCATGTAAATGGATAAGTTTTTCATTTATCGTGAAAATGCAGCTCTGATATCTGCATTATGAATGTATGTATATTTTTGATGCATTCTCTAATACGTCTTGGTCTCTTGAGAAAAGAAGCAAATAAATAAATTAAGCAACGGTTGTTAAAAACAACCATTGTCTATTCTCAAGAATAGGCAACGCTACATATAATTGAGAATAGGTGATGATTATAACCAACAACCATTGCCTATAATTGCATTTGTAAAATGACTCAATTAATCAGTTTTTTTAAATCGTTCTTTAAAATAGAAATAAATTATTGATACAATAGTATGCACTCAACTAACTTATTTACAAATTCAATTTCATAAATATTTATAAGCTCATGTTCATAAAATTAAAAATTGATTGTTCTTTTTACAAATAACGTTATAACAAAGATTAATATTACCTATGTGAATATCATATTCATATAACGATCAGCTTGAATTTCAATGAATTTATATTTAATTTTGATATCAATTTATATTCAAAATTACATTTTTAAAATACAATTCTGATTTGAACTAAAAGCTTTATTTTTGGATATATCTAGGTGGTAGGATTTCATCTCTCATATTATTTAATTTCATATTAACTTAATGATATAAGTTTAGTGATAAGTAAAAAATATCTAAATTACATATTTAATAAAAAAAGATTAAATAACTCGGCAAGTAAATAAATATCAAAATTACGTATTTAATAAACAATTGGTAATTCTCTCAATTAGCGATTGGAATCATGTGACTCGATTAGAATTTTTTAATTGGCTTTCGACTATGTTAACTTTTATTCCAGAATCTATCCCCCAAATGGATGTTAAGAATCTTATATGCTTTAAATTATTATTTATTTTATACCAATTTTATTTAGTTTATATTTTATTTAATTTTTGAAGACCATCAATTAAGTCGCATATTTTAATTATTAATCACATATATTTCAATTTATTTATCTTATCCAAATTAACATAAATTTAATATCAAATCATTCAATATTTAATCAACATAACATAAAATATACTAGATTTTTTACCAACCCCATTAAGAATACTATATAATTTAAATTATTTAAATAAACATCTAAATTGATGAGTTAAAAAGAATATGTTAATATATCGACTTTGTTAAATTTTTGAGTTTACGTCGAATATGTTCATATACATCTTTTGTATGTTTAGAGCGTGTTTGTTGAAAAAATTATATATCCTTCATACATACTAAAAATTACAAATAAAAATCTCTGGTTGAGCGACTACGATGGGGTGTGAATGAGGAGGGGAGTTTTATAGCGGGGTAGGGATATGTCCTATTGTAATTCTTATATCGTACATGTTCACTTGGCTTTGATTATATGAGGATGTGATAAGGACAAGGACAAGTGTTTCCTAGTGGGGTAGGAATAGAAAGTTGGAGTTTGTCGAATTGTACTCACTATGTCATCATTTCTATAATATATCTGTATATTAATTATATTTACAATCAAATTTTAAAAATATTATTCACATATTCATTGTTAGTATTACGTATCGTACAAGTGTATAATTAATATCTCCAAAAATTTGATGTTAATGCCATGCTATTAATATTTATCAAAATTACTATTTGTCAACATATTTTAGCTTGCAATGCATGAGTGAAAAAAGCTAGTTAAAACAATAAAATAAAAAGCATAGCTTGTTAGGAGGAAAAAAAGGCTTCTTGTTGATGATGGCACAAAAAAATTAGAAAAAAAATTTTAAAAAAGTTGCAGCCTCAATATCATTAAAGAAATAGATGATTTTTTATTTTATTATTTTAAATATTTTACAAAAAGTTTAAAACTCAAATTTTTTTTAAACATGCTACTACTTTTTTTTAATTCATTATTTTACGTTTGAAACAATTTTGGTGATGTGACAATTTTATTTTATCAAAAATCATCCATATATGCATTGCATCCGTTCTTCCATTTAGGAGTGGGCATTTGGCCCAATAACCCACCAACCCGAACTGACCCAAACCAACTGGAGTCGGTTTGAGTAGTTTCAAGTCAGTTTGACCCATATTATCGGGTCGGTCAATTGCCAACCAAAAAACCAACCCAAGTTGGAGAAAATAAAAAAAATAAAAATTAATAAAAATTTGTCCAATAACCGATCTTGTCGATTTCGGTTTGAGAAATAAGATCGCCGGTTAGATTGCGATTTGGAAATTTCCAAACCGCCCAGAGAGAGGTATATTCAGTAATGTTCCAAAACATCCACTAGTGCCATTATCAAGTATTTTCCAATTAGAGACATCCTCCGTTGGGAAACCAAAACCAGATTCGGAATTAGAACGGTGAGGTGAAATTGTAGCAGTTCCGAAAATTTTCCTACACAACACCATTGGCCGACGAGCCTCGAGCTTTGACCCGCAGTTAAGAAAATTTTTTGGACTGCTAGAGCTTGGCCTCATAGTGCTATTTCTAAATCTTGTCTCTAATTTCCCAATGGATATTGTATGTGGCTGAAAAATACCTGCTAGTGCCATGCCGGTGTTTCGAAACATTACTGATATAGAGTGTAGTCAAATAAAGTTAAATCTCTATACTAGCGGGTATTTCGAAACATTACTGATATAGAGTGTAGTCTAATAAAGTTAAATCTCTATAAATTAATAGAGCTGGGGCTAGCAAAATCTATTAATTTAGCGTGCTATTAAATAATCAATAGATTAATAATTTATTAACTTATTTATTAATTAATAACTTATTAATTTATCCAAGGATTTAGGGTTAAATTATCGCAATGGAACGGATGCCGAATACTTCTTGAACTGCCACAATGAGAATAACACTACTTTGAATATGTTGATTGATGAGGATATAATTGAGAACATCATGGGAAATGAGAAATGTGATAAATTTGAAGATGAAACTGTTGCTATGGAGCCGCTTTCACGAAAGGACGCTTTTGGCGAAGACATTAAATAAATTTTTTGTGGCACCATGAGAAGACAATGCCAGAAACTGTTACCATTTTAAAGAAAGTCCAAGATTGGATTCAATATGACATCAATTATGTTTCGAGAAGTAACAAGTCACAATTAAATTATTTTTTATGAAATCAAATTATCATAAATGAATAATTAATTATATGACATTATTAATTTATATATTACATGTGGTCTATATGAATTCTCGAATTTCTATTATCTTATAAATTTAGCAAATTACTAATTTATCGCGTTGTTCCCAACCCGGGATTAGTAAAAAATATTATTTTAGTGAGGTTATTAATTAATCGAGTATTGGATTATCAAAATTCTACTATAGAATAGTGATACTCCAAAAACTATATAAAATATAATGGCACTTAAGGAATTTTTCAAATTATATAGTGGCAATTAGCGTTTTAACTCCTATCTTTTTTCTAGATTGATTGCAGCCCATTAACGTTGAAAAATATCCTAACAAGGTAATAAGTGAAAGAATGTTCAAAGCTAGTGTTGCAAGTAATTAGTTATAGCCATGCAGCTTGAGGGCTTTGCAAAGCTAGATGCATGTCAGAATGAAATTGTTAACCCCCTTAACAGAGGTTATCATAACCCTCGTTAATGGGGGCTAACTCTAAGCGATATTTTAGGGGTCCACCACTTAAACCGTGTGGCAATTTTATGACAATAACGCAACCCTTCCCCTTCGCCACCCCCCTTCGTCCACCTCACTTTCTCTTACTCACATATGTGATTATAGACATATATGTTTTCTTTGAAAGTTCTTTTACTTTCTTTTATTATTATTTAGTACATATATACTATTTTCTTCTTTATTCTTTTTTTTTTTTTGCAAATTTTCTTGCTTATTCTTCATATCAATACATAAATTATAATTTTTCAAAGCTAAGTATTTATTAAAACTTAATTTATTTAATGTTAAGGAAGGATGCCATGAGGCCATTCAGATTGGCTTTCAACAAAACTCGAAATCAACTCGTGAAAAGGATTTTTGTATTTAATCGAACTAGTATTCTTACCTGTGCGTTGCACGGGGAGATTTAAAACTTGTTCAAAAAAAGCTATATCTACGAATTAAAGTTACCAAATGGATTAAGAATAAAAAAAATTACAAATTTTGAAATAGTTCTTTGTACATAGCATTCATCGTTGAATTCGTTGGTTTTCCGTCCTTGTCATATATAAGAACCGTTAATCCTACACGACTTGTAATTTTAGAAACTATGACGTACAGCTAGGCATGACTAAACCGGCTTCTTCAAAAAATGGTGGCCGACATGTGAAAGTGATTACCCTTAATTTTTGTTAATAGTCACAGCATATGAAACAATCAATCGGAACTATCGTCTTTGAAATTTGAAAGGAAGTCTCATATCAGATGGAGTCAAAGACATTCTTGTGGTAAAAAAATATCAACTAAAATAATGGAATGCAATGTGAAATCAATTTGAATTTTTTAACTACTATATGAACGGTAGTCTTAAACTAATAAGATAAAACCAATCTTAAACTAATAAGGTAAAACTAATCTTAAACTGTGAAGAATTTTAAACTAAATAAAACTTTACTATATGAAAGCTAATCTTAAACTAATAAGATAAAATATAATGTTTTTTAAAAAATTATTAGAAATATAAACTTAATTGAAATTTATTTAACATTGTAGACTTGTAGTACAATTTAAAGAATTTGAGATCGCATTTACTAGGACAAATTAAGGAAAATTATTTTTTGTTGACCATCTTTTAAAAATATTCAAACTAATATTGGACTTAAAAGATACACTAAACATTAAATTAGGAAAGAAAAAAAACTTAAAAGAAGAACATATTCAAAAATATAAACAAAAATAAACAAAACATAATTGAAATGATATTAATAAATTGTTTGCCATCTTTTTAAAATATTCAAACTAACTTCAATTTTAAAAGTTATACTAACGATTTAATTACCAAATGGAAAAAAACTTAACAGAAGAGCATATTTAAAAAATAAAAATCAAACAAAACCTAATTGAAATGATATTAATATGATTGTTTGCCATCTTTTTAAAATATTCAAATTAATTTCAATTTTAAAAGCTACACTAACCATTTAATTAACAAAGGAAAAAAAAACTTAAAAGGAGAATTTATTTTTAAAAACCTAATAAAATGCTATTAAACGTAATTAAATTTTATGCATTTAGAAACCCAAATAGTGACACAACAAAGAAGCCCAAAAAATCTAAAACTAATGTCAATTTTAAAAGCTGAAGTAACAATTAAATTAGCAAAGGAAAAAGACTTAAAAGAAAAATGTATTGAAAAAGAAAAATATTAAATAAAACCTAATTGAAATGATGTTAATTTGATTTTTTGCCATCTTTTTAAAATAGTCAAACTAATTTCAATTTTAAAATCTACACTTACCATTTAATTAGCAATGGAAAAAAATTGAAAGAAGAATATATTATTAAAAAAAACCTAATTGAAATGATACTAACATAATCTTGCATTTTATGCAATTAGAAGCCCAAATATAGACATAACAAAGAAGCCCAAAAAATCTATTGAAATTTTTTCTTATAGGTTACCATTTCTTGTTTAGAGCCTGTTCTTTTGGGTAGACATTTTATCCGAATGGTATTCCGTATAAAATGTGTGGTTAATATTGTATTGGGAGATGCGTGTGTGGTTGAAAATGTGTATGTAGCTATACAGAATTGCATACGGATAAAAATTATACTCAAAAGAATGAGCTCTTAATATTATGCAATTATAAGGCCACAAACAAAAAGCCAAATTTCAATCCATAGACGAATAATCCCATACAGATGCGGATTCGATCTGGTGACCCGCCAGCAACGTTCATATCTAGAACCTCAAACCCTAAACTTGCCTAGGCTTCTCCTTATGTGGTTCCTTTTCGTTGGACTTCACAAGATCATATCTAAGCTCTCATCTCGTCTCCCACCCTAATCACTGCCTCTTCATTCATTCTACACCATCTCTGACCCCTAATCACCGATTCTCATTATTTCACTCGAGATTTATTGTTTTTCATCAGATCCAGATTTTTAGGAACATTGATACTGCTCTTAAATCGGACATTTCAGGTGGAAGTACGCCTACCTATATTCAAATTTGAGAGTGATAGGATTAAATTGTAAGAATTTTTTTATTTTTTGAACTTCTATACATTTATTTTATATTTTATTGTTTTTGTTGCTGGTTTTTAGATAGTTCTTCGCTAACTTCGATAGGTCAAAGAAAAAATTACTGCCTGCATTTCGACTCAAGAGCAACATTTAAGATTTGTACGTATTTTGAAATTATTCACAAATTTTATACAGTTACTTTGTGTTTTATATATCTTCTAACAAAATTTTTCTAGCTATTTTTGCAAATCGAAGCTTCCTTTTCCTTACTAGCTCGACTGATGGCTCGATTTATGCTTTGTGATGGCTCAACTTATTTTAAAATTATTTATATGTTTTATACGGCTACTTTGTGATTTATACATTTTAAAAAAAATTGGCTATTTTTGCAGATTGAAGCCTCTTGTTGTCGATTCTTTCAGTGTCCATATAGATTCAGCCCATGTTCTTCTACACATTTTTATACGTGTTTACATATTTTTACACATTCTTTTCAAGCCCACAATTCTCTCTCATATTTCATATCCACATATCTCGTGGGACCTACCTGTACTACTTAAATCTTCACAATTCAACTCCACTCATTATCTCTCCCATATCACATAAAAATACATAAAAATCTATTTTTACACACGTCCTAACGCCCTTTCAATTGGGTACATTGGTTTTTCAGCAAGGTTTGTGACCTACAAACTTGTATATCTTTGGTTTCGTTTGAAAATTTTAATTTCTCGATGTTTCATACATTAGTAGTGAATAAAGGGGCAAAGATGGAATCATCAACTAGATTCTTATTTTATTGATACATATTGAATATTTGTGATCTCTAAAACTTTTTTTTTTTGGGCTATGAAACATGTTTACTGTTCTCCATGGGTGCAAAACTACAAG
The DNA here is from genome assembly GCA_018223645.1 of Jasminum sambac. Taxonomy (NCBI): domain Eukaryota; kingdom Viridiplantae; phylum Streptophyta; class Magnoliopsida; order Lamiales; family Oleaceae; genus Jasminum; species Jasminum sambac. Next base: position 31,596,962 of record CP073640.1, read on the forward strand.
CATGGATAAGTTTATTTTATAGGACCTGTAATATTCAACTTATCGACGCACCATTGATCAAGAGGTTCATTGGCATTTCTATATTCACATATTTTGTTTTTTAGTGTATAATTCTCTTGTAAATTTAACTAGTGAATTATTCATAGTTTGAAGTATTGCAAAACAGCAATCGTTTATAGTTTGAAGTCATTGTGAATGCTACTTATAATATAGACCAGATTCATTACTGTGATAATAAGGGGGCGTTCTCTTTGTTGTTTTCGAGCCGTTTTCTGTTTTCTATTTTCGAAAATGTTGAAAACGCGTTCTATTTATTATTTTCGAAAACATATTTTTGAAAACATTTTCAAGATTTGTATAGAAAACTCGAAAACGTCTTTTTAGCATTTTCGGCGTTTTTTATGTTAAATATCGAAAACAAGGAAAACGCGTTTTCGAATTTTAAACTTTATATTTATTACATTTGAGTCTCAACTTTTCGTTTTTGTGCATTTTAGTCCTAACCACCAACGACCACCACAACCACCACCGGAAAAAAGTCAAACTACCAGATCTGGTGGTTTGACCACCGGAAGCCACGAAAAGTGGTGGTCGACCACCATGTGAAGGTGGTCCGACCACCAGCAGGTGGTCAAACCACCTGCAGAGGTGGTTCGACCACCATTATGGTGGTCGAACCAATGGTGGTCGAACCACCTCGGAGGTGGTCGCCGACCACCTCCAAGGTGGTCGCCGACCACCTCCATGGTGGTTGCGACCACCTGCAGAGGTGGTTCGAACCGTTCGAACCACCTCCCAGGTGGTCGCGAACCACCTCAAAGGTGGTCGCGACCACTTGCTGGTGGTGCGAGCCACCATTTCATGGTGGTTCGCACCACCTTGAATCGTCGGCGACTTCGTTGGCGACTGTAGAGAGAGAAAGAGAGATGGGGTGGGTGGGGGGTGGTTGGGGATGAAGAAGAGGACCTTTTTGTTAATTTAAAAAGTTTAGGGACTGTTTTGCAATTTTTATTATACCAACTTATTGTATTTCTAAAATTATAAACCAAACACGTTTTCTATTTTCTATTTTCAAAAATAATTTTCCAAAATAATAAACCAAACGCATTTTCAGTTTTCTCAAAACACCAATTGAAAACAGAAAACGCCAAAACATTTTCGAAAATGAAAATAGAAAATACAAAACAACCAGAACGCCCCCTAATTTTCTAGTTTTCTTGGTTTATTCAGTCACTGATTTCCGTTTATAAAAATGGTTGTGTGATATTAATGCATTACTTTCATGCTAGCAACAAATCTGCAAATCAACAATAGAATAGTCCTAAATAAGGAATGCATGAATATCAGACTATTACATAATGAATTATTCAGAAATGGTCTTCATTAATTGTTCGCAGATAGTGGCATTTCCATAATTCAGTGGTAGTTTATAAATGGTAATAAAATCATGAATAAACAGTGGTTTTCTTCTTCCCTTTTTTTTAGAATCCAGGTGCTAGCTTGGCATTGCCAACATGGAGCAATACCTAGTTGGCACTTCTTGTATTATAATATTATTATTATTATATTATATGACTATGGGTGTTCAATTATCTGTATTGAAGCCGATCTAAACCTCTCGGTTTGGGATGGGTTATCGGTTAACTAACAAATTTACAGTGTTTTTCCTTTTAGAAAGTTCGAATTTCTGGTTGGACATTTCCGACCCAAAAATCGACTCATGACTGGAAGAGACGAACCCTATGATTTTAAATATTTGCAACAAATTTTAAATTTTAATGGTGCAAAATTTATATATCAAACTGTACTTGGCTTAACCCATCGTTGAATCGAATAAAATCGGAATCAAGATCTGATTTTGATTTTGATTTTGATTTTTCCTTTGAGTTTGCAGAAAAAAATAATAAATGGAAAGAGTGAGTGGCCATTTGGATAGGTCCTCATGTGTTTGATTCAACACTTTTTTTGTTCTAGGAAAACTCATTTTCCAGTTTTTTTTTTTTTTTGCCCTTGGCTATGTGATTGCACTTTTTTCCTGGAAAATGTTTTCCAGTTTTTTTTTTTTTATTTCCATTCTTTTCCTTATTTTGAAGGAAAATGTTTTCCTTAGGAGGAGGTGATTTTTATTTTCCGAGAAAAGTTTGGCTCTTTTTTTTTTCTTTTTTTTAATGGACAATTTACTTTCACTATAAAGATAAGAAAAATTATCAAATTTCATTAAAAAACACAAAAATAAGGAAAATAACATCATTTCCAACTTTCAAATTAATCCAATTAAATACCTGCAACTACTATTTTCCCTAGAAAACTTTTTCCCCGAAATTCATTTGCCCAAAAAATATTTTCATTCGAACCATTTTTCGAATTTGCAATCAAACACACCCTTAATGTGGAACTGGTGTATGTGAGAGAGAGTGAGAAAGAGAGGGTTGCTGCGTTAGTACTTGGGGAAGGGGGTTTATTAAGGATTTTTTTTTTACAATTTTCCTCCTTTTTATTTATTTTATCAATTCTTTCTTTTGGTCAAACTAATCGCATCCGCATATCTTGTGAAACTTATATGTATTGCACAAATCTCTATCATTTAACTCCACTAATTCTCTTTCATCTTTTACATAAAAATCTATAAAAAACCATACAAAATTTCAATCCTATCACCCAATTGGTTAAATATTAAAATACTAACAACAGTTAACCTCTTTTAACTGGGGTTAAAATAACCAGTGTTAAAGGAGGTGTACAAATTTATACTCTTTTTGGACTTTTTATATGAGCAAATAAATACTTTATCCGTTTCATAAAGATAGTCTCATTTTCTTTTTCATTCGTTTCAAATTATAATCTGCTTTCTTTTTGGATGGTGTATTAAAGTTTTCACTTCTTACTATGCTCTTATTTAATATATGTTATTGCAACCTAAAATAAACTATCATTATTGAAATATAGGAGTACATTTAAAATTATATAACTAAACTTTTGTGCTTTCCCAATAAAATTAGTTGCAACTTGTTAATTTGTGTGAAAGTCAAATAAGATTATTTTTATGGGATGAAGGGAGTAATGTAAATAGTAAAATAGATTTACATAAACGTGAGTGACAAAAAGTCTTATCTTTTACACACCTATTGTAAAACCACCAAAAAGGAAAAAGAAAAAAGCACTGAAAGGAGTATTAAAAGTAATGATTATGTTTTATCGTGCGAATGACTATTTGTATACCGGATCTATATTTGTAATACGATGCGCCCCAATATTTTTCTATAAATAGGGTGTCATTTGTAATGAATTAAATAACGAGAATTGAAACGAAAACTCTCTCGTTCACAACACATTATCAGCACGATAACTCTATTTTCTTTACTCTTCTGAATCTAGATCTAAAATTCTCTTCATCTCCAATTTCACTTTGTTCCCAGTGTAAACAATCAAACAATTGCTTGCCTTCACAATTGTGTTTTCTCTCTTATAATCATCTCCGATCTTCAATCACAATTCATCATATCAAGATGAGCAGAAAGGAAAGAAACTCCACGCTATCCTTTTCGTACGATCATAAACATCTCTCTCTCTACATTGAACAAAACTCCAGCAGATAATCATTCGAATTCAAAGCAATCTTTAAACGTCTGAGAAAATCATCACCCTTTTCCTTCTTGAAAGTTCTTTATGCCCATAACATCAATGAAATCCTAAAAAAAATGATAGCCTAATCAACTACATCATATTCTTTGGCGCTTGAGCTAACAAAATGCTAACAGCTTCAACAACTTCTATTTCAACATCTTGAAGCCACCGATCCTCAAAACTCGTGAAATTATCAAATCTCTTAACAACGCCGACAATTCCCGATCTTCAATTTCAATCCGATGATCTGTTTCCATAGCTCAATTTCAGTTGAGTGGAAATGAGTGATGCCCAAATTTGGGAGTAAGATTTTTGATTTTATGGAAATTGATCAATTGAAGATGAATCCCTATGCTTCATAGAAAAACAAATCATTTAGAATTTTTTCTCTGCTTGACTTTTTCTTCTCCCTTTCAATTGTTATGTTGGCAAATATGATGACATAATGATGGCACAATATTGTTTTTGTAGTAGCATATGCTTTGGTCTTTTCCTATTCGTAATTCAGGTTCTATACTTTCTCCATAGTCATCTCAAGAGTACTCAAAGTGGCGTCCATGGCGTGGACAGTTTGGTCGAATAATTCTCTCGGATATCAGGTAATTATCTCTGCTAAGGTGAATTAAAAATGATTGTTTAATTATTTAATTACTAAATATTGAAATAATAATGGATGCTTGAAATAACTCTCAATTGTTGAGTAGTCTGCATAATTGAAAATCAATTAGTAAGTAACAATAAATTGAGATTAAAATAATATCATTTTAGTCCTAAAATTGAAGTAAATCATTGGCAAATAGAAAGGAGAAACCTGATGATCATATTTTAGAAAATGATTATATGAATTTACGGTCACGACAATAAAATGTCGTAAATGATTGGACGATCTTACCCTTATAGACTAGAATGGACAATTTTCTTCAATCATATTTTAGACTAGAATGGACGATTTTATCCAATCATTTTCTGAAGAGTCAATTGATTTCGGCACCAGTGTTGACTATACCCGACGGTACTTAAGGCTTTGTCATTTATAGTGATGCTTCCAAGCATGGATTGGGATGTGTATTGACGCAAAGGGGAAAGTGATTGCCTACGCGTCGAGACAGTTGAAGCCATACGAACAGAATTATCTGACGCATGACTTGGAACTCGCGGCGGTAGTGCACGCTTTAAAGATTTGGCATCATTACTTGTATGGAAGTAAGTGTGAGATTTACACTGATCATAAGAATCTCAAGTACTTCTTCACTCAGAAAGAGTTGAATATGAGGCAGCGCCGTTGGCTAGAGCTCGTGAAAGACTATGATTGTACCATTCTATATCATCCGGGTAAGGCTAATAAGGTGGCAGATGCACTGGGTAGGAAGAGTATTGGATAGTTATCTATATTGGGTACTATGCAAGATCAAATCATTCGGGATTTGCAGAACTTGAAGATCGAAGTACATGCTCTGCCGAGTTGGTGATCGAGGAAGCTAGCAACCTTAATTGTCCAACCAGACTTGAGGAGTCGAATTGTAATGGCCCAAAAGAAAGATAAGTTTCTTGAAAAGATCAGATCGGAGGTTGGAACTGGTAAGAGGATGGGTTTTGAGATTGCTTCAGATGAAGCACTTGTGTTTCGAGGGCGCCTATGTGTGCCAAAAGATGAGCAGATAAGGGATGAGATTATGACAGAGGCTCACTCAACTCCTTATGTAGCACATCCGGGTGGAACGAAGATGTACCGTGACTTACGAGGTACCTTTTGGTGGAGGAATTTGAAAGGTTGCATTGCAAGATTTGTGGCTAGATGCTTAGTATGTCAACAAGTTAAGGCCTAACATCAAAGGCCTTCGGGATTGTTGAATCCCTTGGAGATACCAGAATGGAAGTGGGAGAAGATTACTATGGATTTCGTGACGAGTCTACCGAGATCCCCGAGAGGACATGATGCTGTATGGGTGATTGTGGATCGACTTACGAAATTTGCGCATTTTCTACAAGTTAGGATGACTCTCAGTGTTGACCAGTTGGCACAATTGTATGTTAGAGAGATTGTTCGACTTCATGAGGTACCTGTGTCCGTTGGTTCGGATCGAGATCCAAGATTTACCTCGAGATTTTGGGGGAGCTTACAGACAGCTATGGGCACGAAGTTTAAATTCAGTATCGCCTACCACCCCCAGACGGATGGTCAATCTGAGCGTACCGTTCAGATATTGGAGGATATGTTGAGAGCATGTGTTTTAGACCTAGCTGGAAGTTGGGAAACTCATTTGCCACTTGTAGAGTTCGCCTACAACAAAAATTTGCAGGCCACGATTGGGATGGCGCCTTATGAGGCATTGTATGGGCGACAGTGTTGATCACCAATCTATTGGGATGAAGTTGGAGAGAAGAAGATGTTGGGACCAGAAATGGTAGAGAAAACTGTTGAGGCTATATAGAAGATCAGAGTGAGGATCAAGGCTGCTCAAGATAGACAGAAGAGCTACGCCGATAAGAGGAGAAAGGACTTGAAGTTTGAGGTTGGAGAGAAAGTGTTTCTCAAGGTGTCTCCAATGAAAGGCACCATATGTTTTGGGAAGAAAGGGAAGTTGAGACCACGGTTCATTGGACCGTTCGAGATATTAGAAGAAGTTGGTAGCTTATCGCTTGGCTTTGCCACCTGAGCTTTCATCGGTGCATAATGTATTTCATGTCTCACAGTTGAGGAAGTATGTCCATGATCCCAGTCATGTGGTGAACTTTCAATCTTTGGATATTCAGAAAGACTTGTCATAGCAAGAGACACCCATGACTATTATAGATCGAAAGGTTCATGTTTTGAGAAATAGAAGAGTTCCTCTTGTCAAGATCCAGTGGAGTAGTCATGGCAAGGATGAGGCAACATGGGAGAAAGAAGAAGAAATTCTAACCAAATACCCAAACCTTATAGATCAAGTAAGTTTAAATTTCGAGGACGAAATTATTTTAAGAGGGTAAGGTTGTAGTGACCGCAAAATTCTTCTTAAATAAAATATATTTAATTAAATAAAATTTAGAACGTGTCGCTACGACCTTAATTATAAAAATTTAAATAGCTACGCTCGTCTAGTCAAAATTCATATTATTTATTGTTATATTTAATTATTTATAAAAATTCATTTATTTTCAAAATTTACAATTGAGGACCAAACTTTAAAAATTATCCGTTATAGTCCCTAAAGTTTAGTTTTTATTTTATAATGATCCAATACTTACCTTAAACCCAATTATAGGCTCATCTAAGGTCCAATTTTAATGTTTGTCCAACAAGAAAGCCCATTTGCAATTGTTACCCTAATTCCCACCTTTAAATGCTCATTTATAAGGTCCTCTCAAACCCTAACCCCATTACATCCTCATTATTCCTCCATTTACATCTTGTAAGAGCAACTAAGAGTTCATCTCCATTCTCATTCCACTCTCATTCAAATCTAGCAAGTTCAAGAGGTAAATTTCTTAACTATTATCCAATTTTATCTTTGTTACAATCATTCTTATATTCAATAATATAATTTTTTTTTTACTATTGTTAATCCATATTAAATTACTATAGAATTTTTCACTAGCCTTCACACACACACATTCACATAGTAACACACAGTAAAGCTCGACACACATACGCCACCGAGCACAACACACACACACACTACCTTCATTGCCACCACATCACCACCGCAGCCTTCGTCACCACGATCTCCGCCTTCATTGCCACCACACGTACATATATGGATATACATACACGGACAGCTCTCGGCCGAGAACATCAACCACGCCCAAAACTCAACTTCAAAACCCAAAAATCATATCTATACCTTCCTCTACCTCTATAGAACATCGTATAACCTGTTAATTTTGAAATTGGTTGGAGAATACATCGAATTTTGAAAATGCCCAAAATTTTCATCAACCTTCAACCACCGATTTCGAGCTCTATGATGAACCTCCCTTCAATTAAAAACCACCAATAGGACCACCACACCCCCTCCAACCTTCGCCGGCCAAAACACCGGCCAAAAACCGCCGGAAAATCTCCCCAATTGTAGCCGAGAGCGAGAGAGAAAGAGAGAGAGTCGGGTGAGGAAGAAAGGGAGATCCGAGTCCTTTTGCCGTTTTTTTAATTGGATAATTGCAAGTCAAGGCCCTCTACTTTGTTATTTAATTTAAGTTGGTCCCCAAGTTTTATTTAATTTCAAATCCCAAGCTTTTAATTCGTATAATTTAACCCGTGAATGTTATTTGCAAGTCTAATCCCCCACTTCATTTATATGATTTAAGTTAGTCCCCAAATTTTATTTAAATTCTAATCCCCAACTTTCAATTGTTGCAATTTGACCCTTAAACTTTTATTTCACTTTTAATTATTTAATTTCTTATTCCTATTTAAGTTAGCCCTTAAACTTTAATTGCATATTAGTCCCTCATGTTTTAAAAATCTTGTAATTGAGTCCAAAATATTTTTAGTTCACTTTTATTGCATAATAGACCCTCAAACTATTCGATTCTTTCAAATTGACCCCCAAACTTTTATATTCATTTAATTTTGGTCTCGAAACTTCTATATTATCTATAGATACGTAATATTTAAGGATATTGAGATAAATTTAACTCCTTATTGGCTGGACGAGGCTTACGGACAGCTAGAGGACTGATTTCTCACCGTTAGTAAGCTCAACACTCGGCTAAGGGTTAAGGTAGATCCCCTTTCTTAAAAGTTTCTTTCAAACATGCGCATTTGCAATTAATATTGTTATAAATACCACATGTAAATGTTATGTGACGATAGGTTTTCTATAGCCTACTTATGACGTGCTTCCTCGGCACTATGACGATAGGCTCTTAGCCTACTTACGACGTGTTTCAATAGCACTATGATGATAGGCCTTTAGCCTAATATATTATAACGACATGCTATTAAACACTATGATGACGTGCACGATTAAGAGGGATGATGAACGAACTTGTATTTTATACCTGTTCGTATTTTATGTAAATGATGATTATGTGCATTTAATTTTTAATATATATTAATTGTGGTGCGCGGGATCTGCTGAGTATTTAAAATACTCACGATCTTCTCTATCCAATGAACAAATTGCAGATTAAGAAGTCGGAGGCTTGGCGAGGCATGGGAATCTCTTAGGCTTCTTCAAATAAATTAGTTTTATTTCCATTGACAATTGAGTACTTTTAACTGTTGAAGTAATGACTTTTGAATGTTTTGAATTTACTCGTACTTTAATTGGATGTTTTGAGAACTGTGTTGAAACTATCGTGAGATGCTCTATCAACTTTATTAATTTAAATACATTTTCGCATTTTAGTTATTTGTTATTTTTCCGCATTTATTAATATTATTATATTTCATACACAATATATATATATATATATATATATATATATATAATTGTTTTCAAGAAAGAACTAACGTTCCGGGTTCTTACAACTCGGGGCGCTACAAAAATTGAGCAAGAGGTACCAAAAGTTACCATTGGATAAATAGATGAAAATAAAATGCTCAATAGATTCCAATTGATAGATCAAAGGAAATATATAGCAAGGTGGGATCATATGAAATAATCTCATTGATGATATGAGGTCATATTGATATGAGAATAAAATGCTCTTGAAGAAGCATAATCACTAGACTTATGTATTTGAATAGCCAACATGATATCATTATTATTACTCTAAAAGAAGCACAAAACAAGTTAAAGTGGAACATATTGGGGATATCACAAGGTGGCAATACACACTCAAAAATATAGAAATACGAAAAGAAAATACATATTGAACCCATAGAGAAGGGATGCATTTCGAGAGTACAAATACTCTGTAACTCTTCCACCACCAACAGCAGGGTTCATAAAGAGAGATCTAAAGGATTCGAGTTTCTTTTTTGGTTAACGCCGATGGTTTGTGACCGTCGGGTTTGGGCTTCCACAGACTCTTGAACATATGATTGAATCTTTATGAGAAATAAACTTATTATCAACACCCTGACCTAGAAACACTAATAAGCCATCAAAGAAACAATTAATATTCAACAGGCCTATTTGTTTGGTATGAAAATTCCACTGTGTCCATGATGCTATATTGAATATTTCCTCCAGCGTGTTATAGCCGCCTAGAAAGACAATAAAAGCATCACTATTATTCATCATGTACATCATGCAGTCCTGAATAGATGGCGTTTGTAGCATCAGTCTAGTTGAACCCATGATAGTACTGGCGCCAATTCGATTACTGACTCCAGTTCGATGGAAATGTATTACACTTGACACTCTTATCCCGTATAATTTAGCGGCCATTGTAAGGCTCCTTAAAAGTTTATTGTTGGTCCCTCCATACAGTATATTGATGTTTTGTCTCCCTAACTCTCGTACAAGTTGGTTTGCCATATCCATATATTGGATATGAACTACTAGTCTAGACTCACAAAGAAGACATATGGTTTTAATATGGCGAGGTGAAGATTGACTTACATGAGATGATTCTAAAATCTCCATCTCCATCTCTCTCTTACACTAAACTTTCAACGTATGAATGAAAGATACATGAATCTCTATATTTAAAGACAAACCAATAAGTGATTATGCTATTTACTTTTTGACAATATGAAAAAAAGAGAACGACAGAAAAATTTAAGTGAAATAACATACACCTGCCGGTAATTGAAATATATATATATGTATATTTTTTTTTCAAAAATTGAAAAAAGATATTTACAACTACGAAAAACACATTGATCTACACCGATTTACCTTCCATCAATGTGGGAAAGTGATAATACTATGTTTTTCTACTAAATTTATAAATAGAATCTTTTAAGGTAAGTTTTTCGAGACTATAATGTGCTTGTTCATCTTTGAATTTGGTCCACAAGGCCATAAGCTCACCTTGTACATGTCCACTAAGATGTGTTTCAAGAGCCTGTTGAATATCATCCAAAGACTCCTTACTCAATCCATCCTTAATGAATACTATTTTATCTTCTTGGTTTCTGGATAAGTACCCGACAGATTTACATCGAGTGTCACATGTCCACCGAGCACATTTGTAGCATCCTCCTAACCGTTTTGTTCTCCGTTTCTTTGAAAAACTACTTTTACCTATACCAGGCATATATTTAGAAGGAATTGAAACCTCACCAGATAATCGAACCCGCGTTTCAATCAACCATTGGATATCTTATGGGATGCCCTTATTCATTAGCATCCTCAACCTTTCGAGCCTACCTCAATAAATTCTTTTTAGGACTGGATCGGTGGTGATGGATATTATTTTCAAAGATTTGAGAGCACATTATCCATTATAATGTATGGACCCTTGTTAGGGTGAATATTATAAGTGTCCGGGTGATTTATAAACGCATATGAAGGATCACTCCGCGTTTGAACAATGCCGTAACATGAAATGTATGGGCTAAGATTCCATGTTTGAATAGTAATGCATAATAATGCCACCGAAAGATGATGGGATATGTCAGTGAGCTATGATGGAAATAATAAATCATGTTGAGCACTATATAGATCCCGGTTCGATTGATGTAAATAATTTATTGAAATCAGGAGCCAGAAGAATTCTTCAAATGATTGTTCTCGATAAATGATGAAATCATTACTAACCAATATTGGGAATACATTTCAAATATATCTGTAATATACATAAGGGATGAGATATATGGGCCCACTCACCCTTCATGTGGACTACTAGATGATATGATATGGATCCACTACGTAGTCACATGTGTAACTGAAAATTTACGAAATGATTTGCTCAAGATATGAGCATGAGTTCCAGATCTAATGATAAAGCTAGTAAATATATATCCCAATAATTTGAATAAGGCTGTAAATGATTGGATATGAGCATATGAGTGGAATATAATTGGAAAAATATTTAAAGTCCTCCAATCGGTTTGCTAGTATCAAGAACAAAATACAGACTAAATAAATTCCCGCATTAAGGCTAAATATTGAGAATATATATGATGAAAATCATACAAATTGTATACAGTTTGGTTCTTAGCATGAGGGGGAGTATTAATAGTTGGAAATGATATATGAAATGTATAATGATTGAAATATGAATTTGAAATTCAAGGATACACGAAAAGATTATAACGATCTCATATACCAGCTATAGATGCTATGATAAATTAGCAAGCCCGATGCATTGATATTATTTAAATAAAAGTTCCCCAAATATGTATATTAAAGCAAACGATAAAAGATGGTCTTAACAAAGGAGGCATACGCTCTTGAAGAGTATACAGACTCAAATATATTGTGTAATCCTAAAAGAGGATCGATAATGAGATATCTCGATAAGTTATATCGTTATGGGGAAAGAAATGAAATTGAAAAGTGTCGACATATTATGAAAATTTAGGGTTATATACGATCAATGATAATGAGGATATTGAAATATGTCGAATAATACCAATATTGAAATATATACTCTTATAATAGAAGTATTAATATACGGGCTTAATAAGAAAGAATGAAACTGGAACTCTTGAAGAGATTCCAGATAGCGGTGTTTCTAATGGTTAAAAACAATGATATTGCTGTGAAGGAAAACTCGTACGTTGTACTCTTTTCTTTGTTTGAGGTTTTTATCCCAAAAGGGTTTTTCCTAAATAAGTTTTTTAATGAGGTAGCTTAATCATAATTAATAGAAAATCTCAAGAAGAGACTCGAGTATATATATCTCAATACAGTGGGAAAGTGAAATCGAGATTGTCGATTGCAAACAAGCACTGAATATGACATAGTGATAAATATGATGCTTATATAAATACCTGAAGGATTTTGATACACTTGAAACATGCTTGTACAAAATATGCGTTGCACTCTTTTTCCCTTGGCTAAAGTTTTATCCCATTGGGTTTTCCTAGCAAGGTTTTCACGAGGCAACCTTTATGGCGTATTCACATGAATAATGTACTCTTTTTCCTTCATTAGGATTTTTCCCACTAGATTTTTCCTAATAAGGGTTTAACAAGGCATATTCATGATATATTGGGGACCACAAGAGAAATCGACTCAATGAATCTATTGGATTAGTTTATAATGAAAACATTACTTGAAGCGAAATGGTAACCTCAAAATCTTTCACCAGAAGTGAATGTATCAATCCTCAAGATACGAAATCAAATGGAGTGGCTGTACTATTTTTCCTTCGATCAAGTTTTATCCCATTTGGTTTTCTTGACAAGGTTTTAACGAGGCAACGCATGAGTACTCCTATATGGTCGTCATCAGGGGGAGCAACTTACCTTTTTCTCTTCGCTCAGGTTTTTTCTTGGAAGGCTTTCCTGAAACAATGTATGAACACGCAAGCTCTCCTACAATTAGTTTGAAAGTTTTTCTGCCACTGGGTTTTTCTACAAACAATTTAAGAGACATTGTTATAAATAGTCATTCAAGAAAGAGTGTTGTAAAACAACCGAAAAGGAAAAAGAAAAAGGCACCAAAAGGAGTATTAAAAGTAATGATTATGTTTTATCGTATGAATGACTATTGTATACGGGATTTATATTTGTAATACGATGTGCCCCAATATTTTTCTAGAAATAGGGGATCATTTGTAATGAATTAGATAACGAGAATTGAAACGAAAGCTCTCTCGTTCACAACACCCTTCTTTTAAAATCTAAAGTTACTTTTACCCACCAGAATTTTTATGTCATTACTTTTTTCAAACAATCTTTTCTCAGAAAAATAATTTTGAACTAACCTTTGATAACGCAATTTTTTCTCTTAAAATTTAACTTTTTTGTGATACACAGATGGAATGACGAGATGTACACACCCTGCAGCTTTTGTATTCAGATAAATTTCTATTTTTAAAAAATTATCTTTTTCGATTTACAATTGTAGACATTACCTGACATATTTACAATCCTTCCTTCCTAATTATATAGGTTTGTTTTTCTTTTTCTTCTTTTTCTTCTTCTTCTTTCAAATCGTCCAGAATTTTTTTAAATTTTTTTTATATTCATTAGTATTTAATTTGTTCATTTACCTCTATATCCTTATTTAATTTCCATATCCTTAAAGTAATGTGATACTGCCTATACTAAGATCATAAGTTATGTTAACTTAAGGTAAAATTTATGTCTACAATGAATGTATTAACAGACATGCTAAAAGAATCTTTGTAATCACATGTTAATTTTTTTTGTTAACTTTAGCTAGAACATTAGCACGTGACATGACATTTTTATATCCAAGAAAAATGCTTTGTTTTATTATAATTTTAATTACCCACGTTTTGGCCATGGAAAATTTTAGCACATGGCTTTTGATAGTTAAATTTAACATGTTTATTGTATACGCTAAATACTAACTAAATTTAACATGTTAATGTGTCAATTAACATTTATTTTTTTCTCTATGTGGCAAGCTAAATCTAAACTATCCATCGTGGGAAAGCAAAGAAATTTGTTTATATTATTATATAGTTTGTTTTTCCAATGACATCCACAATTTGATTGAAAAGTCAAACAAGTCTATATAGTTAGGACCGAGAGAGTAATGAATAGTGACTTGAGATATGTGGTTAATGCTACTCTAGTTTTATTCTAAGTGATTAATAAAAATTGATTTTCGAGTAAGAAAATTAATTTTCTTGTTACAAACTAATATTTCAGAATCAATAAATTTTTTTATATCTCCATTGTATTTCATTAACAAAGAAAGATCTAAGCTAGAACTTGGAATTTATAACGGTGCGTTCCATAGAGATTATAGCCAAAGATAATTTTTTGATGTATAATTGAAAAGTAAGCAAAACGATTTTAAAACATAAAAAAATTCAAAATCAATGTAATGGGCAATTGAAAATGATTTTCTGAAAAATTGGAGGTATAGGAAAAGTTTTAAATTTGGTGTGTGAAACACCATTTAGTATCTTCCACAAACTCAACAAATATCATTGCTCAATAACTATGCCCAACAATTTGCACAATAATATGCGAAAAAAAAAATAAATAAAGAATCAGAATAAACCGTTCAAAAAAGTAAAAATAAAAATTAACAAAAATAAATAAATAAAATAAATAAAAATAGCAAAAAATAAAAAGAAAAAAAAAACGCATTCAAATTTTTTTTATATAGTAAATGCACGATGATCTCATATGTTTTATTTAATAATTTAAAGTTAATCTACTTGGACACGTTGTTGTTATTTGAAGACTTGCAAATGGAGCATGGAGCAATCCTTTCCATTTGCTTGGATTGGAATCAGAAGGTAAACGTTGACTGGGGACTCACAGTATAAGTATGACCATCCATCTTTGAAAAAGAATTGAGGAAGGATAATCAAATTTTCAAACAAAGTAAATAAAAAGTTTTAAATTATTAAATAAAGTATAGGAGATCCTTATTTTTTGTTATTTACTTTGTTTGAAACTTTGATTCTCCTACCTCAATTCTTTCTCAAAGTTTGATGGTCATACTTATACTGTGAGTCTGTGATTAGTATTTAGCTTCTGATTCCAGCCCAAGCAATGGAACAGATCACTAAATAAGGAGATGGATGCGCCAGTAATAGTAGCTACCGTGTTCCTCTGCAACCAAATCAGGTATGATTAACTCAGCTGTGTTGTAGTCTGTTGGAGCTCTAAGATTTAGATCCCCAATCTCTGGCAGGAGAGTTTATTGAGAAGTAGGAGAGGAGAGAGGAAAAATGTACAAGAATAAGTAGGAGATAAGAGGGAAAAGAAAGTGCGTGGGATGGGCAGATAAGAGGAGAGAGAAATTAGAGAGATATTATGAAGAGAGAGAAGACAAAGCGTGTTGGAGGGAAAACACATTAAAGGCGATGAATAAATTTGTACTCCTTATTAGCTACCCACACAATGACTGGAAAATTCTTCGATTTTGGGGAAAAAAAATTTGTTCACCCCTGTGGGGGTTAAGATAAACACCGTTGACTTAAACCCCGTTAACTGGGGTACAAAACCACTCCACTAACCGTTCCGCGTTCGATGGGTGAAGTGACTTGTAAAAGCCCGCTTTTATATTGAACATCAAACTTTTATCAGTCAAAGTCAAATGTGGAAAAGTCGAGTCAAAGATAAATAAGGACTAAAATGTATTTGTTTCTAAATTGAGGCATTTTCTTTTTAAAACTTATATAATACATGGATTGAAATAAATTAAATTATATACATGAGGGACCGAAGGGAAAATCTAGCATATTTGACTATTAAAAAGTCTTGATTTGTTGGTTGGGATTAGAAGAACCGAGAACTCAAGGGAAAAAAAGAGAAAATGGCTTTTGGCGGAGGGAGGAAGAGATTGAAAGAAGGAAAAGGGAAAGAAAGGAGAAGGAAATCAGAATACCACACCCCACATCGTTTGGGTGTAAGAAGTTAAACTAGTTTATAAGTTAAGAGACCCTTCCAACTAGGTATGATGGCGCCAGGGTGAAATCAAAACAAAATCGTGCGAGTTAGGTCAAAAGCGGACAATATCATACCAAAGTGGATTCAGTTGCTAGCAGATTGAATCCAAATCCGTATGGTCCTCCTATGGGTACGATAGGCCAAATCCAGGTGGGTCGTGATGGGGGTTGGTTCGTTAAAGATGGGATCGAGCGAGAACCCAAACCGGAAGTGTGGCCAACAAGGATGTTGGGTCCCTTTAGGAGGGGTGATTATAATACCCACAGTCCCACATTGTTTAGGTGTGAAAAGTTAAACCAGTTTATAAGTTAAGAGCAACTAGGCGTCAGGCCTTTTGGGATGAGCCTAAGAACAAAACCGTGCGGGTTAGGCCCATAGTGGACTCATGTTAAAGTCGATTGGGTCGCTAGCGGACCGAACCCAAATTCATATGGTCCTTCTCGGGGTATAGCAGGCAAAATCCAAGTGGGCCATAATGGGGGTCGGATCATTATAGATCTCGTTGTAGCGACCTGAAATTTTTTATAGGCTAAAATTTTAATTAATGTGTCACTACGCTGTTACTCAAATTTACTTTTAAATCTATAGTTAAATTTAAAAATTAAATCAAATAACTCATCTTCATTTATTAAAAATGTAAATATTTTATATTCTAACTACCTCATCTCTTAAAGTATTGAATATGAATTATCCCCAAACACCATATAATCACTTGGGATTTATCTTCCATTATCTCTTGGGAATTAAGCCAACTAGAGTCCTCAAAGATTTATTCCCCGCGTGAGATAGACTTACTTAAAAATTCCCAAGACCAAAGAATTTTACACTGAAAGCGGCTCTCTTTACGTGACTTTAAAAACTCACGTTATTCACATTCAAAAAAAAAAACTCACGTTACTTTTCTCCTTAAGTACAGTAACATTAGCAAAACCCAACAACCACTGCAGCTATCTCAACTCACGTTCATCCTTCACCACCCTATATTCATAAGTCTATAGCTCACAATCGTTGCTCAAATTCCAGCCAGCTAAAGTCTCAGACATACACAGTCATGTTCATTCCATCATCCTGTTAGTCCAATTCATGGAATTATAGAGAGAAAAGGATGATTAGAAACAAGTAGGGGATTGAAACCCAATCCCAACCCGAGCTGAGAACTCGAGCTGGGAAAATTGGTGGTCATCCTTGACATCACCATCCATCACCACACGACCACTATCATGACCACCATCATCCCATGCACACACACCCATGAGCCACACTCGCACATACACAAACGCATAGATATCCATACATACACCCATGGTAAACATACCCATACCCAAAAATACACTCAACTTCCAAATATTGGGACGAGAATCCTTAACAATCACAGAGTTGAACGGAGAAGAAGATGGGACGATGGGAAATTGCAGATGTTGGCTCGAAATCTATCCCCTCATTTCTTCTCTTGATTTGGCCCCAGCTGCCTCCACCCGATGCCTCTGCGGACACCGCCGATGGCCAGTGACATCTCCATATGATCTAACACTGGCGAATGGGTGTCGCGAGTTTGTAGCTCCCTCCCATTCTGTGTGAATGTCATTCCCGTATAAAGAGAGATGGGAGAATTACTGATTGAAATTGAATTCAATTAGGGGCCAATTCAGGATTTCGCACTTCAGGTCCCCCAAAATCTGAGAATGCTATAAGTGGGTCCCCAAGCCCAGTTTTTCTTTTAAAGCTAGTCCTTAATATCAAAGTTCTGTTTTCGTCAAATTTAGTCCCTAGTCTCTGTTTTTCTTTAATAAACAGACACGAAGCCTGAAGTTTTGATTTAGTTCAATTTAGTTCCCCAGCATCTATTTTTCATCACACACGGTACCGAACAACTTTTTCCATATTTCATTTTATTTTATTATGTTATATTTTATTAATTTTATTTAAGTAGAAACTTATATATATATATATATATATATATATATATATATATATTAAACACTTATCAAGCCCCAAACCATTCTAAACTTAACGTTAAATACTAATTTAGTGATTTCTTTTAACCATAGACGGTGGGCGGAATTTAAAGAATTAAAGTCACACCTATGCTATGCTCAAATTCAGAAAATAAGGTAGGTCCTAAACTAAAACTTTCTTTCCTTATATGTGCACCTATTATGAAAACCATTTATGTGGTGTTCATTGTCCATGTCATTTTTATGAATACTAAATGTAAAGAAGGCTTCGGGCACATGAATGTCAAGGACCCTACGAACGCAAGAATGTTAAAAGTTTTCGTGCACATTTATTTTCCGGACATAAGTAATTCATAATATGCATGCATGTACCTACCATCTTATTACAGTTTGATTAGCGTGCATTATGGATCTACTGAGTAATTCATTACTCATATTTTCCTACCTCATAAAACATTTGCAGATTATGGACTCAGCGATGGGTGAATGGCAGTGACAACCAATTAGTGAGCTTATAAAACTATTTTATGAGATTAAGTTATTTATTTTCAGCATAATTACTTTTCATATATTGTCAAGACTTGAATTATTGAAGCCTTGACTTTTAAAAGTTAAATTATTTAAAAATTCAGTTATTTAACTTTGTTTATGAAGCGAAGCTTTATTATTTAGAACTAAGTAAATTTTGACAAAAACTTTATTTACCCTTTCATCTTCTTATTCATCGTCAAGTTTTGAGAATTTCTGAAGGATTGAAGTGAATTTGGTAATTAAAATTTCTATTTATTCTTCCACTTGGGATGATTTATGAGAAAGGTTAACCTGCCGAATTTAAGTGAATTCGGGCATTGCAGAAAAAGAAGAGGAAAAAAAAGGAAGAACTTGGCCAAGATCATGGTGGTTCACTCTCTAGTCTTGGTTCTTGAGTTTTTTCTAAATTCTAAGAGTTAAGTGCATATTTTATTTATTCAATATTGAATAAAATTTGGGGCTTTTGGTGTATGTGTTGAATATGATAGATGAAAACGGGAAATGGTGATTTTAGTAACAATGCTTGTATATTTAAGTTTATTGAGGATATTAATATTGTGAAATGTTAGGATTTAAAGTTTATTGAGTTGATTTAAAGATTAAGTTAAGGTAAGCATATTAAACCCCATATGTCTTTATTTTAATTTGGGAAATATACATATTGATGTGGTTGTTTGGCGTTGGATTAATTTGAAAGGATATGAATAATTAGTAAATCTTGTTGTAGTGTGGAAAATGGGATTTGTGTGAAAATGACTTCAATTTCAAATTATAAGTGATATTAAGAGTTTATTGAGCAACCAAGTAAGCTAGAAGAGGAATAAGTGAAATGAAAAGAGGGGAAGCTAATAAATGGAATTAGTGGAAAGTTATGGACATAAGAAGGGATTAGAATACAAGAATTTATTAGATAAATGATTTGAATGTTAATTAGAATTATGTTGTGCAACAAGAAATGACACAGAAATTGGGAGCATTTACGAGGCCAACTAGAATGCTAAACAAGCGGTGAGTGGAAAACTTATTCTTTTGAGAACCTTGAAAATTCATTAGAAATTGATTTCCATGTGTTGTAAATGTTTGGAAATTATTTGCTTAATAACGTTTAGCATGATTACAAGATATGCAGAATTTTCCAGCAAATGCTTTATGATTAAGCTTGATATAGCATAATATTTTACTAACATGTTATTCTAGCATCATGATATGGATTTCAAAACCACCAGAAGTACCCGATGTAGTTACCTCTTCTCATTCTAGTGTGCGGCTTTGGCCACGTGCTAGAATTGACAATCCACTCTTACACACTGATGGGCTACAGTTGTGTATAAGGGTGTATGTACGTATATGAGGTCCTTTGGAGCCACTTTTGTGCACTGAGTGGCTTCGGTCGTGTACGGAGGTGTTTAACAGTCTATGCCCATATGACTTGATACATATTATAGATTCCGCGGATGATCTTGTTGGGTACCTTTTTGGTGTGAGATTCTTATCCATATTCCAATTCATGATCAGCATATCAGTATGCCAGTTTTTAGCTAGATTGTTTCATGCTCAGAAATTCTTAAAATATGATTTTATAAGGAAGTTTTGGCAAGATTGATTTTACGATAAATGTTTCTTGAAGTGTGTATTTGAACTCGAGAATGAAATAAATTTATTTACTTTTAAACTTACACTCACTGGGTGATAAGCTCATGTGTTTCTCATATTTCCTTTTAGGAAGTAGCAGGACTTGACGAAGCATGGAAGGAAGCTGTACAGTCTCTCAACGAGCTATATAATGTAGGCATTGGTATAATATATTTTGTTCAGCCATGTCGATGCATCTCTTGAGGCATGAATATTGGATTGTGTGGTTATATTTTAGAAGTTGTATTTGTGTCCATTAAGGAAAAGCTAGGTAAAGGATGTATATTCAGCTACACATATTTAATGGAGCTGAGTAAGATTCACATTAGTTTTATAACTCGTGCAAGCGTGATTGAAAGGTTGAGAAGTAATTTAGTTAATTGTGTTTGGCTGTGATAAGTGCGTTTTACGCGCTTATTTAGGGTCATTAAATTCCAATTAATTTTATTTTCCTATTTATTTCGTGCCTAAGTTTTGCAATTTATTATTATTTTAGGAGAAAAATCAGATTTGGAAGAAAGTGGAGCAAAATTGGAGTGGAAATGACCAAAAGAAAGAAAGAAATACGAAGATAAGGAAAGTTTCCAAGTTTGGGGACGATAATGAAATTTGGCCAAAGATTGAGGAAGAATTTTTGCCTATAAAAATGTGGAATTTCAGAAAGGCTATTTCTGTATTAATTATAGATAATTTTGTCTAGGTTCCATGGGATTTTTAATCACCTCAATCAGACATCGGATGATAAAGTTATAGCCAAAATAGTAGACATTGCTAGGCTGCCTTATTTTACGCGCGAATGCCTAATGTGACTAGGACTTGGAAACCCATTACATTGGGGCCTTACTCACAACTTTGAGGAGAAAAATACTCTATATAAGCGGGTTTTAAGAGAGAAAAAAGAGGAGAATAGAGAAGATTGAAGCCACAACAAAGCAAGTTTGGAGAAGAAATTGAAGAACTCAAGAGATTGAAGGCTTCAACTTATTTCTCTCAAACCCGGTTATGTATTTAGTTTTATTTATTACTTTTAATTTTTATTTCAATTATATGAGTAGCTAAATCCTTATTATTTGGGACGATTTATGGATATCCCAATTGTGAACTTTAATTCTATGTGAATGGATCCGAATTTCTTGTAATTGATTTGTATTAATTTTATGTTGTTGGGTTATTTTATTTGCCTTTCTGATTAATTGGTGAATTTATCTCTTGGTTTATGTTTGATTCGAGAGAGGACAACATGAATTAAATTTAGACGACACAGAACACTAATTTAGATAAGATTTAGAGATAAACTTGTTGTTAGTGTGGTCACATAGGTGGAACTTCGAGGAAACCTATTAGAATTTCTTGTGTGAATGCGTTCATGAAGGTTGATAACGAATTTGCTTAGAGATAGGTGAATTGGCCCAATTGAATAGATTTAATTATCATCGAGAGAGATAGTTACATAATTTAGAAAATTCGATCGCTAGCACGAGTTAATTATCTTGGATCCATGAATATGGGATTAAGGGGATCAATTGGATGAAGCAATGAGTCCCAAATCTTTAAATACTTTGATTTAATCTACAATTCTTTTAATTATTGCATAATAGATTTAGTAGAGCATTATTCTCCTCGTATTTTGTTTAGATTCAGTATTATTACACCAATTAAATTGATCCGTCAAATAAAGTGATAAATTGACAATTTCGGTGCTCAAAACAAGTCTCTGTGGGATCGACACGTGGACTCACATCCACTTTACTACTTGTTCGACCTGTACACTTACGGTTTCGCATTGCACTATTTTTAAGCGAACAAGTTTTTGGCGCCGTTGCAGGGGACTTCGCAATTGATATCGATACTAGTTAGTTATTGCTTTAATTTGATTTTATTTTTATTAGTCATTTAAATTTTATTTGTTTTGCATTGCAGATTTGCATGCTAAACACGAGATCGAACCCATTATTTGAGTTCGTGCCTTTTGATCCTGAGATAGAGCGCACATTTCGGCGTACATCAAGAGTAGTGAGAGAAGCTAAGAGAAAGCAACAAGGATAGGAGATGGCTGAAGAAGAAGAACGGCGTGTAGCTAACCCAGCTCATCCATTGAGGGAATATGTCACACTGACGGTTGGGAATAATCTCACTTGCTTGGTCCCCCGTGCGATTCTAGCTAATAACTACGAGATCAAGTCGGGAACCATCCAGTTTGTCCAACAAACGGTACAATTCCATGGGCTGCAGGACGAAGATCCCCATGAGCACATAAGGAGGTTTTCAGAAATCTGCGATATATTCAAAATTAACGGAGTGCCTCAAGTTCTTGAACTTCTTCTCCAAACTTGCTTTGTTGTGGCTTCAATCTTCTTTATTCTCCTCTTTTTTCTCTCTTAAAACCTGCTTATATAGAGTATTTTTCTCCTCAACAGCGTGAGTAAGGCCCCAGTGTGTAACGCCCCGATTTGTAAATATCGAAGGGTTACTAAATTTGCCTTTAATTAGTTGAAATGGGGAAAATTGACGATAATTTTTTTTCTTTTATAACCTCTTCAGTAATAATAACAACGACATTAATAATATTAGGAATAATAATAACACGGTTCGAAATTCACGTACTTAAATGAAGTAATATCAATTAACTTGATAATCAATATTCATTTCCTAAATAAATAAATTAAACCTTCTAAGCCATATGCGGAAGCTCAAAAATAATATACTACTAAGTTTTGAATGTTTCTCTTTTAAAAGAAAAATAGTTCAACATATAATAATTAAGTGGATGGTGCTGCCTCGTCTCGCACTGCTCCGCCGGACTCCTTAACCTGAAAAAGAGTTTAAAATATTTGGGGTGAGTATAACGTCGTTATACTCAATGGGGCACAGTAGAAAAAAACATTTCACCATATCATATATCCACACATGAAATTACAACTAGAGGCAATTAAACTATAGAAAAGTCGAGTGTTGGAAACTCCCGTCCAACGTGGGGGAAAGTCGCTATGACTATCCGAATGGTCCTTATCCATTCCGTGGAAGATGGTACTTCTCCATCACATGCATGTCACATAGCAATTATACCACAAATTATAATAGCACGTAAGAACATGATATGGAGTTTAGAGTAAACAATCGCTTTCGAAATAAAAATATTTGCAAGGAGTAAAATAATTTTGCATAAAGTAACACCAATTTGTATAAAGTAAACCCCACCTCAATTTCTTGTTCTTGTAAATTCCTTGAAAGTTGGGCTGGTGTGATGCTAGCGCCTCTATGGACTTGTAACGCCGTCTAGCAGAAAAGTTTAAACATAACCTTAGTACTTGACCTTTAAATTGTGATTTAATAATTTATTCGGGTGTTATAATGTTAGTTGAGAGTTTTAGGGCCCAATAGGAAATATTTTAAAGTTTCTATGGGCATAATAAAAGTAAAATATATTAATTTGAGGGTTGAACTTGAAGCTATTAGTCGATCGGGACTAATTTAAAATTCAGTCAAAATTCTAGGAGTTAAAATTAGGCTTTTTTTTAAAAAAAAACTTAGTCGGGACTTGGTTGAGAAGATTAGGCGAATTTGAGGACTGTTTTAAAGTTAAAACGCAACTTGGGGACTTCAATTGCAAATTATATAAATTTAATTGAAGTCAATTGAAGTAAAATCATAATTTTGGGGGTGTATTTTAAACTATTGAAGAGAGAATAAAATTGAGTGGCCGAATTAAATGAGAATCGAAATTTGGGGGACTAATGGGGCAAATTCCTCAACATAAGAGTTAAAATGGATTCAAAGTCCTTGTCTTTCTCTCGTACACATACATACACGGCATATGCAGATAGTAAGAGAGCCGACAGCTATTGAGGCCACCGCTCCGCCGCTCGTGCGGTTTTTAGCCGGCAACCATCGCCGCTGCCGGCGGCAAGCATGCCCCCAGGGTCCTGCCGTCGCCGCCAAACGCAAGGGAGAGAGAGTGGAGCTTTGAGGAGTCAAAATTTTGGGGAGAGCTCTCGGCAGAATCCGGCAAAATTGGAGGTTTTTCCGGCCAAAATCGGTCAATTAAATTCGGGTTTAAGGTTCTACTATGTATTCCTATCGATTTGGGAGCAAAGTATGGAAGAATTTCAAGGTTGAACATGAAAGACGGCCGAGCACTGTTCATCCGAGAGCTATGCCTCTCCTTTTTTTTTTTAATTCTCGAGCTTGGCCTCAGTTTGGAGATGATGGATTGAACATGAATTTTTTTTGAAAAGTGTTTGTGAAAATCCGATTGTAGGACTTGTTTTTTTTTTTTTTTGATCGATTGGGTTTGAGAAGTTTGGTTGTGTTTTGTGTTTCATGTAATGGATTCATGATACATGAAAAAAATAGGGAAATTAACAGTAGGTTGTCTCGATTCAGTCTGTGAGGAAGGAAATAAATTGATATTGATTTGAATGTGTTCGGGCGTTGTGGATTGTTTGAAAGAATTCGTAAGCTACACTGCAACCTGTAAACTAATACGTGCGCGTGTATATTGTCGATCTGCAGTAGGAATAACTGGAACGAAATCAATCAACAATTGCATAAAAACTTCAATATGAGCAGAGAAAGTTAGTTACCTGCTGAAATTTTGAAAATCTACAGAAGAGAATTCTTTGATGCCCAAGAACGTGAATGGTATGGTTTTTTTTTTGGAACGTAGGAATAGAAAAATTGAGCAGCCGGGTGTTTTTAAAGTGCGAGTTGTGTAGGGTTATAGGCCCAACCTATATTCAAGATAGGTTGACCCAGAAATTGAATAGATTGTAATATATCGGCCCAATCGACGTTAGAAACATATTTTTAAATTGGAATTTGGGCTCAAAGCCCAGAAGACTAAACTTCGTTTCTTTTAATAAAATTCGACCCGACTAAATTATTAAATAATAATTTTCTTTTCTATTAGACGAGCGTTTGGCGTAAATTTTCAATTTAAAGGGGTTAAGTCGTAACGACGACGTTTTAGTTAGAATTTTTTTAAAATTTGGGCGTGGTCGGTACACAGTGTAATGGGTTTCCAAGTCCTAGTTACATTAGGCATTCGCGCGTAAAATAGGATAGCCTGGCGGTGTCGACTATTTTGGCCATAACTTCCTTGTCCGATGTCTGATTGAGGTGATTCAAAATCCTACGGAAACTAGACAAAATTATCTATAATTAATACAGAAACAGACTTTCACAAATTTCACATTTTTCTAGGTAAAAATTCATCCTCAATCTTTAGCCAAATTTCGTTATCGTCCCCAAACTTGGAAACTTTCATTATCTTCGTATTTCTTTTCTTCTTTCGGCCATTTCCACTCCAATTTTGTTCAACTTTCTTCCAAATCTGATTTTTCTCCTAAAATAATAATAAATTGCAAAACTTAGGCACGAAATAAATAGGAAAATAAAATTAATTGGAATTTAATGACCCTAAATAAGCCCGTAAAATGCACTTATCAACACTCCCAAACTTAACTCTTGTTCGCCCTCGAACAAGAAACTCGGGCAGCATAATGAAACAATCATGCACTAAACACTAACCACAGGGCAAACAAACAAGTCAAGTAATGTGCTATTCCCCTCTGGTTAATTAAATACTTACAGAACTCCAGCGGGACCAAATATATATTCACCAAGCTATTAACTTACCATGCACACAACATTTGGTGTGTGTGTGCTAGTCATGGCTCGACTCAAATCCACGTCAAAATCTAATCAAAGAACGCACAATACAAAACCATGCCCATTTCCCCGTGTGGCAAGATTATTTACACCCCGATCGTAGAATTCACTCCTTATACTTTTCACTCAATTTCCCGAGGCATTTCACTCGATGTGGTGTTCTAAAAATAAATGTATTTTCCCACACAAGATGTTAAGTAGAAGCGACTGGATGTTAAAAGAATTACCGTTATCCATCCATCCATCTCTACTTCCAAGTTTCCAAATCTCTAGCTTTCGAGCCTTTTCCCAATACTTCAAACCCCTATCAATTTTTATTTCCCGATTTTTCTCTCTTCTCTTTTTTTGGCTATTTCTTCTCTCTTCCCTCAACTTTCTTCCTCCCACAATCACTTGCCATTACCAATTGCATGTTTTGAGAGGTTTATCCCCCAATTGCTACTTGTCTTCTCCAAGTGCTTCCCCTAAAAATCAAACACATTCAAAGAGGTAAGTGATAAAATCATGTTTTACTTGCATAAGTTGATTGATGATTGATTTGAGTTCTTTGATTGTAATGTGATGTGATTACCAAGTGCTTATGGTAATACTTTCTTAGGAATCTTATATACACTTTGCTATAGGTAGTCACACCCTTCAAACATTCTTAATTCACATTCCTCCTTACCATTGCATGCTAGGTGTTTGATACATTGCTTGAACCAATTTCCTTTTATATTGTCACCACCTTGCTATGAGTTAAGGTAACAAGTGAGTTTGGGGGAACACTTTGATATATACCAGCATCTTTTCGTTTTGCTTGTCCTTGATGTACTGCCTCTATATAGAATCTCATTCCATGTATTTGGTGACTTATAGGGTCATGGCGGATAGGACCAGAGACTTGGCTCGAGCAAAGAAAGGAAAGAGTGTTGCCACAAGCTCTACCACTTCCAAATGGTCTAGGATTGACACTACAGCATATGAGCCATTCATCTTTGAGAAGGCACACGACCGCTTTGATATAATCCAAGGACAACACTTTATTTATGAGCGTATGGTTGATTTGAAAGAAGTAGAGTCTCTCGGAGTAAGTGAAATTATCCAACGAAAAAAAGTGGGGTAAGTTGGTTGCAAAACCACACACCATATACCCTAACGTAGTATATGAGTTCTATGCCAATCTCAATCACGACATCGAGGAATCGACAGATGAGCTTGCATATCTTGCCTTTGTTCGTGATGTCTAGGTCCCCTTTAGCCCTGCCGTTATAGCTGAGTATTACTCTATCTTTTCCACGCTCGGGACACTAAAGCTGCCACCGATTGATGATGAGTGGGATGGGGTCATTCACAATTGCTTTCAGGATGACAGTTTAAAGAAGTGGGCAAAGCATAAAAAAGTGGGACATGGACAGTTGACCCCACGGTACAAACTCTTTCATTAAATCATGTGCCACAACATCGATCCCACCTCTAACTTGACCGACATCTCGCACATTAAGCTGGCAATGCTATACCACTTAGCAAATGGTGGCGATATCGATTTTGGCAAAATCATTTTCGACAAAATCATGGGGATCAGTAAAGATCCAATCAGGAAGTGCCTCATTTTTCCATCTTTGATGTCCGCTCTTTGTAAAAAAGCTAAGGTCCCGATAAACCCTTCTGAAGGAGAAAAGACACGACCACCCACCACTAACCGGGGCATGCTAATGCAATCTAAATCATAAAGCCAACAGTTGAAGGCCCCGTCTATGCCTTCTGAGGAAGAGGATGACCAAGATGGCGAAGTACCTCCTTTGACAAATGAGCACCCAATGGACTCCGAAATAAAACTAGCCCTTGACCATATACAAGCGCAATTGCAACAAGACCGAGCATACAACGAACAACAATGGCAACGGGTTGATAATTCTCCACAGGCTCAAGAAGAGGCTCGGGCCCGAGATCATCAGGAGGTTATGAAGATGTTTGAGCAGCTCCTGCGGCATCAAGGGCCATCAGGGCCTTTCAATGAATGATTTGGTGGAGATAGCATGCATTGCTCCCAACTACGCGCTTGGTACTCTCTTTCCATTTTATTCTTTTGATACATTGGGATGTATGTGCTGAGTTTGGGGGTGTGGTAATGTTTGTGGTTGTGAGTCAATATGTCTTTTCGTGAATTTACTTTTTACAATTTTTGCGTGTGTGTTTACTTGTGAATTGTAATATTTGTGTCGTTTTTTTTCTTTTCTCAAAAATAAAAAATAAAAAAAATTTTCTCGTGTATGATTGTCAAGTAGTGTATCGCCGATGATTGTTTCTTTTGGGCAAAAATTGAAATAGAGTGGCAGTTGGACCTTTATAACATCACTTAATCCTTTTAAACTTTTCATGTCACTTAGTGGTGCACGACTGATGTTATATGAGCACATGGTCATGGCTTGACTTGGATTTAAGTCTGAATTTGATCTAGATGCGGTATCCCTCATATTGCCTGTAATGCACAACTCAACTAGTAGAAATAGGCAATTTCACCAGACTGAATTGTATGGACAAATTAGCTAAAAGGCTAAGTTTGGGGGTGGTAAGATTAGTGACTTTATGTTGGGGGAATTGCAATTTGATGGCTTGATGTTTTTGCTCGAAGTTGAAGAATCTTTAGTTGGTGAGTTTGCCCCGACACTGACCAATGCTATCAGTCTCTCGGAAAAAAACACAACAACAACAAAAAAAAAAAAGAAAAATCATTTGCATTCAGTTCATCTGTGCCCTATTCTCTTGCCTCATTAACTCGAGTGATTAAGTTTGAGGGGTATTTTACCTGGTGCCTTGAGTGATGAGCTCGGGAGTCATCGACCTAAAAACTCGCTACACGAGTCCTTGAGAAAGCATTGTTGTTGGGGCGTTGCATTGCATTATATTTTGCATTTCAAAAAAAAAAAAAGCAAGAGAGAAAAATCGGGAAATAAAAATTGATAGGGGTTTGAAGTATTGGGAAAAGGCTTAAAAGCTAGAGATTTGAAAACTTGGAAGTAGAGATGGATGGACGGATAACGGTAATTCTTTTAACATCCAATCACTTCTACTTAACATCTTGTACGGGAAAATATATTTATTTTTAGAACACCACATCGAGTGAAACACCTCAGGCAATTGAGAGAAAAGTATAAGGAGTGAATTCTACGAGCGGGGTGTAAATAATCTTACCACACGGGGAAATGAGCATGGTTTTGTATTGGGCATTCTTTGATTAGATTTTGACGTCGATTTGAGTAGAGCCATGACTAGCGCGCACACACCGAACATCGTGTGCATGGTAAGTGAATAGCTTGGTGAATATCTATTTGGTCCCGCTGGAGTTCTGTAAGTATTTAATTAACTTGAGGCGAATGGTACATTACTTGACTTGTTTTTTTGCTTGTGGTTAGTGTTTAGTGCGTGATTGTTTCATTGTGTTGCCCGAGTTTCTTGTTCGAGAGCGAACAAGAGTTAAGTTTGGGGGTGTTGATAAGTGCGTTTTATGCGCTTATTTAGGGTCATTAAATTCCAATTAATTTTATTTTTCTATTTATTTCGTGCCTAAGTTTTGCAATTTATTATTATTTTAGGAGAAAAATAAAATTTGGAAGAAAGTTGAGCAAAATTGGAGTGGAAATGGCCGAAAGAACAAAAGAAATACGAAGATAAGGAAAGTTTCCAAGTTTGGGGATGATAACGAAATTTGGCTAAAGATTGAGGATGAATTTTTACCTAGAAAAATGTGCAATTTGGGAAACTCTGTTTCCATATTAATTATAGATAATTTTGTCTAATTTTCGTAAGATTTTGAATCACCTCAATCAGACATCGGATGAGAAAGTTATGGAATAAATAGTCGACACTGCCAGCCTGTCCTATTTTATGCGCGAATGCCTAATGTGACTAGGACTTGGAAACCCATTACACTAGGGCTTTACTCACGACTTTGAGGAGAAAAATAATAATCTATATAAGAAGGTTTGAGAGAGAAAAAAGAGGAGAATAGGGAAGATTAAAGCTACAACCAAGTAAGCTTGGAGAAGAAATTGAAGAACTCAAGATATTGAAAGCTTCAACTTATTTCTCTCAAACCCGGCTATGTTGTAACGCCCCGAGTTGTAAGGACCCGGAACACTAGTTCTTTCTTTAAAAACACTTAAATTCTTTAAACCACAATTTTTTTTGTAATAATAATAATAAATGCGAAAAAATAACAAATAACTAAAATGCTGAAATTAATTTAAAATAGCAAAACATTTTAGAATTTTCTCACGTCTGTTCAATCTCTAATAGTTTCAAACATTTAAAACATTCGAGTGACATACTTAAGCCACTTGAGTTCACAAAAGAAATAATGACGGAAAGGAAGTTTCTTATTAAACAAACCCTAAAGAGCCTCCACGCCTCGCCAAGCCTCCAACTCCCTAATCTGCAATTTGTTCATTAAATAGAGAAAACGTGAGTATTTAAAATACTCAGTAGATCCCGCGCACAATAATTAATAAATAATAATACAAATTAACAGCACATAATCATAAAATACGAATAGGTATGAAATACAAGTTCGTTCATCATCCCTCTAAATCGTGCACGTCATCATAGTGTTTAATAGCACGTCGTTGTAAAATATTAGGCTAAAAGCCTATCATCATAATGCTATTGAAACACGTCGTAAGTAGGCTAAGAGCCTATCGTCATAGTGCCGAGGAAGCACGTCATAAGTAGGCTAAGAGCCTATCGTCATAGTGCCGAGGAAGCACGTCATAAGTAGGCTATGAAAGCCTATCATCGCATAACATTTACATGCAGTATTTATAACAATATTAATTGTAAATGCGCACATTTGGAAGAAACTTTTAAGAAAAGGGGATCTACCTTAACCCTTAGTCGAGTATTGAGCTTACTAACAGTTGAGAAATCAGTCCTCTAATCAAAATGCGCCTCGTCTAGTCAATAATGAGTTTAATTTGTGTTAATACTCTTAAATATTAAGTATCTATAAGTAATATAGAAGTTTGTGGACCAAAAGAGAAAGAATATAAAACTTTGGGGGTCAATTTGAAAGAATGTAATAGTTTGAGGACCTATTATGCAATAAAAGTGAACTAAAAATATTTTGGGCTCAATTAGAAGATTTTTAAAACATGAGGGACTAATATGCAATTAAAATTTGGGGGATAAATTAAATAGGAAAAAGAAATTGAAGGTTTAAAAGTGAAATAAAAGTTTAGGGGTCAAATTGCAACAATTGAAAGTTAGGGACTTGAATTTAAATAAAATTTGAGGGCTCATTTAAATAAAATAAATAGGGTGGGGATTAAATCTGTAAATAATGTTTAGAGACTAAATTATAACAATTAGAAATTACGGATTTGAAATTTAAATAAACTATGGAGACCAACTTAAACTAAGGATGGAACTTGAGGGACTTGTTTGCAAAATCCGAATTTTAAACATGGATTGGGCTTGGACTCGGGTCATTCTCTTCTTTACCCGGCTCTCTCTCTCTCTCCTCTCGACTACTCTCTCTCTCTCGACATGTCACTCGGTTTTTGGTGGCAAAAAAGGTGGCGAAGGTGGAGTTGAAGGTGGTGAAGCTAGTGGTGAAATCAATTTGAAGAAATATTGAGTGTGTGGGGAGAAATTGAAGCTAGAACTCTAAGAAAAAAATTTGGGTATTTTCAAAATTCGATCGATTCTTCAAAAATTTTCGAAATTAAACTATACCACGATGTTTTATAGAGGTAGAGGAAGGTGTAGGTATAATTTTTGCGTTGTGAAGTGGATTTTTGAGCGTGATTGAAATTTTTGGCCAAGTTCTATGCGTATATGCGTGTATGTATGGGATGGTGTATGCATATATCTATATACATCCGTGTATCTGTGTGTGTATGGATGGGTTTTGGGGCAAAATGATGGTGGAAGATGGTGGCGGTGCGGTCGCGAGGTGGTGGCACGGCGGTGATGTGGTATATACGTGTATTTATCGTATTTTGTGTAGAATCTCAAGTGAAAAATACAACTAGGTGATTAAAAACTTAGAACAAAAATAAAAATGGAGATATAAATGCAAATATCAAGAAATCTTACCACTTGATGTTTGATTTGTTGAATGAAAATGAGTGGGATGAACTTGGAGATACCAATTGTGGAAAGAGAGGAAAGTAGTGAGGCTAGGGTTTCTAAAATCAACCTTAAACTACATAAATAGGGTAAAACTAGGTTACTCCTCCAAATGGGCTTTCTTATAGCATAAGAAATAGAATTGGACTTTTAAACGGACCTATAATTGAGCTTAAAATATATATAGTTATCATTGAATAAAAAGTTAAATTTTTGGGATTAAAACAAATAATTTCTAAAGTTTGGTCCTCAAACGTAAATTGAAAATAAATAAGTAAATATTTTATAAATTAGTATTTTTATTTTTATTTTAAATAATTCAATATAATAGTAAATATTATAAAATTTTAACTAGACGAGCGTACGCTGTTTAACTCTATAGGTGAAGTTGTAGTGACACATTTGGGATTTTACTTTAATTAAATATTTTAATTTAAGGAAATTCGCGGTCACTACAACCTTACTCTTAAAATAATTTCGTCCTCGAAATTTAAATTTACTTAAAACATAAACTTACTTGATCTATAAGGTTTGGGTTTTGGGATAGGATCTCTTCTTCTTTCTCCCATGTTGTCTCATCCTTTCCATGACTACCCCATTGAATCTTAACTAGGGGAACTCTTCTATTTCTCAAGACATGGACCTTCCGATCTATGATCGTCACGGGTGTCTCTTGATATGACAAATCCTTCTGAATATTCAAGGATTGAAAGTTCACAACATGACTTGGATCATGGACATACTTCTTCTACTGTGAGACGTGAAATACATTATGCACCGATGAAAGTTCGGGTGGCAAAGCCAAACGATAAGCTATTGTCCCAACTTCTTCTAGTATCTCGAACGGTCCAACAAACCGTGGTCTCAACTTCCCTTTCTTCCCAAAACGTATGGTGCCCTTCATTGGAGACACCTTGAGAAATACTTTTTCTCCAATCTCAAACTTCAAATCCTTTCTCCTCTTATCGGCGTAGCTCTTCTGTCTATCTTGAGCGGCTTTGATCCTCACTCTGATCTTCTCTATAGCCTCAACAGTTTTCTCTACCATTTCTAGTCCCAACATCTTCCCCTCTCCAACTTCATCCCAATAGATTGGCGATCGACACCGTCGCCCATACAATGCCTCATAAGGCGCCATCCCAATCGTGGCCTGGAAGCTGTTGTTGTAAGCAAACTCTACAAGTGGCAAATGAGTTTCCCAACTCCCGGCTAGGTCTAAACCACATGCTCTCAACATATCCTCCAATATCTGAATGGTACGCTCAGATTGGCCATCTGTCTAGGGGTGGTCAGCGATACTGAATTTAAGCTTCATGCCCATAGACGTCTGCAAACTCTCCCAAAATCTCGAGGTAAATCTCGGATCTCGATCTGAAACAATGGACATAGGTATCCCATGGAGTCGAACAATCTCTCTAACATACAATTGTGCCAATTGGTCAACATTGGGCAGCCTCGAATTGGTAGTAAGTCAATTCACAATAACCCAAACAACATCATATACTCTTACTAATCTTGGTAAACCTATCAAGAAATCCTTAGTGATCTTCTCCTTCGAGAATAATACTGTCTTTACGATTTGTATCCAACTGAACATTTCTACTCAATTGAAATTATCAATTCCCTTTCGATTATATCATATTATGCTCCTAATAGCAAAGCCTCAATAACATCGCATACGTTATCACTTAGATAACAATAATCGAGTATATACCTCATAGTTAGTCCGTAATAACCGAAAAGACCTCGTTATCATCTAGGTAAATTCGTTTGAATTACAAATAGTACAACCCAAGGAAATTTGGCGACAATATCATAATCGTAACCCTTTCTTTTCTTTCCAAGTTTTCAATTCTCGAATTCCAAAATCATTATGACTCGTCATGTTCCAACTATATATGAGCCACAAATATTTTCCTTGAATATATCCTCCACTATCAAAATCCCTTGAAATGTGATTGTCACCCAATCCAATAGTCATCTCTCGATAGAAGTGGAAGTAATTTTTGTGAAAAATCGATGGAACATTCAGTAATTTGAACTCAAAAGTTTCAATAGAAAAACAAAATTTTGTCAAATTGTTTCTTCACAAGAATTTGTTTGAAAAAGCAAAAGTTATAAAATTTCTTTTTATTCTTCTCACAATGGGACACATCATTTAAACACAAGACATTTAAATAACATTCCATCCTCAATGGAAAGCCAAAGAAAACGTCATACTGTTGCCTTTACTTATGCTCAAAACATTCTCACTTATCAAGCTAGAAATTCAATAAAAATTCTAACACAGCCTTATAATAATAATCCCAATGTTGAACACGATTTTTCGAAATTGAACCCTATCTCTTTCGCAATAATAAATGTGTTTTGAATCAATCACAACTTCAGAAATTTTGAAAATAAATGATTGATCAACCTGGAGAGGATGGTGAAAGTCGATTGAAACTTGATAAATAATTTCGTCAGCTTGTGTTAAAATATTCTCATTGGGATCATGTATGGCTCGAATATTCTAAAAAGCGACTATCTCATCAATACATCAAGTACAATCCTTCAATATTCGCTATACCGATCTCTCCCTGAATAGATCAATAGGCCATCGATAAACATAATGACGAACTTGTCCATATACTGATGAAAAGCTCGATTCATTATATCCAGGAATACTGTAGGTGCATTAGTGAGATCGAAAGGCACCACTTTAAACTTGTAATACCAATATCGTGTCCTAAATGCTGTTTTCGGTATATCTGTCGACTTGATCTTCAACTGGTGGTATCCCAACTTCAGATCAATCTTCGAGAAAACCGAAGCACCCTTCAATTGATCAAACAAATCTTCAATTCTTGGTAGAGGGTACTTATTTTTTATCGTCAACTTGTTGAGCTCTCTATAATCAATGCACATCCTCATACTCCCATCTATCTTCTTAACGAACAAAATAGGTGCTCCCCATGGAGACACACTCGGCCAGATGAAACCTTTCTCAGGCAATTCGTCCAACCGTACAACCTTTGACCTCACATTTCAATCCTCAAATCCCAAAAAAATCCAAATAGATTTTAAAATCAATCACACTCTCAAAATCGCGCTACATCCTTAAATTCAAAATCATCATACAATCACATTTTATATAGTTAATCCTCTAAATCCAAATCTGATATCCTCAAAACTCATTTCATAAAAATTATATATGAATTCTTCAAAATCTCTCCCAACCTCAATCTAGCAAAATTGTCAAACTTTGTCATTAGAAGTTCCCAACATAATATATATATAAACATGCCACCCAAATTTCGTAAATAACACCTTTAACTTCAATTTATACAATTTGAACTAATTCACCACTAATCAAGTCTTCCAAATTCAACATTAAAAACAATTCAAATCAACCTTTAACATTTAATGCTCAGTATAAAACCCAAAAATCTAAAGCCATAGCTTCTACTAATTATCCTCAATCTATAATCTTTAATCTCAAATTGTTTTCCGTTGAGGGTACGATAACATGCAAGTATAAAATTTACAAACTTCACTTTGAGGATAAAATAGCATATTTCCGACCTAGAATGCAGACGATGAGATATATACATTTTCTATTGCATTAAAACTTCATAACAATGCAATGCAACAATCTCACCTCGAGTGCACAAAATCAAATCAACAATGTCCATGATCAATTAGTATCGCACACTGCCGATATTCGTGAATACGCTTACTTGCCTTATCTTTTACCCTTTTCACTGAAGAATTTCGGTATATCTAGCACAACATAGGTCAATTCCTTCTTAATCGGGTCTGTCGTTCCATTACAACCTTTTCTTAACCTATGACATTGAATTGAAGTTCCATTACAGTCCATCACAATCCATTACAACCTTATCTCAATGCATTACACTAACTTGGTGTCCCAATTACCACCAGCAATTACAAATAATCATTCATAGAGGCAATGGGGGAGAATAAATATCCTTACATAGTAGTCAATAAGTGTTTCAAATTATGAAGTCAATTTCGAGGACTAGAAATATTACAAAATATAATTTAATTCATGCTTTACTCACCACATGAACATTTCACCTTAAGCTCAAACTCGGTCTCTTATTCTCTATCAAAAAAAGTATTTTACTCTTTCTTTTCTGGATATAAAATCCCTCAATTCAGATACAACTACTTGCAAAATATTCTAATGCCGTATCAACTTTTAATTCTCATAAAATCCTTCAAAGAAGCTCTCTTGACTTTAAATAGATACAAACATTCACATAACTTTTAATATTGTATCTATCATAAACTTTTTCTTAAAGTGATTCCGGCATTCGTAAATAGTTTTTCTTATTGTATCTGAAAAATTTCTTGAAACTTTCTTCTTTCATTCTATATCAAAACATAGTTTCTCAAAAGAACTTCAAAACCCAATAAGTCAATCTTTGAAATCTAAAAATTTTCTTTCTTTACCTCGGAGTCGGCGGAGAGACGATGGTCGTGGCAGCTCTTAGGACATAAAACTTTTAAATTTTGAAAAGTTTCTTTCGAAAAAATTCTTTAAACAATTTGCAAGTCTACAGAACCGTAGACAGCTCTGATACCAAGCTGTAACGCCCCGACTTGTAAGGACCCGGAACACTAATTCTTTCTTTAAAAACACTTAAATTCTTTAAACCACAATTTTTTTGGTAATAATAATAATAAATGCGGAAAAATAACAAATAACTAAAATGCGGAAATTAATTTAAAATAGCAAAACATTTTAGAATTTTCTCACGTCTGTTCAATCTCTAATAGTTTCAAACATTTAAAACATTCGAGTGACATACTTAGGCAACTTGAGTTCCCAAAAGAAATAACGACGGAAAGGAAGTTTCTTATTAAACAAACCCTAAAGAGCCTCCACGCCTCGCCAAGCCTCCAACTCCCTAATCTGCAATTTGTTCATTAAATAGAGAAAACGTGAGTATTTAAAATACTCAGTAGATCCCACGCACAATAATTAATATATATTACAAATTAACAGCACATAATCATAAAATACGAATAGGTATGAAATACAAGTTCGTTCACCATCCCTCTAAATCGTGCACGTCATCATAGTGTTTAATAGCACGTCGTTGTAAGATATTAGGCTAAAAGCCTATCATCATAATGCTATTGAAACACGTCGTAAGTAGGCTAAGAGCCTATCGTCATAGTGCCGAGGAAGCACGTCATAAGTAGGCTAAGAGCCTATCATCATAGTGCCGAGGAAGCACGTCATAAGTAGGCTATGAAAGCCTATCATCGCATAACATTTACATGCAGTATTTATAACAATATTAATTGTAAATGCGCACATTTGGAAGAAACTTTTAAGAAAAGGGGATCTACCTTAACCCTTAGCCGAGTATTGAGCTTACTAACGGTGAGAAATCAGTCCTCTAGCTGTCCGTACGCCTCGTCTAGTCAATAATGAGTTTAATTTGTGTTAATACTCTTAAATATTAAGTATCTATAAGTAATATAGAAGTTTGTGGACCAAAAGAGAAAGAATATAAAACTTTGGGGGTCAATTTGAAAGAATGTAATAGTTTGAGGACCTATTATGCAATAAAAGTGAACTAAAAATATTTTGGGCTCAATTAGAAGATTTTTAAAACATGAGGGACTAATATGCAATTAAAATTTGGGGGATAAATTAAATAGGAAAAAGAAATTGAAGGTTTAAAAGTGAAATAAAAGTTTAGGGATCAAATTGCAACAATTGAAAGTTAGGGACTTGAATTTAAATAAAATTTGAGGGCTCATTTAAATAAAATAAATAAGGTGGGGGATTAAATCTGTAAATAATGTTTAGAGACTAAATTATAACAATTAGAAATTACGGATTTGAAATTTAAATAAACTATGGGGACCAACTTAAACTAAGGATGGAACTTGAGGGACTTGTTTGCAAAATCCGAATTTTAAACATGGATCAGGCTTGGACTCGGGTCATTCTCTTCTTTACCCGGCTCTCTCTCTCTCCTCTCGGCTACTCTCTCTCTCTCGACATTTCACTCTGTTTTTGGTGGCAAAAAAGGTGGCGAAGGTGGAGTTGAAGGTGGTGAAGCTAGTGGTGAAATCAATTTGAAGAAATATTGAGTGTGTGGGGAGAAATTGAAGGTAGAACTCTAAGAAAAAAATTTAGGTATTTTCAAAATTCGATCGATTCTTCAAAAATTTTCGGAATTAAACTATACCATGATGTTCTATAGAGGTAGAGGAAGGTGCAGGTATAATTTTTGCGTTGTGAAGTGGATTTTTGAGCGTGGTTGAAATTTTTGGCCAAGTTCTATGCGTATAAGCGTGTATGTATGCGATGGTGTATGTATATATCTATATATATCCGTGTATATGTGTGTGTATGGATGGGTTTTTGGGCAAAATGATGGTGGTGGTGTGGTGGCGCGGCGGTGATGTGGTATGTACATGTATTTATCGTATTTTGTGTAGAATATCAAGTGAAAAATACAACTAGGTATTAAAAACTTAGAACAAAAATAAAAATGGAGATATAAATGGAAATATCAAGAAATCTTACCACTTGAAGTTTTATTTGTTGAATGAGAATGAGTGGGATGAACTTGGAGATGCCAATTGTGGAAAGAGGGGAAAGTAGTGAGGTTAGGGTTTCTAAAATCAACCTTAAACTACATAAATACGGTAAAACTAGGTTACTCCTCCGAATGGGCTTTCTTATAGCATAAGAAATAGAATTGGACTTTTAAACGGGCCTATAATTGGGCTTCAAATATATATATAGTCATCATTGAATAAAAAGTTAAATTTTTGGGATTAAAACGAATAATTTCTAAAGTTTGGTCCTCAAACGTAAATTGAAAATAAATAAATAAATATTTTATAAATCAGTATTTTTGTTTTTATTTTAAATAATTCAATATAATAGTAAATATTATAAAATTTTAACTAGACGAGCGTACGCTGTTTAACTCTATAGGTGAAGTTGTAGTGACACGTTTGGGATTTTACTTTAATTAAATATTTTAATTTAAGGAAATTCGCGGTCACTACATATGTATTTACTTGGGAAGAAAAGAAAGGGTTACGATTATGATATTGTTGCCAAATTTCCTTTGGTTGTACTATTTGTCATTCAAACGAATTGACATAGATGATAACGAGGTCCTTTCTGTTATTACGGACTAACTATGAGGTATATACTCGATTATTGTTATCTTAGTGATAACGTATGCGATGTTATTAAGGCTTTGCTATGAGGAGCACGACATGTTATGATTGAAGGGAGATTGATATTTTTAGTCAAGTAGAAAGGGTCACTTGAGTACAAATCATAAAGATAATATTGTTCTCAAAAGAGAAGATTACTATGGATTTCGTGACGGCTCTACCAAGATCCTCGAGAGGACACGATGCCGTATGGGTGATTGTGGATCGACTTACGAAATCCGCGCATTTTCTACCCGTTAGGATGACTCTCAGTGTTGACCAGTTGGCACAATTGTATGTTAGAGAGATTGTTCGACTTCATGGGGTACCTGTGTCCATCGTTTCAGATCGAGATCCGAGGTTCACTTCGAGAATTTGGGAGAGTTTACAGACGGCTATGGGCACAAAGCTCAGATTCAGTACCGCTTACCATCCCCAGACGGATGGTCAATCTGAGCGTACCATTCAGATATTGGAGGATATGTTGAGAGCATGTGTTTTAGATTTAGCCGGGAGTTGGGAAACTCATTTGCCACTTGCAGAGTTTGCCTACAACAACAGTTTCCAGGCCACGATTGGGATGGAGCCTTATGAGGCATTGTATGGGCGACGGTGTCGATCGCCAATCTATCAGGATGAAGTTGGAGAGAGGGGGATGTTGGGACCAGAAATGGTAGAGAAAACTGTTGAGGCTATAGAGAAGATAAGAGTGAGGATCAAAGCCGTTCAAGATAGACAGAAGAGCTACGCCGATAAAAGGAGAAAGGACTTGAAGTTTGAGATTCGAGAGAAAGTATTTCTCAAGGTGTATCTAATGAAGGGCACCATACGTTTTGGGAAGAAAGGGAAGTTGAGACCACGGTTCGTTGGACCGTTCGAGATACTAGAAGAAATTGGGACAGTAGCTTATCGCTTAGCTTTTCCACCCGAGCTTTCATCAGTGCATAATGTATTTCACGTCTCACAGTTGATGAAGTATGTCCATGATCCAAGTCATGTGGTGAGCTTTCAGTCTTTGGATATTCAGAAGGATTTGTCATACCAGGAGACACCCGTGACGATCATAGATTGGAAGGTCCATGTCTTGAGGAATAGAAGAGTTCTCCTAGTTAAGGTTCAATGGGGTAGTCATGGCAAGGATGAGGCAACATGGGAGAAAGAAGAAGAGATCCTATCCCAATACCCAAACCTTATAGATCAAGTAAGTTTACGTTTTAAGTGAGTTTAAATGTCGAGGACGAAATTATTTTAAGAGGGTAAGGTTGTAGTGACCGGAAAATTCTTCTTAAATAAAATATACTTAATCAAATAAAATTTAGAACGTGTCACTACGACCTTACTTATAAAATTTAAATAGTGTACGCTCGTCTAGTCGAAATTCATATTATTTATTGTTATATTTAATTATTTATAAAAATTTATTTATTTTCAAAATATACTTTTGAGGACCAAACCTTCAAATTTATTTATTTTAGTCCCCAAAGATTTTTAGTCGCTAAAAGCCTAATTTAAAGTCCAAATACAGTCCAATCCAATTTGAAACCCATCAAGAGCCCCATTTGCAAATGCTATTCTAACTTTTACCCTTCAATACTCTTTTTGAGTATGCTTAAACCCTAGCCCCATTCTCCTCCATTGTCATCCTCAAGATCAATCTATCCATTCTTATCCAACAAATCAAACCCCAAGTGGTAAGATTACTTGATCTTTCCCATTTTAACTTATTTCTATTTTATGGTTTTAAGTTCGTAATCAAATTTTTGTAGTGTTTACTTGGTTATTAGCGTAAGTAGGATAGATACATACACACATACATGATACACACATATACACGCTTAGATACACCACCACCGGCCACCACACTCCACCGTCATCAACATCATCATCTCCAAAACCCATCTACACACACGCATATACACGGATATATAATGATATATACATACACCATCGCATACATACACGCATACACGCATAAACCTCCGCCAAAATTTCAACCACGCTCAAAAATTCACTTCACAACGCAAAAATTATACCTACACCTCTATAGAACATCGTGGTATAGTTTAATTTTGAAAATTTTTGAAGAATCGGTCAAATTTTGAAAATACCCAAAATTTTCCTTTAATGTTCTAGCTTCAATTTCTCCCAAAATACTCAATATTTCTTCAAATTGACAACACCAGTAGATTCACCACCACCACCACCTTCACCTTCGCCTTCGCCGGCCTTTTCCCCGGCCAAACCGCCGGAAAGCTGTGAGAGAGAGAGAGAGAGAGCACCGAGAGGAGAGAAAGAGCGTATGGGAGAGAGGAGAAGCGGGTGAGGATGATGAAGTAGACCCGGATCCGGCCCAAATCAATGTTGAAATCCAGATTTTTGCACTTTAGTCCCTTCGTTTTCTTATTTAATATAAGTTGGTCCCTCTAATTTATTTAAATTACAAGTCCCCAACTTTTAAGTGATACAATTTAATCCCTAAATATTATTTACAGCTCTAATCCCCTATTTTATTTATTTTATTTAAATGAGCCCTCAAATTTTATTTAATTTCAAGTCCCTAACTTTCAATTGTTGCAATTTGACCCCTAAACTTTTATTTCACCTTTAATCCTTCAATTTCTTTTTCCTATTTAATTTAACCCCCAAAATTTAATTCCATATTAGTCCCTCATGATTTAAAAATGTTATAATTGAGCCCAAAATATTTTTAGTTCACTTTTATCGCATAATAGGTCCTCAAACTATAAAATTCTTTCAAATTGACCCTCCAAAGTTTTATATTCTTTCCATTTTGGCCCACAAACTTCTATATTACTTATAGATACTTAATGTTTAAGAATATTAACATAAATTAAACTCGTTATTGACTAGACGAGGCGTACGGACAGCTAGAGGACTGATTTATCATCGTTAGTAAGCTCAATACTCGGCTAAAGATTAAGGTAGATCCCCTTTCTAAAAAGTTTCTTTTAAATGTGTGCAATTGCAATTAATATTATTATAAATGCTGCATGTAAATGTTATGTGATGATAGGCTTTTTAGCCTACTTTTGACGTGCTTCCTCGGCACTATGACGATAGGCTATTTGCCTAATTACGACGTGATTTAATAGCATTATGACGATAGGTCTTTGGCCTAATATATTATAATGACGTGCTATTAATCACTATGATGACGTGCACGATTAAGAGGGATGATGAACGAACTTGTATTTTATACCTGGTCGTATATTATGAAGATGATGATTATGTGCATTTAATTTGTAATATATATTAATTGTGGTGCGGGATCTATTGAGTATTTAAAATACTCACGATTTTCTCTATCAAATGAACAAATTGCAGATTAAGGAGCCGGAGGCTTGGCGAGGCGTGGGAATCTCATAGGGACCTTCAAATAAATTAGTTTTAATTACATTGACAATTGAGTACTTTTAACTATTGAAGTAATGACTTTTGAATGTTTTGAGCTTACTAGTACTTTAATTGGATATTTTTGAGGACTGTGTGAAAACTATCGTGAGACACTCTTTCGACTTTATTAGTTTAAATAAATTTTCGCATTTTAGCCATTTGATTATTTTTCCGCATTTATTAATATTATTATGTTTCAAAAAATATATATATATATAAAATAAATAAATAAGTGTTTTCAAGGAAGAACTAGTGTTCCGAGTTCTTCAAACTCGGGGCGTTGCAGCTTGGTATCAGAGCGGGTCTACGGTTCTGTAGACTTGCAAATTGTTTAAAGAATTTTTTCGAAAGAAACTTTTCAAAATTTAAAAGTTTTATGTCCTAAGAGCCGCCACGATCATCGTCTCTCCGCCGACTCCGAGGTAAAGAAAGAAAGTTTTTAGATTTCAAAGATTGACTTATTGAGTTTCGAAGTTCTTTTGAGAAACTATGTTTTGATATAGAATGAAAGAAGAAAGTTTCAAGAAATTTTTCTGATATAATAAGAAAAAGTATTTACGAATGTCGGAATCACTTTAAGAAAAAGTTTATGATAGATACAATATTAAAAGTTATGTGAATGTTTGTATCTATTTAAAGTCAAGAGAACCTCTTTGAAGGATTTTACGAGAATTAAAAGTTGATACGGCATTAGAATATTTTGTAAATAGTTGTATCTGAATTGAGGGATTTTATATCCAGAAAAGAAAGAGTAAAGTACTTTTTTTTTTTGATAGAGAATAAGAGACCGAGTTTGAGCTTAAGGTGAAATGTTCATGTGGTGAGTAAAGCATGAATTAAATTATATTTT
This sequence comes from Jasminum sambac, assembly GCA_018223645.1. Taxonomy (NCBI): domain Eukaryota; kingdom Viridiplantae; phylum Streptophyta; class Magnoliopsida; order Lamiales; family Oleaceae; genus Jasminum; species Jasminum sambac. The sequence continues at coordinate 31,640,376 of CP073640.1, forward strand.
GTAATATTTCTAGTCCTCGAAATTGACTTCATAATTTCAAACACTTATTGACTACTGTGTAAGGATATTTATTCTCCCCCATTGCCTCTATGAATGATGATTTGTAATTGCTGGTGGTAATTGGGACACCAAGTCAGTGTAATGCTTTGAGATAATGTTGTAATGGATTGTGATGGACTGTAATGGAACTTCAATTCAATGTCATGGGTTAAGAAAAGGTTGTAATGGAACGACAGGCCCGATTAAGAAGGAATTGACCTATGTTGTGCTACATATATCGAAATTCTTCAGTGAAAAGGGTAAAAGATAAGGCAAGTAAGCGTATTCACAAATATCGGCAGTGTGCGATACTAATTGATCATGGACATTGTTGATTTAATTTATTGCACTCGAGGTGAGATTGTTGCATTGCATTGTTATGAAGTTTTAATGCAATAGAAAATGTATGTATCTCATCGTCTACATTCTGGGTCGCAAATATGCTATTTTATCCTCAAAGTGAAGTTTGTAAATTTTATATTTGCATGTTATCGTACCCTCAACGGAAAACAATTTGAGATTAAAGATTATAGATTGAGGATAATTAGTAGAAGCTATGACTTTAGATTTTTGGGTTTTATACTGAGCATTAAATGTTAAAGGTTGATTTGAATTGTTTTTAATGTTGAATTTGGAGGACTTGATTAGTGGTGAATCAGTTCAAATTGAATAAATTGAAGTTAAAGGTATTATTTACGAAATTTGAGTGGCATGTTTATATATATATATATATATATATATTATGTTGGGAACTTCTAATGACAAAATTTGACGAATTTTGCTACATTGAGGTTGGGAGTGATTTTGAAGAATTCATATATAATTTTTATGAAATGAGTTTTGAGGATATCAGATTTGGATTTAAAGGATTAACTATATAAAATGTGATTGTATGATGATTTTTAATTTAAGGATATAGCGTGATTCTGAGAGTGTGATTCATTTTAAAACCTATTTGGATTTTTTGGGATTTGAGGATTTGAAATGTGAGGTCAAAGGTTGTACAGTTGGAGGAATTGCCTGAGAAAGGTTTCATCTGGCTAAGTGTGTCTCCTTGGGGAGTACTCGACTTATTTGTTAAGAAGAATGAGGGCAGTATGAGGATGTGCATTTACTATAGAGAGCTCAACAGGTTGACAATAAAGGATAAGTACCCTCTCCCAAGAATTTAAGATTTGTCTGATCAGTTGAAAGGTGCTTCGGTTTTTCTCAATAATTGATTTGAAACTGGGATACCACCAGTTGAATATCAAGCCCCCAAACATACCAAAGATAGCATTAAAGACACGATATTAATATTACAAGTTTAAAGTGGTGCCTTTCGATCTCACTAATGCACTTACGGTATTCCCGGATATAATGAATCGGGCTTTTCATCAGTATATGGACAAGTTCGTCATTGTGCTTATCGATGGCCTATTATCTATTCAGGGAGAGATCGGTATAGCGAATATTTGAGGATTGTACTTGATGTATTGATGAGAGAGTCGCTTTTGAGAACATTCAAGCCATACATGATGTAAATGAGAATATTTTAATGCAAGCTCACGAAACCATTTCCAAGTTTTCAATCGACTTTCACCATCCTCTCCAGGTTGATCAATCATTTATTTTTGAAATTTCTGAAGTTGCGATTGATTCAAAACACATTTATTATTGCGAAAGAGATAGGGTTCAATTTCGAAAAATCGCGTTCAACATTGGGATTATTATTATAAAGCTGTGTTAGAATTTTTATTGAATTTCTAGTTTGATAAGTGAGAATGTTTTGAGCATAAGTAAAGGCAATAGTATGACGTTTTCTTTGGCTTTCCATTGAGGATGGAATGTTATTTAAATGTCTTGTGTTTAAATGATGTGTCCCATTGTGAGAAGAAAAAAAAAAGAAAATTTTAAAACTTTTGCTTTTTCAAACTAATTCTTGTGAAGAAACAATTTGACAAAATTTTGTTTTCTATTGAAACTCTTGAGTTCAAATTAATGAATGTTCCATCGATTTTTCACAAAATTATTTCCACTTCTATCGAGAGATTACTATTGGATTGGGTGACAATCACATTTCAAGGGATTTTGATAGTGGAGGATATATTTAGGGAAAATATTTGTGGCTCATATATAGTTGGAACATGACGAGTCATAACGATTTTGGAATTCGAGAATTGAAAACTTGGGAAGAAAAGAAAGGGTTACGATTATGATATTGTTGCCAAATTTCCTTGGGTTGTACTATTTGTCATTCAAACGAATTTACATAGATGATAACGAGGTCCTCTCGGTTATTACGGACTAACTATGAGGTACATACTCGATTATTGTTATCTAAGTGATAACGTATGCGATGTTATTAAGGCTTTGCTATGAGGAGCACGATATGTTATGATCGAAGGGAGATTGATATTTTTAGTTAAGTAGAAAGGGTCACTTGAGTACAAATCATAAAGATAATATGGTTCTCAAAAGAGAAGATTACTATGGATTTCGTGACGGCTCTACCAAGATCCTCGAGAGGACACGATGCCGTATGGGTGATTGTGGATCGACTTACGAAATCCGCGCATTTTCTACCCGTTAGGATGACTCTCAGTGTTGACCAGTTGGCACAATTGTATGTTAGAGAGATTGTTCGACTTCATGGGGTACCTGTGTCCATCGTTTCAGATCGAGATCCGGGGTTTACTTCGAGATTTTGGGAGAGTTTACAGACGGCTATGGGCACAAAGCTCAGATTCAGTACCGCTTACCATCCCCAGACGGATTGTCAATCTGAGCGTACCATTCAAATATTGGAGGATATGTTGAGAGCATGTGTTTTAGACTTAGCCGGGAGTTGGGAAACTCATTTGCCAATTGTAGAGTTTGCCTACAACAACAGTTTTCAGGCCACGATTGGGATGGAGCCTTATGAGGCATTGTATGGGCGACGGTGTCGATCACCAATCTATTGGGATGAAGTTGGAGAGAGGGGGATGTTGGGACCAGAAATGGTAGAGAAAACTGTTGAGGCTATAGAGAAGATCAGAGTGAGGATCAAAGCCGTTCAAGATAGACAAAAGAGCTACGCCGATAAGAGGAGAAAGGACTTGAAGTTTGAGATTCGAGAGAAAGTATTTCTCAAGGTGTATCCAATGAAGGGCACCATACGTTTTGGGAAGAAAGGGAAGTTGAGACCACGGTTCGTTGGACCGTTCGAGATACTAGAAGAAATTGGGACAATAGCTTATCGCTTGGCTTTTCCACCCGAGCTTTCATCAGTGCATAATGTATTTCACGTCTCACAGTTGAGGAAGTATGTCCATGATCCAAGTCATGTGGTGAGCTTTCAGTCTTTGGATATTCAGAAGGATTTGTCATACCAGGAGACACCCGTGACGATCATAGATCGGAAGGTCCATGTCTTGAGGAATAGAAGAGTTCCTCTAGTTAAGGTTCAATGGGGTAGTCATGGCAAGGATGAGGCAACATGGGAGAAAGAAGAAGAGATCCTATCCCAATACCCAAACCTTATAGATCAAGTAAGTTTGCGTTTTAAGTGAGTTTAAATTTCGAGGACGAAATTATTTTATGAGGGTAAGGTTGTAGTGACCGGAAAATTCTTCTTAAATAAAATATACTTAATTAAATAAAATTTAGAACGTGTCACTACGACCTTACTTATAAAATTTAAATAGTGTACGCTCGTCTAGTCGAAATTCATATTATTTATTGTTATATTTAATTATTTATAAAAATTTATTTATTTTCAAAATATACTTTTGAGGACCAAACCTTGAAATTTATTTATTTTAGTCCCCAAAGATTTTTAGTTGCTAAAGGCCAAATTTAAAGTCCAAATATAGTCCAATCCAATTTGAAACCCATCTAGAGGCCCATTTGCAAATGCTATTCTAACTTTTACCCTTAAATACTCTTTTTGAGTATGCTTAAACCCTAGCCCCATTCTCCTCTATTGTCATCCTCAAGATCAATCTATCCATTCTTATCCAACAAATCAAACCCCAAGTACTTGTTAAAGTATCACCAAAGAATGTTCAACACAAAACCATGCCCGTATTCCCAAGTGGTTGAATATCCTCACCTCGCTCATGAATCACTCGTGATACTTTTCTCTCAATTCCCGAGGTGTTTCTACCTTGTGGTTTCTAAAAATTTTCTATGCATTTTTCCACACAAGATGTCAAGAAGAGTGACTAGATGTTGAAAAGTATTACAACTATCATTCCATCCACTTTGTCCTTAAGTCTCCAAATTTCTAGCCTCAAAGTTGCTTCACGGCACTTCAAACCCCTATTAATCTAGATTTTCCCGAAATTTTTGTTTTGTTTGTTTTTTTTTTACTAACTCTATGAGATGCAATGCAGTGGCCCAACAATAATGCTTTCTCAAGGACCCATGCAGCGAGCTTTAGGTCGGCGACTCCCGAGCTCGTCACTCAAGGCACCAGGTTTGAAAGACCCCTCAGACTTAATCACTCGGGCCAATGAGGCAAGAGAATGGGGCAAAAGAGAGTGAATGCATGTGTGACTTCTTTCTTCTTCTTTTTTTTTTCCGGGAGAATAATAGTATTGGTCAGTGCCGTTACAAACTTGTTAGCCAAAAATCCTTCAACCTAAAGCAGAAATATCAAGACTTCCAGCAGCAATCCCCTCCATCATAGAGTCACTACATCTTACCACCCCCAAACTATACCATTTAAGCCAATTGGATATTAAAATAGTTGTTGGGGAGAACTACCGGATTCAAAATGTAAAATCGAGTCTCATAGGTAATCCTAAAGGAACCCAACATCTATGTGATAAGTCAACAAGAACGAGAGTTAAACAATGACTATGTGCTCTTTTCAGTTTAAGTGATTAGAAAATTTTGAAAATTTTCAAGTGATGTTTCAAATCCAACTATGAGTTCATTAGAAAAATTTAGGCACCTTTTCATCATCGGCGGTACACAATTCGCCCACAACAAATAAAAGGTTTTTTGTTTTTAGAATATCTAACCACTAGCAACTGCATAATAGCAAAAACCGGGTAAAAGAGTGCTAAAATAACAAACAGGCATCAAATATATATAAAGATTTGAAGTACAACTTCAATCATTCACCACATAAGCACAGATATAACGCCCCGAGTTCTAAGGACCCGGAACGCTAGTTCTTTCTTTAAAAACACTTAAATTCTTTAAACAATTTGTTTTTTTTATAATACCAATAAATGCGAAAAGATAACAAATAACAAAAATGCGGAAATTAATTTAAAATAGCAAAACATTTTAGAATTTTCTTACATCTGTTCAATCTCTAATAGTTTCAAACATTTAAAACATTTGAGTGACATACTTAGGCAACTTGAGTTCACAAAAGAAATAACGACGGAAACGAAGTTTCTTATTAAACAAACCCTAAAGAGCCTCCACGCCTCGCCAAGCCTCCAACTCCATAATCTGCAATTTGTTCATTAAATAGAGAAAACGTGAGTATTTAAAATACTCAGTAGATCCCGCGCACAACAATTAATATATATTACAAATTTACAGCACATAATCATAAAATACGAACAGGTATGAAATACAAGTTCGTTCATCATCCCTCTAAATCGTGCACATCATCATAATGTCTAATAGCACGTCATTGTAAAATATTAGGCTAAAAGCCTGTCATCATAATGCTATTGAAACACGCCGTAAGTAGGCTAAGAGCCTATCGTCATAGTGCCGAGGAGGCACGTCATAAGTAGGCTATGAAAGCCTATCGTCACATAACATTTACATGCAGTATTTATAACAATATTAATTGTAAATGCGCACATTTGGAAGAAACTTTTAAGGAAAAGGGATCTACCTTAACCCTTAGCCGAGTATTGAGCCTACTAACGGTGAGAAATCAGTCCTCTAGCTGTCCGTACGCCTCGTCTAGTCAATAATGAGTTTAATTTATGTTAATATTCTTAAATATAAAGTATCTATAAGTAATATAGAAGTTTGTGCACCAAAATAGAAAGAATATAAAACTTTGGGGGTCAATTTGAAAGAATTTAATAGTTTGAGGACCTATTATGCAATAAAAGTGAACTAAAAATATTTTGGGCTCAATTAGAAGATTTTTAAAACATGAGGGACTAATATGCAATTAAAGTTTGGGGGTTAAATTAAATAGGAAAAAGAAATTGAAGGGTTAAAAGTGAAATAAAAGTTTAGGGGTCAAATAGTAACAATTGAAAGTTAGGGACTTGAAATTAAATAAAATTTGAGGGCTCATTTAAATAAAATAAATAAGATGGGGGATTAAATCTGCAAATAATGTTGAGGGACTAAATTGTAGCAATTAAAAGCTTGGGATTTGAAAATTAAATAAAACTTGGGGACCAACTTAAACTAACTAAAGGGGATGAGGGACTTGTCTTGCAAATCCGGATTTAATACATGGATCGGGCCGGGTCATCTCCTCCTCACCCGACTATCTCTCTCTCTCTCCGTCGGCTCTCTCTCGTCACTCGGCTCTCTCTCTTTCTCTCAGTTTCCGGCGGTTTGGCCGGCGAAAAGGGCGGCGAAGGTGGAGTTGAGGGTGGTGAAGTCAATTTGAAGAAATATTGAGTATTTGGGAAGAAATTGAAGTTATAACACTAAAGGAAAAATTTGGGTATTTTCAAAATTCGATCGATTCTTCAAAAATTTTCGAAATTAAACTATACTACGATGTTCTAGGGAGCTAGAGGAAGGTGTAGATACGATTTTTGTGTTGTGAAGTGGTTTTTTTTTTGGATGTGGTGATGTTTTGGCCGAGCTTTTATGCATGTATGTGTGTATGTATATGTATATATCCGTGCGTATATGGGCGTGTGTATGTGTGTTTGATGGAGATGACGGTGGATGATGGAGGTTGTGGTGGTGGCAGCTGTGGGAGGTGGTGTTGCCGGTGGTGGAGTGGCGGTTGAGGTGGTGGTGACGGTGGAGTAGTATATACGCGTGTGTATCTACTGTGTGTATGTATGTATATGTTCTAATTACCATAGAAATCAAATGGAAAAATACAAGAAATAGATTGTAACAAGATAAATAAAATCGACAATAGTTAAAAATACAAAATGAAGATGAAAAGTTAAGAATCTTACCACTTGGGAACTAGTTAGATTTGTTGAATGGAAATGAAGATGAACTTGAAGATGGAAATTGTGGAAAGAGGGGAAAATAGTGAGGTTAGGGTTTATAAAATCAACCCTAACTTGTATAAATAGGGTAAAAAACTAGGTTACTCCTCCAAATGGGCTTTCTTATAGCATAACAAGTAAAATTTGGACCTTAAACGGGCCTATAATTGGGTTTAAGGTAGGTATTGGATCGTTATTAAATAAAAACTAAACTTTAGGGACTAAAACGAATAATTTCTAAAGTTTGGTCCTCAAATGTAAATTGAAAATAAATAAATGTTTTATAAATTATTATTATTACGATTTTAAATAAGTTAATATAGTAGTAAATTACATAAAATTTAACTAGACGAGCATACGCTGTTTAACTCTATGGGTGAAGTTTTAGCGACACGTTTGAGATTTTACTTTAATTAAATATTTTAATTTAATGAAATTCGCGGTCACTACAGCCTGACCCTCTTAAAAGAATTTCGTCCTCGAAATTTAAACTTACTTGATTTATAAAGTTCGGGTATTTGGATAGAATTTTTTCTTCTTTCTCCCATGTTGCCTCATCCTTGCCATGACTATTCCACTGAATCTTAACTAAAGGAACTCTTCTATTTCTCAAGACATGGACCTTTCGATCTATGATGGTCACGGGTATCTCTTGATATGACAAATCCTTCTGAATATCCAAAGGTTGAAAGTTCACCACATGACTTGGATCATGGACATGCTTCCTTAACTGTGAGACATGAAATACATTATACACCGATGAAAGTTCGGGTGGAAAAGCCAAGCGATAGACTACTGTTCCAACTTCTTCTAGTATCTCGAATGGTCCAACGAACCGTTGTCTCAACTTCCCTTTCTTCCCAAAACGTATGGTGCCCTTCATTGGAGACACCTTGAGAAATACTTTCTCTCGAATCTCAAACTTCAAGTCCTTTCTCCTCTTATCGGCGTAGCTCTTCTGTCTATCTTGAGCTTCCTTGATCCTCACTCTGATCTTCTCTATAGCCTTGACAGTTTTCTCTACCATTTCTGGTCCCAACATCTTCCTCTCCCCAACTTCATCCCAATAGATCGGCGATCGACACCGTCGCCCATACAATGCCTCATAAGGTGCCATCCCAATCGTGGCCTGGAAACTATTGTTGTAGGCAAACTCTACAAGTGGCAAATGAGTTTCCCAACTCCCGGCCAGGTCTAGAACACATGCTCTCAACATGTCCTCCTATATCTGAATCGTAGGCTCAGATTGGCCATCCGTTTGGGGATGATAGGCGGTACTGAATCTGAGCTTCGTGCCCATAGCCGTCTGTAAACTCTCCCAAAATCTCGAGGTGAACCTCGGATCTCGATCTGAAACAATGGACACAAGTACCCCATGTAGTCGAACAATCTCTCTAATATATAACTGTGCCAACTGGTCGATGCTGAGAGTCATCCTAACTGGTAGAAAGTGTTCAGATTTCGTAAGTCGATCCACAATCACCCATACGGCATCATGTCCTCTCGAGGATCTTGGTAGAGCCGTCATGAAATCCATAGTAATCTTCTCTTTTGAAAACCATATTATCTTTACGATTTGTACTCAAGTGACCCTTTCTACTTAACTAAAAATATCAATCTCCTTTCGATCATAACATATCGTGCTCCTCATAGCAAAGCCTTAATAACATCGCATACATTATCACTTACATAACAATAATCGAGTATATACCTCATAGTTAGTCCGTAATAACCGAAAGGACCTCGTTATCATCTATGTAAATTCGTTTGAATTACAAATAGTACAACGCAAGAAAATTTGGCAACAATATCATAATCGTAACCCTTTCTTTTCTTTCCAAGTTTTCAATTCTCGAATTCCAAAATCATTATGACTCATCATGTTCCAACTATATATGAGCCACAAATATTTTCCCTGAATATATCATCCACTATCAAAATCCCTTGAAATGTGATTGTCACCCAATCCAATAGTCATCTCTCGATAGAAGTGGAAGTAATTTTGTGAAAAATCAATGGAACATTCATTAATTTGAACTCAAGAGTTTCAATAGAAAAACAAAATTTTGTCAAATTATTTCTTCACAAGAATTTGTTTGAAAAAGCAAAAGTTTTAATAATTTCTTTTTATTCTTCTCACAATGGGACACATCATTAAAACACAAGACATTTAAATAACATTCCATCCTCAATGGAAAGCCAACGAAAACGTCATACTGTTGCCTTTACTTATGCTCAAAACATTCTCACTTATCAAACTAGAAATTCAATAAAAATTCTAACACAGCCTTATAGTAATAATCCCAATGTTGAACACGATTTTTCGAAATTGAACCCTATCTCTTTCGCAATAATAAATGTGTTTTGAATCAATCGCAACTTCAAAAATTTCGAAAATAAATGATTGATCAACCTGGAGAGGATGGTGAAAGTCGATTGAAAACTTGGGAATGGTTTCGTGAGCTTGCATTAAAATATTCTCATTTACATCATGTATGGCTTGAATGTTCTCAAGAACGACTCTCTCATCAATACATCAAGTACAATCCTCAAATGTTCCGATCCCCATGCCGATCAGAATCCCTTTAATAGATAAATATGTCATCAATAAACACGATGACGAAATTGTCCAAATACTTATGAAAAGCTCGATTCATTAAATCCATGAACACTGTAGGTTCATTCATGAGACCAAAGGGAATCACTGTAAACACATAGCCCCTATCGTGTCCTGAATACTGTCTTTGGTATATCTGTCGGCTTGATCTTCAACTGGTGAAATCCTGATTTCAAATCAATCTTCGAGAAAACCGAAGCACCCTTCAACTAATCAAACAAATCTTCAATTCTAGGTAGAGGGTACTTATTCTTTGTCGTCAACTTGTAGAGTTCTCTATAATCAATGCACATCCTCATATTGTCATCCTTCTCCTTAACAAATACATGTGTTCCCCATGGAGACACACTTAGTCGGATGAAACCTTTCTCATGCAATTCCTCCAACCGTACAACCTTTGACCTCACATTTCAAATCCTCAAATCCCAAAAAATCCAAATAGATTTTAAAATCAATCACACTCTCAAAATCGCGCTACATCCTTAAAATCAAAATCACCATACAATCACATTTTATATAGTTAATCCTCTAAATCCAAATCTGATATCCTCAAAACTCATTTCATAAAAATTATATATGAATTCTTCAAAATCTCTCCCAACCTCAATCTAGCAAAATTCGTCAAACTTTGTCATTAGAAGTTCCCAACATAATATATATATAAACATGCCACCCAAATTTCGTAAATAATACCTTTAACTTCAATTTATACAATTTGAACTGATTCACCACTAATCAAGTCCTCCAAATTCAACATTAAAAACAATTCAAATCAACCTTTAACATTTAATGCTCAGTATAAAACCCAAAAATCTAAAGCCATAGCTTCTACTAATTATCCTCAATCTATAATCTTTAATCTCAAATTGTTTTCCGTTGAGGGTACAATAACATGCAAGTATAAAATTTACAAACTTCACTTTGAGGATAAAATAGCATATTTGCGACCTAGAATGCACGATGAGATATATATATTTTCTATTGCATTAAAACTTCATAACAATGCAATGCAACAATCTCACCTCGAGTGCACAAAATCAAATCAACAATGTCCATGATCAATTAGTATCAATCACTGCCGATATTCGTGAATACGCTTACTTGCCTTATCTTTTACCCTTTTCACTGAAGAATTTCGGTATATCTAGCACAACATAGGTCAATTCCTTCTTAATCGGGTCTGTCGTTCCATTAAAACCTTTTCTTAACCCATGACATTGAATTAAAGTTCCATTACAGTCCATCACAATCCATTACAACCTTATCTCAACGCATTACACTGACTTGGTGACCCAATTACCACCAGCAATTACAAATCATCATTCATAGAGGCAATGGGGGAGAATAAATATCCTTACATGGTAGTCAATAAGTGTTTCAAATCATGAAGTCAATTTCGAGGATTAGAAATATTACAAAATATAATTTAATTCATGCTTTACTAACCACATAAACATTTCACCTTAAGCTCAAACTCGGTCTCTTATTCTCTATAAAAAAAAGTACTTTACTCTTTCCTTTCTGGATATGAAATCCCTCAATCAGCTACAACTACTTGCAAAATATTCTAATGCCGTATCAACTTTTAATTCTCGTAAAATCCTTCAAAGGGGCTCTCTTGACTTTAAATAGATACAAACATTCACATAACTTTTAATATTGTATCTATCATAAACTTTTTCTTAAAGTGATTCCGGCATTCGTAAATACTCTTTCTTATTGTATCTGAAAAATTTCTTGAAACTTTCTTCTTTCATTCTATATCAAAACATAATTACTCAGAAGAACTTCGAAACTCAATAAGTCAATCTTTGAAATCTAAAAACTTTCTTTCTTTACCTCGGAGTCGGCGGAGAGACGATGGTCGTGGTAGCTCTTAGGACATAAAACTTTTAAATTTTGAAAATTTTCTTTCGAAAAAATTCTTTAAGCAATTTGCAAGTCTACAGAACCGTAGACCCGCTCTGATAACAAGCTATAACGCCCCGAGTTGTAAGGACCCAGAATGCTAGTTCTTTCTTTAAAAACACTTAAATTCTTTAAACAAGCTGTTTTTTTTTTTATAATAGCAAAACATTTTAGAATTTTCTCACATCTGTTCAATCTCTAATAGTTTCAAACATTTAAAACATTCGAGTGACATACTTAGGCAACTTGAGTTCACAAAAGAAATAACGACGGAAACGAAGTTTCTTATTAAACAAACCCTAAAGAGCCACCACGCCTCGCCAAGCCTCCAACTCCCTAATCTGCAATTTGTTCATTAAATAGAGAAAACGTGAGTATTTAAACTACTCAGTAGATCTCGCGCACAACAATTAATATATATTACAAATTTACATCACATAATCATAAAATACGAACAGGTATGAAATACAAGTTCGTTCATCATCCCTCTAAATCGTGCACGTCATCATAATGTTTAATAGCACGTCATTGTAAAATATAAGGCTAAAAGCCTGTCATCATAATGCTATTGAAACACGTCGTAAGTAGGCTAAGAGCCTATCGTCATAGTGCCCAGGAAGCACGTCGTAAGTAGGCTAAGAGCCTATCGTCATAGTGCCGAGGAGGCACGTCATAAGTAGGCTATGAAAGCCTATCGTCACATAACATTTACATGCAGTATTTATAACAATATTAATTGTAAATGCGCAGATTTGGAAGAAACTTTTAAGGAAAAGGGTTCTACCTTAACCCTTAGCCGAGTATTGAGCTTACTAACGGTGAAAAATCAGTCCTCTAGCTGTCTGTACGCCTCGTCTAGTCAATAATGAGTTCAATTTATGTTAATATTCTTAAATATAAAGTATCTATAAGTAATATAGAAGTTTGTGCACCAAAATAGAAAGAATATAAAACTTTGGGGGTCAATTTGAAAGAATTTAATAGTTTGAGGACCTATTATGCAATAAAAGTGAACTAAAAATATTTTGGGCTCAATTAGAAGATTTTTAAAACATGAGGGACTAATATGCAATTAAAGTTTGGGGGTTAAATTAAATAGGAAAAAGAAATTGAAGGGTTAAAAGTGAAATAAAAGTTTAGGGGTGTCAACCCTAACTTGTATAAATAGGGTAAAAAACTAGGTTACTCCTCCAAATGGGCTTTCTTATAGCATAAGAAGTAAAATTTGGACCTTAAACGGGCCTATAATTGGGTTTAAGGTAGGTATTGGATCGTTATTAAATAAAAACTAAACTTTAGGGACTAAAACGAATAATTTCTAAAGTTTGGTCCTCAAATGTAAATTGAAAATAAATAAATGTTTTATAAATTATTATTATTACGATTTTAAATAATTTAATATAGTAGTAAATTACATAAAATTTAACTAGACGAGCGTACGCTGTTTAACTCTATGGGTGAAGTTGTAGCGACACGTTTGAGATTTTACTTTAATTAAATATTTTAATTTAAGGAAATTCGCGATCACTACAACAGAAGTCAACAACATTAAAAAGTATACAAAAGTACCCCCACTCCCAACAAAATAGAGTACATTGCCCCCAATATGCAACATGTAAGTTCAAAGATAGAAAAGTATAATAAAAGCGAGAATAAAGATCAAAGGAGGCAGATACTCCCCTACGGTGTCTCGTGAGGTGGAGAGAACATCTGATCATGCTGAATCCCGTGTGCTGACTCTAGATGGTGCAACCATCAGTTTCCAAATATAATAAGAGAGCAAGTAGTACCTATAAAGCACCCCCAAACTATATAGAATTGCGTAAGACCAAAGAAGCTCAAATACTTGACTAAAGGAAGGTGGGGCCCGCAAAAACAATGCAAAATGATGCAAAGATGGAACAAACCCTACACTATCTAAAGTACGTGTCACAAGCGACCACATATCAAAATTGATGCAATTCTATCAAGTCTAGAATAAAAAATAAGGGTGGTGAACAGAATTGGTAATGCATGCGATCGTGCATGCGGCCGCATGCATCCCTGCTGCCCAGTTTTTTAGACTGACAAGCCATGCGATCGCGCATGCAATCGCATGGTTTACCAGCAAACTTCTTTTTTTTTTCTTTTTCGAAATGAGATGACTTGTGGCTTGACATGAGTGATTTCATATGACATTTTGGGACGACTTTGAAGTGAAAAACCAGTTGAACAAGGGTTTTGCCAATTTTTGTAGATTTTCATTCTCAAAACATGACACTACATGAAAAACAACTAAAGAAGTGAAAATGCAAACTAAAATGCAAAATTTGACTCTAAACTTAAAACTAAATTTAAAAATAACAATGAAACTTAAAGAAAGGATACGGGGATGGGTTGCCTCCCACCAAGCGCTCCATTTAGAGTCTAAAGCTCGACTTTGGCAATGTAATTCACGGTGGTGTTGAAAGATAGGTGGTCGAGACTTCCTTAGGAAAATCCCCGCCCCAATATGGATTCAACCGCTGCCCATTCACCTTAAAAGTACCCTTACTCTCGTGGTGGACCTCAACAGTACCGTTTGGGAGAACTTTAGTCACCATGAAGGGTCCCGACCACCTGGAGCGAAGTTTGCCTAGAAAAAGCTTGAGTCTAGAATTAAATAGGAGAACTTGCTGCCCTACTACAAACTTTTTCATCTGAATATGCTGGTCATGCCACTTCTTGGTCTTTTCTTTATACAACTTAGCATTCTCATAGGCATCCAAACAAAACTCATCCATTTCATTCAGTTGAAGGAGGCTTCTTTCACCCGCAACTTTCAAATCAAAGTTTAGCTTCTTTACTGCCCAATGTGCCTTGTGCTCCAACTCCACAGGCAAAATGACAAGCCTTCCCAAATACTAGGCGATATGGTGACATGCCTATAGGGGTTTTAAAAGCTGTCCTTTAGGCCCATAGTGCATCATCCAACTTCTTCGACCAGTCTTTTCGAGAATTGTTCACTGTCACCTCAAGGATCCTCTTCAACTCTCGATTTGATATTTGCACCTGCCCGCTCGTCTTAGAATGATATGGGGTAGCAATACGGTGTCTAACACCATACTTGGCCAAAAGAGATTCGAACTGCTTATTACAAAAGTGCTTACCCCCATCACTTATAATAGCACGCGGAGAACCATATCTGGTGAAAATATGCCTTTTGAGAAACTCCACGACCACTCAACCATCATTGGTGGGTAGAGCAACTGCTTCGACCCATTTGGAGACATAGTCTACTGCTACCAGGATGTATTGATTTGAAAATGAAGAGGGATATGGACCCATGAAATCTATTCCCCAAACATCGAAAAGCTCGACTTCAAGAATGCTCTTAAGTGGCATTTCATCCCTTCTCGAGATATTTCCTATCCGGCATCAATCACAAGTGTTAACGAACCGATAAGCATCTCTAAAAAGAGTGGGCCAATAAAAACCGGATTGTAGGATCTTAGCTGGGTTTCAGTAGGACCAAAATGCCCTCCATAAGCAGATGAGTGTCAGGATTTGAGAATATGTGGGGTTTCTTCCTCTGGTACACACCGACGAATGATTTGATCAGGTCCACGTCGATACAAAACTGGATCCTCCCAAAAGTAATGCTTCAAGTCGGCAAAGAATTTCTTCTTTTGATGACTTGAAAACTCCAGTGGTAGAATCGATCCAGCCAAATAATTAACATAGTCGGCATACCATGGTGTGGAATCAACAGCGAAAATTTCTTCATCGGGAAAAAACTCATTGATCCCCACTTCCTCTTTTTCCTTCTACTGCTCAAGGTGAGATAAGTGGTCAGCCACCACATTTTCACTCCCCTTTTTATCTCTGATCTCCAAATCGAACTCTTGAAGTAGAAGCACCCATCTGATCAACCTGGGTTTTGCATCCTTCTTTTCCATTAAATATTTTAATGTAGCGTGGTCAGTGTATACAATCACCTTCGATCCAATAAGATAGGATCGGAATTTATCAAATGCAAACACAACTGCCAAAAGCTCCTTCTCAGTTGTAGCATAATTCAATTGAGCATCTGTCAAAGTTCTGCTAGCGTAATATATCACTTGGAAGATTTTATCCTTTCGTTGGCCCAAGACTGCTCCAACTGCATGGTCGCTAGCGTCACACATGAGCTCAAATGGGAAACTCCAATCTGGAGCTACAATCACTGGTGCTGAACTCAAATTTTCTTTTAAAGCATTGAACGCCAGTAAGCACTCCTCCGAGAAGACAAATGGGACATCTTTGACTGAAAGATTGCACAGTGGCTTGGTGATCTTAGAGAAATCCTTGATAAAGCGCCGATAGAAGCCTGCGTGACCCAAAAAACTTCGAACTCCTTTAACTGAAGTTGGAGGTGGTAATTTCTCAATCACCTGGATTTTTGCCTTATCCACCTCAATACCATCAGCTGAGATTCGGTGCCCTAAGACAATACCTTCTTGCACCATGAAATGACACTTTTCCTAATTGAGCACCAAATTTGTTTCTTGGCATCGTTGTAGAACTAGCTCCAAATATTTCAAACATTCATCGAACGAGGATCCGAATATAGAAAAGTCGTGCATGAAAATCTCAATGAATTTCTCAACCATATCAGAGAAGATAGCCATCATGCAATGCTGAAATGTGGCAGGTGCATTGCAAACGCCAAATGGCATCCTACGGTAAGCAAAGGTACCATAGGGACAAGTAAACGTGGTCTTCTTCTGATCCTCGGGGACAATAGGTATTTGATTATAGCCAGAGTAACCGTCGAGAAAACAATAATGTGAATACCCGGCTAGCCTTTCCAACATTTGGTCGATGAATGGTAAGGGAAAGTGATCCTTTCTAGTAGCTGCGTTGAGTTTGCGGTAGTCAATGCAAACTCTCCATCCTGTAACTGTTCGAATTGGGATGAGCTCATTATTCTGATTTTTCTCCACCGTAATACCCCCTTTCTTTGGCACAACTTGCACTGGGCTCACCCAAGCACTGTCTGAGATCGGGTACATCATCCCTGCATCTAGGAGCTTCAACACTTCTTTTCTCACCACTTCTTTCATGTTCGGGTTCAAACGGCGTTGACCATCAACTGTAGGCTTATAATTGTCTTCCATTAGGATCTTATGCATACAAATGGTGGGGCCGATTCCCTTAATGTCTGCTATTGTCCACCCGATGGCTGCTTTTTGCTCTCTAAGTACTCATAGTAATTTTTCTTCCTCAAGCTAACTTAGAGAGGTAGAAATGATAACTGGCAGCGTAGATGAATCTCCAAGATAAGCGTACCGCAGGTGTGAAGGTAATGGCTTGAGCTCAAGCGTAGGTGGCTGCTCTATAGATGGTGGCTGTGGTGGAGGTCCAACTCCTAGACTCTCACGACGAAATCGATGTTTATACAGTTCCTGTGCTTCCAAGTACTTCTTGCATTCTTCAATCTCTTCCCGGCTGAGAGAGTTTATGGAATTGGAATGGACAAGAGATGCCTCCAAAGGATCACTAGGATAGTCTAACTAAAATTTGGCACTAACGGTTGATCAACCTCATCCACCAGAAAACACGAATCTGATTGGGTTGGATACTTGATAGCCCTAAACACATTAAAGGTAATGTGTTCATCATTCACCCGGAGACGAAGTTGTCCTTTTGCCACATCAATAATCGCCCATCTAGTTGCTAGGAACGGTCGGCCCAAGATGAGTGGCATATTCCCATCTTCCTCTATGTCAAGTACAACAAAATCTGCCGGGAAGATGAACTTCTCCACTTTCACTAGAATATCTTCAATAATTCCCCTTAGGTGCTTGATAGAGCGATCTGCAAGCTGTAAGGAGACTGAAGTTGGTTTCGGTTCTCCCAAACCTAACTTCCTGCAAACGGAAAAGGGCATTAAATTGATGCTTGCACCTAAATCACACAAGGCTTTATCAAAATATGAATCTCCAATAGTGCAAGGTATAGTAAAACTCCCTGGATCTTTTAGTTTGGGTGGGAGCTTATTCTGGAGGATAGCGCTGCACTCTTCTGTTAGCATCACCGTCTCATTTTCTTCAAGCTTCCTCTTATTTGACAAAATCTCCTTCATAAACTTTGCGTAGCTAGGCATTTGAGCTAAAGCCTCCGCAAATGGGATGTTGATATGCAGTTTCATAAAAACTTCCAGAAATCGGGCGAACTGCTTATCCAGCTTATGCTTTTGAAGCCTTTGTGGAAACGGTATAGGAGGTACATAGGGCTTTATTGGCATTGTTATCTTTTCTGATGAAGTTGCCGCATTTTCTTCAACTTGTGACTCAGCTGGCATCTTTTGATCTTCATTTGGCTCAACCTCCTCAATTACCTTATTTTCTTGTTCTTTTAAAGGCCTTTTGATATGAATCTCAGGAAGCTGCATCCCACTCCTAGTAGTGATAGCTTGTACTTGTTCTCTGGGGTTCACTTCAGTATTGCTGGGTAAAGTACCTTGTGGTCGGCCCGAGATAGTGCTAGCCAATTGCCCCACTTGCATTTCTAGATTACGAATAGAAGCTTGCTGATTCTGGAGTGCAGTATCGATTTTCTTCATAAATTGATCGGTGCGATCCATATATTTCTCAGTTCTCTCCATAAATCTGCCCAAAGCTTCTTCAATTGAGCTTTTCTTTTCCGGTTACTGGTAAGGAGGTCCTTGGAATCCTCCATTATTCTGATTATCTCACCACCCAAAATTTGGGTGATTACGCCAACCTTGGTTATAAGTGTTGGTAAATGGGTTGCCAGGTTGCCGTTGACCTCCTTGAACATAATCAACTTGAGCAGTGCGGTGAGCGCTAACAGGGCACTCACTGGTACTATGGTTAGCTCCACACTCATCGCAAGTGGGTGGCATAGGTGCTTTTGAGCTACCTATCTTCACAATACTCTCCACCCTGTGAGCCAGTGCATCAATTTTCACGGTCAGAGCAGTGAAATTATCGACTTCATAGACTCCAGATGCTTTGCCATGATTTCTTCTATCAGACGCCCACATCGCCGTACTGCTTGCAATCTTTTCGAAGAGCTCAAGTGCTTCAGCGATTGTTTTGGTGCGGAGTGATCCATTTGACAATGAATCCACCAAACTTTTACATGAAGGAAGTAACCCAAGCATAAAAATCAGACTTCTTTGTCCATTCTTGATCCCATGATGCGGGCACTTCCTTAGCAAGCTTTTGAATCTCTGCCATGCTTCGTCAAACGACTCCGAGTCATGTTGCTGAAAAATACATATCTCGTGCTTTAATTTGGCAATCTTAACTGGAGGAAAGAACTTGGTACAAAATTTTTGAGCTAGGTCGTTCCATGTGGTGATGCTTGCGATAGGTTGAGAATCAAGCCATTCGAGAGCCTTATCGCGCCAAAGTCGGGGGAACAACCTTAGTCTAATCGCGTCATCTGATATGCTCTGATATTTGAAGTGTTCACACATCTCTAAGAACCGAGAGACATGTGTATGAGGATTCTCATCTGCCAACCCATAAAATTGGTGCCCATTCTGGAAGAGGTGGATCACGTCTGTCTTTAACTGAAAGTTGTTCTGCCCAAACGAAGGGTACACTATACTAGATTGGCTTTGGATGATCTGTGGCGTCATAAAATCGCCAACTAGCATGTTATCCTCATCCACGACCTCTTCTGCTCGTGCTCCACCATTGTTAATTCGCAGAATGTCATCATTGGCCGCCATTGCTTTCTTTTTTTGAGTTTTTGTTTTTCTATTTCTCTAGCTTCTCTACGTCTCTGACGAAAGGTACGCTCGATCTCTGGATCTAGTTCGAGAGGTTGACCGAGCCTCGCACTTCGCATAAACCTGAGAGAAAATAAGAGAAACTGTTAACGAAAAATACAATAAAATTAATTAAAAATAAATAATATAGTTCGAATTAGTGCTAGCTCATCTAAACGAGAAAATAATTACAGCCCCCGGCAACGACGCCAAAAACTTGTTGCAACTAATCCCACACCGCAAGTGTACCGGTCGCGAAAGTAATAAAGTAGGCTTCTTAGAGTCCGAATATCGTACCCACGAGGACTGAATTATTCTCAAGTTCACTCTAACTAACCTTAATCGAAATAAATAAGTTGAGATCAATTAATTCTAATCTTGCGAAAATTAAAATTGCTAAATTAGATTGCCAAATCTAAAATTTAAAAATTAAGAATTAAATGAGAGTAAATTAAAAGAATGATTTTTTTATATAATTTGAAATCGAATATGGGAAAACTAGCATTAAGGTTTCGAATTCACTTTTCATTTAGTTGTCCCCCGGATTAATAATTTGACAACGCAAGTTAGTTTTGACGATTCAATTCACAAAATTTGTTGAATAATCTTTCTCAAGTAAAATTCAACCTATTTATATGACGCGTTAACTATATCTCTATGATAACAACGACATAAAAATGCATTACAACACAAGAATTGCATAAAAATATCGCACAAAGCATAGGGGTATTCTCATCCCCTATCGGACTTCATGGTTTTCAATAAGAGTCTAATTTATTCAAGATTTCTCAATTCAATGAATAAATCACAGATCAACTTGGGCCACAAGTTGCAAAAGAAAACATCTTTATATTGAAAACTCAAAACTAAACATTCGTATAAGCATAAGAATTAATAAAACATCAAATTCTCAATCCGGATTCAAACTAAAATCCAAGTTTCATCTCTACTCTAATGCTATGAAAAGTTTAGCCTAACATACTGTAAAAATCAGAAGAAAAATGAGAAGAGAAAGGCATCACCGAATTAAAGTTGTGTTCTTGAGCTCGGATCTTCAATTATGACTTTTTTTCTGCAATTTTCTCCAAGTTGATTTCTCCAAGTTTCGTTCCTCTCTGTTCTCTGATGTTCCCCCCCGAAATTAGGTCGAGTTCGTGTTTTTAAAATAAGCCAAAAAGCCCAAGAATTCTTGTCCAATTCGTTTTGGAAAGTTTTTCCGGAATTCTGCCCGACATAACCATGCGATCGTGCACGCGATCGCATGGTGTAAATTTTGCACATGCATGCGGTCGCACATGCGACCGCATGGCTATACGGATTTTAACTTTTGCTTGATTTCGTTTTGGTCCTCACAGTTTAATTGCGGGGCAAGTCCTGAACTTTCAACTTCTATCAATTGAGTCCACATACTTTAATATATCTTCACTTAGGCTTCCATTTGATTTTTCTTCACTTTCCCAACTTTATTTGCCTCAAATTGAGTCCTTCAAAAGCCCACAATTGCAATCTTTCTTCAATTCCCGGTTTTCACTGAAATAGAAACAAATAATACTAAATTGAGCACGAACTTGATAAAAAATAACAAAAACACATAGTTTAGAACACCTAAATAAGTGCATAAATTGCACTTATCAGTGACCTCTATGCACGTGTCACCCAAGCATTGGGGGGGCTCTCCATTTCATCTTTTGTCATCGACACATATATATCTCTCATCATTTCCTCAAATACCACTTTTCAGAACTCTATATTTCTCAAAATTTTACTTTCGAGCGGAAGCCCAGCTGTTTTACCATGCTAAGCGAGAATTTGTATCCGTCCTAGACACAGGTAAATTTCCAATTTCCAAATCCCGTCTTCTGCTATTCTTAAATGTCGTACAGTTTGGAGAAAGCATTTTATTTCGACCACGAAGTTCGATCCTCGGAGTACTTGCCCTCCCCGCATAGAGATAATTCCCTTAGCGTTCAGGACATCCGCGCATAGAGACAATTCCCTTAGCATTGAGGACGTCCTCGGTGTCCCACTTCTGCAAACTGCAAGAGTGATGATCGTGACTACCGACCTTGATTCTGGGGCAGGAAAGGATGCGAATATGCCTCCACCAACCTTCATCGGGAGTAGGAGAAGAAGAGGGTAAACCGTGATGCATCGTAGCCTTGGGGGTGCTCGTAGGTCCAGTCTGTAGTGACTGAGAGGATGCTTTCCCAGTGGCACTTCTTGTACCAGATTTCACCCTCGGTGAAATTCATTGTCCCGAGGGCAGATGAATGAGATAACAACCCTCTGTCGGGGTATATGGCCGTTAACCAAGCCATGCTCGAGTCCAGCGTGAGGTATCCTTTCCCCAGGGATGTGAAGGAGTTCTGAAGGCCTAGTGCATTACCCCCGCGCAGCTCATCCCGAATACTTGGAAGACCGTGATAGGAATGCTTATACTCTGGCATAAGGTGGGCTTGGGAAAACTAACGGCGTAGGAGTTCAACAATCTGTACTCCTTCAAGGCGGACGTAAAGAATTCAGGCTGGTACTACTGTGCAATGAGGCTGAACTCTAGGCGCTCCCTTGTCACGGATTGCCAGACTCAGCCAAGGGGTGCAAGCAGAATTGGATCTCAGCCCAGCGACGAGCTAATAAACTTCTGTCGGGGTGTGTGACCGTCAACCAAGCCATGCTCGAGTCCGGCGTGAGGCTTCCTTTCCCCAGGGCCGTGAAGGAGTTCTTGAAGGCCTGATACATTACCCCCACGCAGCTCACCCCGAATACTTGGAAGACCGTGTGGCAATTCAACAATCTGTACTCTTTCAGGGGAGACGTAAAGAATTCGGGCAGTACTACTGTTCAGTGAGGCTGAACTCCAGGCTCTCCCTCATCATTGATTGCCAGACTCGATCAAGGGGTGCAAGCAGAACTGGATCTGGGCCCAAGGGTGCTTCATCAGTTCGGATGACTGAGATGGGGAGGAAGTTGCGATCCCCATGAACTACCATACAATATGTAAGGCCTTCGTGCTGGGTTAATATTCATTTTGAACTGAACCGACAACTTGTTTTGTGCAAATTACAAGGCAACCGCGCCATTGGAAAGATGGGCCATGCGAGCTAACATAGCGAGGTAGATACTGAATCACGACTGGCAAACACTTATCACCAAGGAGCACCTCTTCAGCACCCGGTTATCTAGGGCTTGCCTTCAAAGATCTTCTTCCTCGTCGGGTAAGCATTCCGAACTAGTTCATTCGTACTAGAACATTTCTTAAGTCATCACTTATCCCCATTGTTTTGCAACTCAATCCTCTTCACAACCTAAGATGCGAGGTTGGCAATCTACTTAACCTCCTCTGAAGACGTCCTGTATTGAGGCGGCGTCGAGCTCCAAGCCTTTTGAGCCTCGATCCGCAGCTTCTGTTTCTCAGCCCGTCCTCTCTCCAAAGCACGGGGCCAAAAAGGGCCTCATGACGGGATCAAAGACGACTCAGTCGTGAGGGGTTGGTGCCGTCTTTGATTCTCTAGATCGACCATACCTCAAGACTACGCCCTCGAAGGAGGAAGAGTACGTGGGCAATGATAAGTGCTAGGAAAGCATTTAAATAACTCTTCTATTTTACGTATTTTCGTATTTTATTAGTGTGATATGTTCGTTTTTATGTGTTTTCTTTTATTGTTGTGGTTTAGGTCACAAAAGTAGCCAAACTAGATGAAAAGAAGGCGAAAACGAAAATTGGGGACCAAAATACAAGCGAATCAAAGATGAAGGGCCTCCGATGCAATTTTATTGAAAGTTATTTTTGCACTTTTTCTTGTGCCAATGTGAAAGAAAATCAAAAGAGGATTCCCAGACTTTTTCTGGATCCCAAATCGGAGTTTCCTAGTTAAAGTTATGGCCATTTGAAGAAAATGACTAAAGCGTTAAATCTCAAACTGTTGGGGACCAAACTGAATCTCTCCGAAATAGTGATGCAGAAAAATCTAATCCGATCCAAATCCAATGGATACCCGATCCGAATGGAGCAATTTTTTGTCGATCCGAAGATCCGTGGATCGGCCGATCCGAAACAGATTTGGATTTGGATTTGGATCGGCCTGATCCGATCCGATCCGATCCGAATTGATTTTTTATTTTTTATTTTTATTTATTTTATTTTATTTTTATTATTTTTCTTTTTTTTAATAAAAACCTATACCAATATGGATCATTTTTGGATTTTTTTTCTTGATCCGCTCTGAGGAATTTGGATTTGGATTTGGATTTGGATCGGGGTCTTTGATTTGGATTTGGATTTGGCCGATCTGATCCGAAGCCGATCCATTGCCAACACTACTCCGAAACATTGGGAGATTGAATGCATTTTAGTCTAGATTGCTCCCACCTGATTTTAATATGGTTTTTACCTAATTTTTGACTTCTTTGAGATACGACAACTTGAGCACACCATAATAGACTCCTGAAAGGTCACTTTTATAATTTTTTAATATTTTTTGTTGGAATATTTTGCCTATAAATAAAGGCATTTCTAAGAGAAAATATACAACTTAGTATAGAGAGTTAGCCTGTGATTCTCTCCAACTTTCTCCTCAATAAATTTCTCTTCTTCATTTGTTCTTAATTTTACCTTGAAAGCTCTTAGTTTCTCATATTCCGGCGGAAGTAAAAAACTTAAATTAAGTAACTAATAATTAATCGACGATACTTCGGCCGGGAATATGATTAGCGGAGCATTTCTTACTAGTTTCTCTCTTTCCTTTATTATTCATTTTTGAGAAAGATGAGTTCTCATATATTGCAAAGGTGATACAAGGCAAACTCGCTAAAAATTATTTAACCCACGTATATGAGTGATTAAATTTCTGTATTTATTTCTTAGCATTTATTTACTTGTTTTCTATATTTTTTGTATATTACTTGTGATAGTGAAGTATAATCTATTATATAGCAGTGGTGCTACATGATGACTATGTCGTTAAAAAGTATTTAACCCGCGAATATGAGTAGTTATACTTCTCTATCTAGTTCGAGGGGAACGTTGTATTTAGTTTACATGTTGTTATCTTTCTTAACTCTTTAGTGACGTTTTATCTATTCCTCTACTTCAATTTATGAATTTATTATGCTTTTACACCCGTTTTTGAGTTTATATGATTATTGCATTCACTTTGGCCAACTAAATCAATTAAACTTTAAATTCAAGTTACATGCTAGCATTGGAACTTTTGATTTGTAATTATCATAAGAATCTAATCTAAAGAAGCAAATGAATATCGTGCATATTTATTAACAAATCAACTTGGATGCATCAATTCAAGTTTGTGAAATTATTTATCTAATTCAACTCGTTCTTCTCGGTCATTTCACACTAGCATTGCATTAAATCCTAAGACCTTATTTAGGTTACCAATAGCTAGATGTTAAGTTAAAGAACTCACTTTAATTTAATAGACTTAGGGAAGAATTCATTAATCAGATCGGCTTGATTAATTGAAGTTGATAAATTGAAGAAAGAATAGTAAGTTAGTAACACGTTTCATGGAAAAGATTAACATAAGTTATTGATACAACCAAACCTGAGAACTAGATATCTCTTCAATTGTTTCATTTTATCTCTTTTATTTTGTCATTTTGATTTCGAATTTCATTCAAATTTGAAAAAACCTCCCTTTCTATATTAATTAATAAAAACAACTATATTAAATGCCGTTCCTCTTGGGTTCGACCCCTACTTACTACTTCTATATTAATATGTAGTTTTGAAACCGAATAAGGAAATGAAATAAATTTTGGTGTACTGCGATAACGCATCAGGCAACAAGGAGGTCATTTCGAAGCCCCTCCGCTACTTCTATCAAGCTAACTCGCCCGTTCGGGCTTTGACTCCTTTTGCTCTTTTGGTCTCGGTAGATAATGCGACTGTGCTAATGGGGAGGTCCTGGAACTCAGGAGCATTATCTTAGCATGATGGACTTCTAAGAGAATGCCCTGACCTCGGCGATCCACTGTAGTTGAGCTGTGATCCACATGCTCTAAAGTAGGGAGCAGGCGAGGGCTACCATTAAAGAGTTATAGATGGACTTGAAAGCTAGCAATGCCACTCTGGCCAAGGCGAGGTCGAGCATAGACCAAGCTCAGGCAAAGGTCAAAGAGGCACAGAAGAGGGACAAGGAAAAGGTCCAGGAACTTGAGAATGCCAAGAAGGCTGTTGCTGTCGAGACTGAGCTGCTTCGTGGCTAGCTCAATAGTTTTAAGCAGGCTTAGTCCAGCTTCGTGGGACCATCTTGGGAGGAGGTCATTGAGGAGTTCAGGAAGTCAAAGGAGTATAGCTACTAGCTGAACTCCACCTTCGTCAATGCTGCCAAAGATCTCATTAAGGACATCATTGAGAAGCATCTGCAGTGGGACATCGGATTTCTCCACTCGAAGATGAGGCATTTGAGAGCTGAGTACGACACGCCGAAGTTGTGGCCTGAGGGAGATGCGGAGGGCGGCTAGTAGTATTTTTCTCTTTACATGGGATATGTCCCCCCACAATTTGTGTAATTTTTAATATTGCCCAGTTAAGTTTCACGGGGCTAGGGTAGAATTTTATTTGACTTCTTGATTTCAGCTACTATTTTATTTAACCCTCGTCATTTTATTTATCCAAATACTTTCTTGTACGTGAAATGATTAGTTTATAAAAATTGAACAAGATAAATCGGTAATTAGGTGTTGGTGAACGACTGTGGACCTACTCCCATGCCGGACCATGGAGATCGGTTTTGTTGGGGTGGGTTCACTATGGTGGCCCATAAGAATTCGATCTAAAAGTAAGTTGATAATTTAGTAGATGCCACCTTTGTGGATTTGTCCCTACGCCGGACCATGTAGGTCGGGTTCGTTAGGGAGTGGGTCCACTGCGGTGTCCCGTAAGAACTTGGTCTAAGTTTATAATTTAGATGCCACCTTGGTGGATCCGTCCCTAGGCCGGACCACGTGGATCGGCTTTATTAGGGGGATGGCTCCACGGCGGTGGTCCATAAGAATTCGGTCTGAAATTTATTGTAGTTAGCCAAAAATTAAAGATTTGCACATTACAGACCATGACAATCATTGTTCAATGCACATTTTCAAGAGATTACTAGAAACATTTTTTCAAATGTTCCGCACTCCAGGGGTGGGGGAGTCCGTCTCCTTTTGACGTTCCGATTTGATAAGAGCTGATAAGTGCATTTTATGCACTTATTTAGGGCCTTTAAACTCTAATTAATTGAGTTTTATATTTATTTCATACCCAAGTTTTGCAACTTATTTTTATTTTAGAAGAAAAATCAGATTTGGAAGAAATTGGAGCAAAATTGGAGTAAAATGGGCAAAAAGAAGGAAAGAAACACCAAGATAAGGAAAGTTTCCAAATCTGGGGACGATATCAAA
Organism: Jasminum sambac; assembly: GCA_018223645.1. NCBI lineage: Eukaryota > Viridiplantae > Streptophyta > Magnoliopsida > Lamiales > Oleaceae > Jasminum > Jasminum sambac. Next base: position 31,667,224 of record CP073640.1, read on the forward strand.
ATTGTGCTAAAGATTGAGGATGAATTTTGATCTAGATAAAAGTAGAATTTGGGCAACGCTGTTTATGGATAAATTGTTGATCTTTTCGTCTAGTTTGCACAGAATTTTGAATCACCTCAATCGGACATCGGATACCAAAGTTATGAGAAAAATAGTCAATGCTGCCAGGCTGTCTAGTTTTGCGTGCGGATGCCTAATGTGACTAGGACTTGGAGATCCATGGGCCTTATTCATGTCCTTGAGGAGGAAAATACTCTATATAAGTAGATTTTCTGGAGGAAGAGAAGGGAGTTGGATCATTGGACAAGATTGGAGAAGAAATTGAAGAACTCAAGAGATTGAAAGCCTAAACTTATTTCTTTCAAACTCGGCTATGCATTTATTTTTTTAATTGTTTTTAGTTTTTATTTCAATTCAATGAGTAGCTAAATGCTTTATTACTTGGGACGATTTACGGATCCTAATTGTGAACTTTAATTCTATACGAATGGATCTAGATTTCTAGTAATTTATTTGTGTTAATTCTATGTTGTTGGGTTATTTTAATTCTTGCATAATAGATTTGGTAGAGCATTATTCTCTTCGCATTTTATTCTAATTTAGCATTATTGCACCAATTAATTTGATTTGTCTAGTAAAGCGATGAATTGACAATTTTGGTACTTGATAAGTGCTCGAAAAGCACTTAAATAACTCTTCTATTTTATGTATTTGTGTATTTTATTAGTGTTATATGTTCCGTTTTATGTGTTTTTCCTTTATTGTGGTGTTTATGGTCACAAAGAATCAAAAGGAGTCAAAATGGATGAAAATCGAATGAAAACGGAAACTCGGGACCAAAATGCAAGCGAATCAAAGATGGAGGGCCTCCGATGCAATTTTATGAAAAGTTGTTTTTACAATTTTTCTTGTGCCAATATCAAAGAATATTAAAAGAGGATTTCCACATTTTTGTCGGATCCCAAATCGGAGTTTCCTAGTGAAAGTTATGGTCATTTGAAGAGAAAGGACAAAGCGTAAAAATCGCTACACTGAATTTACCGCCATAGCTCAAAGACTTGACCATAACTTTTGCTACAAAATTCGATTGAACCTGCACTTTATATTGTTGGAAAGGACATGGCATACTAGAAAACATTAGAGTAAGTGGTATACCTGCAATCACATCCGCATCTCCCGCGGCATCCATTGCAAAAACTCTAGCCTTTCCCTTCTTTGCTTGCTCTATCTGCCTAGACGGTCCCTCACTGTTCCTAGCTTGGATGGGACGACAATCTGGTGCAATATGGCCCGGCTTCCCACACTTGAAGCAAACTCCGGTGCCCCATAGACACTCTCCTCTATGATACTTCTTGCACCTCGGGCACTGGGGGACGTCTCCTGAAATCTGGCCCTTAGTCGGTCCGTGGTTAGGCTTCTTGTTTGACATCTGATTCCTGTTCTTGTTCTAATTCTGACTTGGGCCTTGCCACTTCCTCTTTCCTTGGAACTTTTGGCCATTTTGATTCCCTTTGTCATTGGCCTCCTCCATAACATAGGCTACGGTCTGAGCTTTGCTAACCACTTCCCCATAAGTGGGAAGCTCAAGAACACTCACAATCTGACAAATCTCGGGGCGCAGGCCCATCTCAAAGCGACGCGCCTTCTTCTCCTCCGAATCAACAAACTGAGCCGCAAATCGAGACAACTCCTCAAACTTCCTCTCATAGTCAATAATATCCATGTCGCCTTGCTTCAGATCTAAGAACTCCCTCTCCTTCTTGTCACGAAGGGCCCGTGGAAAGTACCTCTTCCTCATTCCCTCCTTAAACTGTTCCCAAGTGAAGGCCCTTTGTTGCTCGACACTCCTAGTCCGAGTGTCCGATGCCCACCAATGATCAGCATTGCCCTTCAACATAAACTCAGCACATAACACCTTCTGATCATCAGGGCATGAGATGTGTCTGAAAATCCTCTCAATCTCCTGAATCCACTCCTCAACAGCTAGAGGACCGCTCTCACCGTCGAATGTGGGTGGGCTGTACTTCCTAAACTGCACAATCGGTGACACGGCGGGGACAATCGGAGCAAGCGGGGGAGGAGCTTGCGCCAAATTCTGAACACACTGCATAAAATTCCTCATAAAAGTAGCCGGGTCAACCTGATTAGGATCACCCCCACGTGAGGCAGCCCTACGGGGTCGAACCATCTTCCTAAGCAATCAAACCACACAATACAGCACCACGTTATATCCCCATCACAGCCAATCGCAAGTCATTACAATCCCATCCCAATGCATTACATCAAAGTACAGTCACAAACACCATTAATATAGGCAATAGGGATAGCAATACCCTCACATGATAGTCAATAGATGCTTCAAATCATGAAGTCAATCTCGAGGACTAGAAATATTACAAAATACACTTTAATTCATGCTTTATTCATCATGTGATTGTTTCACCTTAAGCTCAAACTCGGTTTCTTTCTCTCTATTCGGATACAAGCACTTCATTCATAAAACATTATATCTTACATAAAACATTTCATCTCATGTATCCGAAAAAAAATGAACAATAAAATCTTCATAAATAACTTATTTACCTCGAAGTCGGCGGAGAGGCGATGGTCGTGGTAGCTCTAAGGATTTTAAAACTTTTTAAAATTTCAAAAATCCTTGAAAAATACTTTAAAAATTTGCAAGTCTACAGAATCGTAGACCCGCCTCGATACTAAGTCAGAACGCCCGAAGTTCAAGAACTCTAACGCTAGTTCTTTCTTTAAAACTAACCATTTCTTTTTTTTTATAATATAAATAAATGCGGAAAGATAACAAATAGCTAAAATGCGGAAATTTATTTAAATTAATAAAATCAAAAGAGTGTCTCACGATAGTTTCAACACCGCCCTAAAAACATCCGATTAAAGTACTAGTAAATTCAAAACATTCAATAGCCATTACTTCAACAGCTAAAAGTGCTCAATTGTCAATGTATTTAAAACGAATTTATTTAAAAGTCCCTAAGAGATTCCCACGCTTCGCCAAGCCTCCGGCTCCTTAATCTGCAATTTGTTCATTTGATAGAGAAAATCGTGAGTATGTTAAATACTCGATGAGATCCCGCGCACCACAATTAATATATATTACAAAATAAATGCACATAATCATCATTTTCATAAAATACGAACAGTATAAAATACAAGTTCGTTCATCATCCCTCTTAATCGCACGTCATCATAGTGATTAATAGCACGTCATTATAATATATTAGGTCAAAGACCTATCGTCATAATGCTATTAAATCACGTCGTAATTAGGCAAAGAGCCTATCGTCATAATGCCGAGGAAGCACGTCAAAAGTAGGCTAAAAAGCCTATCATCACATAACATTTACATGCAGCATTTATAATAATATTAATTGCAATTGCGCACATTTAAAAGAAACTTTTTAGAAAAGGGATCTACCTTAACCTTTAGCCAAGTATTGAGTTTACTAACGGTGAGAAATCAGTCCTCTAGCTGTCCGTACGCCTCGTCTAACCAATAACGAGTTTAATTTATGTTAATATTCTTAAATATTAAGTATCTATAAGTAATATAGAAGTTTGTGGACCAAAATGGAAAGAATGTAAAACTTTGGGGGTCAATTTGAAAGAATTTAATAGTTTGAGGACCTATTTTGCAATAAAAGTGAACTAAAAATATTTTGGGCTATATTGTAACATTTTTAAAACATGAGGGACTAATATACAATTAAAGTTTGGGGGTTAGATTAAATATGAAAAAGAAATTGAAGGATTAAAAGTGAAATAAAAGTTTAGGGGTCAAATTGCAACAATTGAAAGTTAGGGACTTGAAATTAAATAAAATTTGAGGGCTCATTTAAATAAAATAAATAAAATAGGGGGTTAAAGCTGTAAATAATATTTAGTGATTAAATTGTATCAATTTAAAGTTGTGGACTTGAAAATTAAATAATCTATAGGGTCCAACTTAAACTAATTATCAAAATAGAGGGACTAAAGTGTAAATTCCGATTTTTACATATGGGTTGGGCCGGATCCGGGTCATCTTCATCATTCTTACCCGACATTTCTCGTTTCTCTCTCAATCTCGCACGCTACTCTCGGGTCTCTCACACTCTCGATTTTCCGGCGGCTTTCTGGCCATTTTTTGGTCGGAAAAGGTGAAGTGAAGTGTGGTGAACCTAGTGGTGGTCTTTAATTGAGAAATGGTTGAGTATTTAGGGAGAAATCAAGGATTGAAACTTAGGTAGAAATTTGGGTATTTTCAAAATTGGTTTGATTCGTTGAAAATTTTTGAAATCAAACTATACTACCATGTTCTAGGGACGGAGAGGAAGGTGTAGGTATGGTTTTTGTGAATTAAGGTCGAGTTTTGGGTGTCGTTGATGTTCGGCCGAGCTTGTTTGTGCGTGTTTGTGTATGTATCGTGTATGTAGATGCGTGTGTGGGTGTGTTTTTGGGTCGAGGTGAAGATGATGATGGTGTTCTCGGGGTGGTGTTGTGGTGGAGATGCCGGCGGTGGTGATGGCGCGGTGGTGAGGTGGTGGCCGGCGGTTGGCATGTATATACGTGTATTGTGTATGCATATTGCTACTTTATGTGAAAAATCAAGTGACAACACAAAGAGATGATTAATACTTACAACAATAAAACTTAGAAATTGAAATATGAACAAAGTGGCAAGTAATATTGCCTCTAGTGGTGGTTGGTTCCTTGAATGGGATAGAGTGAGATGATCTAGAGTGTTCTATTTGGGGGAGAGAGGGGAGGATAGTGGGGCTAGGTCTTTGAAAAATAACTTTAAGTTGTATAAGTAGGGTAAGAGCTAGGTTACACTCTAAATGGGCTTTCTTAGAGTGTAAGAAATAGAATTGGACTACAAATGGGCCTCTAATTGGATCTAAAACGAATAATTTCTAAAGTTTGGTCCTCAAACGTAAATTGAAAATAAATAAATAAATAAATATATATTATAAATTATTATTTTTGTTTTCATTTTAAATAATTCAATATAATAGTAAATTTTATAAAATTTTAACTAGACGAGCGTACGCAGTTTAACTCTATAGGTGAAGTTGTAGCGACACGTTTGAGATTTTACTTTAATTAAATATTTTAATTTAAGGAAATTCGCGGTCACTACAATCCTACTTTGAAAGAAGTTGTCCGGGCTGAGATAGTAAAGCTTCTAGTTGCAGGTATCATTTACCCTATCTCAGATAGCTCATGGGTGACTCCAATCTATGTAGTGCTGAAGAAAGAAGGAATAATAGTGGTGAAGAATGAGGATAATAAATTAATCCCCATAAGACCAGTCACAGGATGGAGGGTTTGTATTGACTACAGGAAACTCAACTCTGCTACAAGGAAAGATCACTGCCCATTGCCCTTTATCGATTAGATGTTGGAGCGGCTTGCAGGGTACTCCTACTTCGACTTTTTAGATGGATACTCAGGATACAATCAAATCCCCATCGTATATTCTAATCAAGAGAAGACAACTTTCACCTGCCTATATGGGATTTTAGCTTGTAGGATAATGTTGTTTGGCCTATGCAATGCACCTAGCACCTTTTAGCGGTGCATGATGGAAATTTTCTCAGGCATGGTGGAGCGTTTTGTAGAGGTATTCATGGATGATTTTTCCATTTTTGGTCCTTCTTTTGATGAATACCTTGAAAACTTGTCCTTAGTTTTACAACAGGTGCCAGAAACCAATCTCGTACTGAATTGGGAAAAATGTCACTTAATGGTAAGTGAAGGTATAGTGTTGGGACACCATATTTCAGCCATGGGAATTGAATTGGACAAAGCTAAGATTCAAGTTATTGAGAATTTAACCCCTCCCACTTCGGTTAGAGGCATAAGGAGTTTCTTGGGGCATGCAGCCTTTTACAGGAGATTTGTTAAGGACTCTTTAGCTATCACGAAGCTTTGTGCAGGTCACTAGAAAAAGACGTGCCCTTTAATTTTACAGAAGAGTGCCTCGGTGCTTTTAACACTTTGAAAGAAAAATTGGTCACTATGCTGTCATCATTGCACCTGATTGGTCAACGGCCTTTGACATCATGTGTGATGCCAGCGACTATGCCGTCGGAGCCACTCTAGGGCAACAGAAGGATAAGGTGTTTAGGGTTATTTACTATGCAAGCAAAACTTTGAATGCAGCTTAGATTAATTATGCCACCATGGAAAAGGAATTATTAGCTGTGGTCTTTACATTTGACAAGTTTCAGGCTTACCTTATCGGATCTAAAGTGATTGTATATACAGATCATTCTGCTTTAAAGTACTTATTTAGGAAAAAGGATGCTAAACCAAGGTTGATCTAATGGTACTGCTTCTACAAGAATTTGAGATTGAAATTCGGGATAGAAAGGGAACTGAAAATCAGATTGCAGATCATTTGTCCTGACTGGAACTACCTGAGGAGCCCAATTATAAAGTGATCAACGAGAAAGTCCTAGATGAACAGTTGTATGGAGCCCGAGAAGCCCCTTAGTTTGTAGACATTATCAATTGCTTGGTTGGGGGTATCATTCCTCCAAAGTAATCTGACTAGTTGAGGAAAAAGTTCTTCCATGATCTACGCTATTATTATTGGGAGAAACCATCCGTTTACAGGAGAGGGCCTGACTAGATCATTTGCTGTTGTGTGCCAAATGATGTATGAGGAATATATTGGACTGGATGCACTCCATACCTTATAGAGGACACCTGGTGCCTAAAACACCAACTAAGGTACTTCAAAGTAGATTTTATTGGTTTACCTTATTAAAGATGCTCATTCATTTGTAATGGCATGTAACCATTTTCAACGCACTGGAAACATCTCGTTGAGGCAAGAAATGCCCCTCAACAATATCCTTGAGCTAGAAGTTTTTTATATTTGGGGTATAGACTTTATGGGGCCATTAACCTGTTCCTATAAGAATCAGTACATCTTAGCGGCAGTGGACTACATGTCAAAATGGGTGGAAGCTCGCGCTTCACCAACCAATGACGCTAAAGTGGTGGTTGAGTTTGTGAAGAAAAATATCTTCACTAGATTTGGGACACCAAGAGCTATAATCAGTGATGGGGGCATGCACTTCAACAATAGGCTTTTCAAGTATGTCATGGCAAAATATGGGATTCACCACCGAATAGGTACTCCATATCATCTACAAATGAGTGGCCAGGTTGAAACATCCAACAGACAGTTAAAACGGATATTAGAGACAACTGTCAATTCATCCCGAACAAATTGGTCAAAGAAGTTGGACGATGCGCTCTAGGCATACCATATAGCGTTTAAAATACCCATCGGTATATCCCCCTACCAATTGGTGTTTCAAAAGACATGTCACTTGCTCGTTGAGTTGGAACACAGGGCATACTGGACAATCAAATAACTTAACATGGATATGAGAGCTGCTGGTGAAAAGAGGTGTTTGCAACTCAATAAAATGGATGAGTTCCGGTTAAGTACATATGAGAACGCAACTATCTACAAAGAGCACACTAAGAAATGGCATGATCGCTATATCCAACAATGAGAATTCAAGGCGGGGGATCAGGTATTACTTCATAATTCTTGTTTGAAGCTCTTCCTAGGAAAGCTCTGATCCCCGATGGTCGAGACCATTCGCGATCACGCAAGTCACACCATATGAAGCCATAGAACTTTCTCACCCGACTAAAGGGACCTTCGAAGTCAATGGTCAACAACTTAAGAACTACCTTGAGGCCGATTGTTCGAAAGAAAAGTCGGCTCTGTCCTTCCTAGAGCTGTAGTGATCATCCATAGTCAGGCTTGTGACTATAAACAACCCACTCGATACACTCATTTCTATTTTGCTTCCATTCCGATTTCGTTGTATGATTCGTTCTTAGTTTCTTTTGTTTTTCTTTTGAATTGCTAGTTAAGTTTAGAGAAGGGAACGACCATTTTTAGTAATTAAAAAAAAAGGGATGCGGGTCGAGCCCGTAGCGCCCCATCTAGGGGCGCGACCAGTGCGACTAGCAGGTGGGCTACAGGTCGTGCCCAATAGCGCCCCATCTTGGGGAGAGACCAGCGCGACCCAGAAAAAAAAAAAAAAAAGAGAGAGAAAAGTGGTCGTCTTAAGACCAACACTTTCCTCCTGCAAACCATTCCTGCCCTATTTTTCTTCTTTTTTCCTCTCCTTCACTACCCCTCATCTCTTACCTCAAATTCCTTTCTCACATAACTGCTTGCCTTTAGTAATCGGGTGTTTTATGAAGTCTAGCCCACAATTTGCACTTGTCTTGTCCAACTAATTCCCCTAAGAGTAGAATAATTCCAAGAGGTAATTGAGGAATCATGTTTCTCTTTAATAAATTGCTAGATGATTTGTTTGACTTCTACAATTGTAAGGGGATGGGATTACCAAGTGATAAGGTAATAATTGCTTAGATCCTACATAATTCTTGTTGTGGGCAATTGAACCATACAAAATTCCTTGATTCATGTTCATTCTTCCCATTTCATGCTAGGTGTTTGATAAATTAGCTAGATCAATTTCTTCTTGTATTGCCCCCATTGCATGCTAGGTGTTTGATACATTGCCTAGACCAATTTCTTCTTGTATTGTCACCACTTTACTATGAGTTAAGGAAACAAGTGAGTTTGGGGGAAAACTTTGGTATGTACAATAATATTTTTGTTTTGCTTATCCTTGATTTCCTACCTCTATATGCAATCTAATTTCATATCTTTGGTGATTTATAGGGTCTCTTTGGCCGGACATGATGGATAGGATAAGAGATTTGGCTCGGGAAAAGAAGGGAAATAGTGTAACCACGAGCTCCACCACCTCCAAATAGCTTAGGATTGAAACCACTACTGTTGAACCGTTCATTTCTGAGGACGCACGGGATCGCTTTGATACACTTCAAGGGTCAACGCTTTGTTTATGAGCTCATGGTTGATTTGAAAGAAGTAGAGTCTCTAGGAGTAAGTGAAATCATCCAACGGAAAAAGTGGGAAAAGTTGGTTGCGAAACCACACATAGTGTACCCTAACATGGTTTATGAGTTCTATGCCAATTTCAATCCTGACATCGAGGACTCGAGAAACGAGCTTGCCTATCAAACCTTTGGTCGCGATGTCTGGATCCCCTTTAGTCCTGCCATTATAGCTGAGTATTATTTTGTATCTTCCACCATCAGAACACCTGAGTCGACACCAATAGATAATGAGTGGGATGAGGTTATTCAAGATTGTTTTAGGGATGACAGTTCAAAGAAGTCGGCCAAGCATAAAAAGGTGACACATGGGTAGTTGACATTAAGGTACAAACTCTTCCATTATATCATGTGCCACAACATCGACCCTACTTCCAACTTGACCGACATCTCCCACATAAAGCTAAATGTGCTATACCACTGAGCCAATGGTGGTGATATAGATTTCGGAAAAATCATTTTCGACAAAGTCATGGGGATCGGTAAAGATCCCATAGGGAAGCGCCTCATTTTTCCATCTCTAATCTCCGCTCTCTGCAAAAAAGACAAGGTCCCAATGAACCCTTCTGAAGGAGAAAATACCAGATTACCCACCATTAATCGGGGCACGCTCATGCAGTCTAAATCGCAAAGTTAGTGGTTTAAGGCGCCGTCTATGCCATTTGAGGAAGAAGATGAACAAGAAGAAGAGGTACCTCCTTTGATGAGTGAGCACCCAATGCACTTTGACATGAGACTCACCATTGAAACTATGCAAACTCAAATGCAACAAGACAGAGAACACAATGAACAACAATGGCGGTGGGTTCATACTTCTCTATTGGCTCAAGAGAAGGCTGAGGCACGATGTCATCAAGAGGTTATGTAGATTTTTGAGCAGTTTTTGTGAGGACAAGAGCCATCAAGCCCTTTTAATGGATGATTTGGTGAAGATCTCAGCATTGCTCCCAACCCCAAACCCAGTACTCTCTTTCCATTTTATTCTTTTTGTTACATTGGGACAATATATGTGCTAAGTTTGGGGGTTGTGGTTTTAATTTTTATGGTTATGTGCCTAGCCGTCTATGTGTGAATTTAATCTTTGCATGTATGTTGAGTTGTGAGTCATAATGTTTGTTTCGTTTTTATTATTTCAGAAAAAAAAAACTCTTGCTTTTTGCCAAATTGTGGGCCTAATGATGGATGGGATGATATTTTGCATTGGATATGGGACACATGGATAACTTATCACTTATGTGTGCACGATCTGCCTACTGAGCACAAACATGTAATTCTTGTTCTTGTAAACCTATCACCTAGATGCTGTGATTCCCTAGGATTGCCCATTTCATAACTACTTTACACTTAGAATGGCTAGCAAGCAGATGAAAGTTTCTCATTAGACATCATCATCGAATGAAGGTCGTATACAACTAATTCCCAATTCAGAAGATCAACAACCACCACTACCCATTGGTTTCAATCAATACTAACAGGGAAAAGCAGTTTGCCTAAATCTGTGATGGTATGATCATCACCAAGGAAAGAGCTATCTACAAACTTCTGAATGAGCTTGTCGAAAGGATTTTTCCTTCTTGTACCAAAATAAACTAGACAATGAGCTTCACGTAACGCATAGCAAAGGTTCGGGTCCATAACACCAATCTCTCGTCAAAGCATGGGCCTGATTTTCTCATCCACATTTTGTAATAGCCAGAACATTACATTCATGTCCTGTCATTCACGTAGATACCGAATATGAGTGCACATAACAAATCTCGGTGAATAAGGAATAAGCCAAAGGGAAGATGTAAACGAGAACTACGCGAACATATCTCAAACATACCACGTCGTTGAAGACATAATAGCTGTCCATCTACTGTTTCAACATGTTCTTCATCACGATGTAGTTGCCAATTCGTATTTGGGTGTTGCTCAAATTGTCAAAGGGCATGTTCAAAATAAAGTGAAGCCATAGAAAAATGTTATGTACAGCATTGATAGGAATAAACCTTTTTACACAAATAGAGCTATATCCTATATCCTAGGGTACAGATAATTCTATTTGGAGTTGCGTTCAGAGTGTTCAACAGCCTAGTATTATAGTGTCTGTGACGATTGTATACAGTATGTTGGAAATGGGAATGGAAAACTCAATGCATGGCAATGCATAGATAGAACCTATGGCCAACGTGCTAGTGTGGTGTTGGCTCACACATCGTACCCAATGTAGCGCAGTTAAATAGATAATACATTTGTATTTACTTGTTTCTCGGACCAATAAACCACTTGTTGAACTTGGCGTCATCTTCAACATCGACCTTCATAAGCAAACTCATGGGCAATTGATCCTGACTACCCGGATCAATAGCCGGCTCTTCCTCGGTGGTATTACTCTGGAAAATTGGCAGGGAATGTTCTGTAGCTATTGGTTCCTCGTTCAGTTTCCCACCTTCCCTTACGAAATTTTCATTGTCCCTGTTGTCCACTCATTCCTCTGAATTCTTACTATTCGTAGGGGGCTGGTCAGAATGTCCTGCATTGCTAGCCTCGGTCGTGCTGCCATTGTTTTTACCTTTACTAAATGCATCACTTGCATCCTTATTCATACTTGGACGATGGTTATTTGAGTAATCAACCATTAGAGCATTAGAAACAGCATCTCCACTACTTCATGGTATTTGAATGGCACCATCGAGTCTGCCGACCTCTGTCTCCTACATCGGCTCATCGCCGTTGGGTGGCGCATCTGTTAAGGTTTCATGTTGTGGTTCATCTCCACTCTCCTTATGCAAGGCATTGTAATCTACACCGTCCTGATTGTCCTGGTTGTAGTTGGGTTCGTACGTTGTCAAATGTTAGTGAATTAGTTACGAAAGCGAAAATTAAACATGGAAAAAATACAAAGAGGCAGGAGTTTAAAGCAATTTCACGTTGTCTACACCTAAAGGCATACGCCGTGTAGACACGATAACATACAAAAACAACAATCTAACATTACAAGCAAGCACTTGCCTCGTACATTACAAATATGACATCCTCGTGAAGCCAATACATCTCATCGGTGTTGACCATCTCCTCATTAAGAACCCTTTCCCGATTGGCCTATAATATGATGACACACAAATTCCTATGTTAAAATGGTAGAAGACACATAGAACCATTGTTGAGGGATATAGTGGACATTTACCCCATTGGTTTGGAACCTAAATGCGTCACCGGCATATGTCTTGCTCCTATTCCTCACGTCATCACTCACGTGTTCATTATCTCGCTGCGTGTTACACGTACCATCATTAAAATACAATTAGGAATGAAGGCAACATTGGTGTAAATGCATGCACATTTAAATAAAAGAAATACTACGGGAATGATAATTGGCAAGTGCTTTTCATCATAGTAGTTATTGCCCTTTGCGGATGGAAAATCTACGTAGGGTTCGACTACTATGGTATTGGAAGAAGTGGGTTTTTATAATTAAAAAAAAAAGGCAATAGTTATGCATGATACAAACATCAAATTTTGAATTCATGTTGCATTACCTATGTCCTAATGCCCTCATCAGGATGGTCCCAAGTTATGGTATATGTCCTTACATAGCCTTGTCAGTCTCCTCAAGCCACTCTTTAGTGCTTCAATATCCTACACCTAACGTCGGCAGTGTTCGCATCCACCATGCCGACGCGTTCCTCATCAGCCACAGACCCTGACCCTTTCATTGTAGGTTTCACCTCTCTTACGCTTTCCTCGATGATGGCTAGGATCGGCATCATTTTTTACTGCCCATCCAATGTGTGAAGTGGACTCATCATCCTGGGGAACCTGAATTTTAGTAGTGTTTGACACGATGCCGTCTAGCATCTCATACTGTTCCTCATCAAGAGTAGTAAATGTTGTCATGTACCTTTTCTCCTTCTCAACCTCATCGGCCACTAGGCACACACAAACGTGAAACTACACCCAACACAAAAAATAAATAAGCAAATTAATAGACAAACAAAAAATATAGATATAAAAGAATAAATAAATAATCAAATAACATAATTAAACTAAATAACAGTTAACGCAGTTACTTTTATGTCCCTAAAGAACTCGTGTGCAGGTTTCATTTCGGGCATTGCTGTGGTCGACCAACTGCACATTCTCGGGTAACGAAGCCCTTGATGAACTGCAAAGTCCTCTGCAAGCTGTGGAAGAACTTCGTATGCCCATAGCTAAAAAGTATATTTACACCGATTACACGAATACGTAGCAAATGCACAACAGGAAATGGACCAACCACAGTGAGTACTTGTCAATTCGAATTAGAGCCAAGCAAATATTCTTTTCCATGAATACTAAACTGGGGCATAAAGCCCTTTTCATTCATCACAAGAAAGTAGGGTAGGTATATCCTATCTCATAGGATATTGGTATGTCTTAAAAGACAGCATTAGATTACAATTACATTGGATTTCCCTGTGCATTCACCAACATTCTTTTTGCTATTTGTAAATAATAACACGCGTATGCATTCAGTAGATAATAACAACCGCATGCATCGCAGTTGCATTTAACAACAAACAATCTATGAAGACACATCTAGAAAACTATTCAGACATAAGTGCACATAATTTTTTCAGTCAATATACGTGTATAGCCATTAGGAAGCCGTACACAGTATAGCTATATTTTCCATGATTTCCTTCAGCCACACTTTTAGCACTAAAATTAGACGTTCGAGCCTTGAATGCAGACTTGCGTAACAGCCGGAATGCATGGACCCCAGGGATATCGATTGAAAACTTTTTCATCGTGTGTCAGTGCAATGAAACATTTATTGATATGATTGCCCTGGTCTGTAGGGCCAACGACGCCCTTTAGGCATAGAACCAGACACGGCCGGTATCTATCATCCGGGTCGTCACATGTAGAAGGTTTGAGTGAGCGTCTGCAACCTTCACGTACTGATTTAACCCGAATACTCTCCTGTGGAAACTTTGGTCATTTATCACGTGATTGTAGTTCGAATTATCCAGCGGAGGTCCGCACGGCAAACCGGTCACCAATACGAACTCATACAGGTTAAATCGGGTCAACAAACCAATGAACTTGAACTATACTTCATTCTCTTTATTACACTTCACCATCCGCTAAATTGTCTCATGTGTAATGCAGCCCGAGAACTTCATTTTCGAGAGCGAGCGAAACTTCCCAAAGCACAACTTCCTAAATTTCTTACGTTGCTCGTTAGTGAAGACAGACTTGATGGTGTCAATCCATTTGAATTTTCCGAACTGGGTCACCTTGCCATAGCATCTGTTCTCTGGTCGTAATAAATAGGGATACTCGATTCTACATAGATGACAAGAAAGTGCGAACATACATTAAAAACTGGAATAAGGCAACATGGAGAATATGGATCAGTAGTAGGGAGAGACTAATATTCAATGACACGGAGTATAGGGGATCCTTATCATATTCAACAAAAAAAAAGTTACGAAAAAATGTGCTACATTTGAAGGCCAAACAAATTAACTTGGACATACAATCCTCACACTTAGCTCAAACCTTATGTAAACTAGAAACTGCAAACGTAATACGGGAAAAGGGTACACGCATTTGTACATGAAATCCAGTGCACAACATTTGCAGTAAGAAAGTTCAAGTTGGTATTTCTTTCAAATAGTCTCTGAATGTAGAAAATGAAAGGATCTAGTATAAAATGGTGGGAATAGGAGAACCAAGTCCATGAAACAAATGAGTATGCCAATATGCTTACCATATTAGAGTTCACTGTTAATAAGATTGTCAAACCATGTTTTTCTATTATCTGGTTCCTATACTATTTAACATTGTAATTTGACATGAAGTTGGATCCTACGTTTAGCTCAACCCTAGAAATTGGGTTTTTTTAAAGTAATAAATTGGCATAATAGCGTGTGATCGAAGGTTCTTACAGATATGGAAAACAATGTCACCTTATCATACAGCCAAAAAAAGGGAGTCATAAGGGAGAACACCAACAACTACGCTACATTTTTCGGAATTTCAATCACAAAATGAATTCACCACTGAAATTCGCATAAAAATGGGTGCAATGACGTCACAGTAAACTGGAATATCGCCTCATACAACAAAAAAAAGATGGAAATCCGAAATTTTTTTCCAAAAAGATATAAGTAAATGCTTACCCTTCCATGTTCTTCAACGTGCCTTGGGCTACGAGAAATACAACAACGAAAAGGGATTTTGCTTCTACTTACAATGGCCACCGTTGAAGGAAACTTCCACAATGTTAACAAGTCATGGAGCAGGGCGATCTGCTGATGCAAAATGATTTTATTTTCGTCTACAATGGAGTTCCATTCGGAAGTAATGGCGGATAGGGATTTTCAAATGCTTGGAAGACGGAGGGATTTCACAGGGTCTGTTTTTTGAAGACCAATGTACCTTTTTGGGGATTTCGATAACGCCTTTTCAAATTAATCAATGTAGGGGTAGTTTTATCCATCAACATTTTCAAAATCTGCCATCCAAGAAAATCTAAAAAGTATTTGCTTAATGGGGTACAACAAATTTGTAGGCTACCATTCTCGTCCCTTTTTCTTAAAATAATAGTGTTGTCTCTCCCTCCTCGACGTCGTCACGCAACTAAGATGCGTAAATACGTGGCAAGAAACAGACCACCAACATGGCCTCAATTCACATATTCAATCCACAAACACATCATCTCCTCCTCGAATGATTAGCCCTACTGTCCATGGCTATGGCAATTGCTGCTACTACTTCAAATCCTATCGTTAGAGTTTCTTCTTCCACTTATAATTGCCGGAATTTTCCACTAAATCCTCGGTTGTCTCGTGGTAGAAGAATTTATGCTTCGGTATCGACTGCGCGTATGGGGTCGGATGATCTCATCGCATCCATTGTTTCTAAGGTACCACTGCCATGTTTGTTCAATACAAAATTGAATGTTGCCATGTTTAATACAGGAATCCAACTGAGCAAGAATCAATGGAACAAATAATACAGGAAAGGAGACTTTGTTGCGTTGTGTGGTATGTACAATGTACTGAGGTCAGCTCTTCTGTTGTTTACTGCGGTGTGGGCGTGTTACCTATGTCGAGTTTTAACTTTGAGTTATTAGTTCATTGAGGAAACTGGACCTCGAAGGGAATTTAATTGCTTTGATTAATTTCGGGTTGTCTTTATTCCATAAATTGAAAGAGATCCAAGTGGTAGACATGGTGTGCCTATTTTTTATAATTACTGCAGCACAAGCTCATTTGCTAGACTAACAAAATGTGCAATTGAAATAAAACAGCTGCTGAAATTATTGGTTTGAGAACATCAATGGAACAAACCTCACATTTTGTCAATCATGAATCTCCTTAAGACTCCAGAAATCCTTTCTTTTGAAATGCTACAAGAGTTCTAAATAAGTTAAGATTTAAGAATTCTTATACATGATACTATATCTGTGCTCAGCTGAGCTAGGATGCCTCATTTTATCTTAAGCATCAAGTAACAGGACAGATGTTGAACGTATGTTAACGAGAAAGTTCTAGAAACTAGGGGTTTTTTAATTTTAAAATTCGAACATCAGGTACTATCAACATTATTCTTTGCCTTGACCGTGGTTCTTCTGCATTGCATTCGTTAGATTTTGCCTGCCAAAAAAAGGTTATTTTATTGTGTTCCAAAATGTTACACTGTCTATTTTTTCTGCTGGTGCTTCGGCACCATCTAAGTGAAAACTAGACAAGCTAAACTGAAATCCCAGATCATTGTGTATGATTCCGCCGACTAAGCCTTATTACGCTCCAAAATATTTCCACTGCAATTTTTTTAAATAATTAGTATGTTCCTCACTGGAGATCTAGCGCATGGTGAACAACTCTCAAATCTATTTTGTTTCCAAGGTAGCTTGTAGACGAGTAATTACTTTTATTGTTGCTAGTTGTCGGTTTGGTCAGGGCCATTCACTCGGGTCGGCAGTTCAGTCAGTCACGGTTGTTGAATCCATCACACATCCATTGTAATGTTTATTATGATAGACGTGTAAGAAATTCATTACACGTGTAATGGAATCTTGAACCAAACTTGGTGCTTAAACCCTGACCATAGAATGAGACACCTGATTTTTGTAATTTTTGTGAATCAATCACCTGATTTTTGTAAATAACTTGAAATGACTATTTTCGAAATATAGTTTTTAAATGTTTGTCAAAGTTTAAAATTTCCTTAATTCAAAAAAAAAAAAAGAAAGAGAAAAGAAAGGTTCAACCCCTACTTATAAGGGGTGTTAGCCAACCTATTCAGCCTCAAAATAAAATTTGGTCAAATTATGTACATCCACATATTTTCACATATGTTATATGGCTCACATGTGCTGCACAAATCACCACCACTCATTTTCAAAATTCAATATGTATTTCAAATTCGAATTTGGTTTTGAATTTGGTGGCTATAGGGGCTATGTTTTCTAGTGGATATTTTCAAATTGGGCTTTGGAGCCCAATTGCATAGATCACTTATTGATATTTTGATGGGACATACAATTGAATTGGAAAGCAAACACTTTAAGCGACAGTGACCAAAGAGAGGCAGAGAGGTTGCTCTGTGCTCTTCCTTCATTACAAAATGGCACCAAAATCTTAAATGGAGTGAAGAATTAAAGCTTGTTCCTCTATAGAAGAAAATAGTGTCATCTTTGTAGGTTTCTCTTCTTAAAAGTTCTTGATTTTCCAAGTTTTATATGTTATTTTGGTGCTATTGAATGTATCTCGGCTGTAGTCTTGTGGTTTTATCAATTGTTTAGATGATGTATTTATTGTATGCCAAGATTGTATCTTGAAGGTGTGGTTTTCATCTCTTGATTTAGGGAAAAAATCTTGAGAATGATATTGTATTAGTATTATTCGGTGATAGTGGATTTGTTAGTTTGTTAGGTCGATTTTTCCTTGGCATTAATTTGTGGTGTCTATCTTGCATTTTATTCTCACATTTCTATTGCTTGCCTTTAGATTGAATTTCTATTTTGATCAGACGTGAAAGGGGAATTTCTGTTGCTTGTCAATTAGATTATTGGCATATTTTCTCCAACAACACATTGGTTGAAAATGACGTGAGACAAAAATTATTTTGTGAATAATCCATGCCAAACAAGCTCTTAATATGTCTTAGTATCAGATTACTACTGATGCCAATGAAGAGTATTTATCTCTGCTTAAGATGGAACAATTATGTAATCAAGTGCTGAGCCAATGAATGAAAACTTCAAGATATCCCTTTTTTTTAGCATTTTTGCCTTCACCCATAAGTAAGCATGCCATCTAGATGATTGTTCAGAAAGAATCAGTACACCCAAATCCACAATGATGGTGTTCAACAAACAAGTGAGACAGCCCCTAAAATGGTCAAGACATGGTCTCAAGAATGGAAACAGCCTCCTTTACCATGGCATTGACTTCATTGATTGTGTTGATATCTCATTTAGTATGGCTTCCATTGCCTGGTAATTTAAGTAAAGAATCCAATGTGGAATTAATTACTTAACTCAATAATTAATAAAATATATGGCCACCATGCTTTTTTTCTTTGAGTACCACAAAAGTATTATGAGGTTTGCATTTCCTATGCTATTTCAGCAAGACAGTGTGATGGTTTCTTTTCCACAAGAACCTAATTTGATAAAGCGTTAGGACAGTGTTTTTGTATTTTGATATTATCATCTCCTACATAGCAGGCTACTTATCTTAAAATTTCAATATGCGTTAGTAGCAACATGGGCTGGATCTCAAAATTTTGCCCCTTATGAAATTTGATATCTACTAATCTTTTGTGAGTTTGTGCTTGGAATCATTTTCCAACAATATGATTGTTGTATTTTTCATCCTTTCACCTGCCATGCTTCTATAAATAGAGATGTTTTGTCACTCCGGACCATCACACAACTTTCAATTTATGACTTTAAGTAGGTAATGCAAACAGATCGCGGAGTTCTGGCACGAGAGATGAACACCGACAGGTAGCTGAAGTGGCAACTGAGTTGCAAAGGTTTTGTGTTGATGAGCCTGTAAAATGTCCCCTTATATTTGGAGGTACGAAATCCCATTCTTGGGAGTAGTAGCTAGTTCATTCTATTGACTCAGGAATCAGGATATGTTATCTCAGAAATCATTTTCTTCCACAATCTCATTGCGTGTAGAGTGGGATGTGCTATATTGCTCGAACCCCACATCACCTGGTGGTGGGTATCGGAGCTCAATTGGGTGGCTATTTTTCAAGACGAATGAAATGATTCAGGTTGTTGAAGCCCCTGACACAGTGAGAAACATAGTATCCTTTTCCCTTCTAGGGCTCCTACAAGGAGAGGTTTCATTGAAGGGTGAACTTTTTCTTTCCTTACTTTCCATTTTATCGGTTATTATTTATTGAGATGAGAAAATTCTTTCTGTCTTTCTTTCTTTCAATTGATAGCGACATCCACATCCCAATCAATAGATATAGAATTGAAGTTGTTATGTATGATGCATGCAATCACTGAATTGTCAAGTTAATGATCTACAGGGAAACTAAGTGCTTTGGATGGAAAATGGATTCAAGTAGTGTTTGAGGCACCTGAACTCAAGATTGGGGGACTGGAATTCAAATATGGTGGGGAGAGTGAAGTGAAGTTGGAGATTACATACATGGACGACAAGATCAGACTTGGAAAAGGTTCTAGAGGCTCTCTCTTTGTTTTTCAGAGACGCTCATGAAATTGAGAAACATTTCTGATTGGTTATTAAACAACATAGCATAATATAATATAATATATTATGACACTGATATTTTTAGTCGAATCTTTCTTGTTGATTTTTCTGCACTCTTGAATAGCTCTTTGATGAATACATATTGAGTTATTTCGAGAAGTCATTGTTCCTTTATGATGATAATCACGATTTTGAAATAGTTTGAGCGTGAACTGGATTCTCGAAAGTGAAAAGTTTTATTGTGTTTTAGCATAAAATGGTTGATCTCCCTTGTACTGATTGTGTGTGGCTATATTTATAGGCTGTGGAATTTGAATAAGTGTTGCGTTGGTTGGCCATTTAGGTGAATAATATTATTATTGGGTAATGATAGCGGAGGCGAGCGAAAACCCTTAATGACTATGTGTTGACTCTGATCGGCTGATATCTTAGTTGAAACATCAATCATCATCGGCTGTCGTAGGTTCTTGTCATCGGTTGCTTTATGATTTTGTTTCTAAATCGGCCAATTTTGTTATCTACTTCATCGCCCAATGTCATAGTCATATTTATCGGTTGTTGTCAATTCTCAATTGTCTGGCGATGCAATTTAGTTATCCGGTGATATCAATGATGATGGGCAAAAGATCTCATGATTGGTCTAAGATTTTCGATGGGCGGAAACTTGATTAAAATGTTGACCATTACTTTACTTCTCCAATTTCCTACACAGCTTTAGCAACACGCTGAAAATTATAATTTCTTTTCACATGCGAAAATTCTAATTCAGAGACTATTATGTTATGTAATAGCAACTGATTATTGGTTGAAAATCAGCTCTATGACCCACGAAAGGTACTACGTTGTCTAATATTCAAGACATAGAATTAACAAAGGAATAAATTCATGGGCAATGACATAAGGATGGTAATTACAAAAGGATAATACGTGGGAGGGAGGATCCATAATAAACTTTTAGAAGGTATATGCTAGTGGTATGTTTTAATTTGGTTAGATACTCACATGTAGGTCGATAATTGACATGTACTTTCCGTTCCCCACTGCTAGGAAAGGTGTTCGCGTGTTAATTATCGGCCCATATATAGGCATTTTAGAGGTGCTCATATGTAAGTATCAAATCTTTAGTGATTTTAATAATGGATCAAATTCATCAATCATGCGCATATTAAAAAGAATGTTAAAAGAACCTTTTCATAGTGTGTGTTAGTTTGTCAGCTAAAGATAACAAACAAATATAAGCAACCTGTATATAAGAAAATGCTTTTTTATTCGTACTTATTTTCTGCATTTTTTTTCTAGGATAAAATATCAAATTGGCATTTTGAAAAAAATATTTTTGACAATTTGGTATTTTAAAAAATTCCAGCAACACATTGGTATTTAAAAAATTCATCCATCATTTTTCGGAATTTTGCTTAATATATTTTGCATTTCTTCTCCTCTTTCCTTTCTTTGATTTTCTTCCATTTTTTCTTTCTTTTAGCTAAATCGCATAATTTGACCATTTATTTTTTTAAATATATTTATTAAATAAAGCTATTCTTCCATACAATGGATCTCCACACAAATCCACACCCTAATAGGATGTGATAAATTACCATTCTACCCCTCACCCCCACCCCCACCCCAAAAAGTGGGGGGGCCCCACACCCTATTAAGGTGTGGATTTGTTGGAGATCCATTTGTGTGGAAGCCAAGCAAAGCTCATATTTATTTGGTCAATGAGTAATTTTATCGGATTAAATTGGTACTAATTCAATAGTTTTATAAAAAATATTCAATCTGTAGCATTTGATTGCATTAATATCATAATTTTTCAAAAATTTCTTTAGCATTAAAGACGAGCACATTTTGATTTTGACCAACAGTTAATAATAAATATAATTATTGTACCTACATAAAGTTTTGGTAGTAATACATCACTGTAAAAAAATATACATAATGTAAAGATATAATATACTATGTTGAAATTTTTGGACTTTGTGTATTAATATGATAGATTTTTCTGAAATATAAGGTTTACTCTGTGAAAATTTTTAAAAAATTGCATGGATTTCGTTCTTTTTTTAAAAATAATATAATTATTTGATGAACGTATCTTCCCGTGCAACGTACGAGTTAAAATACTAATGAACTAATAATAACAATGAACCCTTGTCAAATGAGCTGTAGCTAATCAAAATAATGTATTTCAACTGGAGATGGCGAATGAAGAAACAAAGACAACAATTTGGCACATATCAGATTGCAACGAGAAAGCTCGTGTCCGATACGAAACCACATAATGCAAATTCTAGACAGTGGAATCTAAAATTATGCAAGCCTTTGGAAATCTTAAGGTTTCAACAATCCCCACATGACCATTGCTTGTTCACTCTAAAGGTCCAGTCTTTTTGGCACTATTGGTATATGTGGATGATTTACTTATCACAGGGAATCAAGAGGCTGTTTTTGAGGATGTTAAACAATCTTTGGATAGAGTTTTCACTATTAAGCATTTGGGGTTTGCCAAGTATTTTCTCGGGATAGAGATTGCTAAGAGGAAGCCAAGGAACTTATTTGAACCAGAGAGTATGCCCTTGAATTGCTAGAATCGCTGCAAACCTACTTCTACTCCTTTACCACTAGGTATAAAATTTACCAACACGGACTCTCCTTTGTTTGAACATCCAGATCAATATCGGCGTCTAATTGGAAGGCGCCTATACCTTAGCATTACGAGATCAGACATAGCACGCAGTGTACAACAACTAAGTCAATTTGTGCATTTCCCCATAGCCTCTCATTGGACAACGGCGAGATACTTAATTAGATATACTAAAGGCAGTGTTTCTATGGGCCTGTTCTTCCCTTCTACATCTGCTCTTTGCCTAGAAGCATACTATGATGCTAATTGGGCCACCTGCCCCATCACGAGGAGGTCGTCAATAGGTTTTTGCATTTTCTTGGGTGGAGTCTTGGTATCTTGGAAAATTAAAAAGCAGTTAACCATCTCATGTAACTCAACAGAAGTAGAATATAGAAGCATGGCTTCCACCGTGTGTGAGTTTCTCTAGATTAGCTATATACTTCGTGATTTTCAGCTGCCCATGCATTTACCAGTCTCTTTATTATGCCATAACAAAGTTGCTCTGCATATTATTGCCAATCCCGTGTTCGATGAGCGCACTAAACATCTTGATATCGACTGCCATGTGGTTCGAGACCAGCAAAAACTTGGCTTCATCCAACGGCGTTCCATTTCTTCTAAACAACAACCAGCCGACTTATTCACCAAAAGTTTGTCCACTACCCAGTTTCAATATCTCCTCTCCGAGTTGACTTTGCAAGACTATCATCAAAGTCCAACTTTTGGTGGGGGTGGGGGGTGGGGACGTGCAATATTATATTCATACCCAATTTTAACTACTTGCCAACTGTTTAGGGACCTGCTTGTAAATACTTAGTTCAGATTAGTTGGCAGTTGGCACCGTTAGAGACTTTGTTAGGGGACAGCTATATTCCTTTTAGCTTAGATCTGTATTTATTCTTTTATATCACCTTTTGTACATTTTCTACTTGAGATCTAATAGAAATCAGAATACTTCTCTCAACTTGCATAGGCTAGATCAAATTCAGATTTAAGTAGCCGAAATCAGCAATTCTACACCTTTCAGAGATTGATTCTTCAATATTTGGATTCATGGACCATTATGCACCAAATTGAAACACTAGGGACCAACTTAAACAAACATAAAACAGTCATGGAACAAATTTGAAAATTACGGAAACAACTCCAAAGCTTCTGCCACTGCCGGTTGCCTCCGATAGATTCTCCACATGTTTTTGCCACCTTTTAAGGACACTGCCGAGGATGAGATGATGAGCTCAATGAGGACGGTATATTTTGGACGAGCGATACCTTGGTCTTGGTGCCTACAACAACCATTAACCGTGAATGACGAACCCAAATTCCGCAGTAACTCCCATGTTGTGAGAAGCACCTAACAACAGCATGCTTCAGACAAAATGTTCGGCTAATGGAGCGTTCGAAAGAGCCAGGCATGTTCACTAGTATGCATACATATCAATAATCAATCTAGATTTAAATAAATATCTCAAAGATTCTCAACTACCAAGGAGTCACAACAAAGATCAAAATAAAGATGAGAAATGTGATGGCCGTTATCAAGTCATGAACAAATGCACTAGTAGTATTTTATTCTTATTGTCCAAGTGAGAATCAGGGTATCTAAATTCTTACCAGTTTTAACTTGTACAAGAATTCAATTTCAATCATTTGGTGCCCACTTGTACCAGAGTAATTCTACATACACAAGAAAACATGCGGTAATTTATACTGCTACTTACCTAAATCCGAATCAATGAGCGAAGAAAACACGGTAAAGTTCCTCTACAGATTATTTAGTTTCAATTAACAACAGTTTCAGCAACAGCATTGTTAAATTTCCCACTAAACTGCCTCCCTCTTAAGCTGCCCTGTTTCACTGGCTTTGGCTGAAAAAGAGAGTTGAATATTTTCTCCAAGGATTGAGCCGTATACTTGGCATATTTGGGGTCTTGTTCAACCAATGGCCCGTAATTTTGCATGTAGCTACGGTAAACTGGCACAATAGTCTGAATTATAACCTGTCGCGTTTTCTCCCGCAGATCTTTGTCCAAAATAACCCAGTTGGATTGCTTCCTATGCATCTCACTGAAAGCTTCGTTAAAAGATTTCAATCTTTTCTTCACAAGATCACGCGCAGTTGCACGCCCCCCAGAGAACAAAATCAGACCTTCCCTACTTAGAAGGGCAGGTAGGTTACCCCAGCTCTCCCTCAAGAACATAGACGAATAGTCATCTTTATACTGTTCATGTTCTCTCAACCAACACTCCCCCAAAAGGGTTCCAATCTTTGTTTCCTTGAGATGCTTGTATAAATGCCAGTGAGTGTTCATCAAGAATATGTATGACAAAACAGCATCTTCATAACCCCTCGACCAAGTCTCCACGTTCACCTCAATGGATTTCACTAAATTTAAGAGTTCATTGATAAGGATTCCTTCTTGGAATTTTTCATGCTTCCAACTTCTCTCAATAACCAGAACTTGGGTAAGTATTGGCTTGTAGTCATCTGCAAGCAACTTATTGCAATAATCAGTAATGAAAGTCACCACTCTCGGGATGCTACCATCAGGTGGAGGCGGAGTATGCCTTTGTAATTCAACTTGAATCGAAAGCTCCCAGAAAATCTCGCAAGCCCCTTGAATCAGCCTCTTTATTAGATCTCTTGTCCAGTTTTGGATATCAGCACAGGCGGCCCCACCAAAGAGGCGGTTGAAATCCAACCTTAACTTACTTAAGGCTGCAAATATATCCAATAGTTTCAATAGCTTTATGGGATCCTTTTTACTCTCAGTTACAGTTTTCCCAAACTGTAAGAATGCAAGAATACCTGCTTGGGCAGCTATATCAGCAAAACAGCTCTTCCAAACGTCTAATCCCATTCTCTCAAACACATCATTACAGAGCTTGTACTCTGCCTCAAGCAGGTGCTTCACTGCAAACTCCAAATGCTTCCCCCACTGAGCTATATAACCCTCGATACTCGCCACATCGTTGAATTCAGACACTGATATCTCAAGATAATCAAGATTAAGTGCCTGCAAACTCGCCCTAACAATTGAACTACGAACCTCAACATAAATCGAAAGGCACCTATCAAACCTCTTATTTGCAATCAATCTCCCAAGAATGGCCTGCAGCTTCTGTATAACAGCCCAGGGTAACGGGGAGGGGGCAATGCAGGCTTGCTCACCTGGCAATGTCGGTGACGACATTGGCAATGGAACGCTGTTTTCTGTCAAAAGCCGCCTAAATTCATTCTCCAACCTGCCCAAAGCAGCCTCAAGAAGCCCCCCATCGAGGTGACCCTTTTCCTCCCCCATTTCCAATTCCCTAAGGCATTCCAATGCCTTCTTCAAACCTGAAATAAACTTGTAATCTGCGACTTTATGATCCTCTAAGTACTCAACAATGTCAGCTAACCATTGAATTGCCATCCCGCAATTCTCACCGAGGAACCTCGTTGCCTCCTCGAGCCGCTTAAGTACCCCAAGATACCCAGGCAGATCTGACTGAGGATCAGACAGTGATTTCTCAAGTCCATGAATGGCATCAAAAACCTTAAGAACTGCAGCTGCCGGTACCACTGCTCTATTTATGTGACCCCCAACTGTACACAGGGCATCGCTTTGAGCCCTTATCGGCCTGATCGACACTTCCAAAGAAGGTAATCTTTGGTAAATCTCATCTAATCTTGGCCCTGCTTTCTGTAAAGATAATGACAGCGCCTTCGATTTCTCCAAACTAGCCTTTAATAGCTTCCTTGCAGGAATCAAATTATCAACCCCTTTATCCATTACAAGTAATTAGCAATCTGACCATCGACCATCCAAAACAGCACAACAAATATGTCTTTCGTTTTGCTCCTTCACTCGGGATGTAGAATATACTATACAAATGTGAGATCTCGTAAAAATTGCTCTTGCATTTCTGGTCTTCGAAAACTTCGCCCGTACCGAGCAGGAAGAGGGATATCAGAAAACACCCAAAAATTCAGCCAATCACACTAACTTGAATCTAACAAATGAACGCATTTCGAACAAAACGGGTCCTTCAGAAAGAGAAACTCACGAAGAGTTCAGAGTGGAGATGTAGGGCACCTGAACCTGAGATCGCGGCTGAATCTATGAGTGGGACTGCGTCGGTGCGTGTCTGTTTGAGGGGAGAGAGCGAGAGAGAGAAGAACCCTAAATCGGGAAGTGAAAAAGCAGAGCTTTTTGTTCAACAATTTTCGGTCAAGTACAAGAATCGTGCTAAAGTGCTTTACAGTAAAATGATTCTAGTCATTTGTTGTCTTCAACTTTTTCTTTAAGAAAAAATTGTGTGACGTGTTGTAAAACCCACCGAAAGTAAGGGAGAAAGGAATAGTAATGATAGTAATGTAATGATTATGTTTTTATTGTGTGAATATTTATTGTATCAGATCGATATTTGTAATGTCTGATGTCTATTTTTTTACATAAATAGGGTCATTGTAATAGATTAATACGAGAATTGAAGTGAAAATTCTCTCGATTGACAACACGCGTTATCAAGACGATAAGCTATTTTTACTTCTAACGATTTTCTTCTCTTTTGAATTTAAATCTATAATCATTCCTCTTCACCTCCTCCACTACAATTGGTGCCAAAATCACACGAAACTCTTCTCCCATGATTTATCATTAATAAATTAAATCACGGATTCCGTTTAGAAATTCCTTGGTCTTAATTTCTACTCCATTGTTCATAGCATCGATTACATATGGTGGAGGGATCTCATTTTCTTCTTCATAAATAACCATAGCAGCATGATCGAGATCAGGCTTCCACACTTTCTTTGTCAATGATGAAACTCAAAACTAACACCTACACAGTTCTATGCCAATTTATTGCTTTGGAATTCTAAGAAACTATAGTGGAGCTTTATGATAAAGCTCAAGAGATTTCATTTTTATTTTCCTTCACTCACCTCCTTCCCTAGCTCCTCACTCGGTTAGCTTAGCCTCTAACAATTGAATAATATTAAGATAAACTCACCTTCATTCTTAAATCGGAGAAATCCACCTCGGTTTCATCAACCCTCCATGATTCCATAGCCATGAAGCTTTTTCTTATAAGTCATAGATATCCATCCACTTAGACTTTTGATTTCTCGATTTCTTGATCGGAGTCTACAACTTGTGGGACAAAGAATTTAGAAGCACTAAACTTTAAGATTGCACAAAACAAGTTGCTAATCTTTTTACCCCTACTCGTCTAACTTTCATCCTTGATTGGAATTTTGTTTCCATTCTGAATGAGTTGTGGAGTAGGTGGAGAAAGTCTAAAGTTTTGATAATAATATTTTCTATGCCATGGTCCACAATTTATCACAAAAGCCAAGACATCATGAGTGGATTTTGAGTAATTTAGCATACATTTCTATGCAAATAATTCATTATGATTAGAAGTGGAAAAGGAAGGAAAGACATCTACATTAACAATAATTGATTTGTGATGTGGACATGTGGTAGTGGGATGAATAGTATGACTATGTGGTTGAGTGTAAACTTCTTTACACGAGGGTTAGTACATCTTATTATTATTATTATTATTATTATTATTATTATTATTATTATTATTATTATTATTATTATTATTATTTAGTGTAGAAATCATATCCAGAGTATTAAAAGAAGTCCCAATTATTAGAAGATTGTAAATTAACAATGAACTAATTAACTACAAAATATTAATAAGTAACAATGAATTGAGATTAAAATAATATTATTTTAATCTTAATAGTTAAAGTAAATTATTGGAAAATGAAAAGAGAAATATAATAATTATATTTTGGTAATTATTATATCAAAGTATCATAAATTGATGGACAATTTTACCTTTGAGAACTGGAATGGACAATTTTGCCTATGCATTGTAATGGATAATTTCCATAGTAGGTTCCACCACCTATTGGAATCTAAATTTACATTTATTACTATAATTTATATATGATCAGATTATACTACTTTGAAATTTAAATTTATTGTGATAATTCCCATACTGCAGTAGGTTCTACCTTTTATTGGGGAGAATTTAATTTCTATTATTTATGTTTTTATACTTCAAATGTGGTGGGTTATACCACACAACCGGGAGTAAAGTACTTTAGATGTGGTGGGTTATCACGATTAGAATGTATATCACCAATGTGGTTGGATTAAACCCCACGATTGGTACTAAATAATAGAAACCGATTTATATATTAGACAAGGATGTTATATTGAGATTAACAAAGAGATTTGAGCAAATGATGATATATGTATTGATAAATTGCTCAAAGAAGTTCATGGTGATAAAGAGAAAGAAGATATACCATGGTGAAAAATCGTTATGAGATAAATATATTGTGATATATTGATACAATGACGAGAAATGCTCTCAAAGAAGTATTTAATGAAGAAATATTCATTCTCCACGTTTATTGAATATTGATGGAGAAAATTGAGCAAGAGGCACTGAAGTTACGATTGAATAAATAAATGAAAGTGAAATGCTCAATAGATCCCAATTGATAAATCAAATGAAATAGAATCATATGGTGGGATCATTTGAAATAATCCTATTGATAATATGAGATCGTATTGATATGAGAAGAAAATGATATTGAAGAAATACATGTCACAAATATTATCTTGATGGTACAATAGATTTCTATAAAGCCAACATGATATCATTATTATTGCTCTAGAAGATACACAAAACAAGTTAAAGATGAACATATTGAGAATATCAAAGGGTGACAATAAACACTTGAAGATATAGAAATACAAAAAGAAAATACATATTGAACTAGTAAATGAGGGATGCGTCTCGAGTATAAATACTCAGTAACTCGCCACCCTAGCATCCAGGTTCATAATGAAAGATCCAAAGGATCTCTTTTCCACTTGACACCAATGGTCTGATCGACCAGTTTTGACTTCCAGATTCTTGAACATATGATTGAATTTTGATGAGTAGATCGGCTTAAGCGTATTAGCGAAACAAGTATATTTCTCGAGCGAGAAATAAATTTATAATCTACACTACGATCTAGAAATGCTAGCAAACCATCAAAGAAATAATTAATATTCAACAAACCTATGGGTTTGGTATAGAAAAATTCATTTGTGCCCATGATGCTATATTGAATATTTCCTCCGATTGTGTGATAGCGCTGGAAGGACAATAAAAGCATCACTATTGTTCATCATATGTACATCATGCGATCATGAATAGAGCTGCGTTTCAAGATTGCTCGATCAGTGAACCCATGATTATCTTGGATCCAATACGATTACTAGCTCCAACTTGATGAAAAGGTAATACGCTTGACACTCTTATCCCCCCCATAATTGTCGCCATTGTAAGACTTTTTAAAAAGCTTGGTATTGGTCCCTCCATACGATTATATTGATGTTTTGTTTCCCCAATTCCTTTATAAGTTGGTTTGCCATATCTATATATTGGATATCACCTATCAGTCTAGATCCACCAAGAACACATACAGTCTTCATCGAGAGAGGTGAAGATTGATTTGCATGAGATGATTCTAAAATTCCATCGCCATCTCCATCTCCATCTCTCTCTTTACACTAAAGTTTCAATGTATGAATGAGAATCGTGAATCCCTCTATTTAAAGATAAATTTTCAAACCAATAAGTGATTTTACTATTTACCTTTGATGACAATATGAGAAAAGAGAACAAAAGAAAAATATCGGTGAAATGACATACACTTTCGGTGATTGAAATCTATATATAAATATATTTATTTATTTATTTACATACATATATATATTTCGAGAAAAAAAAACACGATATTTACAATTACGCTAAATACATCGATCTACGCCAAATTTTTCACAATTACGAGAAAATCATAATACTAAATTTTCTACTAAATTTACAAATAGGATCTTTTAAAGTAAGATTTTCGAGACTGTGCACCAGATTCTTGTTCATCTTTAAATTTGGCCCATAAGGCCATAAGCTCACCTTATGCGTGTCCACTAGGATGTGTCTCAAGAGCCCATTGAATATCATCCAAAGACTCCTTACTCAATCCATCCTTAATAGATGATATTTTATCCTCTCGATTTTTGGACAAGTACCCCAGATTTACATCGAGTGTCACAAGTCCACCGAGCACATTTATAACATCCTCCTAACCTTTTTACTCTGCGTTTCTTGAAAAACTACTTTTACCCATTCCAGGCATGTATTTAGAAGGAATCGAAACCTCACCAGATCTTAGGACCTTCGCTTCAATCAACCATCGAATATCTTGTGGGATGCCCTTGTTCATTAGTATCCAATCTTTCAAGTCTACATAGATAAATTCTCTTTAGAATTTTGATCGGCGATGAGGATAGTATTCTACGAAGATTGAGAGCACATGATCCATTATGATATCTAGACCCTTGTTAGGGTGAATATTGTAAGTGCTCGGATGATTTATAAACGCGTATGAGGGAAGACTCGGCGTTTTAATGATGTGGTAACGAGAAAGCGTGTGAGATAAGATTCCACGTTTCAATAAGTAATCGTAATAATGCCACCGAAGAATGACGTGATATGTCGGTTGGCTATGAATGTGATGACGGTAATAAATCATGTTGAGCACTATATAGATTCCGGTTCGATTGATGTAAATAATTTATTGAAATCAAGAACCGGAAGAAATTTCCAATGATTGTTCTCGATAAATAATTACTAGCCAATGATTGGGAATAAATCCCAAATATATCTGGAATATATATAAGGGATGAGATATATGGGCCTACTCACCCTTTTATGTTGACTACTATATAATATAATATGGATTCACTATGTAGTCACATGTGTATATTGAAATGATTTGCTCGTGATATGAGCCACAGTTCGAGATCTAATGATAAAACTAGTGAATGTATATCCCAATAATTTGAATAAGTAGTAAATGATTGGATATGCGATGCGAGTGGGATATAATTGGCAAATATTTAAAGTCCTCCAATCGATTTGCAATATAGAGAACAAAACACAGAATGAATAAATTCCCTATTAAAGCTAAATATTGAGAATATATACAAGAAAATCATACAAATTATAATTTGAGTTTGGTTGCTAGCATGAGGGAGTATTAATAGTTGGAAATGATATATGAAATGCATCACGATATGAATTTGAAATACAAAGATGCATGAAAGATCAGAATGTTGATCTCATATACCAACTATACATGTTTTGATAAATTGACGAGCGAAGTATTGATATTATTTGATTCCCCAAAATATATAGCAAATGATAAAGGATGGTCTTATTAAAGGAGGCATACAAATTGAAGAGTATATAAACTCAAGTATATTGTGCAATCCTAAAAGAGGATCGAAAATGAGATATCTCAATAAGTTATATTATTGTATGGGAAAGAAATGAAAATGGAAAGTGTCAACACACATGAAAATGTAGCGCTTCCATACGATAAGCGATAATGAGGATATTGAGATATATCGAAGAATAATATTGAAATATGCGGGCTTGATAAGAAAATTGAATATAGAACTATTAACGGGATAACATTATTTGTAATGGCTTAAAAACAATGATATTGTTACGCTTTGTACTCTTTTCCTTATTTGAGGTTTTTATCCCAAAGGGTTTTCCTAAATAAGGTTTTTAATGAAAGCGACCTAATCACAACTAATAGAAGATCTCGAGAGAAGATTTGGATATATATATCTCGATACAGGAGAATGTAAAATCGAGATTATCGATTGCAAATAAGCGATTATGACACAGTGATAAATATGATACTTACGAAGGATTTTTGATATAAGCACAAAATACTGCGTTGCACTCTTTTTCCTTGACTAGGGTTTTATCCCATTGGGTTTTCCTAGTAAAGGTTTTTAACGAACGCGTTATGACATATTCACACAAATAATGAAATTGACTCAATGAGTCTATTGGATCAAATGATAACGAAGAGATTGCACTTGGAATCAAGCGATGATGATATTGAAATCACGGCAAAATGAATGTATCACCTACCAAGATTACGAACCAAATGGAGTAGCTGTACTCTTTTTCCTTCGATCAAGTTTTCCCCTATTGGGTTTTCTTGACAAAAGGTTTTAACGAGCTGACACATGGATATTTCTATAAGAATGATCGTCATCGAGGGGAGCAACTTACTTTTTGGCTTAGGTTTTGCTTCCCACGAGGTTTTCTTGCGGTATATGATCTCTCAAGTTCTCCTACAATAAGTTTGGAAGTTTTTCTCCAAACAAGTATTAACAGACATTTGTATAAATAGTCATTCAAGGGGGAGTGTTGTAAAACCCACCGAAAGTAAGGGAGAAAGGAATAGTAATGATAGTAATGTAATGATTATGTTTTTATTGTGTGAATGACTATTGTATATTAGATCAATATTTGTAATACGATGTGCCCCAATATTTTTCTATAAATAGGGGTCATTTGTAATGAATTCAATAACGAGAATTGAAGTGAAAATTTCTCTCGTTCACAACATGACGCTTTTTTTAGTTTAAATTTAAATCAAAGAATCCCAGAGAATCTTAAAGGGCAGGAATGGCCAGTAAATTCTGTCCAATAATTCTACCTGTCCAGCTAATGACGCGTTAACGAGATAACTTTTTGAGTGATAATAATGACAGATGCATCCACTCTCCGGGGGAAAAAGTTGCTTAATAATTTAGGGTGTGTTGGATTGTAAAGCGAGAAAATGGTCGGAAGGAAAATATTTTTCGAGTAAATAAATTTTTGTAAAAGGTTTTTCGGGAAAAGGTTTTTCAGGGAAATGGTAGTTATATAGGTGTTTGATTGGATTAATTTAAAAGTTGGAAAATAGTATTATTTTCCTTATTTTCGTGCTTTTTTCCATAAAATTTAATCATTTTTCTTATTTTTATCGTTAAATAAAATTGTACATAAAAAAGAACCCAAAAAAAAAGTAAACTTTTCTCGGAAAATAAAAACTACCTCCCCCCTAAGAAAAACGTGTTCCTCCAAAACAACGAAAAGTGCAAATTTCGAGAAAAGTTGAAGAACATTTTTCGGGAAAAGAAATGACAATCAAATAGCCAACAAAGGAAAAAAAAAGCTGAAAAACGTCTTTTTCCTAGGAAAAAAATGTGAATCAAACACACCCTTAGGTTCTTAAGAGCAATTTTTAAAAAAATATATATATAAAGTGGGGATTCTGGAGGTGGGATGTGACCTCGAATTAGGATCAATCACCTTTCAAGAGAGTGTCTTTTTCACTAGATTAGAAAGCAAAAAGAGGCAACGAGAAAAAAATTGACGGAAACACCAAGAATATAAAAAACTATTCCAAAATAATGTGCATGAGAAAAATTTTGATATAAGTTTTTAACGGTTTTATCCTTTACATTAATTGATTCAAAGTGTCAATTTTTAGCATCTTACATTAATTTTTTGGTTTTCGACTCACATGCTAATAATTTTGTATGAATTATCGTCATGCTTCTTTTTTGTTTTACATATTTTCAACTCTTGGAATTAGAATATCAAAACATTATATTATCTGCAAATCATAGAAATTTCCTTCATGTTTCACTAAATATTATTTTCCAGAAAAAGAAATGAGTGAAGATCCTTTCAGTGAAATGATTACCCTTATGGTTATTGAGGACGAAGATGAAGAAGAAAATTTAGAGTTTCAAGCATTGATGGGGGAATCAAGCTCAATGGGGTTCAACTTGAATCGGGGGCATTCAACCACTTGAAAATGTAAAAAATCGCGGTAGAGAAGTAGGAGAGCGTCACCTAATGAAGAATGACTTTTGTCCACACCCTATTTACTATGTAGAGGAATTTTGAACTGAGTTCAAAATGAGTCATTCGTTATTCGAATGTATACTTAGGGCTTGTTTTATATACAATATTTTTTATTTACTTGAATGACATATTAGATGCGTGATTGAAAATTGAAGAAAATATATTAAAAAAAATATAAAGTAATTATATAAGTGGCTGAAAATAATGAGAGGAAAAAGTTCGTAGAGGTTAGTGAAGTTTTATTGTGTATAGAACAAGCCCTTAATGATGTTGTAAATGTGGAACCATATTTTTTCAAAGAATGTGATGCATATGGTCGCCTATGATTTTCACTCCGATCAAAAAGAGCATGAAATTATGACAACTTCATATTGTGAGGCTACAGATATGGGAAATGAGTACCTTCGAATGAGTAAAAGCACTTCCATGGAGTCATTGATGATGTTTTGTGTTGTTGTGCAAAAAAAATATACAGTGCAACTTACCTTCGAGCACCCAATAGTGCGGATCTACATAGACATATTCGAAAAAAACATTGTCGAGGTTTTAGTGTAATGCATGACAGCTTGGATTGTATGCATTGAGAAAGATACTGTCGAGGTTTTCCTATAATGTGTGACAGCTTGGGTTGTATGCATTGAGACTGGAAAAATTGTCAATCGACCTTCACTAGTCTGTATCTCAAGCACAAGGAGGCAAACCATAATAATAAAGGTCGTGGCATCGCACAATACTTGGATTTGGCATGCTTTCTTTTGAACGGTTGGCTCATATGACGACATCGATGTTTTTGGGGCATCACCTTTGTTTGAGCAATTCTAACGAGGAGAAGCCTCTTTGTGTGAGTATGTCAAAAAGGAAATTCTTACAACATGGGGGTACTATCATGGGGTATTATCTTGTAGATGGTATCTACGCATCATAGGCAACACTCATGGGAACAATTCAATATCGAGTAGTGCAAAAGCAAAGTTACTTGCTACCAAGTAAAAGGCATGCCGAAAAAATGTTGAACAAGTGTTTTGGATTGTTCAAGCTTGGTGGGAATAATAATGAGGCCCGCTAGCCTATATGATCTTAGGGATCTAAGAAATATGCAATATTGTGATGACATACGTCATCTGGCATAATATGGTTGTGGAAAAGGAAAAAGATGATGATGCGGAAAACAGAATCTTCAGATAAGGATGATACAAACTTGAGGTCCTTGAGGAGGGCAAGTACGAGAATGGATAACGTCAGCCCTGATATTGATCTATAGTTTCCATGAAGTGGTAATCTTGTTAGACAACACTTAGCTCGTTATCGGATGGTTTGATCAAATGTCACGGTGTACTTCAAGCATATCCTGTTGACCATGTATAAGCTTTGAAAGGACAGTCATATTAATTGCATTGTTGTGTGCTCTATCCTCTCTTATGTGTAATCATATTGTTATTTATGAATTGTCATTATTTGAGTCTTATGTCATTTCATCCTAGGAAAAGAATGTTGTAAACTTGAAAAAGTGTATAGAAGTTAGCAGAAGCTCCCTAAATTTGTCTTTCAGAACTAGAGTTTTGAGATTTGAATAAAATAACCTTAGAAAATGGATTATCTGAATGAAGGAAACCAGTCGTAAAAGTAAGGACAATACCTAGTATATGACATGAGTTTGAAGGGTAAAATCAATATTTTAAAGTTGCTAGTATATTGTAAGGCTATTTCAGTACTTGTACCATTTGCTGACAGATTTAACAAATAATACAAATTGCATATTTTAATTGATACAATACGACTACGGCTAAATTGTTGTCCAAATAGTTAAAATCTAATTGCAACTTCCAATTCAAATCTACTTTATATAATATATGATCTCATTAAAATTACTTCCATCTTTTGTATGATTGTAAATCGTTTAATCCATAAATTAATTTTATTTTTAATCTTTGTCCAAATTATTTCATGTTATCAAATTATTTATATTAATAATTATGTATTGATCTATTAAAAGACTAATTTTATCATAATCAACCAAATTTCTAGAAAATAATATTAGTAGTAGCACTAATCAATGTGGTAATCTTTTCAGTGAGTACTTTATTTCATCTTACAAATATGCAAATTCTTGAGTTGGAAAAAAATAAAATGTAATAAGAATTATGTTTATTAGTTTCAGAAAAATGATAAAATAGTATTTTCAAATATAAATAATAAAATAATATAATATAACTCACTTTTTGAAGTTTCTAGATACCGTTAACCATTACGTAAGTTTCAGAAACGAAAATTAAATCTGATCCACTCCAAAGTCCAAACAAATAACAACCCTTGGGCTTGCATTTCTCCACCGCAAATAAGCATAGAATATTTAAGGCCTTTAGTTTTCTTTCTTCCATTAAAGTTCCACCTATTCAATCTTCACTTCAATCCTCTCAAGTCGATAGAAACTAGAACTAGAAAAAATTGCTTGAGGTGAACAAAAACTTTCATATCTTCTTTCTTCAAGTGGGCGGCAGTCAAGATTTTATTTTTTTAGCAAAGCACCAACTAGACCTGCATGTTGGTTTTATGGGCACGCCAAGCCTAGTTTGTGGGGGTTTTGAATCCCCTATTATTTTATTAATATCCGAAAATAGGTAGAAAATGAGGGGCATAACCCTGACCTCCTAGAGAATATATGACACGAGAAAGTAAATGAGGAGGGACTTCCTCCGTTATAGAGTAGAAAATAGAAACTAACACTAAGAGAAAGTGGCAAACAAGGAGGGACTCATACCTAAAAAGGCCAAAAAAAAAAAAGAAAAAAAACAACAACAAAAACATAGGAAAACAGAGAGAAAAGAGACACTATCCTCGCTAAAATAACAAACTTGGGAGAATCCAAGGCATTCCATTTGTAGGAGAGCTCTAGGTTGAGCAGGCATCTAATGTGACTCATACTCCGTGCACTATTGCAATAAGCCCTCTGAAGCAAGTGCCAAGTCCGCCTCTACCTAGAGCGCATCAATACCAAGAGAAGTTGCCAGCATAAGCCAATCAAATGTGGCACGGTGTTCAACCTCCGAGATGGCATGCCACCATAGAAGGAGGAGAAGGGCCCAACACAGTGCCCAAGATTATCCCGGAGTACCCTACTCCCACCAGCTCTACCACTAACCAACAAACCATCTATGTTCACCTTACATGAATCCACATACAGCCGATGCCAGTACACTAGAATAGGAAGGGGAGGGGGGGTAGCAAGAGAAACACCAAACCTGGCCGCCAAGTCAATATCTCCACGGCAATGAAGAAATGTAAACACCTCAGCAACATGTAGGAGGTAGATAGCTCTGTAGAGGTATCGAATAATGTGCCTAAAGTTAATAGTAATGCCTCGATACTTCGCATCATTACGTGCCATCCATAGATGTCAGAAGATGAAAATAGGCACAATAATGCGAATATGGCCCCGTCTGATGAACTAGCTAGAATATCTCAAGTGCTTGAGCACGGTGCAGATATTGTTAGAAATGGGATATGGAATGTGAAAAATAGATGAAAAATGCTGCCGAACTCGAGACGCAACCCCACTACTGATGAAAACATGCTGAAGCATCTCCTCATCAAAACAACATTGGCAATGTGAAGGCATCTACACATGAATATGTATTAGAATCACATTGGCAATGTGAAGGCATCTATACATGAATATGCTGCCTAATCAAGTCGTCAACTGCACGAGGCCTTGCAATAACCTCCAATGCAAAAACGAAGCAGTCACAGGTATAGCAAGGTGCCATAAGTCCCGGAATATCGGCCGTATGTCAATATGCCTCAAGATCCTGGAGGAGGACCCAGTGTCTAAGGGGATAGAAGAAATTTGAATGGCCAAGTCAGAAAGAACTATCTACAATAAACGCCCAAGGTCCCAACTAGTATCATAAAAAAAATCCTACATCCTAACCGAGGAGGAACTGTGAGTAGGCAACAGACTAATGAGCGGAGCATCACCTATCCAACAATTCGGCCATGGCCAAGCTGCCAGAAAATGTAGGGCTCAACAATCGGCCTAATCTCCAACAATCTCCGTCAACCCTAAGAGTTGAGGCAGCCAGTCTAAACTTGAGTAGGGGGCCATCCCTAACAATATCTGTCTCACAAGTGAAGAGCCCAAAAACGCCCCTGAGAAAGAAAATACCACCTGAGCTTTAGGGAGAAAGCATCAACCATATCATCCAATCTCCTGAAGCCAACGCCACAATGCCTCCAATACATATGATGGGCACCTTCCTAAGAGTCTTACAAGAAACGGGTAAATAAGTAGATAATCATTTCAGCATAACCTTAGGAGGCTACAAAATCCGAAATAGGTGTAGTGACATAGAATAAATGACGGATATGATTGTAGTAATATGTGCCCTTGGAGATAACAAACGATAGCAGAGATGAATGCTTGGACTCCACAGAAATTGAAGTTTCAAGATTCTCTTCTATAAATTTCTACTCTTTCTCTCGGCTACGGTTAGCCTCCTTAGGTTGCCATGTCTGATTTCAAAATTAAGGATCTATTGCAAATCTTATTCCTATACCTATGTCACGTCATGTTGGCATGGGTTCTTTGAACGAAATCCCATGTCGGAGCTTCATAGCACCATGCTATTGCATGTGAACTGGGAGATTGTATGTCTTTGGTCTATGTAATCGCCCAGGCTAATTTTACAAAAAATAAAAATAAAAAAATCTTTGTTTTAATTTTGCACTTGGGGTTTAATTGAATCCCAACTCAACTTTTAATCATATTTAATTGAGTCCTCAAACTTTACATCTTCATCAATTGGGTCTCCATCCTTTTCTACTTCGATTGTTTGACCTCTAAACCAATCAATTGTACTTCAATTTGATTTATTTCGGCCTAAACTAATTCTAATTGAGTCCAAATTTGATTTTCACTTAAGATTAAGAAAAATTAACAAAATTAAGTAATATTGTTGTCTATGGATTTTCACTTTCCACATGGCATCCAACTTATCCCTAATTGATCATGGCGCTTAGGTTGGACCAACAAAATTAGTGACGCAACATGCCAGTTGGTTTGATAACTTGGCACTCACACGGAGCACTTCATTGTAATGTGTGGATTGCTTTCCGGTGCTACCTTGCTT
Source organism: Jasminum sambac (assembly GCA_018223645.1). Lineage (NCBI taxonomy): Eukaryota > Viridiplantae > Streptophyta > Magnoliopsida > Lamiales > Oleaceae > Jasminum > Jasminum sambac. Next base: position 31,706,460 of record CP073640.1, read on the forward strand.
TCCTTAGTTAATTCAGGGGCAGTATCCTACTAAGGAAAGAATCCTAGCTAGGAAAGGAATGTTGTAGCCACCAAATCCTAGGGGATCAAGGCACAATCTTTTGGATATCAAGAAGGATCTGGAGTCTCAACATGAAAAGAATTCCTCTCCAAGATGTTTCCTTCTATGCTTTAAACTATAGCTCATGGCACTCTATATATAAAGGACGGTAAAAACAAAGTGAATGGTACGCAAATCTTACTGCTCCAACTTTTGCAATTTTTTTCCATGTGCCACCACTTTACTATTCTCAACTCGTTCTCCGTTAGCTCACAAAGTACTACCCACACAATTTCTATAACCCTAATAAGTTACTTTTTTGTCTTCAGTGTCAGTGGCCTGACCGTCATAGTGCTAACAATCACCGACCCTTTTTTTCCTTAGGTGACCTTGGTGCCTTACTATTATGGTTAATGATAAGTACTAGAAAACACTTAAATAACTCTTCTATTTTACGTATTTACATATTTTATTAGTGTTATATGTTCATTTTTATGTGTTTTCTTTTATTATTGTGTTTTAGGTCATAAAGAATTAAAAGGAGCCAAACTAGATGAAAAGAGAGTGAAAATGGAAATTAGGGACTAAAACGCAAGCAAATCAAAGATGGAGCACCTTCGGTGCAATTTTGTGCAAAGTTGTTTTTGTAACTTTTCTTGAGCAAAAGTGAAAGAGCATCAAAAGAGGATATTCACACTTTTTTTGGGATCCCAAATTGGAGTTTCTCAGTGAAAGTTATAGCCAATTGAAGAAAGGATTAAAAGCGTCAAACCTCAAATTATTTGGGACCAAACTGAATCTCTCCGAAAGGTTGGCATATTGCGTACATTTTCATCTAGATTGCTCCCACTTGATTTTAATGTGATTTTTACCCTTTTTTTTTTTACCTCTTTGAGATAATACAACTTGAGCACACCACAATAGACTCATAGAAGGTCACTTTTATAATTTTTTAATATTTTTTCTTGTAATATTTTGCCTATGAATAGAGGCATTTCCAAACTTAAAATGTGCAACTTTCTAGAGAAAATTAGCTAGTGATTCTCTCCAATTTTCTCTTTAATAAAATTCTCTTCTTGATTTATTCTTAGTTCTAACTTGAAAGGTCTTAGTTTCTTATATTCCGAGGGAAGTAAAAACCTAAATTAAGTAACTACTAATCCATCGATGATACTTCGACTGTAAATATGATTAGCAGAGCATTTTTTCACTAGTTTCTCTCTTTCTTTTATTTTTCATGTTTGAGAAAGATACTTTCTCATATGTATTACAGAGGTGATACAAGGCGAACTCGCTAAAAAGTATTTAACTTGTGTATATGAGTAATTAGACATCTCTATATATTTCTTAGCATTTATTTACTTATTTTCTATTACTTGTGATAGTGAAGTATAATCTATCATATAGCAGTGGTGATACACGGCGATTATGTTGCTAAAAAGTATTTAACTTGCAAATATGAATAGTTAGACTTCTCTATCTAGTTCGACGGGGACGTTGTGTTCAATTAACATATTGTTATCTTTTCGAACTCTTTAGTGATCTTTTATCTATTCCTCTACTTCAATTTGTTGATTTGTTATGCTTTTAAATCCATTTTTGAGTTTATTGCATTCACTTTGGCCAATTGAATCAATCAATCTTTAAATCCAATTGAATCAATCAATCTTTAAATTCAATTTACATGCTAGGATTGGAACTTTTGACCCGTAATTATCATTAGATTCTAATCCAAAGTAGCAAATGAATATCGTTCATATTTGTTAACAAATTAACTTAGATGCATTAATTCAAGCTTGTGAAATTACTCATCTAATTCAACTCATTCTTCTCATTTATTTCACGCTAGCATTGCATTAAATCCTAAGAACTTGTTTAGGGTTATCCACTAACTAGATATTAAGTCAAAGAACTCACTTTAATTTAATCCACTTAAGGAAGAATTCGTTAATTAGATCTTCTTGATTAATTGGAGTTAATAAATTGAAGAAGGGATAGTAACACGTTGCATGGAAAAGATTAATACGAGTTATCGACACAACCAAACCCGACAACTAGATATATCTTCAATTGTTTCATTTTATCTCCTTTGTTTTGTCATTTTGTTTTCAAAATCCACAGAAACTCCCAATTTCTATATTAATTGATAAAAAACAATTAGATTAAACACTGTTCCTCTTGGGTTCAACCTTTACTTACCACTTCTATATTAATTTGTAGTTTTGACTCCGAGTAAGGAAATAAAATAAGTTTTGGTGTATTGCGACAACACACTTAGTTAAGTATGGTTAAGTGCTAAGAGAGGTAGAGGAAGACCGTTAATAATGAGGATGCAAGTAATTCGTAAGGACATGTGTATTAAGCAGGTAGATGAGCAACTAGCCTTAGATAAGAATGCGTGGCGTAGCAAAATTCATACTGACGATCCGACGTAATTTTCTTGTGTGGTTCCACATAGCGAACCCCTATTTGTAGGGAAGAAGGCTAAATTTGTTGTTGCTGTTTTTGTTGTTGTTGTTGGATGTAGGCATAGGCAACGTGCGACAGGAGTGGATTGGGAGATTTGCTAGTGTTCCAAGTGGCCTGATTAGATACAATCATCAACAAATTGGTGCTATCGGCGGGAACAATAGAAGTTCCTACATGTTCAATTTCTTTAGTCTCTACATGGTAAAAGCTCAAGTGCTACCGTGGGATCTCAGAAGTCACACAAGAATCTAAGTAAGGTTCAGAGGAACCTGAATGATGATTTTGAAGTTCCTATGCGTCTTCAAAGGAGAATGAAAGCTCTAGGTAAGGTTCGGGCTGCTGGAATCCAAGATTTTATCGGGTATACTTCTGGATCAACAATGGAAATAGTAGAATAGGTGGTCCACTTCTTGGACAGCAGTGATGAGGACAATGACGGCTCTCTTGACAATGCACTCGACATGCCAAAGGCCTCAAAAGCAACGAATGTGGCGTATGCTGAATTTGTTAGCGTTTTCTATTGAATTCAGTATAAATTCGATAATGCCCCATCAATGTGGACCAGGAAACAAATTCCAATTTACAGAATCAAGCTCTGCCTAAGGGAAACTTAAGGCATCTTATCACTGTTTCCTGGCAACAGCACCAACGCTAATCTCGAAACTAGCTCAATGAAGATCACAATCTCCGCAATATGATCAATTAAAGGAAAGAGGAACTGCTGCACGAAGGGAATGTAATGAGGGCCCCGAGCATCCAGTACAGGGAGACCGACCTATCAATTTTAAGAAAATGGGCATTTTTGGTGGCGGCTCTTTAAGACCATGGGGAGGCCGGGGTGGCAGAGGAGATTTTGAGCACGAAAACAGAATGTATGGCTTCGAGGAGGATTAGAGCTCTATCAATAGTTCCAAGCTTGACAATGATGATGACAACTTTCCCTTCTCAAAGGACATGAGGAGGATAAAATTTGATCTTAGGTTCAAGATGCATCTAATGGAGTCCTACAAAGGCAGCGGGAACCTCAAGGACTATATTAACATCTACAAGATCAAGCTCCACGGAAAAATCGCCTGTTGATAAATGTAGAAGCTTCCATCTCATTCTCGGGGGTGATGTGGAGAGGTGGTATAACCTCCCACCCCAGGAAATATTGGTATGCTCGGTGCGGTTCGTAAAATTTCAGGTCGAGTTAGGCTCGTTGATGAGCTTAGCTCGGCTTGTTTGTGAAATAAACTTGCTTGGATCGTGTTCCAGTCACACGGCTTAGGTTGGGCTCGGCTTGTCTGGCTCACAAGACAAACTGGAGTATTCTATGAGCCAGCTAGTTTACCTTTGGATTTTTTTTAAACACATGGCTCCCAATAGAAATGTAGGGATCCATGTTTGCAACTATGACATGTTTTTTTTGTTTACTTATTTTGCAATATAAAATTACCCATCCTTTAAATCAAATTTCAATTATGAGCTCACAAGTCGGTCCACGAGCTTTATAAGCCGAACATGAACTGTCCATTTTCCAATTTCTAGTCTTGGTCCAAGTCAAAGTCTGTATTTTCCAGAGTCGAATTGAAACTTTTCATGAGCTGAATCGAGCAAAACACACGAGCTCATGAACTGTCTAACTTGGTTGCGACCCCTACCAGAAAGTATACGTGGTTGGTCCTAACTCAAACGGGAATTTCTCGATGTCTATGTGAGCAATAGTCCATAGTTGTACATGTGGCTTACCTCTATATCATTCGCTAGAGGCCAGCAAAAGCATGAAAAGGTACTTCAAATGCTTTAGCAACCTGGTTTATAAGAGTGAGAATTTCCCGAGCGAGAAGGTACTGGACCCCTTTGATGAATGCACTAAATCTGCATACTCAGTTCAGGAGAGATGTACAAGATAAGGAGCCCAAGAAATATATGGTATTTGTAGATCTGATCTGCAAGCAGATAGAGATTTGCTTGAGAATTAGGACCAACCTGAAAGGATATGGTGAGGCGTGAGTAAAAAGCATAACCTGCGGCATCGATGCCCTAAGTGCAAATTCATATAAGCCAAGACCAAGGATCCCAAGGTGAACTTACCAGGATGAGCACCCCAATGAAGTGATGCTGTAACACCCCGATCGAATTCGTCTGGAATACGTATATGATTTTGTATGTGAACTGTATGTGATTCCGTATACGATATGATATGATATGATTATGCTTCGGCATGATGTATATGTCTATGTTATGTTCATGATATGTTTCAAAGTATATGAGATGCCCCGAAATCCGTTTCGGCCTTCGAATTCATGAGAAATGGAGAATTTCAGCAAAGCCAGAGTTATGGCCGTAAATGTAAGGGTACGACCGTAAAAGTCAGGTTACGGCCGTAAATGTCTAGAAAAAGAAAAGTAAGGAATTTTCAAAGAGTTTTATACGGCCGTAAATTGTAATAATACGACCATCAGTTCAAAATGGAAATGGATGAGATTTACAGATGCCAAGGTACGGCCGTAAGTAAAATTTGATACGACCGTATGCTATGAGTTACGGCCGTAAATTTGAAGGATATGGCCATAATTTTAAGTCGGCAGATTGGGTATTTCTAGATCTTTCTTGCCATTTCTTGAGATATATCCAACCAAACTCAACTCCAACAGTTCCTAAACACTCCCAAGACCCCTAAGAACATACGTGAACACCTCAACCTCCCCATATCATTTATGCAAACCATGTTTGAGCTTGTTTCCAAGGGGAAAGGAAGAAAGTAAAGAAGAGGAGAAGAAGATGAACAGAAAGGAAGAAGAAGGGGATGTGCTCCAAGCTCTCTTGTGCTTCATTTGAGGTGGGTAATAGATGTTTTACCTACGTTATGAAGTAAATATATGCTTATGATCGAGTTAATCAAGAAATGGATATGTTTATGATGGTTATGACGCTAGAAAGCATGTTAGGATTCATTGGTCTTGTTCTATGGTTATGTTATGATATGAAAATGATGTGTATATGTTTATGTGACCTATGTGATCCTCAATGCTCATTTCCATGAATTGTTTAGCTACAAGAATTTATGAAGTCATGAAAGTAAAGAAATCTAGCGATGTTAGTGTACATGTGAAGGAACTAAGTGAAGTACGTGCCTAAAAGAATTACGTGAATGACATTGGCTCTAGATGATGCTACGCGAATAACATTGGCACTAAGACATGTTATATGCAATGAATGTGGTTCAATATGAAGGCTTATGTGCCTCTATGTGATGAGTATATGACTGTAACGTATGTGTTAAGGTTATGACGTTGAGGCCTTGCCTTCTGTATGACATGAACCGATGATGATAAGTTATGAATATATATGATATGTTTGAATGATGTGGCTTTACGGGACGTTATATGTGAAATGTCCAATGTATGAATGTGTAATGCCTTATGTAATACCTTAAGCATACGAAAAGAATGTGATGCTCTTATGTGTGATACGGACATGATTGTGAAGCTTCATATATATGATACGTATGAATGATGATGATCAAAGGAAAACAAGGTATAACAAGGTAAATGTTTACATGATCATGTCATGAAGCATATATATGTGATGTTGCCCATCATGTGTATACCGAATACGAAAGTTAAGTTGGCCCAGTGGGGGATCTAAGGCCCGTAGATGATCATATGGCCTTATGTGGCGGCCTAATGGGTGAGATAAGCCCTTGGGCGACAGCCGAATGGGAGATCTAAGCCCCAAATATAATGAAAGGTCGGGCTAAAGATGAAATGAAATAAGATGGTGCCACTGTATTCACATGATTCGCAACAGGGCCCAAAAAAAGAAAGAAAGAAAATGTGACATGTACATTACATGCATTGCATTACATCTATTTCCTATTGAGTCTTTATGACTCATTATGTGTACATTTATGTTTTTGAAGGTTATGTGCATGGGAGATGGTGAAGAGTCCTTCCTAATGATGTGATGTTGATGTGTGATCAGGAAAAAAGAATTGAACGACCCAACAGTCTATGTTAATGTAAGCCGAAACCTTTTGAGTATTTCAATATGTAAGAAAGTTTAAAAGAAAGTACAAACTCAGGGTTTCGTGTATATTATGTATGAGTAGTTTTGCCCTAGTTCGAAGTATTATGTTATGAAAGGCATGAACGAGGCCATGATGAGGCCATTATGTTTACGTGCACATTATGTATGAAATGACGTCAAGATGACACATATGTATGTGAAACTAGAGGGGACGTTACAAATGCCGCATTCTTAACTCATCGGCACATGACACAGATGAATGCTCCTAGGTTCGGAAGTTAGCTTACAGCCGCTATAACGAAAGGAGAGATATGAGCCTATGGGCAAATCCTCTATAAGGGCGCATCTGCGAGATCCACTAATGAACTAGTGTGACTAATGTAGCTTGAGTGGCATTGTTGGCCAGCATGACCAGCGCAGTCAGGGACAGGGTCCGCACTGTGAAGCAACCCACTCGAAAATAGCTCGTGATAGTAGCCAACTAGAGAAATCAATTGGCCAGCTGCCCATACATAAGTAGTTCTCTATCTTATTAGTTGTAATGTTCTTTTCTTTTGTCAGCAATAAATTTGATCCATGTTTTTCTTTAATAAATTTGTCTTTTATTCTGTTCATATAATATATACCACTCAGACAAAACCGTCCTTATTCGCTTAGGTGACACCCTAAAATCCATGGACACTCATTGTGGATTGACTGGCCACTACGTCCTAATCCTACCTGCAAGCTAGATAAACTCAAAAAGCGGGAAAGAAACATGGCTCCAAGGCATGCTCTGAGGACTGAGGCCACTAAGCCCCTTTACACAACTAACAGATTTCCCATCGGAGGCAGTAAAGGGACAAGCCCCTGCATTTTGATCCCTCAAGCACTCTAGATAAACTAAAAAAATCACAAGTCAAACACAAAGGCACTCATCGTCGGCGAAAAAGATGATTGCAGCCCGAACCCGTGAGGTGCGTTGCCCGAGAAGCCATTAAGGGCACCCACGCTTATAATCGAACGCCGGCCTGACCATAGACATTGGAAAAACAAGATAAGTCAACACAAGCAAAAAATGCGAACACAACACAAATAGATGCACAAAAAAAAAAATTTAGTCTTCATGGAATCATTCACATTGGAGGGAGGGCCCGCCCCCATCTTTTGGCTGTCACACAAATGGCCCTAGAGTAAAAAAAAATTACAGAAACACAGACGGCGGGAAAGTTGCATTGACGAAGAGGACTCTATGGGGTCGGCCTCTTCCCTTTTCCACCTGGCGGCACCGTCCCTCTCCCCGTTCAAGGCTTCTTTGCCATGTCGCTCGCTGATGAGTTTTTGGATTAAAGCCTCCCTCTCAGCATTTAACCTATCAAGTTCCCGGGTAAAGTGTGAGTGAGTGTCTTCTATGTTGTGAATCTAGGCCTCAATAGTGGACCGCATCTGTCTCTTTCACTGGGTATTCTTCTTTAGTTTGTCCAGTTAACACCACAGTTGATAAATGAGAAGTTCATTCTCTTTCAAAGTGTGAATGCGATCCTATAAAGTCATCACTTCGCTTAACAACTGGGCTTGCTCTACTTTAGTCTCGTTTGCTTCAGCCCTAGCCTAGACCACACTCGAGTTCCACCCTATCGGCCTCAGCCTTTGCCAGCGATTCTGTATTGCTGGCAGTGTCCAAGTCAGAGGGCCAGCTTTCCTTCTTCCTCTCCAACTCCCCGTATTGCTCAATGAAATTTTAACCAAATCTCGAACACAGCTGTCTAGCAGCCTGCCGCGAATGGACATGACCTCAACAAAATGAACCATTCGAAAGGGTTCCATTCCCTACGCCTTGGCACAGTATGGAGACTAACATTTCTAGGCCTTAGCTCCCATCCTTGTGGCATGACTGGAAAGCTATCGAAGAACCTTATCGTGGAGCTGCAATTCATACCTTTTCTATTTGATCTCAAGATCCTAGATTAGGTCCCAAGAATATTGTTCATTCTTTATGGATTTCAACCTTAAGGTCAGCTTTTATAAGCCCTCGCGTAGGTTCATCTCGGGCCATCTTCATTAAAAAGTCCATCAGTTTTGGGTCATTTAGTGAAGGTGACGTCCTCTTCTAAGGTCTCGGGTCGTAGGCGATTTTATGTTGTCAATGGAACTCATAGGCGAGGGAGAGGATTGATCCGCAAACGGAGTTGGACAAACTGGAACTGGAGATGCAGTAGCAATAATTAAGGGAACAACTACTGTAGCCGGAGTTCCGGACACTATCGTACTGCTCAAACATGTGGCATTAGATGGCAAAACACCAGTCTTCTCTTGGTAGATCCTTATAGCTTGGTTGTCAGCAGATTCGGCGGTCTTATTGACCACGTGTCTTTTAACAGCAGCTAGTCATAGGACACCTCTAGGTGCCGTTTATTGTTGTGCACTGTAGAATCGAGCATGACGATCTCCTCTTCGTCGCTTCTGACCTCCAAAATCAAAATTTCATCCATGACCACTCTTTTGCTGCAAGCACATGAAAACAAGGTTAACGTCAAGGCAAAATAAACAAATCAAAGCCTCCCAAGGAGGACAAACTTTCCCATTTGCTTGTGGGAGATTAAAGTCCGGGAGTGAATGAAGCACCGAATGTTTCTTTTTCTCTTTAGCACTCCAAACGCCTGTCCTAATTCTTGGCACAAAAAATTGAAGTCTTGAGGCACATAGGTAGATTCTTAGACCAGGCTGCGAAGTAAAGATGCAAGTTAAGTAAGCAGTTCAGGAAAAAGGGAGAAATAATGGAACCGTGACTTACTAGAATGGCTTGGTGATTGACGAACTCAAAAGTCCAATGCCGGATCCTTAGGCTTGAAATGCTACTGTCCGCCCTTGAAAACAAATCTACACCCCCATTCGCAACCCATCACAAGAATTCGCACTACCTTCCGGAAATACTCCTGGGTACGAGTCTCCAACGCATACTCACCAAATTCATTGCACATGAAGTGGATTGTGGCTAATTCGTTGGGCCCAATGTCATGCCTTAACCTCTAGCATCATATGACGATGGCAGATATCATTAGCCTACAACTCCGGGGAGTCAGTTGTGCAAGAGCAACGTTGAGGCGGGGGAGGATGCCATGGATGTGGGGATGATAGGAAGGAAAAGGCCTAAGCATCAAGGCGTCCACATACAATGTTGTTGTGCTAAGGGGAGGATCTAGCATGAGCTGTGATGCGTGCTGTGATGCACCAAACATTAATTACATTACTCGGTTTTTAAAACTACAAATTAATGTAGCAGTGGTGAGTAAGGGTTGATCCCACAAAGAACAGTTCGTCAATTTAGTAGACTTCTACTAACTAATATGATTGGGGGGTTTTAGAGAAATCATCTAGTTCTTGCTTCAGCCGAGCCTCCACTTGCATATCCAATTTATTTGTAGCGTGTTCTATTTTCTATTCAAATCTTAGCCTTGAGATAATAAATTACACATCTTTATTACTCGCATTTCCCTTGAGTATAACTAATTGAAGGTTAGCTTTTCAATTAGTCCTTAGACTTTTGGATAACCTAGAAGTCCGATCTCTAGATTTAATGCAAAAGCTAGCTTTAAGAATTAGGAAAATAGGTTAAACTTAGAGTAACATTTTAGTCAGCTCGAATATTTAACAATAGGGTTTGTTCTTCCCAACGATACATGATCATTAGTTGTTACGTATGAATTAGAGAAATCAATAACTACGAATTGAAACTTTAATTCCAACAAGTTGATAATAGAATTTTAACTCAATTGGCCAAATCTAATCAAAGTTCATATTACCAAAAAAAAAAGGAAAAACAAACCAATTTGAATAATAGAATAAGAACAACGTCACTTATGAGTTAATCGGATAGCAAGCTTTGAACAACAACATCCCCTTGAACTAGATCGAAACGCCTAGCCAATCATATTCTCGGCCAAAATATACATGTCAAATATAATTCGGCCGGAATATGAAAGGTTGTTTAAGCAATCTCCTAAGCTTTATTCACACTTAAACTCTTCAAACTTTTACTTAAAATAAGATACAAAAGAAAACTAGATATAAAAGATGGATACTATTAGAATGAATATGACACTAGGGTTTGAGGATGGGAGAGTGCTTTTACAAGTGAAAGATGATTTAATGGCCTTGCCCTTTTATAGGCACCAAAGGAATCTTTCAACTATGCATGTACAAGCTGTTCCTTCACTTGCACTCTATTTACTTATGCCTTTTGACCACTTTAATACAGATTTTTTCCTTTCGAATCGGAAATACCTATTGTAGATCATTAAGTTATCTTTCATTTGGCGGTTGAATGACACTAATTGGATCTTTGTAGGCCAAGTTATGGCATTTTCACCGAAAGTTGACATTGGACACGTTGGATGTTCATGATGTTGTCTTCAAACCCAATTTCGTCCATTTTCCACCGATTTTTCCCAAGAGACTAGAGATAACATTTGTAGATAATCAAGTTCTCTTTCGTTTGGCACTAGAATCAGATCAATCCCATATTTCTAGCTCAAGTTATGATCAAAACACTGAAGGCAGCCTAGTGAATCCAAGTTGCTTGATTTGCATTTTTATGCTTTGTTCATCCATTTAAACTTGTTTCAACTCTTCTTGATCCTTAAACTTGAAAATAAATACAAATGCATAAACACAAACTTAGAAAATAATTATCACACAATAGCAAACATTATTAGAGAATTATTAAATTGTTTTTAAGCACTTATCAAACTCCTCTACACTTAGACTGTTATGCGTCCTCGAACAACAACAATTCTAAAAACATAAAGCAACACACTGGTTTTACACGAGGTAAGCGACTTGAATGTTTAAAATCCAGCTATAGATAGTGGCTTGCCTTATAAATATTCTCAAGAGCTTTTTTTTTTTTTTTAACACAATGGCTTGTGAGTGTGTGCATTTAAGGTCAACATTCCATCACTGTCTGGATACAAATGAAAGCTTACGATATTCCATCCGAATCCTAACCCAAAATAGTCAAATATATCTTTTTCGTCTCTCATGATTCCACTCTTATTTTACAATAGCACCCGTGGATCCTAAAGTTGCTCTGTTCAGCAAAAATCACTAACTGTTAGCACTGCAAAGTTAAACAAAGCATGGTATGTGTTTTTATCACCAATGTATCTACGATTTCAAGAGTGTTTGATTGAACACTTCAAACCACTGAGGTCTATTATTTATCTATTCTCACACTCTTTTTTTTTTTAAAGAAAGAAGAATTGAACAGAGTTTTGCAATTTTCTTTTCAGTTTTTACCCCGCGGGTGGCTTTCACATTGATCCTTTTATAATAGAGGTCGCATTTTTCACCCATTTGAGGTGACGATCTTTCATCTTCTAGGGCAGGTAGCTTTTTCCCATGGTCCCTCTCATTATTTAAAACATAAAAGTAAAATTTATTCTGAGCATAGGTCAGTGCTCCTTCCAAACTTTTTAAACTCCGTCAACAAAAGTCATATTCACATAAAACAGGGACCATGCGATCTTAACGCCGCTTTGCTAATAAATGATGTTTCTACGTTACTTTGAAGCAGACAAATGGATAGAAAAATAGCTGGTTTACTATGGTCCAAAAAAATTCAAAAATTTTATCTGCATTTTCAACCTTCAATTTTGTTCCAAAAAATGATGGAAAATCACCTTAAAAAGGTGCTTAAATAGATAAGGCTGTTATGAATTTTTTTTTTTCACTCGAGATCTTGATTTCAGTTAAGTCATGCAATTTGAGCTCAATTATTTTTTTGCAAGTTGCTATCTCATACAAAACCGTAAAAATAAAAATCACAAAAAAATATTGACAAACATATCCCAAATATTTCCATTCCCCACACTTAATTTCTACATTGTCTTCAATGTAGCTATATAAAGTATGGAAAGGATAAGAATTAGGAACTCCCCTTTGGTAGGCAGTGGGCCGAGTTGTGCGTGGTGTGTGTTCTTCAAATTCAATACCTTGTGTGACCAGTCCAACAAACGAAGAGCGAGAAACCCTGCAATCAACATGTGCACAGAACAAGAAAAATGACAGATGAAGTTTTTTTTCATTTTTTTATTTATTTTTTGGTTTTTGAAAAAAAAGAACAAAGGATTGTGGGAGTTGGCAACCCTCTGAACATCTTGTAGTAGTATTCACATCAAATGAATGACATGATTCAACCAAGGCTGGCCCACATGGAAACTATGAATGAATTAGCTTACTCTCTACAAAACAGTTTAACAAACAACCTTAATGAAAATGTCCTCCATGTCCTGGCCGAATTTACAAAGAAGAATAACTTGGTAATCAAGAATCTTTAAAATTAAACCACGCAAATCATTTACTGTAGGTTTGGAAGGCAACACCTAAAGCTAAGGTCTTTTAACCATTCAATGAATAACAGCCCCATAAGAACCAACAAATGGGAGAACGTTTATAGCAGAACACCCAACTCAGACACTTCTAAAATAATATAAGATGTAATTTTACATCTTCGGATGGGTTCTTAGTGATCAGGCTAAAAAAGTTGTTGCTCAATGGTTTAGGCCATCGAGTTTGTTTTCCAATAGACGTTGTCGTGGTTCCAATAAATTATCAAACTCTCTCACACTTATTTCCAGTTGGCTATTTTTCCTGATAGACTTTTCGGCCTTGCACCTAATCGACCCATCTTTGAAGAAAATAACATATTCATGTTGTGAGTAAGTCTTATTTCTGGTACAGTGAGGTCCCCCCAATAACTTTCCACATTTGAAGCAACTGTCGAGGCGCTTAGCACGTTTTTTTGTGAGCAGAACGCGATGATCCTGCCCCAAAAGCGATTACATTCCGGAGAGAAGGTTCATACTTGTTAACAAGTTGAACAATTTGCATCATGATCTCAGTAGGTATAGAAAAAGAGTCGACACCTGTAGAAGAGTAACAACACGTAGAGAAGATGCCATGGAGAGAAGCTAAAATTCAATTTGCTCAGGTGTATTTGAAAAAAATTGGAAAGAAGAAAGAGCAAGAAAATAAAACAGTTCTTTAAGGTATACTGCAAAAAACCAATTTAACGCCTTTTGGCGGGATATACAAACCAGTATCCAAGGTTTTTTTCAAAGCATGGATGTGTTTCCAGAGTCAACTCCGTATTCTACTAGCTATTCCATATTCAAAAACCTCAACTCCAAATCCAATGCATTCAGATCTCTTTTCCTTTTGAGTAATTCCTCTGGCCAATTGATGATAGGAAAATTTACATTTATTTGTGGTACATAAGCTTCTAATTTCTCCAATAACTCCTCAATTGATAGGCAATTAAAACTATTTTTTGTGTATTACGAGAAATCAGCTATTGATGAACTAGAAATTGAGAAATGTTAATAAACCTGTCGAAATGGTTTTTAACGTTTAAAAGACCAATTGGTTTAAAGTGTAGGTTTAACTCAGCCCAAAATATTATGCGAAAGATTTGTTTAAGAGTTTTGAATCCCTTTGGTAATGCGATGAAAGCATCCGAATGCATTATCATTAGTGTGAAGTGCTCAAACAATGATCTAGAGTGTACCTCGGTGCCGATGGTTTTACCATACACTTGTTTTAAAGGTGGTACAGTAATACCAACCACTGTTGATCCTCTCACAAACGCAGATTGAACGACACATTCTATCAACCCACGGAGATCTCTTCCGTATATTACCTTATACTTTTGATCTCCAAATGTCATTCCAACTTTTACTATCGGTGCTAGAAGCATCGATTGTCCCAGATTGATTCCTCCAAAGAGACTTATGGTTGTCAATATTTTACTTAAACTCCCAGTTGCGATGGTAGGGACTTTGCACACTAACAAATGACATAAGAACACAAAAATAGTTAAAAATAACAATATGTCCATGTAGTTGTGATTGTGGCTCACATCTTCCTCCGGTTTTAAGTCAAAAATGGCTTAAACGCCTTCTATGAGCCAGGAATAGGCTTCCTATCCAGTTTTCTTATAGACTGGCAAACAGAGTCTTTTAAAGTCAGATTCCCAAGACTATAACATTCTTGCTCCTTTTTAAATTCACTACACAAATTAAGAAGTTCGATGTGCACCATTCCACTAGGATGCTTCTCAAGAGTTTGATGGATATTGTCCAAAGACTCCTTACTCATGTCATCCTTAATGAAACATATTTTATCTTCTCGATTTGTAGACACAAATCCAATTGAATGATGACCAGCTCCATAGATCCAGCGAGTACACTTATAAGGCTATCTAGCACATTTATAACACACGTTCATTCTTTTTTATCTACGTTTCTTGGAAAAATTACTTTTGCCTAACCCTGGTGTGTATTTAGTACTAAACGTGGGCATTTCACCTCCTAATCAGACCTTTGCTTCAATCAACTAGCGGATATCCTCAGGCATTTCCTTGTCCATCAATATTTTTAACTGTCTTACCCTAGAATCATAAATCTTTTTCAAAGCATTCAAGGGCAGTGAAGGGGAATATTTGTGAATTTTGAAAAATTTGTTATCCATCGAAAATTCAAGGTTTTTTTTAAGCTAATGTAACACACGAAGGAAACAGAAAATTGAAGTAATAAGATTAAAACGATCAAAATTATTAAGTACAATAATAAATCTCACTCTTCCATACATAAAATACTGAAAAAGAAAAAGTACCAAAATTTGAACTACGTAATCAATTGATATGAGTAAAAGACATATGTACACAAACGTATCACTCACGTCCATACAATAATAAAAAGAAAAACAATTAAGAAGAAGAAGATGAAAGTTACCTAATCGCTGCTAGAAAGAAGTACTCACAGAGGGATCGAGATTTTGTTGTGGTTTCTATTCCAGGATGACTTCGATTTATAGCAAAATTTTGCATTGTTCCAGCCGAGAATTGTGCATGTAGAGTGCATTGTAGAGTGTGCTGGAAAGATCATGCTGGAAGGAGTATCCGAGAAAGCACGTTGCCAGATTGTCCTTTATCAATAAATTAACCTCTACACTCATCGATAATTAACATTAAATTAATGCTCATCACCGATTTGTGTGCCATTCCGTTTCTTCCCAAATAATTGATCCCTGAGATATCTTCTTTCTACAGTTACAAAGCAACATCTTCGTTAGTATGTTAGATAAAAGTTAAGAAATAAAACTAAACAAAAAACAAAAACACCAAAAGAGAAAATAAAAATGAAAGACACACTTGGGTTGCCTCCCAAGAAGCGTTTTTGGATAATGTCGTTGGCTCGACTTTGCTAGCTCATCCCAGTTCGTATTTTTCACTCAACAAGAATGAAGCTTACCTGGGAAGAGTTTTAGTCAGGAATGATACAAAAGCACTTTTTGTCCAAATCTGAAGTCCTTTTGTGAAATGTGTTGGTCATAGAATGCCTTAGTCCTTCCTTTGTAAATCATAGCATTCTCATACGCTTCATTTCGGATCTCGTCAAGTTCGTTCAATTGTAGCTTTCTGTGCTCTCCTACTACTGCCCAATCCATATTACATTTTTTAACTACCCAATAAGCCCCGTGTTCTAGTTCAACTGGCAAGTGGCATGGCTTACGGTACATTATCCGATATGGTGACATCCCAATAGGAGTCTTATATGTAGTACCGTATGCCCACAAAGCATCATCCAACTTTAAACTCTAATCCTTTTGGTCTGACCGAACTGTTTTCTCAATAATAGACTTTACCTCTCGATTGGATAATTCTGCTTGGCCATTTGTCTGTGGATGGTACGCTGTGGAGGTTCTATGCATAACTCCATACTTCTTCAATAGAGTTTCAATAGTCCGATTGCAAAAATGAGTCCACCTATCACTGATCATGGCTCTTGGAATCCCGAACTTGCTAAAAATATGAGATTTGATAAATTCTGCAACCACTTTAGCATCGCTAGTTCTCGTGGCCTTCGCCTCTACCCACTTAGAAACATAATCAGCTGCTAATAAAATTTAGGTATAACCAAAAGAATTTGGAAAAGATCCCATGAAGTAGATACCCCTAACATTGAAAATTTCACATACTAGGACAGGAGTTTGAGGCATTTGGTTTCGTTGGGATAAGCTACTTGTTCTTTGAATTCTTTCACAAGATTTGCTAAGAACATAGGCATCTCTGAACAGGGCTGGCTAGTAGAATCCACTCTCCACTACCTTCTTTTGCTGTTCTTCGAGATCCGAAATGCCCTCCGCAAGCATAAGAGTGGCAAAACATCAAGATGGACTGGTATTCGTACTCTAGTAAACACCTTCTAGTGATTTGATCTGGACATCTTTTCATAAATATGGGGTCATCCCAAATGTAGTACTTAGCGTCACTTTTTAACTTGTCCTTTTTGGCTCATGGGTAATAAGGGATCTGGTGAGAGGTAATATAATTTACTAGATCAGCATACCATAGGGGTTTGCTGAAATAGCAAACAAACCTTCATCAAAGAAAGATTCTCTTAAAGGCAAGCAGTCCTCTACTCTCATTATTCGGCTGAGATGATCAGCCACCATATTCTCAATTCTAGCTTTGTCCTTGATTTCTAGATGAAATTCTTATAGAAGGAGAATCCAACGGATAAGCCTTGGTTTGGCATCCTTCTTTGCCAAGAAATGTCTTAGTGCTGCGTGATATGTATTATGATTGGAATTTTTCTAATGCAAAAACCATAGAGAAAAGTTCTTTTTCGGTGTTGGAGTAATTTAGTTGAGCTGGGTTAAAAGTCCTAGAAGTATAGTAGATCACATGAGCTGCTCAATCAATTCTCTGGCCTAGACCTGCTCCCACAGCATAATCACTTGCATCGCACATTATCTCAAATGGGAGGTCCCAATATGGTGGTTGAATGATCGGTGGGATAGTCAATCACTTCTTCAGTTGGTCAAATGCCTTTTTGCATGTATCGTTGAATTCAAATGACACATCTTTTTGTAGCAGACTACACAGTGGAGATGTGATTTTGGAAAAATCTTTGATAAACTGCGATAGAAACCCTGCATGTCCAAGAAATGAACCCACATCTAGTACACTGGTGGGGTAAGGTAGTACATAGATTAGGCCTACCTTTGCCTTGTCCACAGCTATCCCTTTAGCAGATACAACATGCCCTAACACTATTCCTTTTTCTACCATAAAATGGCATTTTCCCAATTAAAAACCAGGTTAGTGTCAATGCATCGTTTCAAAATCAACGTGAGGTTCGCTAAACATGAATCAAAAGAATTTCCCACACAACTGAAGTCATCCATAAAAGTTGCAATGATACTGTCTAAATAATCAGAAAATATGCTCATCATACATAGTTGAAAAGTAGCAGAGGCATTGCATAGCCCAAAAGGTATGCGTTTGTACACAAAAGTACCAAATGGACATGTGAATGTGGTTTTTTGATTGTCTTCTGGTGCTATAGAAATTTGAAAATACGCCAAAAAACCATCTAAAAAGTAATAATGAGTGTGAGTAACTAACCTTTCTAACATTTGATCAATGAAGGATACCCGATATCCTGTCTGCACCTTGGTGAGAACTAACTCCCAATCTTGATTTTCCACAACAGTTACACCCGATTTCTTTGGAACTACCTACACTGGACCTATCCATTTGCTGTCTGAAATGGGATAGATCATCCCTGCTCCCAACAGTTTGGGAATTTCCTTTTTTACCACTTCTATCATTGGTGGATTCAATCTCCTTTAGGTTTGTCTTGATAGTTTTGCTCCTTCTTCTAGTAATATTTTGTGCATGAAGACTGATGGGCTTATGCCTTTGATGTCTGTAATTGCCCACCCAATGGTTTCTTTGTGATCTCTCAGGATTCCAATCAATTTATCCTCCTCTGCTACTATCAGTTTGGATGAAACGATTATGGGGAGTGTTTCTCCATCCCCAAAGACAAACGTACTTTAGGTGACTGGGGAGAGCTTTCATCTCCAATACTGGTACCTCCACAATTGAAGGTAACAATTTGTTAGGAAGATCGGCTGCTTGGATGGTTTTAGTATTATACTGGCTTTGATCTAGCTCCAATGAATTCAATGCGGCTACTGTGTCTTTCAACTCCTTGCTCAGTTCAACCTCTTCTCTTGCTCCTTCTTCAATCAACTCTGTAAAAGCTATTTCTAAGTCATCTTTACAATTCACTTCAAAAACTCTTTCCACGATAGGGGCAACAACATCAATAGCATAAACAACACAGTTATCATTAGAATGTTTTATAGAATCATAGATATTATATTATACAACATCGCCATCAAAAGACATAGTTAGAATACCCTTCCTCACATCTATTATGGTCTAAGAAGTCCATAAAAATTGTCTTCCTAGCAAAATGGGTGTGGGGTTAAGAGAGTTGTTATCATTCATATCCAATACATAAAAATTAGCAGGAAAGACCAAGCCCCTTACTTGCACTAGAACATCCTCCATCACCCCATCCGAATAAGCATTAGAACAATCAGCCAGTTGGATTATAACACCAGTTTTGCTCATTTTAGCAAGTTTGAGTGACGCGCATGTGGATTTAGGCGTTACATTAATCGAAGCTTCTAGGTCGATCAAAGCTCAGTCTATCATAGTATTACCTATTTTGCATGGCATAGTGAACGTACCTAAATCTTTGCATTTAGGTGGCATTTTCTTTCGAAATAGGGCAGAAACAGTTTCTCCCATTCTCACCTTTTCATATCGTGGGATTTACTTGATTGTATCCAATAATGGAATGTTCAATTCTACCTTCCTCAATGTCTCTAGGATCTTCTTTTCCTTGTCGTTTTTGTTTATTTCTGCCAATCTGCTGGGAAAAGAGGGAGTGATCAATTTAGCAACGATATGAGGTTTAGGACTTACCTCATTTTCTTCTTTATCTTCAACTGTGGAAAACTCTCTAAATGGATTTTCAATCTCTTTCGCACTTCGCAGGGTTATCACGCTCGCATTTTTAAGATTTACCTCTGACTGTGAGGGTAGTTTCCCTCCAAATCACGATTCCAATCGATTGATAGCGTGGCCATTTGGCCCACTTGGTTTCCAAGTTTTGAATGCTTGATTTTCTGTCCTGTTGGAATCGTAATGTGTTAGAGGCCAATGTCTTTACCATATCTTCAAGAGGCTTACCTGATGATCGTGGTTTTTGCTAATATTGTCCCTAAGGCTGGAAATTTCCTTTTGATTGGAATTGACCTTGTGGTAGGTTAGGAAAAAAACTAGGAGTTTGTTGGATCCATATCTCAGGTTGGGGTGATCTCTCCATCCTGGATTATAGGTGTTCGAGTATGGATTGTATGGTTGTTTTGGGGATGGAAAGTTGCCCGCCGCATTTACCTGTTCCATATTATCATCTTGCAATATTGGGCAGGAATCTGTTGGATGTCCCACATTTGCACAAATTCCGCAGGCCTTTACTTGTTGTGAATTTCGTATATTGATCTATCTCACAAGAGTTGTTAGTTCAGAGAGTTGATTTTTAGTACTAGAACTACTTAACTCATTCACATGCCGAACTTTCATGTCTCTGGTTGAAAGGAACTGTTGGGAGTTCTCGGCCATGTTTTCAATTAAAGCCCTTGATGCGTGAGGTGTTTTGTCAACCAATGCTCCTCCGCCAGCTGCATCAACCATGCCCCTATCCATTGGTGATAATCCTTCATAGAAGTATTGGATTAAGAGTTGATTAGTGATTTGGGGATGTGGGTAGCTAGCACATAGCTTTCTGAACCATTCCTAATATTCTTAGAGGAAAATACTTCTCCAAGAATTGCCTCTTTATTTCGTTCCATGTGGTGATGGTGCTCGAAGGTATATAGCAGAACCAATCACTTGCTGAATCCTTTAATAAGAACGGAAAGGCTCGCATTTTGATTTGTTCTTCAGTCACACTTGATGGTCTCATGGTTGTACAAACCACATCAAATTTATTGAGGCATTTGTGTGGGTCCTCATCTGCAAGACCATGAAATGAAGGTAACTGATGAACTAGTCCTGATTTAAGTTCAAATGTGGCATTGTTTGGCAAAGTAGGAAAAGTAATGCAAAGAGGTTGATTGGTTAAATCGGGAGCTGCCAATTGCTTCAATATTTGATTGTTATCAGCCATCTCTTTGTCGTCTTGATTCGTTCTAACTGATTTTCTAAACTTGCTTAAAAGTTCTTTCAATTTCTAAGTCAAACCGCAAAGGAGATTGATTAGAAGATCAAGCGTTGTACAAAAACAGGAAAGAGAGAAATAAAATAAAAATATTAGCACAAATAAACTAAATCAACACCGTTCCCCAGCAACGGCGCAAAAAACTTGATGCATGTCGTGATGCACTTAATATTAATTACCTTACTCAGTTTTGAAAACTATAAATTAATGTAGCAGTGGTGAGTAAGGGCCGATCCACAGAGAACAGTTCGTCAATTTAGTAGACTTATGCTAAATAGTATGATTGGGGGGTTTTAGTAGATGGGGAATAGATATTGAATATAAAATAAAATAACAATTAAGAGGGTTTCATCAATTAGAGAAATCATCTAGTTCTTGTTTCAGTCGAGCATCCACTTGCATATCCAATTTCTCTTAACGTATTCTGTTTTCTATTCAAATCTTTAGCCCTGAGATAGTAAATTACACATCTTTATGACTTACATTTCCCCTTTAGTATAACTAATTGAAGGTTAGCGTTTCAATTAGTCCTTAAACTTTTGGATAACTAGAAGCTCGATCTCGTGATTTAATGCAAAAACTAGCTTTAAGAATTAGGAGAACATGTTAAATTTAGAGTAACATTTCAGTGCTCGAAATATTTAACAATAGGGTTTGTTCTTCCCAACGATACATGATCATTAGTTATTACGTATGAATTAGAGAAATCAATAACTACTGATTGAAACTTTAATTCTAACAAGTTCATAATAGAATTTTAACTTAATTGGCCAAATCTAATCGAAGTTCATATTATGAAAAAAAAATAGAAAAACAAACTAATTTGAATAAGAGAATAAGAACAACACCACTTATGAGTTAATCGGATAGCAAGCTTTGAACAGAGACATCCGCTTGAACTAGATTGAGACGCCTAGCCAATCATATTATCGGCCAAAATATACACGTGACATGTAATTCCGTAGGAATATGAAAGGCTATTTAAGAAATCTCCGAAGCTTTATTCACACTAAAACTCTTCACAATTTTACTTGAAATTAGATACAAAAGAAAACTCGATATAAAAGATGGATACTACTAAAATGAAATATGACACTAGGAATTAAGAATAGGAGAGTGTTTTGACAAGCGAAAGACGATTTTATGGCCTTTCCCTTTTATAGGCACCAAATGAATCTTTCAACTGTGCGTGTACAAGCTGTTCTTCCACTTTCACTCTACATCCTCATGCCTTTTGACAACTTTAATACTGATTTGTGCCTTTGGAACCAGAAATAGATGTTGTAGATCATTAAGTTACCTTTCATTTGGCTATAGAATGACACTAGTTAGATCTTTGTAGGCCATGTTATGGCATTTGCACCGAAAGTTGACATTGGATGTTCATGATGCTATCTTCAAACCCAATTTTTATCTATTTTTTCCATCGATTTTGCCTACGCCACCAGAGACAACATTTGTAGATAATGAAAATATCTTTCTTTTGGCACTATAATCAGGTCAATCCCATATTTCTCCCTCAAGTTATGATCAAAACATTGAAGGTTGCCTAGTGATTCCGAGTTGCTGATTTGAATTTTTCATTCTTTATTCATCCGTTTAAGCTTGTTTCAACTCTTCTTGGTCCTTAAACATGAAAATAAATAAAAATGAATAAACACAAACTTATAAAATAATTATTACACAATAACAAACATTATTAGAGAATTATTAATGTGCTTTTGAAGCACTTATCAAGCTGCGAGATATTAGGCACTCACATTGCGACATGCCTTGGGATGCCATAAGTTTGATATAGCTGTTGTAGCTAATCTTCTATCATGGTGCTGCGGACCTCCCTAACCTTGGCGTTCAAGCTAAAAGTCTTATGTTTCTCGTGATCACGAGGCGGAGAGAGGATGAAATTTCATGGTTGGTTTATGTTGTGATGACCCGACCATTAAAGAATAGCAGGAAATCAACTTACCATTGAAGGAACGTTGCAAACTCCAATGAATCTTCAACATAATCTACAAATAAACACCTGTATAAACAAATTTTTTGATGCAATGTGCATTACCATGCACGACAGTTATGGTTTCATCAACAAAAACCCTGACTGAATGAAGAAATGAAGTTCCCAAATAACAAAATCCAATCATAACCATGTAAACCGGTGGTGGTCGTGGTCGGAATGTCGAACAACATAATATCCATTATGAGAAACTTCGATTGCAATCTTAGAAACAAAAAGTGAAGAAAGAAGAAGTTCAATTACATACAATACGTATAAAAACTTACCAGGAAACTTGGAGAATATAATTTCTCCAATGGAGGTTTGTTTCGAATTTAGCTGTGAACTGGAAAATTGCCAAAAAACAGTAAGTGCAAATTGCTGTAGATGAAGCATTAGGGATAGCTTCCTTATAAATTTCAAGGTGTGAAAATAACTTAGCCAGCCCTTAAAATTTCCCATTGCTTCAACTTTCGTAGTTCGTAAAAGCACTTTCGACATCAGTATGTTTGCTATGCGGTACATTGAATTGCTCGAATACAAGTTGTCACCGCCCCATACCTGAATGACTCGGACTTGGAGGGACTGAGATACATGCAGCTTCACACAATCTCATACACACTTCGGTGACTTATTCGAATTTGCAAGGCTTTCCTCCGTTTTTCTCATCACAACAGCAAAACGACAAAGCCATGGCTGCTTCGACATTCTTCGCTACTCGCAATACTCGGGGAACTTCTTCCCAACCTATCAGCAAGAAAATACGTGACTCTTCCCTCAGCTGATTTCAGTACCTTGACGAGTGCTCTCAATGGATTGCGTCTTCCAAGGTTCCGATTAACCTTGCCCTCCTTCATGAGACTTCCTCTCACACCAAGACACTCTCACTGGATACCAAATAGTAAGGAAACCAACGGCTTGGCCATTTTGTAGTAACTTAGTGCATCACCACGGAAAAACCAAAAAATGCGAACTTTTGTGGAAGCAGACTTGGAACTCCTTGATCAACATAAATGATGAACGAGGACTGGGGACTCATGTTATCTGTGGATTTCTTCCCTTCGCATGGTGTCCATGGCACCCATGATGGGCCCACAAAATCGATGATGCAGCAATGCCACTAGCTTGATGCCTGAGCACGCTATGTAGAACTCTTAACTATGACGCGCGATGTAGTGACCGCGAATTTCTTTAAATCAAATATTTAATTAAAGTAAAATCTTGAACGAGTCGCTACAATTTTACCTATAGAATTAAATAGCGTAACGCTGTCTAGTTAAAGTTTTATAATATTTACTATTATATTGAATTATTTAAAATAAAAAAATAAATAATGGAAATTTCTTAAAATATTTATTTATTTATCTATTTAATTTCAATTTACGTTTGAGGACCAAACTTTAGAAATTATTCGTTTTAATCCCTAAACTTTAATTTCTTATTCAATTATAACTTTATCTATATTTTAAAACAAAATTATAGGCCCATTTGTAGCCCAATTCTATTTCTTAAGCTATAAGAAAGCCCATTTGCACTCTTTCCCTAATCTTCCCCTTTATATGTATTTGTAGAAGTTCTTGAAACCCAAGTTCACCCTCATATTCTATTCTATCGTCCATCAACTCCATCAAAACAAACCCTAAAGCAACATTATCCAATCCCCCCATTTAACTACATTTTCAATAGCAAATCATTCAATCACAAACACAAATCAATCCGTTGTCATTTGTTTAAAGGTAAATTTCTTAACTATTATCCAATTTTATCTTGTTACATTCATTCTTTTCACTAGTAATATGTTCACTTTTGTTCATTAATCTCTACATTTATCTATTATTCTAGCATCATTAGTTGATATTTTTTTCACCATTTTCTATCCCCAAGCCCTTCACAATGCACAGTAAAAATACGTCAATGGAACTCGACACGCGCACACACACAACAGATAACACCACTGCCGCCACCACCACCACCACCGCCATCTCCACCGTTATCACCACCGCCATCATCAGCCACACATGCACACAGCCGCATATATACATACACATATACATTCACGCCATTACACCTCGGCCAAGGACATCGACCACGCCCAAAACTCAACTTCAAAACACAAAAATTATACATACACCTTCCCCTACCTCCCTAGAACATCGTAGTATAGTTTAATTTCGAAAATAGTTAGTGAATCGATCCAATTTTGAAAATACCCAAATTTCTTCATCAACCTTCAACCAACGATTTCTCCCTCTATACTCAATATCATTCCAATCAAACACCACCACTAGATTCACCACACCTCACTCCACGTTAACGCTTTTCACGTGAAACCGCCGGAAAGTCTAGAGAAAGAGAGGAGCCAAGACGAGAGCCGAGGAAGAGAGGGAGTTCGGGTGATGACGATGATGTAGAACCGATACATAGGCCCAAATCCATGTCTTGACCCGATTACTCGGCCCAAATTCATTTAAAACCGGATTTTGCAGCCCAAGTCCCTCAATTTATTTAAATAGTTTAAGTTGGTCCGTATGATTTATTTAATTTACAAGTCCTCAACTTTTAATTGTTACAATTTAGTCCCTCAATATTATTTACAGATTTAATCCCCCATTTTATTTATTTTATTTAAACGAGCCCTCAAATTTTATTTAAATTCAAGTTCCTAACTTTCAATTGTTGCAATTTGCCCCCAAAACTTTTATTTCACTTTTAAACCTTCAATTTCTTTTTCCTATTTAATCTAACCCCCAAACTTTAATTGCATATTAGTCCCCCATGTTTTAAAAATCTTCTAAATGAGCCGAAAATATTTTTAGTTCACTTTTATTGCATAGTAGGTCCTCAAACTATTAAATTCTTTCAAATTGACCCCCAAAGTTTTATATTCTTTCTATTTTGGTCCACAAACTTCTATATTACTTATAGATACTTAATATTCAAGAGTATTAACATAAATTAAACTCATTATTGACTAGACGAGGCGTACGGACAGCTAGAGGGCTGATTTCTCACTGTTAGTAAGCTCAATACTCGGCTAAAGGTTAAGGTAGATCCCCTTTCTAAGAAGTTTCTTTTAAATGTGCGCAATTGCAATTAATATTATTATAAATGCCGCATGTAAATGTTATGTGATGATAGGCTTTTTAGCCTACTTTTGACGTGCTTCCTCGGCACTATGACGATAGGCTCTTTGCCTAATAATGACGTGCTATATTAATCACTATGATGATGTGCATGATTAAGAGGGATGATGAACGAATTTGTATTTTATACCTGTTCGTATTTTATGAAGATGATGATTATGTGCATTTAATTTGTAATATATATTAATTGTGGTGCGAGGGATCTACTGAGTATTTAAAATACTCACGATTTTCTCTATCAAATGAACAAATTGCAGATTAAGGAGCCGGAGGCTTGGCGAGGCGTGGGAATCTCCTAGGGACCTTCAAATAAATTGGTTTTAATTACATTAACAATTGAGTACTTTTAACTATCGAAGTAATGGCTTTTGAATATTTTGAACTTACTAGTACTTTAATTGGATGTTTTTGAGGACTGTGTGAAACTATCGTGAGACACTCTTTCGATTTTATTAATTTAAATAAATTTCGCATTTTAGCTATTTGATTATTTTTCCGCATTTATTAATATTATTATGTTTCAAAAAAAAATATAAATATAAAATGAAAAATAAAAAAAATGTGTTTTCAAGAAAGAACTAGCGTTCCGAGTCCTTAGAATTTGGGGCGCTACACACGAACTGCCTTTCTCAATGTTGGCACTCATTCTTTAATTAATTCAGGCACAATCTCTTACCACGAAAAGAATCTAACTAAGAAAGAAATATTACGGCCACCAAATCTTAGGGGATAATGTCACAATGTTTGAGGATATCTAGAAAGGTGCGGAGTCTCAAAATGGAAAGAATACATCTCCACGACATTTCCTTCTACGCCTCAAGCCTTAACTCATGGCACTCTTTATATAAAAGAAGGTACCTCGCAAGTGAATAGTATGCCAGTCTTACTACTCTAATTCGTGCAAATTTTTTTTTACCACGCGCCACCACTTTATTATTTTAAAATCCCTCCCAAAAAAGGTAACTCACTGGTGAATGGTTCACTAGTCTTAGTATAACTTGTGTAATTTTTTTACCACGTGCAACCGCTTTACTATTTTCAACTCCCTCCCGTCACCTCAGAAAGTGTTGTCCTTACAATTTTTGTAACCTTAATAAGTTAGTCTTCCATATTCATAGGAAGTGACTTCACCGTTGGAGTGTCAATGGTCGCCGACCCCTTTATCTCCAGGGACCTTGGTGCCTAACAGTTGTGATTGAGGGTGCAGGCGCATGTGACGTACAACAAGCATGGATTGGGAGACTTGGTGGTATTCTAGGTGGCGCGATCAAATACAATGGTCACCAAATATCCATATGATAATTGGGGGAAAATATATGGTTTGCAATATTTGCAGTTATCAAACACTACAAAACTAGAACTAGTGTATGTGCCCAAACAACAAAATTAAAATTAAAGTAAAACAATGAGCAAAATCATAAATTAGACACTAACCACAAAAGACTCGATATTCAAATCATGTACTATATGCCTCAAGTAAACAAAGGGTATGTTTGATTCACAATAAAAGAAAAGTAAGTTTTGTTTACTCGAATTGCATGTAGATTGTGTGGTGTAAAATGGAAGATAATGAATTAAAAAATATAAAATAATTATATGTGTGGTTGAAAATGAGGAGAGAAATTATTTTGGAAATTTATTATGAGTCAAACATACCCAAAATAATCATAGAATTCCAGTTTGACTAAAGAAACAATCACCGAAAATCCAATTATCATGTGCCCGACTGTCCAATGTATGTACAATTAAATCTCTATAAATTAATAGCATAGTGACTGACAAAATTTATTAATTTAGTGACATATTAAATAATTTATAAATTAGTAATTTAATAATTTATTCACTAATTAATAACTTATTAATTTACCAATGATTATTTATTTTCCTAAAAATTTCACCAAAAAAATTATTGTTATCTGCATTTGGAATATTGGCTTTTAATTTAATTGTTATAATTATTATTGCAATCTTTTATATTTAGCGTCTACATTACTTAGTTAGGATATCTCTTATATCTAGTATGTATATCACTTAGTTAGGGTAAGTTTATATTCTTGTAATCGCTTATATGTCATTTGTACATCACTTAGAATATTCAGCAAAACTCTATTTGAATAGGAAACACTCTATTTGAATGAGAAAAACTCATAGTAATTACACAAATCATACACAATAATGACTTCTCATATCAAAGGTGTAAAGAAATCAACGATGACGAATGAAATTCGTAAAGCACTGTGCGAGTATAGCAAATCTAATCTAGCACTCAAAAACAATTGCAACAATGGGCTTTTGAAAAATTTGACTTGCAGGTGATTCAAGGGACAATATCAAATATGATGAAGCAGTCGTCGGAGTATCTGTTAGTAGCGCTCGAAAAGAGTGATGTTAAGAGACACAAATAAGTAAAATTCCCTAACCTAGAAAAGGTTCTCTATGAGTGGACTGTGCAATGCCAATAACGCGTCAATGTGACAGGACAACTTATCATGGAGAAGGCAAAAGGCTTTCTAAAGAAGATGTATCCTCACATTTTTCTCAAGGTTGGGTTGAGCACTTCAAATCAAGACATGGGATAAAAAACTAACATCGTTTTGGAAAAAGTGGTTCAGTTCATATGGAGGGCACGGAGAATAAGTTGAAGTCCATATAGGAGAAAATTGATCAATTTGAGGTGAAAATTTTCTCAATATGATGAAACAGGGTCACTTTTTAGACTACAACCTGATCATTCTCTTGCAACAAAGCAACGTGAAGGGAAAAAACATGACAACGAAAGACTCACTGTTGTTATTTGTTGTAATGAGGATGGTTCAGAAAAAATTACTTTATGGATTATTGGCAAGTATGCTAAACAACCGTGTTTCAAGAATGTAAACTTCAGGAGTTTGAATTGTGAGCATCATGCTAATAAAAGGGAATAGATGACTGGGGTGTTATTTGAACAATATTTCCCACAATTTGATCGACAAATGATGGTTAGAAAAGTTCTCGTGCTTATGGATAATTGTCTGCCTCATCCAAAAACCATTGAAGGATTGCAAAATGTTGAATTATTTTTCTTACCACCAAACACAACATCAAAGATTCAACCTTGTAACGCGGGGATTATAAGAGCTTTCAAGATGCATTATCGTCGTAGATTTTATCTTAGTCTTTTAGCGGGCTATGCGGCAGGGGAACCAAATCCCAAGAAGATTAATGTTTTGGATGATGGATTCTTGCAATTTCGGCTTGGACAATAGATATTCATTGCAAATTCCATTGCAAAATGCTTTCATCATTGTAAAATTTGGTAGAAGGATAAGCAGAGAATTTGGATGAACGAATAGATGGTGAAGGCATTGGAGAACTGAAAAATCTAATGAATGGGTTGAATTTTCGTAATGGAATAGATGCCGAATACCTCTTGAATGACCTTGAAGAGAACAACACAACTTCAGAGATGTTGATTGAAAGGAGATAATTGAAGTCATAATAGGAAATGACCAAAGTGATAAAGTTGAAGGTGAAAGTGTTGTCATGGAGTTGCCTTCACGAAAGGAAGCTCTCAAACCAAAGATGACATTAAATAATTTTTTGTTGCACAATGAGAAGACAATACTAGAAATTCTTACCATGTTAAGAACGTCCAAGATCAGATTCAAAGTGACATCAATTTCAAAAAGGCACAAGTCACAATTGAGTCACAATTGAGCCATTCTTTATAAAATCATCATAAATGAATAATAATTATGTATATTAAGAAATTATTAATTTATATATTTCATTGCTCTATATGAGTTCTTAAATTTCTACTATCTTATAAATTTAGCGGATTATTAATTTAGCATTTGTCCATTAGTCGAAATCGGCAAAAAATATTATTTTAGTGATGTTATTAATTAATCAAGAATTAAATTATCGAGGTTCTACTATATATTACAGCCATCACCTAACTATAACTCTTGTCAAAATATAACGAAATGAATGCTCCAATAATGACCATGCTACCATTGCTCCAGCGATCCAAAAATTTAATTTAAAATTTGTGTAACATTGGCTAATTGCTATGCCTCTTTCAAGTTTTTTAATGATCAAAATTGAGGATTTACTCGCACTCATCTAATCAAGTTAAGTTTCGATCCAATAATTTTATTGGTCTAATTATTTTTAAAGTTAGCCCAACTATTAAATTTAAAGCCAAGTACTATACCAACTATTAAATTTAAGGCCAAGTACTACACCACAAATCATCATTGATAGAGTTTGAAAAACACTACAATAGGCCTACAATAGCATTTTAGTAAAACGCTATGTCTACCCATATTGTAGTTGCTATGAGGTCTATTATAGTGTCTTTGGAAATGCTATAGTAGCTTAATAAATAATAGCACTTTATAAATGCTATAAGGGATGATATGATTTTATTTTTTATGGGTTTTTACGAATTTTTATATAAAAGATGAGAGAATAAGTGGAGTTGAATCGTGGAGATTTGTGTAGTAAATGCAGGTCCCACGAGATATGTGAATGTGATTGGTTTGGCCAAAATAAAGAATGGATAAAGAATGGATAAAAAAGTGAAAAAAAAAGTGAAAAAAAAATGTGATTGGTCTGTTACCCCTAGTATATTTCTTATATATATATATATATATATATATATAAGTGTCCTCACGTAAAATGCACAACTTCGTATTTTATACGGCTTCAATACATGTGTACGAAATTAAAGATAACATCACTCACACATATAATGTTCATAACTTTAATGAATACCCAAAATCCTTAACATATAAACATAATAACTTCTATACCAATATTTTGGGGAAAGATCTTTTTATCCCTTTTCCACACGTCACACTTTCTGAAATCCTCTGCCGTCTCCAAATGGCTTCCCAAGTCCCGTGGTTTCTATAAAGGAAACAAACAAACAGAATGAATCATATAGACTCAGTAGGAATTAGATGTCATGCAATGCATATTACACACTTACCTTGGGCCCTATCGCTAATCATGTGGCTACACTGGTGCCGACTTATCACACATCATCTTTGGCCAAGCCCTCGTGAGGCCATCTTATCACATATGGGGCTTAGATCCCCCATTTGGCCAATTATCACATTCGTGTACATATAACACATGATAGGCTATCTTATATTGGCATGCATGTGCATGCCATATTTCATATTAACATGACTCTTCACATCACATAACAAATCTTACTTCCTAAACATACTTTATGCATATTCGGGCCCCGTTACGAATCAATGTGTTTACAATGGCGCTGTTTCATTCTTATCATATATCGGCCTTTTGTATTGCATCACATTCGCCTCTGTTCAGAATTCGAGGCTTCACATTCATATGGGCTAACTCATATGGGCTCAAGAGGTGACTCATACCTGCTTCGTATAGCACTTAGCTCCCCTAAATGAAAAATTCAATCCATATTTTTCCAACAAAATAGACTTTACCGCCATAGTAATCTGTGTTGAAACGATAATCATAATCATCATCTATCATATCCGTTATGATACCCTCCTAATTGGCATCCCTAAGAACATAGCAGACACCTTCCCCCAAATACAATATCTAATATCTTCATTCTAATTCACCTCATTATACGTGAAAATCCACATATACATCCTTTCCCCACATCGAGATTACGCCGTCATATGATCACCGATAATCAATATTTAATGAAATAAATAAGCCTTGAATCAAACAGTTCTTAATAAACCCGATATGACTCCTATGATAATCAACATAATTAGTAGCTTCAATACTTCAAGTCATGAAACCAAAGTATAACTAAATCATCATATTCATTCTAAAAAGCTTTATCAACCATCAATACCTCATTCAAGTTGAGTAACACTTATCAACTTTTGGCAATGGAAAAGAAATGCTCAAGAAAGTCTCTTGGTCAACTAGTTACCTGGAGCCACAACTCTTTATTCTATCAATAACAGTACTAAAGAAATTACTCATCGATCATACTAACCTCTTCTCATCCAAGAAGATGTGAAGCTTGAAGCAATGGATTTTGTTGCCCATGGGTTCTGCCACCGTAAATCATGATTTTTTTTTTTTTTAGACACGAGTGATACGTTGAAAATTTAAATGCATGTGAAGAGATTTTAAAGGTTTCAAAGAAAATGTTTTATGCATTTTTTTTTAACTTTGGGAAAATACGTGGTGAAACTCTTCTGAAAACAGGATCATGCTCTGATACCACTTGACACGCCCCGCACCAAATTATCTCTAATAACTTGATACGTGGCGTGCGCCGACGATCGGGCCAGCCTGACACTGGACCCACCGCCAAGGCAAGCTGAACTTGACATGAAATTTTAACTCCTCTGTACTAAAATGAGCTTATAAAAATTTTTAATGGGTTTCGTAAATAAAACGAAATAACCAATCTAAAAATATTTAACATTATATGTGGAAATTGTGGCAAAAGATTTATAATTGAGAAAATGATGAATGATTCTAAACCAATAATTTTAAACGAAATTAAAACCTCAACCGTATTTGACATGCATATCAAAAGTGACGACTGTTAAGTTTGAATTATCTGAATACTATGGTGGTCGGCTCAGAACTCCACGGGCAATCCAATCATGCTCAAACTCAGTCCTTCCTATAAGAAAAGTGTTGGAAAATATATGAGCTGGTAACTCAGTGAGTGGATAAGTTCACAAACATATATAATTTTCCATCTAAAATATCTTCATAAAAAAAAATGCTCTTTATATCCAAACGCATAAATAGCATAAATAATTAAAAACCATCAAGGTAATACTAATAACTGAGATCGTTCTAGCTGATCAAACACTGATTATACCGTTTCAAACGGATTTTACTTTCTAAAACTGAATTCTGTAACTACAAATAATTTACTGAAAATAACATCAAAAGTACCAACAAGCAACAACACACTTGTGTAGAGTACTCTCAATACACGTGGTGTGTCGCTAAAAAGTCTGTTCTGTCTGAATATCTGGTCATACGCGCGCAGAGCAAGCCCCAAAGGCTAAACACTCCCGTACACGGCCCAAAGCCTATGTGTGTACGAAAGTGGGTCCCAAAGACCTCTGTAATTCTGGTCATACACTGTGGAACACATCACAATAGTGCATAGCGGGTAATTCTAACAAGGTACTTTATGATGATTTTAAAATGATATTCACATGATCATTTAAAAAGAAAACACTACTTAATAAAATCCACGATCTTCTGAAATATTTATTGATAATAGCATATCATAATAATCTGAAAAAGAACATTAGAATCTAAAACATGTTATCTTTGTAGAATATAGTTTTTCCACTCACAGAACTACAAATTGCTTCTAATTCGGTTGGTAGGCTTGCCCAACCGTCTCGTCACCACCTGAAATAATAATAGTAATCTAATCAAAACCTATACACATGAATTTTCAATCGATTGCCTACCCACATTCCATACCAAACCTTAACTTTTCTAACATTTTCTAATTTTCCCCTTTCGTTGCTTTATTCCACTTCTTTCATTGATTTTACCATATTTCATACCATTGGAGCCATCCAATTGAGTCACAAAATAAATCCCCAAATTTTCAGCAACTAGGTAATGTAAGTTTCAATCCACTTAATCACCCACTACTCAATTACTATCAATTCCACTTCAAAACAATTAATTGGGCCAAATAACATCTTAATAACACCCAATCAATCCAAAATAATGATAAATTTCGAATCCCCAATTTCTATTGGTAAAACCCTAAAATTACTTTCACTATTTACCTCGAATTCCATAAGATAAAATTAAAAAACGCACTTACCACGCAAAACCACAACGAATCCAAGCTTTCTCCCTTCTTTTTTTCCTTTCTTTTCTTTTCTATTTCTTTTCTTTTCTCGCGATTGGCTCTCTGGTCGTTCCTATTCAAGAATCGAATTCGTTGCTGCTGAACAATTTCTGGCTTGTTTGATTCATATATATATATATATATATATATATAATTGCAATCTAGGTCCCTCTCCTTTAATTAAGAGATTTAAGTTGGTCCCTTGATCCTCATTTGCGTCCATAGTCCACAAACTTCCAATTAAATCAATTAAATCCATAAACTTTCAATAGGCCAAATCAAATCTCTTTAATAATTTGACTTTGACCCACAATTAACGGCTTTGACCAAGTACTAGCTGAAATTTAAATAAATGAAAATTCGGGTCGTAACAAAAACCATTGAAATAAAAGGTTGATAGCTTCTCCTTTTCTCTTCCTTTCCTGTTTGCTTCCTCTTCTTGGATCAATTATCGATATATGATATCAAAGATGGATCCTCAATTAGCATCCATGATTTGGGAAGCTTAGAGAGTGTTTTGAGAGTGTCTTATGTGTATCTTATGAGTTGGGGAGAAGTTTGATAGGTTATATAATCCCAAAAGCCAAGAAAAGCCTAGAATCATCATTCTGCCGGCTTAAAATTACGGCCATAACTCTTACATTTAGATCTTTAATACCAACATTACGGTCGTAACCTTAAATCTTATGGCCGTATCAAAGTCTCTGAAACTTCACACTCCTTCGCTATCAATCTTACGGCTGTATACTTGATACCTATGGCCGTAAATCTCAATCCTACGGCCGTATCTATACTATGTACGGCGGTGCAAAACTTTCCGAAACATTTGCATGCTTCCCTAACTTTCATATTACGACCGTATACTTTCATTTTATGGCCATAAACTTACACTTAAGGTCGTAAAAATGGTTTTGTCCATAACTTCATACCTTACTTATACGGCCGTAACTCACACATTTAAGGCCATAACTGACCAATTATGGCCGTATCCTACAAATTTATGGCCGTAAATATCGTTTTGCAGAATTTTTCTCTCGTCGTGATGGTTATGACCGTATCACTTTTATACACCACTGCACATATATACCGGCCGTAAACATATCATAAACATATATTACTTATGAAACTCATCACATACATCAAATTCATCATCATCTTACGATAATAACTCAAAATCACATACGAAATTACGGACGAGATCGGTTGGGGTGTTACAGGCTATCACATGCATAGTCTAGGGAATAATAGTGTTTGCAAATCACTATAGTAGCATTTACAATAGCGTTTTAGTTTGCAAATCACTATAGTAGCATTTACAATAGCGTTTTAGAAGTACTATGGATTGGAATATAATAGCACTTTTGAAAATGCTATCGTTTAGGTAATAATAGCATTTGCAAAAGAAGCGGTATAACCGTATGAATTGGAATATAATAGCGTTTTCGAAATGCTATGGGCATGCATATTGTAGCATTTGTTAAATGCCATCGAGTTTACGTATATTATAAGCTTGTTTCATAGCATTTCTCGATTGCCTCGATTAATGCTTTACAAATTTCACAGTTGCATTTCCTATTTAATACACTGCACACCTCTCTGCTGCAAGAAATCAAGCAATTTTGATTGCTAACTATTAAAAGGGCTTCATATATAAAAACAATCATCTTATTCAATATCCAAATTTCATACAAATGCATGTCATTGCCTCAAAATCTAAAAGTGAACTAGTTTGTTTGAGGAAATTTCAAAAGCACTCCAACTATAACATTGGCTATCTTATCAGTTTGATAATCTTCAAACTCCAACATATATTTGTTGTATAGATGCAGACAATATTTTTGTATCCTCTGGTAGTTACGAAGGGAAATTGTGGATAATCATCACTCTCTCCATGGCCTCAAATCCACAAGGAAACGTCCTATCTTTCTACTCCATATTCAATTGTAGTAGGAGGAATGCCCATATAATTTGTTAATGTACTCCAATTTTCTTTGTTGAAGTTCCATCCACACTCTAGCACATATTTCATCCATAGTAAAACTTCCTATAGTGATATGTAAAACACAAGGACATGCGAAGTGTAGAAAACAATTAGCCCACGACAAGGCAATAGAGTTTAGAGTGAATCATAATGCAAAGGATCCAACTTCTGAAGGGAGCTCATAATGACAATACGACTAAAGATGACTTATGGTCTATGTGTGATCTACTTGGAATAGCTTGCAAATACAATAATCTTAGGGTCACGAAGTTTCCACCAGGCAAGCAATACATAATTGCCAATACTTTATTAAAATATCGAAACATGCCACAATCTTTTGGCATTTCAAAGAAGTACCTTATAGAGGTTTTGGAGTTACCGTAGAAGGATATTTTGACCCTATTCAAGAATAATCTAAAGTCGGGGAACTTCAAATCTAATGAGCAATCAAGATAGACAACCTTAGAATTACGCTTCCTATATAAACTGAACTGGATATGACTATTCTGCTATGCCTAACATGGCCAAAGCATTTAATAAATTCTCCCATAACCTTGGTCCAGAAGGAGTGTGACATAAAAGAGAAGCTGGTCCTATGAACATCAGTTTTCATTTACCAATAGTTATATCGCAAAAGAACACAAGGAAAGAGCATTGGTGCACTTGATTAGTCAACAGTGAAGTGGACCAGCTAACTATTGAATGCAGCATCAAATGGGAGATAAAGCATCTGAAAGTTGACTGGAAACCTGGAAAGTACAAAAGCAGTTAGTACGCAGTAGATAAGCAATGAACAAAATTTCCGAGTGCATCAAATGTTAGAGAAGCATCATAGCAAGTTTGTATAGGAAAGGTCAACCAGCTGGTCAAATGAGCAAAAATTGGTTAAATGCTCACTTTTATTTGTGGATCTCTTTCCCATATACCTTATGGAAATCACTTTTAACCTAGAACACAAGATATGAAATTTCAACTTCTATCTTGTTACATTACAGAAGGAAACATTGTCAAATGTTGTACCTAAATCGCTCTTAGCAATAAACTACAGTAGTTTCACATATATAGGAACCAGAAGCAACAAGAAGAACAACCGACATTGGTGAAAATAAAAGACTTTAGAGAGGAAAACTATACGGGACATTTTAGGTTCAACTTTTATCAATTATATAACTACAGAACACGTAGATGATGCTTTAACAATACTACTATTCATGCGAACGTGTGATTTGTGTGATAAAATAAATAAAATATAATTCAAACAAATAGTAAGCAAAATAAAGAGAAAGTTAGGAATGGCCGAGCATAGGAGAGTCGTATCGGCGACACTATCCTAGCTCTCAGCTTATTCTCCATCCATGAGCATGATCACATGGAGTAGAAGAACGAGCCTCTATTGAATTACCAAATATACTATAAATTATAGAAGAATAAAATTAGATCAAACTCTTATAATCCTTTAACCAAAATAGTGGCACATGCTCTGCTTTGAAGAAAGTGAGAAGATAGGTCACCACCACTTTCTAAGAGATAATGATAAGACAAAGTTTGTTATGTTTTATGAGGATATGCCAGTGACTCCAATATTTTGGAAGGAAATGCCAAGAAATGTCTTCAACCCCATTTCATATATAGGAGGTAAAGTCATCAACATATATATATATATATATATATATATATATATACATATAGAAATAAATAAATAAATAAATATATATATATATATATATATATCTCCATCTTATAATTTGGCCGTTGATAAATTAATGGGAAAATGCCCAATAAATAAAAGTCAAAGCCGATCTTTACCCATTAAATAAAAATATCTTATTTCTTAACCACCAACTACAATTTATAAACAGTGATTTACCAATTACTCTTTTTAGGTATTTTATGGACTTTTTTGCCCTCTATCTTTCTTTTTCCACACTGTTATTTTCCCTCTATCTTTCAAATTGCATGGAAGGTCCTCCAACTTTCAAATTTTACATTTTAATCCTCAAATTTTTAATTTTCTTTCAAAAATACCCAAAATATTTGCACCCAAGGTCCTCCATCTTTTGGATTGCTTCATTTTGATCCTCAAACTTTTAGATTTTTGATACTTTTAGTCCTTTTTGCTCATCTTCTTCCTTGTTTTCTTCTACATTTAGAAAATTCACCAATAAACACAATATTTAAAATAACATAAATAAATAAATTTTTCATCATAATAAAAAAATATGGCAAGTATAAAGATAACTTTATACTTCATTTAATACTCTTGATAGCAATTCATAAGCATCAATGGACGTACAAATATTACTTTCCCAAGTAATATGGATTACCACACCACGTAATACACATTACCTATCTCGGTAATCTCAACAAATATCCAACTTCTGGGTTCACTCTTCTCTCAAATTCTCTCTCAAGATTACCACCTTAGGTAATCTTGAAAAATATTCAACTTCTCATTGCCCTCATCTCTTATTTTCTCTCTATGTACTTTCTCTCCCAAGATTACAACCTTAGGTAATCTCGACAAATATTCAACTTCTTGCTTCCCTCGCCCTCGGCTTTCTATCTTTATGTACTTTCTCTCTCTAGATTATCACAACGGGTAATCTCAATCGCCATCCAACTTCTCGCCTCCATCTTCTCCGACTTTCTCTCTATACGCATTTTCGCTCTCTAAATTACCAACCCCAGTAATCTCAATCGATATTCAATTTATCGCTTATATCTTTTCGAACTTTTTCTCTCTACGCACTTTCTCTATCTAGATTACCATACCCAATAGTCTCGGCCACCAACAAGCAACTTCTTGCTTCCCTCATTCTCTTTCTATATTACCACCCCCAATAATCCCAAACCAGCATCCAACTTTTCATTTTTATCTTCCCAGATTTTCTATATACGTAATTTCTCTATCCAGATTATCGTCCCCAATAATCTCGATCAATATCCAACTTTTTACCTTCATCTTCCTAAATTCTCTCTACCCAATTTGTCTCTCGAGATTACCATCCCCGGTAAGCTCGACTAATATTTGACTTCACCCTTCCCGCATAACTGACTTTCTGTCTCTACACATTTTTTCTCTCTAGATTACCATCCCTGATAATTTCGACATACATTCAACTTCTTGCTTCTATCTTCTCCGACTTTCTCTCTTCGCATTTTCTCTCTCTAAATTACGACATCAGGTAATTTTCATCACCATTCAATTTCTCGCTTCTATCTTCTCCAACTTTCCCTCTCTATGCACATTCTCTCTCTACATTATCACCCCTAGCAAACTCGATTAACATTGAACTTCTTGTTTCTCTTGCCTCCAACTTTCTCTTTCTATGCATTTTCTCTCTAAGTTACAATCCTTAGTAATCTAGATCAACATTCATCTTATCACTATCAACATTCATTTTCTCCATCGATTACCAACCCTGATAATTTTCTCACTTCCCTCGTCTATGAATTTTTCTCTTTTCCTACATTCTATCTCTAGGTTAAAATTTTATGGCCAAAACTTTTGGGACTAAGATTTAAGTCTAAAAACTTTAATTACCAAAGATTTTAAAGTTTCAACAGTCTGAAAGATCTAAAACTTATCATAATAATATTACCTACCTCGATAACTTTATTACTTGTCCCGATATAATATTACCTTACGTGGTAATCATAACCAATCATGAATAATGATATAATTTTTCACTTTTTTGCAAAAGTATGTCAAGTTAAAGAAAAAGTGCATAGAGAGAGAAAGTGAGAAATGAGGGAAGTGAGAAGGTGAATATCAGTTGAGATTACCGTGGGTGTTAATCTATAGAGCGAAAGTTTCTGGAGAGGGAAAGTGGTCCCGCAAAGGAAGCAAGAAGTTGGATGTAGATCGAAGTTGCCGAGTGTGGTAATTTAGAGTGAGAAAGTATATATAGAGAGAAATTAGGGTACGGGGGAAGAGAGAAGTTAAATGTTGGTTGAGATTACCAGGGGTGGTAATCGAGAGAGAAAATGTGTAGAGAGAAAAAGTCGGGAAAGATGAAAGCGAAAAGTTGAATGTTGATTGAGATTACCAGGAATGGTAATCTAGACAGAAAGTAAGTAGAGACAAGGTCGATGAAGATGAAAGTGAGAAATTGAATGTTGATTGAGATTATAAGGGATGGTAATCTAGAGATAGAAAATGTGTAGAGAAAGTCAGGGGGCAAGGAAAGTGAAAAGTTGAATGTTATTTGAGATTATTGGGTGTGGTAATCTAGAGAGAGAAACTGTGTAAAGAAAGAAAGTTGGGGGGAAGATGAAAGCGAGAAGTTTAATGTTGATTGAGATTACCGGGAGTGCTAATTTAGGGAGAAAAAGTGCATAGAGAGAGAAAATCAATTTCAAAACACAAAAATCGTACCTACACCTTCCTCTACCTCTATAGAACACCATAGAATCGTTTAATTTCGAAAATTTTTGAAGATTTGTTGGAATTTTAAAAATACCCAAAATTTTCCTTTAGTGTTCTAGCTCCAATTTCTTCCCAAATACTCAATATCTCTCCAACCAAAAACCACCACTAGCTTCACCACCTTCAACTCCACCTTCGCCGCCATTTTCGCTGGCCGAAAACCGAGAGAAAGAGAGAAAGCCGAGAGAGAGAGAGAGAGAGAGAGAGCCGAACGAGCGAGAGAGAGAGTCGGGTGAAGGAGATGAAGATTCGGCGCACTTCCTTTAATTTATTTTTATTTATTTGGTTAATTTGCAAGTTAGTCCCTCTAGTTCTTTAATTGTTTTAAGTTGGTCCCCAAGTTTTATTTAATTTGCAAATCCCCAACTTTTAATTGTTACAATTTAATCCCTAAATATTATTTACAGATTTAATCCCCCATTTTATTTATTTTATTTAACTGAGCCCTCAAATTTTATTTAAATTCAAGTCCCTAACTTTCAATTGTTGCAATTTGGCCCCTAAACTTTTATTTCACTTTTAATCCCTTAATTTCCTATTCCTATTTAAGTTAACCCTTAAACTTTAATTGCATATTAGTCCCTCATGTTTTAAAAATCTTATAATTGAGCCCAAAATATTTTTAGTTCACTTTTATTGATTCCTCAAACTATTAAATTTTTTTATATTGACCCCCAAAGTTTTATATTCTTTCTATTTTGGTCCACAAACTTCTATATTACTTATAGATACTTGATATTTAAGAGTATTAACATAAATTAAACTTGTTATTGACTAGACGGGCGTACGAACAGCTAGAGGACTGATTTTCACCGCTTAGTAGACTCAAAACTCGAGAGATGCTTCAAGTAGGCTCAAAAGACTCACTTTTACTTATCGCTCATTTATACTTAATGATTTGTACTATATGAGTGCCTTTAGTGTGTAATAGACTTGCCTTTGGGCCCAGACTTGCCTTCGGGCCAAGAGCTGCCTTCGGTCCCAGAGTTACCTTCGGGTATTATATTACGGAATTTACATATCTATTCACCTTATATATTTGTATAGATGATTAACTAGTGCTGAGCCTACTGAGTATTGTTTAAATACTCACGCCTTTCATTCTTTTACCGATTGAGGAGTTCGGAGGCGTGACGAGACATGGGAGTTCTATTTAGGCTTTTTAAACAAGAGACTTCACTTCCGTTGTTATTTTGGTAAACCGATGTATGGGATTATGTCGTTTTCGAACTTTTGAACTATTTAGTAACTTGTATTTGATGTTTTGAACGTTTGGTGATCAAATAATTTTAAAACACTTTAGATGGTTGTTATATCAAATGAATTTCCGCTTTTAATTAATTGTTATATTTCCTGCATTTAAAAAAAGGGTTTAGAAAAAGAACTAACGTTTCGAGTTCCTCGAACTCGGGGCATTACAATTAACGCGCAATATTTGAAAGTTGGAGGGCCTTTTGTGCAAATTTAATGATAGAGGATGTGCAATTTGAAAGATAGAAGACCTTGAGTATTTTGTAATATTAGTATGATTTTAGGGTTATTAAGGTCATATTAGGAAAGTGTGTAGTTAGTGGGTAAAAAATAAGAGTGTATGATTGAGTGGACAAATTTTTACTTAAAGTGTAGTTAGTGGGCAAAACCCCTAAATTAATAGGCATTAATACTTGGCCGTTGGTGAATATACAAGGACTATGACCTCCATTTTAATGACTGTACGTACCATTCCATTTTGGAGCCTATAAACCACCACATATTTGTTTAGTAAAATATAAGTGATGAGATTAAATAAAATTAATAGTGGTAAAACTAAAATAGTAATTGAAAATAAAAATTTTAATGTTTTAAAGTTTCTTTTAAAATACTATGCAATAGGTGTAGGTGTCTTACGACTTGAACATCGCTTAGTGATGACAATTTCCATTTGAGGAAGCTATAGTGGACTAAACCTTGAACAAGGCCCCTTGACCAAACTTCAATTGTCTCACACACAGTATTGATTTAGGCTCACGTTCTTAAGTGGGTGGCACTATTCATGGCCATGCGCTCTTATCTTGATTCTAGTAAGAGCCTCTAGGGAATAGCCCAATCCCATAGCCATGGCCTCATGGTGACTCTCACATAGGTGAGCCTTCTAAGGGTACATGTGACTTGTACCCTGCGAGAAATTTCACCTGGGTACTTATTCAGGGTTAAACCCTTCCTAACACCACAATATATAACACTATCACCATAGGGTGTGTAGTGATCGGAAAATTCTTCTTAAATAAAATATATTTAATTAAATGAAATTTCGAACGTGTCACTACGACCTTACTTATAAAATTTAAATAGTGTGCGCTCGTCTAGTCGAAATTCATATTATATTTAATTATTTATAAAAAAAAATTATTTATTTTCAAAATATACTTTTGAGGACCAAACCTTGAAATTGATTTATTTTAGTCCCCAAAGATTTTTAGTTGCTAAAGCCCAAATTTAAAGTCCAAATACAATCCAATCCAATTTGAAATCCACCTAGAGGCCCATTTGCAAATGCTATTCTAACTTTTACCTTTTAAATACTCTTTTTGGAGTATGCTTAAACCCTAGCCCCATTCTCCTCCATTGTCATCCTCAAGATCAATCTATCCATCCTTATCCAACAAATCAAACTTCAAGTGGTAAGATTTCTTGATCTTTCCCATTTTATCTTATTTCTATTTTATTGTTTTAAGTTCTTAATCAAATTTTTGTAGTGTTTACTTGGTCATTAGTGTAAGTAGGATAGATATATACATACATACATACACACATCCATGACCCGTACACCATCACCACGGGCCGACCACCACTGCCACCGCCACACCACCACCATCTTCCACCATCATTTTGGCCCAGAAACACATCCACACACACATATACACGGATATATATATATATATGTAGTGACTGCGAATTTCCTTAAATTAAAATATTTAATTAAAGTAAAATCTCAAACGTGTCGCTACAACTTCACCTATAGAGTTAAACTGCGTACGCTCGTCTAGTTAAAATTTTATAAAATTTACTATTATATTGAATTATTTAAAATGAAAACAAAAATAATAATTTATAATATATATATATATTTATTTATTTATTTTCAATTTACGTTTGAGGACCAAACTTTAGAAATTATTCGTTTTAGATCCAATTAGAGGCCCATTTGTTGTCCAATTCTATTTCTTACACTCTAAGAAAGCCCATTTAGAGTGTAACCTAGCTCTCACCCTACTTATACAACTTAAAGTTATTTTTCAAAGACCTAGCCCCACTATCCTCCCCTCTCTCCCCCAAATAGAACACTCTAGATCATCTCACTCTATCCCATTCAAGGAACCAACCACCACTAGAGGTAATATTACTTGCCACTTTGTTCATATTTCAATTTCTAAGTTTTATTGTTGTAAGTATTAATCATCTATTTGTGTTGTCACTTGATTTTTCACATAAAGTAGCAATATACATACACAATACACGTATATACATGCCAACCGTCGGCCACCACCTCACCACCGCGCCATCACCACCGCCGGCATCTCCACCACAACACCACCCCGAGAACACCATCATCATCTTCACCTCGACCCAAAAACACACCCACACACGCATCTACATACACGATACATACACAAACACGCACAAACAAGCTCGGCCGAACATCAACGACACCCAAAACTCGACCTTAATTCACAAAAACCATACCTACACCTTCCTCTCCGTCCCTAGAACATGGTAGTATAGTTTGATTTCAAAAATTTTCAACGAATCAAACCAATTTTGAAAATACTCAAATTTCTACCTAAGTTTCAATCCTTGATTTCTCCCTAAATACTCAACCATTTCTCAATCAAAGACCACCACTAGGTTCACCACACTTCACTTCACCTTTTCCGACCAAAAAATGGCCGGAAAGCCGCCGGAAAATCGAGTGTGAGAGACCCGAGAGTAGCGTGCGAGATTGAGAGAGAAACGAGAAA
Source organism: Jasminum sambac (assembly GCA_018223645.1). Lineage (NCBI taxonomy): Eukaryota > Viridiplantae > Streptophyta > Magnoliopsida > Lamiales > Oleaceae > Jasminum > Jasminum sambac. Next base: position 31,750,486 of record CP073640.1, read on the forward strand.
TGTCGGGTAAGAATGATGAAGATGACCCGGATCCAGCCCAACCCATATGTAAAAATCGGAATTTACACTTTAGTCCCTCTATTTTGATAATTAGTTTAAGTTGGACCCTATAGATTATTTAATTTTCAAGTCCACAACTTTTAATTGTTACGATTTAATCCCTAAATATTATTTACAGCTTTAACCCCGTATTTTATTTATTTTATTTAAATGAGCCCTCAAATTTTATTTAATTTCAAGTCCCTAACTTTCAATTGTTGCAATTTCACCCCTAAACTTTTATTTCACTTTTAATCCTTCAATTTCTTTTTCATATTTAATCTAACCCCCAAACTTTAATTGTATATTAGTCCCTCATGTTTTAAAAATGTTATAATATAGCCCAAAATATTTTTAGTTCACTTTTATTGCAAAATAGGTCCTCAAACTATTAAATTCTTTCAAATTGACCCCAAAGTTTTACATTCTTTCCATTTTGGTCCACAAACTTCTATATTACTTATAGATACTTAATATTTAAGAATATTAACATAAATTAAACTCGTTATTGGCTAGACGAGGCGTACGGACAGCTAGATGACTGATTTCTCACCGTTAGTAAGCTCAATACTCGGCTAAAGGTTAAGGTAGATCCCTTTTCTAAAAAGTTTCTTTTAAATGTGCGCAATTGCAATTAATATTATTATAAATGTTGCATGTAAATGTTATGTGATGATAGGCTTTTTAGCCTACTTTTGATGTGCTTCCTCGGCACTATGACGATAGGCTCTTTGCCTAATTACGACGTGATTTAATAGCATTATGACGATAGGTCTTTGACCTAATATATTATAATGACGTGCTATTAATCACTATGATGACGTGCACGATTAAGAGGGATGATGAACGAACTTGTATTTTATACCTGTTCGTATTTTATGAAAATGATGATTATGTGCATTTATTTTGTAATATATATTAATTGTGGTGCGCGAGATCTATTGAGTATTTAACATACTCACGATTTTCTCTATCAAATGAACAAATTGCAGATTAAGGAGCCGGAGGCTTGGCGAGGCGTGGGAATCTCTTAGGGACTTTTAAATAAATTCGTTTTAAATACATTGACAATTGAGCACTTTTAACTGTTGAAGTAATGGCTATTGAATGTTTTGAATTTTCTAGTACTTTAATCGGATGTTTTTGAGGACAGTGTTGAAACTATCGTGAGATACTCTTTTGATTTTATTAATTTAAATAAATTTCCGAATTTTAGCTATTTGTTATCTTTCCGCATTTATTTATATTATAAAAAAAAAAAAAAGAAATGGTTAGTTTTAAAGAAAGAACTAGCGTTCCGAGTTCTTCGAATTCGGGGCATTACAATATATATGGATATACATACATACGCATATACGCATATAGAACTCGGCCAAACAACAACCAACACTCAAAAATCCACTTCACAACGCAAAAATCATACCTACACCTTCCTCTACCTCTATAGAACATCGCAGTATAGTTTAATTTCGAAAATTTTTGAAGGATTGATCGAATTTTAAACATGCCCAATTTTTCGCCTAAGTGTCTAGCTTCGATTTCTCTCCACATACTCGACATTTCTCCAAATTAAAAGCACCACTAGTTTCACCTCCCTCAACTTCACCTTCGCCGGCAACGATTTTGCCGAAAAATCGCCGGAAAATTAATTCCATTTGCTTCCTTTTTGGACCCGAGAACGAGCGAGAACGGAGAAGAGAAGCCTAGGATAAATTCTGGTTTTCTTTTTTTTTATTTAAATCCGAAATTGCAAGCTTGTCCCTCGCTTTATTTAATTAGTTTAAGTTGGTCCTTGAGATTTATTTAAAGTGTTAATCCTCAACTTCTAATTGTTATAATTTAGTCCCTCAATATTATTTACAACTCTAATCCTCAATTTTATTTATTTTATTTAAATGAGTCCTCAAACTTTATTTAATTCTAAGTCCTTAACTTTCAATTGTTGCAATTTGACCCCAAAACTTTCATTTCACTTTTAATCCTCTAATTTCTTATTTCTATTTAAGTTAGCCCTTAAAACTTTAATTGCATATCAGTCCCCCAAGTTTTAAAAACCTTATAATTGAGTCCAAAACATTTCTATTTCAATTTTATTGCATATTAGGTCCTCAAACTATTCAATCCTTTCAAATTGACCCCCAAAGTTTTATATTCTTACTATTTTGGTCCACAAACTTCTATATTACTTATAGATACTTATATTTAAGAATATTAACATAAATTAAGCTCGTTATTGACTAGACGAGGCGTACCAACAGCTAGAGGACTGATTTTCACCGCTTAGTAGGCTCAAAACTCGAGAGATACTTCAGGTAGGCTCAAAAGACTAATTTTTACTTATCGTGCAATTATTGTTAATTATCTGTACTATATGAGTGTGCAAATGTATGTAATTGATGTGATTACTTGCCTTCGGGCCTAGACTTACCTTCAGGCCCAGAGTTACCTTCGGGTAAAAGAATTGCCTTAGGGCCCAGAGTTACCTTCGGGTAAGAGAATTGCCTTCGGGCCTAGAGCTGCCTTCGGGCCCAGAGTTATCTTCGGGTATTATATTACAGAGTTTACATGACTATTTGCCTTATATACTTGTATAGATGATTAACTTGCGCAGAGCCTACTGAGTATTGTTTAAATACTCACACCTTTCATTCTTTTACAGATTGAGGAGTATGGAGGCGTGGCGAGACATGGGAGTTCTACTTAGGCTTATTAAATAACAGATTTCATTTCCGCTATCATTTTGGTAATTGATGTATTGGATCATGCCATATTAAAGTTTTTGAACTATTTAGTAACTCGTGTTAAATGTTTTTGATCGTTTGGTGGTCAAATAATTTTAAAAATACTTTAGATGGTTATTTTATTAAATGGACTTCCGCATTTTGATTATTCATTATATTTCCGCATTTGATATTTTAAAAAAAAAAAGTTAGTTTTAAAGAAAGATCTAGCGTTCCGAGTTCTTCGAACTCAGGGCGTTACAGGGTGAGAGCAAATAATTTACTTGTCATAATTTAGTGCTATTACGAGTCACGCAGTGCAGGTTGTTTCTGCCACATTGAACCATCTTCATGGGATATCCAATCACAAAGGTTGGGTTTCTCCTGGAGATGACTCCATTACTGGCTTACTCACCCCCCTTGATGATTATGTCCCTCTTGGGCATATTTACTGGTACTAGTATTTTATAATCGATCTTTTAAATAAGTCAACATTCACAGTATATCATATTGAGTATTTTTGCATGCCCACTATTATCAATATTTAATATGGAATGTTTTGTGACACCACTATATTGCAATATACAATAGGAATGTCATATTTGAAATTTTATCTAACGGTCAACAATCTATACACCTGTTCGGAACCGTTTTGTTTTCCAAAACAACATTAATGACCAATAGTCTATATACATCCTAGGATTTGAAAGAAGCTAATGGCCAATGGTCTTCAAACTCATTAGGAACCATTATTTTACCTCGAAATAGAAGGCCAGTGGTCTATTCACTCATTAGGAATCCCCTTTTTATGTTTTCGTGAATATTTACACCCATTGTGCATCATGAGAATGACAAGTAGCTTCTGCACCTACTCCGAGTCATTTAACTTTTCCTAAATATTTAATGGCCAGTAGTCCATGTGCCTACTAGGAGCCATCTCCCTTTCCTTCAAATATAGAGAGACACATGGTACCATCAAGACAAATTACCTAATATCAGATAAAGTAACACCACATCATTGGTGGCTAAAATTGTTCTCTTATCACTTGTACTTTTTCTCAATGTTGCTTGAGGTATATATGTCCTCCCAATTCCCAGACCAACCTTCAAGAAAAATTTAGCAACTAAGAGGTAAATAAATCAATGGTACTGAAACAAAGGATTCATAGGCACAGAGGTAATGCCATGTAAAAGAATCTCAAAAAGTGGATAACATGCATCTATGCTTAATGAGATTTTGAATAATATATAGTAAAGAGCTGATGAATGGAAATCTTTAGAATTGACATAGAAGTCCATATATAAGGGATATCAACAATAATTGATGCGTTCTATTTTCAAAAGTCCTATAACAATTTCTCATGTAAAATCAGATTGTGCTCAAAAGTTTGGAATAGCAAAAGAAGTTGTCGATGTCTCTACAATTACCTGCTGAAGTGGGAGAAAATCGTGCACAGATGAAACTACTCTTTTGCACATCTACTCACATGTTATATTTCAAAGGCATCTTTTAGAACATTTTTGATGACCTTACCAATGCCACTTTTGTACACTTGAAGCTCTTCACTATCAAAATACAATTAGTTAAGAAAGATAGCCTATAGTATCCAATATTCATTATATTTCAAGAACATAGACATCAAATTTTAGTATAGCTACAGTTTGAATAAATGCACAGCAATTCACGTAAGCGATTATAAAATTTCTGATAGATATGACATGCTAAATACAATATTTATCAATTTGAGTACATTCTAGGGATTCAAAACAGTTTTGTTGAGTATATTTGCTATGTCACATTGAACAAAATCTAGATCATTGAAAACCTCTTTCATTGAAAGAAGAAGAAGTCATTCATGAAAAGTAATTAGATGAAATATAATTGAAGGATGCACAGACCATGGATACAGTGATCTCATCAAAGGACCTACTGGCTACGATCCATTAGTTTCTATGTTGGAAATTGAATGATCCATCCAGGGGCGTAGCTAGAAATTCAACTTGTGGGTGTAATGTGTGAAAAAATTTATGAAGCTCGCTCCTCCCGTGATATCTAAGCTCATTGTATATTGTCTTTTGACAAATCCATGATACAAAAAATGATAATATATATGAAAATGATAAAAATACAATTACTTTTGCTAATTTTCATCGAAACCAATATATTATGTAAAAAATTAAGATTCACTCCCATGAACAATAGCAAAAAAAACCACTTGCAATAGCAATGGGGACCACCTGAAAATAAAAAAATTCCACAAATCCCCACTAGAAATATGGAACTGGAATTTTTTACTTGAGAGGAGAAAAAAAGTAATTAGCATTTTAAATTTAATCAGTATTTTTTAATAAAATTTAATTAGTAGTTGAGTTTGAAAGAAAAATTGTAAATTTACACAAATACCAATAAATGAAAAGGGGAGAGAAAAAAGACAAGAAAGAAAAACAATGACAATAGGCATTGAAAAAAAGGGGATAAATAGCCATAGTGTAAAAGAGGAAGTGGACAAAAGAAAAGGGAAGGAAAAAAAATTGTAAAAAAGAAGTGAGTGGATAAGGTATTAGGACTTAAACCCTTGACCTTATTCCTAAGAAACTTTCAGCCTTCACCTTGTACCAATGGAGAAACCAGGCTTCATTCATTGTGTGTAAAACTATGTGGGTAAAGTAATATTTTTTCAATACATTCATTTCAGTTTGAGCTAAGCTTGGAGTTGGACTGTGCTACAGCAGCGTCCAACCCCCCCCCCTCCAAGCTACGCCTCTGGATCCATCAGATACTAGAATTTCATTAAAAAAACCACGAAAGAATACGAAAAATATCCCTTCAGTCTATGAATGTAAATGGACGAAAATTTGAGTCGCATATACGGACAATAAGAGCAAATCAAGTTAAAAATCACAGAAGTTTAATTCAAAGAAATACTATGGATTTCAGCCTTAATGGTAGGTTAGCATACTTTTTTGTGTTTTTAGATTAGTATCTAAATATGGGAAAAATCGTGACTCGTGAGACAATTCCCTTTGTTGAAAACTCGAACCGCTGTATATATTGAATACAAATTTCACATTGACAAGAATGATAACTTAGAGAAAACCTTATATTTGTGAAGGTGACGAAGACTTGAACAATTTAACAACACTAAAAATTGATAATTGTTCAATCTAGCTCCAACGAATTATGTAGCATACAAACCATATACAAATTTGAAAATTTACCTTGCATCATGTAACACCCCGAGTTCTAAGAATTCAGAAGGTTAATTTTTCTTTTTAAATGAATTTTTTTATAATAATAATAAACACGAAAAAATAAGAAATATTTAAATATAGAAATTTATTTAGTATAGCAAACATGTTAGAGTATCTTATAATAGTTTAATATCTGATAACTCAAAACATTCAAAATAACAAACTTTAATAATTTAAAGTTACTTCAAATATCTACGGGAATAAAACTTATTTATTGAGCAAGCCCTCAATAGCCACCACACCTCGTTGCGCCTCCAACTCCTCAATCTGCAAATTTGTTAAAATGAATCTACACAAGTTAATCAATATATATTGGTATATAGGGCAAATAGATATGTAAACTCTATAATATAACACCCGAAGATAAGTCTGGCACCCAAAGGAAAAAAAAAGGACCCGAAGGCAAGTATTTGCCCCAAGGAAACTCTGGGCCTAAAGGCAAGTCTAGGCCCAAGGCAAGCAATCACATCAATGAAATACTAAAAGAGCTCATATAGTATAGATTATTAACTATAAATGCGCAAAAGTAAAATTGAGAATTGAGTTTTGAACTTGCGTTAAATCTTTCTGAGTTTTGAGCTTAACACATGGAGAGAAATCAGTCCTCTTGCTACTTCTACGCTCTATTTGGTCAATTAGAAGTTTAATTGGAGTTATTAACATGAATAATGAGTATTTATAGCTAATATTGAAATTGATGGACTGAAATAGAAAGTATTTAAGGAATTAGGGGTCAATTTGAAGGAATTGAGAGGTTTAAGGGCATAGAGTGCAATAAAATAGAACTGAAAATATTTTGGACTAAATTAAAAGATTTAAAAGTTAAGGACATAGAATTAAATAAAGATTGGGGGATTTAATTTGGAAACATAACTTAGGGATTAAATTATTAAAACTAAAAGTTGGAGATCTAGGATTTAAATATATCTTAGGAACCTATTTAAATGGATTTAACAATTTAAGGGGTTGAACTTGTAGTTATTTCAATTTTAAACCCCCAGTTACATTCAAACAACCCCTAATCATTTTCTTCCTACTGGTTCGAAGCAGAGGAGGTGATGGGGGGTAAAAATTGGTGGTGGTGATGCTGGGGGCTAGTGTGGTGGTGGTGGTCGACCGTATTGGTAGCTGAAAATGAAGGAATAGGTAAAAGGATGGAAGAACTCAGTGGATATAGTTCAAGAGAAAGATTGAAAATTCCTTTTTTCAATCCTTATTTCTTAATCTTTTCTTCTTTCTAATTGATCAATAAGGTTTCTTGAGGGTTTGTGTGAGTTCATTTGTGACTGTGTGTGTGATTGCATGAGCTTTCATTGTGTTGTTGAGTGTTTGTGTGAACTATGTGTGCGTGCTCGGTGGTGGTACAGTGGTAAAGGTGAAGAACAATGGCGGCAGCTTGGTGTTGTGATGTGTGTCCATATGATGTAGGATTGAGTGTGCGTGTGCTTAAATCTATATATGTGTATGTATGCTTGTTTGCTCTATTGTGTGCGTGTGTAGCTATGTTAGCCGAGACGATGGTGATGATGGTGTACTGTGGTGGTGGAATGGTCGCTGCGGGTGGTTGCGCACGGTGGAGTGGTGGTGAAAGAAGCAGTAGGACCAACTGCTATTGACAAAGAAAGAAAGGCAGTGAAATTCATCTATGAGTGATATAGTTTCTAGTGTTGTGGGGACGTTAGAACACAAAGAATTGAACTTGAGATTAAAATGTAGAAATGTTAAAAAACTAGCTATTGAAAACGTGTAAGAAAAGAGAGTATAATGGAGAAAAGTGAAAAATTTTCCCATTGAAGTTGACTTGACTCTTTCTTGCGAGTTGTGGATGAAAAATGAAATGGGAATGAGGATGAAACCACTACTGGTTGTTTTTTATGGTTGTATGTTGAGAGTGAAAATGGAGGATAGGATGAAGATAACTATGGTGTTGAGATTCAGGGTTTAGATTGTAAGGAAAAGTCTCAACAAAATGTTTGAAGGGGAAGAATTCGGGTAAGAAAAAGCTATAGTGAAACATTATTGTCGGGCAAGAAATGAAAGTGACTTTAAGTGGGCTTCTAATTGGCTTATATTGCATCTTGACTCACATTTGACTATAATTTAGACTACACCTTGGGTTTTCACTACAATTGGGCACTAATTGAACTTTAGATTGGACTTGAAATTAAAATTGGGCTGTAATGAATGAAAACTAAAATTTCGGGCTAAATTTATAAATTTCAAAATAAATAGATTTATAAACTATTTTCTTGTAATGATTAAATATAGTAATAAATAATATGAAATTTCGACTAGATGACTGGTGAACTCGTAGCGATACGTTTTGGAAATTTATGTAAATAAACATTTTATTTATGAAAATTCTTGGTCACTCGCAGCGATACGTTTTGGAAATTTATTTCGTCCTCGAATTTAAACTTATTTGATCTATAAGGTTTGGCTATTTGGATAAAATTTTTTCTTCTTTATCCCATGTTGCCTTATCCTTATCGTGACTACCCAACTGGTTTTTACTAGAAGGACTCTTTTGTTTCTCAAAGCATGTTCCTTTTGCTATATGATGCTCATGGGTTTCTCCTGATATGATAAATCCTTCTAAATATTCAATGATTGAGAGTTCACCACATAATTCGGACCGTGGACCTACTTTCTCAACTCAGAAACATGAAATACATTATGCACAGGCGAAAGCTCAGATGGCAATTCCAACTTTTTCTAATATCTTGAACGGTCTGACGAACTGTTTTCTTAACTTTTTTTCTTTCTCAAGCGTAAGGTACCCTTCATTGGAGACATTTTGAGAAACACTTCTTCTCCGACCTTAAATCTTAAGTCCTTTCTTCTTTGATTTGTGTAGCACTTATATCTATCTAGTGTAGGCTTAATCCGTACTCTAACCTTCTCTATAGCCTCAAAGATTTTCGCCCATTTCTAGCCCCAACATCTTCCTCTTTTCGACTTCATCCCAATAGATTGTTGATTGAGACCGTCGGCCATACAATGCCTCGTAAGGTGCCATCCCAATCGTAGCCCGGAAATTGTTGTTGTACGCAAACTCTACCAGCGGAAAATGGGTTTTCCAACTCCCAACTAAGTATAAAACGCATGCCTTAGGATATCTTCTAATATCTGAATGGTATGCTCAAGTTGCCCATTTGTTTTGAGAATGATAAGCAGTACTAAAATTAAGTTTAGTGCCCTAGCCATCGGTAAACTCTCCCCAAATCTCAAGGTAAACCTCGGATCTCGATCTGAAACAATGGATATAGGTATCCCATGAAATTGAACAATCTCTTTAATATACAATAGTGCAAACTAGTCGACACTGAGAGTCATCGTAACTGATAAGAGGTGTGCAGATTTCGTAAATTGGTCCACAATAACCCATACAGCATCATGTCCTTTCGGTGATCTCAATAGAGTTATCACAAAATCCATGGCAATCTTCTCCCACTTCTACTGTGGTATCTCTAAGGGATTGAACAGTCCTGAAGACCACTGATGTTTGGCTTTAACTTGTTGAGAAACTAAGCATCTAGCAACAAAGCTTGTAATGCAATCTTTCATGTTCCTCCACCAAAAGGTATCCCATAGGTCACAGTACATCTTCGTTCCACGAGGATGTGATACATATGGAGTTGAGTGAACCTCTGTCATTATCTCATTCCTGATTCGTTCATCTTTCGGTACAGAAAGATCCCTTCTAAACACAAGTGCTTCATCTGTTGGGTGCAAATTTTGAAATTATTGTAGTTGTTAAGCTGCTTTTATATGAGTTGGCAACCAAGTTTGTTCCGTGCACATCCATTGATGTGCACATATTGGTTAGTATGCATTAAGTGATAACTTCACGTGCATCATTAAAGCTTCACCAACCAAGCTCTTTGTCATATAAAGTGAGTGTATTTGATTGTGGATACGAACTAATATCCATCACTGTCATGTTGCTGGAGGAGAAAATAGTCGAATAGAAGGGAGATTGGTACATTTACATCAACTTCCATATTCCTTTTATTTCATTGGATTGTTCAGCCTTCTGACAATAGAAGCCAATTATGGAATGAGACAAACGTTGGACTGGGGACATTGATTACTTTTGTTAATGGCCTTGAAAGTAGCATGTCAACGAAGTAGCAAATTGAGGCACAACCAAAAACTTGCTTCTTTTTTTACCATTTGATAGCCATAAATGTAGAGTTTCTACTTATATTCTTTTGAATTTCTAGATTTGAATCAAGTTCTCCAAGGCCCTTATTTCAATTGCTACTAGTAGCTGAGTTACTCGAGAAATCATTTTGCTAACATGTACTTTTGACCATCATATAAAGTATGTTCTATTTATAAACTTTGGCTGCTCCGCCAAATAAATAAAGCGAAAGAATCTCGACATGCGTTTGGTGTTAATCACATAGCATCTTTTATTGTCATTCTCTTCACAGGCTGCATTATTGCCAATCAATTCTTCTGTGGAGCTACCATCACCTTATACCTCTAATGGTTCTCATAAGGTTAGTTAGCTTTACATTTGATGGTTTCAGCCTAGAAATTCTAGGGAAAATGGTCCATAAAAATGCTTAAAGCTTGAAACCAAAGCGAATGGAGACCATCAATAAATATGGTTGGACTGTTGTAGCATGCTTAGTGGAGAGATATATGCTTTCCGCAATTGCCATTTGCCCAACATTATGGCCTTTGTTTTAGGTTGCAACTTGCACATATTGATGCATAGTCATTACTTTTTAAAAGTTCTTTATACATATGACTTTCTTTGCACATTAAGCGTGTTTTTTTTCTTATAAGGGAATAACTGTATTATTTTGCTAAAGTTAGTTTTTAGATTCAACCGTGGTGATGGCTATAAAATGTGTAAATAATAATAATTAGTGATTTAAAATTTATAATTAATTTCGATGTTCACTGATTAAGGAATGCCAATATTAGGTAAAAAAGGAATTGACATGTCCATTTTGTTGATGTTATTTGACTGCCTATTATATATATAGTTAAATCAAATTTTATATTTTCATTAAACCAGATTGCTGTTTTGTGAATCGACTTAAAATGAATTAAATGGTTTGATGTTATTTGGTTCAAATGTATATTCTTTAAACTTTTGGTCACAAAGAGGGAGCAAACACAATTACGATTGTAAAGTAAATTCTTAATACTGTTTAAAAATAAATTAAGAAAACATTTGATTTTTATTATGAAGGATATGTTTCCTTTTAGAAAACCTTAATTTTTTATTCTCATATTCTTTTAAAAACTTAATTTTTAGTAGTATATCTAAACGGTAGATAGAAAATGCGTCTATGTTGCTAAGTACACACCTAAACTTAATGTATTTTTCTGTTGCTAATATCTCACGTCTTTTGAAGATGAGTGTAGAGATTGTTCCCTATATCAATTACCATGCTCATGTCATTTTGAATGAGTGTGGGAGTGTTGTCTGACGTCTTTTTTAGGAAAAATGCTCTCCCTATTTATTTTATTTTCAGATTTTGTTTCTTACCAACTTTATTTTCATCACATTAGTTGTGCTACCTAAATTTGTTTCTACTGGAGAAGTTAGTAGTTTCAAAATTGCTTACCTTCATCTCTGGCAAATGGAAGTGTGTTTCTATAAACCTTTGTTTTTTTTTTGTTTAACAAAACAGTCTACTTTTCCTCATGCATCCAAACATGCCCCGAGAGTTTAAATCCCATAATGCATCACTAGAAATTGGGATTACTAACCATTTGCCCAAATTATATATATATATATATATATATATATATATATATATAGTAACATGTTATTCAAAAACTTGAAGGCATGTTTCTATACGCAAAACACTTACACACCCGTAAACTAGAGTTAGCAAACTTGTCACTTCATTGGCCTTGTCTTCATAGATGATTCTAGCAAATACAACAGCTATACCAAGTCTTTTACATGACAAAGAAACGACTACAAAAAAAAACACAAACCATGATTTGAAAAGGAAGAAAACCTAGAAAGTAGAGTTACATTGGAGTGGCGTAGCAATTCCTTTGCCTGAGCAACATAAATAACATAAAACTTCTATTTTCCAATAGATAAATTGTTAGGTTATGTCTGTCTGTGTTTTTTCTTCAATTTTTAGCATGTTTTGTTTGCATTTTCTTTTGTTTAAGGTATATTTTTATTTGTGTTTGTTTAAATTTGTGTTAGGAATGGGAACGAAGTGAAAAGAGGTGAAAAATGGTGAAAAGAGCTAAAAATCCAAAGTTTGGAGACTAGAACGAATCATTCCAAAAGATCGAGGACCTTGGCGGCAATTTTTTAAGAGAATTTTTTGGTTGCTTTTCTTCTTTTCATTTGCAAGAGTTTGGAAAGAGGATTCTCTCACTTTTTACGAATTTCAATTTCGAATTTTCTAGCAAAAGTTATGGCCGTCGTAATTTGGGGACCAAATTTGCATAGCCAGGGGGCTGTGGGTGCTGCGGGCGAACCTGAACCCATGGACAAACATGCAACCCTAAACTTGTCTTTTTGTTTGCTTTTTGAAGTTGGACTCTTGTACATGTTTTTTTAGGACTTTTAGAAGACTTTTTGGGGGCTATAAAAAGGTAAGAAAAATACAAGAAAAGGTGTTGGATCATTTGAGAAGATTTGAGCAACAAGAATGTAAGTTTGGAGAAGAAATTAAAGAACTGAAGAGATTAAAGGCTTCAATTTTATTTTTCTCAAGCCCGGTTATATATTTAGTTTTATTTATTGTCTTTAGTTTTCATTTCAATTCAATGAGTACCTAAACCATTATTACTTGGGACGATTTATGGGTTCCAACTGTGACCTTTGATTCTATGTGAATGGATCCGAATTTAAAGTAATTTATTTGTGTTAATTCCATATTGTTGGGTTAATTTATTTTCCTTTCTTATCAATCGGTGAATTTCTCTATTGGTTTATATTTGATTCGAGAGAGCAAACCATGAATTAGGTTTAAGTAACACAGAATACTAATTTAGATAAGATATAGAGATAAACTTGTGGTTAGTGCGATCACATAGGTGCGAATTTCTTGTTTGAATGTGTTCATAAATGTTGATAATGAATTTACCTAGAGATAGGTAAATTGGCCCAATTGAATAGATTTAATTATCATATAGAAAGATAGTTATATAATTTAGGGAATTCGACCATTAGTACGAGTTAATTATTTTGGATCCATAAGCATGGGACTACGGGGATCAATTGGGTGAAGTATTGAGTCTCAAGTCTTCAAACATTTGATTCAATCCACAATGCATTTGATTCTTGCATAATAAGTTTAGTTAGAACATTATTCTCTTCGCATTTTATTTTAATTTAGTATTATTCGACCAATAAATTTTATTTGTCAAATAGAGCAATTAATTGACTATCTCGATACTCAAATCTAGTCTCTGTCGGAACGATACTTGGACTCACATCCATTTTACTATTTGCTCAACCCATACACTTGTTGGGTCGCATTGCACTATCTATTTTTTAGCGAACATAAATAAAGAACAATTTGTAAATTTCTATATGGATTGCTAAAATAATCCTACATCCATTCCTAGTCCCAGATAAAAGTTACTTTTCCATAATTAATTTGCATGGATTTGTTTGCACAAAGTTTCAAGTTTTAGACTGTTACCATGGTTAGACCAAGCTTCTCAGCTTGACAAAATGCATAAATAAGTTCACAATTTGCTTCTACATACAAGCTGGTTACAAAAAAAATAATTATACCAGCATCGACAGACTAACAAAATGATTGATCAAAAACAAAATTAGTCGTGTTCATTTTAACTTATCCCTACCTAACAAATCACTTCTAACACTAGTCAGACCAATATCAACCATGTATCGCACATCACTTCTCACTATTGTCCACACATCTCATGGTTCACAAAATCAATTTTTACCAAAACACAAGCTTGGTAATCATTTTTCAGTACCTGTTGGCCACAGATAACAACTATTTTGACATTTGGTTCACCACTACCATCACAAAAGGAGTTGCCAATGCGAACAACTTGCTCGTACAACATTTCATTTGGGCAAAGAAAAAGAAAAAGTAGGCGATTTTTCTCCAGTTTCTAATTATCTAAATCACTTTCTGAATCATCTCAATGCCAATATAGTTTATCTATAAGAGGAATTAAGTAGCCATGAGTTATGCCACTACCAGTCTCAGCTGTGATAACCACATTTGTCCTTGGAACTAAGCTTGGTATGCTAACAGCTTGAAGTTGTAATATATAAGTATTTCACACTATGAACTTTTTGTTCTAACTTAAAAATTATAACAGCAAATCATATTGGTAGCATACTTCAACTTGGAATTTGGATCAAAAAGTTCTAAGTTCTTCTAGATTTATGAACAGGATCACAAAAGATAAACTGATAATAAGAATTATATCCATAACATTTTCCCACTGATTAAAGAGGTCATAAAAAAGCCTTCCCAGTGATTTACTGCCAAAGCATCAGAAAATGAAACTTTCGTATTGGCTTTTGAAAAATTAAACAATGCAAAACATATTTCAAAGTTATTATAATCCTAACTTGAATCTCCCAACACACATGAAAAGATTCTAACTCAAAGGAGTTTGGCAATGAATCTAAGAGGGCATAAAAACTTTCAAAAAGGAAAAGAAAGCATATTTTAGCTACAGATGAATCTCAAATGCAAAATAATATTCACAGTTTTCAATCACCAGTATTACAAAATTTTTGTGCCATAACATTGAATAGATATTCAACTTATACAAGGGAGTTAATTCCTAAACTCAACTTGAAAGGAAAAAAATAAATAAATAGGGCTCATCCTTCATATCAACAACTGAACAAGAGTCAAATGAAGAAAATTGATTACCAAGATTAAAAAACTAACCTTCACAGCTTGTTTGTTGCCTCCTCAATCTCACATCCAATATGCAATATAAAAAGAAAACACCTAACATTAACGACCTATAAAACATCTTTCTTCTAATAAAAAAAAAGAGATATCACAAATATAAAATGAAGATGAAATCATATTTCTAAATCTATTTAATTATGATACATCATAAAATGAAAGTTCAAAAAACATAGGAGAATCAATATCTACACGATTAAATTGAAGTTGCACACAAACCTCATCAACAAATGTATGTAGAGATGGTTGGGTTAAGTAAAGATTGTAAATGCAAGGCAAACATACAAAGCAAACATTAAATGCCAATATAAAGAACTCTTTAAGACAAAATTACAAGATAAAGTGAGGAAAATCATAATTCATTCATCTTCACTATCACTAATTGTGAAACACTTATTTGTTTCTTCTACTTGATTTCATTGTCATCTGCCACTTCTTCTTCAGCATCAATGGTTTGAGAATTGACGTTGTTTGCAATTTGTCTGCGTGCACTTCTTCAAAAGAGCTATCTTCATGCACCAATGATTGATTATCTAACTCTGGAGTTAACCGAACACATCGTAATGTAATTTGTGGAGGATCTTCTTGAAATGGAAGTTCAAGCAACAAGTTAATCCCTTCATTCTCTGGTATATCCCTTGAATATTAGTCACATGTCTTAATTTTGTTTTCACTACTTCCCACCAATCACATTTGTCTCGGGCCTTCGAAGGGAGTATTGTATCGTATACTTGTCAAGTTTGTTTAGCTAGGACAAATACATCACTTGAAACCAATTTTCATTTATGATTGACCTCAACAAGATTGAGTCGGGGATGCACCTAAACTCCATCCTCATTGTAAAACCAATCACTTTTGAAGAACTTTACTAGATTTTCATCCCCGATGTATTCAAGTTCCAGTATTTCTATTAACATGCCATGGTAGTCGTGCTCACAATCATTATAGGTATTTCCTAATACACACCCCCACCCACACTGTTCATTGTGGATTTATAGCCCATATTCTAGGGTATGGAGTTTGTATGTAATACCCATTGTAGCATCTCACTCTATGTAATGGACCCATTGCCAAATCTTCAACGCTGTAATTATCCGCCTTATTTCCATAACGAACCTAACAACAATAAACAACTAAGTAAAATTAGAAATAAAAATTGTTCTCCAATTCATCTGTCAATCACAAATTTCATTAATATAATCACTTACATATTCCTTCAACCAACTAGTGAAGCGCTCATCACGCAGACGATCAAGTTGTTCCTCAATTACTTGGGGATACTCAGATTTCATTTATTTATAAACGCCCTGAAAGTGAGGAAAATGTCAAATGAGACCCATTAATTAAATTTATAATTTATAACTCAACAACAATGACTTATGCCAACAAAGGGGCTTATTTATTTGGAATTTAATAGGACATGTGTGGACGCAGCTCTAAATTCCTCATTTGTCAAGTACTTCGAATTCGAACGTTGTGGCCTGATAGGCCTTCCCAATAGAGAGAAAATTGATAGCCTCCCAAAGGGATCCCTACTCTCTCCATAATCATTCCTTGGCAGACAGTTGATTCTGGTTTAGACATTATTATCAAAATATAAAGAACAAAATGTTGAAGTTTCCTCTACTACGGATGCCTTCGCTATAGATACCTCTACGCAAACACGATTTTTAACCTTCTTTTTCAAATGGTGCAAGAATCTAAAATATAATTATCACAAGTTAGCTTTCTTATTATATAAAAATAGAATAATTTTTAATAAATAAAGGGCACTACCTGTTGAAAGGATACATCCATCGATATTGAACAGGACTTCCAACTTTCGCTTCACATGCCAAATGAATTGGTAAGTGCTCCATTGAGTCAAAAAATGTTGGAAAGATCTTATCAAGCTTACAAATAGATATGATGATGTTTTCCTCCAAGCAAACCATATCATTCACCCTTAACGTAGTGGAGCATATATCTCTAAAAAATGACTAATTTCAGTTAACGCCTCCCAAATTGGCCCGACAATGCATCCTTAAATGCTATAGGCATCAATCTTTGCAGAAAAATATGACAGTCGTGGCTCTTCATTCCATAAAACTCAAAATCGCCCTTGACACGGCATGCTATGTTTGATGCATAACCTCTGGTAGTCTTATTGTTTCGATGTACTGGAATATTTACCATTTCTGCTCCTTTATTAAACTATATGAAGCCTTTGGCTTCAACAACTTTTCCCTCTCACCTTGAACAATGTAAATCTCCAATCTATTATAGTAGATTTCCATATCTTTCATCGCCTTCATATTGTCTTTGCTTTTGTCCTTCATGTCCACAAGTGTGTTAAATACATTATCAAAGAAATTCTGTTCGACATGCTTCACATCCCGATTGTGTCGAATGAGATTGGTGTGCCAATAAGGCAGCTCCCAGAATATGCTTGTCTTCACCCAATTGTGAGAACAGCAAAAACCCTCTAATCATTGTCTTTTGATAAATGTGCCAGTGGAAATGTCTACCAGATTCTCAACTATTCTCCGCACTTGCTCACCGTTATTTTCTAAATGGATGCTCTTGTGGTAAATATTGATGGTGACAATCAAAAAAAGAAGCCTTTTGTCCATTTTTAAGCCGAAATAATTTTGTATTATGCATATAGTAAGGCAGGATAACCCTTGTGTACTCCATCTAGACAACATACCATATCTCGGGAAACCACTAATAGTCCACATTAACATAGCTTTCATGTCACAATTGTTTCTCATATGTACGTCGTAAGTTTTAACTACTTCACTCAAAAAGAGTTTCAATTCATCAATTAAGGGATGCAAGTAAACATCAATTTTTTTCCCTAGACTTGTCGGTCCTAGAATTACCATGTTGAGCAATGTATGATCCTGTTTCATACACATCTAAAGTTGGAGATTGTAGACCCTGATAATGACCGGACAACAAAAGTATGGTGCACCAGACATGTTGAATGGACTAAAACCATTTGTGCATAGACCTAGTTGGACACTTCGCAGGTCAAGGTTGAATTGAGGATAAGGTCTATCCAAATTCTTCAACGCCTCATCGTGCATTGAATGTAACATTTCACCTTGGATGTGTAACCATTTTCTGAATGACATATCATATGCTTGGCAATTGCTCTAGACATATAAAGTCACTGAAGTGTAGGGATTAAGGGTAGATAGCGCAATACCTTTTGAGGCACTTTACGACCCGAATGAGCGACTTTTTCCGTGTACCGAATTGATGACATGTCAAACATTCAAACAGCTTCTCATTTTCTCCATGGTACAATATGCAATCGTTCACACAAGCATGTATCTTCTTATCTCCTAGACCAAGACCTAAAAACATTTTCTTTGTCTCATAAAACGTATCCTCCAGTTGCTGACCCTTTGGCAGCATATGTTTTACTATGGACATTATACGGTCATAGCAAGATGCTTGACATATTAAATTCGACTTCCAATTCAATAGTTGCGAAATTGCATACAGTTTTGTATGTTTACCGCATCCAGGCCCGTTCATTTGTAGATTTCTTGCTCATTTGTTTAAAGTGAAGTATTGCACTGTGGAAAGGAGGACAGAATCAGCAGAAATAATATTAATTTATACAATCAAGATTAAAAATAGAATCCCATGTAAATCTTCACAGTTCTCAAAATATCACATTGCCAAAGATATTATTATCCAAAGTTAATGGAACAATTCTTTGCAATATCTTTAACAAACTTGATATCCAATATGTGTGGTAAGATATTCAACATCCCCAGAAATTATCCAAGATCATCCGCATATTTGTGGGATGCACCTATATTTAGTAACTTTATTGTTGGGTATGGTATCCATACTACAAAAGTTAAGGTGATTATATATAGGGTACAATTTTTAGTACTCATACCACATTATGGTTACACTGCACTTAACATATACTATTGATAAATACACCACATTCCAATTGCAAATATAACGCCAGCCTCGTTAAACTTTAGAAATTAATGAATAACTATACATACATCACGATTTTCTATAATCTCACGAAATTATAAGTGTGCCAATGCCAAAATACAATTTTCATTGTGACACATGCCGACCAAGCAAAATAGTAGGCTACTTTATTTCTATGACTGAAATAAAGTAATAAGCACAACTACCACATGTAAGTAAAAGCCTGCTAGTGGTGTTAGTGAATTCATTGCCAATAGTGTTGGCCTCAAATTCCATTGCATGTTCTGAGTTTTTTACTAGTTCAATTTGTGGACACAAAAATTTCAAATAACTTAAGAGATTTTAGAAACATTAACAGAACATATATATACCCACCTATATATAAATAAATCAAAGACATTTTCTGACTAAAAATTGCATTTATCAGAATAAAAAAATTATTATTTTCCACTCATTCTTTTTTTCGGAATAATTATTATTTTATTCCTTTCAAAATTTGTTCATCATCTCTAAAATCGCTCCATCTTCATCTCCTAAAAGGTATCCACATTCGCCTCTCTCTTTCTCGCTCACATTCGCTCGATGAGGAAAAGCACATGCAAAATAATTTGTGGTTGTCTAAACTTACAAATTTAATTGGCATTTCCACAAAAATTTAATCATTGAGGATTCTGAAATATATAGATATATATACATATTCAAAATTTCAAAAAAAAACTATTAACTAACTTATATAAAATATTTGGCCTTATTCTTCCATTTTCTGCTTTTTGGATGAAGTTTGTTATGAAATTTCAGTAACTTCTAGATATTTTTCATTTGAGGCATATCCATTTTCCAAAGTGATAAGCATCGCAACAAAGCATAGGTATTTAAAATCTATAAACCCCAATGCTTGAGGTAACTCATTATATTGTTGCCAATAATAGACCTTATTTGTTGTCAATTAAAATCTCTATTTTATAATTTATTAATTTCTTGTGACAGCAACAAATTAATTAAAAGGTGACTGGTAATTTTAATTTTATTTTGCCATTTAAACGAAAAATTGAAAAGTGATTTGAATATATTCACAATACAACTATTAAAACACTAGATTTAGAGATCAATTTAAAGATGGTTTAATAGCTGATCGGTATTATTTATTATTTCAAAAATTAAAAATTGTTTAAGGTCATAAAAATTACAAAATTTAGATCGATTTTCCAATTTTATAAAGATATATAGATAAAAGAACTTAATAAGAATTATTGTTTTGATTTTTTTAATTACAATCAATAAGAAGAAACTTATTAATCTATAAAACCCACCTCTAGATCCATGAGCTATAGAGTTACCTCGACCTGTGAGTTCTAGGGATAGGCCAACATGCAGGCCAGGTCAGACTTTACACCCCTGAGTTGATCCACGAAGTGTTTTTTTCTCATGTCGAATTTTTTCTTTAGCAGATGGTGAATGGGATGATGGTGAATGGGATAATGGTCAAACACTTCATCGTGTACTTATAATTTATGAGTTCAAATATTTTTCATTCTCCTATGTCCAAATATTATACTTATATTGAACGTTTTAATTTTAAAAAATAATTATATTCGTGGTTAATAGGGGTGGATACATGCCAACCCAGACCCATCTCAAAAAAATTTGTAGGTTGCAAAATCCAAATCGGATTCTAACTTACGGATTTGATTTCAAATAGTATTAGGGTCAACTCAATCTAAACCATCGAATCAGAAATAACCATGATTTGAACCACCTCTTTCTATTTTAATTTTAATTTGGCATTCAAATATATTCTGCAAGATCCTCTTAATTAATTTGCATTTCCCAAGATCTCTATATCTTAATTTCCAATCCCTGCAGAACACTTCAAAATACTTCTTCTTCTTCTCTATATGTCAACTTGCTCTTTATACTGGTTCCACCTGTAGGTATTTGTTCTCCTAGTCTATACTTGAACTTGCTCTTCAATATGAACTGTATGCCATCTTTGTTGGTCAGTGGCTTTGGGGTGGAGGTTATGGATAGTTAATACGGATTAAGAACAACTTAAGGATGAGACGAAGTTGTGTTCCTTAATGTCCCTTGTTGCCGCCCCGCTGATGTGGAAAAAAACCTAGATAATCCGGGTGCGTAGTATGCCCAGTTCCACCATAAAGTGCCAGGTCGGAAAGCATCGGAGGAGCCTCATCAACGAAAGTGGCGAGAGTCAATTTGGAAAGTACTAGGCCGCTGACTAGAATTGTCTCAGGTCTACCATCCTGCTAACGTCATACTAATGTGGGTTCAAGTCTGATAGGGCTGGTTATGCAAAGCTGGGGATCCGACAACCGAGGTCATCTCATGTCCTTTCCAATAGCTTGACGTCATATGTACGCAACATAACGTCAGTGCCATTATCGCAAAAGTCGGCAACACAAGTTGCGAGGGCAATCATCATGCCTGGTCTAGGTATGTGGTCGGGTAATATTGGCCCTATAACTGCCCAAGAAAATTGTACTTTAAATAGGGGGCACGGCTCCTAGTAGAAGACACAATGATCTTTCTACAATATGTGTAACGCCCCGAATTCGAAGAACTCGGAACGCTAGTTCTTTCATTAAAACTAACAATTTTTTTTTATATAAATAAATGCGGAAAGATAACAAATAGCTAAAATGCGGAAATTTATTTAAATTAATAAAATCAAAAGAGTGTCTCACGATAGTTTCAACACTGTCCTCAAAAACATCCAATTAAAGTACTAGTAAATTCAAAACATTCAATAGCCATTACTTCAACAGTTAAAAGTACTCAATTGTCAATGTAATTAAAACGAATTTATTTAAAGGTCCCTAAGAGATTCCCACGCCTCGCTAAGCCTCCGGCTCCTTAATCTGCAATTTGTTCATTTGATAGAGAAAATCGTGAGTATTTTAAATATTCAGTAGATCCCGCGCACCACAATTAATATATATTACAAAATAAATGCACATAATCATCATTTTTCATAAAATACTGAATGTATAAAATACAAGTTCGTTCATCATCCCTCTTAATCGCACGCGTCATCATAGTGATTAATAGCACGTCATTATAATATATTAGGTCAAAGACCTATCGTCATAATGCTATTAAATCACGTCGTAATTAGGCAAAGAGCCTATCGTCATAGTGCCGAGGAAGCACGTCAAAAGTAGGCTAAAAAGCCTATCATCACATAACATTTACATGCAGCATTTATAATAATATTAATTGCAATTGCGCACATTTAAAAGAAACTTTTTAGAAAAGGGATCTACCTTAACCTTTAGCCGAGTATTGAGCTTACTAACGGTGAGAAATCACCCGCTAGTCATGTACGCTCTGCCTAGTCAATAACTTGTAGTTTAATTTATGTTAATATTCTTAAATATTAAGTATC
Source organism: Jasminum sambac (assembly GCA_018223645.1). Taxonomy (NCBI): domain Eukaryota; kingdom Viridiplantae; phylum Streptophyta; class Magnoliopsida; order Lamiales; family Oleaceae; genus Jasminum; species Jasminum sambac. The sequence goes on from CP073640.1 coordinate 31,772,760, forward strand.
TATAAGTAATATAGAAGTTTGTGGACCAAAATGGAAAGAATATAAAACTTTGGGGGTCAATTTGAAAGAGTTGGATAGTTTGAGGACCTATTGTGCAATAAAAGTAAACTAAAAATATTTTTGAATCAATTATAGGATTTTTAAATCATGGGGGACTAATATGCAATTAAAGTTTGGGGGTAGATTAAATAGGAAAAAGAAATTGAAGGATTAAAAGTGAAATAAAAGTTTAGGGGCCAAATAGAAACAATTGAAAGTTTAGGGACTTGAAATTAAATAAAATTTGAGGGCTTATTTAAATAAAATAAATAAAAGAGGGGGTTAAGTTTGTAAATAATCTTGAGGGGCTAAATCGTAACAATTAAAAGTGTAGGACTTGTAAAATAAATAAATTATCGGACCAACTTAAACTATTTATCAAAATAGAGGGGCTAAAGTGTAAATTCCGTAAAGTTAAATGGATTTGGGCTTGGACCGGATCTCACCATCTCTACCCGCTTTCTCGGCTCTCCCTCTCTCGTTCACGCACATACTTCTCGGTTCACACACACACACTCGATTCCGGCGACTTTTCGCCGGTAAAAATGGAGGTGAAGGTAGATTGAGGTGTGGTGAATCTAGTGGTGTTGTCGGATTGAAAAATGGTTGAGTATTGAGGGAAAAATCAAGGATTGAACACTTAGATAGAAATTTGGGTATTTTCAAAATTGGTTCGATTTGCTGACTATTTTCAAAATCAAACTATACTACGATGTTCTAGGGACGGAGATGAAGGTGTAGGTGTGATTTTTGTGAATTAAGGTCGAGTTTTGGATGAGGTGATCGTTTGGGCCGAGGCATATGCGAGTTTGTGTATGTATTGTGTATGTATATGCGCGTGTGTATGTGTTTTTGGGTCGAGATGAAGATGATGTTGGTGTTGCTTGGTGGTGAAGGTGGTGGCGCGGCGGTGGTGAGGTGGTGGCCGACGGTTGTGTATGCGTGTATAGTGTATGTACGTATATTGTGTATGTACATTGCTATTTTGTGTGAAAAATCAAGTGACAACACAAATAGATGATTAATACTTACAACAATAAAATTTAGAAATTGAAATATGAACAAAGTGGCAAGAAATATTACCTCTAGTGGTGGTTGGTTCCTTGAATGGGATAGAGTGAGATGATCTAAAGTGTTCTATTTGGGGGAGAGAGGGGAGGATAGTGGGGCTAGGTCTTTGAAAAACAACTTTAAGTTGTATAAGTAGGGTAAGAACTAGGTTACACTCTAAATGGGCTTTCTTAGAGTGTAAGAAATAGAATTGGACTACAAATGGGCCTCTAATTGGATCTGAAACGAATAATTTCTAAAGTTTGGTCCTCAAACGTAAATTGAAAATAAATAAATAAATATATAAATTATTATTTTTGTTTTCATTTTAAATAATTCAATATACTAGTAAATTTTATAAAATTTTAACTAGACGAGCGTACGCAGTTTAACTCTATAGGTGAAGTTGTAGCGACACGTTTGAGATTTTACTTTAATTAAATATTTTAATTTAAGGAAATTCGCGGTCACTACAATATGCGACTAGGTCAAGCTCGACCAATATACAGGTTTTCGAGATATTTCCTTCATCAGTCAATAATCACTCTAAAAGTTGGTACTTAAGTGGTGATTACAATTTTTGGCATCAACAATTGTAGCTAGAAGGAGGGCTTTTCCCTTCAAAATCCACATGCAGTTGTCTACCCGAACATTACTAGTAAAACTATTAGCATGGCTCAAAGTCACACTTCACGAACTCCAATGAAGGGAAGAACTGCATCCCCTAGCACGAAATACATGCTTTGACCTAGTGATGGCAACGGGTCAGATTCGGGTCGAGTCGGGTCGGCCATACCCGAACCACGATGCCAAACCTAAACCGATAACCTACTCGAATCATGGATCATTTGGGTCGGTTCAGTTTGGGCATCCATTCGGGTCGATTCTCAAACCTGAACGAGTATCTGTTTACCCTTTAAAAAAAAATTACTATCAACTAATTTTAACTGGTTTGTTCACATTACAATTTTAACTAATTTTTTTTAAAATAAAAGATTAATACTTTTGAGGACCCCATCACATGTGTTGTGAAATTTTTGTTCCAACAGCATGAAGTCGTCTCAAACTCCTTTTTATAATCCATGACTTTAGTGTCGTCCTTCAAATCTTTCGATGTGGGGCAAAAAGATGTTTAATTACTATTGCCTACTGTGGATAGCTCACGCCGTCTGCCAAAAAATGCTTTCGGCCACTTTTTTCCCCCTTTTTATTTCCTTTTTTGATTTTTGATTTTTATATTTTACCATTTTATATCAATTATGTAACTCCGTGTGCAGTCTTGAAAACTAAAGAAATACTGAATTTTTTAGTGCAAATAATACAATTTTATTTGTTTAAATTTTTATTTGAAGGAAAGAAAATTAGGGGTATTCGGTTTGGGTTCGAGTACGCCTCTAGAATCCATATCCAACCTATATCCACTTCGAGCTTTCGTATAAAAAACCATATTCGATCCATCAACTCGTCGGTTCTGGTTTTTTCAACCCATTCGGTTCGGGTAGCCATAGTTTTCAGGTTTCGCGGGTCATTTTGCCATCCCTACTGCGACCCGATACAGGACAACCCTCTAGAATGACTATTCATGCCGATGAAGCGGTCACTGTAGCGTAGATAATGAGGAGACTGGACCACCTCGCCTACTCTATGGACAATCTGCAATGCAACCCCAGAAAGAGGCTGGCAAAGGCGACTGTCCAATCCCAGGCAAGAAGGGAGTCAGGTCAGAGCCACGTTTGACATCACGTGGACTTTTACAGCACCGGAGAGATAGTATAGACCTAGATACTTGCCAAACTGAGGCTCCATATAGGTCAAGGTCGTCTGGGTTATCTAAGAGTGTCTTTGACAGGCTAGGCCCGCAAGAGACGAGGAGACCACCCATTGAAGATCAAGGGAAGAGAAGGCGATCCATCCCCTCCAATCGAGTTGGATCTCCTTTATAGGAGGATTGCTGAAGTGGAATCCAATAAAGCAAGAAACGCTCCCAACTCCCGGCCGAAGGCCGTGATGACCTCCCCATTAAGTTTGAAAATCAAGGCAGAACCAACACCTTTCCAAGCTCAAATTACCACAATAGGGGAGCTACGACAGAGTTAGCGACCCCACTGACATGTAGATTGATACATAGCCATTATATAAATACAAGGGTCAGCGACGCGATCCTATGAAAGGCTTTCCGCTTGACTTTGTAGGATAAGGCCATGAAAGTACTAGAAGCTTCCACCGTACTCAATCAAGACCTGGAAGGACCCCTCTATTAGATTCCAAACAGCATTCATGGGATCCTGTTTATGATCCACACCAAAGTAAAGACTCATAGATATGAAACAAGGAAAGGATGAGTCACTTAAGAGCTATGTTGAGTGATTCAGCAATCGATTCATAAAGATAGTAAATGTCTATGATGAAACCGCTCTGGTGGTAGGCTTATGTGGTCTTTGCTATAGTTCACGCTTCTCTTAGTCGACTCATGAGACCAGCTTTGAAACTTATCACAACTTGCTGGCAAAGCTGAATGCCATATTGATCCCGAGGAAGCATCAGGCGACATGGAGACCAATGTCTAGGAGGGAAGGCAAAAAAAGCAAGACATAAGGAGCAGTGCAGCCCTAAACCTCCTAATCTCAATACCAGGGAGGTCGTCTTATAAGTGCATTTTTCACACTTATTTAGGCTTCAATTATGTAACATTTTGTGAATTCTTAATAGTGAATATGTTGGTAAATGGAAGCTTTTGGTTTTTATATTGATAGAAGTGAAGAAATGAGCAAAATCGAGAGAAAGGACCAAAAGAAGCAAACAGGAAGTATTGGGGGCTAAAACGGCCACAAACATGAAGATCAAGGATTAGGGAAGAGATATGGCCATATCCGGAATGGATATGGCCGTAACAAGCATGCAAGGAAGCCTAAGGAGTGCTGCAGACTGGCCAGTATGGCCGTATCCCAGTGCGATACTGCCGTATCTCTAGTGGTACGGCCGTAACCACTAATGGATACAGCCGTACAACTACGCGAAGCAGTTTTCCTTGTTAGTTCCAACTCCTATTTATGGTATATGTCTAGGGTTCGTTTAAAAGTCGATTTTGGCTCCTATTTAAGGGCTTTTTGACACAAAAACAAGAGAGGAACATTGGAGACGACGAGGAGAAAACACAACACACAATTGAGAAGAAGAATCAAGAGATCAAGGCCTAAAGATTGACTCCTCCACTGTTCACAAAACTTGTTCAAGTTATGGCTATCTATTTCAATCTTTTTAGTTTTTATTTCATCATGCAAGGCTAAAAACCTTGTAGTGCTAGGGTTTTGATGTAGCTTCCATGTTAGTTTGAATTTGGATTATTGATTTAATGCTTTTAATTATTTTTATCTTAAACGAATGTTTGATCGATGAATTTTCAATCATTTCATTGACTTTATAACTTGAGTACTGAGTTAGATCCGTGGTTTGTTCATTGGTTTGAAAGAACGTAGATATACTAGACCATTGATTGAAAATCATAAGGTTCGATAGAGGACGAGAGTACTGCTATGCCTTGTGCAATGTTGAAAAGAATTTTAGAATTCAATGCGTTTGTGTGTATTTCATTAAGCACAGAGATATAGTTAATGTTGCATGCAAATAGGTGAAACTTGCTTGAAAAGATCTTTCACATTGTAGAAAATTCCATTGCCTAGATCACACATCAGTGTTAGGTTGATAATCTGGAGGAGAACTAACAGCGAAGTGAAATCATGGCCCCAGCGCTAATTTCCTCCAATTGTTCACAAGCAAAATCTCCATTCTATATTTTAATTGCTTAGTTTCCTTTGTTTTTAATCTATTTATTTTGCAATTAGTCTCTTTTATTCAATTTGCCTAGTTTCTAAAGCATGCATCTATTCATTTACATTGCGATTAACGTTAGTGAAACGAATGTCAAAAGCGAACACAATCCTCGCGGGTTCAACATCCTATTTCAACACTTTACTACTTGTCATGCCCGTTCACTTGCGGGATAAATGTGCAACAAGTTTTTGGTGCCATTACCAGGGACTGTTTTAGTTTTCAACATTTGATTCTCTAATACTAATTCAAATTTACTTGTTGTATATTTATTTTATTCTTTGTTTTTAGTTTTTACTACCTTTTTCTTCTTGTTGAATTTCATGTGCTTATGCGACGCAGGAGAAGTACATCACAACTAGTTGAGTTTGATCCAGAAATTTTGATCTAGAAATTGAACGAACTTCTCGCCAACAGTTGAAAGAAGCCAAGGAGAAGAAAGATCTCGAAAAGAAGGAAACGGCAGGAAAAAGAGTAGTAGTGGTGAACGAAAGGGATATGCTGGTGGGTAATTTCATGACCCCGCAAGTCATCCAGAGTCAGAGTAGCATCGTCTACCCCGCCTTCAGACAGGATAACTTTCAGTTGAAGGAGAATGTCATCCAGCTACTCCAAAATAGCCTACAATTCTATTGAAGAGCGGATGAAAACCTACATCAACACATTTTGTATTTTCTGGAGATGTGACAACACGTCAAGTATCAAGGCACATCGATGATGCAATTAAGCTAAGGCTCTTCCCATAAACTCTTCGTGACAAAGCATTGGAGTGGCTCGACTCTTAGCACGTTCTCAATATAAACCACGTGGAACAATTTGGCACAGAAGTTTTGCACTAAGCTTTTCGCACCAGTCAAGATCGCAAAGCTCAAACATGATATATCCATCTTTCAGCAACGTGAGACCGAGACTTTTGATGAAGCCTGGCAACACTTCAAGGGTATGTTAAGGAAGTGCCCGCATCATGGCATCATAGATGGGCTCCAGGTCCCATATTTTTTATGTAGGCCTATCACATAACAGCCGGAACATGGTCTATTCTTCATCTTACGGTTCTCTTTCTACCAAAACCATTGGAGAAACATTGGAGCTTTTCGAGAGGATGGCTAATACAAATGCCATGTCGACAAATGAAAGGAGAATCATACGAGAGCTCCAAGAGTCGATGAAATTGACGATTTCACCAATCTGACTGCTAAATTACATGCTCAAGTTCACCGGGTAGAGAGTATTGTGAGGATTGACAAGGAAAATGTAAGAGCTTCCATTTGAGAAGAATGTGGAGCTAACCACACCACTCAAGATTGGCCGATCATGGCTCAGAAGCATACACATATGGACTATATCCAGGGAGGATTATGGCCCCAGAACTACCCGTTCTGTAAATCCTACAATCCAGGTTAGTGAAACCATCAAAATTTCAGTTGGAAGGATCATTAGAATGCCCCTGGGTGTCAAGGCCCTGAATACCAACCTCACGAGAAGAAAAATTTTTTAGAAGAAATGTTGGGGATGTTTATGGAGCACACAGATCAATTTATGAAAAAGACAAACACTGCCTTGTAGAATTAGCAAGCCTCCATTCCCAATCTAAAGACGCAAGTTGGACAGCTAGCTCAGTCTGTCTCTCATAGAGCTCAAGGCACTTTGCTGAGCAACACGGAAAAGAATCCACTAGAGCAAATCTAACCTATTACTACAAGGAGTGGGGTTCAACTCTCCAAGATTCATGTTAAAAGCCATCTGTGGATAGAGGCAAAGAGATGATTGATGAAGAATTGGAACACCCAACACAAGTTGAGCCACCACTGAAAAGCACGAGGGGAAATTACAAGAAAAGCCAGAGCCACCACTGAAAAGCACGAGGGGGAATTACAGGAAAAGCAAGTTGTGCCCGAGCAACCTTATGTGCCTAACATACCATATCCTACAAGGCTGCAAAAAGCACAAACTGGACAAGTGGCTTTCTAAGTTCTTAAAGGTTTTCAAGAAGCTTCACATTAACATACCGTTCCCAGATGCACTTGCTCAGATTGCCAACTATACGAAGTTTATGAAAGAGATATTATCCAACAAAAGGAAGCTGGAGGATAATGAAACGGTGATGTTGATTGAGGAATGTAGTGCTACCTTGCAGGACAAATTTCCACCCAAATTGAAGGACCCAGGGAGTTTTACTATCCTCTGTGCCATTGGAAATTCATTCTTCGATAAAGCTCTTTGTGATTTGGGTTCAAGTATAAATCTAATGCCTTTTTCTATTTGCAAAAAGCTAGGATTGGGAAAACCAAAACCAACTTTGGTTTCACTTCAAATGGCTCATCAATCCATAAAGCATCCTAGAGGGATTATAGAAGATATTTTTGTTAAAGTTGAAAAATTCATGTTCCCGACTGATTTTGTGATCCTAGATATGGAGTAAGACCAGAGTATGCCATTAATCCTAGGATGCCCGTTCTTGGCAACCGGAGGTGCAATCATCGATGTAGCAAAATGCCAACTCCGATTGCTGGTTAATGATGAACACAGCACTTTGAAAGTGTTCCACGTTCTGAAATACCCCACCAAGCCCAACTCTTGCTTATGATTGATGAGGTGGACAAAGCAATCAATGACCAATTCAGGCTTAGCCATTCCTCTGAGCCTCTCGAAACGACATTGATCCACACAGACTCTCTAAATTCTCTCAGTAGAGAACAACTTGAGGGATGTATGAAATATTTGGAAGCACAAGAGAGGTTGAAACATCATTTTCAGCGTGAAAGTTTAGGAGAGGGACCTCCACGTCAACCACCGTCTATTATGCAACCGCCAACTCTCGAGCTTAAGCCCTTCCCATCTCATCTGCGGCATGCTTATCGAGGTGAGTTATCTACTCTTCCTGTCATCATTTCTACATCACTAGGCATGTTGGAAGAGGAAAAGTTGCTCCATGTACTATTGGAGCTAAAATCGTCAATAGAATGGACTATAGTAGATATAAAGGGAACCAACCTTGCGATTTGGATGCATAAGATTCTCATAGAAGAAAATTTCAAGCCGACAGTTGATGGGCGAAGAAGATCGAACCTGAATATGAAAGAGGTGGTAAGAAAGGATGCTCTGAAACTGCTCGATGCTGGTATCATTGACCCGATATCCGACAGTGCATGGGTGAGTCCAATGCAGGTCGTGCCCAAAAGGGGGGGCATTATAGTGGAGGAAAATGAGAATAATGAACTCTTGCCAACCCGTACAGCCATAGGATAGAGAGTTTGCATTGACTACCGCAAACTCAACGCAGCAACAAGAAAAGACCACTTTCCCCTTCCCTTCATTGACCAGATGTTGGAAACACTAACCGGATACTCCCACTAGTGCTTCTTGGATGGCTATTCAGGCTACAATCAGATCCCTATATTTCTTGAGGACCAAAAGAAGACCACGTTTACTTGTCCCTAAGGTACATTTTCTTACCGTAGGATGCCCTTCGATCTTTGCAATGCACCAGCAACATTCCAGCATTGTATAATGGCCATCTTCTCGGACATGGTCGATAAGTTCATCGAAATCGCCATGGACGAATTCTCAATCTTTGGGGCTTCTTTTGATGAGCACTTGAAATTGGTGTTGCAGCGATGTCAAGAAACCAATCTAGTACTCAATTGGGAGAAGTATCATTTCATAGTATGAGAAGGTATAGTATTTGGACATCGAATTTCGCTGAACGGGATTGAAGTGGACAAAGAAATAGTTCAAGTCATTGAAAAACTACCACCTCCAATATTGGTAAGAGGAATGCGAAGCTTTCTTGGGCACGCGGGTTTCTACCGGCGATTCATAAAAGACTTCTCGAAGATCACCAAGCCACTATGCAATCTTTTGGTGAAAGATACCCACTTTGTTTTTTTCCGAGGAATGTTTGACAGCCTTTAAGACTTTGAAGGAGAAGCTGAGTACTGCACCAGTCATCATAGCACCAAATTGGTGCCTTCCATTCGAACTAATGTATGACGCTAGCGATCATGCAGTTTGGGCCATTTTGGGCGAACGAAAGAACTAGATGTTTTGCTTAATTTACTGTGCTAGTAAAATACTCACTAAGGCTCAGATGAATTATGCTACCACTGAGAAGGAACTTTTGGCTGTTGTCGTTGCATTCAAAAAGTTTCGATCGTATCTAATATGATCGAAGGTGACTGTGTATAGTGATCATGCAGCATTGAAATATCTACTTGATAAAAGAGGATGCAAAGCCCAGGTTGATCAGATGGGTGCTTCTACTTTAGGAATTTGACTTGGAAATCAAAGACAAGAAGGGGAGTGAGAATGTGGTTGCAAATCACCTATCTAGGTTAGAGCAACCGAAAGGAAGTGAAGATACGGAGATTAATGAATTCTTCCCCGATGAGCAAATCTTCGCCATTGACTCTCACCCATGTTCCGCCAACATAGTCAATTACCTATCGTGGTTAGTGTACCACCGGAGTCTTCAAATCACCAAAACAAGAAATTCTTTGCTGATTTGAAACATTATTTTTGGGAGAAACTAGTTTAGATGTTGCTCCAATCAGATTATTCGCAGGTGCGTCCTCCATGAAGAGATCCCCACATCCTACAGTCATGTCATTCATCGCCATATGGAGGACACTTTCTTCCATCCAAAACTGCAGCAAAAATTCTCTAGTCCGATTTTTATTAGCCAACTCTATTCAGAGATGCTTATCAGTTCGATAAGACTTTTGATCGATGCCAACGAACCGGAAATATTTCAAGAAAAGATGAGATTCCACTGAAAAGCATTCTAGAGGTAGAGTTCTTTGACGTATGTGGGCTTGACTTCATGGGCCCATTCCCCTCTTTGTTCTCCAACCAGTACATATTGGTGGCAACGGATTACATCCCACAGTGGGTAGAAGTGATTACTTTACCCACAAATGATAACCGTGTGGTGGTGGAGTTCCTTAAGAAATACATTTTCACCAGGTATAGGACCCCCTAAGAAATAATCAGTGACAGTGGTAAGCACTTCTGCAACAAATAATTCGAGGCTTTACCGGTTAAGTACGGTGTTTAACACTGTATTGCCAGTCCATATCACCCACAGACGACTCGGCAAGTTGAAACCTCCAACCGGGAGTTAAAGAGAATTCTCGAGGTGACCATGAGCAATTCAAGAAAAGATTGGACTAAAAAGCTTGACGATGCGCTGTGGTCATACCACACAGCTTTGAAGACTCCAATTGGTATGTCACCATATCGCTTAGTGTTCAAGAAGCATGCCACCCGCCTGTTCAGCTACAACACAAAGCAATTGGGCTATGAAGAAATTGAACTTTGATTTGAAAGAAGCGGATGAGAAAAGACTCCTTCAGCTGCAAGAATTGGATGAAATCCGGTTGGAGTCCAATGAGAATGCCAAATTTATAAAGAAAAGACGAAAAGATGGCATGCCAAACACATCAAGGTGAAGAATTTTCAGCGGGGCAAAAAGTGCTGCTATTCAATTCCTGATTGAGGCTATTTCCAGGCAAACTGAGATCAAGATGGTCGAGACCATTCACCGTGAAACAAGTGCTAGCTAATGGCACAATTGAAGTATATCACGAGAGCAAGGCACTTTCATCGTGAACGGCCAGAGATTGAAACCATACTAGGGCGGGGATTTCTCAAAAGAAATCTCGATGGTCCTCCTGGATGAACAACAATGATTTAGGGGCAGCAGTCGGGCTCGGGACTCTAAATGGCCACTTGGTGGGAGGCAACCCACCCTGTATCCTTTCCTTTTTGTTTTTGTCATTTCGCATTTATTTTCTACTACTTTATATTTATATTTTAAAAAAAATCGGCCAGGTATGGCCGTACCAAACTTGGGTATGGCCGTAACCTGCAGCCTATAACGAAGAGGCTACAGACTGCAGCTTTGGTACCGTCGTACCAAATGTGGTATGGCCATACCAATGGTGCGGCCACTATAAGGGCCCGAGTAGGGTTACTTGAGACCTTCCATTCTCTTCACATTTAACCGCCTTCGAGCCCTTCCACCCCACTCCACCACTCCCATACACAAGCCACCCTCATTCACTTCCATTTAACACTTAATCTAACACCACTAAAGAATCGCACATCTTTTAGAATCGACTTTAAAGTTAGCATATTCCAAGACAAGCAAAGGTACACTCTAACCCTACATTTCGAGTTTTTGGTGATTTCACCTCAATTGGTAAGAAATTTGGCTTATGGTTGCTCTACTCTTGCTAGTTATTATGCTATCATTAGGTACAAATTTGGGGGTTTAATTTGTGATTCAAGCATTGTTCATATAGCTGCATATGAGGTGCTTGAGAAAACTCCTAAGTAAGAATTTCCTAGTCTATGTGACCTAATGCATTCTCTTTGCTCCTCTTATGTTTGATGAAATGCTTGTTGCAATGCCTTTGTGAGTTGGTGCTTCATGGCTTCTAATCTTATACATAAGTAGAGTCCCACATAGGCACTTGACACACACACATTCTTCATGCCCAACCTTTCATTGTGTGAGGATTAAAGGGACGATTCAAGTTCTATATTGTTGTCTACATATTCTTTTGTCTCACACCTCTTGAGTTCCATTAATGATCCTTCCCTTTTTCTATTGTAGGCACCATGGTTCTAGAACGAAGGGAACCCCCTGTTGATCCTATGGATGTTGAAAAGGAAGAAGTTGACCCCCCCCCCCAACTGGAACGACGGGCTCAATATAGTGCTTGCGTTAAGGAATGCACTTTTCTTGTAGTGGACTTTGATAGGAGCCAAAGTGGGCAAGGCATCCGCCCCGCACCCATGTGGTGGAAAATGTTCATGGACTACGATAGGAGAGACTTTCTCACTACCCTTCCCAACAGGAATAGAGCGCTAGTTCTCAAATCTTATATGAACTTCGACAAGAGAATTGATGACAGGGGGCGCAACTTTGAGCTCACTACACTTAGAAGCAAGCGCATTAAGCTCACACCGGCCATTATCAATGAGCTCTTTCATTTCAATTCCGACAGGTGTGAGTTCTTCAGCTTGGAGAAAGATGTCAAGTACCCCGAGAGAGATGTACTTTAGTGGGCCCTTTATGATGGATATAGTGATGCGGCTAACATCTCACCTCGCCTGGACCTCAACGACTTATCCAATGAAGCATGGTCCACCTTCACACACCTGAGTATTGGTAGGGGACCCTTGAGGGTATTGTACGCCCTTTACCATGGGCACAAAATGGCCTTAGGCGAACATATTTGTAGAAAAATCATTGAGTGTGAAAAGTCCACCCTACTTCCTTTGCGCATGCCATATCCTTGTGTCGTCACTGTGCTTGCTTGCAAGGCCGGTTTCCCAAGCATGAAATTTCTGACCAGTGGGGACACATTTTGCCACAATGGTATTTTATGTGCTAAGAGTTTGGACCGAAGAGTGGAGCACGCTACAAGATTCCTGAATAGTGGAGAGGGAACCAGTCGGGAGATGTGTTCGCGTGCTCGGCGAGCCACTACACGGGCCTCTAACGCCATACGACAGGCCTTGGGCATAGAATAGACACTTACTATGATGTAGGGCCTGGTCGACAATCAGCAATGCATTGACCAGACCCAAACTCTCATTTTAGATTAGCAGCGCAATATCCGCCAAGACACCTCCCGTGTTTGGCATGAGCTCCACCACATTCGCCGGCATATTGGCCCTTTCGGAGGTCCCAATGGGACCGGCTCCGACGAGGACTTATCGAGCCCCACAGCTCTTACTTGGGAATCACATTGGGGACAATGTGACATGTTAAGTGTGGGGAGGGACCCCTTTTAGGGAGTATTATTTTTTTTCTTTGGTTTCCAGCTTTTGTTTGCTTTGTTTTGTTATGTCGTGTTCTTTTCTATTTCCGTATGAGTTTAAGTTTTATAAATCCCGTGACCATATGGAATTTGATGGAGTTGGTGCTCCGCTTTTTGTGTGTTGTCATTTTGTAACGCCCCGATTTTTAAATATCGAAGAGTTACCAAAATGGCCTTTGCTTAATTGAAATGGGGGAAAATTGACGAAATTTTTTTTTTCTTTTATAACATTTTCAGTAATAATAATAACGATGATAATGACAATAATAATAGGAATAATAATAATAATACAGTTCAAAACTCACGTACTTAAATGAAATAATATCGAACAACTTGATATTCAATATTCATTTTCTAAATAAATAAATTAAACTCTAAACCATATGCGGAAGCTTAAAAATAATTTAATACTAAGTTTTGAACGATCGTCTAATAAAGAAAACTAGTTTAATATAGCAATTTTGGTGGATGATGCCGCCTCGTCCCACGCCACTTCGCCGGGCTCCTTAATCTGAAAAAAGGTTTAAAACGTTGGGGTGAGTATAACGTTGTTATACTCAGTGGGGCACAGTAGAAAATATTTCACCATATCACATATCCACACATGAGATTACAACTAGAGGCAATTAAACTATAGAAAAGTCGAGTGTTGGAAACTCCCGTCCAACGTGGGGGAAAGTCGCTATGACTATCCGAATGGCCCTTAACCATTCCGTAGAAGATGGTACTTAACACCATCGCATGCATGTCACATAGCAAATTCGCCATATATTATAACCACACGTAAAGACATGATATGGATTTAAAATAAACCATCGCCTTTAAAATAAAAGGATTTTGAAGGAATAAAAACAAACCCCACCTCAAATTCGTAGTTCTCGTAAATCCCTTGAAAGTAGAGCTGGTGTGATGCTAGCGCCTTTACGGACTTTCCACGTCGTCTAATAAAGGAATTTAAACATAATTTTAGTAATTTAAATATTAAAATTGACTTTAATAATTTATTCGGGTCTTAAAGTATTTAATTTAAAGTTGTAGGGCCTAATTGACAACTTTAGAAGTTGCTTTGAGTTAAATTGAAAGAGAAGTATCGATTTGAGGGTGGAAATAGAAGTAATTGGTCGACTAGGACTAGTTTGAAGCTCAATTGAAACTTTAGGGGTTTAGACTAAAACTTTTAAAACTTTAATTTGGACTGGATTGAGAGAGATCATTGATTTAGGGACTGTTTTGAAGCTAGATTAGAACTTGGGGACTTCAATTGTGAATTATATAAATTCAATTGAAGTCAATTGAGGTAAAACTAAAATTTTGAGGACCATTTTAAACTATTTGAAAAATAGTTAATAAATCTGGGGACTTAATTGAATAAGTGTTAGGAGTTAAGGGACTTGGGCTGTTAATACTCGAATTGGGTCTTAGAAATGGGTTTGGGCCTTCATCTCCCTCATTGCCGTTCGGACACGAGAGCAGAGTCGAGGGAGAGAGGGAGGTGGCTCGCGCGGTGGTGCCGAAGTCTCGTCGGCGGGTCGGCGCGGCTAGAGTAGCCGCCGGTGGGCGGCGGCGATGCCATTGCCGGCGTGGGGAGTAGCTAGCCGAGAACCACCACTCTATAGGGCGAAAAAATTAGAACCACCACTCTATAGGGCGAAAAAATTAGAACCACCACTCTATAGGGCGAAAAAATTGAAGAAAATCCATACGGTTCCAGGCGGCCCTAGCCAAAATCGGCCAATCAAATTCGAGTTTCGAGTTCTACTATGTACTTCCATCGATTTAGGAGCAAAATATGGGAGAAATTTGAAGTTAAGTTTGGGGCAGCCATGGCCGAGCTCTCTGCGTCTCTCGTCCCCATTTCTCTGCCGTTTCTTTTTTTTTTTTTTTTTTTTCGAATTAGGGGATGAAGATGATGAATGAGGTTGTATATTTATGTTCGAATATGGAGGATGCTTCGTGTGGAGTCCCCGGCCTTTATATGCATTGTGAGCATCGTGGGTATAGGCCGTGGCGTGTTTGATGTTTTGGATTCACGTTAATAAATAAAAGATGGGAACTAGCAGTAGGTTAATTATTCCAATTCAAGCAGTAAGGTATAGAAGTTATTACGATTGATAGAAGAAAAGTTTGACGGATTACCTATATAGTTGTGTTTGTTCCCCCTGCTTTGGTTGGAGGTTGTTTGCTGGGCGTGACAATTTGCAGTGTTCCTTACTGGGAATTGCTGAAGATCTGCAGATGGAGAGAATGGCAGAGAGGCAGCATACGTGAAAAATTATGGAGTTTGGGGAGTATTACAAGTTGAGGTGTTGAGAGAGAGTAGGAGAGTGGAATTTGAGTTTGAATAGGATTAGGATCCCCACTTATATTTAGAGTGGGATTGATAATCAATGATATTGGGCTATAATAGAATAAGTTGGCTCAATAGAAGATTAAACAGGCTCTTAAAATGATAAATGGGCTTAGAGCCCAATTAGTTATGATGGCCCGTAATAAAATTCGACCCGATTAAATTATTAAATAATTATTTTCCTTTTTCTATTAAACGAGCGTTTGACGTAAATTTTCAATTTAAAGGGGTTGAGTCGTAACGACGACGTTTTACTTAGAATTTTTTTAAAAATTTTGGGCGTGGTCGTTACACATTTTTCCTAGGATGTGTCATTTTGATGTTTAATTTAGTCAATTGCAGTAATATTAGTGATACCATCCTATCATATCTTTATTGCATTAATCGTCACTACATGACCAAAGCTTTTGTGAACACACCTACGGTATATTCGGGTGATTTCTGAGAAGTTAGAAACTTGGGGAGATTTGTCATATGCTTTACCAAAAAAAAAAAAAGAAAGAAAGAAAAAATGGGGACAAACTGAGCTGAAATGTTTACATTCTTCCACACAGCGAAGCATAGCTTGAATAAGTCTTGTATTAGCGAACTTGTGTGAACTTATGGTCTAGATCTTGTGAAAGGATATCTCCGGCTTATAGGATCTGAGTCTAGGACCAAGGCTGAGTAGATGACCTGTACTCTGTGAATGGATGGGAGAAATACAATCGAACTGTAATTTGTGAGTTTTTGTGCCTTTGCTTAAGCTTTCATCATTTTTTGAGCTATTATTTTGTGATTTGTGTGTCCTACGTGTTGCGTTGTCTCGCCGGAGATACCTTGTTGTGCTTATCATAGAAGTAATAGTTATGCAATGTAGTGAAGAGTAAAGGCGACAGGAATTAGCAAAATTTTTAATTGTCTAATGTCCCCCTTTCTCATGTTTCACTTAGTGGCCATGTTATGCCTGTTGCCTTTGTATCTTGAAATCCAAGCCGCAATGCAAGCCTAATATCCTATTCTTGTTTTTAACTACTATTTGAACCTTTGAAGAAGGGATTCACAAGCTTGTCTCAACAGGATATCGGGAGGAGGAGGTTGTAGCAGGAAAAGAAAAGGAGAGAGAAAAAGGAAGAGCTTGAAAATGAGTGGGATGTAGGACATCCCAAAATTGAATTTCCAAAAAAAAAGGAAGAAAGAAAAAAAGGAAGAAAGAGAAAAAAATTGGCAAGGTATGTGCGGAAGTGAAACAGGATGAAACCAAAGAGAAGTTGAGGTGTGAAGAAGTTAGGAATATGTGGAGTTTGCTTGTGAATCCCCCTTCACTTATTGAGCCTTAAAAATCCTTTCATCCTACCTAACCTGCAGCCCCACTAGAACCCAATAAAGCCCTTTAGTCACATTTGTGTATACGTTTGCTCGATTACAGAACTATTGGCAATCCACGGTATGACATTCTCCAGGTAGTTAAGCGAGTGAAATGGATAGCCCTATACAGTAATAAGTGATTGAGCGAAACCTGTAAGGATATTCACTTCCATTACATGTGTTGATGAGTGGTTCGAGTTGCTTGGCCTGGGTTTTGGATGAAGTGAATTGAGGCTAGAAATGTAATACGAACAAGTTGTTTACCATACTTTCTTTGCACTCTTAATTAACAATTGGAGAGGTTCAGGTGAAATATCTACTTCGTGAGATTCACGTTAGGTGTAAACAAGAAGTTGCCGCATTGGGATGGTAAAAAGGGGTATTTGGAAGTTTCTTGACTATTTGGGGAATATTGGACCTTATACCTCTATCACACACTCTCACTTTGTTTGTTTACAGATGGTCTGAACTCTTTTGAGTTTCATTGTCCTTCGTCTCTCTATTTGGTGCTATCTTTTTGTTCGAGGACGAAAAATCGTTCAAGTGTGGGAAGGTTGATAAGTGCATGTTTCACACTTATTTAGGCCTCAATTATGTGACATTTTTTGAATTCTTACTAGTGAATATGTTGATTAATCGAAGCTTTTGGTCTTTATATTGATAGGAGTGAAGAAATGAGCAAAATCGGGAGAAATGACAAAAAGAAGCAAAATGGGAAGTACTAGGGACTAAAATGAGAACAAACCTGAAGATCAAGGATGAGGGAAGAGATATGGCCATATCTGGAATGGATATGTCCGTAATAAGCATGCAGGGAAGCCTCAGGAGTCCCGCAGACTGGCTACTATAGCCGTATCTCTAATGGTACGGTCGTACCCACAAAAGGATACGGCCACACAATTGGGTGGAGCAGTTTTCCTTGTTGGTTCCAACTCCTATTTATGGTATATGTCTAGGGTTATCGAAAAGTCGGTTTTGGCTCCCATTTAAAGGCCTTTTGACACAAAAACAAAAGAGGAACACTGAAGAAGATGAGGAGAAAACACAACACACAATTGAGAAGAAGAATCAAGAGATCAAGGCCTGAAGATTGACTCCTCCATTGTTCATGAAACTTGTCTGAGTTATGGCTACTGTTTCAATCTTTTTAGTTTTTATTTCATCATGCAATGCTAAAAACCTTGCAGTGCTAGGGTTTTGATGTAGCTTCCATGTTAGTTTGAATTTGGATTATCTATTTAATGTTTTTGTATTGTTTTTATCTTAAACGAATGTTTGATCTATGAATTTTCAATCATTGCATTGAGTTTATAAGTTGAGCACTAAGTTAGATCCGTGGCTTATTCAATGGCTTGAAAGAACGTAGATAAACCAGACTATTGA
Organism: Jasminum sambac; assembly: GCA_018223645.1. Taxonomy (NCBI): domain Eukaryota; kingdom Viridiplantae; phylum Streptophyta; class Magnoliopsida; order Lamiales; family Oleaceae; genus Jasminum; species Jasminum sambac. Next base: position 31,790,586 of record CP073640.1, read on the forward strand.
TTGAAAATCATAAGGTTTGATAGAGGACGACAATACTGTTATGCCTTATGCAATGTTAAACAGAATTTTAGAATTCAATGCGTTTGTGTGTATATCATTAAGCACAGAGATATAGTTAAGGTTGCATGGAAATAGGTGAAACTTGTTTGAGAAAGATCTTTCACATTACAGAAATTTCCATTTTCTCGATCACACATCTGTGTTAAGTAGATAATCCAGAGAACTAACGGCGAAGTGAAATAATGACACTTGCGCTAATTTCCTCCACTTGCTCACAAACAAAATCTCCATTCTATATTTTAATTGCTTAGTTTCCCTTGTTTTTAATCTATTTATTTTGTAATTAGTCTCTTTTATTTAGGTTGCCTAGTTTTTAAAACACGCATCCATTCATTTATATTTCGGTTAAGGTTAGTGAAATGAATGTCAAAAGCAAATACAATTCTCGTGGGTTTGACATCCTAGTTCATCACTTTACTTGTCACGACCCGTTAACTTGCAGGATAAACGTGCAACATCGTCACCGACTCGCCGGGATGTTGCCCAACCTCCACTCGGAAGATTCGAGAGCTTCCGTGTTCTCAACACAAATCTAGAAGGTGTTTTGATATGTGTCAAAGATTGGGGGATACTACTGCCTCCAGTCCAAATGGAGGCCCCATCGTCAAATCTGAACCAAACTAGATACTGTGCTATCATAAATCAGCAGGTCATAATACGGATGACTATCGAGATCTAAAGGACGAGATCCAGCGCTTGATTCGTAGAGGTCATCTACGCCAATTTGTGTCCACGCAACTAGGGGCTGGGATACCTCATCCAGGAGAAACACTAGCTTGGGCACCTCCGCCTCTAATACCTCCCAACGAAGTTCACACCCTGGTCTATGGAAACCAACACTTCACAGGGTCTAGGAATCAAGGAAAAAGGATGGCTAGGGAAGTCTCAACCTACTACCTGGAATGTATGGCGCTAAGGTAGAGGGCTCGGATGAACTAGTCCTTGAGTAGCCTCCCAAAGATCATTGACCTCAACCGAGCCACAGATGAGGTCACCTTCTATGAGTTCAACTCATTCCATACAATACACCCTCATCACAATGCTCTTACAATTAGCGTGGTGGTAAATAGAATCAATATATACCAGACTCTTGTCAATAATGGAAGCGTCACTAACCTACTGTACCTCAATACATTGATCCGCATAGGGCAAGGTGAACGCATCCTCAGCTCATGCCCTTTCGGACCAGTAGTCGGAGTAATCAGGCATTCGTTCGAACCTATCAGGCAAATCACTATGATGGTAAAGCTGGGAGAGGGGCCTTGCCGATGCGCAGTTATGGCCACATTTATTATGATCGATATACCAAGTAACTACAATACCATTCTAGGTCGGCCCCTACTCTAGGAGCTCGAGGCCTCAACGCCATACATCACTCCTTCATGAAATTGCCAACGATGGTGGGTTTGGGATTATAAGAGAAGGCCAATTGGCAGCCCAAATGTGTAACTTCACTTACCCAACAGCATACTAGAAGATGGAGATGCTGGAAACTGACACAGCCAACCCTAACGACCTGCAAAGTCGTCCTGACGATCGCGGTGCCTTACCTATGGAAGAGCTCGACACCATCAAGTTCAGCCTGGGATGTTCAGAGAAGGTGCTCAAGGTCGGTCGGAGTGTGATAGGTCCTAAGAGAACTAATTTAATCAAGTTCCTTGGCGACAATTTTGAGTCGTCGCTTGGGAGCCTTCCCACATAAGAGGGATGCCCCCGCCTTGGCCTGCCATCGGCTGAACCTAGATCCTTCCACTTGCCTGAGGGAGTAGTGATGAAGGCCCCTCAATTTGGTGCGATATGAGGCATTGTCGAATGATGTAGATAAATTGCTCCAGATCAGATTCATCAGGGAAGCAAAGTACCACCCATCGGGTTCTCATGAAAAGGAGCAATGGAACGTGGAGGGTCTGCATAGAATACATGGATCTAAACAAAGCCAGTCGTAACGACTTCTTTGCGCTACCTCGCATAGATCAGATGGTGTATGCCACAGCAGGGCACGAGCTCCTCAGTATGATGGATGCATACAGAGGTACACCCAGATACCCATGCACCCACCAGGCAAAGAACATATAGCATTCATAACTGACCGAGGTCTCTATGCTACTAGGTCATGCCTTTTGGCCTGAAAAATGCAGGGACAACCTACCACCGTTCGGTGAACAAGACGTTCTGAATACAAATTGGAGAGACCATGGAAGTTTATGCGGATGACATGTTGCTAAAGAGCTCGAGGACAGACGATCACATCCAGCACTTGTGTGAAATGTTTGACATGTTTAGGAAATACGGGAATGACCTGAACTCAGCGAAGTACGCCTTTGGAGTTTAGTCCGGAAAATTCTTGGGTTACATGGTGAAATGCCGAGGGATCGAGGCCAACTTGGAGAAAGTCCGAGCTGTTCTCGAGATGTGACCCCCCACTAAGATCAAGGAAGTACAGAGCCTCATTGGTCAAATAGTCGCACTGAATAGATTTGTGTCAAAAGCCACTGATAAGTGTTAACCTTTCTCAGAGGCCCTAAAGAAAGGAAAGGACTTCAGGTGGACCATCGAGTGCCAAAATTCTTTGAGGAACTAATAAGGAGCTTGACTCAACCACCCCTATTGTTAAAGCCAAAACCAAAAGAGACCTTGTCTATGTACCTATTAGTCTTAGACCACGAAGTCAGTTTAGTCCTCTTCTGTACAGAGGATGGTATTCAGTACCCTGTGTATTAAATGAGTCAGTTTAGACCTTGTCTATGTACCTATTAGTCTTAGCCCTTGCTTTGGTAATGAGTTCAGCAAAACTCAGGACTTATTTCCTCGAGCACGTCATCGATATTATCACCAACTATCCACTCCGCCAGGTACCCCAGCAGTTGGACACGTCTGGGACGTCTAATCAAATGGGAAGTGGCGCCTGGACAGTTCAACGTCTCCTTCTGTCCTAGGCTGGCCACGAAGGGCCAAGCCCTTGTGGACTTCAAACTTCAGCCCGGAATTCAGTCCAGCTCTCACTAATTCTAGTACAAATATTGAGCGATAGACCCTCTATGTGGATGGGTGATCAACTAAGGTTCACGCCAGTGCCGGAATAGTCTGCTCAAGCCCCGCCCTGCAGTCAGTCTGCCAATCATTGATGTTTTCGCTCCCTGCCTCCAACAATGAAGCCGAATATGAGGCCCTTATTGCCCGACTTAGGTATGCGAAGGCTATGGGAGTCTCATACCTTAGTGTATTCAGCGACTCCCATTTCGATGTTAACGAACTCAACGAGATTAATAGAGTGTAATGTATTAATAGAAATGTGTTGTGGCAATATAATTGTCCCTATGATTATTTAAAAGTTTTCAAATAAACTATTATATGAAAAATAAACAATCAAATTTTCATATATTAATGTGAAGTTCCAATTGTCAAGTCTTGAATATTTGTTGAAAATTTAACTTTAATGGTCAATATAAATTAACATATTTAAATAATTATAATATTGATAATTATCTAAAATAGACAAATATGAAGAACATTAATAATATCTCATTGTATTAAAAATGCTAATTATATGGACTAAAGCGATAGTATATTAAGGGGTAAAAAGGAAATTGTAGAGAACATTGGCGGAAAGTATAATTAACTAATTAAATAACTAATTTAAAAAATAAATGAATTATTAATGTATAGGAAATAGGTTTTTATTCTATATATATATGTGTACATGTATATATATAGATAAGGTAATTAATTTTGAAATAGTAAAAATAAATAAATCAGATTTAGAAAAAATGTGTGAATCCTAAAAAGTGTAAATCCTAAAATGATCTACATCAAAGATTGGAAGAGAAGATTTGTGGTAATCCTAGAATTTAGGAACACATGTGAATATATTTAGATAGTCTGAGAAAAAATTTTTAAATTTTTAACTAATAAAAATGATAATGTGGAATCAATTTAGGGCTTAAATAAGGATCGAAATTGAGGAGGCGAAAATTTCAATGCATGAAAATTTAGAAACAAAAGAGCTGATGAGAATTAAATAATAATTAAATATTAAATATGTAGCCACCCAAACTTTTGTTACAAGAAAATATTATTAATGCGTCGCTAAGCCATCACTCAAATCTAATTTAAAACCACGTCACCGTCTGTAGTTAAAATTAATGATATATCGATTTATAAGTTAAATTAAATTCTCCACCTTTTAGTAGAAAAAAAAGAACTAATAATATTATTATCCCAATGACTATTTTAAATCTTAGTAATCACGCTCTTATAAAATCGTCTCGTATCACTTTGGGGATCTATTTTTATTTATTTTATTATTTTATTATTATTTTTTTCAACATATTTTCTCTCTTTGCCTTGAGAACCAAGTCAAACCAAAATCATGATAAACACAAGCAAACGAGTAGACTCCTCTTTAATTCTTTTTACCATGTGAGATAACCCAGTTCGATACAACCAACATCCAAGAATTTTGTGGGAGATTAACTCCTTCTTCATGACTAGGAACCCATGAGGGACAAGGAGTCTATTAACCACCTCCTCTATCACCCTATAAACACATGGACTTGCTTTTGTCTACACATACACGATACTCAACTTTTCCAGATTCACAGCCGTACACGAACTCAAGCACAAGCTCACCACCAGGTAAATTCTTAGCCTTAGTTTCATCATTCAGTGCTTCCTTTTTTTTCCTAGTTCTTTCATTGATCTTCTGCTAGATACAATGCACACAATCATCTTCTGGGTTGCTCAAAACGTGCATACATAGAGAGGAAAAGAGTGACAGTAGGAAGCTATAGAAACCAAAGCTAATTGCAGAGTCGACAACTTGGCTCGAGAACTATATAGCCACCACCACCTCCTTCGACACCACCGCCAATCACCTCCACCACGTAGCCAACCACCATCGCCACCACACCACACCACCATCATCGTCGATCCAACCATACACGTCCACCAAACCTTCCCAATTACAATCACACACGGCTACATATACATACATACTCATGCACACGCGCATACATGCATATATATATATATATATATATATATATATATATATATATCGATGCATATATATATGTATATACACCATAGATTAGCACCTAGACCCCAATAATCAATGGATAGGAGTTGAACTTGAGGGATGTTAGTTATGGGGTGTACAAGGCCCAATAGTTGGACCGGATTGAGTTACTTGTGGCTAAAGAAATCCTAAGCCCAATAGATTTTCCATAAACCTATAAATAACTCAATATAGCCTCACAATATATTATTGTGATTATTACATAGTCTCTAAACTCTCTCTATAATTAGCTAGCACTAAATAAAGAGAAATTATCCCACTACGAAGTTGTTCGTAATTCAAGAGGAGTCTTGACGTGTGGATCACCATTGGAGGACGGACGATTGGACGGCTGTGGAGACAAAAAAACAAACAAGAGATTCGCCGTGAAATCCGCTTCTATATCGGTAATCTCTAATCACAGATCTCATCTAAGAGACGAGTAGATCCGGTTTTGAATTGCCTATTTATATTTCCGTTGTGCATGTTTATTAGGCAATTCTTAACAGTGGTATCAGAGCCAACTCATTTTCTTGTTGAGATTTGTTAAGTTTTGTTTAAAATAATTGTTGTTACATCAATTTGATTTGGGTAATTAATGTTCTATTAAACAATCTAGTTTGATTTATTCGTGACGATGTAATTGCATCTAAATTAATTTTAGATTAGATCTAATAATTAATTATTAATTGCATGAAAAAAAAGGAAAAAAAAGGGTTTTTTTTCAGTCACCGGAAATGCACCACCGCCACTGGTAGTAGCGGCGAGAGTCACCGCTACCATGGTGGTCCCCTACCCACCGGAAGCCGCGGGGCTGCCGATTGCAGCGGCGAAGTCGCCGCTACAATTGTGGCAGCCCTGCTGCAGATCTAACGATCTGCAGTTTTGCAGGGGCGAGCTCGCCGCTGCTCAATAACGCAACGGCGACTTCGCCGCTGCGAGGAAAAGCGGCGACTCTGCCTCTGGTGGCAACGGCGATGGTCGCTGCTGTCGGATTAGGTGGGTACCGGTGGAACCCTAGCTAGGGATCCACCAGTAGGGGTGACCGAGGATGATGGGGGGTGGTGTGCAATTTCAGAAATTGCACACCAAGCCCCCATCTTTATTTAAAAGGAGTTGTATTTTCCGAAAGTTTCAGAAACTTATAAGTTGGTCCCCAATTCCAGTTTATTGCAAAAACAAGTCCTAGGGCTGAAATTAAAATTTCTAAAATTAATGATAAATTAGATTTATCAATTTTCTTGCAATTATTCAACTTTGATTATTTATTTTCAATTTAAAATCATTGTTTGAGACAAAAGTTGAATTTTTGAAAATTATATTTTTAGTTTGTTTCTCCCTAGTGTTTTTGCAAAATTTAATTAAAGTATGACTTTAATATACATGACAAATAAAGTGTTATTTTGTCTAACCCGCCTCAAATAATATTTATTTAATTAAATTAATTATTTATTATTGCATGTAATTAATTAGATTAATTATTTATTGCTACATGTAATTAATTAGATTAATTACTTATTGTTACATGAAATTAATTAGATTAATTCATAAAATTTGGTTTCTTGATTGTTTAAATTGTTTAAACAATATGCGTCGTCACAATAAATCTAGAAACTGAACTGTTTATCCATATTGGATGATTTTGGACCAGACCAAAGTAATTCACAAAATAAAGAGTTATTTTGTGAGTCCCCTCTTATTAATAAAATTAATTGATTAATTTGATTAATCATAAAAATTTTATTAATATGTAATTAATTAGTTAATGTGATTAACTAATTAAATTTTGATATGATTGGGAAAATGAAGAGTTATTTTCTAAATTCCCTCCTCGTGATAAAATTAAATAATTAATTAGATTAATTATAATTGATGAGTTATTAATTAGTTAATATGACTAACTAATTGATATTCGTTTGGTTTGTTCCTTTATTGGTTTAAAATGTTTAGCCAAATAATATTATTACCCGAATCTAGAAATTGATATAATTTGTTAAGATTAGATATCGTGGATGATTATGGACCAGACCAATGTGATTGGATGAATGCATGGTTTTATTCTTTGTTTCATGTTGGGGGCCTGCGTACCTATTATTAGTTTGGGCCTACATGCCAATTAATTTTTAATTTAATTTCGGACCTGCGAGTCTATGTGATATGGCGTATGTGCCAACTAGTATCGGATATGAGTTGGAGCAGAAGATGGAGATCACCGGAGTTAACCAACGAAGGACGAAGGGACTGTCCCTTAGGAATTGACCAACTAGTTTTTCTCTTGGCTCGGGAAAACTAGATAGATATACGTCCATAATCATCCACTAGTTCTATTATGCTTGATAATTGCATGGTTGATGTTTATTATTATGCATTATATTATTGATGAGACTGATCCCCTTTAAAATGATATTAAATTCACGATTAAATGTTAATTCATGCCTTCCAATGTTACGGTGAAAAATTAGATTTCCACAATCGTAGTCAGCTTGTTGAGTAACTCAAGGCTGCTCGATCGTAGGAAATGTTCTTGACTGTGAGACATGTGATGCCTCTAAACATTGGGTCGAGTTTAACTAAAATTTATTTCTTGTTGAGCAACTCAAGGAAATAAACTTTAGAGGCACGTCGATTTAATACATGAGATGTACAAGATAAATCGTTATCTGATCTAGGAGTCACATGGAGATGTGATTGATAGGTGTATCTACCTGAATGACAATTAGGGCTTATTGAGTAACTCAAGGTTCTAATTGAACAAACGGGGTCCTAGGCTGCTTATTAAAGTTGAAAAATTGTTTTCTATCAATGTTGGGGATCATTGATTCAGTGGAAGTATTGTTAATTAAATAAAAGTCCATATTTGATTAACTTTATTGCATTTATTAATTGTTATTCCATTATCATTTCCATTAATTATATTATGAGCAATGTTTTGAGTTTGAAAAGCATATTTGATGCCGACAAACTCACTGAAACTACTTGAGAACGTACTCAAATATGAAAAGTGAATTTAGTGTCACCACACTCACTGGATTTTCTTACACTAACGTCATAAATGTGAGATTTGTTCTCACATATAAGTTACAATATGTCATAAACAAATTATCCATAATATTCTGTCAAGATGGTCTTGCTAGGACAATGTGAATTTACAAAGATCATGTGATGATCATAATGCAATATGAATGATACTTGCAGTTATGAGTTGTAAATGTCGCATGTGGGTATGGATACTTATGTTGTTATTGATCATGTCAAGGAGTTGATCCATGTAATGAACGATATAAAAATTCAAAATGCTATTTGGAGACTTGATGGGCAACAAGTCAAATGTTGACTTAGTTCTTCAACTCTCATTACCAAATAGTTTATCACAATTTGTTGTGAATTAAGATGTGAATAAGATTTCCAATACCCACTGATCTGTTTGATATGCCCAAACTGTTATACCTATCACCAATGTGATAAGTTTGATCTTGAAACTCCTAACGGGGCTTAGAAGAAGTTTCAAAGGAACTTTGAGAAAGAATTTTCGAGATCAAACTAACAGTTGAGGTATATAAAGACATATTCAAAGCCAATAACACTTTGTAGAGACAAAGAAGATTGGCATGGAACTGTGAGTCAGGCATAACCAATTGAAGAGAAGAATCTTGGAGAAGATTTTTGAAACCCGTATTTAAATCTTTTAAGTATTGGATATCGGATGGAGATCCCATATTTAAATACAATTGAGATTTAAATAGGAAAGTTCACTGCAAAGGAAGGTAATAGATCATATAGTATGAAATGAAATAAATGTTACTTCATTCAAGACCTATTATTTTCGTTGCCCTTTTGTTTTGTTTTGGAATGAGTATTATGATAATGTTCTTATGAAGAACATTATTTCTATTCATGATAGGACATGAATAGTTGATCCATTAAGATCAAGAACAATAGTTGTTTACAATCATTTAATGGAATCAACTATAGAAATAAGATCAGTAATATTGGATTTCTAAAAGATCTATTATTGGAATAGAAAATAAAAAGGGTATAACGATGATTATATCCTATTCCGACATCAAAACATGTTAACCCTAATTTATATTGATGTATTGGGTTGATATGTACAGAAGGTCGGAAAATAGCATCTCCAACGTCGTCAAGCTCAAAGAGGACTATATACCAGATATAGTATCTTATACTTGATGGACCACAAGCATGAAAAATTTTGAAATGTTCAAAAGGGTTCAAGTAAGAGAGGAGAGCTACTTGGGGAATATTCTCACGTTTCGATATGTTCGAAGTGGAGATTATTTAAGGATATAATTAGAAGAATGAGATTCCCGTTCAGTGAATTTGGGAATATACATGACTAATTCAATGGTGTATAATAAGAGAAATTGTTCATATTAATATGATGCAATTTAATTATTATGCCTAACAGTTCATTCTAAAATTGTTTTGGGATGTGCAATGGAACTTGTAAGAAATACACTAAATAGTGCTCTATCTAAGTCGGTAGATAAAACTCAAAAATGATTTTGAGTAATAATGCTTAGATGAAGCATGGGAGAAATCTCTTGATAGACATTCAAAATGGAAAATTATTGAGTATCACTACTCTCACTTTTAATATTAGAGTCATCTTATATAAGTATGATCTAATCTTCGAGAAATTGTTTTTCCTAAAAGCACAGTGGGAGTAGGACAGACCTTGAAAGAGTTCAAGAAGTCACAACAGAGATCAACCGACTAGATGAACTATTTGCTAAACTTCATTTGATGAGGTGCAAACTAGTAAAGAAGAAAAGTTCGTAATAACACATTGGCTCCGTATAAATCGTGTAAAGGCTCATCTATAGTAAGATGTGATTTTGTGGCTATTAATATGGTATTGGTAGTCAATAATGAGAAGCCTGCAGTTTACAAACGGTAAAAGTCAAGTTGTTGACCTAAAATGTATAGATAGATACACTAGAATTCGAAGTGAGCTCCGTGTACTAAAATCAAAATGTGGATTTTGGTTGCAGGATGGGTGAGACCCATAATTTGTAAATTAGCTTACAAACAACCCGTCGATATGGATCGTAATGCTCACAAGACAAGATTAATAATGAATGTTGCAATCAAAGACAAATGTTGCACTTGAGAGCAAAATTCACATCTATAATCGTGTCTCCGTTAATTTGAATTCTAATTACCGTAAATGCTCATGTTTGAGAAATGGGGTTCAAAACTTGATCTTGATCACGTTGTATCTGATGCAACCTAAAAGTTTTGAATCCATAAGATCAAATCAAGCATGTCTGCATACCCAAGAGGAGCTGAAAACTTCATTTTGATGAGAGAATCAAATAGTTTGATTTTGTCATCAATGAGTATGAATAGTGTGTACAAGAAGTTAGTGGGAGTATAATCGTATTTCTAATACAGTATGTGGTACGAGTTGTTAGATAAACGATATCTCCAGAGAAGGTCCGATGTTTTCTCCATTACAGATTTAGAAAAGGTTGCATGTAATTTTGGGTTAGAGATCTATAGAGATAGATCTACAAAACGTTTAGCTTATCTAAATCCAAGTACATGGATGAAATCTTTAGAAGATTTTTCCTGAAAGCGTTCGAGATAGAACTCTATCCTATAAGGATAGGACTGTACTCGCAGAAGGCGTTGGAGAACACGATTCAGAGATGTCGCATAGATACGATTCATGCGATACTATGAACTAGATCAAATGTTTCACATGTTTTGGAGGGGAAAATTTCCGAGAAAACAATGTAGGAAACATTAAATATTGGTCAACGAACATTATTAGATGCTTGAGAAGCATTGAATAAATGTTCTAATGGAGAATCTGAACGTAGAATTCAAAAACATTTGCAAGTGTCGGTCCTTAGTGTTGAAAGACTATACACTAATCCCAATCCGAAAGATAGTTACTCATAAGAATAGCATCATCACCTGGAAAGGCTCTAGATGAATACAACTCAATACACAGTTACTTTGGAAGTAGCAAGAGAAGGGGCTTAGATCATTAAATTCTTAATTGGACTTGAATGCTTTGCTAACATTGTTGATCCAATAGAGATTGAGACCACAATAGAGCCATCGCACAAGCGAAGGAAACCTCAGTCTCGTCAACGATCTGAGTGTGTATTGAGGTAGAGCCATCGCACAAGCGAAGGAAACCTCAGTCTCGTCAACGATCTGAGTGTGTATTGAGGTGGCATATCTCTTTAGAAGAGATAATGCAACGAAATGATAAAAGGACAAATACAAAAGATCTCTTGATATAGTGCATGTCACAGCACATTCATGATTAAAGCTATGTGTATTAGATACAATGGTATTTGGATCTAGTTGTGTAAAACTGTGGTGTTGCAATCTATATTGGATATTGATATGCGTAAACACCTTATTGATAGATGCAATTGAATGGCAGATCTATTATTTTACATATCTACGTTGTTTTATCATAACAACTAAAATAATGGAGTCCGTAGAATAAATGTGGGAAAACTTGTTAATCACAAGGTGTTGTGATAGTGAGATAAAAATTTTTGGCATTTATTCTTAGATTATCCCTGGTCATAGTAATGACGAAATACGGATATTGTTATTGCGGATAGACTAGCATGTGTTGCATCTCCTTCTTAAAGAAGAAGTAACTGATCTCACAAGTTAGAATGTGGAGACATTCAGATGAACACATGGATGCTTTGTTGGTAGAACAAGAATCTGGATGACCCGCCTAGCGATACTGCATGGATAGTTATCCTTGCGTCAGCAATTGATCTCTAATGTGCGGTGGTGGAATTGGTCCTTAGACTTGAGAATACCATAGAATCTTATGCACGGATCGCTGTACTTTGGCGGACATTGAAGGATACTCTAACTGGGGTTGACTGGAAATGCCGTACGGGTATAGTGAGAAATGCATGAAGGTTGTGAGTATTCAATACAGGATTCATCGCTCCTGGATAACGGGAGATTATAACCTGCATTTCTCCCAATCAAGTTGATATAAATTCCTTGGCCAAGGTGGGATTGTAGGATTGAATAGAGTTTTCAATCACAATCACTGATTTAATCGATGTTGAGTTGAGAGCGAATAATATGGTTGGTTGAATGAGATTGACGTGAATCCATATCTCTGAACCAATCGGGTTTGTATCGATGAAGGGATTATAGTTCCACGGTAACCGCACATATAAAGGCTTCGTCATTACCACATGACTTATCCCGTCACATGGATTGCCATGACACATTGCTAGATGTCAATCATGGACGACGACATGGGTCAATTGATCTGGGTGAATTGATGATAAACTGAAATAGGGATTTCACTTTATCCTATCCTGATAAGATCAGATAGTGACACCATGACGTTTGCCTTCGTGAGTGGGAGCCTGATGGGTCACACACAAAGTCAAGTACTGATATCTTGAATTGGACCTTGTCCAAGTGGCAGAATGTTAGTTATAGGGTGTACAAGGCCCAATAGTTGGACCGGATTGAGTTACTTGTGGCTAAAGAAATCCTAAACCCAATAGATTTTCAATAAACCTAGAAATAACTCAATATAGCCTCACAATATATTATTCTGATTATTACATAGTCTCTAAACTCTCTCTATAATTAGCTAGCACTAAATAGAGAGAAATTATCCCACTACGAAGCTGTTCGTAATTCAAGAGGAGTCCTGACGTGTGGATCACCATTGGAGGCCGGACAATTGGACGGCTGTGGAGACGAAAGAACAAACAAGAGATTCGCCGTGAAATCCGCTTCTATATCGGTAATCTCTAATCACATATCTGATCTAAGAGACGAGTAGATCCGGTTTTGAATTGCCTATTTATATTTCCGCTATGCATGTTTATTGGGCAATTCTTAACAAGGGAGACCGGCTTGCCCCTTTCCTCTTCTTCCTTTTGTGTGTACAAGAGCGGCGAGGAAAAAGCCACTACAACCGAGTTTCAAATTGTGTGTTAGTTAGGATTTACATGGCTAGTCCCTCACCCTTTTGGGAAGATATAAGTTGGTCCCCAAGTTGTAACTTCTTTTAGAACCAGTCCAAACCCTTAGTTTCACCTTTATCGAAGTTAGTCTCTATATTTTTTTTTTATATCTTACTCTTATAAACAATCCGAAAGCCAAAATTTTCTATTAGCCAATTGCATCCCTACTCTATTTTATTTTATCCAATATTAATTGGTTTCGTCGTAATTTTTATTACGCATTATTTTACTTAATTCTATTTTAATGGTAAGTTTATTTTATTTAGTTTAATTCTATTTACCCTTATTATGATAATTATTTTATTTTAGTTAAATTCTATTTAACTTTATAATGATGCTTGTTTTAGTATATTTAATGTAATTCCATTTAAATTTCAATATAAATCTTATTTTAATTTGTTTCAAAATTATTCAGTTTCGTGGAAAATCCTATTATTAGGGTGTTAGGCAACCTTTTTAAAATTTTTTACCATTTTTTACCACTTTTTTATCAATCTTTCTTTATCCGAAATCAATCATATCCACATATCACATCACATCCATAAATTTCCACCATTCAACTCCACTCATTCTCTTTCTTCCTTTACATTAAAAACTTTTAAAAACTATTAAAAACCAACCCCTATCGCCCATTATATTCTAATTTATTTTATTTTATTTTATTTTTGTTTTATTTCATTCTATTAAGGTTTGCTATAATGTTCAATTTCCTCTTTATTTAGCCCTATTTAGTTTTATTATAACGAATATCTAATTTTATTTAACTTAGTTCTATTTAAATTATAATTCTTATGTTATTTTATTCTAATTATTCTACTTATTTTAAATGAGTAAAGCTAAAAATATTTTAAACATTAGCCAAATCCACTCATTTATTTTATAAGTTCGAACATCGGCGCTAATTTAATAATTTTCTTTAATTGTAGACGACGCACGGGATTTAGAGAGTTAAAAACAACCCCCCAGCTACGTTCAAACTCAGACAATAAGGTAGGTCCCTAAACTAAAGCTTCATTTTTCTTGTCTGCGCACTTGTTATGAAAACCATTTGTGTAGTGTACATTACTTATGCCATTTTATGAATAATGAATCAAATGGTGCTTTCGAGCTCAACCATGCTATGAAGCCTTCGGGCACACGAATGTCAAGAAGCCTAAGAGCACAAGAATGTTAAATGTTTACGTGCACGTTTATTTTCTGTCCGGGTGCAAGTAATTCATAATATGCATGCGTGTACCTGCCATATTGTTACAATTTGGTTAACGTGCGTAGTGGACTTACTGAGTAATTCATTACTCACGTTTTTCCTATTTTTACAAAACTTTATACGTTAGGGAGGCAACAGGGGAGCAAACCATAGTGGCAATCGATTAAAGAAGCTCTATAATTTCTGCTTATTATTTTATTTTAGAGACATTTAGATTATTGCTTATAAACTCTAGTTTATGATTCTAATTTTGCAACTCCATTAAATGCTAGGCTTTTTCTTTTATTCAACATTATTTATTTATTCATTTGTTTTATAACTATGGTTGGAGATGCAAGCGAGATTGGCGTATTTTAGTCATTTTAAAAATATTTACTTTCCGCATTATCTAAGTTCACGACATTTAGGAGCAAGTTTAGCGGCCTAAATCTAAGTAGATTTGGGGTGTTACAGCTTGGTATCAGAGTTAAGCGTTCTAAAAGCGATACTGTAGATATTTTTACAAAAAGAAAAAAAAGAAATAAATAAAATGATATTTAGGGAATACAGGGATTGCCATTGCCACCGCTCCGTCCGCCGTCTCCTAGGTAAAGATCTATGTGTAAATTATGTTTAGGACCCCGTAAATAATGTATTGAGATGTGTTAAGGAAAGAAGACTTTGTTTATAACTAAAGAATGAGTTTGAGCATAATCGAGAGTTTTAAATATATTTTATATGATGTTCTGTCCTCGCTAATAGAACTTATGTTAATGGTAAATCCCACCCACACTGGACTTTGCATAAATGGACTAGATTAAACATGGAGATCGGTTTTGAGGCTTGGAGGTATATGGAATGCGAGAAGGGACGCGACGAGCCTACGGCAGACTACATCTATCGCTTCTGGTGTTTGCGCTTCGAGGCCAGCAAAACAAGCTACCGAATGAATGATACAGCTTCCATTAGGCACCTATTATCGACCTTCATATATGGCGAACAGGCTTCGGCTCGCCGATTCTATAGGGGAGTACAAGAGCGTTGGGGAGGAACTGCAAATCTCGGGATTGTCTGTGACGAATTCGTCATGTACTGGGATAGATTCTTGGCAAATGAGAAGTCAATGCAACCTAAACCATACTTGCCAAGGGATTCGAATAACCTCCCAGAGCTACGCCGCACCCCTGGTAGGCCGTGGTTGCCCAGGACAATGGCTAAGTGTAGTGACCGCGAATTTCCCTAAATTAAAATATTTAATTAAAGTAAAATCTCAAACGTGTCGCTACAACTTCACCTATAGAGTTAAATAAAATATCTATTTATTTATTTATTTTCAATTTACATTTGAGGACCAAACTTTAGAAATTATTTGTTTTAAAACCCAATTATAGGCCCAATTTTACTTCTTATGCTATAAGAAAGCCCATTTGGAGAGTAACCTAGTTTTTACCCTATTTATACAGTTTTAGGTTGATTTTAGAAACCCTAGCCTCACTACTCTCCCCTCTTTCCACAATTTGCATCTTCAAGTTCATCACACTCCTTCTCATTCAACAAATCAAACTTCAAGTGGTAAGATTACTTGATCTTTCCCATTTTAACTTATTTCTATTTTATTGTTTTAAGTTCTTAATCAAATTTTTGTAGTGTTTACTTGGCCATTAGTGTAAGTAGGATAGATACATAATACATACATACATGATACACACATCCATGACCCGTATATACACACAAAGGCCGACCACCACCTCGGCCACCACAGCCACCAGTCTTCCACCGTGTCACCACCACCTCCACCACACTACAACACATACTGCAACACACACACGGCATAGACATACACATACGTATACGCCATAGCCGTATACACCAAGCTCGGTCACCTCAACTTCATCCATGCTCAAAACCCCAACTTCACAACGTAAAAACCACGTTCACACCTTCCTCTAACTCCCCACAACATCACACAACTAGTTAATTTCGAAAATTTTTGAAGATTTGATCGAATTTTGAAAATACCTAAATTTCTCCTCAACCTCCAACCAACGAATTCGAGCTCAATAATCAACCATTCATTCAATTAAAACTACCACTAGATTCACCTCCCTCCACTTCACCTTCGCCGGCCACCGGCGCCGCCAAAAAAACATCGGAAAAGACCCCCCAAATTCCAGCCGAGAGCGAGCAAGAAAGGGAGTGTTCGGGTGAAAGAGATGACCCGATTCTTGTTGCTGTTTTTTTTTTAATTTATTTAAGTATTTGCAATCCAAGTCCCTCGTTTTATTTAATTAGTTTAAGTTGGTCCCTATAATTTATTTAATTTTCAAATCCCCAACTTTTAATTGTTACAATTTAATCCCTAAATATTATTTACAGCTTTAATCCCCTATTTTATTTATTTTATTTAAATGAGCCCTAAAATTTTATTTAATTTCAAGTCCCTAACTTTCAATTGTTGCAATTTGACCCCTAAACTTTATTTCACTTTTAATCCTTCAATTTCTTTTTCATATTTAATCTAACCCCCACAATTTTATTGCATAATAGGTCCTCAAACTATTAAATTCTTTCAAATTGACCCCCAAAGTTTTATATTCTTTCTATTTTGGTCCACAAACTTCTATATTACTTATAGATTCTTATATTTAAGAATATTAACATAAATTAAACTCGTTATTGACTAGACGACGCGTACCAACAGCTAGAGGACTGATTTTCACCGCTTAGTAGACTCAAACTCAAGAGATACTTCAGGTAGGCTCAAAAGACTCATTTTTACTTATCGCACAATTATTGTTAATTATCTGTACTATATAAGTGCTTTTAGTGTGTAATAGACTTGCCTTCGGGCCCAAACTTGCCTTCGGGCCTAGACTTGCCTTCAGGCGCAGAGTTGCCTTCGGGCCTAGAGCTGCCTTCGGGCCCAGAGTTACCTTCGGGTATTATATTACAGAGTTTACATGGCTATTTGCCTTATATATATTTGTATAGATGATTAATTTGCGCTGAGCCTACTGAGTATTGTTTGAATACTCACGCCTTACATTCTTTTATAGATTGAGGAGTTCGGAGGCGTGACGAGACATGGGAGTTCTATTTAGGCTTATAAAATAAGAGACTTTACTTCCGTTGTTGTTTTGGTAAACCGATGTATGAGATTATATCATTTTCAAACTTTTGAGCTATTTAGTAACTTGTGTTAGATGTTTCGGACGTTGGTGATCAAATAATTTTAAAACACTTTAGATGGTTGTTATATCAAATGAATTCCCGCTTTTAATTATTTATTATACTTCCGCATTTAATATTAGGAAAAAAAATGGTTAGTTTTAAAGAAATAACTAACGTTCCGAGTTCTTCGAACTCGGGGCGTTACACTAAGGCTGAGTCGGGAACTTACAAGGAGTATAGCCTAACCACACCCCTCTACTCGCCCACTTGTGACCTAAAGGAACTAGAAGACACCGCCACCTCACCTTACATCGCCTCTCGAGGACCAAGGAAGCCAAACGATGGAGATACTGTAGTTGATAGCAATATCTGTTAGATATGCTAGTTGATTAAGTAGCGTAGGATCCCATTCATTTATTCTTTTAACGTTTCCACTGTAACATATGGAGGATTTTATCTCGAGATTAATAAAGATAACAATTCTTTTCATTCGTCTTCATTTAAGAGTTGATATATGTTTGTTGTTCATTTATATTATGGGATGGTGAGAAAATTTTTATTTGATGTGTAAAGGATGTTTGGATGTGGACGGCCAAGGAACACAGCGCGCCAGGAAGGAAATGCCGCGAATCAAGCGAATCCGATGGTTCTGATGCAAAACCTCGTCCAAGCTATGCAAAATATCGGGCAAAGGGCACAGCCAGCCCCCCTCCCCCGGGGGTATGTCCATGGTGGAGCAGTTCTGGAAGTACTGTCAACCAATCTTCGATCGTGGGAAGAACCCACTTGACGTGGAAGAATGTCTTGATGAGATCGAACAAATCTTCACACACATCACCTGCCCAGAAAATCAGAAGGTTTTTTGTGCGGAGTTTATGCTAAAAGGCGAGGCTAGGCATTGGTGGAAATTAGATAGCAATACCAGGAGTGCTGACCAGCGAGCAGCTTTCACCTGGGAACAGTTCAAGGGAAAGCTCAGGGACAAATACTTCCCCCAGGTACTCCGCGACCACAAGGAGACAGAGTTTATTGAACTGAAGCAAGGAAACATAGATATAACAGAGTATGAGAGAAAGTTTGACGAACTCTCGCGCTACACACCACGCTGGGTTGATATAGAAGAAAAGAGGGCTCGACATTTTGAGAGGGTCCTACGCCCTGAGATCAAGCAAATAGTTAGTATCCTTGAGCTACCCACCTATGGTGAAGTGGTACGAAAGGCGCAAGCAGTGACATACTCTAGAGTCACATACGAAGGACGGGGGAGTCAAAGCAACCCCTAGTCACATGGGAAGTAGAAGTGGTAGGGCCCCAACCAGAACCAGAACAGTGGCCAAGCTCCAAACAAAAGCCAAACCAAGGCACTGTTAAAGGACAACCCGCTAATTCGACTCGCACGCCTTGCCCTAAATGCCAGAAAATGCACAAAGGAGAGTGTTTGCTGGGTAAGAATGTCTACTTCAAGTGTGGAAAACCAGGTCACTATGGCAATGAACATTGTCCACCACCCGCACAGAGCACCAATCAAGCAAACGGGAAAGAGCCAACCAGGACGGCCAGGGCTAGGGTTTTTGCGATGGACGCGGTGGATGACTCTTACGTGATAGCAGGTACCAGTTCTATCCAGTACCCACTTTCAATTTATAGCTATTGTGAGGCCTTCTCCCCAATAACAATGATAATAATAACGATAATGGACAACCTGATAACAGGAATCTTAACCATCTCTGGTATTCCCGTATATACCCTTATAGACTCCTAAGCTACACATTCTTTCATATCCGACCCATGCCTAACTAGGGTAAACCTAACAGTAGAATTAACGGGTAGTACCCTTGAGGTTAGCCTACCGTCTAGAGGAATCATTCATGCAAAGTTGATAACCAAAGCAGTACAAATCGACTTCGATGGAGTAGCTCTAGAGGCGGATCTAAACGCCATCTAGATGTTTGACTTTGACGTGATCCTATGTATGGATTGGTTGAGCAACAAACTAGCGGCTATCCTCGCCTTATCGTGTCATGAGAAGGAGGTTGTGTTCCGTAAGAATGGGGAAGAGACATTTAGATTGTATGGATCGAAAGTTAAGGCACTTCCTCGCCTTATCTCAGCAATGCAAGCGGAGAAGCTACTAGCTAAGGATAACTGCCAGGGTTACTTGGTCAGTTTCCAGGGGCTGCCGACAGAGGAGTTAACCGTTGAACAGGTGCCAGTTATACGTGAGTATGCCAATGTATTCCCAGATGACCTGCCATGCATTCCACCTGATAGACAAGTAGAATTCGCCATTGACTTAGTGCCTGGTGCTGCATCTGTATCCAAAGCTCCATACCGTATGGCGCCAAAGGAATTATAGGAGCTGAAGATCCAATTGGAAGAATTATTGGACAAAGGTTTCATTAGGCCGAGCGTATACCCTTGGGGAACGCCTGTGTTATTCATCAAGAAGAAAGATGGGAGCATGAGTATGTGCATCGACTACAGGAAGCTCAATAAGCTAACAATCAAAAATAAGTATCCCGTTTCCTAGGATCGAGGATTTGTTTGACCAACTGAGGGGAGCAGCTGTGTTTTCCAAGATCGATCTAAGATCCGACTACCACCAACTGAAGATTAAACCCGCTGATATTTCGAAAACGGCGTTTTGGACCCGATATGGCCATTATGAGTTTACAGTAATGCCATTTGGTCTCACGAACGCGCCCGCCGTATTCATGGATCTAATGAATCAAGTGTTCTACCAATTTCTAGACAAGTTTTTCATTGTCTTTATCGATGACATACTAGTGTACTCGAAGGACTCTTAACAACACAGAGAGCATCTGAGGATCGTGTTAGGAACCTTAAGGTCAGAGAAGTTGTTTGCCAACTTCAAGAAGAGTAGGATTCTTAGGACACATCGTCACTACCAAAGGGATTGAGGTCGACCCAGCTAAGGTCGAAATTGGAACAGACTGGCCCCACTTCCTCTAATGTTGGTGAAATGAGGAGCTTCGTAGGCTTAGCTGGCTATTATAGTTGTTTTATTGAGGGTTCTCTAAGATAGCAGGTCCAATGACTCAGCTAACGAAGAAAGGTGTAAAGTTTCAGTGGACTGAACAGTGCGAGAATCGCTTCCAAGAATTGAAGAAGAGGCTAGTCTCAGCCCCAGTGCTGGTCATACTCGATGGAACTGAAGGGTTTGCTATTTACAGTGATGCCTCCAAACTCGGGCTCGGTTGTGTTCTAATGCAGCACGGGAAGGTCATAGCCTACGCATCTAGGCAATTGAAACCCTATGAACAGAACTACCCAACCCATGATTTAGAACTTGCAGCGGTCGTACGCGCACTGAAGATTTGGAGACACTGTTTGTATGGATGTAAGTGCGAAATCTATACCGACCACAAAAGCCTCAAATACTTCTTCACTCAGAAGGAGTTGAACATGAGGCAGTGTAGCTGGTTGGAGCTAGTAAAGGACTATGATTGCGAAATGCACTATCATCCGGGAAAAGCTAATAGGGTTGCAGATGCATTAAGCCGAAAGAGCATTGGCCAATTGGCAGCTTTGGGTATTGAACAGGACCAGCTCATTCGGGAGTTTAAAAATCTAAAAATTGAAGTTCTTACGCCATCAATGGGAGAGCCAAGTCTATTGACAAGCCTAATTGTCCAACAGGATCTGAGAGAGCGGATAGTGGAAGCTCAGAAAGATGATAAATTCTTAGCCAAAATCAAATCAGAAGTTGGCACTGGCAGAAGAGCTGGCTTTGAAATTGCATGTGACACAGCACTGATATTTAGGGGTCGTCTATGTGTACCGAAAAACAAGTAGATCAGAAATGAGATCTTGACGGATTCTACTCCCTATGCAGCCCATCATGGCGGAACTAAGATGTATCAGGACTAGCGTAACTATTTCTGGTGGAGGAAAATGAACGGATGTATAGCAAGATTTGTTGCTTGATGTATGGTTTGCCAACAAGTCAATGCTGAGCATCAGAGGCCGTTCTGATTATTGAACCCTCTTGAGATACCCGAATGGAAATGGAAGAAGATCACAATGGATTTTGTGATCGGTTTACCAAGATCGGTAAGGGGTCCGATGCTATTTGGGTTGTAGTAGGTAGGCTTACAAAATCCGCTCACTTTTTACCAGTTCGAACAACCCATAACGCAGATCAGTTGGCGCAGTTATACATACGGGAAATTGTTCGACTCCACGGAGTACCAGTATCGATCGTTTCCGACCGAGATCCAAATTGCAATTCAAGATTTTGGAAAGCCTATAAAATGCTATGGGAACCAAGTTAAAGTTTACCACAACTTATCACCCCCAAACCGATGGATAGTCTGAGCGCACCATTCAAACATTGGAAGACATGTTGAGAGCCTATTATATTCTAATTTATTTTATTTTATTTCATTCTATTTAGGTTTAGTATAATGTTCAATTTCCTCTTTATTTAGCCCTATTTAGTTTTATTATAACGAATATCTAATTTTATTTAACTTAGTTCTATTTAAATTATAATTCTTATTTTATTTTATTCTAATTATTCTACTTATTTTAAATGAGTAAAGTTAAAATATTTTAAACATTTGCCAAATCCACTCATTTATTTTATAAGCTGAACATCTAGTGCTAATTTAATAATTTCCTTTAATTGTAGACGACGCACGGGATTTAGAGAGTTAAAAACCACCCCCAAGCTACGCTCAAACTCAGAAAATAAGGTAGGTCCCTAAACTAAAGCTTTATTTTTCTTGTCTGCGCACTTGTTATGAAAACTATTTGTGTAGTGTACATTGCCTATGCTATTTTATGAATAATGAATGAAATGGAGCTTTCGAACTCAACCATACTATGAAGCCTTCGGGCACATGAATGTCAAGAAGTCTACGAGCACAAGAATATTAAATGTTTATGTACACGTTTATTTTCAGTCCGAATGCAAGTAATTCATAATATGCATACGTGTACCTGTGATATTGTTACAGTTTGACTAATGTGCGCAGTGGACCTACTGAGTAATTCATTACTCACGTTTTTCCTATTTTTACAAAACTTTACAGGTTAGGGAGGCAGCGCGGGCGCAAACCACAGTGGCAATCAATTAAGGAAGCTCTATAATTTCTGCTTATTATTTTATTTTAGCGACATTTAGATTATTGCTTATAAGCTCTAGTTTATGACGCTAATTTTGCAACTCCATTAAATACTAGGCTTTTTTTATTCAACATTATTTATTTATTCATTTTTTTATAACTATGGTTGGAGATGCAAGAGAGATTGGAGTATTCAAGTCATTTAAAAATATTTACTTTCCGCATTATCTAAATTCACGACATTTAGAAGCAAGGTTAGTAGCTTGAATCTAAATAGATTTGGGGAATTCACTAGTACAAAAAGGGTTTAAGGTGGCGGTTATTTTGGTGAAAGGGTGGCGGTTAATTAGACGCCACCCAAAATGTCGATACCCAATGTCGATATAAGGGTGGCAGTTCAAAAAACGCCACCAAAAAAAGAAAGGATGGCGGTTGTTTTTCAAGAACAACCGCTACCCTTTCATTTATTATTATTATTTTTTTAAACTTCGGGTGACGGTTGTAAGTTTACAACCGCTACCCTTTCTTATTTTCTTTTTATAAATTTCGGGTGGCGGTTTTAAATCCACAACCGCCACCCAAATTTTTTTATTTTTTATTTTTATAACATAAAGGTTGGCAGTTCTATGCTTGGAACCGCTGCCCTTTGTCTCTTTTTTTTTAAACAAAATTGTTTAAATTTTCACGTTAATTTTCACGTTTTAAGCTTGTAAACTTTAAACTGCCATAACTTTTGCATACGATGCCCGTTTTTAGCCCACGACCCCATTCCGGAATCGTCGCGATAAGATCTACGATAGTTATCACTATCGCCATGATCCCATATTTCAGGCCCATTTGAGGTCGTTTAAAGCATCAAAATTCAGATTTTAAAATTTTCAATCCATTGTTTGAATAAAATACGTGATTTTTAGTGTAATCTTATATTCATTGTACATCCTTAATATACACATATTAAAAGATGTAGAATAAAAATAAACATATTATTATTACATGTATTATTGAATGACATATTTGAAAGACATATTATAACAATATATTAATACTAATTATATTCACTAAAAGTATATCTCCAATTCAACAATAATGCATATAAATTCCAAAAGTTTATATTAAAATATCTAACCATAATGCATATAAATCCAACAAGTGTACACTAAAAAACAAAGTTCCAATCAAATACAAAACATTAAATATGAAATTATAATGTATAAGTGTATACTACAACTAACAAAAAAATACATCAAGATTTACAAAAAATACCCAATAATTTGGAGATATTAACATACTAACCTCAAGAATAGAGAAAGTTGGGACCAATTGATAAAGGCGGACGACCTTGCCTTCAATTGTAGTTTCAACTTATGAAGAAAATGCAAGAACTCTTGAAATTGTGAAACCCTACAATTTGGGGATTTAAAAGTCTAACATCAAAATACATGAATTTGGAAGCAATAGATATAGTAAACTTACCTTACGTCAATTGCAACCCCAATTTGCAAAGAAAATTAGCATAAAATTCGACTTGTGTACCACAAGTTGTAAGTTTTCGCACTTAAGAGAAAGAAAATTGCAGAAATAATATCCTCAAAGTGTTTCAGATTTTTAATACTGGTTCGACAAAAGGTGACAGTTGTATATAACAACCGCCACCCAAAGTGAATTTTAAAATTTGAAATTTAAAATTTAAAATTTGAAATTTTGAAATTTTTCGAATTTTGGGTGGCGGTTGTACTGTACAACCGCCATCCTTCGCCTTACTTTTTATTTTTTAAAATTTTAATTATTGTCAGATTTTGGGTGGCGGTTTTACGGTACTACCGTCACTTGTTTTTGGACTTTGGGTAGCAGTTTCTTTCTACAACCGTCACCTTTTGTTTTGTTTTATTTTTTTAAAAAAATTTATATTCCCTTGGGGTGGAAGATTTTTGTGGCAACCGCCACCCGTTATCTTTGGGTAGCATTTTCTTATAGAACCGCCACCTAAAAGGCGACACCTAATATCCAATTTGTACTAGTGGTTATAGCTTGGTATTAGAGCTAAACTTTCTAAAAGCGATTCTGTAGATCTTTGCACAAATTTTTTTAATTTTTTAATTCATTTATTATTCCAACTCATCAAGTTTTCTCACCTTAACATTTTGTTAATTTTAATTATTAATTATTAATTATTACGTTATCATTATCCTAACTATAGTTATCTGGGCCCTAATTAGTTACTACCTTATTGTTATCCTTACTATAATTATCCTAGATTAATAGCTCGTTAGCCAACAACTTTTTTCAGTTTTTACCACTTTTTATAACTTTTTTATCCATTCTTTTTTTTACTCTAAATCAGCCACATCCACATATCTCATTACATCCATAAATCTCAACCACTCAACTCCACTCATTCTCTCTTATCTTTTATTTATATTAAAAACCTTTAAAAACCATTATAATCTATGCCCTATCACCCTTTAATTCATTAAAACTTCCATAATTATCACTTAATCAAGGAGATAATTATTATTATTATTATTATTATTATTATTATTATTATTGTTGTTGTTATTGTTGTTGTTGTTGTTGTTGTAATTATTATTGTTGTTATTATATAATATTAGGGTATTTTACCATATTTTTTAATTATATTATATTTATAATATTGGTATTTCATCTTATTTTTTAATTATTTTAATTTTAAGTGGGAATTGCAAGAAATGACCAATTTTTTTGTGGCATATTCAAAAGGGGCTAATTAATAACAAGTTTTCACTCTTGTCCATTTCCTTTTTTTTGTTCCAAATTTGCCCCTATGACATTGACTACACACTAAATAAAATCTTGTAAGTATAATGTATCCAAAGATGCCCCATTCATGAAATAACTAAAAAACGTGTACTGAAGAAAAGAAAAAAAGGGAAGAAAATAGGTCCCGTTCAAGGAGGAAACACGCGGGTCTCTCTCACTCTCGGTTCGTCTCTTTAAACGGAAATCTCTCTCGCGCGTGCTCTCTCCATCTCCATGCTATCACCAGTCCTCTCGTCCAAGGTATTCTCTGTCACATTTCGAAACCGAATTTGTAAATTATTTTTACGATTAGGGTTGTGCGATAGGAGAAATAGCAGAAATCGATTTGGGGTTTCAATTTTGGTACAACTGGTGGGTTTTCGAACGCTGTGTTGTGGGTAAACAATAGCACTCTTAGTTTGATATATTGTGTAAGGAAATTCGAAATTTTGGTTAGGGAAAAAGAGCTACATTAATTTTTTTTGGGTGAAATTTTGGTGCTTTTTATTCGTGTATATGAATTATTTTATGAATAATTATGCTTGTCGTCGTCTAGTTTCTCTTGGAGATCCACGGGCGAAGTTCCTTTTCAAGTTCTCGATTGAATCAGGCAAGCACCTCTGTTATTTTGTGTGTTTTGTGTGTGCGCTTGAGCGAAACTCTGTGAATGTGTGTGAGTGAGAACTTATGTTAACAGTGATGACCTTTAATTTCAGGAATTTTCTCCTTTCCTTTTGTGGAAATGTGGTAATGAATTGATTTATTGGTAGAATTGATTATGCAATCTCTGCAATAGGAGTAATTGCTATTTGCGGGTACGCTGTAAATGTGATTTGAAGGTAGTGGTCGGTTGCAATTTGCAGCATTTTCTTGTTCTGACTTGCCTTTGCCCCCCTTTGAAATGAATGAAGGACTAGTCTCATACGGAAAAAGATGTATGGAATGATAGCAGCGATGTTATTGGAGTACTAAAATCGGTGGAAAAGATTTGTGAAATTGTGTAACAATTTTAATATTATCCGATCTTTCCAGTATGATGTTTTTTCCCCCACAGTTTTTGGCGAAGCCCCACTAAAGTTTAGTCTCGGCACCACGAAGGCTCTGCTTTGTTGTATCTTATGTTTCTTTTGGAGGCTTAGTTTGTCCTTACTATGGTTTGAGATTTTGTTTATGCATTTATTAATACTTACACCTACCATGCCTGTGTCCGGGTATTAGTTTTACTTAGAAAGTTAGTTTTCCGGAAAAATTTAATGGTGGTTGGATCATATGACATGGTGAATACAAGAATTATTGTCTATTTTGAATGTGTGAATGATATTGAAGCTTGAGTTAACCGAGTAGTGAAATTGAATTTTAAGTAGAAAATACCTACAACAAGACAAGTGATATGAATGTATGAATGCTTGCTTGAATGTTTTTTTTTATGATTTGTTATCTGTTTGAGCCCTAATTTTGGTTTAATATGGCTAGCAATTCTGAATTTGCGTTATGCTTGCATCTATCTACTATGTGAGTATCAAATATGCATCATGTATTTTTTTGCTTTCATTTGGCAATGTCAGCCCGATCGAACAATATCTATTTTCGATTTTGAGCATAATTCTACTTTCTGCTGTTGTTGTGGATGTTATAACGGATCATATTGAAGTTGTAGGCTTGTAACCAATTCTATTGGTTTAGAAATGATTGAATCATCATATGTGTAGGACGGCGAGTGACCCTGTAATGGTGTGACCCTGTAAGAAGTGCTTGAGTGTTAACCATTCCGCTCAGTCGCTGACGTGCTCATAAGTAGCAGCGTTCTTTGCTCGGCCGATGCTTGATGCGGCTCGGATCGCTCACTGTACTAGCAGTCTTTGCTATTAGCGGCGACTAATGTTACTTTTTTTTCCCTCTTTTTTCAATTGATTTCCCTTTTTTTGTATGCTTCATGTTGAGTATTGAGTCAATCAATTTCATTGCCCTTATAATACCTATTTTTCTCTTTTGTATGCATTTTGGTGGCCATATTTATCTTGTTTGGAACGTATATTGAAACTGCTGCTTTGTTATGTAGAAATCTTACTTCTTAGTCAATCACTTTGGTTCCATTATTATATTCTTCATTTTGTACTAATTGGGGGAGGTCATTCTCTTGCGTACGTTAGAATGAGCGTAATCTGAAAAACAGCCTTTGGAAAAGGTTACATGTTACATTTTTATAACTTTTATATTGTGCAAGAGTAGAGGAAATGAGGATTCTTGTTGCAGCTTCCATGATTGACAGTTTTTACATATATTCACATTTGGGTGGCATTTTTTGTTGCATAATAATGAGTTTGTTGCCAACCGTCATGACAGAAAGAAAAAGTAGTCTACACGGTAAAGAAAAATAACTACTTGTATGGAATAGGCATAATACACTACGTATAAAGAAAGAAAGGACTTTCCTATGTTACTATTTTCAAACAAATAGACACATTTGGTACTTCATTGTATTAAGTGATCAACAACATGTTGTAATGTGTCGTAATCTTTATTTATTTTCTCATTAGGTAAAGGACTTTCCTAGCTTACCAAATTCATGGTTTTTGTTGTTAGTGTCATTTGATGTGTTTATTATTCTTATGTTAATTTGCAAAGAACAATTTATACTTTAAGTAAATGGATAATTGAAAACAATTTATTATTCTAACGACAATTTGTAAAATTGCCGGTCTTATCATTCATTAATCTAAAAAGTGCATAGTAAACACGTTTTCAACTTTTAGCATGTTATTGAATTTTTCATTTTTTTTTAATAGCGATGTCACCCAGGTATGTCGTGCCCGAAGAGGAACGAGTTAATGCGAAAGTCTGTAAAATTTCAAATATAGATCTCATAGCAGATGTGTTGGAACAATTCGATGAGAAGCAAAAAGGTGACTTTAAGGCTAGTTGCTTAGGTCACCTTGCTTAGGTGACCTAGGCGAACTATCTAAGTCGAAGTACTCAGCGCAACTTCTCCAACTAATGGTAGGTAGAATTGTTCTTTGCGGTAAGATGTATGAGGTGTGGTTTATGGTGAACGGGATGTGTCTTTAATTTGGGTTGCAAGAGTTTGCATTGGTTACGGGGTTAAATTGTGGTGATATTCCGACTAGACCGGAGGTGGAGAAAGTTGTTAACACAAATCGCATTTACGATAAGTACTTTAAGGGGATGGAAAGGATTTCATTGGCTGACTTACACATGAAGTTTGACGGTTGTAAGCTTAAGAATGACAAGTACAAGTTAGGTTTGGCACTAATTGTTGAGGGAGTTCTTGTATCGAAAGATAAAGGGATTGGTGTGAGTATGGAAACTCTATCAGCTGTCGATGATTTGCCCTTCGCGTACCTGTGGGGAAGGATATCATACGACCTTTTAATCAAATCATTAAAGCGTCCTTGGGCTAGAAAGGTTGATATGGTGAGGTTGAACGCGAAAGATCGGATGTCCTACATGCTCTATGGATTTCCTACATCATTGCAGGTAAGTGCATTGTTCCCACTTAAGAGAAGTTATAAAATTCTATTATATTGTCTATCGATTCTTTGTAACATTGTCAATGGATGAAAGCCTTCTAATTCTTTTAAATGCATAGGTTTGGGTGTACGAGGCAATTCCAGAGATTGGATCAGCTTTTGCCAAGAAAATTGGATATTTTTTGCCTCGAATTTTGAGGTGGGAAGGATTACGGCAAACGCAATTAGCCACGTACGAGGACTTCATTGAAAATAACACTGTAAGTATTCCGTTAAAGTATAAATGTGGGGACATTTTCTATTGTTATTTTTTTTTTACTTTCATGACACTTGATGACAATGTTCTCTCGTAGGTTCATGTTCGGGCTACGCTTCGTGCAAGTGAAGATGAACAACAGAAGGGGTACTGGACAAGTCTGAAGCCCCCATCCGATGTTGTAGACGAGGTGTTCGGCAAAATAGTTTCGAACACGACGAAAATTTAAGAGGCCATATCGCAAGTACTAGCACTATTTGGTGCAAAGAACCGAGACCCGAAGAGGCGAAAGAAGAGTGGGAAAGCTACATCAGGGATGACTGGACATTGCGACGAAGAGATAGGAGATAATGACATTGGCAGAGGTAAGTCGACGCATGCTTGCACTTTTGATGTGGCTGTCATTAAAGAACTGTTGGATTCACACACCATAAAAATTGAAAAGAAGATTGATGATGTTAAGGAGGAGCTAAACAACCTGTTAGACATTATTGAAAACAAACTGAAACATCATGCCACCCCATCAAAGGTCGACTACCATTTTGATTTGAGTGCTATGCGTGAACGGGTTAATCGGTTTTCATCGTTAGGGTTAGAAATGGGTGATAACGGTGCTACATTCGGCCCAGCTGATTATAGGACTAAACCTGTCTTCGAGCTTAACGAAGTGTCAGGTGGGAGTACTCTAAGACCGAGGAACACATCTCCTACGGATGATCATGTTGGAGTTTCGGAATGCAACGTAGTGGTTCAGGCCGAGAATAAAATAGAGGACGAAGAACAAGACAATGAAGTAAATATGAGGCGATGGTTGCATAAGAATTAGTTAATATGGAGTTTCTTTCGTCATCATATCTTTTGCTCGTCTCATTTTGATGGAATCAACATGACCTGTATTTTGGGAATCTAACGTGACGGTTTTTTTTTCATGGAAATTGTGTATGTAATGCGCATGGAACATGTATGTGTTAGATATTGACTTTGATGGTAGTCGTTATTTTGTTTGTGAAGCGTGGCTCGATTGTCAAACGAGCTATTGTAGCTTTACGTTGAAGTAATGTATTGGACGATGGTATGTTAGACATTGGCCGATGGTATGTTAGGAATTATGTTGGTCCAATTAGTATGGTTTTTCTTCAAATACTATCTCTTTTGCTTATCTTATTTCGATTGATTCACAATGATATATATTTTGAGACTTTTTTTGTACTTTTTTTCTGTACATGCAGAAGTGTATGTGAACATGTACGTGTTACATATTGAATTTGATGGTCGTCGTTATTCTGTTTGTAATGTGTCGCTCGCTTGTCGAATGTGATAGGCTCGGGTGTCGAAGTTATGTTATGTACTGGACGGTTGACAATTAGTCTACGGAAACCAATTCAAAGTTCGTACTTGCCTTTTGCCCATCTAAACTGTCTACAATTTTAGGTATTTGATGTCGACCTTGACATTTAAAATGTCAAAATGCATCGGACATTCATATGTCTTTCTAGGCATTTATCAATTAAACTGTCTAGATTTGCAGCTACATAATAACCTTCTTGATAGTTGAAGTGTCAAAAAGTGTCAGGTATACGATGTCTTCCGTCCACATTTAATGTCAACATAAATCGGCCAGTCATATGTCTTTCTAGACAGTTACCAATTTAACTGTCTAGATTTCCAGCTACGAAATGACCTTCTTGATGGTTGAAGTGTCAACAAGTGTCAAGTATAGAATTACATTCGTGACATTTAAATTGGCAACATGTATCGGACATTCATATGTCTTTCTAGATATTTTTAAAAAGTGTCTAGATTTTCAGCACAGATTGACCTTCTTGCCAGTTGAAGTGTCAACAAGTGTCACGTATACAACTGTCGAGAAGTATTGCCAAACGTCTTTTCATACCTGGTTGGGGTTTCTTAACATTTTCATGACAGAGAATTGTGATTGGACCAAAAGATGATATAATATATACTTTTGAAACTTACTACTACAGGTGCTTTTATACAATCAAAGAGTTGACCTTAAAATCCATTGCAACTGTGGTGGGAAATAGTACATCACACACATAAGTCGATTTGAAAAAAGTCAATCAAATGTCACTTTTACAGCTTAATTTAATGGAGTTAGTTGAAAAGTATTTAATCTCCATCACTTTTTCTGGTATATATATTGCTAATCCGTACAAAGCCTCATATTATCATTAGCCAATCTAAACCATTACTTTCCTGAACAGAGAAAAATGTCAAACGACCACAATGTTGGACATATTGTTCCACAATGGTGGTCGAAGAAAATGGCAACTTTGTTCCAAATGAGGTTAATAATCCGTTTCCACCAGTTGCATTGGCATATAATCATGGCGAGGAAGTTAGGTACATGCCCCCAAACCATCAAGCAGGCACATACGGGGATCCCATTTTGCTCGATGGGCCGGAGATAGAGGTAAATGAAAATGGTTATGTCGGTGGCAACATCGGCGGGAATGAGGACTACTTTTATGAAAATCATAACAATGTTGGTGCGGATGGCCTACACTTTGACGATGAGTTACACTTCGACGATGACGATGGGATAGAGGTTGTGCACGCTTTAATGGCAAATCCTATGGTGGAGCTTATTCTTATCAGTTCCGATGATGAAGACGAGCAAGATGATGCATCTGACATCACCGAAGAGCTCGACTTTTAAATCCACTGTTCACTGTTGCTGTGTTAAGATGTCCACATACCTTGTTTTGTTTGTACTCATTGGTCGTAGTTGAATCATTTTAATCTATTATGTTAATGGGTTGGGTGAAAGGGTTAGCCAAATTTAACTGCTGCTGCGTAGTGCATTGGTTATAAGTTTTAACCACAACAAAACCTTATACTATGGGGGAAAGTTGTAGTTCGGCGTAGTTTACTTTAATTATTGGGTGTATCAATTCACCAGGTTGTACGTGGCATCTTCTTTGCTAATGAATTTAACATCATGTCTTGTTCGTTAATGAATCTTGAAATTGGATACTAGTTGTCTCGATTAAACTGAGGTGGTGCATTTGATAAATATGTGTGAAACGTAAATCTCGAAATTTGAAACGGTAAGACGTGTTACATGTGCATTACATCATGTGTGTATCATGACAATTATCATAACATCTAGAATTACAAACACGTATTGTCATTCTAGACAATTAAGATGTCGGGAAAGTCTACTAAATTTCAAGTGTCGAGGCATAAAACTAATGACGGCGTGAGGTGACTAATCTTACAGACATTTCTCACAACTGTGCAGTACATGTGATATGTATTTCAAATACAAACTATTTGCAGCTATCATATCTTTCACAAAAAATGGAAGGATTTTTTCAATCGATCTACTCACGACACATTTTCAACTGTGAACAAAACACAAAATATGAAGACATGAAACGCTTAACCACAAGATGATGTTGGCATTTCTAATCTAGATCGTTTTCGCTGTGTGGCTGGTCGACCGGGTGGCCTACGCACTGCATGAGGTAAAACTTGTAGCTGCAGTATTTCAGGAGGAATTACCAAGTCCACCTCTTGGCCCACGGAATGCACGACATCGTTATATGCCGCCATCCAAAACTCCGTTGTATAATATTGTCCACATAAGCCATACAGAGACATAAGTCTACCACATGTGACTCGACATGCATGTGCACATGGAATTTGACGTATTTGAAATTCACGACAAGAGCATGTGTGTCCGACAAGATCGACGGTGTGAACATTCTCCCCTATCCCAACCTCAACAACCGCCTGACTCACTTCACGCACTTGTAGCCCATTTCCTGCAGCCAATGACTTAAGCAACTCTCGCTCTAACGTCGGAGTTAGAGTCCTAGAACAATTGAATGTTGTCGTTCTTCTCTCGTTGAACCATCTTTGCATTAGGGTAGTAATACTTGCCACCAATGTCGTGATTGGGAAATGACGTTGTCGCCGAAGGACTGCATTCAAGGACTCTGCAACGTTATTGGTCATGATATTGTATCGGTTGCCTGGAAAAAGAGCTCGAGACCAGGCCAACACTCCAGCTTTTTCCAAATAAGCTGCCGCTACAGGTTTAATGCGCCTTATTTGCGTCATCAACCTTTCAAATTCACCAACGCGATATGCATACGCTGCCTTTTTGAACAGTACTACCGAAGCTGCATTACCATGTGGCGATCCAATTAGATCTTTCTCTATATGCCATATACATGCACCGTGATGCGCATGGGGAAACAACATATTGATTGCTCTCTTTATACAATTCTTTCTATCTGAAATGAATACTAGTCTTCTTGAGTCTCCAACAATATCTTTCAACTTAGATAGAAACCAATACCACGATGCATTGGTCTCTCCATCCACAACGCCCCATGCTATTAGATATATCTGATAGTTTCCATCCTGAGCTGTAGCAACAAGCATGGTTCCTTTATACTTACCCTTCAAATGACTTCCATCAACACAGATTACTGGTCTCAAATATTGTTCAAATGCACGTATACTTGGACCAAAGGCTAAGAAGAAATACAAGAATCTATTACTCATGTCAAGCTCGATATGTGTTATTATTCCTTCATTCATGCTCTTCAACTCATGGCAATATGAGGGTAATTTTTTAAAACTATCCTCATGTGAACCACGAAGCAAAATTTCTGCTTTCTCTAATGTTCTCCATGCTTTGCTGTATCCAACACGCACTCCGAATTCACGCTGCATGTCTCCAATAATCCCAGCTGGCACATAAGGTTGGTTTCCATCCTCAAGTCGACGTTTGATGTGATGGGCAATCAACGAACTTGTTGCGTGTCTATCAAAACCTTTACGCACATCCAAGGAACACGTGTGGATGCCAACGTACCTCCGAATCTTAAATATTTCGGTGGTTTTAATCTTCGAAGCACGTACCATCCATTGACAATTGTTGTCAGCACAGCATAAAGTCAGAGTACGAGTGTTTGATTTACGGACCTTAAAGTGAAAATTCTGAGTCAGTGCTTTTAGTTCGACCTTTCGTTGCAATTGTTCCTTACTAAAAAATATTTCACCCTCTACAATATCAATATCTTCGTGGTTTCTATCTACAACTGTGTTAGTCACGTTATGTTGTCTACTACCACGAGAATAGGGAAACACGACATCCCCACAAATATTAGGATCAACTACCGAATAATGTATTTCATTATTTTGGTCGTCTTCTCTGGTAATGTCATTCTCACTCCCTACATCTACCAAGAGCGATTCGGTGTTAGTTCTGAAAATTTGGTCACCATCTTCGGCCGTGCCATCCTCATGGGTCATATCTACATGGTGTGATAAAGGGTTGCTTCCATTATTGAAGACATCATGTTGGCCAGCTAATTTATCCACAACTACATATAACACTGTCTCGGCATGTACAGAAATATACCACTTCAAATCATCATTATCAACTATGTCAGCCGGAGGTACATTCATGTTTGGAACTCTAAATTTCAAATGCACACCAAATCTACTCTTATCGACATTAATCTTTTCCATTACTTTTGAAACAACATCTTCAGATGTAACGTCATCTTGCACAACAATTGATGTTGTACGATTGCCACACCATTTCCAGTTATTTTCTGCTTCAACAAAGTCACCACCGTAAGACAATATAACCTCATCATTTCTCCAATTCCTGAAAGTATGGGAACAAATTTAGATTAATAAATTAATGGCTTCTCGTTCATGTATTGTACTTATCGTTTCATTACCAACCAAACTCGTAGGCACTATATTGGATTTTAAAGTATACTTGAGCTCTAACTACAACACTAAACACTAATGTACGTATACTACGTCCACAATATTATTGACAAACAATATTATACTCGTCCAAAAAATGTAGAATAAAAGTTCACATTTCTAACATTACAATGGGTTAACAATTTGATTTGAAGATAAACTTCAAAGGCATTAACGATAGTTGTGTATTATAATGCAAGACAATTTTAAATATCAAGAAAGACAATTAAAAGTGTCTGCAAAGACAATTAAAAATGTCTTGAAATACCATTCAAAATGTCAAGAAAGTCCATTCAAACTATCAGGAAAGGCATTTTAAAATGTCTAGAAAGACATTTTTCTAATGTACCACACGACTACTTAAAATGGCGAGAAAGATAATTCACAAACAATATTACATTTTTCCATAAGCACTGCGAATCTATTTTATTCGGCGAGAAAGACATTTGGTCATTGCAATTAATTGTCTCTCATTTATCTTCTTCAACAACCACCATATTTACAACCTTAAAGATTCACCATTAATGACATTAATAAACCATAACCACCACAATATTCTTCACTTACAAAAGATCTCAATGATGATATCCATCACATCTCCTACTATGACATAGTTGGAAAATTAAAAAAAATGGTAACAATTCATATCTTAAAGTAAATATTCAATAACTTTGGCTTCACCATTACATTATATTCTCCCTCAACAAGTTTATTTTCATAAGTATATACATATGGTCTTTTAAATACATCATGTGTAAATAGAGAAGATATAAGATCCTTACCTTCAACCTTCAAATTTTACACATCAATGGAAATACCATTTTCCGCTCTATTTTAGTGGTGAAATCGTTCAAGGAGGGAGGAAGCAAATATCATATTTTATTTCCTCTTTTTCCATTTCTAAATGTCTTTTCAAATGGGTCAATGGAAAGTACAATTGCATTTACACATTCATTAATGACCATTTCTTGACCCACTAAATAACCTAATTCTAATTAATATATTTCAAGCGCATATTAGATATTTTGTTATTAAATTTGGCTACTCTTGCATTAATATTTTAAATTAGCTCCATTTGACTTGATAAGACATTTTTTTTACCATGCATGCAAATATCCCTTTTTTTAATATCTTTTCAATTAGTTTCCCGGTCGAACTTGTCCAGCTATTTTCCTATTTTTCTTTTTCTTTTGTCGTTTGACGCGCCTTTCCTTTTGTTAAATAATTAGTTGTAGCTATCTTCAATCTCTCCCCACGGGCAAAGTCCATTCCACCTTCAAATTGTCACCTCCATCTTAGATCTCTCGACCTTCTGCAATCCACAATACCTACTCGATCGTGTTTGCAATTGATATCTCTGCCTCTCTCTCTTCTCATACACTCGTAGATTGTCAATCTTTTCCCCTCTTTTAATCAACCACCCTTGCATTTAAAGGTAAGCAGTGTTATTATCTACTTTTTTTCCAGATTTGTTGTTTCTTGATGGTAATCAATTTTCTTGTCTTCCGGTCATGATAACAGTCGATTCCTCTGGTGGTTCTCGAAGCAAGGATTAACAGTCACTTCCTGCGGCTGTAAATGAGAGAAATTTTGGGCAATTGTTGAATTACTTGGTTGAAATTTTGAAGAGGTGAGTTCGAATTTGAGCAATTTCGGAATTACTTTTGTGCCATCAGTTTTTCTTCGATTTGTTGATTCTGCTTTTGATTTACAATACTCCATCCATTGATCTCCGTTCTTGTGCTAATTGGGTCAGTGATGAGTTGCTATCCGTGTAAAATCTACAATACTCCGTCCATTGATCTCCGTTCTTGTGCTAATTGGGTCAGTGATGAGTTGCTCTCCGTGTAAAATCTGCTCCCAAAGAAAATTCAAGTTCGGATTTTTATGACATGGTCTGTTTTCAATAGCTGAAAATGGGTGATTTTTTGTGGTGAAAAAAAAAAATAATTTACTACATACATAAATACATATATAGAAGCATATAATTTTGCTTTGATATGGGTGGATGTTTTCCATGTTTTGGGTTATCAAAAACTGAAGGAAATGGAGGAGTCTGTCAAAGAAGCTTCAACAACCCAGGGCCATGGGAATAGAGTGAATTCAGGTAAATTATTTCAAGATTAATTATTTTTATTATTTTTTTTGAATTTACGAAATATTTCATCTTCAGTTTCTATTATTTCGGTGTTTATTTGTTTCTTCTATAAATCATATCCGTGTTATTTGTAGATTAGTATATGATTCAAAATTCACTTAACTTCGTCATAACTAATAGAAGTTATGTTTGGAGATCAAACCTTGGAAGTTAAGTGATTAAATTTACTATTAAAGTTTAACAAGAATTATGCTTAAGTGCTTTTCTCTATCTAATTATTCATTTGATTAACATGGTTTAAGTGTTTCCTCATTTGTGTTATTCACTTCGATCCATGATGATTCTTATGATGTCATTCACTTCCTTATGCTAGCCAGGGGACCTATCATATAGAGGACTGACAAACCATTCAAGGTAGCTACTTGCAGATAACAACATGCCTAATTATCTATCATATTATTCATTTAAAAGTTGCAACTTAAAATATTTTTATTTTTTTACTCGAGTCTGGATCTATAGCTTCGATTTATGTCTAGGCTCTTTTTTCCCTAATTGTGGGTGACATTTCATGTCAAATCTTGAAGGAAATTGTGTTGTGGAAAGGTTAAAATGCCATTTAATGGCTTTTAGCTTTTAATTAATATTTTTTCAGGTGCACGATAGAGGTCAGGTCTTTATTTCATACACAAAGGATAATGGAAAGAAGCCATTATGCATTGACTTGCATGGGAAATGGTTCTACACATCAAAGAGTCTACACATCGAAGACTAAAAGACCAAGAAAGTAAGTTCTAGACCCTATGAAGGAGTTTAAATAAGGTAAAATAAGTTTGAATATGTTGAATTTGCTAGATGCTATGTTAAAGCGGCAATTCTGAGCATTGGGTTTTTTATTGTAGTTGAAATATAGGTTCTTGTGAAATGGTTTGTTGTTAATGTTCATTTCGTTTTGGATATGCTTGTTATCTGTCTTTTCATTTTTTGATTGATTAATTGAATGGCTAGTTTTTTATGATTGAATATAATGCATCTACGTGCTTTCTAATTTGAATCTAGCATATGGTGACCTCTCTTTCTGAAAATATTTGTGGACGGGTGCACATGCTTTTGTAGGGTTTTAATGGCATTTTCGACTATTAATTATATCATCCTACGGGTCATGTTGGGGGAAAAATTAAATAATTGATGTGCTTGCTTGCTTTCATGAAAGATGCCTCAGTAATATAGGATATATGGGAGTTCTGCAAAGTGTAGGACAACTGTGATCCCAACTACGTTTTGACCGGGTTTAGTTTTCACAAAAATATAAGGTGAAAACGTACGTGATATGATACGCTTAGATCATTGTTCATAGTCAAGATAATCTTTAGAGTTCATCAAATGAATTAATTGAGCTTTTAATTTTGTTTTGACACAACAGGCTACAGTTTCCATAGCTTGTATATCGATTGAAGTATTGAACCCTAGTAGCCTTGAAGCAATACAAAGATTAAATGCTAGAAAAATGATACAATCATGTATCGTTCAGAACCTTTAGAATCACTACAAGGTCAGGTGAAGTTACTTCAAATGGAGAAAATTCTAAGGTAGTCTAGGCACGAGATGGTGTACAAAACGCTATAGAGATATCGTGGTGCAGTACTCATCATTTATGCCCCAAATTTGCCCATCACTTTCCTATTTTTTCTCATGCCATCTCGCAACCATGGCAATTCAATCAATTCCTTTCATCACAAAATTGCAATTATGTTGATGTCTGTTAGATGGCATTTATCATTTGACAACTGGTGGTGTTAATTTTCTGAATTGTTATTTTGGTACTACAGGGAGCTGGCGTTGGAAGGCAGGAGCTTCCAAGGGTAAAGAAAGAGATTGCCTCAGAGTTGAAAGGCCCATTGTTTTATTAAGTATAGGTTTGTTAATCAATGTCATAGGGGGAGAAATTCCAAAATTTTTCATTTTTGTTTTGAAAGCTTTCATGTTGTATGACACCCTTCATTCTTATTTATCCAGATGTATGGTGAAATGATAGTTCAATTCTTGATTTTCCTTGTTTGAGTTTTAGAAATAAACGGACTTGTGGCTGAGGCGTTTTATTTTCTTGTATCAATCCTTTTTATATGGTTATGAAGACAGGAAAATCATTTTACAATTTACAAGGAAATGATTTATAAAGTTACAGTTAAAAATAGAGAGAAAAAAAGTTACGAGAAATTTTTATTTTTTTATTTTTTTTTGAAAATAATCACTACTTGATTGGATTTTTTAGAAATTATGAACCTAACAAGCTCTCAAATCACATGGAGAATCCCGATTTAGATATTGAGTGCTTGCGACTTTCCAGGAAATCTACCTCATGAAAAAGAAAATTAACCAAATATCCTACAAAATCTATAATTTCATCACTAGGTATTTATTTGTGAGAGATTGTTGAGAAGTACATAAATCCTAATTTTCACGGGAAAATGTAGAAAAATAAAATCCTTAAATGCACCTCTTGAATAAATTTTTGAATAAATTGTTGAATGTGTCATAAGAAGTAAATAAAAAGTTTATAAAATACATGAGGAGAAAAATCATTGAAATTTAGTTTTTGAAAATTTTGAGCAAAACGAAGTCTAGGAATATAGATAACTTATCACATCCATAAAATGAATGATTTATCGTGACGCATTCAGGAAAAATGATAATTTTGATATCAAAATATGAGAACATGCAAACATAGATGGTCAATCATTTAGTACCACAAAAGTAGTTAGACATGGGAGGATTCAAATCTCGCTATATATATATATATATATATATATATTATAGAGAGAGAGAGCTAGAGGTGTATTATTGCATCATATATAAATAGATTTTATTTATTCATTTTTTAAGATGACGAGCATTTTCGTTTCCAATATGTTGTATATGTACATACGATGTATAGTATACAATATATTTGTAATATAGTTTGCGGAAGATTCTGCAATTATGTTTTTGGAGACTAAGCTTAAATTATTTTTAGAATCATAAAGGACAGCTTCGCAATGAACATTAACAGGATTAATTTACCAACTCTCCAAGTAATATTTTAAGAATCATATTCTTAAAATGGAATTCTATGCAATAATGTTCTCTTACCCTGTGTGTGTGTTTTTTTTTTCTTTTGGTCAAATTACATGAACTGAGTGTGCGTATAAAAAAATTTATTTCGAACAACGTTAGTGATTTTTGAACAATACGCGCAAGTTGTAAAAATACAACTTGTGGATTGTCCGGAATTAAAGAATTGATATATGGTTTGTGTAACATTCAAGTTAAGTTGACTTGATGCACTTTCATCTATATATTTAATTTTCAAGTCAAAGAATTGATATACGGTTCGTTTACATGGGGTGTTAAAATTTACATTGAATGTTAAGCTTGACTTTAACGATTATGTTTGTTTTTGTATAATCTTTTCCGCGTATGTACTTTATATTTATTTATTTATTATTTTTAACTAAGTAATTATGAAAAATATGTTG
Organism: Jasminum sambac; assembly: GCA_018223645.1. Lineage (NCBI taxonomy): Eukaryota > Viridiplantae > Streptophyta > Magnoliopsida > Lamiales > Oleaceae > Jasminum > Jasminum sambac. Next base: position 31,831,044 of record CP073640.1, read on the forward strand.
CATGCAACGCATGGGGTGCGAATACTATTTGAACCAAGGATATCACTCAGATTACTACAAATAATTAGAGGATTAAATGCATGTATAACATCATCCAGAACTTGGTTACCTTTGCAAATGAAGTGAAGAAAAAAAGTGAAGTCGTTTGTTTTTTTTTTTTTTTTTTTTTGTAAATAGGGTGCATAATGATCTTTTCTTTTTTTTTTTGTGTGTGTGTAGGATGTTTAAGGACTTGGAAAGTTTGAATAGACAATGAATGAAATTATTAGACATAGAATGAGTGGATTACATGTCTAAGTGATTACTTAATTCTTTCAAAAATTGACGTGTTCTATATATTTTTATGTTTTGTTTGTGTCGTGGACAGTAGTTGATGTTATTATTTTTCGAGTGTTACTGATATTAATATGTCTGGGGACAATTTAAAGTTATGCTGTGCTTATTTACTTATTTTTAACTTCTGCTATACGTATTAACAAGTTATGCATTTTTCACTTTTTTTATTATATTTTTGATAGATGGAAATATAATTATATATTGAAAACGTATTTTCCCGTGCAACGCACAAGTAAGAACACTAGGACTTTATGCCTTTGCTTTTTAATAATGCTTTTCCTTCTACGTAGATCAGTCATGTGGGAGAGGAGGTCAATGTGACTGAACCAATCAAAGTTTTAGAAGGATGGAAGAAGTGATGAACGAGAGATTTGAGACGTAGATGGGTTGGATTACTTCTTTAAATGACTCAATGATTCTTTCAAAAAATGATTTTGCTTAAGTATTTTGTTTGTTGTTTATGTCATGTGGAGCAATGCATATGATTGTATTGAGAATGTTGTTGCCATTGATAAGGTTATGGACAATATATAGTTACACTATACTGAAATTTTGGGGACCCATGCTATGTGTATTAATAGGGCAGATTTTTCCAAAATATAGGAAAACTTTGTCGAATTTGTTAAAGAATCATATGAATTTTGTTCTTCCCTTAAAAAAACAACATAATTATTTGATGGACGTATCTTCCCATACAACACGATAAAAATACTGGTCCAAATTAATTTAAATTTAATATCAAATTATTCAATATTTTATCAAGATAACATAAAATCTATGAGATTTTTTATCAACCACATTAAGAATCCTATACAATTTAAATTATTTAAAATAAACATCTAAATTGACGAGTTTAAATAAATATATTAAATCGGTTAGTTTATGCCGAATATATTAATATACGTGTTCAATATACTTAGAAGGTGTTTATTGAAAAAATTAGGTATCATTAATAAGTATTCAAAAAATACAAATAGAAGTTTCCGATTAAACGATCACGATGGAGCATGGACGGGAATGTGAATTTTCTAGTAGGGCGGGAATGGGAGTCCCCATCTAGTTGAAGTTCTTATATCGTCCTCGCTCAACATCAATTAATTGAGGATTTGGAGGGGACAAGTGTAAGTGTTTCCCAGTAGGGCAGGAACGAGGTGTTGGGGTCTATCGAACTGTACCATCTACATTGTCATTTTATAATACAATAGCATGTTAATTATATTTCACAATAAAATTTTAAAAATTAGTATTAACATATTCACTACAAATACCGTGCACCGCACGGGTAATAGTTAATATCTCCCGAATTTGTAAAAGAAAATATAACAGAATGTTGGATAATTTGAAAAAAAAAACTACAAGATCAGCAAAAGTTAGTAAAGTTTTTTTAGTGTGGTTATTTTGATAACTATAGCATTTGATATAATATTATTTTGTTCTACATTTATATTATCACAATCTTTATCACAAATTGTCATCCCGTGTAATGCAAGGAAAACTATTGCAAAATTTTTATAAATTTTTTTATTAGGGATATGACTTATATTTGAGTGCATTCATTATTTTTGTCAAAACACGAGATATTTCTATTATTTGTCTTGTGTGGTTGTTGGTGACTATTATTGATGATGTTATATTTGGATTGCTCCTATTGTTGAGGATTTAAGAGTATTATAAATTAAATTTTGTACTTTTTGGGTAGTTTTCTCTTGGATGTTTGTAGGATGAATTAGTAGGAAATACATAGGAAAGTCTATTGAAATTTTTATAAAATTACTTCATTAGTTATATTAATTAAGTTTATTGCTGTAACTCGCTATTTACTTTATTTTTTAAAATGTTATATTAATATTATTAAGATCCATCAATATTATTATGAGTAGAAAAATCATGCCTCGTGCAGCACATGGGGGAAACAGTTCGTAATAATAATAATAATAATAATAATAATAATAATAATAATAATAATAATAATAATAACAACATGATTCATCCGCCAGAAAAAATTTTACTACCAATGATGTGTAATATATTATTTGAAGGTTTTACATTGATGCCATAAAGGTTAAATAAGGAAAAAGAACGAAAAAGAAAAAGGAGAGAAAAAGGCATGCAGGAGAAAAAAGTATTAGATGAAAAGATTTCATTACGCGATCCTACTATGTAGGATAATAAGGCAAACCTAAACAAGTTTTTATTGCTAAGTGGTATTGTGGGAAGTGGATTGTTTAACAATCGCAAGAATTGCTGTACGTGAGAATTAAGTCATCTTTATACGTAGAAAAGTTGGATCCCAAATGTGTGTAAAAACATACATTTGCCCGCCAAAAGTATAACTTATATATATATATATATATATATATATATATATATAGATAAAGGAAAGATAATATTTTCATATTACCAACAAGGAAATTGTAGGCAGGTAAAAGAGGTAAGTCATGAGATTGCATATTTATGAAAAGAAGTTTATGAATTTGATGTTTTAGGCCTTGTTCTATCCAGAATAATTTTTATCCAACACTCTTCTCTCTCCTCTTTTCAATCACATACACACTTTTCAATACAATATTAACTACACATTTTATATGGAACACCGTGCGGATAACTTTTATCTCCAATCAAACAACCCCTTAGTTTTTTTTTTGTTTTTTTTATATATTTATAGTTGTAGACTAACCATAAGCAACTAAGATTAGATAAGATGAGCTATTTGGTTTTAAATTTCGGGTCTTTAAATTTGGACCAATGTAGTTGTAATCCTTTATTAATTTTTGATAAAATTAAATAAATTTCATCTTTAAATATCTTTATATATAAAAATAAAAGTTGGACCTCAAATGTGTGAAAAAATACACACTTTCCCGACAAAAGTATAACTTAATTTTTTGTATATCTGATTCAGCAAAGAAAAGATAATATTTCTATATTATCAAGAAGGAAAATCGTGTGCAAGTAAAAAAGGTAAGTGACGAGATTGCATATTTATGGAAAGAAGTTCATGAATTTGATGTTTTAGTTTTTTTATTATTTTTTCATACATTTATAGTTGTAGACTCACCAATAGCCACTAGGATTAGATTAGATGGGCCATTTGGCTTTAAATTTAGGGTCTTTAAATTTGAACCAATTGTAGTTGTAATCCTATATTAATTTTTGATAAAATTAAATAAATTTTGTCTTTAGATTTCGTGAAAAAATTAATTTAACAATTACAACTACGTTATATTGGATTAAAAAAGTCGGCTTTATTATTAAGTCACACATAAAAAAAGTCGTCATTAATTGAAATTTCACATATAAGAAAATATATAAAAGGTCACATTTGATTTAAAAAAAAACAAAAAATAAAATTTGCTTCTGTAAAAAGTCATGGTTAGATAAATCTAGAAATAGTCATAAAAAAAATTATATATTGCCGTATCAAGAGTTGAGGATACTAACTTGCAATAAAGATGGTTATTATCCAACAATATTATGTTAACATTTCAATTATATTTTCAATCATAATCTCATGCCTATTGATTTGACTCTTTTGAATATGAATAATTTTCTACATTACTGGAAAAAGAAAATATTTCACATCGCATAGTTACCAGAAGAGAGTGAGTGTATGACTCTATAAAACACTAATAATGTATTATGTACGTAGAAGTTACAGCCTACAGCTGTTTGCAGGAAACTGGTAACTTGTTTCCCTTTGGATAGGCAAAAAATATTTTTTTATTTTTATTTAATTTTTAAATAATAATAATGGATGAAAATCTCATAGTGCCCCGTAATGCGCCCCGAATCTGAGGTAAAAGTACGTTTTAGTGAAGCTAAGTGATCGATGAGATTATATATTGATTGTCTATTTCCGACAAAAGTTTACAGAATATGATAAAATTCTACAATATTGAAAAATCAAACTTAAATAAAAAATTATCAATTTTCTATAAAAATTATTAATTTTTCATTTAAAACAATATGAATAAAAAAATATAAAAACAACATCTAATTATTGGTTTTTATCTTTACAGGAATCAAATTCGCGCTTGTCTTTTAAATTCCATCTATAATTTTTTAATTATATTCATATTTTTAATATAGAGAAAAATATTTTTTGAAATTAAACACTAAATAAATTAATAATTTAAAATTTCAGTTAGAATCCCACATCAATGCTATATGTATAAAAATAATAATAAGGTCATGGAGACAAGTAGTTAGAGAACTGCGAATAAATACTAAAAAAGAAAGAAAAATAAAAAAGAAAGCAAAGAATTAGTGAGGACTGAGAACAGCCAATTGGCCCACATTAAATAGTTGCGAAAAGAGAGTTAAGAGTATAACTTTATGAAACACTAACATTAAGCATGTGAAAGTTGTAACTAATCGCTACTTGGGGAATCTGTAACCAATTTCCGTTCAATTTAATAAATAATAAATAATTTTTTATTTTTAGTCTTTCATAGTTGATGATAAAAAAAACGTAGAGTCCGATGGTCCCCATAATGCGGGCCTAATGTGTGGTTAAAGCACACTTTTTTTACTTTGAGCAGTTAACGAGATTGTTAATTACATTTTCCCTGCATAGGATCAAAGTGGATGTTTCCACCACTCATCACATTAGATGTTGCTGCGGCACATTTGCCTGCTTTTTACCACATTTAGAAAAGTGGTATAATATTTTGTGAGAAAAATTAAATAAAAAATGATTGTAATTTTATTCTCCTAAAATTTAAAAAATGAAATCTTTTAAATTATAGATCAATAAAGTGACTGTCCTATCATTAAAATTAAGCTCCAGAACGTTTTTAATTTATAATTAAGTAATTACATTATTATATTTTTAGTTAATCTATTATACTAACTCAGAATTATTCAATTTATAGAATTAAGATATAAAATCTTAAATACATAAGATTGTTTTAAAAAATCATTTTTAAATTAATAAACACAAATAAGTTATTAATAAGTATTTTAAATTATTTATTTTAGTAATAAACTTATAATGTTTTATGATTAATTTATAAATTGACCATTCGTAGAGAGAGAAAAATTTTTTATTGTTGCATTTATTTTTTCAAATTGAATGGGAGGATGAATGCTAGTACTTGAGCTGCAAGACGCATGGAAAGGAGATAAGTGCTCAAAGGTATGCAGTTCTACGGTTTAAAGTATAAATAACAAAATTCAAGTATCATTAAAATGTTAAAAAACTTGGCAGGGAAGTGAGAAGGATTCAAAGATTCTACTATTTAGGATATTCTGTTCATTTGCATCAGATTGGAATGGGATAGGGATTCCCTCTCACCCACTCCACTTCGTTGTCATGGCAAGAAACTTGCTTCATTTCTACCTATTCGAGACACAAGTCAATATATAAAACTGAATTTTGTTATTTTCGTTGCATATGAATTAAAATTTGAATTGTTAAATTCTTTGACATGGTAAATCCCGTGCATCACACTGGGAGCATATCACCACAATATTATTCAACATATTCAAACGTACTTCCATCTAATACTCTTTAAGTTGTGACTGTTTTAATTTGATTTTCACACAATTTTGTTCAACTATATTTTATATCTAATGTGGGACATGTCTTAAATATTTTACATTAATTGTCCAACACTATTTTTTTATCATTTGAATTATAATTGCATATAATATATGTTACTTAAAAAAAATTATATTTTATTATCTATAAACGGACTCTTTAGAATATTTTTTATCCCGTGCAATTCACGGTTGTGTACTAGTAAGTTGAAAAACTTGCGAGTTTGAATGAAAGAGGCGAAACAAGGAGCGAGAATGGAGAAGGGATAAAAACAAAAAAACATTGGTCTTCTGAAAATATGTACAGCTTAATTTAAAATTAGACATTAAATTAAACACAATAAAAAGGAGCATATTTCTGGAAGCATCATGAAATAAAATATATAAAAATTTCCAATTATTGGAGTGGTAACTTAACCATTAAGTTATGGCAATTATTGGCGTTACTTGTACAGTTGTAGTAGCTTTTGACAAAAGCACACTACCTGCGGTAAGTGCAAATCATTGTTGCGTCTATTCAAAAGGCCCCTCAGCTTTTCAGCATTTCCTTTGCCTTATGGTCTTTTCTTACTCATTTATGTGGCTTCTTTACACAACTACAAAGATTTTACACAAGAGTGGTGATCTTCACACCCATTATTTTAATTTATACACCCATTTTTTTTTCAATTCCAATTTTACCCTTATTTCTGTAAATGCGTGGGTGGGTGTATGATGAATTTTGGATGCTCGGCCGAGCATCCAAAATGGTTTTTTTAAAAAAAAAAAATTTAAAAATTAATAATATAATTAATATTTTTTTAATATTATTTTTTTATTTGGGGAAAGAACATGTGATGTATGAGTTAGATCGAAAGGGACGAAATCGCACTTTGCAGATTTAGTGTACGAACTCCGTTTTGGACAAATAATATACCGATTTAGGGTAGTTCGACGCTACGAGTCGAACTCACTGATTTGCAGTAATGTATGATGGATTTTGGCCATCTAAGCGCATTTATGCAGCGAAATTAGCGGTTTTCTATTTTTCGAGTAATTTAATTTTTTTTCATTTATTTGTTTTTAATTTTATTTTATAAAATAAAATAAAATAAGTGCCTTTTTAAAAAATCAAATGAAAATGGTGATAAAATAAAATTAAAAACAAATAAATGAAAAAAATTAAATTACTCGAAAAATAGAAAACCGCTGATTTCACTGCCTAAACGCGCTCGGATGGCCAAAATCCATCGTACATTACTACAAAGCAGTGCGTTCACTCATGGCACCGAGCTACCCCAAATCGGTATATTATTTGTCCAAAACGGAGTTCGTACACTAAATATGTAAAGTACGGTTTCGTCCTTTTCGATCCAACTCATACATCACATGTTCCTTCCCCAAATAAAAAAATAATATCAAAAAAAATATTAATTACATTATCAATTTTTAAAAAAAAAACCATTTTGGATGCTCGGCCGAGGGTGGCCGAGCATCCAAAATTCGCCATACACCCACCCACGCATTTACAGCAACAAGGGTAAAATTGGAATTGAAAAAAAAAAGTGGGTGTATGGATTAAAATGGTGGGTGTGAAGATCACCACTCTTTATACACAACTACAAAGATTGAAAATACAAAATTAAAAAATAAGGTGTTTTAAAACTATTTACAAAAATACAATTTTCGCGATTATACAATATGACTGCGGATGCATTCGCATGGCTCAAAAGTGGAAAATTCCACAGATTTGTGCCATGCTTTTTTTTTTTTTGGCCGACAACTCATAAATGGAATGTAATTTGTAAAAAAGGAGATATCAACACCAACAAAGTAGATGGTTGGAACGGACTTATCGAGAAATGTGAACAACATACATTATCCGTCCAAAACGGATACCATACGTGAATTGTACAACCATAGTACACAAGCTTACAAAAACTATTAATAGAAATAAAATTTTTTTGTAAGTTGATACACTATCACACTATTACACATTGTTACATACACTTTGGAATTTGTTACATATTCTTTGTAATTTCGTACACACTCCTTGTAAATTATTATACATTCTTTGTAATTTTTTACACACTCCTTGTAAATTTTTACATATTCTTTATAATTGTTTGCAAACTGCTTTTAAATTTTTACACATTCTTTGCAATTTATTACACTATCTTTATAATTTCTTACATAATATCTGTAATTCATTACACTCCATTCTAATTGCTTATATGTGCACAATTTGTAAATTAAAAAAAAAAAGATGAAGAAACCATTCGGCCACATGGGCTAGTTCAGCGGATTTTTGTAAATACTTTCAAAATCTAAGATCTTTGAACAAGTTAAACATAAATTGGCAATCCATGTAATTTCCTCCATTTATGAGGCGCATTCTCTTTTGCCTTTTCCAGTTTATTCTTAATCATATGTTTATTACAAAAAGGAAAACAAAAAATTGTAATGTTGATTAATGAAAGATAAGCTGTGCGAGGTTTAGACGATATTCAATATTGTATCTTGTATATCCGCTAGAAAAATGATATTTTCTATATTGTGGTAAACAATCTTTTAACAATTATAAGTTGTGTGACAGAAGTGTATAGAATACATACATGGTATAATGATAGTAACGAGTTACTTTACACGATTTTATTGTAAAAAAAAATTATCAAATAGTATAACTCAATGCGGGTCCCTTTGTCACTTTATAGAGGTCCAAGTCAGTCAAATATTGTTCCTACCTAAGGAATCAAATCCGTGTACATTTGTTTCCTTCAAAAGCCTAACCACACACTTGAAGCAAGTTTTTCGGGATAAAAGATTCAGCAATTAATCGTCAGGACAGGAGAACGAGAAATTTTATTATAAACCAAAAACCCTGAATACGAAGTGAAGTGCAGAGATTAATATAAATGTGTGCGGTGCCCGTTTCCTTTATTTGGACTTCGAACTAATACATGTTGGGGAGACGATAGTTCCATCAGTTGGTAAGTGGAGTGGGCAATCCAAATGCAACCAATTCTTAACTGAACCAATTGGGCCCACCCTCCATCTAGTTCTAATCCTCCCATTAAGATCAAATGTCACTAATTTCTGCCTCAAATACCAGCTAACAGCTTCAGCTTCAGCAGGATTCAACGGGATGGGACTCGACTGAGGTACAAAGTTGAACTCCGCCGAACTATTCGAGTTTAAATGAAAAGGTGCAGTTCTTAAATACGCGATTTTCACCCCTTGAAAGCTCAGCAGTAAATTCATGTCATAGAAACTCGAACCGGCCTTTGCATTGTCGTTCTCAGCCTTGATCGCCACAGAAACTTGGACTGTCAACAAACTTGCTTCATCGAAATACAGGGTGTTGAGTTGTGCTCTGGCGACACTTATTTGAGGCATTTTGGGCCTTATCACAAGGTAACCTACGAAAACCACAATGCCGCCTGTAATCACTACCACCGCTATTATCGCGCAGATTACTGCCATGCACCATACCAACGGATTAGTACGTTTCTGAGGACGCAACACTGGCTTTGGCATCGGAATTAATTCCTAAGCTAGCTATTAACAACAACAACAACTCTGCTCACAGGATGATATTATGAATACTGGCTGTGGCATCGATCCACAAGTAAAACAGCTTGTGCACGTTTTTCTTTGGATTAATTAGCTAGTTTCAATTGAGAGTGTAAAAAGAAGGCTGAGAAGGTAAAGAATTGTGGGGTTCTTTTCTTAGGTGCACTTGGTGGGGAAGGTTTTGGTATCTTCTTTTCCCAAGGAGAAAGCCATCTTAAGAACTCATTTTATGTTGTATTTTAATCACTTCATCACCAAATGAGATGCCAAACTTGCACTCTATGTGTGCTACACGAAGATTATAGACTCCACTTTTGTTCACAGTTCAAAGTATCGGCAATGCAAAGCCTTCTACTAAATTATTGGGATTTTTAGTGGGGGTCCGCAACAAGTTAATTTTTCGGAACCGATCTCTTCTTTTGTTTCAAGCTGGATTTCCATCTTCGCAATCATTTATATTTTATCACTAATGACTTTCACTAATTAACATATAAAATAATCTACATTTACATGCATATCTATATGCATATCTATAATCTACATTTACATCTGCACTATATCTAAAAGTACTCTAAGAGAAAAAAAAAAAAAAAAAACATTTTTGACAATTTTATCCTTATGATGTTTTAAAAACTCGGTAATTACACACATCTTACATGTTATATCAAAACTAACTTTTTCACCCATGTAGCACAAGAGAAAAAAAAACATTTTTTCACAATTTATCCTTGTGATGTTTTAAAAACTCGGTAATTACACACATCTTACATGTTATATCAAAACTAACTTTTTCACCCGTGCGTTGCGTGGGAGACTAATTTTTCTTTTCTTTTTTTTTTGATAGGGGGAGACATTTTTCCAACAAATAACAGTCTTGATAAATGTTAATGGAATAATGGAATAATTAATTGATGATTAGGTGTAAATTTGTACCATGCTTCGACCTGGCATTTACACCCGTGCGTTACACGGGATGATAATCCATGATAGAGATTATGATAATATATCACATTTTGGTCATTATAAGATTAAATCTACTAAATATAAGTATAAAATAAAATAACATTAAATCCCATTGTTATAAAAATAACCACACTAAAACAACTCTACTAACTTTTGCAAAGCCTATGGTTTTTCTAGACCCTTTTTTTAAAAAAATTATTCTATACTCGATCTGCAAATTTCGAGCGATATTGATTATGCACCCATGCGATGCGCGATACTGACAATGAATATGCAAATAATAAATTTTTAAAATCTAATAATGAAATATAGTCAACATGCTTATAAAAATAACAATATAGCGGGTACAAACTCCAACACCCCGTTCTTGCCATTGCTAGGAAACACTTATCCTCGACAACCCCCCCCAAAATCCTTATTTAATCGAGCCTGAGGTAGGATGTGATACAAGAATTGCAATTGGACGGGGACTCCCATTCCCTATAACGGTCTTACTAGAAAATTCTCATTCCCATCCATATCCCATCATGATCGTTTAGGAGCAAACTTTTATTTGTATTTTTTTAATATGTATTATTGACATCTATTTCAGTAAATACTTCTAAATATATTAAACAAGTATATTAATAACACATTGGGTATATTAGCATTTTAAAAAAAATTTTAACACATCAATTTAGATATTTTATTTTAAATAATTTAAATCATATAGGATTCTTAATGTGATCGATAAAAAAAATCATAGATTTTATGTTATTTTAATCAAATATCGAATGATTTGATATTAAGTTTAAATTAATTTGGATAAGATAAATAAATTGAAATACATATGTTTAATAATTAAAATAGATAATTTAATCAACGATCTTTAAAAATTGAATAAAATCTAAACTATGAAAAATCGATATAAACTAAACAATTTAAAGTAGATGAGATTCTTAATATTTATTTAAGAGGTAGAATCCTAAATAAATATTTAATATAGTCAATAGACAATTAAGAAATTCCAATTGCGTAGTATGATTTCAATCGTTGATTGAATCGATAGTCAATTATTTATTAAATGAGGAACTTAGGTCTACTGGTACTTTTAACTTTCAATATTCAAAAATCCTGCATAATCGTTTTAATTGCTAGAATCTTGTATGCCCGTTCACTTAGTTGGTCTAACCTAAGAACAAAGAAAAAGAAAAAGAAAAACCAGCATCAATAGAACAAGAAAATCTGGTAGCATCGAAGTGGTCAACCAGTTCTCGGTAGACTCTACTATTTAGATCTAACTTCATCGAACCTTTTTCCTTTCGTCTAAAAATTCTTCTAAATCAATATATATTTGTATGTCAAGGCAATTTTTGGGTGTCGATTTTGTGGGTAAGATTTGGGGAAACTAAGAAATTATAGTGTAGAAATTGGATTGTTGATTCTTGCTATTGTAACAACCAGAAACGGAGGTAGTGTATAGCTGCAGTACGCTGTAGCCAACTGCAGTCAAATTTTTTTTCTTTTCATATGTATATTTTATCCTCTATTTTTGGATAAAGTGTTAGAAATTGAAATACATCAAATTTGACATTTATAGGCATATCTATGGTTTTTTTGTCTTTCTGCAATGATTTAGTTCACTCGATTACATACATTGACCGGCAATGATCTAGTTTTTCGCTAAATTGATTGAGGTATTTTTTTTGTTTTCCCTAATTGTTATGTTCTACATTTAGTTTCAAGAAGTATTTAGTTTGTGATCTTTTTGTGGAAGTTGAAATGGTAGAAGTTAGACCATTTCCAACTACAACGAAAATAAGACCTATCTCCACATATTTTCAAATCATATAACCTCAACCAGTAGTGGAAGAATTTTAACCTATAGTTAAAGAAAATGTGCTAAATTGTATCATCTTACTATTTTATTATGGAAAAATTAATCTCCTATTTTCTATTTATGTTTGTATATATATATTGGTTACAAATTTTATTGTGATGAATGACAGTCCCCCAAGCTGAAATCCTAGATCGATTCTTGGTTGTTACAAGCTATGTCATTTTGGGATTATGGGCTATTGGACGAACAAATGGAAAGTCGGTTATTGATATTGTAACGAGAACTGTGCGATTTTGGGATCACGAACTATTGGAGAGGAGGGGAGGAGGAAGAGATGAGGGGAAGGAGGAAAATGGAAGAGGGGAGAGATACTGATTTGTGTGAGTATGTGTGTTGAAGAGAGGGGAGAGAGGGAGTGGGGTCATAAATCAGAATAGAAAATTTCCAGCATTTTTATGTGTGGCGATGGGCGCTTGATTACGTCAAATTCGTTGTTTTGCAAGCGATTTTGGTGCACAAAAATAATTCCTTTTTTGTTTTGTTGTCGTAAAGGTAAGTTATATGTTGATCAAAAAAGTATATGCATATACAAATACAATGGGCATACCTAGGTAAATCAGAGGTGAAATTCTACAAAGAGCAAGAATAACATGTTACACATCCCTAGCTAATGATACAGGATGAATCAGAATATTCAGATACAACATGACCATTATCTTGTATACATGCGTTTTGGTTATCTTGATGGTGAAGTCAAAGAATGGGGTGCAGTGTTCAAAAATCTTCTTGTTTCTAGCGGTTGGTTTTTATTTCCTACATATTGGTATGACCCAACATCCCCTCAATATTGCAATAATTTCGGATATGGATAATTAAATAATTATGGACCAAAATTATATAATAATAGCCCCATTAGTTCTGTCTAGGGTTTTGTAATGGAGAAAACCTATATATATGCTGATACTATTAGAGTCCCTAGTATATCATTCCCATTAAGTTATAAACCAGCAGTACGAGAATGAGAAACACTAGAAGAATATCTCGCTTTAGGTATTGCAACAACATCAATGACTTGAGGTACATTACCGATCTAATTAATTCCGCATTGATCTATACGCTATTGCTGATATTAAAGCATGTATAGATCGTCATATCGTAAAATCTCTAACAGTTGGGTATAGAGCCTTTTACCTCTATCTTGATGTTGTAATTGGAAAAATAATTGGGTTGTTGTTTGATTGATTACATGAATTAATTAAACTTGCCTGTAGTCACTTGGATATATGTACTGAATGGAGACAGAACAGACATGATCGTGACTATAACCATGTTGAATATATATATATATATATATATATATATATATATATATATATACACACACACACACTGAATAAACATGCCTCTGGATATATATACATTTGGATATATATATATATATATATATATATATGTATATATTGCATAATTGTGAAACCTTGAACCTCGTCTTGTATTCATGGCTATAATTGTGTGCACCGTTCAATTTTATGTGATTGTACTTCAGCATACTATTTTGAGCGTCGGTTGATTATTGAATAAATTTGTGCATAATCAACATCTTGTTTTGAATCTGAAACTAATCGTATATGCCTGCGTTTTGGTTTCAAGTTATGGATGATTCTGAATTCGATAATATGGTTCAGATTTGAAATTTAAATATATATGATCAGGTCGCCGTCGTTGCTCCGGTGAGTATGGTGCCGACGATTAGCGTCGCGGTTGCTTTGTTTGGAGCAACAGGAATCGCTGCAGGAGTTTGTTTTGGGGAAAGGCCTTTTGTTGAAAATTTAAAGTTCTAAAGGGCCCATGATGCAATTTCGAGATTTTAGACTTAATTGCATTGTAAGGACCTGGGTTTAAAAGAATAATTTAATTAGCCCTTCAAGTTTTGGCTTTTGCATTTAAGCCCCAAGGATTTGAATTTTGTGTTTTGAAGTCAAAATTTTAACCCCCGTAAAGTTATTAACTGTTGAATTTGGCCCTTCAAGGTCTGGGTTTTTGCATATTAGCCCTTGTGGTTTTGGAATTCTTTATTTTAATCCTGAAAATGTTGAATTATATTTTATTGGGCTTCAAAATTTTAAAAATTTGTTATTTAATCCCAATAATTTGGATTTTGAGATTTAACCCATATAGTCATGGATTTAAATCTCAAAAATTTGGTGGAATGTCTTGTGGTTTGTATAATTTTATGAAATTAAAGATTAGCCACAACATCTTTAATTATGAGAAATTCGACATTAAGTTATTTTTAATCACATATGGATATAAGACATTCATTTTAATTAATTATAGCATATATGAAAAATTTTATTTCACATGAATTTTTATTGTATTTGTGCAATTAATTAGGAATGAATATGGAATTATATTTCTTAACTTACTCACAGGAATCAAGGAAAGGAAAATAGTTCGGTAGGCCTATCATAATATTGCATGAATCCTATTGAATTAGAACTTTAGCCCATGGCAATTTTTATATCACAGGAGTCTTGTTTTGTACATGTTTTACATTGGTAAAACATTATAGTCTTAAATTTAAGTGACATAAACATAGATATCTAACCTTTGTAGTTATGTAACATGCCAAATTTTCTGATATCCAAAATTAAATGAGACAATTATAAGGTATGGTTGTGTAGAATGTTCTTCTTCAATTAGTATAGATTGATATCGATAATGCTATAATGATAGACAAGCCTATTATTGCTACAACCAATCCTCTAGATGATCGTCCTAGTGTGGTGTTCAGAAGGACTATAAAATATGTTGGTATTTAAAGTTTGTCAATAAGAATAATGATGTTGAGGCATTGCTGGAGGCTATCCATGAACAATTTGTGACTTCAGATAAAGTACTTGCCAACACCCTGATAATAAAATCTTCATCCTTAAAGCTTACCTGTGTGTTGAGTCATGTGCATGAACACATCATGCAGTGAGAGACATTGCGGCTCAATTAAAACTTCTTGAGTGTTGAATGTCTGATTCTATCCTATGCATTACTTACTGAACGCTCTTCCATAGCAGTAACCCTTCAAAATCTTTTACAACACACATAAGGAAAAATGGTAAACTAATGAACTATTGATCATGTGTGTTCAAAGGAAGGAAGATTGACTGTGGAAATAGGTGAGAGTGCACATAAAGAAAAACAAAGAAGGATCAGAATCAACACAAACCAATCTCATTTATTGAGTATGATCTAATATGGCTGATGTTATCACAATAAATGCTAGATTGATTCTAGTGGTACAATCCCCATTTCAAATACTCTGATGAGTATGCAAAACCCAGTGAAGCCAATGGAAAGTGACCATTTTATAAAAAAATAAGATAAACTCACATGTGGAGGTTGAAAGGACATGCATGACTATGTTAAAATTTGGAAAAGACATTTGTCTCTCAAAGGTTTGGTTATAAACTTGATTTCAGTTTGAAAAGTTGTACCTTTGGGGTATTTCTTTCATCTTTCAAATACAAACCTCCAATTTATGGAAATGGTACTTCTGATGGTCTTTACCCTATTGGTTTTCAACATAGTATCTTCTAAAAGTGTTATGTATATTTCCACTGGTAATAAATGTTGTATTATGAATAAATACTCCTCAGTGCTGTGACATTGGAGATTGAGACATCTCAATAGATGACAATAGGTTAGTAAATGTTGGAGTACATCTTGCTTTTGACTTTACTATTTCGAGACCTGTGTGGACTACATTATGGAAAAGCAGACCAAAGGAAACGATGGCGCCAAGAGGAGTATGGACATCTTAGATATGGTGCTTACTGATAGTTGTTATCCAAATGTGGACACTAATGGTCCAAAATACCTCATCTCAATTACAAATGATCATTCACGATATATGTTCTTTACTTGCTTCATATTGGAGAGAACCATTAAATGCCATTAAAGATTTAAATGCAAAGGTAGAGAAATTATATACTGAACAAATAAAGATCTTGTGATCATATAGATGTGGAGAATATCATGGTAAATACACAAAGGATGGACAACACCTGGCCATTAGTCGATATTTCTTGTGATATACCAAACAGTCCAAGGGTTATGGATTTTACAGTCTATCATATGTACTAGGATTGTGAAACCAAGAAATGTCAAGTTTCTTGAGAATGAGGTTATCAGTGGGAGTGATCAATCTCTGAACATAGTGTCTAAAGAAGATCAACCTTCCATATTATTTGAAACATTGATTGTTGATAGCACTCCTTAACATCAAACGAATGTTGTACAATCTGCTACTGAAGTTCCGCTATCTGTTAATGATAGCACTGCAATTGTTGATAATGATTTTGTAGATCAAGTTGTTCATAAAGTGCCAGAAGGATGACACGGCACTCAATAAAATGTTGAACCAACATTGAGATGATTTGTAAAATAAAAGAGTTTAACAATTCCAAATGACTATATTGTGTATCTACAAGAAATGGACTATAGCAATAGAGTCGCAAATTATGCTAAACCATTTTCACAAACTATGGATTGTAAAGAATCCAGTTTATAATATAATGCTTTAAAGATGGGGAGAAATCTATGGCATTTACTGGAGTTTGGAATATTGTCAAGTTGCTTGATGATCTAGAGGCTATAAAGTGCAATTGGGTCTTTAAAATAAATGACTCATTGGGCAACATTGAAAGATATAATATAAGGACTCGTAGTCAATGGATTTGGTAAAAAGAAGGAATCATCACAATGACATCCTTTCTCTTATATCCAAGAAAGATTGCCTTTGCATCATCTTGACATTAGTTGCACATTTGACCTTAAGTTGCAGCAAATAGATGTGAAAACGATATTTATCGATGGAGATCAAGAGGAAAATGTGTGTATGAAACAACTAGAACGACTTTCCTCTGGTGATAATGAGCATTTGGTGTGCAAGCTTATGAAATCCATATACTATTTGAAACAATTTTCCCGTCAATGGTATTTGAAGTTTGATGGTGTTATCACCTCATTTGGATTCGAGGAAAACATTATAGATAACTGTATATACCAAAGGGTTAGTGGAGTAAAGTTTCTTTCTTTATTCTATATGTGATGTTATTTTAGTCACAACCAATGACAAACAAACTGTTACATGAAGTGAAATGAGTTCTCTCTAAATTTTGATATGTAGCGATATGGTTGGTGCACCTTGTGTCATAGGCATAAGATTTTGGAGACAGAATAAAGATATTTTGAGTCTATCACAAGAAGCCTATATCACTAAGATTTTAGAGACTTTTGATGAAAAATTGTTCACCTAATGTAGGTTCTATTATGTAACATGATAAATCTCATTTGAGTCAAAGAAGAACATACCATATACTTCAATTATTGGGAACTTCACATATGCTTAGAACGTAATATTCATTATTGTTGGAATGTCAGGAAAATATCAAAATTATTCGGATATAAACCACTGAAAATAGGAATGGCAATGGGTCATGTTTGGGGTGGGTCGCGTGAAACTCACCCCTAAACCCATGAGTTATAGAGTGCCCGAATCTGCCCCTAGACCAACGAGTTCTAGGGACGGGTTGGGTCGGGGCTTTTCAAGGGGCAGGGTGGGTCAATTTTTCGACCCATGAGTTGATGCACGAAATTGTTTTTTTAAATTGTTTTTACCTTGGATTTTTCTAATAAAAATTATGAATAGAGTAAGGGTCACACATTTAATCGTGTCTGTAGTTTAAAGAGTTCAAATTTTACATTTGCAAATTCAGAATATTTTTAGGTATATTGACTTTTCATATTAATTTAGAAAATACAAATATATTTGTGAGTATCAGGACGGTTTGGGGTGGGTACATGCCGACCCGAACCTGCCCCTAGAATATTCACGGCAATGATTTTGATGATGATCTTGACATATTGTTTAAGAACGGAGATGGTGACGATTCAAGTGTGGTATGTATCAGGCTATCAGCTTTGCGCTTGCATCATAAACCCAGCAATTGTTCACAAGTATTAGTAGAAACTTACTGAATTCTAATTTTCGACAATCCTAATATATTCTCATATGTCCAGCCAAATCTTGAAGTTGATAAAGAGGATTCCTATACTTCGTCGTCGAAGCGTCGCCTTGAAGATGATGGAGATCATAATGGTGATGCCCCATCCACTCAGAATTCAAGCAACACGAGGATGAAGAATATCAAGATTGAGATGGCGTAGATGTGGTCATCTGAGATAGTCTCTTTCATTTACCCAGTTTCTTTCTTTTCGTCAATAATTAATGGATCCTTTTCGTCAACAGATTTTTTTGAATTAATAACGTTGTTGGATTTTAATTGTTTTGGTGATGCTATGGTTTGATTTTGGGATGGATGTTTAATTGTTGATTTACTTTTCTTTTGGATGCTTATTAATGTTTTGGAATAATAAGGCTTTATTAGGATCCAGCACTCTCTCTCCAAAAGTATTGATTTGTTTTGCATAGTGAACTGTGAAGTAATGGCATGTTGTGCAGTCAAATCTTTAAGCTTGACTTTGTATTTCATTCGGATCCTTGCTATGTGTGAGTATAGATTACATATGAATGCACGTAGTGTATTGGCTTTGAGCATCATTTATCATATTTGGACATCTTTGGGGTTGTTTTTGGACCAGCAGTTGTGACATTGAGGGCATTGTTGATGAAGGATCAATAAGATAGGAAATTTCTATCAATATCTTTATGTTGTAGCTCTCCGTTAGATGTCGAATCAAGGAGAGTTTAGGATTTCAATTGTTAGTTTCATGAGACACGTAGACGAAATTTAGATCTATCACCAAATTGGATCATCACTCTTCATTTGTTCATTAACTTATAAAGAATGTTGAACTCAATTCTTGAGAAAAAAAAACATACACTTCCTTGCATTAATATGTTTCTATTCTATTATTATCGATTTTTAACTATCCAACGTGTAGCCAATTTTTTTTTTTCCAAATTATAGTGAATTCTTATATTGACAATTGGGCTCTCTTGCATTAATTCTATTTTCTTTACACTTAATATTTTTTAAAATTGTATTGTTTCTTTGTTAAACCAAAAAATTTCTAATACAATTACTTTTGTTTTTTTTTTGCTTTCTCTTTATTTTTATTTCTTTCAGTTTTGGCTATCATTATTTTTTTATACCATTCCCACATATATATTTTTTAAAGTTGTGAACGTAGATTCCTACATTGATTTTATTTTCTTTTCATTAATAATAATATTATTTTTCATTGTATTGTTTATTTGTAAAGCAACTTAATTTTTAAGTAAATTGTGAATCGTTGAAAAAATTGTTCTCTTTTTAGGCTAAATTTTTCTTTCCTTCTTTAATTTTTTTTCGCTTTTGGCTATCAATAATTACCTATACTATTCAGCCGAGTCCACATATTTTTTACAATTGTGAATGTATATTCCTGGACTCATTTTTCAATTTTTTCTAGAGTTAATATTTCTTTTTTAATTGTATCATTTATTTGCTACCTAATGATTCTATAATATTTTTGCTGATTATATCGTTTATTTATGTTTAAGATTATATATTTCTATTTTTTCTCCTCTTTTCTTATTTTCCCTTTTTTGGCCATTGTTACTTTTTTATAGTATTATATCGATTCCACTTATTTTTTAATCTTTCTTCTAAGTGCATCATGTATTTTTAGCCCAATAAATTCACGGCGTTTTGCTGATTCTATTTATATCTTAATAAATTATTTAAGGCATATATATGGAAAATAAGAAAGATGAGATTTATAATGATATGAATTGTTCTCAATGCCAAATTCATATCACAACGTATTACCATTGAGCCCAAGTAATCCGCTACATCACCTACTTTCTCGAGAGGTGTGTTTCACCTGGCCTAACGCGAAGCCAGAGCATGCAAACAACAGCAACCGGTCAAGCACAAGGAAAGCAACCATCCCAAAGGTATTATCCGCTTCGAATCATCGTTTACGTCTTTGTTTGCTTCGAATCGTCCCAAATCACGCCAAGCTTGATCGAGTTTTTGTTCTGCTCAATTTTGATCGAGTTTTGTAGCGCCGAGTTTTATTCGTGAATTTTCTTCGCGTTGCTGCCACATATTGGTTCCCAGATTTTACATAAAGGTATTATCCGTTTGCTTTCTTTGCATTTTTCATGAGCCGCCCATTGTTTGTATATCTCTTGCTTAAATAATGTATATCTTCTTTTGTATTGTGCTATGTGTACGTAAGTACGTTGATCCAAATATTAATGGTGGCCACCCTTTATTCGTTATTTCTCAAAAGAACACATAGTATATAAAACACACAATGTCTTTTTTTTTGGGCAATAATTAGAGTATTATTGTCTGCCGTTCATCAATGGGCCATTGTCTGTATTAGATCGTTGTTTACATAAATTGCTTCAAATTATAAAAAGCAAATAAGTATAACTTCTGCTACAATTATACACTAACAGTAAACGGCAGCTTTGTTTAATGGCTATTGGCATGAGATTTGAAAACCAAAGTTATTCCCTCTAACCAGAAAAGTGATCTAACAATTTGAATTAGGATCAACCCCACTCGTGGCAGTTCAGAGTGGTCGAACCATCTTCTTACTCTAGAAAATAAAGACCACACAATATTACGCTACGTTATAATCCCAATACAATCAATCACAATCCATTACAACCTCATCTCAATGCCGTACATGAACTACAGCCCCAATCACCAGTAATTTCAAATCATCATTCGCATAGGCAATAAAGGATTCAATACCCTTACATAATAGTCAATAGGTTATGAAAATCATGAAGTCAATTTTGAGGACTAGAAATATCATGAAATATACTTAAAGTCATGCTTTATTCATCACGTGATAATTTCACCTTAAGCTCAACTCGGTTTCCCTTCTCTCTATTCGGATACAAGTACTTCATTTCTAACTTACGTAAAGCATTCTATCTTACATAAAATATTTCTTCTCAAGAATCCAAAAAATGAACAATAACAACTTTATAATTACTCATTTACCTCGGAGTCGGCGGAGAGGAGATGGTCATGGTAGCTTTGAGGACCTAAAACAATTAAAATTTTTCAAAATTATTATAAAATTCTTTAAACAATTTGCAAGTCTACATAATTGTAGACTCGCTCCGACACCAAGCTGGAACGCCCTGAGTTTTAAGAACCTGAAACATTAGTTCTTTCTTTAAAATATTTCTTTTTAATAATAATAATAATAATAATAATAATAATAATAACAATAATAAAATGCAGAAAGCAACAAATAATTAAGATATGGTAATTCTTCTAAAATAACAAACACATTTAGAGTATCTTACATATGTTCGATCTCTAATAGCTCAAAACGTTCAACCTGAAATATTAAACAGCTAAAAACACTTAGAATAGCATACTTCAATACATCAAGTTTCCTTGAAATAACAAAGGAAAATGAAATTCTTATTTAATAAACCTTAGAGAGCTCCCATGCCTCGCCACGCCTCCAATCTCCTCGATCTGTAATTTGTTTATCGATAGAGAAAATGTGAGCATTTTAAATACTCAGTAGACCCCCGCACAGCAATTAATATATATAACAAATTAAATGCACATAATCATTGTTTATCATAAAATATGAACAAGTATGTAATGCAGGTTCATTCATCATCCCTCTTAATCGTGCATGTCATGATAATGTTTAAAAGTACGTCACGTAAAGGAATGGTCGCCCTACTTGCCGCCGCCGAGCTACCACTAAATTTTGTCGAAAATCCACGTCTCACAAAATTCATACAAGAATGTCTTCAACCAAGGTACCAAAATGTAACTCGAAATACTGCACGTGCTGATGTTATTGATAAATATGAAAACCTAAAAGATCAATTAATACAAGGTATGCGTCAATTTAACGGTGTTATTAGTTTTACTCATGATTTGTGGAGCGGTGGCAATAATAGAGGATACTTATCTGGTACTGCACATTACATTGATAAAAATTGGATATTGCATAAAAAAATTATTTCTTTTAATATTATTGAGCATCCTCATAATGCAAGTAATATAGCCCGTATCATATATGATATACTAATGGAATATGGCATACTTGGTAAGGTTAGGAGTTTCACTTTAGATAATGCCAAAGTTAATGATGGTGTTGTTAGGAAGTTGAAGCCTTACATTAATCCTGATTTTGATGGAGAATTGTTTCATGTACGTTGTGTTTGTCATATACTTAATTTGATTGTTAAATGTGCTTTGGATGGTATCCATCCAATGATAGATAAAATCTGTACTGCCATACTCCACATTTCTTCAGGGACTCGTAGAAAACAAGATTTTGAAAATTTATGTATTGAAATGAATTTAGCCCCTAAGACTTTCGGTGCAGATATGCCTGTTAGATGGAATTCTACTTATTTAATGATTCGTTCATGTGATGGTTATGAACATGTTATGACAGAATTTTGGAATAATCGTGCCAATGGACTTGAAGGAGATGATTTAACTATTACGGATTGGGAAATTTCTAAAGAGTGCATGAAGTTTTTGCGGGTTTTTTATGAGGCGACGGTGAAATGGTCGGCCGTATACTCACCCACATCTTCAGTTGTTTTGTTTGCTCTTAACGAAATTACTTTATATTTGCGGAAATATAGCACTCACCCTATTTTTGGAAATTTTATTCCTTCTATGGTGGAAAATTTTCAAAAATATTATGATAAGATTCCACTATTGTACGCCCTTGGTGCGGTAGTGGATCCGAGGATTAATTTAAAAGGAGCATATAAGTTGTTGAAATCAATTACAACAAACATGGGAATCGATATAAATGTTGTTATCACTTATGATTTGAAATCTTTTATGATTCTTCTTTATAATCACTATGCAAACATGATTCCATCAGGTACAAGTGATCACCGTATGATGGCGGAGGAGGTGGCCGAGTACTCAATGGGTTCTTCTTGGGCCATTTTGTTACAAAGAGATGAAAACACATGGGAAACTAGTAGTTCAGGGAGTACTCTATTAAATCAAGATTCTTCTACTCCTACTGAGTTAAATCGTTATTTTGCTTTTGACTTTCTTTCACTTTGTAGTAAATCCGATCTGGCAAATTTCGATTTGCTCCAATGGTGGAGACAAAACGAGTCACAATATCCCATCTTATCAAAAGTGGCACGTGACGTTTTAATTCCGCCCGTTTCTACTGTTGTATCTGAGTCAGCATTTAGTGTCGGTGGTCGAGTTATGAGCGACGAGTGGTGTAAATTGAATGCAGATATATTTGAGTCATTGATGTGTGTCAAGGATTGGGAAGATGTGGCCATTCGAATACAAAATGAATGGTAGCAAAGGGTAGCCGATGAAATGAGCACTTTGAGCTTCACATAGATATGTAAGATTATTTTAATTTCAATTCAATTTTATTTTTTTATGCATTTTTTCATTCTTTTTTTATTATAAAAATTATTCACGTACTACATAAGTCGTGAATAATTTTAACTCCGCCTATCTAATAGATAGTCGGTCCCAAGACCGTCGGTCCCAAGACCGTCGGTCCCAAGACCGGATAAAGGAGGAGGGTTTTTGTACAATGTATTATTGTATTTTTTATATATAATAAGAATATTTTGAATAAAATTTAGAATGTTTGTTATTTTTTATATACCTTTTGGACGCTTTGGTTCATTCAATCATTTCATATTTTCATTTATTAATTTATTTGCATACGAATTCAAATATTCGATAGTCGAATTACCGAATATGTTTAAACTTTAAAAACCCCAAAGTAGAATTTAGGGGAAAAAAATCGAGCCAAGCGTCGCCGAATATATTTACCCCTAAACACTTAAAAAACCTCATGCATCACTAAAGAAAAAAAAACCGATTGGTTTTAGGGTTTAGGCGTAAACCCTAAACCCTAAACCTTCTTTAAAGGAAAAAAAAAACTAGCCAAGCCGAGCCGATCGGCTCGGACTCGCGAGCTCACCAAGCGAGGGGCTTGGCTAGGGCTCGGCGAGCTAACGTGCTCGAGCCGAGCACGAACACCGCACCGGTTAGCCGAGCTCCACTCTGCTCGGCTCATACAGTAAACGAGGCCGAGCCTAGCCCAAACACAAGCTGGCGAGCCGAGGCGAGCCGAGCGAGCCGATTTGACATGTCTAATTACATGTAATTAATTAGATTAATTCATAGAATTTTGTTTTTCCGATTGTTTAAATTGTTTAAACAATATGCGTCATCATAATAAATGTAGAAACTAAATTATTTATCAATATTGGATATTGTGGATGATTATGGACCAAACCAATGTGATTGGATGAATGTATGGTTTAAATTCTTATTCGTGTTGGGGGCCTGCGTGCCCATTAATGATTTCGGCCTGCGAGCCACTTAATTTTTAATTTAATTGCGGACCTGCGAGTCTATGTGATATGGCGCATGTGCCAACTAATATGAGATACAAGTTGAAGAAGAAGATGGAGATCAACGGAGTTAACCAATTGAAGACGAATTTTTTGTCCCTTAGGATTTGACCAACTAGTTTTCCCTCGTGGCTCGGGAAGACTAGATAGATATACGTCCATAATCATCCACTTGTTTTATTATGCTTTAAATGTGTGCATGGTTGATGTATGATATTTTGCATAATGTTTGATGAGACCGATTCCCCTTAAAATGATATTAAATTCGCAATTAAATGTTAATCAATGCCTTCCAATGCTATGGTGAAGAAAATTGGATTCTCACAATCGTAGTAAGTTTGTTGAGTGACTCAAGACTACTCGATCGTAGAGAATGTTTTCTTCGCTGTGAGACATGTGATGTCTCTGAACATTGGGTCGAATTCAACTAAAATCCATTTCTTGTTGAGTAATTCAAGGAAATAGGATTTTAGAGGCATGTCAAGTTAATACATAAGATGTATAGGATAATGAGTTATTTGCTTGATGATCCGGGAGTCACATGGAAATGCCATTGATAGAGATATCTACCTGAACGTCGATTAGGGCTTGTTGAGTGACTCAAGGCTCTGATCAAACAATTGGGATCCTAACCCATTGACAAATTTGAGAAATTTGTTTTTACCGATGTTGGGGGATCATTGATTCTATGGGAGCATAGTTAATATTATAAAAGTCCATATTTTATTAACTTTAGCATATAGTAATTACTCTATCTTTATCATTATAGTTTATTGAATTATGGCTGGTCACATGAGTTTGAGGGGCATACTTGATGCTAACAAACTTAATGGGTCGAACTTTAATGACTGGCAGTGCAATCCAAGAATTGTTCTCAAACACGAGAAAATTGCATACGTTCTTGAAGAACAGTTACCGGAAGCCCTGCAGCGGATACAGCGGCGAAAGTAGTGGAGGCATATAATCAACATGTGGATGATGATAACACTGCAGCATGTGTGATGCTTGCAGCTATGTCTCCTGAGATGCAAAAGCAACATGAGGATATGAATGCCCATACAATGATTGCTCATCTCAAGGAGTTGTGTGATGAACAGTCCCGCACTGAAAGATATGAGATATCGAAAAAGCTTTTCAGGACTGTGATGGCAAAAGGATCTTCAGTAATTGCTCACGTACTGCAGATGATTGGCTACATTGAAAAATTGGAGCAATTGGGTTTTGCCATGGACCATGAGCTAAGTGTTGACTTAGTTCTACAGTCACTCCTGGATAGCTATTCTCAATTTATCATGAATTTCAACATGAATAAAATTGAGGCGACACTCCCGGAACTGATAAATATGTTGAAAACTGCTGAACCCAACATCGCCAAATCCAATGGGCAAGTGTTGGCCATTGAATCCTCTAGAGGGACTAAGAGGAAGGCAAAAAGATCCTTTGTGAAAGGGTCAAAGAAGGGTAAAGCAAAAGCAAAAGTTGCCAAAACAGAGAAAACGAACAAGAACAAGTCCCAAGCTGATGCCGAATGCTTTTATTGCAAAGGCAAAGAACATTGGAAGAGGAATTGCAAGCTCTACCTTGCTAGCTTGAAGGGAAAGAAGTCTTCTGAAACTTCTGCTTCAGGTATACACTTCATTGAGTTGAATATGACTGCATCTTCAGTCTCGTGGGTATTAGATATTGGATGTGGATCTCATATTTGTATAAATATGCAGGGACTAAAGAACAGTAGACCATTGCGGAAGGGAGAAGTAAACCTACGTGTTGGAAATGGAGCAAGAGTTGCTGCTTTAGCCGTAGGAAGTTACTTTCTATCGTTGCCTTCGGGCCTTATTTTAGAATTTAAAGAATGTTATTATGTTCCCACTATTACCAAAAACATTATTTCTATTTCTTGTTTGGACATGAATGGTTTTATCATTGATATTAAGAATAAACGTTGTTCTATTTTTCGTGATAATGTGTTTTATGGTTATGGGAACTTAGATAATGGCATCTATATTCTAAACCTCAAACATTCTATAATGAGTATAGAAAATAAGAGGCGAAAAGTTGATAATAGTATCAACAACTCGTACCTGTGGCACTGCAGGCTCGGGCACATAACCGAAAAACGCATCAACAAGTTACATGAGGATGGATACTTTGGGGAAGGGGATTACGAATCCTTTGAAAGATGCGAATCGTGTCTTTTAGGCAAGATGGCCAAATTCCCCTTTAGTGGAAAGGGAGAAAGAGCTGCAGAAAAATTGGAACTCGTACATACCGATGTATGTGGACCAATGACAACAAAGGCCAGAGGAGGTTTTTCCTACTTTATCACATTTACAGATGACCATACTTGATATGGGTTTGTATACTTGATGAAGTTCAAGCATGAAGCACTTGAAAAGTTTAAGAAATTCAAGCAATAAGTGGAAAAACAATCTGGAAAGAGTATTCTAACACTAAGATCTGATCGAGGTGGAGAATACCTTAAGGGCGAGTTTATGAATTACCTCAAAGAAAATGGGATTCTCTCGCAGTGGACTCCACCTTATACACCACAACACAATGGTGTATCTGAGAGGAGAAATCGCACCCTATTGGATATGGTGCGCTCAATGATGAGTCAAACAAACTTTCCAAGATCATTCTGGGGACATGCAATTAAAACTGCCTGTTACACACTAAATCGTGCCCCATCTAAATCGGTTGATAAAACGCCGTATGAGTTATGGACTAGTAAGAGACCAAATCTTTCATACATGAAGGTTTGGGGTTGTGAAGCTTATGTGAAGCGCACAAGCTCGGATAAATTGGATGTTAAGTATGATAAATGCTACTTTGTAGGATATCCAGCAGAAACAGCTTGGATATTACTTCTACAATCTCAATGACTTGAAAGTCATCGTGTCAAGACACGCTGTTTTCTTGGAAAAGGAGTTTTATTCGAAAAGAGAACAGTGGGAACAAAGTAGATCTTGACGAGGTTCAAGAAACCATGGAACTCGACAACCGATTGGGTGAAACAGTAGTTGAGACACCATTGGATGAAGTTGAAACTACTGGAAGGGAGATAACAGCTCCCAAGGACACACCAGCTCTTCGTAAGTCTTGTAGGGTAATACGCCCTCCTCACATATTAGATCTCATGATTACTAATGAAACATCACTAATAGAGGAAGACGAGCCCACCACTTATGAAGAAGCAAAGTCAAGCGTTGACTCGAGAAAATGGCAAGAAGCCATCGAATCTAAAATGAACTCCATGTATGAAAACAAGGTGTGGACCTTGGTGGATCTGCCTAAAGGGATAAAACCAATAGGTTGTAAATGGGTTTACAAGAAAAAGATCGACATGGATGGTAAAGTTCAAACTTATAAGGCAAGGCTACTAGCTAAAGGCTATAATCAAAGACAAGGCGTTGACTTTGACGAGACCTTTTCACTTGTAGCCATGTCTAAATCAATTCGGATTCCACTTGCGATTGCAGCATACTATGACTATGAGATTTGGCAAATGGATGTAAAAACCGCGTTCCTAAATGGGAATCTCAGTAAGGATGTGTACATGACACAACTGAGGGGTTTTGAGTCAAGTGAGCCACATAGGGTGTGCAAACTACAAAGATCCATATATGGACTTAAGCAAGCGTCTCAAAGCTGGAATCTTCGTTTTGATGAGACAATCAAAAGGTTTGATTTCATTCAAAATGAGGATGAACCGTGTGTATACCAAAAGGGTAGTGGAAATAAGATCGTTTTCTTAATCCTCTATGTGGATGACATACTAATATTAGGAAACGATATTCCAATGTTGAAATCAGTGAAATCTTGGTTGTCCACAAATTTCTCCATGAAGGATTTGGGAAAGGCAGTATACGTACTTGGGATTAAGATCTATAGAGATAGATCTAGCAGATTGCTTGGCCTATCCCAATCAATGTACATAGATAAAGTTTTGAGAAGATTTAACATGCAAGAGTCAAAGAGAGGACTCAGTCCCATAGGGCATGGGATTAATCTCTCAAAAGATATGTGTCCACGGGCACAAGTTGAGAGAGATCGTATGAATAGGATACCTTATGCATCGACAATAGGATCCATCATGTATGTGATGCTATGTACGAGACTAGACGTCTCATATGCTCTGAGTGTCACGAGCAGGTTCCAAGTAACCCCGGAGAAAAACATTGGATTGCGGTTAAGAACATCCTTAAATACTTGAGAAGAACTAGGGACATGTTCTTGGTGTATGGAGGAAATGAACTGAGAGTTCAGGGATACACGTATGCTAGTTTCCAGTCAGATAAAGGCGACTGCAAATCCCAATCTGGTTACGTCTTTACCCTCAATGGGGGTGCCGTAAGTTGGACAAGTTCCAAGTAGAAACTACAGCCGATTCAACAACGGAAGCCGAATACATAGCTGCTTCAGAAACAGCAAAGAAACGGTCTAGATCAAGAAGTTTGTCACCAAACTTGGAGTTGTTCCTAGCATTGTTGATCCGATACCATTGTATTGTGACAACAATGGAGCCATTGCGCAAGCGAAGGAACCGAGGTCTCATCAATGATCCAAACATGTATTGAGGCGATACCATCTCATCCGAGAAATAGTTTAGAGGAATGATATAAAGATAGAGTGAGTCCATACTGATGATAACGTGGTTGATCCTTTCACCAAAGCGCTATTGCAGAATAAGAATGATAGTCATGTCTTGTCCATTGGTATAAGATACATGAGTGAATGGATTTAGTTTGGATGTCAATACTCTCATGTAAGACATTTTGAGTATGATTGATTATTTATATGCGCTTTATTATGGCAGATCTATTATATATATTCGTTGTTCTATCATAACAATTAAAATAATAGAGTCCGTAGAATAAAAGTGGAAAAACTTGTTAATCACAAGGTGTTGTGATAGTGAGATAAAAGTTTTTAACATTTATTCTTGTTAATCACAAGGTGTTGTGATAGTGAGATAAAAGTTTTTAACATTTATTCTTAAATTGTCCCTAGTCATAGTAATGACAAAACACGGATATTGTTATTGCGGAAAAACTGGCATGTGTTGCATCTCCTTCTTAAAGAAGAAGTAACTGATCTCACAAGTTAGAATGTGGAGACATTCAAATGAACACATGGATGCTTTGTTGGTTGAACAAGCATCTGGATGACCCGCCTAGAGATACTGCATGGATAGTTATCCTTGCGTCAGCAGTTGATCTCTAATGTGGGGTGGTGGAATTGGTCCTGAGACTTGAGAATACCATAGAATCTTATGCACGGATCGTTTTACTTTGGCGGACATTGAAGGATACTCTAATTGGGGTTGACTGGAAATTCCGTACGGGTATAGTGAGATATGCATGAAGGTTGTGAGTATTCAATAGA
Organism: Jasminum sambac; assembly: GCA_018223645.1. NCBI lineage: Eukaryota > Viridiplantae > Streptophyta > Magnoliopsida > Lamiales > Oleaceae > Jasminum > Jasminum sambac. The sequence continues at coordinate 31,861,067 of CP073640.1, forward strand.
GAATTCATCACTCTTGGATAACAGGAGATTATAACCTACATTTCGCCCAATCAAATTGATATAAATTCCTTGGCCAAGGTGGGATTGTAGGATTGAATGGAGTTTTCAATCACAATCACTGATTTAATCAACGTTGAGTTGAGAACGAACGATATGGTTGGTTGAATGAGATTGACGTGAATCCATATCTCTGGACCAATCGGGTTTATATTGATGAAGGGATTATAGTTCCACAGTAACCGCGTATGTAAAGGTTTCGTCATTTCCACATGACTTATCCCGTCACATGGATTGCCATGACACATTGCTAGATGTCAATCATGGACGGCGACATGGGTCGATCAATCTGGGTGAATCGATGATAAACTGAAATAGGGATTTTACTTTATCCTATCCTGATAAGATCAGATAGTGATGCCATGACGTTTGCCTTCGTGAGTGGGAGTCTAATGGGTCACACACAAAGTCGAGTACTCGTGTCTTGAATTGGACCTTGTCCAAGTGGGAGAATATTAGTTATGGTGTGTACAAGGCCCAATAGTTGGACCGAGTTGAGTTATCTTGTGGCGAAAGAAACCCCAAGCCCAAGAGGATTGTTGTAAACCTATAAATAACTCATTGTAGCCCCATTATACACAAGTTATTATTCATACATTGTCTCTAAACTCTCTCTAAATTAGCTAGCACTAAGATTTAGAGAGATCATCCTACTACGAAGTTGTTCGTTGTTCGGGACGAGTCTTGACGTGTGGATCAACGTTGGAGACCGTACGTTTGGACGGTTGTGGAGACGAAAGAACAAGAGAGATTTATTCCGTAAAATCCGCTTTATTGGTAATTTCTTAATCACAATTCTCATCCAAGAGTCGAGAGGATCCGGTGTTTGGAATTGATTAATTTTATTTCCGCTGTGCATGTTTTATGGATCAATTCCTAACAGGACTAACTGGGGTATTGGCCACGGCCTAAAAGATATTTTAGAAGCTCATAAAGGTCCATTTACAGGTCAGGGCCATAAAGGCCTATATGAGATCCTAACAACGTCATGGCATGCTCAGTTATCTCTTAACCTAGCAATGTTAGGCTCTTTAACCATTGTTGTAGCTCACCATATGTATTCCATGCCCCCTTATCCATATCTAGCTACTGACTATGGTACACAACTGTCATTGTTTACACATCACATGTGGATTGGTGGATTCACTGGTACACAATTGACTTTAGGGGACACCTACTCGGTGGCATTTTCATTAAAAATGCCACCTATGGTACGGGTACTCAAGAAAGGGTGGCGGTTATAGCAATAATCCACCACCCTAATTTTATTTATTTATTTTTTTTAAATGTGAAGCTAAAAGGTGGCGGTTGTGTCAAAAAACAGCCACCCTAAGTTGTAGATCGGGTGGCGGTTGTACACACAACTGCCACCCTAAACAAAAAAATAAAAAAATAAAAAATAAATAAAACTAATCGGGTGGCAGTTGTACGTTAACAACACTACCGTATATCCATTTAGGGTGGCGGTTCTATTACAACCGCCACCTAACCTAAATCCAAAAAAAAAACAAACAAACAAACACCCAGTCCCCAATTCATCAGCATACCAGAATCCACAACATCCCACTCAAAATTAACTAGCTGGTCGGCAAAATACAATCGAAATTCCATCATTGATGCGGATTTGGCTGCAAATTGGTCATGAGTTGGAGCTACATTTGAAGTAAAGTTCTTCCCCTTGATGTATTTCTTCCAATTTCGAGTATAGGTTGGAATTTAACATCCCAAATTGTAGGTATTTTCTTGAAATTGGATTTGGGGCAATTTTGTTGGTTGTTGAAGCCACATTTGAAGAAAGCTCGTCCTCTCCCTATCAATTGGTGGCATATTTTCATATTTTAAAGGTTCGAAAATGCCATTCCCAAATTCTATTGTTAATTTGTTCTTATTAGATGTGTTTTTTGTTCAATTTTCCGTATATTATTTGTTGCATTGGATATATACTTGGGATTTATATACATTATTGTTGAATTAGTGCATTATGATAGTTAGATTGGTTAGTATTATTTAGTTAAGTAATTTTTTGAACAATTTTAGAGGAATTATAAATAACTCATAAGAAAAATTGAAAAATGAATTGTTAATATAGTTATTAAAATTGATATTTTATGAAATAATATTAATTTTAATTTTTTGATATGTCCCTAATTTAATTAGTATTTTACGCATGACAAAATAATGCATGCAAGATTTATAAATTATCTTGAACTACATTTTAATACGTAATAAATAAATTAATATTAATTTCATATACATATAATTTATTAAAAAGAGCATGGGAATAATATTATTTCAATAAATTAAAGTAATAACAATTTCGTAGTTATTATATTTATATAATTAGAATGATTATAATTTATTAAAATTATAGCAATTAGTATTCTACGTATGATAAAATAATCCATGCAATATTTATAAATTATGTTGAACTACATTTTAATATGTAATAGGTAAATTAAAATTAATTTTATATAAATATAATTTATTAGAATGGAGCATGGGAATAATATTATTTCAATAAAAGTAATAACAATTTCGTAGTCATTATATTTATACAATTAGAATAACTATAATTTATTACAATTATAGCAATTAGCTTAAGAATAGAACTATTTAATATCATTTTAATTAATATAGTCCTTCTAATAGTTTTGTGGTGTAAATAAATAAAATTGTCGAATTACTTTTCCATCTTTTTTGTTATAATTGATTTTATTTATTGTATTACACCTCACTTCACTTGCATTGAGCTTAGAAAACCATTTTGAAGATAATCTTGTATATCATTAACTGTGCACGCGTTGTTGCTCAGTTTAAGACACACAAGATTATCTTTGAATTCTCCCAGTGGAGAGTTTGTCATCTATCTACGTAAATTGAACTGTGATAAATTTAATATTTTGTGTAGACGGTTATGTATTTACGTTAATTTCAGTAGTATCCTCCTTTGTTCTCCGGGTGTGAATTACGTTTTACGTGAATTGCACACTTAGGAGAGCTAAGGGGAGATGCTGCCGAAATTTACAGTAAAATACTATACTGGTTCTACACAAACAATCACAGTTTGATATTATGTGCATAGATGATGAATGGTTTAGGTCCCTACACTTTCAATTAGATACGGAGTTATAAGGCAGATTTAGAATATTTGCATTACAAGCTTAATAAGAGAAAAACAATGAAACTATACGTAATGATATTATTGCATGGTTAATTATGGAAAAATAACTCTATAGGTCATTTGAAATGGATCAGAGTTGGATGTATAGAAATCCTACTTCTCTTGAATATGCAAACAGAGTTATTGAGTTTTTGAAATGCGCTGCGAAGGATAGAAAAAAGTATAAAAAGGATAAGATTGTTTGTCCTTGTTCAGTATGCAATAATACGGTTAGTTATGATACCCTTGAAGAAGTGAGAAACTATTTGTTTAAAAATGGGTTTAAGATTGGTTACACGTGTTGGTTTTGGCATGGTGAGCAAATAGTGTCTGGTACGAGCAGTGGTGGCATCGGTGGTGGGCATAATAAAAATGGGTTGAGCAGTGACAACGACGATCATGAGGAAAATATAGATATGAATGTGGAGTATGATCGTTTGGATGAAATGTTGCGTGATGTGCAAGATGACTTCATTGACAGGCCCCATGAGTTCGATAAATTGTTTGCTGATTCTGAAAAACCTTTGTATCTTAGTTGTGTAAAAAACAACAAGTTATCAGCTGTGTTCAAATTGTTAAGCTTGAAAGCGAAAAGTGTGTAGAGTGATCAAAGCTTCACGGCGTTATTGGAACTTTTAGTAGATATGCTTCCGGATCATAATGAGTTGCCTACCTCAATGTACAAGGCAAAGAAGATGTTATGCCCATTGGGTATAGAGATTGAGAAGATAGACGCTTGTCCAAATGATTGTGCATTGTATCGAAATGAGTACAGAGATTTTCATGTGTGTCCGAAGTGTGGAGTGTCAAGGTATAAGAGAAAGAACCGCAATGATAATTACGCGGGTAAGAATGGTCCTCCAGCAAAGGTATTATGATATTTACCCATCATTCCAAGGTTTAAGTGATTGTTCGCAAATGCAGATGATGCAGGCAAATTGTTGTGCCATACAGAACGGAGGAAAAAAGATGGAAAATTAAGGCATCCGGTTGATTCCCTTGAATGGTGCAATTTCAATAGAAGATTCCGAGATTTTAGGGATGAAGATAGGAATCTTCGTCTCGGATTATATACGGATGGAATGAATCCACACGGCAACATGAACAGTCGGCATAGCACTTGTCCGGTACTTTTGGTGATCTATAGTCTCCCTCCCTGGCTATCTATGAAACGCAAATACATGATGATGTCATTGCTAATCTCAGGTCCGAAACAATCGGACAATGACATCAACGTGTATTTAGCACCTCTAGTTGGATGATGATGATCTAAGGAGGTTGTGGGATGAGGACGTGGAGGTGTTTGATACTAATCGTAGGGAGAATTTTAATTTACGTGCAATGCTATTTTGCACTAGAAATGATCTTCCACTTTGGTAAGTTTGCTGGGTTACACAATCAAAGGTAGTAAGGCATGTCCCGTGTGCGAAGATGCCACTTGTAACCTATATTTTAATAATTGCAAAAAAAAAAATATGTACATGGATCATTGGGTTTTTCTTCCGAAAAATCATCGATATCGAAAAAATAAAGAGGATTTCAATGGGAAAATCGAGAACCGGGTCACCACGATTGCCGTTGTTGGGGAAGAGGTTTTTGAACGAGTTAAAATATTTCAGTTGAGTTCTGTAAGGCTTTTAAGTAGACTAAAAAGAGTATATGGAAGAAGAGATCGATTTTTTGGGATTTACCTTATTGGAAGTATTTAGAGGTGAGACATTGTATCGATTTCATGCACGTAGAGAAAAATGTTTGTGAAAATATCATCGGGACGATGCTAAACATTCCAGGCAAGACGAAAGATCCTGTCAATGCTAGAAAGGACATGGTGGATTTGGGAATACGGTCAGAGTTAGCACCTACTGAAGAGACGGGGAAGCTCCCATTCCTACCAGCGACTTGCTATACTCTGTCTAAGAAAGAAAAACAAATTTTTTGCGAATGTCTGAAAGGGGCGAAAGTTCCATCAGGTTATTCATCAAACATTAGACTGTTTGTGTCGATGAAGGACTTGAAGTTGGTTGGATTAAAGTCCCATGATTGTTATATTATGATGCAGCAGCGATTGCCGGTTGCTATTCGCGGCATACTGCCTGAAAATGTCAGACGCGTAATTACACAATTTTGCTTTTTCTTCAATTCAATATTCAGTAAGGTTATTGATTCGGATAAGTAAGATAGACTGCAGGCAAACGTTGTTGTCACCATCTGTCAGCTTGAAATGTATTTTCCACTATCTTTTTTCGATGTCATGTTGCACTTGGTTCTTCACTTTATTCGACAAATTAAGCAGTTAGATCCGATATTCTTGCACAATATGTATCCATTTGAACGGTTCATGGGTCTCCTGAAGGGATATATGAGAAATTGATTTAGACTACAGGGCAATATAGTAAATGGTTAAGTTATTGAAGAAGTCATTGAATTTTGTACCGATTACCTAACAAAAGTCGAACCTATTGGTATTCCTATATCTCGACATGAGGGAAGGCTTGACGGTAAGGTCATTATTGGACGCAAGTCGATCGATCCCAATGCTGCAGACCTAACCAAAGCTCATCTTCTCGTCTTGCATCATCTTGCTGTGGTTCAACCATACTTCGATGAGCACATGACAGTTTTAAGGGCAGAGACTCCTTTGAAAGTGGAAAGGTGGTTAGTTTGTGAACATAATTGTTGTTTCCCAAAATGGTTCAAAAATAAAGTAATGAATCAGTTGACGTATGCGCCGGAAGTGATTGAAGAGACGGTGAAGTGGTTGGCTTACGGACACACATCGCGTGTGATATATTACCAGAGATATGAGATTAACGGGGTATACATTTTATACAAAATGTCAAGATGATAAAGCATGACGGAAAACAGTGGAGTGTCACAGGTGGCAATATCGAGTGATAATAGGGTCGATACATACAACGGTCTCATTGAAGAAATTTGGAAACTTGATTACACGAAGTTTCAGATATGCGTATTTCAATGCAAGTGGGTGGACAACGCACGGGATGTATCGATTGACAAATTGGGTTTCAGTAGGGTAGATTTTTCTCTGGTTGGAAGTCGGAATGATCCATTTATACTTACATCACAAGCTAAGCAAGTGTTTTACATTACTGATCCAGGCGATGCAAAGTGGTCAGTTGTCTTCCAAGGGAAGAGACGCATTGTTGGGATCGGTGATATGGTTGATGAAGATGAATATGACCACAGAGATGAAACACCTCTATTTTCAACTGAATTGCCTATATTAGATCCTCAGGAACACAACACTGGAACAAATTACCTACGTTCGGACCATCAGGAGGGAGAGTACGTGGAATGATCGGCCAGTGTTACTATTTGTTGGTAATTTAAATTTTATTTCATTACTATTTATTTACAATTTAAATTTATTTGCACCCCATATGTTATTTCCAACTACAACAGTTGCAATATTTTTTATTCTTATTCATTGTAGGTTTTTATTTATTATTGTCATGATTATTAATGTTTTTGAATGTGCATGCACGTGCTAATAGGACTCAAATATGTCGGGTTCTAGATCTTCATCAATATCAGAAGAACTATGTGCTGCGAGGGGTTCTAGATGGTCGAGAGGACTGACAACCATGTCGAAGAGGAAGAAAAAGAGTATTCATTTGACAGATAATGATTTTGATGACTTAGATCGGCCGAGGGTGGTATGTGGCACGGGATTCCGACATTATATTGGTGTAGTTGCACGCTTAAAGGTCAACATAAATTATAGTGATTGGAGACTTGTGGAAAGCGGCCTAAAGAATACCATTTGGGAAGACATTAAGGTAATAAGATACAAATTGCAATTGTGTGCTCTGGTTAATACTTATTTTCTTATTAGTAAGGTTAAGAGTTGAATTTTTTTAACATTACAGACAACATGCAATTTGAAAGATGACAAACTTAAGAAGTTGTTTCACAAGCTAGATTACGAATGAGAAATTTTAAGAATAAGCTCGTGAAGATAATTTAACCAATGTCACAAACTATTTGTAACCAATGACAATCTATAGATGTTTATGACAAGATTGTAAGTATTTCTTTCCAATTGTGCATATAATTGATAATTTAACCAATGGTAACTGCTAACACTTAATATTTATTTGATTGGAACAGCTGGATAAATCTAAAGAAGTTGAGGAGGGAACATTTGCCCTGACCAGATAGCACGACATACTTTCAGCAGCTCTAGGGAAAGAGGATCATCCGGGCCGGCTGAGGACTTTCGGTGGATACGTAGGTGGTGTGAGGGCAGTTTTTTGAAAACCATCTGAACAATCGAAGAAATACAATTTGGATCGGGATGATTTAGATAGCCAGGTTGCACGGGAGGTTCAAAGTCAACTGAATGCCAAATTTGATAATAGGGTTCAGCAGAGAGTTGTTGATACCCTCATTCAACTAGGTATCCAAGTACCTACTGGGATGGGAGCAACAATGGCCAATACTAGACTTGGGAGTAATAGCAGTGTTTGTCATGTCTCAGGTGCGCTAGATCCATTCATTGCCATTATGGTATTTTTAAAAAAATTATTTACTTTTACAATACTATAAATAATGAGCTAATTTTACTTATTTTAAAAATTCTATAGATAATCAGCTTCACAATCATTGTAGGAGCTAACAATAGTTGTTGCTTGATATTTTTTGGGATCGACAGGAAATTACTGATTGAATGCTGTCCATACTACATGAAAGCAAGATACAACAGGTTGCACAAGGGATTTGCTACCCTATTACAGAAGACACGATTGTGCATGGTTGCCAACTCATAGAAGGAAATGTCACGGTACGGATTGATATGCTTCCCGAACAATATCGAAAGTTGCCTCTTCCCATACCAATTCGAGACGACTTAGTAGTGTTAGGGGGATGCCATAGGAAGTTTTGTTTAGTAGCCTAAAAGCCAGGTTCACTTGGAAAATGTAAGTTAACAGACAGTTTCTAATAGCTTTTTACTAATTTATTTGTTTGAAAATTATATAATAGCATTTATAGTAGTTAATACTGTAGAATCTTTTAATGTCACGTTGAAATGACTACTACTGTTGTAGGATACTACTGTACGTAAGAAGAAGAATCGAGCCAACAAAACAGAAGAAGCATCAAAGTTTTGCTATGTCAACAACTGCACAATGCAATCTCGTTGATGAAGCAACGTACCAGGGTCTTCCTAACTCTTGCAAGCTATTGATAGATTTGATCAATATGATGCCTACTGGTAATGATATGTTGGAGGTCCCGCTCGATGACTTGTTTCCTGGATCATTTGACACCGAAATCTTTGTTACTGCTACTGATGTCGGCGAATTCATGGCGATGAAATGGTTGAGTGCTCCTATTTTGCAAGTATTTCAATTGTGAGACTTCAATTCCAGTTTGAAATTACATGACTTTTTTACTTTTTGGTTTCCAATAAACTTCTAAATTCGTATTTTATGTAATAGTACATTCATCGGAATTGCCAGCTTTATGAAATACCATTTGGTTTCATGAATCCGTCACTAATAGTTGTAGTTATGATTAGATCTCAACATATGGAGGCTTCACGCTACATTAATGATGCGTTGTGCAATTTAAGTGACAATAAATATATTTTGGCGCCGTACCACCAAGAGTCAAATCACTCACACTTTAATACATCCAATGTTATAAGCTCTAAGTTCATACATATGTTATTAAAAAACTAACTGTCATATTTGTTAGCCATCACTGGTTATTGCTTGTCATTGAGCCCTCAGCCTATACGGTCTACGTAATGGATTCATTGGCTAATCAGAAGAGAAATTTGGTTATCAAGTCGCTCAAAAGTGTGTAAGAGAATATCCAATGACTTTTATTTCATTTATTAGTTTGTATGATAAGTTGGAGTTTAGATCGCTTCTTATATATTAATATTATTCATATAATTTAAATTTTGTAGAGCTTTCAGAGTGATGTGGGACAAAATGGGTGTACGACAAAGTAGTGTTCAATGGGAAGTACTTTCCGTATGTACATATATATCTTTTAATAATAAAAGTCACTTTTTTAATACTGTTGTTCATTTCTATTAGGAAGATATATGAATTTCTGCAAAAATACATTTTTTTTTGTTAATGACTATTTTTATTTTCTTGTTACGTACAAATTGTAGTGTGCACAACAACCAGGAGGTGATGAGTGTGGTTACTGCGTCATGAAAAATGCGAATGACATAATGATAAGATATGATCAAGGCGATGATCTACAAAAGGTGTGTCACTTTAGAATGTAGATTGGTTAATTATTGAAGCATTCAGTACTTTATCGGATATGTATAAAACTGATTATCTTTCATTTCACTTATAGGTATATGGAGCCGAAGAGTATTCTCAGAAAAACATCGATTTGGTACAAGAACTTTGGGTTGAATTCTTTCGAGAAGTTATGAAATAATCATTTATAGGTTTAAATTCATTTTCCTTCTAGTTTTATTATGTTCTCGTGCATTATGGTCATATGTACATTTATATATTCATGGACTTGTGCTGGAGTTGTGTACTTGTACGATTGTGTTGGAGTTGCTTCTACTTGTTGCATTAGGTTGTATTTACTTCATTTGTTAGTTGGTGTTGCGGCTAATACTTTGCATCCTTTATGTTGGAGTTGCTTCTACTTGTTTCATTATGCCTAAGTTGAGGCGTGTAGTTTGTAGTTGTGAATAGTATTGCTATTAGTGTAATTGCAGGTTCTTTGTGAATGGTATCGATGTTAATTCAATTATAGGTTGTTTTGTTGGGGTTAGATACTTTAACATGTACATTTGTTAGCACATGCAATGGGTATTAGGCAGCCAAAAAAAAATTGATATAAGGTGGCGGTTGTCAATAGGAACTGTCATCCAATTTAATTATTAAATTAAAAAAAATGATAACGGGTGGCAGTTGTTGAACACAACCGCCTCCCTATGTAAATTTTTAAACAAAGTTTTTAAAAATATATATATAGACTTCGGGTGGCAGTTGTTAATAACAACGGCCACCCAAGGTGAACTTAGGGTGGCGGTTTTTGCTCAATGGATACGAAACACCCATGCTTTAGCACCTGGCGCAACGGCTCCTAGTGCAACAGCAAGTACCAGTTTAACTTGGGTGTTGGTGCTTTAGTAGCAGTGGGTGGTAAGGTGGCTTTGCTACCTATTCCATTAGGAATCACAGATTTTTTTGGTTCATCACATCCATACATTTACAATTCATGTCATGGTATTGATACTCTTGAAATAATCTGTCTTTTACTATTAAACCATAATTTTCCACACGTTCATACGATAAAATTTGTATTTCAACGTTTTATATTTACTTTGACCCTACAAATTCTAAATACCGGAAGAGACATTGCTTTGTAATGCTAAAATATTGTCAATTTAAAATTATAAATTGTGAACATTAATAGAATTTAATTAAATGTTTTGAAAGCTAAGAAAATTTATTATTTAATTTTAATTACACTAGAAAGTGTCATTAAGAATCAAATTGAAATATATTAAAATATTATTTATTTTAGGGCCTAAATCTTCCTCCTTATAAAAGTGGCTATCGAGGAAAAATATTTTTGGATGTTTATAACCTTATGACCTTTTTATTATACCAACAATGCCCTTGATTTTTTTATAAAATCATTAATTTAATTCAGGGCAAGGCCAGTCCTATGTTTTTAGAGCCTGGGGGTGAACGTTAAAAAATACGTCCCACTGTCCCCTTAAAATGTAATAATTAGTAAAATTTATAAGTAATTTAGAAAATTAGTAGTTAATGGAAAATAAGAAAATAATAGAAAAAATGAAAAAAAATCCCCATCATACCACATTTCACATATAACCTAATAACAATTTAATATTTGTTATTTTGATAAAGAAGGAAAATTTTAATCAAATTTTCAATATTTTTTTTTGCCGATACAATTCATAATTCTAAAATGAAATTTTAAAATTCATAAAGTATTATTTGACCTCCATACTTTATGACATTTTGACCATATATGATATTGTTAATATATATATAAATAATATTTTTGTTGTTAAATAATTGTTATGAACTTTATACAGTCTATTTTGAATATTTTTCATTATTTATTTTTAATAAAAGGTGGGGATTCTCTTTATCTGTTTAGTAAAAGGTGGTGATGAAGATAGCTAGTAGAACTGAGATAAATTATACATTGATAAAGGAGTACTTTTATCATTAGGAGACGCACTATAATAGGTCATATTTCAAAATCTTTAATAATTTATTTATGTTCTAAACCAACAATATTCGATTATTCGGAATACATTTTTATTTGATAATATGAAATTTAAAAATGTTAGAAATTATATATGTCAAAAACTAAAGGAACTATTTCAAATTTTATTTATGAGTTTGAGCAAGCTTTTTTAGATGATGCTAAATAGTAAAGAATTAATAGAGTTTTATAAAATTTTCAGCGAAAATAATAAATAATATGAAAAATGCATTACGTAGGAATTGAACCTGGACAAACGGGTGATTTCAAGCTAGAACTTTGTAGCCAGCCACCACGCTACATGCCCCCTTCCAATTTTGCACCTGAGGTGATGATCTCACATACCTCAGCACAAAACCGGCTCTGATTCATGGAATACAAAAAAGTCTAAAAATAAAATTAACTTGGAATTCAGTTGTACCTATGCGCACTGAAATGCTGCCAGTATTATCATTCCCTATAGCTATTTGGTTTTCTTGGGCAACCAACCACATTCCTAGTGACAATCTTTTGTTCACCATGTTTTTAACATTTACCAGTTCGGGAGATTTGTCAACTATGAATGATATCCATGTTATTATTACTAGTGTTTTCACCCGTGCGTTGTATGGGAAGATATATGTCCAATATATAATTTACAACTCGAGAGGGGAATTTTGTAAGCTGCAAATTTTTGAGTTGTGGGTCCGAATTGGCATGTGTCCACCCCAAATACGCCCTTATTAAAATTATAAAAAGTTTCATGTAAGTAAAAATATTTGGAAATTTGAAAACAACAAATAATTAAACCCATAAATTATAAGTCAATGAAGATGTGTGGCACCGTTATCCCATTCATCATTTGCTAAAAAAAAATTCGATGCAAGAAAAAAATTGCTTCGTGGATCAACTCGCTGGTCTAAAGTCTGATCTAGCCCACCCTTTGACCCACCCCTAGAACTCGTGGGTCGGGACAACTCTGTAGCTGGTGGAGCTAGGAGCAGGTCTGAGCCGATCCGCCCCAAAACTCGACCCATTGTCATTCCTAAAAACTAATATTAACATATTTGGTATGAACTCACTAATTTAACATATTTAATATATTAATATAGTTTTTAAACTCATCAATTTAGATATTTATTTTAAATAATTTAAATTATATATAGAGCATTTTGACCCATGCATTGCATAAGAAAATATATCCAACATATAGTTATTTTACTATCTATTAAAAATACAATAAAAAAGAATAGAAAAATATATAAGATTTTTTTAAATATTTCGAGAAAATTTTATTTGTATTTTGGAAAAATCCATCCCTTAAATACTCATAGTAGAAGTCAACAAAATCAACGTAGCATAATTTTAAAATTTTCAAAAAAATCTCAATATCAACAACAATTTAAAAGAAATAACATCTATTATTGTGTGTAAAAATATTTTTGAGAATAACTTTTTTTCTCAATTAACTGAAATTAATTTTATTTTTTCTTTTTATTTTTCTTTTTCTTCTTTTTTTTTTGTGGAAAACTTAAACTATAATAATAGGCTTATGAAAAATACATGAACGTCTCAATTGACATTTTCTCCTTCGAATCATGACTTCATTTATATATGTTGTCCTCCTTTATATTATTCTTGAAAAACATTGTAAGGTAGGAAGGATCAAAATTTCAACCCATAGCCCTGCACTCCGAATGGGGGTGTAGATTTTCCACAAATTCAGGTCGATAGGACAGTCGTCTTTTTGTTTGCTTTCTATTTAGATAATTTTTTTAAAATGAATTCATTTTATTACTATTGATAAAATTAATAAAATGTAAAAATTATATAAAAAAATTATTATTAAGGGCGTGTTTGATTGCAAGGTAGAAAAATTTTGAAATTTCGATCCCATGGAATTCCAATTCTTATCCCACCCAACTGGAATTTCAATTGCTTGAAAGCAAGGAAAAAAGTGTACTTTTTGGCAAACATGGAATTTAAATTCCCTAGAAAATGAAACTTGTTTGATTAAAAAGTTAAAATTTTGCATGGAAAATATTTTACACCTCCAATCAAACACACCCTAAGTTCTTTTGTCTATATATATTGATAAAATTGGAAAATAAACCCAAATCTTGCAATTTTTATGAAATAACACTAATACTTTTAATTTTTAAACATAAATTAATGTCGACCGATTGTTAAATCATCTTTGAACTATTGTGTGAGTCGAGGGTTGAATAGAAAAAATGAATAATATTTGGCTAATAATAATAATAATAATAATAATAATAATAATAATAATAATAATAATAATAATGAACAAAAGGAAGATTAAGATCGTTGCCACACATATTTCCATTTAATAAAAAATATAGAAATAGGAATAAACAATTGCATAATAATTAGACATTATGATATAATTAATAATGTAATTTAACATTTCAAGTTGAAATAAAAATTAATTAAAAAAATCAAAGATGCCAGAGATAATTAATAATCTAATTTGGATAATCTCAATTTGGGGCAGATTGCAAGAGATAATTATGGAAAGATACAGTGATTTGGATAATCTCGATTTCGGGTGGATTGCAGGAGATAATCATGGCAAGATACAGTAGATGTTAAATTAGTTAAAAATTAGATTATTAACATTGAAAATTATCCAGAAAATTATTAATATGGAAAATTAAATCGAGAAAAAGGAACGGAAAAACCTTGAGAGGGAAATGTGATTTTAAATTTATTTATTTAATTCTTAAAAATGCAGGTTTCCACGAAAGACTGTTTGTAGTTTATTATATATAGATGTGTTTAAGAGGAAATTAACAGTTAATTAAGAATAAAATAATAACTTTTTAACTAAAAAATAAAAAAATGAATTGGAAAATGTGTTAAATATTATTTATATATAGATAGATATTAAAAGATAATTCATATATGTTAAATTAATTTCACATCAGATTAAAATATATATAAATATATTACATACACATCAGCGTCCACTGTTTAAAAACCTTTACAAATAACGTGTAAGATGTGTAGTCGAATATTAGAAAAAATATATTAAAAAAATAAAGTAATTGTGTGAGTGGTTGAAAATAATGAGAGAAAATGTTAATAAAAATTAGTGAAAATTGATTGTGGGAAGAACAAGCCCCGGTGCACACTGCCACTTCAATATTTAATTTGACAAGATTCTCACTACATCATGTAAATTAGAGAGAGAGGGAGAGAGAGAGAGAGAGAGAATTGCAAACCAATTTGAGAATCAGTACCAATATTCCCAACTTAATAAACCACAATATACACATGGGCCGGCCACTTAAATTTATAATGTATAATTTCTCTTTATCGTGCAGCCCATTTAGAAGAGGATGGGAAAATGTATACAGAAACTCCAATAAGACGCAGCAGAGAAATTTTCTTCCGAAGAATCGAAATTCTTCTTATTTGTTGAAAATTCCTGGCCAAAAACTGTAGTGACCGGAAAATTCTTCTTAAATAAAATATATTTAATTAAATGAAATTTCGAACGTATCACTACGATATTACTTATAAAATTTAAATAGTGTGCGCTCGTCTAGTCGAAATTCATATTATATTTAATTATTTATAAAAAAAATTTTATTTATTTTTAAAATATACTTTTGAGGACCAAACCTTGAAATTGATTTATTTTAGTCCCCAGAGATTTTTAGTTGCTAAAGCCCAAATTTAAAGCTCAAATACAATCCAATCCACTCAAATCCACCAGAGCCCATTTGCAAACGTTATTCTAACTTTTACCTTTAAATACTCTTTTTAGAGATGCTTAAACCCTAAATTTCATTCTCCTCTATCATTCATCTTCAAGATCAATCTATCCATCCTTATCCAACAAATCAAACTTCAAGTTGTAAGATTTCTTGATCTTTCCCATTTTATCTTATTTCTATTTTATTTTTTTAAATTCTTAATCAAATTTTTGTAGTGTTTACTTGGTCATTAATGTAAGTAGGATAGATATATACATACATACACACATCCATGACCCGTACACCATCACCACCGGCCGACCACCACTGCCACCGCCACACCACCACCATCTTCCACCATCATTTTGGCTCAGAAACACATCCACACACACATATACACGGATATATATATATATATAGATATACATACATACGCATATACGCATATAGAACTCGGCCAAACAACAACCAACACTCAAAAATCCACTTCACAACGCAAAAATCATACCTACACCTTCCTCTACCTCTATAGAACATCGTAGTATAGTTTAATTTCGAAAATTTTTGAAGGATTGATCGAATTTTAAACATGCCCAATTTTTCGCCTAAGTGTCTAGCTTCGATTTCTCTCCACATACTCGACATTTCTCCAAATTAAAACCATCACTAGTTTCACCTCCCTCAACTTCACCTTCGCCGGCAACGATTTTGCCGAAAAATCGCCGAAAAATTAACTCCATTTGCTTCCTTTTTGGACCCGAGAACGAGCGAGAACGCAGAAGAGAAGCCGAGGATAAATTCTGGTTTTCCTTTTTTTTTATTTAAATCCGAAATTGCAAGCTAGTCCCTCACTTTATTTAATTAGTTTAAGTTGGTCCTTGAAATTTATTTAAAGTTTTAATCCTCAACTTCTAATTGTTATAATTTAGTCCCTCAATATTATTTACAACTCCAATCCTCAATTTTATTTATTTTATTTAAATGAGCCCTCAAACTTTATTTAATTCTAAATCCCTAACTTTCAATTGTTGCAATTTGACCCCAAAACTTTCATTTCACTTTTAATCGTCTAATTTCTTATTTCTATTTAAGTTAGCCCTTAAACTTTAATTGCATATTAGTCCCCCAAGTTTTAAAAACCTTATAATTGAGTCCAAAACATTTCTACTTCAATTTTATTGCATATTAGGTCCTCAAACTATTCAATCCTTTCAAATTGACCCCCAAAGTTTTATATTCTTACTATTTTGGTCCACAAACTTCTATATTACTTATATTTAAGAATATTAACATAAATTAAACTCATTATTGACTAGACGAGGTGTACCAACAGCTAGAGGACTAATTTTCACCGCTTAGTAGGCTCAAAACTCGAGAGATACTTCAGGTAGGCTCAAAAGACTCATTTTTACTTATCGCGCAATTATTGTTAATTATGTGTACTATATGAATGTGCAAATGTATGTAATTGATGTGATTACTTGCCTTCGGGCCTAGACTTGCCTTCGGGCCCAGAGTTACCTTCGGGTAAGAGAATTGCCTTCGGGCCCAGAGTTGCCTTCGGGCAAATTACTTGCCTTCGGGCCTAGAGCTGCCTTCGGGCCCAGAGTTACCTTCGGGTAAGAGAATTGCCTTCGGGCCCAGAGTTGCCTTCGGGCAAATTACTTGCCTTCGGGCCTAGAGCTGCCTTCGGGCCCAGAGTTACCTTCGGGTATTATATTATAGAGTTTACATTACTATTTGCCTTATATACTTGTATAGATGATTAACTTGCGCAGAGCCTACTGAGTATTGTTTAAATACTCACGCCTTTCATTCTTTTACAGATTGAGGAGTATGGAGGCGTGGCGAGACATGGGAGTTCTACTTAAGCTTGTTAAATAAAAAGATTTCATTTCCGCTATCATTTTGGTAATTAATGTATTGGATAATGTTATATTAAAGTTTTTGAACTATTTAGTAACTCGTGTTAAATGTTTTAATCGTTTGGTGATCAAATAATTTTAAAAATACTTTAGATGGTTATTTTATTAAATGAACTTTCGCATTTTAATTATTCGTTATATTTCCGCATTTGATATTTTAAAAAAATAAAAAAATAGTTAGTTTTAAAGAAAGATCTAGCGTTCCGAGTTCTTCGAACTCGGGGCGTTACAAAAACTCTTCAAAGAAACTTTCCCTAGCTGCAATTAAATAAGCATAAATAATGGCGAGTTAATCATTGCTCCACATATAAGAACAATCCTCCACAGCCTCCAAGAAAAACACAGAACTGCAAAACCAATAATTATAGAGTCAGGTAATATTTTAGGTAAAGTATACTTCTGGACCAAATTGCCCCTCCCCCCATGAATGCAGGGAGACCAAGTAAGGTAATTTCGTCCAAAAGTACATTTTACCTAATATTTTATTTAAAAAACTTACCTGAACGTATAAGAGCTCCTGCAAAACGGAAGGAAAAATGAAATTATAATCCGAAAATCACTACGACATTGGATTCAAACAAAATTAATTGCATCAATTTTAGTGACCACCATTTGTATCTTTGGCTTGTTCTTATCTAAGACAGCCCGATGATCGAGAACAGGAATGAGACAACTTTGTTCTTATCGAAAAAGTTTGTATCAAAAAGACAACGATATTGAATCAAAACTTACCAAAAGAGAGTAAACTACTCAACTCATTGAAATTTACTATTTACATGAAAGGAAACATATATTTGCAATAAGATTTTTGTACGGAAGGTGTGTTGGAAATTATTGTATTGCTAGAACAATTCTAGCATTTAAAATTTTCAATCATCAGATCAAATGTGATATAGTCAATCCTGTTCAGGTGCTCCCGGGCGCTTCTTAATATGGAGCCAGCGTCCACGTGTCGAGCAATCAGGCAGCCGCGTGTCCAGTTTCAATAGCAGGCGTCCCGGTGCAATTTTTAAAGACAACAACGAAGCTCAGGGACCTGTTGTGCAAATCTGAGTTACAAAAGCCCTTCCCCCTTTTGTAATCGTAACCCTCGACCTGCACACGCTCCCTTTCTTGGCCGACGAGGATCCGAGCGAGAAGACCACCACCACCACTGGCCGTCGACTGCAGGGAGAAACGCCGCCGTGCCGCAACCCCCAACTAGAGGACCTGAACGTCGTCGCTTGCCTCTATTTTCGCACCCCTTTTCGTGGCCGTCTCTTGAGCGTGTAAAACAAAGAATTGAAGTATGAATTAGGTGCAATTCTGACTTTATTTCAACCCTCATTGAGACTGAATTTGTATTAATTGCAGTAATTTCTCACACTTTGTCCTAATTTTCCAGAACATAATGCTCGAGCAGTCAAGTCACGCACCGTCTGAGAACATGGAGTCCGATGATATGTCGTTATCTGAAGACGGGGATGAAGAAGAGGCTCTCGCTCAACAGAATCAGTGTCTCGTTCAACAGAATCCGGCCAATCTCATTATGGAAAATCTCGCTCAAGAAAATGAAAATCTCGAGGAAGAAAACGAGTACCCAGGTCAAGATATTGTAACTCAGATATTAATGGAAATGGCGATGGAAAGTATGTCAGCCTAGGCGTTTATGATTGTGTTCATAAATAAGGAAAATAAATGGCGAAGAAGTGGTTTGCGGAAACACATGTGGATGAAGCATGATTTGGGAAAATATGCAAGTGTTCATTTCTTTCGCAGATTTGCCTAACCTAACACGTGTTATTACAATTGTTTACGTGTTATTACAATTGTTTAGAAAGTGTACCTTCAATTGTTATGGAGTAACACTTGTGAATAAAGCAGTATATGTTGTATAAGGTGTATAAGGCAAAGGCACAATTCTCATGTTCTGTTGGTTATTGACATTTCACCAATTCTAGTCATCCAATTGGATTGTAGGTAATTTTATCCATGTTGAAGGTAATAAATGGTAATAACATATAAATTTACAAGATAAGAACCAGTGAGTGCTCTTTTGGCACAATTAGGTAATTCTAATTCCATTTCAAAGAACTATTACTACAGTGAAGGCTAATAACATGTAACTATTACGTGTATGCTCTCTTGGTTGGAGATTAAGGGTAACATATAAATGTAGAACTACTATTGTTGTCGAAGAGAATGTTCTTATTTATGCTACTTAGAGGAAAGTGAAGATAAATAGAAACCAATTACTGAGCATATGTATGATGTTCTAACATATATCCTTTTTGTTTTTTTCCTTAGCTGGCATTAGATACATTCCCAACGTTCGTTTAGATGATCAACCATTTGTTGGGAAGACATTTAATTCCTCGGATGAGGCATTTGATTGCTACAATAATTATGCACGGCTAGCAGGTTTCAGCACACGTAAACATACTAGCAAGCGAAAACAAGGCAGTACAGAATGTCGATCGAGAACATTTACGTGCTCTAAACAAGGCAAGACTAATTTAAGGTATCAAGAGAAGGAAAAGCATGTGAAACCGCGATCTGGAACGCGAAAGCGGGGACATACTAGATGCCTCTGCATGGCTAGTGTGACTGTGAAGAAGGCAAAAAATGGGGACTCATGGATTGTTTCGAAGTTCACGCCTGAGCATAGTCATCCGTTAACCAGCCCAGGAAAGGTGCAGTTCTTGCATTCACATAGAAAGGTGACGCCAGTGCAGAAGAGTCTTCTCGATCAGTTATCTCAAGTAAACATTCCTACATGTCAGCAGTTTCGCTTTTTAGCAGTACAGAGTGGAGATCCCTCTTCTATCGGATGTCAAGAGCGGGACATTAGGAATGTGGAGAGGGATAAGCGGCAAAAGAAGTTGGGACACGATGCTAAGACACTCGTTGATTTTTTTAAGTGTGAGAAAGAGGTGGATGAGAACTATTATTATAGTATTGAGATGGAGGATGGGGTCTTCGACCGGTGCTTTTGGGCGGATTCTACATCACGTAGTGCTTATGCATACTTCGGCGATGTTATAGTTTTTGACACTACGTACAACACGAACACGTACGGCATGATATTGGCTCCGTTTGTAGGTGTAAATCATCATAGACAGACCGTTATGTTCGGATGTGGATTGCTAAGTAATGAGCGGACAGAATCATTTATTTGGCTTTTCTCGCAGTTTCTAGAAGCTATGCCAGCTGGAGTCGCCCCGAGAATTATCATTACAGACCAAGATCAGGCAATCGCAGCGGCAATTACTAAGGTACTACTATTTCTAATCATGCTTCTATTTGTAATCATGTTTTCCATACAAATAAAATAATTATATAATAATTATATTATTGACTAAAGAATTATTTATTATCGAGCGTACATGATTTTTTGGCTATTAAAGAAATATTTATTATAGGTGTTTCCACCAACTGTGCACCGACTATGCTTATGGCATATCACAAACAAGTTCTCAGAGAAATTGGGTCCAACAGTTTACAACAGTTACAAAGATGTCCTCTCAGGCCGTTGTCTATAGATCTGAGACACCGGAGGAATTTGAGAAGAAATGGGGTGATTTGATGAGTACCACTGTCCTGGGGGGGAATGAATGGCTGCGCAATATGTATGCTATTCGGGAACGATGGGTACCGGCATATCTGAAGCACTTATTTGCTGCTGGGATGACGAGCAGTCAGCGGGTTGAATCTAATCATTCATTCTTGAAGACATACGTGATTAGGAAGAATTGCCTTTCTGATTTCATTATAAGGTATAAAATTGCATTAAGGCAACAGAGGCATCTTGAGATACAGGCAGACCATATTGATAAGTCGGAAGTGCCTATTTCATTGACAAATAATCATGTAGAGACCCAAATGCGCAGTGTCTACACAAAAGCAGTGTTCTTACTCTTTCAGGAGGAATTAGTGCAGAGTTCATCATATGATTACCACAAAATCTCTTCCACGGCAGATGCAAAAGTGTACGAGGTGTCGAGATTCGAAGGAGACTCATGTCGCCCACGCCGTGTTACTTGGAACACCGGCTCTGATATCATCATATCATGTACTTGCAAACTTTTTGAATTCAGTGGTTACTTGTGCCGACACATCTTGTGTTTGTTGTATAGGAAAGGGGTTAGGGTCATACCCGATCACTACATCCTCAACACAGGTGGACGAAACAGGGCAAAATTGATTCCTATATTTAACCCCATTCCAGAGTCCTCTGTTAAGGACGATACACCCATTTCTGCACGTGCCGACATGATTAAAGACTTTGTAGATTTGGCGAATGAAGTATATATGTTTCCAGATGTTAGGAATTTTGTCATGCAAGGGATGACTGAAATGAGAAGACAATCGAGAGAGATGATTGCTAAGATGGCACCAATAAATGTAGATAGAGAAAAGGGTAATATCTTTTTTTTTAAATCTACCTTATCTTAAAATTGTCAATTGTTTTGATTGTCGGCTGCATTTAGTAGGTTGCTGGTTGATTACTATAACTCTATAGTGGTGCGTGATTGTTTGCTAATCTATCTATGATTGGAATTTTGTAGTGGTAGAAGAGGACACACATATCGATGCAGCCTTGACTATATATGACCCAGTGTCGGTGTGTGCTAAAGGTTCCGGGAAGCGTCTCAAGTCGTCAAAGGAAAAGGGAATGAGTCAAAGTAAGAGGAAATGCGGGTCATGTCACCAACCAGGACATAACAAGCTAAAATGTCCAAATAATGTTTCACGGTACGCCCACGTCTCATATTTACCGTTCTTGATGATTTTCTAATTGTTAATTATGTTGTAGTTGTAGTTGAATTCAAATGCTCGCAATTGATGGGAAGTTGTAGAGTTGGGAGTTAATATTTCCATCTCAAGTTCGATACTAATTATGAATGTGCGAATTTTTCTTAGGACTATGTTGATCGATGAGGATTATCATCCAGATATGGCATTTAGAGATGTGGCAGCTGCTGATACATTTGTCTCTGAGGGGGCCGATAACTATTCCGGTTACCCAACGAGTCTACCGGGTGACCCGTTCCTAGAGTAGTCATGATGTTGTGTTGCAAGAATGAAGTTAATGCTTTCATGCTTTTATTAGTTGTTTAACCTTGTTAAAACCCCTAATTCGTCTTAAAATTTTATTTTGATGGGTTTTTTGGTTGGATTGTTGCGCTTGATCTTTGTTGCAATTGTAGAAGTCATGGATTGTGAAATAGTTTTAGGAGTGCTCTTATTACTTTTGAGAGGTGGGATAGATTTCAAGCTCAACAAGGAGTGCTCTTATTACTTGAATTATGATCTTTAGTTTGTTAATTTGACTCAAAACAAAAAATTTAACCTATTACATACACCATCCAATTGTTCTCCAACAATAATTTTTCTATTTCATGAAATATAAAAATGATCGTTGATTGCAAAATAATTCATATATCATAATTTAATTTAAATTTTAGTATCGATTTTAACAAATTTGTCTCCATCTTATCTCCATCAAGATTGCTGGAAAAAGATTGTCCATCTGGATATCAAACCACATACCATTCTTCAAAGTTTAGTTCCATCCCATACAAAATCAAGCAAAACACATTATCAAATGCGACAAGTAAACTACAAGATCGAACAACATGATGGTCGAGATTGTCTATCACGCCTCGAAGACAATATTTCGTAGGCAATGAAGTCTAATTTGTCTAGCTTGTCCAACTTGTCCAGCTTCTCGAGGTTGTCTAGTTTATCTAACTTGTCCAGCTTGTCCAATTTTTCTGCGATGCGGGCAAAATAGTGATGATCATCTTCTTGAACTTTATCCACGGAGTCTTCCGGAGAACGCATAGTTGATCCAGCCATACGCTCATGAACTAGAGGATTACCACTTACCTCGTCGTCCCAAAGAAATCCTTTACAGAGCTTCCCATCCTAGACAAGAACAAGTATTCATATCGATTATTCAAGTTGCATCATATTATGAGAGTATTCATATTGGTAGAAGCTTACCTTCACGTTCTGACATTTCCAAAAATGACGATTGGGATTGCGCTCAGTAGTTGATGTCCTCAACACCATCATTGCACCGCACTGACATTTTAGGGACGGGCGCACGCTATTTGAACTAGATGAAGCCATCTGCTGAAAAATTACAGTAAAAATTACTGAAAAAATATAGATGAATTAGTCTATTAACCAATTGCATTTTCTAGCCAGATTGCCTATCTAATCTACTACTTTTCAGGGCAACATCTCCTAACACAACAGATTGCAATGTCTATGCATTTAAATTTTCACTTAAGCAGTTAAAATTCACAATATGTACTCATATTGGCAAGAAAATTTATTCAACCCAGAAAACTAAACCAATAATACTAACAATTGTCATTAGAAATAAATCCTAAGGTGAACAAATTTTCCTAAAACAATAACGATCCACTGAAAAATTTCTCATAATTCTGGAAAATTATACTACAATAAAGAAAAATCACTTAAGCATTGGGGGTTGCGACACTCAAGAAATAAACCCTTAAAAGACTGGCTCGAGCATTATGTTCTGGAAAATTATTTACAAACACACGTTATTTCGACTAGTAGTAGAAAAATAGGGAAACAAATGAATTCAAAAGGTTCTACCAGATGCACACCATCTCCAAAAATCTTTGTTCCCGTAATTTGCAGCTAGTCAAATTTGTTCACCTTGAAGTTCATTTAATCATCAATATCAACAAAGATAAAAATTGACTCATGTAACCACACAACGAATAACAATCACGAAACTAGCTTTGAGCACTGTTAAAATCCCCATTTATCAACTCATCAATCCCTCCTCATTTATCGGGCTTGGGACCAGCGGAAATTTGCAAATTAATTTTTACATTCAACTTGCAAGCACTAGTAATCATGGATCTGGTTTTCACCTATATAACTCATGAGAAACTTGCACCTAATTCATACCTCAATTCTTTGTTTTACACGCTCAAGAGACGGCCACGAAAAGGGGTGCGAAAATAGAGGCAAGCGACGACGTTCAGGTCCTCTAGTTGGGGGTTGCGGCACGGCGGCGTTTCTCCCTGCAGTCGACGGCCGGTGGTGGTGGTGGTCTTCTCGCTCGGGTCCTCGTCGGCCAAGAAAGGGAGCATGTGCAAGTCGAGGGTTACGATTACAAAAGGGGGAAGGGCTTTTGTAACTCAGATTTGCACAACAGGTCCCTGAGCTTCGTTGTTGTCTTTAAAAATTGCACCGGGGGCGCCTGCTATTGAAACTGGACACGCGGCTGCCTGATTGCTCGACACGTGGACGCTGGCTCCATATTAAGAAGCGCCCGGGAGCACCTGAACAGGATTGGTGATATAGTAGAAGTGATTTTGTAAAATTTCATAAATTTTCACAAATCAAATAACAACTATATGAATATAAATCATGAATTAATCTAAATTAATAGATCTAATGGGAAATTAGTAAACTAACCTTTAGAAGTAGTATTATACGAAATCGGATCTGGCAAAAGCTACTATATCAGATTTGGTAGAAACCACAGCCTTCCGGTACAATCCTCTCAATAGACGATCCAAATACAGATCTAGAATTCCTAATTCTTTCTCTACGTTATTTTCAACTCATGAAAAGGTAGAATTGGCATACTAATTTAGATGGGATCCTACACTATTATTAAACTTACCTAAACTCAATACTATGAGAGAAAAAATTGTTAGATCTATCTCACAAAAGAAACGAATTTTCTACAATTGTAGAAGTGTTATATCTTGTCTAACAAGAGATCTCATATTTATAGTTGTAAGATATGCCAAATCCTATTAGGATCCAATCTCTATAATCTTCTAGAATGGAGAGTTAAATCATATTATAACTCAACCTTCAGTTAAATAATATCTATTAAATATTCTCAATGTTTGTAGATATTATTAACTCTTATAATTATCCCATAATTAGAATAAATATAATTAATATTTCATATTCAATTATATTTACCTTTGAACAATTAATAAATATGGAAACTATTTCCCATATTTTATTTGGATTTATTAAATTGCATTTCAAGTCCGTCATTAATTAGAAAAGCCCACCAGGGATCATGGACTTATAATTAGAGGCTCCAATAAATTTGAAAAATAATTAAACTCTTTAATTAATTTTCTCAACTTATTAATTCCATTATTACTCCACTAAAAATATGGAATTTCACTCTTCTTAATTATAGAATATCTTACTCTACGTATTTGAGTAGTCCATTGATATAATCATTATATACGGATTAATCCTCTATAGATAATTCGTAATTGACCAAGGAATTTGCCGTTTACCTTCTCAATTAATTCTTATCCTCATTTATCATTAATTCACTAGTGAGTGGTACTAATTATAAATTAGTTGGGCTTTAATAAATGAGGGAATCGTCTCTCTACTTTTCGCAGGAATGAATGGATTCCATATCTGTGAATTATATTCCCAACCATTTATTTCAAATGCGAATCTAAAATGCTAGTATTGTGAATGCTCGATTACAAACGTAAACCAACAGACTAAGAAGCACATTGAAACAAACAGGAGTTTATATTCACCTTAGGATTAAGATCTATCCATATATAATCATCTTTATTATTTAATTTGAATTTCACAAAGACAACGGAATTTAATGTGAAATAAAAAATTAAATCGGTTCGAGTCCTATATAACCTCATTATATATAAATGCCCCCATCTAGATGTCTCCACATCGACGGTTCAGATAAGACGGGCACATTCACGATGTTCAGGGGCGCATTAGTGATGCTTTAATTAAAAGATCCCACAATTTAATTAATTTTATCACGGACTAAATCTAAGTTTATTATCCACAATCTTAATCGTCTTGTATATAACTCTTATATACTAAGATTGTGGTTACATCTAATAAACTAGAAATTTTATTCTATAATATTTACGATAATAAAATTGCATGCAATATGCTAATATGTTTGAAAATAAATATCGCATTTATTAATTTCTAAAACAACATACGACTACCACGCTTTAAGGGCACTATCCCCAACAAAGCGCTCGTCTCTTAGATTAAGATGTGCAACATGTCCAATAGTTTTGAAAGACGAAGGAATAATCGTACTTTCTGGAAGAAACACCTCCAAGATCTGTAAAGAAATACATGATCAATATACAATAGAAGCTCAAAAACAACTACTGATCTATAGACATATTAAAAATTAATAGCACCTAAATAAATTTCTCTACTATCATTGGAATACAAA
Organism: Jasminum sambac; assembly: GCA_018223645.1. Lineage (NCBI taxonomy): Eukaryota > Viridiplantae > Streptophyta > Magnoliopsida > Lamiales > Oleaceae > Jasminum > Jasminum sambac. Next base: position 31,887,410 of record CP073640.1, read on the forward strand.
ATCATATTTAGAGAACATTAAATATAGATAGCCGCATTTCATCTTTCATGGTAAATCAAGAAAACTCAATTATAAGAAAATATAATTGTAATGGCCCGCCCGAATTCGTCCCGGAACCGTATGTGAATACGTATATGATTCCGTATATGTACCGTATATGAGATGAAATGACGTGACGATGTTTCGGTATGACGTTCATGTATATGATATGTTCACGATATGTGTTGACGTATAGGATATGTCCCGGAATACGAAACGGCCGTCGAAAAGATGAAAATGGGAAAATTCTGCATAACAGGGGTTACGGCCGTAAATGTCAGAGTTACGGCCGTAAATGTCAGGTTACGGCCGTAAGGTTCAAAGGTTACGGCCGTAAATGGTAAACAGTGGAAAATGTCCAAAAGTTTCAGAGAGCAAATTACGGCCGTATGGTTCCGAGATACGGCCGTATTATTGGTGTTACGGCCGTAAGGAATGGAAGTTACGGCCGTAAGTCAAGAAGATGAAATACAGGGGATTTTCAGAGAGTTTATTACGGCCGTATGATGAGAGGATACGGCCGTATTGATCGGGTTACGGCCGTAAGGATATGGAGTTACGGCCGTAAGTCATGGGTTACGGCCGTAAATGTGGAAGTTACGGCCGTAATTTTAAGTCGGCAGAATTGGTCTTTAAGAAGATTCTTGTCATTTCTTGGGTACTATTCACAGGAGCTCGGTTCTAACACTCCCTAAACCCTTCCAAGACTCCCAAACACCTATGTGATCATCTCCAACTTCATGTATGACCTATGTAATGCTTGTGTAATCCTTGATTACAAGAAGGAAGGGAAAAAGAGAAAGAAGAAGAAAAGGAAGAGGAAAGGGAGAAGAGGAAGAAGATGATCTCCATGCTTGTTTGAGTTTCATCTATGGTGGGTAATGGTTGCTTTACATGCTTTATGACGTATTTGCATGATTTATACATGAATTAAACAAGATATGACATGAACATGATGATTTGGGAACTTAGAGGCATGCTAGGATCTCTTGGCCTTGTGTTATGTGGTTGACATGATATGTTGATGATTTGTACATGATTGTGTGACGTATATGATCCTCCATGCCGTGTCTAAGCATTAGTTGGTCCTAAGTAAAAGAAACCTAGTTAGTGGATGTTATATGTAATGAATGAAGAATGTGATAAGCTTGGCATTCATGTATGATTATGTGGTTCAACGTGGAATATTATGCGTGTTATGTGACGACAATATGTGACGTACGCTTATATGAACCAACGTGAACCAACGTGAACACCTTGTAATCGTATGCTCTACGTTTGAATGTCGTGGCCTTATGTGAAGTTAACGTTAATGCACGAATATGTAATGCTTTATGCTTGTGTTCACGATGTGATGATGAAGCCTTGTTTATGGGTTACGTATGAATGACGACGATGTGAAAGAAACAAGGCTTAATGGTAAGTGCTACCCACGATCATGTCAAGAATGCATACGTGTGTATGAGATGCCTATCACGTATTTACAAAATGAAAACTGTTTTGGCCTAACGGGGTATCTACGCCCCGCGGGGGACCTACGCCCCGATATTTGGGTCTAACGGGGAACCAATGCCCCAATGGGAGATCGATGTCTCCAATGATGTTATGTTATGTTATGGGACCCGGCCATATGTTTAAAAATGGCGCCAATGTAAGCACGTGATTCGCAAGAGGGCCCAAAATGAACGTGTGACATGCATTGCATTGCATCTATTATCCACTGAGTCTTTATGACTCATTATGTGCGTATGTTATATGTTTGACATAGGTGATGTGCGTGGAGAGTGGGCGAAAGGTCACTAGACGCTATGATGAGGTGTGTGGGCGAAGAATCAAAAGATCTTGCGGTACGTAATGAAACCGAAACCCTAGCCTTACGTTATATGCTTGAAAGAAATGAATTTAGGGTTTCGTGTCTAAATGAATGACGGACGCACGTCTAGTTCCATTATGTTATGAAATGAAAAGAAAACCCGTGTACGGGCCTGAAGGTGGCCATATGTTATGTAACGGCCCGAAGGTGGCTTTATGTTTATGTTCATGATGCGTGCACGGCGCACTCTGATATGACGTCATTTATGACGTATATGTATGTGGAACTGGACGGGGCGTTACAATAATAATCAAAGAAACTAAACATATTTTTTATAGCAAACAAAAGTAAACATATTTTTTTTACAGCAAGCAAAGCCTTTACTGTTGTAGCAACCACAGCCAAAATTTAAAATTTCTAAGTAAAACGTTGTCGTTACGACTTAACCTATTTAATTGAGGATTTATGCTAAACGTTCGTCTAATAGAAAGGAAAATAACTATTTAATAATTTAATCGGGTCGAAAGTTATTAGGGCCAAAAAAAACACCCCATTGGGCTTTAAGCCCAATTGGTGATTCAAGGCCCATCCTAACACAAAATTTCATTGGGGAAGAAGTCTAGAAACATGAGTCCATTAGGAGTCCAACCTCATTTCCACCTCCAATTTCTCACGTCTCTCTCTCTCACCCTCCCTCATATTCTACTCAACTCTACAGACTCCCCTCACAATTCACGTAAACTCGAGAACCCGGCTGCCTTCATACCTTGCCTCTCAAGGAATTTCTCTTCATCTGCAAATTTTCACAATTCTCAATAGGTAACTAGCCCCTTTCTCTTTGTTCATATTGTAAATTTCACTCAACTGCTATTGGTTTTCCTCTATGCTGTGCTGCCGTTGATTTAGCAAATACATATACACACATAGCAATTAGTCATCATCATCATCCTCTCAGCTTACTCAAAAAAAAAAAAAAGAAAAAGGACGAACACTTCATCCATATATTCAGCCGATCGAAATTTCAATATAAACATATCAACATCCCTCCATCATCGTCAAGAATTCATGATTTAAAAAAAAAAAAAAAAAAACAGACTGCGTGAACAGTACCCGCGAGCGTGAATAGTACCTAGCCATGGTTCTTGTATTCACCTTCAAACTTCTTCCACAAATTGCTCCCTAGGCGATAGTTGAGTGTTAGAGAACCCAAAACTCAATGTCGTCTTCCTCTTTTCCCCTTCTCTGTGTTTGTGGCATATGAATGTGAAGGAGACAAAATCCAAATCTGATTTTAATCCTCAACTGGGAAATTTGCACTTCAGGGGCCCCAAATTCTAGATTTCATTTAAGTAAATCCCCTATTTTACCTCCCATGTTAATTGGTCCCCAAAAATCAATTCTTTAACTCAATTGACTCCAATTGACGTAATGATTTTGCGGTCAAACACCCCAAGTTCTATATAAAGTTTAAATCAGTTCTCGAATTTGCTTAATCCTCTCAATTAAGTCCCATTTAAATTTCAAAGGTTCAATTTTGACCCTCAAAGTTTTGATTGAGCTTCGGATTAGTCCTAGTTGACTAATAACTTCAGTTTCCACCTCGAATCAATACTTCTCCTTCAACTAAAGCTCAAAGTGACTTTTAAAGTTTTCTACTAGGCCCTAAAAACTTTTAAATTCAACCCTTTAAGACCCGAATAAATTATTAAAGTCAATTTCACGATTTAAATTAATAAGGTTAAGTTTAATTTCTTCTATTAGACGACGTGAAAGGTCCGTCGAGGCGCTAGCATCACATCGGTCCTAACTCCGAAGAATTTACGAGAACTGCGAATTTGAGGTTTATTTTATGCAAAACGGTTTTTATTTCTTACGAATATTTTTATTTCAAAAGGGACTGTTTACTTTAAAATCTATATCATGTCCTTTACGTGTTATAATTTGTGGTATTTGCTATCTGACATGCATGTGATTGTGTTAAGTACCATTTCCATCTACGGAATGGTGTTAAAGGCCATTCGGATAGTGAAAGCGACTCTTCCCCATGTTGGACTAGAGTTTCCCAATCGACTTTCTATAGTTTAATTGCCTCTAATTGTAATTTCGTATATGGGTATGTGATATGGTGAAATATTTTTCTACTATGCCCCACTGAGTACAACGACGTTATAGTCATCCCAAATATTTTAAACTCCTTTTTCAGATTGAGGAGTCCGGCGAAGCGCGTGAGGCGGGGCGACATCATCCACTTAATCCCATGTTAAACTAGTTTTCTTTTATTTGAGAATCATTCAAAAAATTGGTAGTATATTATTCTTGAGCTTCGCATTTGGTTTAAAAGATTTAATTTGTTTGCTTAGAAAATGAATATTGGTTGTGAAACTGATGAAAATTATTCCCTTTAAGTACGTAGATCTTGAACCTTATTATTATTATTATTATTATTATTATTATTATTATTATTGAAATGTTATTTAAAAAAAAATGTTATCGTCAAAATTTTCACGTTTCAATCGAGTCAAGGCTATTTTGGTAGCACTTCGATTATTCAAAATCGGGGCGTTACAACTGTGCAACATAATTTAATCTGCTAGAATCCCCCTCAATTTCGGGCTATCTTCTATGTTTAACAGCCCATTCATTTTCAAATCCATCATGAGACCCTCTTTTTCTTCATTATATCATATCCATGTACAACTTCCTTCTTCAAAACCCAGGAGAAGAATGAAGAGTACCCCAAATTCAAATAACCGTAAATTTTCCAGCGAACAACAAATTCTAATGCAAATATTGAATGTTTCACTGCGGAGATTTTCAAATAAACAAAGAAGCTCCAAATCAGATTAAAATTTTATCAAAAATAAAAAGAGATTCAAGTCGATGAAATCACCAAAAAAATGGCAAAGAAAAATGAAACTAATGAGAGGTGTAGTGGATGTCGTTGCGGTGATAAAAAGAAAACCGAAATCACACAAATTTGAGAGATGGAGGGTCAAAGCCTTGGATGGTGGTGGTGGCTGTCTCAATACATCGATTCGAGATATTATCTTCACTGGTTCTATCAAATGGCCTTTTTTATCCTTCTCTTTTGAAGTCAAGTTTGTAACCTACAAAGGAAAGAAAAGTAGAATACTAATTTACTTGTAAGTAAACTTTGTAAACATGTGACGAACTTGCAGCAAATTGGCTTTCACCTCTCATGTTCTGTTTTGGCCTCCAAATCTAATTTGAACCATAAATGTCTCTCGCATCAATTCTCCCAAGACCATCTCGTGATATATTAGTTAACTACAATATGTCTCGATTATTGCAATAAATCAATGTCATAGTATTTGACAATATCCCACCGTGAATCTCGATATATGACCAATGTTGCTGGCTATTATTTTTTAGGAGAACAATACTTGCATAAACCAAACTCACAACCTCTTTGCAGTCAAGTTGCAAGCGAGAAACTTGCTCTCTGTCTACACAAACTTTACTCACCGCTTCGGCCTGCGCTTTCCTTTGCATACCAAACAACTAACCTAAATTGGCTTTTTAACCACTCATGTGTTATCTGGAGAAACCCAAAAGCACAGATCGACAAATCGATTCAACTGAATAGAGTTGCTAAGAATTTGGTCTGGAACTTGTAAATAGCTATAAAATCGTAATAAAAAATTATACAATTATTATGCAAATTAAATCATGGAAACAACTTTGAATGATAAACACAGAGGTTCGAGTACTACAAATTCTCAGCCTAACCCAAATGGATCTTTAGATGTCTCTGCTACTTACTGATGTTTGCTCCTACAAAAAGTCATATGGTATGTCTCTTGCAAGGAAAACCCCTGGGATTCCATGGGCCTGCCTCCGGAAAGCTACTACTTATACGATTGAACCCACAGAGAAATTTTTCTTTTGTTGGCGTGTGGTAAGGCTGGGAAAGATGATTTGATAATGGCGTCAATTCGGGAGATAATCATTGGATATATTTAGGCTGATTTTGAGTCGTGTGAAATTGCAGCTGTGATAAACTCTGAGTCACGTGCAATTTCAATTGGTATCAAATTAGGGAAACGTGAAAACTCATGAGCAGGAACTAAGAATTAAGAAGAAAATAATAATTATTTAATTCAAAAAAACTTAAACCTGAGCGGGAAATCCTGCTCATTTATTATTATTATTATTATTATTATTATTATTATTATTATTATTATTATTCCTTTCTTAATAGCAATATGCATTGTATAAGTGGATGAGCAAAATAATTTTATTTGTGTAGGCACATTTGAGTTGCAAAAATATGAATAATTAAGATAATATAGTCGTCCGTTGTCCTTATATGTAAAAGCTTGTATCATTTACTATCTGCCACTTTCATTATGTCATATCCACATGTCGATACGACAAAATTTGTATTTCAAAGTTCTATATGTTGGAAATTTATTTCCAATAATAATTTATGAGCAGCATGTTAATATTAATTATATCAGTTGTTCAATTTAAATAGGCTAAATTAAGTGGTTTAATTAAGAAAAGCCTATAGACTATAGAATTTGATGTGGGTTGAATAAGTAGAGACCAATAAGGGTTTGGTGGAGTTTTTATAGGAGACTCCAATTAGTCCCTATATATAGATACCTCTGGTCATGGTCCCCAATATACCAAATCGCATACAACTTCTATTCTCCATATGTGGAAAGAAACGTTAGGAAGGATATTCGGAATAAGGAGATTTGGTTGAGGAAGGCCATTGCACCACTATCTAATTTTGTTTTGCAGTCTTCTAATCAAGATTTCCGCATCAAGTTTGACGATTGCCACTACAGATCCAGGTATGTTTTACAATTAATAATCTCGATGATTTGACACGATGATGATCTTGGGTGACTTAATTACGTGTGTAATTAAATATTAAAGATTATTCTAACATGTGGTATCAGAGCGGTCATCGTTGTTGGATTATTGGGTATTAAATTTGATAATTAAAGTTTTTTTCCTTTTGTGATTAATGCGTGCGTGTAAATACATGTATTACGTCCACGTTGTGTATTTATAATTTTGCCTTCGTGAATATGCAACCCGTATTGAACTATGTGCCAAATTGCCAATTCTTGAATCGTGATATGGGGTTCTAGGTTTGCTATATTTATATATATATATATATATATATATATATATATATATATAAATATATATATATATATATATATATAAATATGATATAATGGCTTGGAATTGATTTTAATTCTACACATATATGCAATGTATATGCATACATAATGCACATATATTCGGTTCAATCGGATCTGTCTCTGTTCATATATATAAATTGTTTGGATTTGAATCTCGGTTTATACGACCGCCGATAATGTCAATACTTGAATTTGGTTATCTAAAGATATGCGCAAATTGTTGTGTGTGTATGTAAGCGTAAAACTCCACGCCTTCATGTTTTTTATTCTTGATTGCTGCTCTACTGGATTCTGGTTTAAGCAATAAAAATAAATAAATAAATAATGGAAGGGCCCCTGAGTTTTTCAGCACCGGTAGGCACTTGTCTGGCGGGAGATTGCTACCCCCGTCGGATTTCCAGCTGGCAATGGTGGCTAGGGTTAAAAAACCAAGCTGTAACGTTATTTTTTGTGGAAGGAGGCCGTTTTGGAAATTTGATGACTCCGGAGGCCTATATTGCAATTTTTGAAATATTTTCTTATTTGCATCTGAGGTCCCTCTACAATTTTTGCCATTAAAAGTAAGGCCATCTTTTCAAGTTTTATCAAATTCGGACCATATATTTTTGGATTTTTCTGAAATTAAGGCCTTAAAGAATTAAAGTTTCATATTTAAGCCCCTCAAGTTTGAGATTTTGAAATCTCAAGTCATTAAAGGTTTTAAAATTAATTCTTGATCCTATAAAGTCGTGGATTTTAATTCTTAATTTTTCAAGAATTGAATTTTAAAGAACTTGGTTCTTAAAGTTTTTAAAATCAAGAATTAGATTCTTCGACTTTTTTTTTTTGAAATTTTTGAAATCTTTTGGCTATTAAAGTTTTGAGAATTGAATCTTCGTTCGTAAAGTTTTTTTTTCTCACGAGATTTTAATCACAAATTTTGTGATTTTAAATTGAAAGTCCTTCAAAGGTTTCATAATCCTCTATTTTTATCTAAAGTTTTGGATCTAAGATTTAATTCTTAAAGGTTAAGTTCTTAAATTTGGGTGTCGTAAAGTTCTTGAAGTTTCAAATTGGAACAATAAAACTTAAAACGGCCTTTAAAGTTTAAATTCTCTGGTTTGACCCTCCACAAGTTTTGGTTTTGAGATTTGATGTATAAGGTTTTGGATATTAAAATCTCGACCTATAAAGTTTAAGATTCAAATATCGGCCCCAAAATCTTGGATCTTAAAATTCAGTCCCATAATATTTTATAATCCTTCAATTAAATTTGTCTTATATCCCGAAATAAATTAATTGAAGCGACACGTTGCCAAAGTAATCTCTATTGTGGATTTATTTGTTTTGAGATATTAAGATGTGTGTGTCTATTATTTATGCAAATAGTGATCGGCCCAAAGGAAGATTACTATTTGGCCAAAAGACATATACACCTGTGGTAATAAGTAAGTGATAATTATCAATCCTAATTTTGACAATTCATTAATTGAATTGATTGTTCTAATTTCGAAATGAATGGATTGAAACAGAATGTTGGAAAAGTGACCTCTGTCGTATAGATTTGTTTCTTTTGGAATATTAAGATGTACCAAAATGTTGTTTATGCGAGCAATGATCTGCCCAAAGGAAGGTTATTTTTTGACCAAATAACTGATACGGTGAGGTTAGGTTGATTCTTCAGTTAATATGTGGATAATAAGTCGGCCCAAAGGAAGGCTTATTGTTTAACTGACTTTATTATCAATACTTGATTACTTCACGGAGAGTACCAGTTACAATTGATTCTTCCATCCAAAGATAATGAATTAATATTGTGCTAAGTATCTTGTAATGGGGTCACTATTGTCGCTTATCATGCTTAAATTGTAACATGATTATCCTCTTGTGAGCTTATTATTTATTGTGTTCTCATTTAATATTCATCCTGATCTGCCAATTTAAAAAAAATCTGATTTGTGTAGTTAACAACACAAATCTAAAGAACTAAAGAATTCTGGGGAACTATTTTTGAGGAGTTAATTTTTCCTTTAAAATATCGAATAGCATTTTGCTTAAATGCGAAATGGCTATAAGTACTTATTTTATTAGTATTGTTTCGATAAGATATAAAGTGAAACATAAGAGAGTACTTCTGAAATTATTTAAACTCGCTTCTAAATTAAAGGCACTAAAGTTATAATTGTCTTTAGACTTGCTCGTGCATCCGGTTTGTATTCTTTATGCACCATACAGTTAATTAAAGTGAGTTACAACACCTTAAAGGATTAATAAACTCTTAATGAGTTTATTTTAGTATGCATAAGAATATAAAGATCTTGAAGTGGGAAGTGGATTAAGGAACCGTTAGCGATTAGCTTGTGGAGCACTCTCAAAGGTTAAGGGTTTACAAGTTTTGTAAGCCATTAAAGTTTGTCCTCTTTTGAACCGAAAATGCAGATATCCTTGAGGATGTTGAGCTTTGAGGGGAGATAATGTTATATATTGTCTTTGGAAGGGAATTTGTTCCTATTCATGTCGTTGCTCTTGACAATGATCATATAGATGTTGTTCAAGATGCATATTCGGATTAATACGACAATATGAAAGCTCCCTACACAAAATAAGGGCGTTGGTCTCAAAGGGCAAGCTTAACAACCTTAAGAATATATGCCGTTAAAGATAAGATAAAATCTATAAAACCAATAACATTAAGATCTCATCGAATTGCCTGAAGGTTTAGAGCTAATTGGTTGCAAATTAATATTTAATACCAAAAGGCGTTAAAGGGGCAATATTGAGAGATATAAAGCCCATTTTATTGTTAAGAATTTTATTAAAACACATATCTTAAAGAGTCTTTCTCTTTGGCTTACTGAAAGGTTCTTTAAGGATTATAATGGCACTTGTAGGTTGTAGCTCACTTCTAGTTACATCAGCTGGATGATAAGACTGTGCAACTATTAAACTTTGACATTTGGTGAGTCAAAGACCACAGTTTGCAAATTAAAGAATTCCATCCACAACCCCAAACAGGTTTTCTATCACTAGTATCACAAATTTCATCAAATTATTATCTCGTTTGAATGAGAGATAAATTCAATTGACGATTTTGTGAATCTCAAATTAAGTGAGAGTATATATATCTCTCTAGTATTATATGTCGATAAAATTTTCTAACAGTAACATTGTTGCAAGAAAATAAGAAAGTTTGAATTAAAATTTAATTGTTATAAAGAGATTTGACATGAAAGATTATATACTAAGAGATATTTTCAATATTAAGGGAAATAAGTTCAGCCTCAATAATTGCCCCAAGATTGAATTTGAACCATAACGATTACAAATGATTCTTCACGTGTTAGCTCGGAGAGTCTTGTGAATACTCATGTATGTAAGCATTTGGATTTGGCTTTCATAGTAAGGATGGCGGACATTCGAATGACTCTAGCATGGATTTATCCAATAGAGTTATATAATATTTGTGGAGAATATATGATTATGTGCTCACTTATTTAGAGATCATTTCATATTCAGGGCAATTAGGTATCTATTGAGCATAAGGGCGCAAACTTCATATTGTGGATCCACTCACCAAAGATTTACTTACCCAAAGTATTCAGCAAGCACATTGCTTATAAGGGTGTTGTACTTGGCATTGTGCTGGTTTAGTGGGAGTTTGCATTTGGTGCTCTTGGGTAATAGACACAAGTCTATCGTTACATTTCTCTAGAGTAAAGTTCATGATTTTGTTGTTAATCTCTGAAATCCAGTCTTTCCAAGTTGCAGTTTAGCATTAAGGTTGGAAAGGTTTATTATGATGTCATAAAGAATAAAGTTCGACCAGTTGGAAATAGGCATGTGTGAGATCACAGTACATGTAATTTCCATTCTACTTATCCACATTAGATCTATGTCATCAAGTATGCTAGTATGGTGATTTTCGTGGTTTGTTCACAATGATATTGTGATGAAAGCTGCGGTAGTTCCATCGCTAATGCATGAGATGGACCAGATTGTTTAAAGAATAGTTTAAGATGAATAACATACAGTTGCGCGCCTAAAGATTTTGTTGATATAATTGTTTAAGTGTAATATGCAACCCAAGTTAGAGATTGTTGGAAATTTATTTCCAATAATAATTTATACGCAACATATTAATATTAATTATATCAGTTGTTCAATTTAAACAGGCTAAATTAAGTAGTCTAATTAAGAAAAGCCTATAGACTATAGAATTTGATGTGGGTCGAATAAGTAGAGACCAATAAGGATCTGGTTGAGTTTTTATAGGAGACTCCAATTAGTCCCTATATATAGACACCTTTGATCATGGTCCCCAATATACCAAATCGTATACAGTTTCTATTCTTCTCATTTGGAAAGAAATGTCAGGTCCCATATTCGGAATAAGGAGATTTGGTTGAGAAAGACCATTGCACCACTATCTAATTTTGTTTTGCAGTCATTCTAATCAGGATTTCCACATCAAATTTGTGCCACTATAGATCCAGGTATGTTTTACAATTAATAATCTCGATAATTTGACACGATGATGATCTTGAATGATTTAATTACGTGTGTAATTAAATATTAAAGATTATTCTAACACTATATTTATTTTGACCCTACAAATTCTTTTTTTTTTAATGGTACACATTACAAGTTAGAAATATTACAGTAGACTACATCATTAAAGCATTTGAAGTACGCTGACAAATCCATTCCAATCTCGACATGAAGTGTTGGGCTCGCGGCAAATGACTCTGGGGACGCATCTTAGGTCTCCATAACTACCATGTGACGACGAAAGAAGAATTGAAACAAAGTAAATATAACAAGCCACACATAAAGGTGAATAAACCAAATCACCACATAACATTGTAAGTACCTTATTTATTTAATATTTACATAATTCAAATATGTTGTTTCCTACTAATCAGGAGTGGTTCTGGCTACCAGGTTAACCTTGGTGGTTCCCTACAAATTCTAAATACTTGAGAGACAATGTGTTATAATGCCAAAACATTGTTAATTTAAAATTAGAAGTTGTGAAGACTAATAGAATTTAATTAAATTTTTTTGAAAGTTAATTAATGAATTTATTATTTAATTTTAATTACACTTGAAAGTGAAAATCACTAAGGATCAAATTGAACTATATAGAAATATTATTTATTTTAGCGCCTAAATCTTTCCCCTTATAAAAGTGGTTATAGGGGGCAAACATTTTTGGACCTTTCTACCCTATAACCTTTTCATTATACTAACAACTAGTATTTTTACCCATCCGTTATACGGGAAGATACATCCATAAAACAATTATGTTTCTTCTTTAGGAAAAGAAAAAACAAAATCCATATGATTCTTTAACAAATTTGATAGAATTTCACTTGTGTTTTAGAAAAATATGCCTTATTAATACTCATAGCATAAGTCCCAAAAATTTCAATATAGCATAACTATATATAGTCCACAACATTATCAATGGCATCGGCATTCCCAAATGCAATCATATGCATTACTCTCCACGACATAAATAACACAAAAAAGACGTAAACAAAAGCACTTTTTGAAAAAATTATTGAATCATTTAAAAAATAATATAATTCATCTATGCCTCACATCTCTCGTTCATCACTTATTCTATTCTTTTAAAACCATAATTGGTTCGCGCAGCATCAGTCTCTTCTCCCACGACCGATGTACATAAAAGGAAAAACAAAATCACATTAAACGCTATAATTATCAAAATAGCCACTAAAAAATTTTACGGACGTTTGTAGAGCCTATGCTAATTATTTATGAAAATAAATAGTAATTTCAAAAATTAATTAGTAGATCCAATCTAATTTTTACATTTTAGTACTCCATCCGTCCCACAAAGATAGGTTTGGTTACTATTTTCGTTCGTCCCAAAAAGATAGTCAACTTTCCATATTAAGCATGCCTTTAATTTTTCATTTCCATAAATGCCCCACATTAATATCCTTTGGTATTACTCCATATCAATTACTTATACGTAATAATTAATGATACATAAGGGTATATATGGAAAAATAAGATAAAATTTAATGTTTCAACTAAGCCAACCACCATTTTCTTAGTATGTGTGAAAATAACTATAGGACTATCTTTTTAGGACAGATGGAGTATTACAATTTACACGTTTCTTTTAATTTTTGTGCAAAAATTTAATTTAATGAATGATAATTTTGTATCACATGAAATCCCCTCTCTCTCAGACACATGCAGACATTCATCTGATATTCATAGAGGCAATTCTTCACGGCCATGGTCTTGCGAGGAAGATTAGTGCTTATTATAATGTCACATTTGAAGCAGCATGGAGATTCATTCAATTGAATTGTAGATGAATCTTACTTTTTCCTGAAAGTATATACTAACTATGATTATTGAAGAAAATGAAAAATATGGACAATGAAGTTAAGAATTAAAAACTAATATCCCAATCCAACCCATTTTTTTTATGCGCGCTTTATGATACATCAGTAATCATTTGCACATCTATTCAACAATTAACAGATGAAATGAAAATTTTGAGTCCAAAGTAAACAAACATAGGCTCCATTTAACAAAACAAAATTATGAATCTATTGGACTTCCTTCACGCTACAAAAGTTCTTGATTGCCGAACAGAAAACTTTTGTTTAGATTCCAATGCAATAAATAAAATAATTAAAAAAAATGATCATAATTATATGATACATCTTAAAGGTGACAACAGTTTGATAACCTTGCAACACTAATCAAAATACATTTATATATAAACAATGCCTTTATCGGGAAAACTATCATAATTTTAGATGCTTAGTATTCACAAGGATCATCTCAATTTCACCTTGCACAAATGCTATAATATTGGCATGTGTAACACCTACTAATTTTCACAAAAGTTACTCAATCACATTCTAATACATCTCTTCTTTATATACAAAATATAAAAAACATATAGCGTACCCATTTCCGTCGAAAGCAAAAGGTAATTGTAATTGCGTGCAAAATGACAGTGTACATGCTACATTAAGCAAAGGATGGTGGACATTATACATGCCACTAACCATTTTCTGAATTATGACAGGGACGACTACGCAGGCAACGATCATTCGGCAATAGAGGGGACAACGAAATTTCGGACAGTAGATGAGCTCCATTAGCATATAAATATCAGTTCAATATTTGATTTATTGCACCTTCTCAGTAGCTCTAAGTATAAAGAAGAGGCTTGAAAAATTCAATCAAAATTTCACTGCTTGCTCTATATATAAGTGAAATATCAATATTGATACAACCAATAGTCTTCACCTCAATTACTAAATTTAGTGGTTAAATAAAAAAGTGTTAAAGGAAGAAAATTGTTAATCGCCCTCGACGGTGTGAACTTATAGAACAAAACAGAAGTATACGGGGACATGAAATTGTTGGATTGATATAGTTTGGCCAAACAATAAAAATAATCAATCATCTGCAAACATACAGGAAGAAAGCCATAATTATATCAAGAATGTTTAAATTTACACTTCGAAAAAAAAGAATGTTTGAATTTTGATCATGCTTTGAGATGGAACAACATATGATTGATTGATTGCTAGAATTATATGCAGATTCCTATTAAAAGTCAAAAAGTTCATTGGATTAACTTTTTTAAGAATCCTTTTTATGAAGTCTGAATTGTTCGGCATTTCTACGTGCATAAATAGCAGTTATCTTTATTTGCATGTTCATCACATTATTTCGTTCTTGATCATTAAATTTTATCAGAGCTAACAAACACTATGCTATGCAATCTCCTAAAAGAAGAAAGGAAATTTACGGTGCTAGTAGTTCCCAAGGCGTATTCCTAAACTATCATGGAAACTCTTTCACTAGTCACCTTGTACCAAGCTATGTTTTGCACGGTTGACCTCTATTTCCAAGTTTATATAAATAAAACAAATAACTAAACATAAAAATCTCACAAAGAGACCTCAACTCAATTGTCCTATCTTGTGAATCTAATGAGGACGACATACGGCATTAACAAGATAATTGAAAACTTTGCCTTGTTTATACACGTATAAGTTGAGATCTTACCATAGATAATTGTTATGGCATTGGAGATGGGGGCTGCAATACAAACACCTCCCACTTCCGGTCATGTCCTCCCTCAACAAAAGCTATGAAATTCTTTACATCATCAGTTCTAGGTCACAAATTTTTCAGCTAAATGAAATCACAAAAAGACTAATTCACAACATTTTCGAAACAATTCAGGAAAAGAAGAATCACTACACAAATTCACCCACTTCCATAGTTTCGTTGTCGTCCCAATTTTCATCCAAAGAATACTGGTGCTGCTGCATGCTTAATCTCAAAAGGTAGCATCGGCCAAACTTTTCACGCCAAACCAACAATTAGGAGAGGTCGTCTCTGAATAGCTATTGTCATCTGTCTGCTTGAATATGCTAAGGTCATCAAACTCATTAGGTGATGTGCAAAGGATTCGCCACTCCTAATCGAGTAACTGGTCGTGTCTATGGATGATTGATTCACTGAAAAATGTGAAGGCAGATATCCGATATCAAAATCCTCATCTGAATTCTTTGTTGGGATAGTTTATCATAAAGTAATTTACTCGAAGAAAGATATCGACGAGTATAATTATGAGACAATTGGCTCATCTATCCATATAATTATATGACAAAGCATAGAGACTGGCCCAGAGGTTTATCATATTCTGGTTGGGTATATCAGTAAAAATGTAAATTCACAATATTAAGTTGGTTGGTCATCTTATTATCTTTTCGCCAAGTCCAATTATTCCCAAGATTCAAAGTACAAGTTAATAGCAATCTAGCAATCAAAAAGGAAAATGAGAATATGTTTGTTCCATAATACCGGGGATGAAAAATCAAAAATAGCAGATGGCTCTATCTTGTAAATCTTTATTTGCTCATGTGCATGTGTTAAAAATGAAAAAAAAAAATTAAAAAGAAAGCGAAAATAACTTCAAACCATAGCCATCAAGTAATTTCCCAGGTGCAAAAAAAATCACATTTGAAATTGCCTCTATTAATCTCCAATCCTTTCACCAGCTTAGAATTAATCCAAAATCAAGAAACTCAAAAGATAAAGACAATCTCAATAGCTGCAAATGCATGACCTCTAACTCCTCTAGGCTTCTTGGAAAGAGCTGTCATAGTTTATGGAGACTCTCCATCTACCATTTACAAAGAAACTAAGCTTTATCAACCAACAAACCTCAATCTATGAAGTCCTGCCAGAGAAATCATTGTGGTAGCAAATAAGAATATCAGAAAACAAAATCATTAAAAAACAGCAAACGTTTCAATTACAATAATCAACGGCCTTGTAGTTGCCATTGAAACCATTGGAGCAACAAATGTGAATATCAAGAAAAAAAGTCATTAAAACTGCAAACTCTACAATTACCACCATAAATAACCACGAGGTTTATAGATGTCCAACACTGAGGAGCATTGAACAACATTATGACCATTGGCGGAAATAAAACTTTGAATGGGGAAGCCTAAAACATTTCGGGGCTCAGGTAATTAACACAATTAAGGAAGAAAAACACATTATAATTCTGATCCTCACACTTGTCTAAGGAAGAAACTACCTCGGTTTGCACCTAATCGATCAAACTTGAATTAACTCAAAATTTCAAGTCAATAATATATCCACAAAAATTCAACCACCCGCTTTTAGAAAATACAGAGAAAATGAGCGAAAATCACATAGCAGTAGTGAGGGCATCCATTTAGTATAGCAGTAGTGAGGGAATCCATTTAGTAAGTAATTCAATCTTACCAGTGAAATAAGCTTGGCATGACACAGCTTGAACCGATCCTATCCAGCATACAAAATTGAAAAACCTGACCTAGGTTTGCTTATTCAGAGACTCTACTTCATCGGATCGAAGTCTTGGCTGAAAGAGAGCTGAATGAGTGGAAACCTTGGAGATCTTCCATTGTTAATTCAAGGAATTGAGACAAAAAGGAGGTGAATAGAATGGGAAATTTTGAGAGGATAAGTATTGAAGATCATCAAAGATTTGTGGAAATCTCGAGTAAATTTTATGGGAAGATGCATTCACATACACTGATGAAAAGGTTGAGCGATAATAATGGGTTTGATTATACCGAGGGTGGGGCTAAATGCACCCACCCCCTTACTTTATACGCCCAATTTTGCTCAAATTTTGACTACTTTCCAATTATACCCCCTCCCTCTCTCCTCTCTCTCCTCTCTTCTCTCTCCTCTCTTCTATCTCTCTCCTCTGTTCTCTCTCTCTCTCTCTCTCTCTCTCTCTCTACAGTTTCTTTGTGTTTCTGATGAGCTTAAAAAAAAAAAATTTTTCTGAAGTAAATTTTATAGGAAATATTAAGGCTACCAAATAATTTCAGCCCATAGCTTTTAGATAGACAGTTATAAAATATGTAAATCTATAATTATCTACATGATTATGGCCATCGTTATGGTGTTGTAGTATGATCAAATTTTATTTCATTTTGTTGATGGATACAATTTTTCAAAATTTTTAACCACTTTTACAAGTAATTTAGAAATTTTTGCAATTGATTTGACGATGATATAATAATTGGCTTTATTATCTAAATATAGTTATTAAAAATCAAAATTTTACAACTATTTCATCGGGTAATTTCAATTTTTACATTTTTCAACCACTTTAACAATTAATTTCAAAATTTATTTGATAAACTTTATCAGGTTAATTTCGAATATAATTATTAAACAAATTTAAAAATAATAGTACAAAAATTATTATTTTTATTTTTCACTGTTCGTCCCATTGGGGGCTTAACAACCTCATTGTCGTCGCCTCAATGGGGCGACTACTAAGGTCGTTTCTCCCATTGGGGCAAATCGTTTATACGTTTCATTTCAATGGGGCAACAGTAAAAATTAAAAATTAATTTTTGTACTATTATTTTTTAAATTTGTTTAATAATTATATTCAAATTAACCTGGATAAAGTTTATCAAATAAATTTTGAAATTAATTGTTAAAGTGGTTGAAAAAATGTAAAAAAATTGAAATTACCCGATGAAATAGTTGTAAAATTTTGATTTTTTAATAATCAGATTTAGATAATAAAGCCAATTATTATATCATCACAAATTGGTTGCAAAAATTTCAAATTACTTGTAAAAGTGGTTAAAAAATTTGAAAATTGTATCCATCAACAAAAATGAAATAAAATTTGGATCATACTACAACACCATAATGTATGTCATAATCGCTGGTATAATGGTAGATGATATATTTTATAACTGTCTATCTAAAAGTGATGGAGGGGTTGAAATTATTGGTAGTCTAATGTTTCCCATAAAATTTACTTTGTAAAAAAATTTTTTTTTTTTAAGTTCACTGTAAAACACAACAAACTAGAGAGAGAGAAGAGAGGAGAGAGCCGAGAGAAGAGAGGAGAGAGGGAGGGGGTATAATTGGAAAGTAGTCAAAATTTGGTCAAAATTGGGTGTATAAAGTAAAGGGGGTGGGTGCATTTAGCCCCACCCTTATACAGAAGTGAAAAAGAAAGGGCCATCCAATTTTACTCTAAAAAATACCCCTAAACAAAATTACCATTTTACCCTTCTATTTCAAAAATTAAAATCCCATCACAAACCCTCCACTCTGCCATTGCCATTGCTGCAAGAGCTTGAAACCAGGTTCACTGTGCACACGGTGCTCGCTGCTGCAGTTCTTCTCTTTCCTCGCTTCTCCAGTTCTTCAGTTCTTCATACCATTGTTGGGAGACCTATCGATCTGTAATGGATAATATTTACAATATAAGTATTTAGTGATGAAATATTTATAATATTGTAAGTATTGCTCGGACGAACACAAAGCTACAGCCAAATGAACTGCGCGGAAGGGTTCGCCCCCGGGACGGCGACCACAGCATTGCTGTGGTTCGCCCCCTTGGGGGCGAACACAGACTTGCTGTGTTTGCCCTTGGGGGCGAACATAGCTTGGCTGTATTCGTCCCCGAGCTGTGTTCGCCCCCTTGGGGACGAACACAGCCATCTGTGTTCGCCCCCCGGGCGAACACCGCAATGTTGTTGCATGGTTCTGAACACACTTATGCTGCATAGTGCTGTCTTGTGAACAACTATGCTGCGTTGTGCTGTCTTCTGCTTATTTTGAGTTTTTGTTTGGGCAGTGATTTCTGTTTCTAGTGACTTGTGGGTGTTGTTATAGTATTTATTCATTAATTTTTTTTTCTCAACAGGAATCAAATACACGCTCCACTGAAGAAAGTATTATTGGTCCAAATAATGAATTGGTCATTGGTGCTAATAACGAAATGGCAATGGATTATATATCAGTTTTTGCTGTATATGATTCTTTTAATTCCCGTGAGGAATTAGTTGATTGGGTACGTAGTACGGGACAGAAATTTGGAATGGTAATAGTTGTTAAGAGATCAGATAGTGGAGAGAGTGGAATGCGCCCTCGGGTATTACTTGCATGTGAACGAAATGATAAATACCGTGGAAAGGGTACAGATTCTACAAAAATGAGTGCAACACAGAAATGTGAGTGTCCCTTTGCATTAAAAGATAGACAAATATCAGTTGATGGTCATTGGATATTACAGGTTATAAACGGTACACATAAGCACTCGTGTGTACGATATTTTGAAGGTCATTCTTATGCTGGCCGGTTATCAGTAGATGAGGAAAAGCTAGTGCTTGATATATGTCAAAAACAGATGCTCGACCGAAGAACATATTACATGTATTGAAAGAGAGATATCCCGATAATGCATCAACAATGAAGACAATCTACAACAAACGCCAGAAGCATAGAATAATCGACACACTGGTCAATCGCAATTGCAGTTTTTATTGGGAAAATTACAAGAACATGGATATTTGTTCTATGTACGGCGGTGTGAGAGTACTGATACAGTGAAGGATATCTTTTTTGCCCATCGAGTGAACTACAATTGTTTGCGTGCTTTTCCTAATATATTGTTGATGGATTGCACATACAAGACCAATTGATATAAGATGCCATTATTAGAAATAGTTGGCGTGACTTCCACAGATATGACATTTTCTATTGCATGTGCATATATGGAATACGAGCGGGAGGATAATTACGTATGGGTTTTGTCTCTCTTGCAATAATGTTCGACCAATCTTCATCTTTTCCTACGGTGATAGTCACTAATTGAGACATCGCATTAATGAATGCAGTTGAGCGTATTTTTCCGACTGCGAGACATTTTTTATGTCGATGGCATATTAGTACAAATATAATATCGAATACTAAGAAGATATTTCGACTGAAGGAAATGTGAGATTGTTTTATGTCCTCATGGAATTTGTTGGTATTATCTAAATTAGAAGGACTGTTTTATTCATTGCTTAAGAAATTCCATGAAGATTATTTAGAATATCCGGACGCTATTGAGTATGTAATGAAGTAGTGGATTAATCCGTGTAAAGAAAGATTTGTAGCTTGTTGGACAAATGAAGTTATGCATTTTGGCAATAATACGACAAATAGGTATGACACTATTTTCATCGCATTAATGTTATATCGCAGATATTACTTTCTTTTTAAAGTAATAGTCTAACCTATTCGATATTTATATTTTTAGGACGGAGAGTGCACATGCAAAATTGAAGAAACATCTTGGATCAAGTCAGGGCAATTTGGAAATATGCTGGACAAAACTTCACAGTTTGTTTGAGATGTCACATGCTGCAATTAAACAGTTTTTTGAGAAGAGCATGCATATAGTCCAACACACTCATAAAATATCCATGTTTAGATTTCTGCGATGTATGGTTTCAATTACTGCTATGGATAAGATATTAGATGAAATGAATGAAGTAGATAAGGTTGGAGTTGATCCTTTGATTTGCGGATGCGCGTTGAGAAAGTCTTGTGTTTTGCCCTGTGCACATGAGCTTGCTAAGTTGAAAAGTGAGAAACTGTCCATCCCTTTAGATGAAATTGATAGTTTTTGGAGAAAATTAGATATGGAACCACGTGTGGGAGGTGTTATTAGTGTCAAAGATGATATGCAGATTCGTCTGGATCATGCCTTTGTAGATTTTGCGAATTTATTTTCAACGATGAACGAAACAGAGCAAGTGTTCATGTTGAAAAAGTTGACAGAGATTACCAAGCCAACTACAATATCGTTGCTCGAACCTGTGGTGAAGACTAATACCTACGATCGGCCAGCTAAAGGAAGATCAAGAAATAGTAAATCAATAAAGCGTAATCCAAGTGCCTTTGAATATATTGAATCCATCGAGGATAGTTGTTCCCCACCATTATCGACCACGACGTGTAGGAAAAAACAAAAAGTACGTATTCGGGGCCATTTTTTGGTGAATTTAGCGTGTCATTTTTATATTCTTGATTGTGATATCTCATTTTTTAGTAGGTTATTCGTCGCCCAGCACGGACCCGTTCTACCATTACGTACATCGATCAGTTCCCGGCGTTTCTCCATGAATATATCACTGGCACCAAGGATGTAGTGGCTGATGGGCACTGTGGCTTTCGTGCAGTTACTGTACTTCTTGGCTTAGGGGAAAATGCATGGTATCGGGTTCGACATGACCTTTTTGACGAGCTTAATACCTTCAAAACATTATACGAAGATGTGTTCATTGAAAATGGAAGTGTGGAGAAGCAAATGTATTTATTGAATTGTTTTGAGCCGTCGGCACATGTGTCACAGTGGATGAGTTTACTAGATACGGGCTATCTGATTGGATCGAAATATAATATTTTCCTCGTTTCTTTATCTGATAGCCTATGTTATACGTTTTTGCCTCTACGGACCTTTGTTGACGGCCCTCCTAAATGTATCTGCATCGGCTTTGTAAATCATAATCATTTCTTTCAGGTACGTGTAATTCTATTTCAATAACATATCCGTGCTATTTTTTTTTACGGCTAAATAAATATTTGTAGGTCTTTATGCATAAGGAACACCCGATGCCCTCTATTATGAACAGGTGGCACTCACGTCGTCATGAGTGTGCAGCAAGTTGGGCCCTCCTATATGCAGAACAGCTTGTACTGTATGATCGTATTGCCGGAAATAGTAGTCGAATTGGTAGCGTTGAGACGGTTATACCTGATGAATGATGTGTATTCTCACTTGAAATTTTATAGATTATTGGGAAAAAGTTTATTAGAGATTGAAGTAAGTAGTGCTATTTGTATAACATATCGACTAAATTTGAAACTTAGTATTCGTTCGCATTAATCTAATAATTTATGTACCATATTTTGATGACATATTGAAGCTCTGATTACCATAATCAACGTATTGATTTCCTATTTTTTTGGTATATATAATTTTAGAGTATCATATTTATATAGCATATTGTTACTAAAATAACAAAATGAATAAGCAATTAGAAGCTATCAAAATACAATATTAAAAGAAATACATCGTATAAAATTTTCAATATATGATATGTAACGACCACACTTAATTCTTTTTTACATCTAAAGAATTACATGGCGTCATTACGGCTTCTCCATTTTTAATTTTAGAAATTTAAGTTTAGCGCTCGTCTAGCAAATTAAAAGTAATAATAAATTTAACAATTTAATCGGGTCGAATTTTATTAAAAGCCACAAAATTTAGTGTTTTGGGCTTCGAGCCCAAATTCCAATTTAATAATTTGTTTCTAACGTCGATTGGGCCGATATCTTACAACCTACTCAATTTCGAGGGCGAGCCCATCTTGAATATAGGTTGGGCCTATAAACCTACACAACTCACAATTTAAAAAACACCCGGCTGCTCAAAGTTTTCCATTCTTATGTTCCAGCAAAAAGGAAAAAAAAAAAAGCCCTACGTTCCTCTTCTGCAAATTTTCACAAACCCACGGCAGGTAACTAGCTTTTCTCTGTTCTTATTGAAGTCTTTCCACAATAGTTAATTATTTTCGTTCCATTTAATTCTAC
This sequence comes from Jasminum sambac, assembly GCA_018223645.1. Taxonomy (NCBI): domain Eukaryota; kingdom Viridiplantae; phylum Streptophyta; class Magnoliopsida; order Lamiales; family Oleaceae; genus Jasminum; species Jasminum sambac. The sequence continues at coordinate 31,910,405 of CP073640.1, forward strand.
TGCAAATCCACAAAATTCACACTCACGTATTAGTTACACCATCGGCTCATCAATTCATTCAAACAAACCATCATGCCCAAAGACATTCCAAATCAAAACCAGTTAATTCTTTCCTCACCGACTGGATCGAGACGACAGCCTACTGCTAATATTCTTTTTCTACCGATAAAGAACCGGCACATGGAAACACAAAAAAGACACGACCAAGCTTCTCAAGACTCCATCGATCAATCCAAACCGAGGAAAAAAAAACGGGGCAGAGTTCTCAAATGAACAGTGCTCGGCCATGGTCTTTCATGTCCAACCCTGAAATGTTTCCATACTTGCTCCCAAATCGATGGTTGAACGACGTAGAACCCAAAACTCGAACTCAATCGACGATCTTTAGGTCGATTGGTCTCTTTCCCATCGGATTTTTGGTTCTAGAAATCGACTTGTGCTGCTGTGGGTGTCGACCAATCGCTGCCGAAGTTGGACTACGGAACCGCAAGCACCGGCGGCTGCTCCGGCGACCCTCGGCGGCGGAATCGACGACCAACTCGTCGAACTTTTTCCCTTGTTCTCTGATTGAACCGGCTGCTCTTCCTCCCTCTCCCTATCTCTCTGTATATGTCATGTATGTATGTATAAAGAAGAAAGAGAGTTTGAACCAATTTTGACCCTTTTGCTGAGGATTTGCACCACTAGTCTCCCAAATTTCAAATCTTATTTAATTCGGCCCCTCAATTTTATTCCCTTTCAATAGTTTAAAAATACACCCCCAAAATTATGATTTTACTTCAATTGACTTCAGTTAAATTTATATAATTTGCAATTGAAGTCCCCAAGTTGCGTTTTAACTTTAAAACAGCCCTCGAATTTCCTAATCTTCTCAATCAAATCCCAATCAAGTTTTAAAAGTTTAGTTTCAACCCCTAAAGTTTGATTGAGTTTTAAATTGGTCCCGGCCGACTAATAGCTTCGATTTCCAGCTTCAAACCAATATTTTTTTTACCTTTAGTATGCCCATAGAAACTTTGAAATATTTTCAATTAGGCCCTATAACTTTTAAATTAAATACTTTAAGACCCGAATAAATTATTAAAGTCAATTTCAATATTTAAATTACTAAGATATGTTTAATTTCTTCTAGTAGACAACAAACAAGGTCTGTAAAGGCGTAGCATCACATCGGCCCTAATTTCGAGGAATTTACAAGAACAACAATTTGAGGTGGGGTTACTTTATGCAAAATTCTTTTACTTCTTGCAAATGTTTTTATTTTTGAAAGCGATTATTTACTTTAAAATCTATATCATGTTCTTTACATGTTATTATAATTTGTGATATTTGCTATGTGACATGCATGTGATGGTGTTAAGTACCATCTCCTACGGAATGGTTAAGGGCCATTCGGATAGTCATAGCGACTTTCCCCACGGTTGGACGGAAGTTTCCAACACTCGACTTTTCTATAGTTTAATTGCCTGTAATTGTAATTTCATGTGCGGATATGTGATATGGTGAAACGTTTTCTACCGTGCTCCGCTGAGTATAACAACGTTATGCTCACCCCAAATATTTTAAAACTCTTTTCAGATTAAGGAGTCCGGCGAAGTGGCGCGAGACGAGGCGGCACCATCCACTTAATTATTATGTTAAACTATTTTTATTTTATTAGAAAATTGTTCGAAAATTTAGTAGTGAATTATTTTTAGCTTCCGCATATTGTTTAGAAGATTTAATTCGTTTATCTAGAAAACGAATATTGATTTCCAAATTGATTAATACTATTTCATTTTAGTATGCGGATTTTGAACCATATTATTATTATTATTGTTATTCCTATTGTTATTATTATTATTATTATATTACTATTATTATTGTTATTATTAAAAGGTTTAAAAAAAATTATCGTCAATTTTTCGCATTTCGAATAAGTAAAGGCTAATTTAGTAAGTCTTCGATATTTAAAAATCGGGGCGTTACAGTGTGGTATCAGAGCCAAGGTTTACTTTTCTGTAGACTCGCAAAAAAAAATATTTGGAAAATCTATTGAAAAGAGAAAATTTGCGGAAAGTTGAAATTGTTTTGAAAAGTTTGAAATATTTTAAAGTGATGGATGCCCGTTCCCGCTACGCTACACCGACTCCGTAAAGGTAAGAAAGAAAATTCATGTTCAGAAAATATTCATTTAAGCACAGGAGATTCTAGTGGATACTAAATTTTGAAAGAAAGGAAAATTTTAGTGTTGATTGCATCTCGACGATATTTACAATATGAAAAGCATGAGAAAATTATGTTGATCCAGTAATCAACCTCTACGGCTATGAAAAGTTATGTCGATGCAAAAGTCAACTCTACAATTATTTGTGTCCAAAATTTCCTAAAGTCCCATGTGCTTGTCTATGTTTGGGAATGTGATGCTATGATTATGCCACGGATAGAAATTTTTCCTACGTAGTCCTCGAAATTAAACTAAATGAGTAAGAACGTCACCTAATCGGGCTCTCATAATTGGACAAATGTTGAACCATAGGATTGGATTTTCCTCATGATTGGTATTTTGCACATAGTACCTTGAGAGTTTCTTCATATAATTAAAACCCTTGGGGAATATGAAGGATTTAGAGACATTTTAATTATTTTATGTCCCTTGAGTTGGATTCCATATTATTGTGAGGATGATCGACGACAATGCGAATGATATTTTCTTGAGGTGTCAAGAGATACAAAATTACAAATTCTACCATGATAATTAGTTGCATATCCTTAAAGGTCTTATGAGGCATAATGGAAGTTAAATTGCTCGACCATGAGCATTGAGGTGAATAATTAGCATATGGTTGTGAGTGATAATGTACATGACAGGTTGGATAAATCTGGGTCTATATTTGGGTTTATACATCGTTGGAATGCAAATTGGAGGAGTTAGTGGTGATTGGAGTCGTGCGATTGTATTTTTGGATTTGTGAGAAAGTCAGTGCGAGATGCATTATATGGATTACATGCATGTTATAGTTTATTCCGAAGGTGGCACAGGTTCAAAGGTTATAGATTGAGAGAATATGACGAAAGTCATGAAGGAGGATCTGTTGAGGTATCAACTATCGGTGGTGGATTGATGATAACCCATCATTTCAGATCTTATTGATAGTGAAAAATTAATGGATTGGTGATCCATGAGACATGGGAATTTGTCCTATCAATATTGGGAATCTTAGGGATAAAACCTATCAACTATGCCTTGGCTTTTCCAAATGTATTCTTTTGTGATTGAGGATTTTTCGTCAAGCACATACTAGAGTGCTAGGAAGGGAAACATTGATGTAGAGAGTTATTGTAGTGACCGTGAATTTCTTAAATCAAATATTTAATTAAAGTGAAAATCTCAAACGTGTCGTTACAATTTTACCTATAGAATTAAATAGCGTACACTCGTCTAGTTAAAATTTTATAATATTTACTATTATATTGAATTATTTAAAATAAAAATAAATAACAAAAATTTATAAAATATTTATTTATTTTTAATTTATGTTTGAGGACCAAACTTTAGAAATCATTCGTTTTAATCCCTAAACTTTGACTTCTTGTTCAATTATAATTTTATTTATATTTTTAAAATCCAACTATAGGCCCATTTGTAGCCCAATTATATTTCTTAAGCTACAAGGAAAGCCCAATTAGAGTTAACCTAGTTTCTTACCCTATATACATAAGTTAAGGTTGTTTTTCAAAAACCTAGCCTCTCTATTCTCCCATCTTTTCCCAAATAGTACCTCCTAAATCATCTTATTCAATCACATTCAAGAAACCAACTATCATCTAGAGGTAAGATTTCTTGATGTTTTAATTTATATTTCCATTTTTTTTATTTTTGTTATTTTAAGTTTTTAATCATCTAGTTGTATTTTCACTTGATTTTACAATACAAACATATACAATATAATGATATACACGCCACCACCGTCTCACCCACGCCGACCACCGCACCACACCGTCGCCCACCACCACAACTCCACCACGAACGCACCATTAACACCATCTTCTCCACTACAACCCACACACACACATATACGCATATATTGCATATACATACACACCATAACCAAACTCGGCCCAAACTTCATCCACGCTCAAAAATCCACTTTACAATGCAAAAATTATACCTACACCTTCCTTTACGTCCCTAGAATATTGTTGTATAGTTTAATTTCAAAAATTGTTAGTGAATCGAACCAATTTTGAAAATACCCAAATTTTTACCTAAGTATTCAAGCCTTGATTTCTCCCTCAAAACTCAATATTTCTCCAATCAAAAACCACAACTAGCTTCACCACACTCCCCACCACCTTCGCCGGCCAAAAAACCGGCCGGAAACCGGCCAGAAATCGAGAGAGAGAGAACCGAGGCGGAGAGTGAGAAACCGAGAGAGAGAGAGAGGGTGGTCGGGTGAAAGAGAGAAGTATCCGGCCCATTTGATTTAATCCGGATATTTGCAGCCCAAGTCCCTCTATTTTATTTTCTTGTTTAAGTTGGTCTTTAAGATTTATTTAAAGTTTTAATCCTCAACTTTTAATTGTTACGATTTAATCCCTAAATATTATTTACAGATTTAATCCCCCATTTTATTTATTATATTTAAATGAGCTCTCAAATTTTATTTAATTTCAAGTCCCTAACTTTCAATTGTTGCAATTTGACCCCTAAACTTTTATTTCACTTCAAATCCTTCAATTTCTTTTTCATATTTACTTTAACCCCCAAAATTTAATTGCATACTAGTCCCCGAAGTTTTAAAAACCTTATAATTGAGTCCAAAATATTTCTACTTCAATTTTATTGCATATTAGGTCCTCAAACTATTAAATTCTTTCAAATTGACCCCCAAAGTTTTATATTCTTTCTATTTTGGTCCACAAACATCTATATTACTTATAGATACTTATATTTTAAGAATATTAACATAAATTAAACTCGTTATTGACTAGACGAGGCGTACCAACAGCTAGAGGACTGATTTTCACCGCTTAGTAGGCTCAAAACTCGAGAGATACTTCTGTAGGCTCAAAGACTCATTTTTACTTATCGCGCAATTATTGTTAATTATCTGTACTATATGAGTGTGCAAATGTATGTAATTGATGTGATTGCTTGCCTTCAGGCCTAGACTTGCCTTCGGGCCCAGAGTTACCTTCGAGTAAAAGAATTGCCTTCGGACCCAGAGTTACCTTCGGGTAAGAGAATTGCCTTCGGGCCCAGAGTTGCCTTCAGGCAAATTACTTGCCTTCTGCCTAGAGTCGCCTTCTGCCCAGAGTTACCTTCGGGGTATTATATTACAGAGTTTACATGACTATTTGGCTTATATACTTGTATAGATGATTAACTTGCGCAGAGCCTACTGAGTATTGTTTAAATACTCACGCCTTTCATTCTTTTACAGATTGAGGAGTTCGGGGGCGTGATGAGGCATGGGAGTTCTATTTAGGATTAGTAAATAAATGACTTTACTTCCGTTGTTGTTTTGGTAACCCGATGTATGGGATTATATCGTTTTAGTAACCCGATGTATGGGATTATATCGTTTTCAAACCCTTGAACTATTTAGTAACTTGTTTTGGATGTTTTGGACGTTTGGTGTTCAATTTTTAAAACACTTTAGATGGTTGTTATATCAGAAGATTTTCCGCTTTTAATTAATTATTTTATTTTCGCATTTAATATTAGAAGAAAAAAAAAGAAATGGTTAGTTTTAAAGAAAGATCTAGCGTTTCGAGTTCTTCGAACTCGGGGCGTTACAGTTATGGGTTGAGAGAAAAAAAAAAGGTATGTGTTTTGACTCTCGGGAAAATAATTCTTGAAATAATGTGCAGTCGAAGAGAGTGGATATTGGTTTTCAAAAAATTAACTTTATCAAAACCAAATTTTCCAATGTAGAGAAAAAAAAACATGCTTATTTTCTCTATTTCTCCTAGTCAAATTGCAAAATGATACCCACAACCATATAATTTTACAATTTTTACATTCTCTGGCTTCGAAATATAAAATTTTGAAACTTCAAAGTTATATTTATGAAGATAAGTATGTTCCTGAACGTTGTGCTCGAACTTTGAAGCAAGGAAGTCATGACACAAATTCCAGATTTTGACAAAATTTTGGTTTTCTATTTACCCTACTTACTTTCAAGAAAATTCGTATCCACCATTTAAGAGAGTTGGTCTTTTCATTCGGTCATATTCAAATCATCGGTTACGACTAAAAATCTACGGAGAGCAGTGATGGATAAAATCGAATAACTTGATAAGCGGGATATGATTTTGAGGAAATCATGGAGAAATTATGTATAAGGTGTATGAAATGCCATTTTCATATGAGAGGTCTTGAATAAGCACTTGTAATTATGGTAATAGTTATATTATATTGGGTTGCGTGAATTGTAAGGGAATGACAATTGGAGTTGAGATTCTGAAGAGTCTTCAGGTGCTTTTGTGTATCAAGTGATTCTCTTGCCGCTTACCACTATCAAGTGCGTGGGTAGATTGGGCGAACTATTCAAACATTTCCGGTATATATGTTCTTGAATTGAAATTTGACTTGCGTTTTGGGAGAAAAGAAGATAGCAAGCTCCAAGGAGGGCAAGATGGAAAATTTGAGACATGTTACGTTAGGTGAACCGATAATGATATTGATATTTTGATATGATGTGTAACTTACGGGAATATTTTTAGGATGGTATTATCAGTTTCGTGAATGTTGATTGTTTATTTTTATTTTTTTTAATTTTTTGGAATAAATATAATTCATTCACACTTGGAGTAGCAATGTATGAAGGGCTGTCATATTATTTTGGGGAAGTATTGACTTAATAGTAATCATGCTACTATCAAGCATTGTGAAAGAAGGGTACTCATCCAGAGGCTTGGAGGGAAAGTGAGTTCTAATTCTTTGGGGTGAAAGCCAGAACTTTACCCCAAATCATATCGGCAATGATAGCGGGAAAAATATTGAAGAAATGTACTTGTCAAGAGTATCGTGTGAGATATACAAGAGGAAAAAAAGGGGTCTCAAGTATTTCCTTCACGCAGAAGGAATAGAATTTCAATGGAGTGAGAAATGTGAGATTGTTGTTATCGATGAATTTGTTAGGAATGATTGAGAGTTGATTTTACAGGATCAGAGCTATACGCGATCCAACCAATAACATTATGAAAGTTACATAAAAAAAAATATTTATCTACAAAATTTTCAATTAACTCCTACCATGTTTTTCGAGCTGACTGATGATCTATTTCTATTCCCAAAAAAAAAAAAAAATCCTAAAGTTGTACTTTGAGTATGTTCCTCATTGCGAAAGGGATAGAAGTTTAAATTTTCAAAATTATTTACCCGGCACCTGATCTTTTATGAAAATGTTAACTGTGTGTTAAATCATTTAAATTTAAGTTACTTATTCTAGGAATCAATCTTATGATTTTGGTCCTACTTTATCCAAATTTTCTATTTAAAGGTGAACGAGCGATTCTTGGAAAAAAAAATGGAGAGAACCTTTTCCCAACTTTTGGGTTCAATACGCGTAGAGTTAAATTGTTTTATCTGAGATGCTCATTGAAAACAAACTTTGAGAATTTGACCTACAATTTTATTCTGTTCAAAAGCTCATGTTTGGAAGAAAATATCGTTGAGTAATTTCTACAAAAAAAAAAAAACTTTGGTCGAAATTTTGGTGTCAAATGGAAATATCTTAAATTCCAAGTAACTGAATGTAATTATTTGATTTCAAGAAAAATTATTTTCATTGCTCTTAAGAGCTTGTTTCATTAGACATTGAAATTTCAAAAGTTGTAGTAAAGAACGTTAAATTCAGGAGGTTGTATGGCTCAAAGAGTAAGGGTAACTCTCGGTACGATGTAGTTTCGGTTGGAGAATTTTGAAAAGAAGACATTGGGTTCAAAAATAGTCGAACCGACTGTGGGAGCATGGATAGGATCAGAGAATGAATCAAGGCTGCCCAGGACAGGCAGAGATCTTGTGTTGATGTGAGACGAAAAGATTTACATTTTAAAGTTGAAAAGAAAGGAAAGTTTAAGCCTAGATTCATTGGACCCTTCGAGATTCTCGAAGAGGTCGGTGTTGCAACTTATAGATTGGCCTTACCGCCAGAAATGTCAGCCACACACAATGTTTTTCATGTTTCAATGTTGAGAAAGTATGTCCACGACCCAAGCCATATCGTCAACTATGCTTCATTGGATATAGATAAAGATCTGACGTATGAGGAAACCCCAGTGATGATTCTCGAGAGGAAAGTTCGAATATTGAGGAATAAAGAGATCCCACTGGTTAAGGTCCAGTGGAGTAGACATGGAAGAGAAGAGGCCACTTGGGAAAGCGGAGACGAAATTTTAGCCAAGTATCCCGACGTTCTAACAAGTAAGTTTCAATTTCGAGGACGAAATTTCTTTAACTGGGGGAGGTTGTAACGACCACACTTAATTTTTTTTACATCTAAAGAATTACACGGCGTCGTTACGACTTCTCCATTTTTAATTTTAGAAATTTAAGTTTAGCGCTCGTCTAGCAAATTAAAAGTAATAATAAATTTAACAATTTAATCGGGTCGAATTTTATTAAAAGCCACAAAATTTAGTGTTTTGGGCTTCGAGCCCAAATTCCAATTTAATAATTTGTTTCTAACGTCGATTGGGCCGATATCTTACAACCTACTCAATTTCGAGGGCGAGCCCATCTTGAATATAGGTTGGGCCTATAACCCTACACAACTCACAATTTAAAAAACACCCGGCTGCTCAAAGTTTTCTATTCTTACGTTCCAGCAAAAAGGAAAAAAAAAAAAAGCCCTACGTTCCTCTTCTGCAGATTTTCACAAACCCACGGCAGGTAACTAGTTTTTCTCTGTTCTTATTGAAGTTTTTCCACAATAGTTAATTGTTTTCGTTCCATTTAATTCGACTGCAAATCCACAAAATCCACACTCACGTATTAGTTACACCATCGGCTCATCAATTCATTCAAACAAACCATCATGCCCAAAGACATTCCAAATCAAAACCAGTTAATTCTTTCCTCACCGACTGGATCGAGACGACAACCTACTGCTAATATTCTTTTTCTACCGATAAAGAACCGGCACATGGAAACACAAAAAAGACACGACCAAGCTTCTCAAGACTCCATCGATCAATCCAAACCGAGGAAAAAAAAAGGGCCAGAGTTCTCGAATGAACAGTGCTCGGCCATGGTCTTTCATGTCCAACCCTGAAATGTTTCCATACTTTGCTCCCAAATCGATGGTTGAACGACGTAGAACCCAAAACTCGAACTCAATCGACGATCTTCAGGTCGATTGGTCTTTTTCCCATCGGATTTTTGGTTCTAGAAATCGACTTGTGCGGCTGTGGGTGTCGACCAATCGCTGCCGAAGTTGGACTACGGAACCGAAAGCACCGGCGGCTGCTCCGGCGACCCTCGGCGGCGGAATCGACGACCAACTCGTCGAACTTTTTCCCTTGTTCCCATATTGAACCGGCTGCTCTTCCTCCCTCTCCCTATCTCTCTGTATATGTCGTGTATGTATGTATAAAGAAGAAAGAGAGTTTGAACCAATTTTGACCCTTTTGCTGAGGATTTGCACCACTAGTCTCCCAAATTTCAAATCTTATTTAATTCGGTCCCTCAATTTTATTCCCTTTCAATAGTTTAAAAATACACCCCAAAAATTATGATTTTACTTCAATTGACTTCAGTTAAATTTATATAATTTGCAATTGAAGTCCCCAAGTTGCGTTTTAACTTTAAAACAGCCCTCGAATTTCCTAATCTTCTCAATCAAATCCCAATCAAGTTTTAAAAGTTTAGTTTCAACCCCTAAAGTTTGATTGAGTTTTAAATTAGTCCCGGCAGACTAATAGCTTCGATTTCCAGCTTCAAACCAATATTTTTTTTTTACCTTTAGTATGCCCATAGAAACTTTGAAATATTTTCAATTAGGCCCTATAACTTTTAAATTAAATACTTTAATACCCAAATAAATTATTAAAGTCAATTTCAATATTTAAATTACTAAGATATGTTTAATTTCTTCTAGTAGACGACGAACAAGGTCTGTAAAGGCGTAGCATCACATCGGCCCTAATTTCGAGGAATTTACAAGAACAACAATTTGAGGTGGGGTTACTTTATGCAAAATTCTTTTACTTCTTGCAAATGTTTTTATTTTTGAAAGTGATTGTTTACTTTAAAATCCATATCATGTTCTTTACGTGTTATTATAATTTGTGGTATTTGCTATGTGACATGCATGTGATGGTGTTAAGTACCATCTCCTACGGAATGGTTAAGGGCCATTCGGATAGTCATAGCGACTTTCCCCCACTTTGCACGGGAGTTTCCAACACTCGACTTTTCTATAGTTTAATTGCCTCTAATTGTAATTTCATGTGCGGATATGTGATATGGTGAAACGTTTTCTACCGTGCTCCGTTGAGTATAACAACGTTATGCTCACCCCAAATATTTTAAAACTCTTTTCAGATTAAGGAGTTCGGTGAAGTGGCGCGAGACGAGGCGGCACCATCCACTTAATTATTATGCTAAACTATTTTTATTTTATTAGAAAATTGTTCGAAAATTTAGTAGAGAATTATTTTTAGCTTCCGCATATTGTTTAGAAGATTTAATTCGTTTATCTAGAAAACGAATATTGATTTCCAAATTGATTAATACTATTTCATTTTAGTATGCGGATTTTGAACCATATTATTATTATTCTTAATAATAATAATAATATTATATTATTATTATTGTTATTCCTATTGTTATTATTATTATTATTATATTACTATTATTATTGTTATTATTAAAAGGTTTAAAAAAAATTATCGTCAATTTTTCGCATTTCGAATAAGTAAAGGCTAATTTAGTAACTCTTCGATATTTAAAATCGAGGCGTTACATGATACATATAAAAAAGATAGAAAAAATACAAGTCATTACTTGCAGAAGATACATAATGTCTCGAAAATTCATGAAATATAAATTATATGGAAAATGTGACCTACAACACATAGGTCATCGTCGGCGATGTCTAGTCGGGGCCCCCCTCGACGATTCTCCCCTATGCTGTCGTCCCTGAGATGGTCTACTATAGGATTGTTCCCGATACTCTTCCAATGTTAATCCTCGCAGCGTGAGATAAGCATCCTGGACACCGTTTAGTAAAGCATGCGTACTAAATTCTGCAGCTCCTGAATCCCACGCAGGAACAAATTCCTTGAGAATGTCAACAGCAGCCATATTTCAATCCCAAATATTGACAGTGTCTGCATTACTTCTGCCAATCGGATTTGCAGACTGAAACTCTAGATTCTGCACATAGCGATGAGAAATTATGTTATACCAATGCATATAATTATCTGCACATTCCCACACAGGTCTGGCTACATCACTGCGTCGAGCACTGGATAAAACGTGGCTGTCCCACATTTGGAACATACAACCAAATAATTCAGCGGACTCGGCTCCTCTCACTATTGCTGGATCGATGGGATCTTCAGGAATTTTTTGTTTATACCCAAATTGTCTAAGTACCCAATCCGAATAATAAGGCTCCACAATATTTAAGGAGCTTATACACCCATAAAAAAAGTAGCGGAAGGATGTGGAAATCGGAGTTTGTATCTTGGATACGGATCCCATATTACCTGCAAAAAAATTAAATATGATACATTGCTTTGCAGATTTACCACAAATTTATAGAGAACCTATTAAATGTATTGATCTCACCTCATTTGCATCCAATGTATCCAACCTCTCTCTATATGATTTACGGGAGATTCGGAGCAGGGGGCCGTGTCTTTTTCAACCTCATGGCAAGGGGATTACCGTCCTCGTACTGCATATCAAGTGGAGCCTAAACTGTGGAAAGTGTTCATATATCCATGCCTGTAGTAAGTTAAAAAAAAATCCATTATATGTCACAATTAAAACGGAAAAAATATCCATTACATGTCACAAATAAAACGGAAAAATTAAAATTAAATGATCATTTAACTACGTAAAATATATACCTCCGATAAGGTCGAATAACCGGCCATCTGTACAACGGTTGCCCTTGATGCTAGCCCTAATTGTCTATATAAGTGAGCTAGACCAGCAGTTCCCCAAGCAAAGCGATGCACCTCATTAAGATTCTCTAGGAAATGCAGATACACAGGTGAGACTCGATCCCCAGTTTTATCTGTGAATATTGTGCACCCCAACGTGTACAATAGATAGGCTCGAGCTGCATATATACCACGATTATCATCGGTAGTATAATTTATAAAGGTAGAACACAGCCACTGCAACTTTATTTTTTCACCCCTGGCACCAATAAATGCATTGTTAGCTTCTTGCATCGATACTCCCAATAATCTATGAACCAGATCCATACTGCGAACAGCGGCAGCACCATCTGAGAGCTCCAATACACGACCACCGGCTTGTAAGCCAAGAATGCACCGCACGTCATCTAGTGTAATTGTCATTTCCCCAAATGGCATATGAAACGTACTAATCTCCGGGTGCCATCTCTCAACAAATGCAGCAATCAAATTATTATTTGGTGAATGATATGATACATCACGTAACATATCAATTCGCGTATCTGCAAAAAGATTCATCCACTACTGTTGTGTTTCGGGGTTCAACTTCCACTTGAGTAATTTTTAGGTGTGACATTTCATACTAAGCACAGGCCTTTCATTGCCCAACCAAATTTGAGCTGCCACATGTGTTTTATATGTTGACAAAATATGTGAATCGATAGGACCTCCTGGGAATGATTCATCATCTTCGCTTTGATTATTTTCATCATCTCCACCTTCCCCTTCATCATTTCCAGCTTCACCCTCGCCTTGTGCTCCATCATCTTCTTCGTCACTTTCATTCGGCATTTGAACATAATCTGTATTCATATTTTGATTGGGATGTAACTCAATTTCTTCATTTTGTGGTATTTGTGGCGGAATAGGTAATTGTGGTATTTCCATAGGATTTTGGTGAGCCAAATATTCTTCCTCCTGACGTTTTCTGTCAGAAGCAGGTTGTGGGCGGGGAGAATAAGTCCGAACTACAATACAAAATAAAAACTTATTAATTAAGTATTTATTAAAATGTTACTGAGAAAGGAAAAAAAAGGTGTTCTTCTGGAAAAGAAAGAAAAAAAAAAGTGTTTAAAAAAAAGTGTTACTGAGAAAGAAAGAGAGAAAAAGAAAGAAAGAAAGGAGAGGAAAAAAGGACTGTTCGTCCCCATGGGTCGAATTGCCAATTGTTCGTCCCCAAACATCCCAGTGGGATGTTTGCACACTCTGCGCGCCCAGACAAGAAAAAATGAACGAAAAATCAGGCAATTCATACCAAGATCTATAATTTTGACATCAAATTAAATATATACATTCCTAAATTAAAATTAAATATACCAGTATGCGAAGACATGGTTGTTGTTGCTCGACTTTTGTGAAAATTTCTTGTTGCTCGACTTTTGCTTCAATGCTAGAAAAGAAGAAGAAGAAAAGTAGTTAGAGGAAATATGAGAGAAAGAAGGAAAGAAGGAGAGAAAGGAGGGGTAACCTGAGAGAGTGAGAGAGATAGTTTAGCTGAGAGAGATTGGAAGAAGGGAGATAATGTATCAACAATTGTTGTATATGGAAGGAGGCTTTTTTTAGGGTAAAGGGTAAAATTGGGATAGGTGGGTGTATAAAGTAATTGGGATGAATTTATGGTGGGTGTATTTAGTAAGTTGGGTGTATAAAGTAAATGAATGAATGTGTTTAGCCACAGCCAAAAGAAAGGCGCGTGAATAGAATGACCTACTCGTGTGGACTGTCAATTAAGAACAAAAATGTGCTAATTAAGTAATTAAAAAATTGGAAAAAGAAAAGGAAAAGTTTATGAAAGTACCGAAGGCGGGAAAACATTAAAATATTAATTAAAAAATACGAGAAATATTCTAGTATTATATATATATATAGATATAGATATAGATGGCATTGATATTTTTTCTGAAATTATTAATTTAATTCAGGGAATCTAAAAAGTCAAAAAATTAAATTAAACTATAATTCAATTGTACCTATACAAATACCACAATGAACAAAACCTTTAAAAACTAATAATACTTATGTTCTCAATCTCAATCTTACTAGTAAAGGATAGGAAGTTAAATTTACTAGTATTTTCATGTAAGAATTGCACGACATTATTTACTACGTACACATTGCATTATTCACTATACAAAATAAACATCAAATTTGGATCCTTAATTTCGAGTATCATATAAAGATCAATTTGGTTTCATAAACATAATTTTTACATAAACCGAATGAGATAAAAAAAAGTATTGTTGGCACCTAGATGACGTGGCACGAGCGTGCCCCAGGCCCTACGCCCAACACTAGGAGTGGGCAAAAAAACCGGAACCGAATGGGTAGAACCGGAACCGAACCGAAAGAACCGGAACTGAACGGTTCTTTAAAAAAAAATTAGGAACCGGAACCGAACCGGAACCGTAATGAGAACCGAACGGATCCTTTTCTAAAAACCCGGAACCGGAACCGGAACCGAAATAGGATAAGAAATAGCACCATTTCTTCTATTTGATTGCCAACTTTTGTGAATTATTTTAGTAAATTTAAAATTTGGTGCTAATTCTAGTAAATTTTGGTGTTATTTCTAGAAAAATTCTACTAGAATTCTCATAGAATTCTTTTAACCGCAATGGTTGGCGCAAATCGCAAAAAGGCGCAGAGTCGCCGCCGCTGCTGGTCGCTTGCCGCCGTCGCAAGCAAAGAAGAAGAATCGCAAGTCGTCCGCTTGCAGCAGCAGAAGTCAGCCGTGCTTTTTGTCGTTATATTATATTGGAATCGAAATTTTTATTTTTTTTCTTGTGTTTTTCGAGTAATAAAAAATACATCATAAAATAACCGGAACCGAATGGGTAGAACCGGAACCGGAAGGAACCGGAACCGAACGGGTATTTCATTTGAAAAGAACCGAACGGATCCATTTTTCAAGGAACCGGAATTTACGGTTCGGTTCCGGTAGTTCACTACCCGGAACCGTACCCGGAACGCCCACCGCTACCCAACACGGACCCTCGCCGACGTGTAGGAGTGCCAGGTCGGCCGATGATGTGTCCATTATCCCAGGTCGGATTGATCCTGGGATTCACCTCACTAGGGAATCGGGCGGAGTGTCCCAGTTCAGCTCGGTCGAGCCCGCCTAACTCCGCCTTGGGCCCAGGTCGGCAAATCCGTGGAGAACTGTTCCCATTACTAATGGCCAACCGGCGGGCCGAGGTCAGCTCGGCCCGATGCGTGTCCAGTCCCGCTGCTACAGTAGCCGAAAAGAAGGACAACCCACGTGTCACCTGACACACCTGACATCCTGACACCATCTGCAACCGACAGAGCATCTTGTCCCCATTAATGCATTGGCGGCTACACCCAAATTCCGAGGTCAACGCCTTAAATGCAAGACGGCTTGCAGGTGCCACAGAGACATCATTACGCCTATTCTGGGCCTAGGTCGAGCCGGCGCAATGACGACCTACGGCCCCCTACCTGATTTTACACTATAAATAGAACACTTAGCATTCATTTGAGGCACGAGAAAAACTCTGTAAACAAGAACTAGCTCGGACACTACACTTATATATATTTTACTCCTTCAGTTACTACCACTCAGGTCCTGACACCCACCCCAGTTGATAAGTAATTAGTCCTTACTGATTTCGACATCAACAATTGGCGCTAGAAGGAGGGCCTCCCCCTTTGTATTTCAGCAACACATCCCAGCTCTACCAAAGCATACCTATGAGTCACAGCCGGACTGTCCGCACTTGGGTGACTAACAGTATCTCCGACCCAGCCACGGAATACGTCCCTTGGTCGAGTGGGCGACCCCAATCGGATGCAGGGCATCGCGCAACCGGCGAGGCCACTCCGGCCCAGGTCCTGAGGCAGCTGGACGACCTCACCCAGGCTGTAGCCGATCTCCAGCGCAGATCGGACAAGCACGCTGCCGAGGCAAGCGTCATATCGCCCTCTAGAGGGCACTCAGCTCGACGCCGCGCCAGACGCCGCCTGAGGTTCAGCCGATCCCCAGCACCGACCCGGGCCACAACCCCACTACACACCCCGGAGCCCTCAGATACCAGATCATCCGGAAAGACTCCCAGTGTCTTCAACCGCCTCGGCTCTCACCACAAGCGGAAGCGAACGGAGGAGGGATAGGGTGAAAACGTGCACGGCCCCCCGCCTCCGCGAGGTCCCCCACTCCCGCAGTCCGAGCTCGAGCTCCTGCGGAAAAGGGTCGCCGAGCTTGAGGCCCGGGAGAAGGCCCCCAGTCCGTCGGCCGGGGTAGGAAAGGCCTCCCCGCTGAGCCTTAGGATCCAGGCCGAGCTCATGCCCGCCAAACTGAAGTTACCTCTGCAAGGGAACTACGACGGAGTCAGCAATCCGACAAGCCACGTCGACAGGTACACCGCCTTCATGGAGTTACAGGGGGTGAGCGACGAGCTCATGTGCAAGGCCTTCCCTCTGACACTAGGGGATAAGGCCATGAAGTGGTTCAAGAAGCTCCCCCCACATTCCATAAAGACGTGGGGTGACCTCGCGACCAGGTTCCAAGCAGCTTTTATGGGATCCCGTCTGAGGTTGACCCCAAAGCAGAGACTAGTAGACGTCAAGCAAGGGAAGGATGAGTCCCTGAAGAACTATGTGGAGCGGTTCAACAACCGATACATTGAGATCGGAAGTGTGTCAGACGAAACAGCCCTGGTGGCAGCATTAGCCGGCCTCAGGTACAGGTCCAGATTCTGGTGGTCGGTCCACGAGAACAGTCCAGAGACATATCATGAGTTCTTCAGTAGAGCTGAGTGCCATATCGGGGCTGAGGAGGCGTCCGGGGACCTCGAGGCGGCCCGGGACCCCGACCGGAGAAACACAAGGAGAGGGACACCAGCTCGGCCCAGGCGCCACGTACTCAGCATCAGCCCCAACGCGGGCGTGAGGCTGCTCGACCAGCTCCCCAGAGGTTCCAGTCCTTCCACGTCCTCAACACTAGTCTGGAAGGCGTACTGATGCATGTGAAGGATCGGGGGATCCTACCACCCCCGACCTCGATGAGGACCCCCTCTTCAAGTCAGAACCAGGAGAGGTACTGCCGTTACCATAGGTCAGCCGGGCATGACACCGACGACTGTAGGGACCTGAAGAATGAGGTTGAGGGCCTGATTCGGCGAGGACAGCTGCGCCAGTTCGTCGCCCCACAACCTGATCAAGGCCGACCTCAGCCGGGGGCCCCCCACTAGCCTCCACCGCCTGCGGGGCCACGGAACGAGGTCCATACGTTGGTCATGGGCAACCAACACTTTGTCGGGTCGAGGAACAAGCGAAAAAGGTTTGCGAGGGAGGCCTGCACTGACTACCAGTACTCCGCGCAGAGGATCAGGACCAGTTCGACCCCGTTCGAGCCCCAGGAAGAGATCACCTTTACAGAGGCCGACGCACCACGCCCGCCACCCTCACCAGACGCCCGTCATCGGTATGGTCCTCAACCGGTACACGCATAACCTCGGACACTCATCGACAACGGGAGCGGGGTCAACTTGCTATACCTCCGGACCTTACTCCACATGGGCCTCGATGAGCGGCACCTGAGCCCGTGCCCCCTTGGCCCTTTCGTTGGAGTCACTGGTCACGCCACTGAGCCAGTCGGGCAAATATCAATGCTGGTGGAGCTAGGGGAAAAGCCATGCGTACGGGCCGTCATGGCCACCTTCATCGTGGTAGACCTCCCAGGCAATTATAATGCCCTCCTAGGTCGGCCCCTCCTGTACGAGCTCATGGCCTCGACCTCCATTTACCATTATGCCATGAAGTTCCCCACGCCAGCGGGGATAGCAACAGTCCGGGGAGATCAGGTCGCAGCCCGACGGTGCGACGTCACCTAGCCCTCCGTCCGAGGTGGGCCCGGGGGACTGGCCGTCGCCATGGCCGAGCTCGACGACCCCCGTAGCCGACCTGAGGACCGAAGTGCACAACCCATGGAAGAACTCGATAGCGTCGAGGTCGAGCCCGGTAACACGGAAAGGGTCCTGAAGATTGGAAAAAGACTGGCTGAGCCCACACGCTCGCCTCTTGCCGAAGTTCCTCCGCGCGCCGACGTTTTCGCCGAGCCCTCGCACATGGTCGGCATACCGCCTCGTGGCTTGCCACCGTCAACATCGACCCCAGAAGACCTCGCAATGACGACGGCGTCCACGAACCAGGAACGCTATGAGGCCCCCGGCCAAGCAAGTGGATAAGTTACTCAAATTGGGTTCATCGTGAAGCCAAATACCCGACTGGGTCGCGAACCCGATCCTCATCAAGAAGAACAACGGTAGCTGGAGGGTCTCGTGATAGATTTTACCGACCTCAACAAGGCCAGCCCCAAGGACTCGTTCCCCCTACCTCCGATAGATCAGATGGTAGACGCGGCGGTGAGCACGAGCTCCTCAGATGATGGACGCCACTCGTGCTATAACCGGATCCCAATGTATCCTCCAGATCGAGCACACGGCCTTTGTAATGCATCGAGGTCTTTATCGTTACCAGTCATGCCGTTCGGGCCAAGAATGTCGGCAACGCGTACGGCGCTGGTCAACAAGATGTTCTCGCCCCGGATAGGGTCACAATGGAGGTATACGCCGATGACATGTTGGTGAAGAGTGTCGTGGTCGCTGACCACATCCAAAGACCTAGGTAACATGTTCCAGGTCCTGAGAGAATATAGAATGAAGCTGAACCCGGCAAAATGCGCCTTCGGGGTTGAGTCCGGAAAATTCCTCGGCTATGTGGTGAGCTCGATTGGCATTGAGGCTAACCCGGAGAAGATTAGGGCCGTGCTGAACCTGAGACCTCCCACCAGGGTTAAAGAGGTCCAGAGTCTCACCGGCCGGATAGCGGCCCTGAACCGATTCGTGTCCAAGGCTACGGACAGGTGCCGCCCCTTTCTCGAGGCCCTGAAGAAAGGGAAGGATTTCGGATAGACCCCCGAGTGCCAGGAAGCTTTCGAGGAGCTCAAGAAACACCTGGCCCTACCTCCTCTCTGCCGAAGCCTGGCGGAGGACGCCCTCTCCTCTACCTCGCCGTCTCGAGCATGCCGCGAGTTCATCCTTACTGTCGAGGGGGATGTCCGATCCGGTCTATTACACAAGCCAGTCCTTCGTCGACCCGCAAAAGTGCTACACCCCAGTGGAGAAGTTAACCCTCGCGCTCGTCACCAGTTCCAGAAAGCTTCGGCCTTACTTCCTCGAATATCCCATCGAAGTGGTGACGAACTACCCCTTGCGGCAGGTACTCCAGAAGCCGGACTCTTCAGGTCGGCTCACCAAATGGGCAGTGGAGCTCGGACAGTTCGACATATCCTACCGACCTCGGCTAGCAGTCAAGGGTTAGGCCCTGGCGGACTTCATAGCCGAGTTCAGCCCACCCCTACCGAGCCCCAGTACCGAGGTCGAGCCCTGGACGCTCTACGTCGACGGCTCATCAACGGACATACACTCGGGAGCTGGGCTCATGCTCCTGAGCCCCTTCTTAGAGTCTTTCTGCCAATCCTTGCGGTTCTCCTTTCCGGCCTCCAACAATGAAGCCGAATACGAGGCCCTGATTACAGGCCTTAGATACGCCCGAGCGATGGGTATCTCTCACCTCCAGGTCCGATGTGACTCCCAGCTCGTCGTCAACCAACTGAACGGCACCTACCTTGCTAAGGACAAGCGAATGACCGGTATTCCCGCCTAAGCTGCCGCCGAAATGAAAAATTTCGAGGAAGTCATCCTTCGGCAGATCCCCCGGACTCAGAACAACCTGGCTGACGCCCTGGCACGGCTCGCCACCAGTGAGGGGATAGAGGAACTGGAATTTGTACCAATCAACCAACTGACGAGGTCGGCAATAGCCCGACCCTCCCATGTGGCGTGAGACTTGGCCCCCTTCATGGACGGACGAAATTTTGTCCTTTTTAAAGGATGGTAGGGCCCCGGAGGACCCCAGGCTGGCGCGAGTGGCATCGAAGTCGCCGCTACACCATCGTCGACAACACTCTCTACAAACGCAGCTTCTCAGGCACTCTGTTACGGTGCTTGACCGAGAGAGAGGCGGCCTTTTTACTCGACGAGGTCCACTCCGGGACGTGTGGGAACTACTCTGGTGGTAAGGCCCTGGCGCATAAGGTCCTGAGGCAGGGCTATTTCTGGCCTACCCTCAAGAAAGATGCCATCGCCTACGTCAGGCGCTGCGACAAGTGCCAGCGCCACGCCCAGGTCGGTGGGGCTCCTCCCGCTGAAATTACTCATGTGCTCAGTCCATGGCCCATTTGCAAGTGGGGAATTGACCTCATAGGACCCATGCCAACTGGTCGTGGAGGAGTGAAGTACGCGATAGTGGCCGTGGACTACTTCACCAAATGGGCGGAGGCTGAGGCCCTAGCTCGGATCACGGAGCAGAAGACCACAGACTTCATCTGGAGGGCAATCATCTGCCGGTTCGGCATACCCGAGTCCATCGTAATGCATAATGGCCGGCAATTCGACAACCGCCGATTGAGGTCCTTCTGCGGGGACCTGGGATCAAGAAGCACTACTTACGCCGAACCACCCCCACCCAACGGTCGTGGAGGCCGTGAACAAGATCATCAAGCACACACTCAAGACCCGACCGAGGACTTGAAAGGAGGGTGGGCGACGAGCTCCGGCCGTTACGTGGTCCTACCGAACAACATGCAGACCAAAGACGAGAGACCCCTTCGCGACCGCCTATGGGGTAGATGCCGCCGTACACCGAGGTCGAGCTATCCTCATTCCGAACTCGGCACTTCTCTGAGCACACAAATGGCCAGGGACTTATGCTCGAGGTCGACTTGCTGGAGGAAAAGCGAATTGATGCCGACCTGCGCGCTGAGCTATACAAACTCCGCAGTGCTCGGTACTTCAACCAAAAAGTAAGGAAGTGAAGCTTCCAAGTCGGAGACCTGGTACTCAGGAAGGTCTTCCTCGCCACCCGA
Organism: Jasminum sambac; assembly: GCA_018223645.1. Classification (NCBI taxonomy): domain Eukaryota; kingdom Viridiplantae; phylum Streptophyta; class Magnoliopsida; order Lamiales; family Oleaceae; genus Jasminum; species Jasminum sambac. The sequence goes on from CP073640.1 coordinate 31,931,496, forward strand.
GATCAGGCCGCAGGAGCCCTGGCTGAGAAATGGGAAGGACCCTTCGTAGTCCTCAGAGCCCTCTGCAACCGCTCTTACTGCCTCGGGACGGCCGAAGGAGCTGAGCTCCCCCACCCCTGGAACATCGAGCACCTGAAGAAATACTTCCAGTAGCTATCAAGTTGTAAATGATTGAAAACCGGTTGTAATATCTCTACCACAGTAAAGAATGGAAGTTTTTGAATTGTTGTTTGAATTCAGTGTTCAGTACTTAACTATCATACCTAGGACCGCCACCACGACCCACCTCGACACACCGACCTCGTGGTCCACGGGACAGATCCACCACGGTGGCATCCAAACAATAATAAAAAACAAAAATCTAGGTCCGCCACGGCGGACCCACCCCCTGACACAGCCGACCTACGTGGACCGGCCTGGGACGGTGGCATCCAAACAATAATAATAAAAAGCAAAAATCCAGTCGCCACGGCGACCCACCGACACACCGACCCACGTGGTCCGCCTGGGACGATTCCACCACGGTGGCATCCAAACAACAATAAAAAACAAAATCTAGGTCCGCCACGGTGGACCCACCCCCTGACACAGCCGACCTACGTGGTCCGGCCTGGGGACAGATCTGCCACGGTGGCATCCAAACAAAAGAAAAGAAACAAAGACGGCTCGATCTTGAGCGACTGATCTACGACCATGTAACCCCCACCGAGTTGATTACTTGAATAATTATCGTATGAAAGGGGGAGACCGAATTGGACTCACTTATTACTCGAATAAAGCAAGTCATCAGATCGATCACCCCGGCCCACGCCGGTGGATCCGTAACCAACTGAGGCCGACCTGCTAGGTGCGGACTGGATACGAACCCACAGGGATAGGACCAAGCACTTGTTTAAAATTATCGGGTTTTTAGGTCTTTATTCCTATGACCCCAGCGCGGGGACGACCTAGCCAGATGAGCCGACCTAGAGCGCGGATAAACAAGCAAGCATACATCGCGAGCTATTTAAGACAATTGTATACATTGAACGCAAGAAAAAGAAGAGTTGAACTGAAAATGTCATTACAATTACTGGAAATCCGAAGTGGAGTTACAAAATCCCAGTTCGGTATGGCCGAACTGGGCGATGTTCATTACGTAAGTAAAAAAAAAAAAAAGAGGAAAATTACAAGTACAAAAAAGAGAAGGAAGCGCCCCGAGGCCGCTTGCCGCCTCGAAGCTAGTTCTCCAAGAAGCCGCATCGAGCCCTGGAGCCGCTTGACCTCGTCCAGGAGGAAGCCGACGTCCCACTCCGGATGCTTCTCAGTGATGTCCCCGATGACATCCTCGGCAGCAGCGACGAAGGTTGAGTTCAGCTCGGAGGTGTGCTCGTCGGACTGCTTGTAGGACTCGATCACTTCCTCGCGAGACGGTCCGGCGGGTCCGGACGAAGCCGCTCTGGCTGCCTCTAGCTAAGCTCGGAGGGACTCGACCTCCGCAGAATGCGCCCTCTTGGCGTCCTCCAGCTCCTTGGCCGCATTCTTGGCCTTTCGCTGGGCCTCCTTGGGTTAAGATTGGGCTTTGCCCGCGCTCGCCCTCTCCTCCACCAGCGCGGAGTTACACTCCTTCAGGCTCCCCTGCAGATCTCGCACAGAAGCCCTCGATTGCTCCCTCACCGGATGAGGTGGATCGAGCTCGATCGGCAGCGGGACGGCCGCGACCGAGGGTATTGTCCGTGGCGCCCATCTTGGAGAGGTATTCTTCCTGGCTGGTCAGTCCAGACCTCTCCATGGCGGTGAGCATTCGCACCGAGATCGGCAGGATCGAGGAGCTCACGACTGATCGGCGAATTGGAGCGGTAGAAATCCCGGAGTGGCTTCGGGAGGGTCCCCTTACTCGGCCAGAGGCGGCCTCCTTGACCTCGGTTCGAGGTAGGGCAGGTCACCCTCCGAGGTCCGAGGTCCTCACACCTGCCCGCTCTAACCGCACTTGTCATTAGCCCCTTTCCGGCGCCGTGCTTGGGTGGGCGCACGGACTGAGCTACTGATGAGTTGAGGTTGGAGGTCGGAGGTTGAGAGCCCTGCCCCTCGACTCGAGGCCTCTTGGCGGCTGGGGCAGCGGACTGACGTCCCCTCATTGTTGGTTGAGATGAAGAGTGAGCTACGAGATCGAAAACAGTTAGCATGAGAAAATGAAGCGAGGTCGGAAGTAAGCAGTGTAGGACAGTTCAGAATATCACCTGAGGAAGAAGATCGCTGAGGGCGAGCCCGCGAGAGCCGCGAAAGGAACAAGTTCTCTTCGGTGAGTAAGGAACGCCAATCGCGATCCAAGATCGACCTCGCGATAGCAGCTCGTTCAGCCCAGCCTTCTACCGGTCCGACCTCTTTGAAATCTGCAAAAGAAAACGAGTTGGCTCAGTTCGAAATAAAATAATGTCGAGATCGGAAGAATAATTACCGAGCTCGTGGTAGTTCACGGGAATGGCGACCTCCCCCTCCCAGTCATCCGGACTGACCAGGCACCCCTCCGCCCAGAACCAGCTCTGCTTCCAGGCCTTTACCGAGTCCGGAAGTCCGGTAATGAAAGCACCCCCGGAGTTCGGCCGGATTGAGCAGTAGTACCAGCTCGAGTGTTGCCCGTCCGACTTGAAGGAGTACCAGTGGTTGAACTCCCACACCGCTGCCGCCACCGGCAAGACGGCAGTTACAAAGAAAGATCATCCCGAGGACGGTCCTCCACGTGTTGGGGGTGAGCTGAGTAGGCGCCACCCCCCAAGTACTGAGAAAGTGCTTCACCGCCCTGGAAACGGTAGTCTTACCCCGGACTCGAGCAAGGCCTGGCTCACCGCCACGCACCCTGCGGATGGGCAGTCAGCCCGCTCACCCGCCTCAGGCACCACGAACTTCACCCGAGGTGAGACTGCATCGAGTGCAACGAGCTCAAGAACTCCTCGCCACCACCGACGTGAATCGAGCATCCCCACGGCCGACCGGCCGCGCTGGGTCGACTTTCTTCCTCCTCCCGAGGAAGGCTCGGCGGTGATGAGACCGGCTCGGATGGGAAGGACGTGCCCACATCGGAGGCCAGCTCGGCGGACTCCACCGAGACCCTGACGGTCTGCAAGGGTACTGCCTCTAGGACCTCCTCGATGCTGGGGGAATTCTCTCGGTGCGGAGAGGGGAGGGCCCTGGAGATCGGTTTCCCATATCGTAATCGTATACTTCCTCTGAACCCGACGACATTTCGAAAATTGGCTAAGTTTTAAGATCGGAAATCTACCTGTACACGAGGATGGTAACGAGCTCAGGGTCAGCACGGTTCCGAACTTGGTTTGAGATCGAGAGAGAAATTTTCACAAGTGTAGAGAGCGGAAAAGTGGAAACTGAAGAAATGAGGGGGTATATATAGGCAATGGCGGTGGAAGATGAAAAGACGTGACCTCCCCCAATCATCAACCGACACGTGGTCCACCGCGCCCACGCACGCACGCTGCGCGCCTCAGCCGGTTAAGCGTCAACCCCAACCGAGGTCGGCATTCACGCTGGGGACAATTGTTGGCACCTAGATGACGTGGCACGAGCGCGCCCCAGGCCCTACGCCTAACACGGACCCTCGCCGACGTGTAGGAGTGCCAGGTCGGCCGGTGACGTGTCCATTGTCCCAGGCCTGATTGATCCCGGGATTCACCTCACTAGGAATCGGCGAGTGTCCCGGCCGGCTCGGCCGAGCCCGCTTAACTCGCCGGGCCCAGTCGGCAAACTGCGGGAGAACTGCTCCCATCACTAATGGCCAATCGACTCCCGGCCGCTGGCCCACCCCGGCCGCTACAAAGAGTTTACAAGAAGGACAACCCACGTGTCACCTGACACACCTGACATCCTGACACCATCTGCAACCGACAGAGCATCTTGTCCCCATTAATGCATTGGCGGCTACACCCAAATTCCGAGGTCAACGCCTTAAATGCAAGACGGCTTGCAGGTGCCACAGAGACATCATTACGCCTATTCTGGGCCTAGGTCGAGCCGGCGCAATGATGACCTACGGCCCCCTACCTGATTTTACACTATAAATAGAACACTTAGCATTCATTTGAGGCACGAGAAAAACTCTGTAAACAAGAACTAGCTCGGACACTACACTTATATATATTTCACTCCTTCAATTACTACCACTCAGGTCCTGACACCCACCCCAATTGATAAGTAATTAGTCCTTACTGATTTCGACATCAACAAGTATTAACAAGAATGTAATATAATCATATTTAATATAATTGTGCAAATCAATTATGGCTTATAGGTTGTATAGAAAAATCAAGCTCAACGACTAATCAAAAAAATATTTATATCATTTGTAAAGTTTTTTTTATAGAAAGGGCCAAGTATAGCAACATTATCAAGTCTAATACCCAATTGAGCAAATAAAATTTGCAATTCCACAAATAGCATATATTTCAAGATCAAAATTCCAAACTACCCCTGGTCCCCCAACCGTCCTTTCTGCCATCAAAATACCCAAAAGCAATAGATATTGATTGTCAATTTAGTGGACCACCTCCCAATCATTTAAGAGTCGTCTCTGTCAAGATGCAGCAACAGAAAAGTCCAAAGCCATAGCTGATTAGTTTGTTCTGATAGTTAGGGCATTAGTTAGTTAGCTTAAACTGTAATTAGTAAAGTTAGTTAGGTTGTTTAGAATACACGTGTATATATACTTCTTGTAAAACTTACAGTGCTTAATTAATCAGAATAAAGGAAATTCTTTCTCTCTCTAGAAAGCTATCATGGTATCAAAGCACAGGGAGCTGAATCTCTCAATTCCTTTCGTCATCTCGGTCTCTTTCACCATCTCTATCTTTCGTTCTTCACTCTAAGCTCACGATAGCACCATGTCGATGGCACCTATGGCTGAAATCACTGGTGAATCTGGTAGAGGAAGGGCTCCATCCCCAAATCGCGATGGTTCTCAGAGCATTCGACTCACCGAAGATCCTTCATCACCATACTTTCTCCACCATTCAGAACATCATGGATCTGTGATTGTAACACCTTAATTGACGGCTATGAACTACAACGGATGGAGAAGGTCTTTTCTATAGGCGGTTACCATCAGAAATAAGCAAGGCTTCTTGGACAAATCCATCCCCAAACCTGATGCTTCAGATCCAACCTATCTCCCCTGAATGGATTTCAACAATATGTTTGTTGCCTGGTTATTGAGGTCAGTCACACCTTCGATTGCTTCAACAATGTTCTATCTAGATGATGCGAGTGAAATCTGGAGCAAGCTATATTAGAGGTTCTCTCAGCTGGATGATTCAAAAATTTGTAGTCTCCAGTATCAGCTCAGTAACATTTCTCAAGGTACAAAGTCTATTGATGCATACTTTACTAAATTGACTGCCATATGGGAAGAGTTGAGAGCTTTTAGACCTTGACCTCATTGCAAATGCAGAAAGTGCAATAGTGAGTGCTTCCAAGAATTCGCAGATGCTAATCAGGAGGATTTGGTCTTCAAATTCTTGAATGGCTTAAATGAGACATATCAAGGAATTAGATCTCAGGTTATCATGATGAAACCTTTTCCAAATTTAGATCAGGCATATAACCTTGTGCTGAGAGAAGAAACATAGAGGCTCTATCTTAGTCAACAACAGAGCTTTGCAAATTTATCCTCAGCAATGGCTGTAAAGAGGGGGAAAAATGATGCAGTTTGTTCTCATTGTGGCAAACGGGGGCACACTAAGGAAAAATGCTATAGACTCATTGGATTCCCACCTGGCTTTAAGTTTACTACAGGAAAGAATGGGAGTCCTAACTGTGTTATTGAAGAACAAAAGGAAGGCATTGCATCACCTCATCCAGATCTTTCACAGTTGGGTTTTTCCTAACAGCAAGTGCAAAAGTTGTTGACTCTTCTAAGTGCCTCACCAGATGCCAGCATTGCCAATATTCCATCAACCAGCACCAGCTCAACTTCTGCTCCCACTCCACCAATTGCAAACCTTGCAGGTATACGAGCTCTCTCCCCTGTTCTTACTTCTTATGTAGCCTCAACTTCACTCTCCAATAGCTCTTGGATCCTGGACACAGGTGCCACTGATCACATAGCTTGTTCTTTAACATTCTTCACATTATATACTGCCCTATCACACTCATATGTCCTGTTGCCCACTGGAAGTAGGGCACCAGCCACTCATATTGGGACTGTAAAGCTTAATCCCACTTTTTTCTCCACAATTTGCTGCTAGTTCCTTCTTTTAATTTCAATCTCATCTCAGTCAGTAAACTCACAGCTTCAAAAGAGTTGGCCTTAATTTTCTCTTCAAATTATTGTCTCATCTAGGCCCTTTCATCATGGATGAGGATTGGAGTTGCTAAGGTCACAAATGGAGTATACTATCTATAGGACATCACTTCCACAGCCACAGCAAATGCCTGCTCCACTATAGTAGACTCCAATACTTGGCACCACAGACTGGGACATGTCCCTCTGAATAAATTTTCTTTCCTTTCTTCATTACCCCCTTGTGATGCTTGTTTTACTTGTCCTAAAGCAAGACAGAAACGTGTACCTTTTCCTTTACATACAAAAGATTCTACTTTTGTATTTGAACTTGTGCATATGGATATTTGGGGACCATATTCCCCGGTAGTTCTATCTAGGAATCATTACTTTCTGAGTATTGTGGATGATTTCTCCAGAAGTACTTGGGTTTATCTGGTGAAACATAAGTGTCTTGTTTCTGAATTACTTTCACACTTCTACAATTACGTGTTGACCCAATTTCAAGTGAAAATAAAGACTCTAAGAATAGACAATGGCAAAGAATTCTTACAGGCTACTTTCTACACTACTAGAAGCATTGTCCATCAAACCTCTTGTCCCTACACCCCCCAACAGAATGGTATAGTGGAAAGGAAACATCAACACATCTTAAATACAGCTAGAGCTCTTCTTTTTCATGCTCATTTTCCATTGAAATTTTAGGGAGACCCAGTCCTCACAGCCACCTTTCTCATCAATAGGACACCATCCAAACTCCTCCACAATAAAACCCCTTATGAAATCCTCTTTAACAAGCAGCCCACCTATACTTATTTGAAGTCTTTCGGTTATCTTTGCTTTGCTATCAACACAGTCCCACATAAGAAGTTTGATCCTCGTTTCAAAGCATGTATCTTCTTAGGCTATCCATTGGGTATCAAGGGCTATAAACTATATGATCTCCACACTCACTCCATCTTCACATCAAGAGATGTAATCTTTCATGAGCAAATATTTCCCTTTGCACATTCATCCATTCCTACTGCACCACCTATATTTGACATTCCAACACCTTCCTACTCTTTACCTGATCCCATTCCACATACATCACAACCCACAACTTCACACCTCACCCCCACACCTCATATTCCCTCCCTCTCAATTCTCGCTAACCATCCCATTCCCTCATCCTCGTCTCCATCCTTCTCTAACCATGCTATATCCCCTTCAATCTCTCCCTCCCTCTCCCCACCTTTTCCTTTCCCACCTCCTCTTCGACGCACTACTCGAACCGTCCAGCCTCCTTCCTATCTTAAAGACTATCACACCTCCTTACTATCCTCAGCTCATTCTTGTACCTCTCATCCCCTTCACTCAGTCCTTGACTACTCTCATCTATCCTCTGATTATCTCCATTATGTCCTAGTCATTTCTTCCTACCCACCAGACCCTACCACCTTCCATGATGCTGTTCAGTTTCCGCACTGGAAAGCAGCAATGCATTCTGAACTTCAAGCCTTAGCCGAGAATCACACTTGGGATGTTGTTCCCCTGCCTCCTGGTCACTCTTCCATTGGTTGTCAGTGGGTCTTTAAGGCCAAGTTCAAGGCAGATGGCACAGTCGAGCGCCATAAGGCCAGGTTGGTGGCCAAGGGTTACACTTAGAAGGAAGGGTTGGATTACCAGGAAACATTTAGTCCTGTTGCTAAGCATGCCACCGTCAGGATTTTCTTAGCTCTTGCTGTTATTCATGGCTGGTCTTTGTCTTAGTTAGATGTAAACAATGCTTCCTCAATGGTGACCTCGCTGAGGATGTGTATATGGAGCTTCCTTTGGGTTATTAGCTTCAGGGGGAGAATAACAGTGAATCTGATCACCCTTCACCCAAACAAAGACAGCTAATTTGTAAGCTAAACTGGAAGAGGGGTTCACACAGTCAAAATGAGATTATTCCTTATTTGTTAAAGGAGAAGTGACTTCTTGGCACTTCTACTTTATGTGGATGACATAATCATAGCGGGGGCACAGCAGTCCACAATCGAGAATCTAAAGCAGAGACTATATTCACATTTTAAGATGAAAGATCGAGGAAACTTGAAGTACTTTTTAGGACTTGAAATTGCAAGGTCAAAAGCAGGAATATCACTATGCTAGAGAAAGTTTGCACTAGAATTGCTGGAAGAATATGGATAGCTAGGCGCTAAGTCATGCAGAACACCAATGGAATTCAATCACAAACTTGTCAACTCAGAAGAAGGGAATTTGGTTGATCCTACTTACTATAGGCAGCTTGTTGGGAAGTTGCTGTATCTGAGTATAACCAGGCCAGACATTGCCTATTCAGCTGGAGTGCTATCACAATTTATGGAAAAGCCAAATCAGAAACACTTGCAAGCAGCATATAGAGTACTGAAATATATTAAAGCTGGGCGTGGACAAGGAATTTTCTTAGCATCTAACTCAGAATTAAAGATAAGGGCCTTCACAGACAGTGACTGGGCTGGATGCTAAGAACCAAGAAAGTCCATTACTGGCTTTTGCATTTTTCTTGGAGATTCTTTAGTTAGTTGGAAATCAAAGAAACAACCTATAGTTTCAAGAAGTTCTACGGAGGCAGAATATAGAGCGATGGCTAGCACAGTGGCCGAGATTACATGGATTAGCTATTTACTGCAGGATCTGAAGATTGATTTTGTGAAGCCAATTGAATTGCATTGTGACAACCTTTCTGCTTTGTACATCTCCAAAAACCCAGTTTTCCATGAGAGAACAAAGCATACAGAGGTAGATTGCCACTATGTAAGGGAGAAAGTCATGATGGGAACTATTAAGCTTGAACATATATCTAGTAAGGAACAGCCAACTGATATTTTCACTAAAGCTTTGGGTGCAAATCAGTGTTTCAAACTTCCCAACAAGATGAACATAAATAATCTTTATGCACATCTTGAGGGGGAGTGTCAAGATGCAGCAATAGAAAAGTCCAAAGCCTGATTAGTTTGTTCTGATAGTTAGGGCATTAGTTGGTTAGCTTAAACTGTAATTAGTAAAGTTAGTTAGGTTGTTTAGAATACACGTGAATATATACTTCTTGTAAAACTTACAGTGCTTAATTAATCAGAATAAGGGAAATTCTTTCTCTCTCTAGAAAGCTCTCAGTCTCCCTCACTGAAAGCCCTAGCTAGTCTTCTACACTGGTAACAACCATTTGTTGATAGACCATTCCTCGGCCGCATCTCATCCTCATCTCGAAATCTCAGTCGTCTCCTCTATTTAAGGTTGTGGAAGTTGTTTTCATAGCAGTAAACAAATTTGCTTTCACATATTTCTGGTACCAGAAGGTTTATGCAAACCCATGGAAGAGTAAGTTTTCGTGCTTGAGACTCTATGCCCCCCAGCCTCTCATGGCTTTCTTCCATGAATGCCCAATTTGCTTTCTGGGATTAGGCTTTTCCTGCTATGAAGTTTTTTTGATACTTTGTATTTCGTGTCCCCGTCGTGTTTTTTCGACAAATGTGCAATTCACTCTATGGACTGTGTTTTTTGTTCTCCAATAGCATCAAATGGTTCTCGTTCCTACCTTGGTCACACATTTTTGTTCACTGAAATTTCGAAATGCCCAAATCCTAGGGTTATTAATCTATTTGCCTTTGGATGTGCAATGATTATATGTGAAGTAATCAAAGAGAAAAAAGAATTTATGTTGCAAAAAAAACAAAATTAAATGGATATGATTGACGTCAATAAGGCTAGTACAAGAAGTTTATTGAAATTTAGTGATAATATGTGTAGTAATGAAAGAGAGAAAAAATTATGTTCCAAAAAAAAAAGTTTAGTATGTTGCTATGATTGACATCTAGGAAATCAAGGAGACTTTATCTTTCTTTTTTTTAGTAGATATGATTGAAATAGTTGAGAACAAAATTTAATAAATCGTGTAGATTTATAAATTTAGATACAAATTAGTATCAGAAGTTTATCGAAATTTAATGATAATATGTGAAGTAATTCGTGAGAAAAAAATATTGCAGCTTAATATCTTAGTTAAATGAACAATTGCAGCTATAATAACGCATATGTTAAACTCTAATTATATTATAGCTTAATAATCTATAGTTAAGAATGAAAAAAACTAAATAGGAAAAAAAAACTTCAAGAAAAAATTAATTAATTCGACTAGAGAAAAAAATTTTAAAACTCAAGAAAAATATACAAAAAGGTGTAATATATTACCCTTTGGAATTGTAATTAGAATCAACTTCTAAAGAAAAATATACAAAAATCTAATAAAATAAAATAAAGAAAATCTAAATTCTCTGGGAAAAATATCTAACATAAAAAAATTGAAGAAAGTTGTGTTGATTGAGAAGCAGGAAGCATAAATGATAAAGATAGCTCCGCAATGATGGAATGAGCATAGCTAATGAAAATCCAATAACAAAAACTTGTAGATTACCCTTTGGAATTGTAATTGGAAGCAACTTCTAAAGAAAATCTAATAACAGAAAATAAATAATAAATAAAGAAAATTAAAAACAATGGGAGAATGAGTGGGAAAAATAGAGGAACTAACTAGTCGTTTCATATATACTAGTTTTGTCCACCGTGGATTGCACAGAATTATTTGGATAACATCTATAAAAAATAATACTAAAAATATTAATAGAAGATAAATAAAATATTATATATTATATATACCTAGAACACGGTATTTCAAAAAATATTACAAAATTTGCAATATTTATGCGAAAACAACATTGATAGTCGAGTTAGTAGGAAATCCACTATCGTCACATATAAAATATCTTCACACCCACACAGAGACAACCATATTTTCTTTTAAAAACTATAAAAATAATAATTGAACAACAAAAAAGAAGAAGCATACACAATATAAATATGGAACTTAACATGGTATTACAAATATTTAAAGGGTAACTACGAATTAGATGGAGAGTCGACGACATTCTTGGAACAAAAACATTATGGCCTAATTTGCTTTCAGACAAAATCTAAAACACATCTTATTTTAATGGTTGTAGAAAACTTGTTTTCAGATACCACTTTTGCTAATATATATATATATATATATATATATATTAATATTAAGATTTATTAATTTAATTAAAAACGAAAAAATGAAAAGAAAAAAGATAAATACAAATGTGATATTGGTCGTTATAATTTACTTTTTTCGCATAATAATAATTCTAATTGATAAACAAAAAATTTTTAATATTTATCCTAGATCATCATTTATCACTAGGTAAATATAATTTAAAAGATAATAACAATTTGAATAGGCTGAAAAATAAAAGTTGGAAAATAAACATATTTAATTAAGAAACCACTTTAATAAGCGGTAAACTAAAAGCGGGGAAAACAACCTATTTGTTCAAGAAACCACTTTTACCGTTATTTATATTAAGATTTAATAGACTAGTGATGAACGCGTGCGTTGCACGTGATTTTGTAATAGTATTTTTAATACTTTCATATCTTGGAAACTTTAATGTGATTTGGTAATATTATATTTCTAATTTAATATAAATACATATTCAAAACTCATATTTCTTAGTGAAGGTAATCATGTTTCTTTGTTGATAGGCCATTTAGTTTGATTTTTCTATACAATCTATAAGTCATAATTGATTTGTACAATGATATTAAATGCAATCATATGACACTCTTATTAATACATTTTTTTTTATCTCATTCGGTGTATGTAAAAGTTATATTTATCAGACCAAATTTATTTTTATATGAAACTCAAAATTATTTTATATTACAAGGTATTTTATCTCACCTCAGACAAAGGTACCCCCATTTTTTTAACCTTAAATACGTATTTCTACGTATTTACGTGTAGTGAAAGGTTGGGCTACCACGCTTGGCTAAAAAGTTTTTGAGACTCTAAAATTAACATCAAAAGTTTTGAAAATCGTAATTTTTTGTTTTAAAACAATTTTCAAAGTTTTGTTTACTATTTTATCATCTGAGATATAGTAACTTGTATCTACTCCATCTTTTACCAAGGCACCCGAGGCACTCCTTGTGTAAAAATACCTATGTCAACTAATATACGACCCAACACCATTGCCCTTCCAACGGCTCACTCCGGCCTATAACGGGACTTACACTTGGGCCTTTATGACATAAAGACAGGTTAACGGTTTTCACCTATAGGGTAAATAATGTTTTTATACTATACTCAGTATGTAATAAAATAGCGTATGACCATGCTAAAAAGTTTTTACAAAACAAAATTACTTCATTACAAAAGAGTTTTATACCAGAAATGTGGAATTATAGATACAATTATTTCTAATTTTTATAACTTAGAAATGAGGTGATCTATGTCTTGAGTGACAAGTGTCTCATATGCGGAGTCTATGGAACTTAAATTATAATCTATCTCATAGTCTATTTCTTGGTGAAGAAAGTCTTGTGTTAGATCGATAGAGTTGCTATCTGAATCAGTATCTATCAAATCTTGGTCTAATAATTGACATTCAAACTCATTTTTACAGGGACAAGGTTTCGCTGGTTTAACAGAGGTGTGAACAATGTTAAACCAGCGAAACCTTGTCCCTGTAAAAACGAGTTTGAATGTCAATTATTAGACCAAGATTTGATAGATACTGATTCAGATAGCAACTCTATCGATCTAACACAAGACTTTCTTCACCAAGAAATAGACTATGAGATAGATTATAATTTAAGTTCCATAGACTCCGCATATGAGACACTTGTCACTCAAGACATAGATGGATGGACAGACTAGTGATGGACAGACAAGATACTTTCATATCTTGCTACCCTCTCCGTTTTGGTATCAGGTACCGCCTATTATTGGGATGGATAGACTAGTGATGAACGCGTGCGTTGCACGTGATTTTGTAGTAGTATTTTTAATACTTTCATATCTTGGAAACTTTAATGTGATTTGGTAATATTATATTTCTAATTTAATATAAATACATATTCAAAACTCATATTTCTTAGTGAAGGTAATCATGTTTCTTTGTTGATACGCCATTTAGTTTGATTTTTCTATACACTCTATAAGTCATAATTGATTTGTACAATGATATTAAATGCAATCATATGACACTCTTATTAATACATTTTTTTTTATCTCATTCGGTGTATGTAAAAGTTATATTTATCAGACCAAATTTATTTTTATATGAAACTCAAAATTATTTTATATTACTAGTACTACACCCGTGCAATGCATGGAAATAATTAAATTTATATGTAATAAATAATTAATATAATATATAAATATATTGAATATGAATGTTGAATTACATAATTGAAAGAATTTATATATAGGAGATTGCATAATTGTAAATAATTATTAAAATATATAATATTTTATATTATAGTCAATGTAAACAATGATGAGTAAATTCGCAATTATAAATTAAAAAATTCACGTGCATCGCATAATTAAGAAGTTTATCAAAACATGTAACTTTAATTCAAATTGTCGTGCATCGCATTGCACAACAGTGATCGTGGAGATTAATTAATTGTAAACGAACCATTGGAAATGAATATATACAAATTCTTTGATTATCAAAACTTGTCTTTCTCGTTAGTACAAATGAAATTTATATTGAACATCTTTTTTCTTTCTGAAATGGAGATTATGCACTCTAAATTTTATGATTTTATGCATTTTTTAATGATTAGCTGTAATTGTGACTTAATTTTAGCTCTATTATATAAGATGCTTAATTTTATGTAAGTTAAATCTGTAGTAATACCGATAATTTTCCGCATCTACATAATTAATTTAACTTCTTTCCATTTACGTAAACTGTATTTTAATTTTACAAAAAAAAACTTTTTATTTTAAATTTTATATACTTAAAAAAGGAAAAACGTATGCAATGCAAAATCTAGTTAGTGAGCATATCACATCAACCATATTAAAAACGAAAAATATCAATTAACTTTTTGATTATAAACCGTGTGTCATGTTAGCACTGCCAATAGGGTATCCGCCAAATGTGGCACTTCAATTGTAATAATATAAAGGTTAAATTACTCTTTATTTAAAAATGGATAAATTATTAAACACAAATCTAGTTATAATTTGATTCTACTCACAATTTGATTTTAAAAAATAAAAAACCCACTATTTTTGAATAGTCCAATTCATGTAACCAAGCAAAACTATCAAAACCTATAATTTTAACGTGGTGAAAATAAATAAAAAATATTTCTTACTTAATAATTTGAATTAGAACTTTAAAAAATAAAGTTATATTTAAAGTTTTTCCAAAATCAATTTTTTCTTGTTAGATGATTGCTTTAAATATTGATTTATTTTTAATTATGTTTTTAATTACTACTAATTAATGTTGGATTATTTCCAAAACTAATTTTTTAATTGTTTAAAAACATTTAATGTGTGCCACGTTGGCATTTTTACCAACGTGGCACTCTAGTTATTTTAATATAAAGATTAGGGTCCAAATTTTATATGTATTTTGTAAATTGAATAATGCAATGTATATATAGGAATAATGCATTGTAATTCTTTGTATATAGTAATAATGCATTGTAATTCTTACATGAAATGATAGTAGCTTTAACATCCCATCTTGTACTATTCAGATTGAGGTTGAGAATATACTTATTGGTTTTTAAATGATTTATTCATTGTGGTATTTGGATAGGTACATTTGAATTGTAATTGAATTTAATTTTTAGACTTTCAATGGTATTATTGGTATAATGAAAGGGCTATAATGATAGAAATGTGCAAGAACATTTTTCCATTATAGCCACTTTTATAAGGAGGAGGATGATTATGTTAATTAATAGAAGAATCACAGTAAAATATGGTAAGTAAAAGCTTTTCTTTTTTTTTTCTTTTTTTTTTAAGTAAAAGCTTTTCTGAAAATCATTTGTTCTATATTATTTTTAATCATTTATTTTATTGATACTTTGATTCTTTATGTTTTATAATGTTTTTTTTTAACTTTTCAATCACAGTCAAATATTATTTTATTTTTCAAAAATACCTCTCGGACAAATGCCAATACAAAATATTTAAAGCGTACAATAGTTTATGAGGAACATTTTAAGTGATATATATATATATATATATACATATCTATTTTTTGGAAGTCATTAATGGAGGTGTACCGATATGAACCATGTTGGAATTGTGCCAACGTTACCCATAGGAGATTAGAGCAGTGCCCAAAAAAGCTAAAAAAATCTAGTATTTGATCCACGTGATCCTCTTATTTTTGACTCACTGTGTGGGGAATCAATTCCATGGGATAGGAATCCCCAATCAATGGGTTTGTGATGCCATGAGGATTTATCACTTTCTCAATAAGTCGAATTGATCAATGAACATCAAGAGAAGAAGCTCGCAACTCTTAAGCATAAAGCATTTTCATTTCCTCAAACATTATGATACAAATGGGGAGATGAGGATTATATACTATCCTCAAAGTCCTAGTTGCTACTTGGTCCAATTACCAGCTATAAAAGTGTAGAAATGTTGATACAAACATAAAAATCTTGCTAAAAAGTTAAAATAACTTTTTCTACCAAATTGAAAGTACGGCCGTAAAATCCAAAGTATGGCCGTATAAACAAAGAGTACGGCCGTAATATTATTTCTGAACATTTCTAGCCGAAACTCCAAATCTTGATATACGGCCCCATGAAAGGCCCTTACGGCCGTATGACCAAACGTACGGCCATACGAAGAAAATGTATGACCACACATTTGCTCTACATGCTCATTCTTCAAATTTTGGTCCAGTGTTCGACTTGATAACTTCCTTTTACCCCCAAAGAAACTCCAAAGCCTTCAAATGATGTTGCAGGGTATCCCAGATCATATCATCCCCTCCTTTTCAAAAAGATTCATCCTCCAATCAAGTTACACCATCAAAACTCCACCCGGATCAACTGGAAATGTAACTCCTTTATTGACATTGTGGTTCCGAGAATTCTTTCAGTTGGCAGAGTCACAAAAGACTTGAAGTTTGAACTTTACACTCCACCAAAGGTTCAAGAAAAGCAAAATTTGTTTAGCAAATTTTCTTTTCATGTTTTGTACCTTAAAAAGCACTAGAAATAAAACATGGAAGGGCTCGTTAGTTTCATACGATACAAGGAATGGATCCTTCTAGTCATGTAGTATGTCAACTCCTTCGAACCCCGTCAATTTCTTGCC
This sequence comes from Jasminum sambac, assembly GCA_018223645.1. NCBI lineage: Eukaryota > Viridiplantae > Streptophyta > Magnoliopsida > Lamiales > Oleaceae > Jasminum > Jasminum sambac. The sequence continues at coordinate 31,947,962 of CP073640.1, forward strand.
TTCTTGCTCAACTATTCTTCCCACAACCACTTCAATCTCTTTTTCCACTTCATTTACTTCAACTTGCTTCACCTCCAGTTGAAGTTCCATTCTTTCAGTCTCTTCTCTTCTATTCTTTCTCTCTTCCATCCCATTTATAAGCTTTCTTTGGTCTTCATGTACTTGCTTTGGGAACAACGGAGCAAGTATAATCGGCTTTCCATTCTATTTGAAACTATATTGATTCTTAAACCCACCATGCATTGCCTTTCTATCATATTTCCATGTCCTTCCTAGTGATGTGTGGCATGCATATGAACTACATCACACACAACTTTATCAACGTACATCCCCGATTGACAATGGCACCACAACTTGTTGATCTTCCTTAACCCTACCCTAGTCATCAAACCAATTAGAACAATAGGGTTTAGGGTCTTCAAACAAAGGCAATCCCACCGTCTCAACTAACATCATGCTAGAAATATGGGCACAACTTTCCCTATCAATAATAACAATACATGGCTTATGTAACGCCCCGAGTTCGAAGAACTCGAAACGTTAGTTCTTTCTTTAAAACTAACCCCTTTTTTCTAATATTAAATGCGGAAATATAACAAATAATTAAAAGTGGAAATTCATTTGATATAACAACCATCTAAAGTGTTTTAAAATTATTTGACCACCAAACGTTCAAAACATCTAACACAAGTTACTAGATAGATCGAAAGTTTGAAAACGACATAATCCCATACATCGATTTACTAAATAACAACGGAAGTGAAGTCTCTTATTTTAATAAGCCTAAATAGAACTCCCATGCCCCGTCACTCCTCCGAACTCCTCAATCTGTAAAAGAATGAAAAGCGTGAGTATTTAAACAATACTCAGTAGGCTCAGTGCAAGTTAATCATCTATACAAATATATAAGGCAAATAGTTATATAAACTCTGTAATATAATACCCGAAGGTAACTCTGGGACCGAAGGCAGCTCTAGGCCCGAAGGCAAGTAATTTGCTCGAATGCAAGTATGGGCCCGAAGGCAAGTCTATTACACACTAAAGGCACTCATACAGTACAGATCATTAACTATAAATGCGCGATAAGTAAAAGTGAGTCTTTTGAGCCTACCTGAAGTATCTCTCGAGTTTTGAGTCTACTAAGTGGTGAAAATTAGTCCTCTAGCTGTTCGTACGCCCCGTCTAGTCAATAACGAGTTTAATTTATGTTAATACTCTTAAATATTAAGTATCTATAAGTAATATAGAAGTTTGTGGACTGAAATGGAAAGAATATAAAACTCTGGGGGTCAATTTGAAAGAATTTAATAGTTTGAGGACCTATTATGCAATAAAAGTGAACTAAAAATATTTTGGGCTCAATTATAAGATTTCTAAAACATGAGGGACTAATATGCAATTAAATTTTGGGGGTTAAATTAAATAGGAAAAAGAAATTGAAGGATTAAAAGTGTAATAAAAGTTTAGGGGTCAAATTGCAACAATTGAAAGTTAGGGAGTTGAATTTAAATAAAATTTGAGGACTCATTTAAATAAAATAAATAAGATGGGGGATTAAATCTGTAAATAATATTTAGGGATCAAATTGTAACAATTAAACGTTGGGGATTTGCAAATTAAATAAATCTTGGGGACCAACTTAAATAGGATCCAATAGCTCAGGGACTAACTTGAAATTTTCGGATTTAAAATGGATTGGGCCGGTTCACTCTCTCTTCTCTCTCCCACTCGACTCTCTCTTCTCTCTCACGCTCGTTCTCTCTCTCTTTCGGTTTTTCTCTCTTCCCGGTGACCTCCGGCGGTTTTCGGCCGGCGAAAATGGCGGCGAAGGTGGAGTTGAAGGTGGTGAAGCTAGTGGTGGTTTTTGATTGGAGAGATATTGAGTATTTGGGAAGAAATTGAAGCTAGAACACTAAAGGAAAAAATTTGGGTATTTTTAAAATTCGATCGATTCCCTAACTATTTTCGAAATTAAACTATTCTACGATGTTGTAGGGAGCTAGAGGAAGGTGTGGGTGTGATTTTTGTGTTTTGAAGTTGAGTTTTGGGCGTGGTTGATGTTTTGGCCGAGCTTTGGCTATGGTGTATTGTGAATGTATATGCGTTCGCGCGTGTGTGTTTTGGGGCCGAGATGATGGTGGATGGTGGAAGTGACGGTGGTTGTGTGGTGGTGACTGTGGTTGACGGTGGTGGTGATGGTGGTTGACGGTGAAGACGACAAGAATAGGTTACTACATGCAATAAAATCTATCTATGTGTAGAAATGCTAAATTAAAAGAGTGTAAAACTAAATAATAGTTAAAAGAAAGGATTTGAATGGAGATATAAATAAAAGATCAAGAATCTTACCACTTGAAGTTAGTTTGATTTGTTGAATGAGAATGAGTGAGATGAACTTGAAGATACCAATTGTGGAAAGAGGGGAAAGTAGTGAGGCTAGGGTTTCTAAAATCAACCTTAAATTGTATAAATAGGGTAAAAAACCAGGTCACCCCTCCAAATGGGCTTTCTTATAGCATAACAAGTAAAATTGGACCTTAAACGGGCCTATAATTGGGTTTAAAATATATATAAAGTTATGATTGAATAAGAAACTAAAATTTTAGGGATTAAAACGAATAATTTCTAAAGTTTGGTCCTCAAATGTAAATTGAAAATAAATAAACGTTTTATAAATTATTATTATTATTTTAACTAATTTAATATAGGAGTAAATAATGAAAATTTTAACTAGACGAGCGTACGCTGTTTAACTCTATAAGTTAAGTTGTAGCGACACGTTTGAGAATTTACTTTAATTAAATATTTTAATTTAAGAAAATTCGCGGTCACTACAGCTTACCTCGCACCAAGCACCGAGTGTGGAAGATGTTCTCCCATTGAGGAGCCGTTTCATCCATGCTTGCTTGTGTGCAAAAAGCTTGCCTCATAATCAAGGATTCCGGTATTGTTGCAACAAATTGCTCATCCGCCTCATCTTCTTCATCAACATGGGGAAAGTTATCATTCTCTTCATTGGTTACCACTTCCCCATGTTCCTTCACAATCATTATTAACCTATTCGGACACTCGGACGAAATGTAACCACTCTGTTGACGTTTGAAACACTTATCACAGTTTTTACTTGGTTGCTTTCCAATCTTCTCCTTGCCCTTGTCATCCACTTTTGGCGTAACTATTGGTGGCTAATTTCTCCCTTGCCATGGACCTCGAGCAGTTCTTATATCGGTCCACATTGCCTCTCCATAGCTACCGCTAACTTGAGATTTTCCAAAACTTCTTCCTTTTATTTGCTTTTCAACGTTCATGGCTTTGTGAACCACTTCTTGAAGATTTGTATAATCTTGCAACTCGGTCAAGTTAGCCATTTCTCGATTCAAACCACTAAAGGCAGCTTCCTCTTATTCTACAATGTTGGGCTACGGCATAAGCATCTCCAATTCTTGAAAATATTCCTCAACTAACCTGCTACCTTGTTGACAATGTTGGAGCTGTTCAAACAACTCTCTATAATAGTGTGTTGGTACAAGCCTCTTTCTCATCAAGCTCTTTAACTCGTCCCAAGTGTGAACGGGAGGTGTGTAATACTTTGTTTCACGCATAATATTTCTATTACAATACTGCATTTAATTCTGATAATAAATCTTTTACCTCAATGATCTGTAGTTATTCTATGAACCATTTGATTTTCTTTTTACAGTTGCAACATGATTATGTACTGGGAAATTATCCTGTTGGAAGGGACGATGCGGCACAACTATTAGCCTTGCAAATTTTTGTTGAGATTGGATACCTTGTTTCTCCTGAACATGCACGTTAGTTGTCTAAATTCATTTGATTTTGGTTTCCTGTTCATTCTATAATGTCAAGTCATCATGGATTTGTTATGAAGAAATAAAAATATAGGAGTCTTAGAGAAATCGATGGTTGAAGGTTGAGGAAAAATTTGGGTATTCTCAAATTTCGATCGATTCTCCAATTATTTCCGAAATTAAATGATTCTATGGTGTTCTATAGAGGTAGAGGAAGGTGTAGATATGGTTTTTCTGTTGTGAAGTGGAGTTTTTGAGCCCGGTGAAGTTTTGGCCGAGCTTGTATATGGCGTGTATGTATCGTATGTATATGCGTGCGTGTGTATGTTTTTGTTGTGAAATGAAGGTGATGATTCTTGGTTGCAGTTGGTGGTGGTGTGGTGAAGCTGCGTGTGATGGTGGCGGTGTTGAAGGTGGCCGGCGGTGTATGTGTGTATGTACAAAACAACCGATGAAGCTACCGTGTTGTCGCTCGTGATTACCGCGAGTTTGATTTGCCTTCGTGTGGGGCTTTGTAAGTGTGAAAGGAGGCGATAAAGGCAACTGATATTGCTACCGTTTATTGTGAAACTCGAATGGTGAAGGGGCTAGAATGGGGGTTGTGTTTGTAAATGCTAACTAACAATGCTTGAAGATTGCTGGAACAGTAATTAAGATAGATTTGAAATAGGGAATAGATCAAGAGGTTAGCTTTCTATGGAAATGAGCACTTGAAATTGGTGGAGGAAGAAATTGAAATAGAGGAGGTTGAGAAATCAACTTCGAAATCAAGACATCGATTGCCCCTTACAAGTGTTGGAGTAGAAGTTGAAGATGGTTGTAGGATGAGAAATCTTGAGAATGAAGATAATACTTGTATGAAGAAAATAAACAAGAGCTTAGAGAGGTTTATATAGGAGTCTTAGGATAGTAATTAAGGAAGATAAAATAATCTAAGTAAGGAAGATAGGATAATCGAATTTTAGTAAGTCTTGAGCACCAAGAATAGGGTTAGCATTTACAATTTGGGGGAATGATTTGGGGATAAATTAAAATTAGGGTTAATTAAATTAGGGCTAGATGAGAGTTGGGGAAAAGTTAGTTAAAACGAACCTTTCATGTTGAATTTTTTTTTGGTCGCTACACTATCTAGTTTGAGGGAAACATTGTGTTCAACTAACATATTGTTATCTTTTCCAATATTTTAGTGACGTTTTATTTATTCTTCCAATTTAATTTGTTAGTTTGTTATACTTTTAAACCCTGTTTTTGAGTTTATATGATTATTATTGCATTTGTTTTGGCCGTTTGGATAATTTAATCTTTAAATTCAAGTTACATACTAAGATTAGAACTCTTGATATGTAATTGTCATTAAATTCTAATCCAAAGTAGCACATGAATATTATGTATATTTATTAACAAATCAACTTAGATGAATTAATTCGAGTTTGTGGAATTAATCGTATAATTTAACTCATTCATCTCGTTCATTTCATGCTAGCATTGCACAAGGTCCTAAAAGCTTGTTTAGGATTATCCTATAGCTAAATGTCAAATTTGAAGATTGGGCACATAGAGCAAATGTATGGCCATGCATTGGCTTCATACAGCTGTAATTTTGGTCATACAGTCATATATCAAGATCTAGAGTTTTGGCCTGAAATTTTTAGAAATAATTTTACAGCCGTACTCTTTGTTTATGCAGCTGTAGGATTTTTACGGCCATACCCTATATTTCTATGGCCATACTTTGTGGTCGGTAGAACAAGTTATTTTGACTTTTTAGCTAGATTTTTATCTTTTTATCAAATATTTCTACACTCGTATATCATCCTAGTAGCATCTAGTAGCACCTAGGACTTTTAGGATTGTATATCATCCTCATCTCCCCATTTGTACAATAATATTTGAAGCAATGAAAAAGCTTGTATGCTTAAGAGTTGAGAGCCTCTCCTCTTGATCTTCATTGATCAATCTGACTTATCGAGGAAGATAAGTCATTATAGACAACTCTCTAAGTCATTGATCTTCAAATTGGGTTAGGGTTTGAGCACTTCCAACAATATTGTATTTAAGGGTGGAAAATAGGGTAAGACTTGCAAATGAGCCTCTAAATGGACTTTAAAACGGGATTGAATTGAAATTGGGCTTTCTTATAGCATAAGAAGTAAAATTGGACCTTAAACGGGCCTATAATTGGGTTTAAAATATATATAAAGTTATGATTGAATAAGAAATTAAATTTTTAAAATTTTTTTTTTAGGGGTTAAAATGAATAATTTCTAAAGTTTGGGTCCTCAAATGTAAATTGAAAATAAATAAATAAATAAATAAATATTTTATAAATTATTATTTTTGTTTTTATTTTAAATAATTCTATATAACAGTAAATATTATAAAATTTTAACTAGACGAGCGTACGCTGTTTAATTCTATAGGTGAGGTTGTAGAGAGACGTTTGAGATTTTTACTTTAATTAAATATTTTAATTTAAGGAAATTCGTGGTCACTACACTCATTCTTCAAATTTTGGTCCAGTGTTCAACTTGATAACTTCTTTTTAAGCTCAAATGAACTCCGACGCCTTCAAATAATGTTGAAGGGTATGTCGGATCTTATCATTTACTATTTTAAGAATTTATGAAAGAAGTGGGAATCAAATTACTAATAAAGAAATGTCATGATGTTTCGATTGATTTGCATGAAAATTTTGACCGAAGATTATGCTAGACAACAATTTCTGCAGATCTTGAGAACTTTTCCCTATGGGAAGTCTGTTTATTTTGTTGTTCGAAAGTTTGATGATCCCATCGGTCTCTTTCCCGGAAAAAGAATTCTGGGCATTAACAAGCATAGGGTTAGTGATAATCTTTTCTTATGCATGTTAAATTTACTTTCGCAGCTTGAAGCAAAGCTAAGACCCTTAACCTTGATTCCTTGTTGCCAACAGGTTCATTTTTTCCTTCTAGTTCCAAAGGAGCATTTACATTAAACAAAATTGAAAGACATAATGCATTTTTGCAGCAGTAACACTGCTGTATTTTTAAAGATGAGAGGTGCTGGCATCTTACACATATTTTAGTTTGAAACTAAACAAGTGTTATAATGGGCAACTAATTATTTTTCACTTGGAACCGACTTTACCATGTATCCTGTGAGTTTATTATCGACCATTTATGACATGCCCGAGAAGAAATTTTTGATGCCCTTCAGACATATATAAATTATGTTATGCTATGTTGTTGCTCCAAGGCACTCGCTGTTGGTAATGGTTCAACGAGAGGCGTGTTGCGGAGTTTTCTAAATTCCTTAAAGAATCAGAGAGAAAGGCCAACCAATTAAGTATGTTGGCTCAAAAAGGGAGAAGCTTATTGGTATAACAATGGAATATAAATGATATTTTTTGAAATGAAATGTTCTTAAGCTAAATAGCTAGCTGAAAGCCCACCTACACATGCATGAAAAATACTAGTTTAGCTACTGATTGTATTTTACCCCATTTTTGTTGTGAACCTGATCATTATTGTAAAGAGGTTCCACTATCTACACCCCCATTTCCTCTTCAACACGCCCCATTTTTTTTTAAAAAAAAAACTTAGGTAATTACCATCCTACCCCCTTTTTCTTCCTCTCTCTCTCTCTCTCTCTCTCTTCTCTTCTCTTCTCTTTCCTAAAGAACAAGAACCAAAAAAGTGTTAGGCATGATGAAAAAATGGCAGCCACGGATGAAATAGAACCAGGAAGAAGGCATAAAGAAGAAGCCACAGCTTCGGCTGCCATTAATGGCAGCCAAAGCTCTTGTTCTCGCTCTTTTTTTTTTTTTTTATTTAACTCAGTGGTGGCCAAAACCACCATTCCGGCAGTAATTGCTACGAAAGATGTTCTTCCTTTTTTTTTTTTGCTTGACGGGGTGTGAAAGAGCGAAGTAAGGAAAAAAGGGAAGAAGAAGAGGGGTAGAAGGTAATCAGGGATTTGTTTTGCTAAAAATGGGGTGTAGAAGTAATGGAGGGGGTGTGTTTAGCTGTACCCTATTGTAAACTACAGATTAGTTATTCTCATAACATTTAAATTTCCAATTCAAGACTTAACATTTGATTTTGCAACTTGCATTTCTATACGACTTACCTATTCTTTTTTTCTCCTTGTATTCAAAAGAAAGTGACAAGACCGTTTCTATCAAATGCCGAAATAAAAGCCCTATCATACTTTCTTGGTAAGTAATATTAGATAATTATGTGAACGTGAGTAAATTACTAAATGACTATCAGTGTTTTATTCTCATTATGTGAAATGAGTTATAGTGAGAAATTATAACGATATGAAATGAGTGTGGAGATTCAACAGGGATTTAAAATGTTGTTGTAATTGAGTATTTGTCAAATCAATGGTAAATGAATGGTACTTGAAATTATAATTTGGAATGGGAATGGGAATCAATCAAGCTTGAGAAATGAATGTTCGCATGTTACTCTGGAATTTTCTAGGCAAAAATAGAAATTTTATAAACAAATTATTACTTTTGATAACAATATTATATGGTTGTCAAGATTGACTAAGAATTAGCGATCTAGAGATAAGCTGACATTTTTGTGTCATGTCTGCCTGGTATTTTAGCTAGAACACTAGTATTGACATGCAGACTTCTGTCTTTTATTATTACTGTTATTGTTTGTTTGTTGAACTGTGGCAATATATTATTGTAAGTTACACTTGGTCATTGTATAATAAAAGTATGATTGTTGTTGTCAAGTTTTAAATAACTCGCAAGCGCATATATCTATTGAAATATAGATTTAATGAGAAATGAAATCAGACCTACAGGGACTATGAATTTAAAAAGTATAATTTAAGCCAAATTAAATTGTACAAAACTAATTAAAAACATTTGATTTTTATGTTTTTAATTAGCTAAAAAGAACACAGGTAGTAGAAATTAAATTAAATTATTAGAGCAAATATCAAGATGACTAAAATAACAAAGGTTTTGGAATTCACCACTATTTAACCAAGCAATTCTCTAATTACCATTCAATTCGCAGTTTGATTGGTAAATCGAAATCAATATATTTTCTACCCATAATTTATCAATGAAGCCCAATCCATAAAATCTAATTTTGCTCCCACTTCACCTCTTCCAATAGACTAACAAAGCATTTATCATAGCAATTTTATTAAAGAAAATAGAGAATCTAAAAATCATATATCCCAAGCATTCCAAGTACCCAATCCAATTGTAATCTCACCAAAAATCAAAGATAATCATTTAACATCCAAAGTACGAAGCATGGATTAATTAAAGTATTATCTAACAATCACAATACATGCTAGAAGTGATGAAAGAAACAAAATTAATCAACGAAGAATGAACCATAAACATCGAGCCTCATGAAAAGAATTAAATACGAATAAAAAATCACATGGTCAAATAGGGTTTCATCCTAACCCTTGGCCTAAGAAATTTAGAAGAACATGATTAAGAAAAAGCAACTAATAGAGATAGAACCAACCATATGTGAATAAAGAGTGAATTTTTGGCTCAAATTCACGATCTCAGCACTAAATTCTATCTCGTGCTCTATGCTTTTCTCACATTCCCCACTCAGTCACCCATGCCCTATGTCCTCAATTCCTCCTTTTAATTCTAGCCGCAATTCCCTATCAAATTATGGCCATGACTTGTGTAATAGCCTAGCAGGCTAAAAGCCCACTAAGTTAAAATCTTATTCAAACCCTTTTTTTTGTTGTTGTTTGAGTTAATTTGTCTGTCTGGTAACATAATAAACAATAGAACACAAAGATTGTTAGCATTAACATTAAAAGAAGCTAAAAATTGAGGTTCACAATAAAATGTGTAGAAAAACTATACTCATCAAATACCCCAAACCTAAAATTTGCTACTCTTGCAGCAAAATAATCTTATAAACAATCACACAAACATCAAGTATAAAAATTACAATAACACTTAAATAACAGTCCAATAGACTGCCTTATGGGTCTCATTTTTTAAAATCCCCATGATCCACAAAAAGAATGCAATATTGCCGACATACCAACCTTTGACTCTAACGATGCCAACTTCTCAAATCAAAATACTGACCAATTTCCATAACCTGTATTCGGTTGGTTCATTCCGGGCCCATGATAGTCAATTCTTTTTCCTTACTCTCTCGTGGGATTCACACACCCATTGTTAATATATTCACCCATTCCCAATGTGATAACTATAAGTTACACCCAATAAGCTCATCCTTTCCCACTCAAGTTTGGTTAGGTCTAACTAATGATTGTGGCTTTCAAGGATTGCAATTATTCTCTCTTCTTTTCGTTTCTTTTCATTTTTTTATTTTTTTGTTTTTTTTAAGTGCCTCAATCTTCAAGTCTCTACTAGGAACTCAAACCGACTAGCTAATCCCCCAAATGATTTTTCTTATTTTTTTATTTTTGCTTTTTATTTTTCTCTTTTCTTTTTGTGTTTTATGTGCAAATCCTCTCTCCCTTAATCTTTCTAGATGACCCTTGTAGCGAACTTTAGGTCGATGACTCCCAAGCCAGTTGACCTTAGGGTAACGGGTTTTAAGATACCCCTTCGGGGTTAATTACTCAAGTCAAAAAGGCTACGAGAGAGGTATAAGATATTCAACTCAATGAGCAATGTCGGTGTACTGTTATTTGATTGCTAGCAATGGTCATTCCCTAGCTTATACTTTCAGGCCAAGAGCACTTCACACAATTTCCAGCTCATGCACGGAACAAAAGCACTCCCATCTAGCCACTCTCAAGGCTCAACCACTCCCAGATTATCCTCTCTTTATGTACGGCTCAAAAGATGTTATTTAGTTTACGCCCATACCTAATAACAAATCATAAATTCAACCAACCGATGCAGTTCCAAAAATCTTTTAGCATTTCAACCTGAAAACCTAACATAGCCAAAATCATTCGGTTAGCACGTTGCATCATTGCATTCAACTCATATATCACAGCAATTTCCAATATCATCAGCCAACAATACTATCCAACCAAAACAAATACACAAGCACACAAGATTTTTTTTTGCGCATGAGCACATATAGGTAAAAGTATAATAGATAATGAAAAAAAACACACACAATAACATACAAGGAAAAATGCAATTAACACACCCTCAATCCTATCCTAAACATTGTCCACAATGTTCGCAACTGTAGAGATCATAAAGAAAGAGAAAATTAGGGGTTGGAAGGAGTAGACCTGGATGGCCGATTTCATGATGATAGGTTCCACAATCCTAGAAAGCAAAGAAATATAAAAAGACCAAATTACTGACCCAAAACAAAAGACAAACAAAAGAAAATAAATTAAAATAAATAAATAAAAAATAAAATAAAATATATGGGAAATTAGAGAAAATAAGAATCTAGTTGGGTGGACTAGCCATTCAACTCCACCCTTTCTTCCCCATCTCGAGGTTGAAACTCCAAATATGGTTTTAATCGTTGATCATTCACTTTAAAAATATCACCATTTTTTGGGTTCTGAACTTCAACAGCCCTATGAGGATAGACAACATGAACAATGAAAGGATCAAACCATTTAGAAGGTAACTTACCTTGAAAGAGATGCAACCGAGAATTGAATAAAAGTACTTTCTGACATTGTTCAAAAGATTTTCTCAAAATTTACTTGTCATGAAAACCTTCATACAACTCTTGTAGATCTTTGCATTCTCATAGGCATCTTTCCTAAGTTCCTCAAGTTCTACCAACTGTATCTTTCTATTCAACCCAGCACTATGCATATCAAAATTAAATTTCTTAATGGCCCAATATGTTCTACGCTCCAACTCTACTGGTAAGTGACAAGCTTTCCCATGCACTAGTCTATAAGGAGGCTTCCCAATAGTATTTTGAAAGCTGTTCTGTATGCCCAAAATGAAATCAGTGGGTTTTAATGATCAATCTTTTCTATCAGGTTGAACTGTCTTCTCCAAAATATGCTTAAACTCCCTATTTGAAATTTCCACTTGACCACTTGTTTGTGGGTGATATAAAGTAGTAACCTTGTGTGTGATTGAATACTTCGCCAAGATAGAATTAAATTGCCTAATGCAGAAGTTAGACCTTTCGTCACTAATTATAGCCTGTGGATTACCAAAGCGAGATAAAATATTATTCCTGAAGAATGTCACCACAACCTTGTCATCATTGGTCTTACATGGGGTTGCCTCAACCCACTTTGAAACATAATCAACTCCGACAAAAATGTAATGGTATCCAAATGAAGGAGAAAAGGGGCCCATAAATTCAAGTCCCCACACATCGAAGATCTCCATGGTAAGAATAGGGTTAGTGGCATCATATTTCGCCTAGAGATGTTTCCAATATGTTGACACATGCACAAGAAGAACAATATGCATAAGTGTCACAAAGAGAGTCCTGCCAATAAAAACCACATTGTCAAATCTTTGCTGTTGTCCTTTTGGCACTAAAATGGCCTCTACTAGCCTGATCATTGCGAAATTATATCACATCCCGTTGTCTTTGCTGGGACACATTTTCCTTATAATATGATCACCATAGTACTTAAATAAATAAGATTCATCCCAAAAGAAAATTTTCACTTGAATCAAGAATTTATTTTTATCTTGTTTGCTCCAATGCTCTAGCATTTCACTGATAGCTAGATAATTGACAATGTCAGCATACCAAATACAATATAATTACTCATAAGCTGCTCATCAGCAAAAAAACTCATTCACAGTCAAATTATCCTCAATAGGTTAAAGAACAATGCGAGACAATTTATCAGCAACAACATTTTCACACCCCTTTCTATCCTTAAACTCTATGTCAAATTCTTGTCACAACAACATCAACCTAATCTTCCCAGGTTTTGCATCCTTTTTAGTCAACAATTATTTTAAGGCAGCATGATCAGAAAAAACAATCACTTTACTCCCCATAAAACAAGATTGAAATTTATCAAGGGAAAAAACAATTGCTAGCATCTCTTTTTCGACAGTAGAATAGTTCAGCTGTGAATCATTGAGTTTCCTACTAGCATAATAAATCACAAGAGGCAAGTGATCTATTCTCTAGCCCAAAACTGTGCCTACAGCATAATCAGATGCATCACACATGAGTTCAAATGGCAATTTCCAATTAGTGGTCGAATTATGAGAGAAGTAGTCAATAAAGTTTTCAAGTTTTTGAAAGCATCCAAACAAGAGCCATCAAAGACAAAATGAACATGCTTAACAAGTAAATTGCGTAAGGGTCTAGAAATTTTACTGAAATCTTTAATGAATCTCCTATAAAAACCAATGTGCCCAAGGAAAGATCTTACTTCTTTTACTAATTTTGGAGGTGGAAGATTGGAAATAAGATCAACTTTTGCTATGTCAACCTCAATGCTCCTACTAGAGGTTATGTGACCAAGACCAATACCTTGTTTCACAATAAAGTGACATTTTTTCCAGTTAAGAACAAAGTTCTTCTCAATGCATCTCTGCAAAACAAAAATTGGTGCAAACATTGGTAAAAAGAATCTCCATAAACAGAAAAATCATCCATGAACACTTCAATAAACCTCTCAACCATATCAGAGAAAATACTAGGGATGCATCTTTAAAAAGTAGCTGGCACATTAGATAAAACAAATAGCATTCTCCTATATGCAAAAGTTTCAAAAGGACAAGTGAAAGTAGTTTTCTCTTGGTCTTCAGGAGCAATGGAATTTTGATTATAGCCCGAATAGCAATCTAGAAAGCAATAAAAATCATGTCCCGCTAGTCTACCAAGCATTTGATCAATAAACGGGAGAGGAAAATGATCTTTTTTAGTTACTAGGTTCAATTTTCTGCAATCAATGTACACACCATCATGCAGTTATTCTAGTTGGAATGAATTCATTCTTAGCATTAGCAACTATAGTGACACCTGACTACTTTGGAACTACATGCACTGGACTCACCAAACTACTATTAGCAACAGGATAGATAATCTCAGCATCTAACAATTTAAGCACTTCATTTCTCTCAACATCCTTCATGTTGGGATTTAACCTACCTACGTTGAATCTCTCTAGTGGTCTAACATTTGCTTCAAGATGAACGCGATGCATGCAATCATCATGATTTATACCTTTAATGTCAGCAACGATCCATCCTACAATCAAGGGAGGAAGATATTATTGCTGGTAAAGGATCTGAATCTCTCAAGAATGCATATTCCAAGTTGTCTGGCAATGCCTTAAGCTCCAATTTTGGTGGAAGCTGATGGGATACTCTTCTTCTCCTCACTAGGTGGAAGTGGCTCAATTTTTGCTCTCCAATTACTAGTATCCGTGACAGACGTTGAGTCAAGGAAAGCGTTCACTTCATCAGTTGCACAATTATTAGAAATAACTTCCCCATCATCTAATGGTTGCTTGTTAATATTAAAAACATTCAACTCTAGAGTCATTTGCTAAAGGAAAGCTGCATCATCCCATTCCTACAATTGATAATCGCATTAGACATTGCTAGAAAATGACGACCTAAAATAACAAGAATATGTTTTGTAGAATCTTTCACAGGCTGGCTACCAAGTACAATACAATCAATAGGGAAAACAACATGTCAACGTATATAAGAATATCTCATACAATACCACGAGGAACTTTAACAGATCTATCAGCAAGTTGGAAAACAACAGTAGTGGGTTTCAACTCACCTAACCCAAGTTGCACATATACTGAATAAGCCAATTGATTAACACTAGCTCCTAAATACAAAGGTTTCTCAATCTTATGGTTTCCTAGAACACATGAAATTGTAGGACAACCTGGATCTTTTAATTTTAAAGGAGTTTTTCTTTAAATGATAGAGCTTACCTGTTTAGTTAGGAATGCCCTTTTGTGCACATGCAACTGCCCCTTCTTAGTACATAGATCTTTTAAAAATTTGGCATAGGCTAGTACTTGCTTTATAGCATCAGGTAAAGGGATGTTGATACTTACCCGCTTGAAGATTTCTATCATCTCATTGATTGTGTTACCTTTCTTCCCTTTAGTTAACCTCTATGGAAAAGGAACTTTTGGAATGTACGGTTGTGGAATGTCTTCACTTGAACTCTCCTTCGATGGATCTTGAATTGGCACTTCTTCTTTAGACTTCTTTCTAGTTGGGGTCTCTACTTGATTGTCAAACAATTTACCGCATATCAATATCATGATAGCCTTAGCATCCTCTTGTTGATTCCTAGACATACCTCCATCGTTGTGCATCCCCGTTGGATTAGGATGTGGTTGATTAGGGAATTTTCCTTTCTCAATAGTTGTTGCCAAGTATTGGATAGACGAAGCTAACTATCCAATCATTTTTTCCATACTAGACATATAATTTGTATGAGAATTCTGAAATTCTGCAATTGTCTAGTTTTGTTGATCAAGTGCTGCTTGTGTGGGCTTAGCTAACTTCTGAAATGCCTCTTCCCATGGTTTTGGTTGTGAAAAATTTTGATTGCAATGTCTCATATTTTGCTGAGGAACTTGACTTGGCAAACCATTTTGTTGAGAACCTTGTGACCATGAGAAATTTGGGTGGTCTCTCTATCATGGGTTATATGTATTAGAATAAGGATTGTAGGATGGTTCTCTCATCGTGTTAAGGGCATTAGCTTGATCATAGTATTCATTTGGGCCAAACTAATGACCAACAAGTGGCTCGCTCGAAAGTGTCGTTGTCAAAGAAGCTAGTTGGCGAGAGATGCCTTCAATCATACCTCTGACTTCTCTAATCTTTGAACTAGAGTCATTACTTTGGATCTCATATATTCCTTGTTTCTTTCCTTCAGTTCGAGAAGAACAACTCCACTATTGAGAATTCTCTGCCTATTTTTGAAAGAAATTCCCAATTTCAATTGCATTTTTCGACATTAGCACTCCACCATTAGTGGCCATGAACCATTCTTCAATGTGTGGTAGCAATCCATCCAAGAAATATCGGCAAGGATGCCATTTTTCATAGCCATGATGTGGACACTTTAGTAGCAACCCATTGAATCTCTCCCATACTTCATAAAAGGGCTCATCGCCTCTTTGGACAAATTCAGAAATTTCCTTGCGAAGAGCATTTGTTCCATGAACAGGAAAATACTTATTTAAAAATTTAGCGACCATTTGTTCCCAAGAAGTAATACTATTGGACGGCAAAGTTGTAGTGACCGCGAATTTCTTTAAATAAAAAAATATATATACATATATATTCAATTAAATAAATTTGAAACGTGTCGCTACGACTTCACCTATAGAATTTAATAGCGTACGCTCGTCTAGTTGAGATTTATATTATTTATTGCTATATTTAATTATTACAAGAAAATAATTTATAAAAAAAATTTATTTATTTTCAAATTTACTTTTGAGCACCAAACTTTTAAATTTATTTATTTTAGTCCACAAAGATTTTTATTTTTCTAAACCCAATTTGTAGTCCAACCGGAGTGTAGAGTCTATTTAACCCAATTAATAGCCCATTTACAGCCCAACTGTATTCTAACCCAATAAGAATGCACTGACCAAATTCTTTAGAATACCCTTTAAATACTCATTACTGAAATTTTTCTTAGACCCTAACCCCATTAACATCCTCATTTTTCTCCATTATCACCATTCATATTCTCCACTTTCACTCTACTACAAGTAAGAACAACAAGAAATTTGTATAGGTAATCTCTCGACTTTTTATTTTTGAACCTTTATTCCAGTTATTATGTCTTCTATTTTAATTACACACACGATTCCTTAATCAATTTCTTGCATTTTTCTCTTCATTTAGATTGTAGCTAGAATAATACATCTTACAAGCTTTAAATAGTAGTTTCACCTTAACCATCACCGACGCATATACATGCACACACGATACATACATATCCATACATACAGGCCATTATTCTCGGCCAAGAAGCATCACCCACGCTCAACCTCAACTTCATCACCTAAAAATTACACCTACACCTTCCGCCACCTCCATAGAACATCATAGAACCAATTAATTTGGGAAACAGTTAGAAATTAGGTCGAATTTTGAAACTTCCCAAATTTTTCATCAAACTTCAACACCTAAATTCAAGCAAATTAGACCTTATTTCTTCAATTAGAAGCCATCACAAGGACTACAATCACCCCACTACCGCCGATGCCACCAGAATAGCGAGCCTTTTTTCCAATTTTCTACAAATTTTTCGACCATGGAGACGTGTATGAAGATTTTGACCCATTTTCTTGATTTTTTAGGGTATTTTCACAACTGGTCCCTAAGCTTTTTAATTTAGTTTAAACGTCCATATAGTTTATTTAAATTTTAAATCCTCAACTTTTATTCCTACAATCTAACCCCTAAACTATATTTTTAAATTTAGTCCCCTAACTTATTTTTTTTTATGAGCCCCTGAAGTTTATTTAAATTCTAGTCCTTAACTTTCAATTGTTATAATTTGACCCATAAATTTTATTTCACTTTTAATCCTTTAATTTCTTATTCCTATTTAAGTCAACCCCCAAACTTGAATTGTATCTTAGTCCTCAATGTTTTTAAAATCTTATAATTGAGTCCAAAATATTTTTAATTCAATTTTATTGCGTATTAGGTCCCCATACTATTCGATTCTTTCAAATTGACCCCCAACGTTTATATTCTTTCAATTTTTATCCAAAACTTCTATATTATTTATGAATATTTAATATTTAAGAGCATTAACATAAATTAAATTCGTTATTGGCCAGACGGAGCGTACGACCAGCTAGAGGACTAATTCTCACTGCTCAGTAGGCTCAAAACTCGGGAGAGACTGAAGGTTGGCTCAAAAGATTCATTTTTACTTATTGCGTATTTATAGTTAATAATCTGTACTATATGATTGCTTTTAGTATGTAATAGACTTGCCTTCGGGCTCAGAGTTGCTTTCGAGCAAATTACTTGCCTTTGGACCCAAAGTTACCTTCGGGTATTATATTCAAGAGTTTGCATATCTATTTTACCTTATATACTTGTATAGATTGATTAAGTGTAGCAGAGCCCGCTGAGTATTATTGAAATGCTTACGCTTTTCTTTTTTTAAAACAAATTATAGATTGAGGAGATCCGAGGCGTCGCGAGTCGTGGGTGCTCTCTAGGGATTATTAATAAAACATTTCATTTATTTTATTATTTTAAACAAACTTGATGTATTGAAGTATGTCATTTCAAACGTTTTGGACTATTCCGTATCTTATGTTAAATGTTTTGAATTTCTAGAAACCGAACCAATATAAGATACTCTAGTGGTTGTTATTTTAAATGAATTTCCACATCTTAATTAATGGTTATCTTTCCGTATTTATTAATATCATTATTATTATTTCGAAAAAAAATTATGAATTATTTCGAGAAAGAATTAACGTTCTGCGCTCGTAAAACTTGGGGTGTTACAAAAGTATTAAACAATGATAGAGCTTCATCCTTCAAAGAAAATGGGAACAGTCTCAATTTAACATTAGCAAGAGTTAAATTCTCATACTTAAAGTCTCAAATATAGAATAAAAATAATTAAATGATTATAAGGCCCCTCCTTTTCCGAACCATAGAATGGCGGGAGATAATTAAGTACACTAGGTTTGAGTTCAAAAGTCCTAGTAGCCACTTGAGGATATTGAATGCATAACATGCTCAAATTAGATAAAGGACTAAAATAATCATTGAAAGTTTTCTCTCCAATATCGTCAGCCATCTCAATTTTTACTAAATTATCCTCAATTTTATCCTTGGTTACAAGTTGTTTTCTTTGATGAAAGGTTATTTCAATTTCACTTTCAAATGATTCTAACTCAAAATTGAGAGGTCTACGACCATGCATGTAGCAAATTTTTTCTTCTTTTGAAAAAATTTAAAAATTTTTTTTAATAACAATCAACTAAAATAAAAACAAAAATAAAAATTGCAAACTAACTACTCTACTTACAAAAATTCAAAATAAAAGAATGAAATAAATAAGCAAGAACACCTGACTTATGCCACTGTAGCAATGCTTATTTACCATGACCAAGTGCTCGATGCAAAAGCTATTCGGCAAAAAACAAAAAAAGAAAATAGGCAAGTTCAAATAATAAGTAAAAAAGGGTAGAATAAGACCCTAAACTAATTTTAAATAATCAATAAAAAATGAACGAAATTAACTAAGCCTAAATCCACTTTCTAATGCATTCCCTGACCATGGCGCAAAAAACTTACTGTCAAATTCCAAATAACTCGCAAGTGCACGAATCTTTTGAAATATAGATTTAATGAGGAACAAGGGACTGCGAATTTAAAAATTATAATTTAACTCAACTTAGCTTGTGCACTAAACTAATTAAAAGATTTGGTTTTTATGTTTTCGGACATACCAGAGTGGAAGTGGGAGAAGATTTCTATGGATTTCGTGACGAGTCTACCGAGATCCCCGAGAGGACATGATGCTGTATGGGTGATTGTGGATCGACTTACGAAATCTGCGCATTTTCTACGAGTTAGGATGACTCTCAGTGTTGACCAGTTGGCACAATTGTATGTTAGAGAGATTGTTCGACTTCATGGGGTACCTGTGTCCATTGTTTCGGATCAAGATCCAAGATTTACCTCGAGATTTTGGGAGAGCTTATAGACGGCTATGGGCACAAAGCTTAACTTCAGTACCGCCTACCACCCCCAGACGGATGGTCAATCTGAGCGTACCATTCAGATATTGGAGGATATGTTGAGAGCATGTGTTTTAGACCTAGCTGGAAGTTGGGAAACTCATTTGCCACTTGTAGAGTTTGCCTACAACAACAGTTTCCAGGCCACAATTGGGATGGCGCCTTATGGGGCATTGTATGGGCGACGGTGTCGATCGCCAATCTATTGGGATGAAGTTGGAGAGAGAAAGATGTTGGGACCAGAAATGGTAGAGAAAACTGTTGAAGCTATAGAGAAGATCAGAGTGAGGATCAAGACTGCTCAAGATAGACAAAAGAGTTATGCCGATAAGAGGAGAAAGGACTTGAAATTTGAGATTGGAGAGAAAGTGTTTCTCAAGGTGTCTCCAATGAGGGGCACCATAAGTTTTGGGAAGAAAGGAAAGTTGAGACCACGGTTCATTGGACCGTTCAAGATATTGGACGGAGTTGCGGCTGCAGCTAATCGCTTGGCTTTGCCACCGGAGCTTTCATCGGTGCATAATGTATTTCATGTCTCACAGTTAAGGAAGTATGTCCATGATCCAAGTCATGTGGTGAACTTTCAATCTTTGGGTATTCAGAAAGACTTGTCATACCAAGAGACACCCGTGACTATTATAGATCAAAAGGTTCATATTTTGAGAAATAGAAAAGTTCCTCTCGTCAACATCCAGTGGAGTAGTCATGGCAAGGATGAGGCAACATGGGAGAAAAAAGAAGAAATTCTATCCAAATACCCGAGCCTGATAGATATAGTAAGTTTAAATTTCAAGGACGAAATTATTTTAAGAGGGTAAGGTTGTAGTGACCGCAAATTCTTCTTAAATAAAATATATTTAATTAAATAAAATTTCGAGCGTGTCGTTACGACCTTACTTATAAAAATTTCAATAGCTTACGCTCGTCTAGTCAGAATTCATGTTATTTATTGTTATATTTAATTATTTGTAAAAAAAAAAAAGAAGAAAAAATTTTTTTATTTATGTTCAAAATTTACAATTGAGGACCAAACTTTAGAAATTATTCGTTTTAGTCCCTAAAGTTTAGTTTTTATTTAATAATGATCCAATACTTACCTTAAGCCAATTATAGACCCATCTAAGGTCCAATTTTAATTATTGCCCAACAAGAACGCCCTTTTGCAATTGTTACCCTAATTCCCACCTTAAAATACTCATTTTTAAAATCCTCTCAAACCCTAGCCCCATTACATCCTCATTGTTCCTCCATTTACACCTTGTAAGAGCAACTAGGAGTTCATCTCCATTCTCATTCCTCTCACATTCAAATCTATCAACTGTTTCAAGAGGTAAAATTCTTAACTATTGTCCTTTTTTTTTTTTGGCTACAATCTATTTCTTGTATGTTCTACTTGATTTCTAATTTTCTATTGTTTTTCCCACTTGATTTCTAATGTAGTTAGAATGTATACACACATACATAGACACACCACCAAGCACACACACATATATGACACACGCACACAGTCGCATATATACATACACATATACATTCACGCCATTGCACCTCGGCCAAGAACATCAACCACGCTAAAAACTCAACTTCAAAACACAAAAATCATACCTACACCTTCCTCTACCTCTATAGAACATCGTATAACCGGTTAATTTTTAAATTGGGTGGAGAATAGATCGAATTTTGAAAATACCCAAGTTTTTCTCTTGAAATACAACCTTCGAATTCGAACCCAATGCCCATCCTTTTCTTTAATTACCACCGCCACCAGATTCACCACCTCCATCTCCACCTTCGCTGGCCAAATCCCCAGCAAACCAGTGATTCCGTCGAGAGAAGAGTGGCCGAGAGCGAGAGAGAGTAGTCGGTGAGGAAGAGAGAGATCCGGCCCTTTTTGCTATTTTCCTTTTATATTTATTTGGGAAATTGCAAGACAAGTCCCACACCTTCTTTAATTGTTTTAAGTTGGTCCCTATAATTTATTTAATTAGTAAATCCTTAACTTTAATTGTTATAATTTAACCCTTATATAATATTTTCAAATCTAGCCCCTCAAATTAATTATTATATTTAAGAGAGCCCTCAAATTTTATTTAAATTCTAATCCTCAACTTTCAATTGTTGCAATTTAACCCCTAAACTTTTATTTCACTTTTAACCCTTTAATTTCTTATTCCTATTTAAGTTAGCCCTTAAACTTTAATTGCATATTAGTCCCTCATGTTTTAAAAATCTTATAATTGAGTCCAAAATATTTTTAGTCCACTTTTATTGCATAATAGACCCTCAAACTATTCGATTCTTTCAAATTGGCCCTCGAAGTTTTATATTCTTTCTATTTTGGTCCATAAACTTCTATATTATCTACAAATACTTCATAATAAAGAGTATTAACATAAATTAAATTCTTTATTGACTAGACGAGGCGTACGGACAGCTAGAGGACTGACTTCTCACCGTTAGTAAGCTCACTACTCGGCTAAGGGTTAAGGTAGATCCCCTTTCTAAAAAGTTTCTTTCAAATATGCGCATTTGCAATTAATATTGTTATAAATACTGCATGTAAATGTTATGTGACGATAGGCTTTTATTGCCTACTTATGACATGCTTCCTCAGCACTATGACCATAGGCTCTTAGCCTACCTACGACGTGTTTCAATAGCATTATGATGATAGGCCTTTAGCCTAATATATTATAACGACGTGCTATTAAACACTATGATGACGTGCACGATTAAGAGGGATGATGAACGAACTTGTATTTCATGCACGTTCGTATTTTATGCCAAATGATGATTATGTGCCTTTAATTTGTAATATATATTAATTGTTGTGCGTGGGATCTACCGAGTATTTAAAATACTCACGATTTTCTCTATCCAATGAACAAATTGCATATTAAGGAGTCGGAGGCTTGGCGAGGTGTGGGAATCTCTTAGGCTTCTTCAAATAAATTAGTTTTAATTCCATTGACAATTGAGTACTTTTAACCGTTGAAGTAATGACTTTTGAATATTTTGAACTTACTAGTACTTTAATTGGATGTTTTGAGGACTGTGTTGAAACTATCGTGAGACGCTCTATCGACTTTATTAATTTAAATAAATTTCCGCATTTTAGTCATTTGTTATTTTTCCGAATTTATTAATATTATTATATTTCAAAAAAATAAAATAAATTAAATAAATAATTGTTTTCAAGAAAGAACTAACATTCCGGGTTCTTAGAATTCGGGGCACTCCAGTTTTGTTCATCAGGGCTCCTATGCTAGCAGCACCAGCCATGTTTTTGTCCGATTAACACAACCCCTCATAGCAATATTGAACTAGGAGGTTTTCACTGATCTAGTGATGCGGGCAACTAGCAATGAGCTTTTTTAGATGCTCCCAATACTCGTAAAGAGTCTTTGCATTGTTTTGATGTACTCCAGAGTTGTCTTTCCTGATATTTGAGGTCTTTGAAGCGAGGAAGTACGTTTTTTGGAAAAGTTGCTTCATTTGGTTTCGTGTTGTGACAGATTCCGATGGTAAGTTAAATAACTAGTCCATGGCTGTATCTTTTAGTGAAAACGGAAAAGCTCTGAGCTTGATTTCCTCTTCAGTGATACCCAGGGCTTTCTTGCTATTACACACCACATGAAACTCCTTCAAGTGTCGATATGGATCTTCACCGGATTATCCATGGAAAGATGGTAGAAGATGTATCAAACTAGATTTTAGCTCAAAAGACTTAACTTCTTGTACGATTCAAAAGGTGATACACAATGGTTTTTGAGTAACTTCGAAGGTAGCCATTTGTTTAAGAGTTCTTTCGTTGTTGTTTTTTGCCATTTCTTATTGTGCTTGTCTTGCTTGTTTTATTCGTCTTCGACTGGATTTCTCGATTTTCGAATGAAAACTTTCAAGAATTTGATTAGTACATCGCGTATTATGCATACAAGTGAAGTTGTTTTTATATAGAATTTATAAAAGAAAAAAAATTGTTTCAACGTTCCCCGGCAGCGATGCCAAAAACTTCGTTGAGAGAATTAGATGGTCATTCTCTCCTACTTTCTGTTCAATAAATTTCTCCTCTTCATTGTTATAAGTTAGGGTGTGTTTGATTGCAAAGCCGGGAAATTGTTGGAAGGAAAACATTTTCTGGGTAAACAAATTCCGGGAAAAGGTTTTCCAGGGAAATGGTAGTTGTAGGTGTTTGATTGGGTTAATTTGAAAGTTGGAAAATGATGCTATTTTCCTTATTTTTGAGTTTTTTAATGAAATTTGATCATTTTTCTTATTTTTATGGTTAAAGTAAATTGTCCATTAAAAAAAAAGGAAAAAAGTGTCAAACCTTTCCCGAAAAATAAAAACTACCTCCCCCCAAGGAAAACGTTTTCCTTCAAAACAAGGAAAATAACGGAAATCGAAAAAAAGCTTAAAAACATTTTCCAGAAGAAAATTGCAATCAAATAGCCAAGGTGGAAAAAAAGTTGGAAAAGGACTTTTCCTGGAAAAAAAAGAGCTTAGTTTTTCATATTCTGGCAAAAGTAAATATCTAAACTAACTAACTATAATTAATCAATGATACTTCGGCTGGGAATATAATCAACAAAGCATTTCTTTGCAAGTTTCCACCATTGTTGTATATTACTTGTATGAGAGTGGTTTAATCTTTCTTGTTGCATAGAGAATTAGATGGTGTTCTCTCCTACTTTCTCCTTCAATAAAATTCTCTTCTTCATTATTCTAAGTCATAGCTTTAAAGCTTTTAGTTTTTCATATTTCGACGGAAGTGAAAATCTAAGCTAACTATAACTAATTAACGATACTTCGGCCATGAATATGCTTAGCGGAGTATTCCCTTGTTCGTTTCTATTTTCTTCTACATCATTTGTGTAAAAGAAATATAATCTTTCATATTTCCATGGGGATACAAGGCGAACACTCGCGAAAAAGTATTTAACCCGCAAATATGATTGGTTAGACTTCTCCATTTAGTTATGTTTTTGTATATTCTTTTTGTGAAGTATAATCTTTTGTATTTCCTTGGGGATACAAGATAAAATACTCGCTAAAAGTATTTAACCTAACGAATGTTATCGATTAGAGATTTCATCTAGTTCATAGGGAGGTTGAGTTACACTAACAAGTTGTTATCTTTTCCATTCTTTTAGTTTTGATCTATTCTTCTATTTCAATTTATTGATTTGTTATGCTTTTAAACCCATTTTTGAGTGTGTATAATTATTGTATTCACTTTGGCCATTGAATCTTAAAATTAAAGTTACATGCTGGGATTGGAAATTTTGATCAATAGCTATTATTAGATTCTAATCCAAAGTAGCAAATAAATATCTCATATTTATTAACAAATCAACTTAGATGCATTAATTAAAGTTTGTGAAATTATTCATCTAATTCAACTCATTTTTCTTGTTCATTTCACAGTAGTATTGCATTTAATCCTAAGAAATTGTTTAGGGTTATCCAATAGTTAGATGTTAAATTAAAGAACTCACTTTAATTTAAAATACTTAAGGAAGAATTTGTTAATCAAATCTTCTTGATTAATTGGAGTTGATAAATTGAAGAAAGAATAATAATGCGCTACATGGAAAAGACTAACATAAGTTATTGACACAACCGAACCCGAGAACTAAATCGTTCTTTCATTTAATGTTCTTAAAGAATTCGAATAACTAGTCATATAACTTATGGCGTTACTTAGGATGCAACCTAAGCATTTTCTTTATTTGATTGGAAACTCAAATAAAGAGAATGTTCATCTCCCGGTCAAAGAAAAAACTTTTCACAAAGTTTTCAAATTTCACTTATAAGTACATAAGCCATCAGCAATTATTTTTCCACAAACTAGAATTTCAATGGTTTTGTTTCATTTTAATTGGACAAATCAAGTGCTTGCTTTCATAGTCCCTGGCAATAAGGTAGAAACTCAACCTTGTCTTTCGACTATGGCTTTTCAACATCTAGAATTTTCTAGGAAATCTCCAAGTGGAATTTTTTCTCTTCTTTTCTGTGTTGATTAGTAGGTTACCCTGATCGAACTCAAGATCAATATTGTTTCTTGGGTGCATGAACATGAAACAAAACTTTGGAACACAATAATGTTTGCAGTAGGATCATCACGCTCTACTGCCAAGCGCCGAGCCAAACAATTGGAGTGTTGCTGGAAGTGTGGTAAAATTTCAGGCGGACCTCATTGTACAGGGAATCAAACTCATTCGCAATCTGAATATGCTATCTTTAATAGGGATGGACCAATGGAATATTTGTGGGTTGTTTGTGAAATTTGTTTATGTCTTTTTTTTTTTGTTTGTTACAAAGGTTTACACAGATATGTTTCCAGAGTCAACTCCGTATTCTACCATCCGAAGGTAGATATTCCACATTCATAACATTAACTCTAAATCCAATTCATTCGGGCTCTTTTCCTTTTCCTGTAATTATTATGGCCGTTGATTTTGGCCAAGTTCTATACCTACTTGTGGTACATAAACTTCTAATTTCTCCAATAATTCCTTAGTTGATGGTGCAATTAAAATCATAATTTGTGCATTAGGAGAAATCAGATTTTGTTTAACTAAGAATTAGGGAAACGTAAATAAAACGTCAAAATGGTTTTGAACGTTTAAAGGACCAATTGGTGTAGAGTGTAGTTTCAACTCAGCTTAGTATAGTATCATTATCATTATTATCATTATTGTTAAGCGTTCAAACTATGTTCTAACGTTTAACTTGAAGCCGATGGTTTTACCATACACCTATTTTGAAGGTGGTATGGTAATGCCAACCACTGTTAATCCTGTCACATTCGTGGATTGGATGGCACATCCTCTTAGCCCACAGAGCGGATGTCTAAGTGTCGTTCCAACTTTGATTACCGGCGTTAGAAGCATCGGTTGTCCCAAATTGATTCCGCCAAAGAGACTTATGGTTGTCAATTTCTTATTTGAACTCCCAGTTGTGGCGGTAGTATAGCCTCCATAGAAAGTTGCTTTCACACATTAAAAGCTGACATAAGAACAATAAAATAGTTAAAAATAACAATATGTTGACATTGTTGTGATTGTGGTTCACATCTCCCTTTGGTTTTACATTCAGAAATTGCGTAAATGCCTTCTATGAGTCGGGGATAGGCTTCGCATGCTATTTTATTATAAACTGACAAATGGGATCTTTTAACGTAAGATTCCCAAGACTATAACACTCTTGTTCTTTTCTAAATTCAGTGCACAAATTAAGAACTTCGGTTTGCTCCATTCCACTAGGATGCATCTCAAAAGTTTGATGGATATCATCCAAAGACTCCTTACTCATGCTATCCTTAATAAACACATTCTTATGGATTTGAGTTACGTGAGTTACAGGTCCATCGAGTGCAGTTATAAGGTCATCTAGCACATTTATAGTACATATTTATTCTTTTTTCTCTTCGTTTCTTGAAAAAATTACTTTTGCCTGACTCTGGTGCATATTTAATAAAAACAGCCGGCATTTCTCCTCCCAATTGGACCTTGGCTTCAATGAGCTAATGAATATCCTCTTACATCCCTTTTTCTTGTAACATTTTTAACGCCTTACTCGAGAATGATAGATCATTTTCAAAGCATTTAAGGACAGCGAGTTGTAATATTTGTGGATTTTCAAGAGTTTGTCATCCATTTTTGTGAGAAAATAAATAAAATTCAAATGTTTGCAAAATAAAGAGAATGCTTAGGTTGCCTCCTAAGCAGTGTCTTTGTTCATAGTCGTTAGCTCGACTATATTTCGTTTTTAATGTAGCACACGGAAGAAATAGACAAACTGAAGTAATAAGATTAAAACTATTAAAGTCTCGATGTTCGGTAGATTATCACACAAAATGCTAAAGAAAAAAGAAAAAGAAAAGTAATAACATTGGAAACACACATTTAACAAATGCGAGCAAAAGATATATGTACAAAAAGTATCACCCACATCCATGAAATTATAAAAAGAAAAACAAATAGGAAGAAGATGATGAAAGTTGCCTTATTACTAATAGAAAGAAGTCCTCATAGAGGGGTTAAGATATTTTTTTCATCCGTGGCTTGTAAACAAGAATGATATCGATTTGTACCAGTTTTTCCACTGTTCTAACCACCAATTATGCATGATGACTGTAGTGTAGAATGTGCTGGAAACAGTACCCAAGAAAACATGTTGTCGAATTGTTCCTTATTAATTATTAACCACCACGCTTTATCAATATTTAACATGAAATTAATGCTAATCACAGATTTGTGTGCCAATCTATCTCTTGCGAAATAATTCAACCCCGAGATATCTTCCTTCGCCAGTTAGAAAACAACATATTCCTAAGTATGTTAGATAAAAAGATAAGAAATAAAAGTAAAAACTTACGAAAACATCAAAAGAAAAAATAAAAATGAGAAATTGCTTAGGTTGCCTCCCAAGAAGTTCTTTTGTTTAAATTCATCGGCTCGACATAGTTCACATTTGTCAAGTGGGGTTATTCAAATCCATGGCATCTCCATTTTTGTCTTTGATAGCTTCTTTTGGATGACTTGATTTCTTGGAGGTCCACCTTGAATTTTTCCCTTGGCTTTTGGCTCTGAATTCCCGCAACTTCCTTTATCGGAATGAGGTCATTGAGCTTTGGCTCAACCTTATGTGGTGTGCTGGGTCTTCAATTGGACGTACACATTTCCTGCACAAAAGGATTAGTTGAATTAATCGCAAAGACAGAATGAGAGTTATTAGGGCGTAATGAGCCATAGAAAATACAAAAGTTTGTTGTTTCCTCATCAAATTCCACAGACAATGTACCCTCGTGGACATCAATTTTAGTACGAGAAGTGTAAACAAATGGACGTGCCAATAAGATAGGTGTGGGGTGAGGGGAATCTTCATCAGCCATATCAAGTACGTAAAAATTAGAAGGGAAAACTAAGTCATTTATTTAAACTAGCACATCTTCTAATACCCCATCGGGGTATGCATTAGTACGATCAGCTAATTGCACAATTACGTTAGTATCCTTTAGTTTTCCTTGATTTAGTGAAGCATATAGGGATCTAGGCATGATATTTATGGATGCCCCTAAATTTATAGGTGCTTTGTCAATATGTTAATTGCCTATGGTGCAAGGGACAGTGAACATACCTGGGTCCTTGCACTTCGGGGGCAGCTTCTTCTGAAATACTGCCAAAATGGTTTTTTCCATTTTTATCATTTCATTTCCCACTAGCCTCCTTTTGTTGGTGCAAAAATCTTTAAAAAACTTAACATAGCGTGGGATTTGGTTGATTGCATCTAATAAGAGAATGTTAATTTCTACCTTCCTAAAAGTGTCCAAAATTTATTTTTCCTTATCTTCTTTGTTAGTCTTTCCTAATCTACTAAGAAAACGGGGAGGGATCATTTTAGCAATTACAGGAGGGTTAGGACTTACCTGATTTTCAAGCACTTCTTCTTCATCTTCATGTGTGGGAACTCCTTTGTGAGGGTTGTCTATCTCTTTTCCATTCCTTAAGGTGATGGCAATGACATTCTTTGGATTTACCTCACGCTGAAATGATAGCTTTTCTCCAGATTGTGCTTCCAGGCGATTTATGGCAGTTGCCAATTGACTCAAGTTGTGGCGACTGTAAAATTTTAAAAATAAAATTTTATTGATTAATGACACGTCACTATGATCTTCCCTAACTTATCGGTCACAGTGGTTTACACTCGTTTAGCTAAATTTTAAAATTTTTTGGATTGTAGTTGTATTTATAATTTTTTAAATACCCAAGTTAACTTAATTTTTTGGGCTTGTACAGTTTGGTAGCCAAATGTCATCCTTTCAGCACCTCTTTTTTGGTAATGGCTAATTTGGACGCTTGGCTAATAAATTGTAATGTTGCATATTAATTTACTCATACTTTTATATTTACTCATACTTTTATATTTTATATTTTAATGTTGCGTATTAATTTTATTATTCACAACAAGAATATGTTGTTTTCTTCAAGGATTGACCGATTAGGTGCATCGCCGAAAAGTTTATGAGGAGAAGTACCCAGCTCACAATAAGTGTGAGAGAGTTTGATAATTTATTGGACCAACAGCAGCGTCTGCTGGAAACCAAGCTCGATGGCGTAACCATTTAGTAGCAACTTTTTAAGCGTAGTCACTAAGCACCCACTCGACAATGTAAAACTACGTCTCATTTATTTGAGAAGACTCTTAGTTGAGCGTTCTACTATAAACGTTCTTCCATTTGTTGGTTGTTATGGGGTTTTTGTAAATTGAATGGTTAAAATACCTTGGCTTTTAGTGTTTCCTTCCAAACCTATAGTAAATGATTTGAGTAGTTTAAAGATTCTCGATGACCAACCCATTCTTCTTTGTAAATCCGACCAGGACATCGAGGACCATTTCATTAAGCTTGGTTGTCAAACTGTCATGTAGACAGTAAGTTAATTCATTGATAGTTTCCATGCAGGTCAGCCTTGGTGGAATCATGTCATTCATTTGATGTGAATACTACTGCAAGATGTTCGGAGGCTTGCCAACTCTCGCAGTCCTTTGTTCTTATTTTATTCAAAAACAAAAAAATTCATCTGTCATTTTTCTTGTTCTGTAAATACGTTGATTGCAGGGTTTCTCGCTCCTCGTTTGTTGGACTGGTCACACAAGGTATTGAATTTGAAGAACGAACACCACGCGTGACTCGACTCATTGCCTACGCAAGGGGAGTTCCCAATTTTGATCCTTTTCATGCTTTATATATCTCTACATTGAGAAAAATGTAGAAATTAAGTGTGAGGGAGGGAAATATTTTTGATATGTTTGTGAATTTTTTTGTGGTTCATATTTTTACGGTGTTGCATTAGATAGCAACTTGTAAAAGAATAATTCAGCTCAAATTGCATGACTTAGTTGAAATCAGTATCTAAAGTAAAAAAAAAAAAAATCATGGCAGGCGTATCTATCTGAGCACAATTTTAAGGTGATTTTTCAACATTTTCTGGAAGAAAATTGAAGATTTAAAATGTTGATAAAATTTTTCATTTTTTTGGACCATAGTAAGATAACTGTTTTTCTATCCATTTGTGTTGCTCAAACTAACCCGAAAATATCATTTGTTAGTAAGGTAGAGTTAAGATCGCATGGTCCATGTTTTCTGTGAATGTGACTTTTGTTGACGGAATTTAAAAAGTTTGGAAGGACCACTGACCTATGCTGAAAATAAATTTTACTTTTATATTTTAAATAATGAGATGGATCAGGGGAAAGAGCTACCTACCCTAGAGAGTGAAAGATCGTCACCTCGAATGGGTGAAGAAAGTTACCTCTAATTGAAAAAGATCAGTGTGAAAGCTACCCGCGGGGTAAAAATAGAAAAGAAAATTGCAAACTTCTATTCAATTCTTCTTTCTTAAAAAAAAGTGTGACAATAGATAAATAATAGAACTAGGTGGTTTGAAGTAGTCAATCAAACACTTTTAAGATCATAGATACATTGGCGATAAAACACCTACCATCCTTTGTTTAACTTTGCAGTGCTAACAGTTGGTGATTTTTGGTGAACAGAGTAATTTTAGGATCCGTGGGTGATATTGTAAAATAAGAGTGAAATCACAAGAGACGAAAAGATATATCTGACTATTTCGGGTTAGGATTCGGATAGAACATCGTATGCTTTCAGTGTATCGAGATAGCGATGGAATGTTAACCTTAAATGCACACACTTATAAGCCATTTTATATATAAAAAAACAAAAAAAAAACTTGAAAGAATGTTTATAAAGCAAGTCACTATCTGTAGCTTGATTTTAAATATTCAAGTCGCTTACCTCGTGTAAAACCATTGTCTTGTTTTGCGTTTTCACACTTGGTCTTATTCGAGGGCGCATAACAGTCTAAGTATGGGGGAGTTTGATAAGTGCTTGAAAAGTACTTTAATAACTCTCTAATAACATTTGTTATTGTGTGATAATTGTTTTATAAGTTTCTATTTATGCATTTTTATTTATTTTCATAACTAAGGTCAAGGAAGATTTGAATTAAGCTTAAATCGATGAACAAAGCATGAAAAATGCAAATCAAGAACTCAGATTCACTAGGCATGCTTTAGTGTCTGGATTATAACTTAAGCTAAAGATGTGTAATTGACCCGATTCCATTTCCAAAAGAAAGATAACTTGATTATTGATAAATGTTATCTTTGGTCTCGTAGGCGAAATCGGTGGCAAAATAGATGAATATTGGGTTTGAAGACAGCATGATAGACATCCAATGAATCCAATATAAAATTTCAGTGAAAATGTCATAACTTGGCCTACAAAGATCCAATTAATGTCATTCCACCACCAAATGAAAGATAACTTGATAATGTACAATAGTTTTTTTTGGTCCCAAGGGTAAAAATCGACATTAAAGTCATCAAAAGGCTTGAGGAAGTGGAGTGAAAGTAGAGGAAAAGCTAGTTGATGTATAATTGAAAGTTTCCTTTGGTGCCTGCAAAAAGGCAAGGTCATTAATCTCTAAAGATCGTATCTTATGTAAAAATACTCTCCTGTCCTCTATTCCTAATGCTATATTTCATTATAGTAGTATCGATTTTTTTATATCTAGTTTTGTTGTATCTTATTTTGAGTAAAAGTATAAAGAATTTAAGTGTGAATAAAAGTTTTGGAGATTGTTTAAATAGCCTTTCATATTGCAGCAGAATTATATTTGAAATATATATTTTGGTCGAGAATATGATTGGCTAACCGTCTCGATCTTGTTCAAGGGGATGTCGTTGTTCAAAACTTACTATCCGATTAGCTTATAAGTAACGTTGTTCTTATGATCTCTTAGTCAAGTTGGTTTATTTTTCTATGTTATTTTTTAATATATATACTTTAATTATATTTAGTCAATTGAGTTAAAATTCTATTATCAACTTGTTAGAAATAGAGTTTAATCCGTAGATGTTGATTTCTCTAATTCATACGTAACAACTAATTGATCATGTATCATTGGGAATAACAAACCTTATTGTTAAACATTTCGAGCTGACGGAAATATTACTCTAAATTTAACTTGTTTTCGTAATTCTTAAAGCTAGCTTTTGCATTAAATCTAGAGATCGGACTTCTAGGTTATCCCAAAGTCCAAGGACTAATTAAAAAGCTGACCTTCAATTAGTTATATTTGAGGAAAAATACCGTTAATAAAGATGTGTAATTTATTATCTCAGGGTTAACGATTTAAATAGAAAATAGAACATGTTACGATTAAGTTGGATATGCAAGTGGAGGCTCGACTAAACCAAGAACTAGATTATTTCTCTCATTGGTAAAACCCTCTTAATTGTTATTTTATTTTTATTTTGGGTTCAATATCTACTCCCCATCTACTAGAGCCCCCAATCACACTAGTTTGCGTAAGTCTACTAAATTAACGAACCGTTCTCTATGGGATCGACCCTTACTCAACACGTCTACATTGATTTGTAGTTTTCAAAACCGAGTAAGGTAATTAATATTTGGCGCATCATGGCATGCATCATATGTATAGTGGAGTTGTAGCCGAAAAGCTACTCTGTGTGTGCTATGTGAGCTGCCTCTGTGAGTGCTGTTGGTGGTCTGCCTGTGTATGTGATCGCTCATGTGTGTGTGCAATGAAGTTCTAGCCAAAAAACTGCTCTGTGTGTGCTGTGTGAGCTGCGTGTGTGTGCATGATGAAAACAAGTAGAGGTTGGGAAAATGCAGTAAATACAAGTGGGAAACGTATACTATTAACTATAATGGAAATTAAGTGAAATGCAAGTGAAAAACAATTTCACTATGGTGTGTGATTGAATCTTAGAACAATTGACTAGAAAGAGTTAAAATGGACAAAAGTTAGGAAATTACGTATAGAAAATTTGTTGTTGCTCTTGCTTGATATTGAATGAGAATGGAATTGTTGAAAGTGATAATGGTGAAGTGTCGAGGATAGAGTTCGGGTTAGGGTTGGAATGAATCCCAACTTCAAGTATTTTAAAGGGTGCACTAGGGTAAGAACTTGATTAGGGTATTTTTAAGGGGTTAGAGCTCAAATGAGACGATAGTGGGTTTCTAATTGGAATTAAGTTGCTTCTACACTCAAATTGGACCATAAATTGGGCTTTATGAGTAAGTTAAACATCTTTGGGACAAACATTAATAAATTTAAAAGTTTGGTTCCCAAACGTAAATTTGAAAAATAAATAAATTTTTATAAATTATTTTTGTATAATAATTAAATATAATAAAAAATAGTATAAAACATTATTAAATTCTATAGGTGAAACCATAGCAACATATTTGAGATTTTATTTATTTATATATTTTTATTGAAAGAAATCCGTGATCAATACAATTGTAGTGTGTGATGGAGAGGGGGACTCATTACCCTCACGTTACCAGTTTACATCTAATTTTCGAGAAACAACCTCTCTCAGATATCTATTCCAATTTGAAATGGAAATATATTTTGTGAAAATGAGTGGCCGAAATCTGTGAAGTGCATGCATCTCCCATGTAATATGTGAAAGTGATTTGTTTGACTTAAGTCTATATCAAAGTAGGATTTGTCTACTAATGCAGGCCTACGAGTCATGAACCAATATTGGTATGTATTATTTTGACTTATTTCTGTCCTCCAAATCCAATGGTTATACATTAAATTTTAGCAAAACTGAAAACCTAAATAATATAAAACATTTGTTTGTACTGTGATGCATAAACGAATATTCTCACTTATCATTTGAAATCTTTACGTTAAGCTCAATCACATGCTACATTAATACGGCCCTCAAGTCTAACAATTGTGCCCACTCTCAATATAAAGATAATTTTAGTTGATAGCATGGACTCATTGCATTTTATATGAAAAGAAAAAAATTTATTTATTCAACAAAAAGGTGAAAGAAAAGGCAAGCACGTCCTTTTTTTTCATGAATATCAAAATCTAGAAACAGAAGAATTTCAATAAGTAACAACTGTTAATGATATGTCTTGCCGCAAAAACAAATTACATAGTTGTCAAATAAATCAACTCTCTCACTGAACAGGGGGGGGGGGGAAGAGAAGTACAAAGAGCATATACAGTACGTCAATGCCATCGACTACAACTTTGTTCATATCATATGTAATCTCTTGAAAAGTTTCATCCAAAAAGAACACTATAGTTGCAAGCTTCCTACCAATCAAAAGAGCTTCAATTTCGTCAGGTCCAGGTATTAAACGCCTTTAAAAGTTTCATTATTGAGTTTAAGTTGGTCCTTAAGTTATATTTAATTTATAAATCCTTCACTTTTCGTTACTGAAATTTGAGTCCCTAGATTATCTTCGCAAATCTAGTCCCTCACTTTATTTTTTTTTTAAGTAAGCCCCTGAATTTTATTTAATTCTAAGTCCTTAACTCTCAATTGTTACAATTTGACCCCTAACCATTTATTCACTTTTAATCCTTCAACCTTTTATTCCTATTTAGGTTGACCCCAAAACTTTAATTGCATATAAGCCCTCCATGTTTTAAAAAATCTTATAATCGAGTTCAAAATATTTTTAGTTAAATTTTATTGCATAATAGGTCCTCAAACTATTCGATTCTTTCAAATTGACACCAACAAATTTGCATTCGTTCAATTTTGGTCCTAAACTTCTATATTATTTATAAATATTTAATATTTAAGAGTATTAAAGTAAATTCAACTCATTATTGACTAAACAGGGCGTACAAACAGCTAAAAAACTTATTCTCACCGCTTAGTAGGCTCAAAACTCGGGAAAACTAGGCTCAAAAGACTCACTTTTACTCATCATGCATTTATAGTTAATAATTTGTACTATATGAGTGCTTTTAGTATGTAATAGACTTACCTATTGGCAAGTTAATAA
This sequence comes from Jasminum sambac, assembly GCA_018223645.1. NCBI lineage: Eukaryota > Viridiplantae > Streptophyta > Magnoliopsida > Lamiales > Oleaceae > Jasminum > Jasminum sambac. The sequence continues at coordinate 31,983,308 of CP073640.1, forward strand.
TTTGTACTATATTATGTGCTAATAATTTAGCACGTAATAGACTTGCCTTTGGGCCTAGACTTGTCTTTGGGCCCAGAGTTGCCTTCGGCAAAATTACTTGCCTTCGGGCCTAGAGTTTCCTACGAGCAAATTACTCGCCCTCGGGCCTAGAGGTTCCTTCTGGCCTAGAGTTACATTCAGGTATTATATTACAGAGTTTCCATATCTATTTGCCTTATATACTTGTATAGATTGATTAACTTGCGCAGAGCCTACTGAGTATTATTGAAATACTCATGCCTTTCATTTTCAACAACTATAGATTGAGGAGATCGGACGCGTGGCGAGTCGTGGGAGCTCTCTAGGGTTATTAATGAGAAATTTCGTTTCTTTTGTCATTTTATTCAAACTTAATGGATGGAAGTATGTAATTTTAAATTGTTCGAAGTAATTAGTATTTTATATTTAATGTTTTGAATTACGAGAGATTGAACTTATGTACGATACTCTAAAGTGGTTGTCATTTTTAAATGAATTTCTGCACCTTAATAATTTGCTATATTTCCGCATTTAATATTATTATAATTATTATTAAAAAAATTGACATAGTTTTTAAAGAAAAAATTATCATTCCGGGTTCTTAGAACTCGGGGCGTTACAGCTTGGTATCAGAGCGGGTCTGCGTTTCTGTAGACTTGCAAATTATTTAAAGAATTTTTTCAAAAGTTATAAAAACTTTAAGAGTTTTAAGTCCTAAGAGCTACCACAATCATCGTCTCTCCCCTGACTCCGAGGTAAAGAATTTATTATCAAATATTTTATGGTTTATTTTCTGGATACATGAGATTAAGTGTTTTATATAAGATAGAATGCTTTATGTAAGATAGAGAGATGAAGTACTTGTATCCGGATAGAGAGAAAGGACACCGAGTTTGAGCCTAAGCGTGAAATCTCCAAGTGATGAATAAAGCATGACTTATAGTATATTTTGTAATATTTCCAGCCTTCTAAATTGACTTTATGATTTTAAGCACCTATCGACTATTATGTAAGGATATTGCTATCCCCAACCGCCTATATGAATGGTGATTTGTAATTGCTGGTGATTGGGACTTTAGTTCAATATAGTGTATTGAGATGGGGTTGTAATGGATTTGGGATTGACTGTGATGGGAGCATGACATGGTATAATATTGTGTGGTTTTATTGTCTAGAGGAAGAAGATGGTTCGACCATATAGGGCTACCACTGGGGCCAATCGTAATCAGATTGACCCAGCTTCTTTCATGAGGAATTTCATGCAGTGTGCTCATAATTTGGCGCCAGCTCCCCCCTTGCTTGCTCCAGTTGCCCATACCGTATCACCAATTGTGCAGTTCAGGAAGTACAATCCACCCACATTCGACTGTGAGAGCGGTCCTCTAGCTGTTGAGCATTGGATTCAAGAGATTGAGAGGATTTTCAAACACATCTCATGCCCTGATGACCAGAAGGTATTATGTGCTGAGTTCGTGCTCAAGGGCAATGCTGGCAATTTGTGGGCGTCGGATACCCAAGCAAGGAGTGCCGAGCAACAAAGGGCCTTCACACCTGGGAGCAGGTTAAGGAGGGATTGAGGAAGAGGTATTTTCCATGAGCCCTTCGTGATGAGAAGAAGAGCGAATTCTTGGATATGAAGCAGGATAATACGATATCATTGACTATGAGAGGAAGTTTTAGGAGTTATCTCGATTTGCGGCTCAGTTTGTTGATTCGGAGTAGAAGAAGGCACGCCGCTTTGAGATGGACATACACCCTGAAATCTAACAGATTGTGAGTGTTCTTGAGCTCCCTACTTATGGGGAAGTTGTTAGCAAAGCTCAAACTATGGCCTATGTTATGGAGGAATGACAAGGGGAACCAAAGTGGCCAAAAGTACCAAGGAAAGAGGAAATGGCAATGCCCAAGTCAGAATCAGAACAAGACCAAGAATCAAATGCAAAACAAGATGCCCAAGAATGGACCAGCTATGGGTCAAACTTCGGGAGACGTCCCTCTGTGTGCTAAGGGCAAGAAGAATCATAGAGGGGAATATCTTTGGGGCACGAGAGTTTGCTATAGGTGTGGTCTGCTGGGCCATTTGGCACTAGATTGTCGCTCCAAGTAAACCAAGATTGATGGGCAGTGATAGCAGATTGAGCAAGTAAGGAAGGGAAAGGCCAGAGTCTTTGCTATGGATGCCGCGAGAGATGCTGATGTGATTACCGGTATGTCACTTACTCTAGTGCTCTCTAATATGTCAAAGTTAACTACCCATCACTCGTCCCTAAATGTATGTTCTAATTACGTCCCTAAATGTATATTTGGTATTCCCATTTATGTGCTGATAGATTCTGGTGCTATGCACTCGTTTATTTTTTATGCATGCTTGGCTATATGGATTTGTCAGTAGAGAAAACTAATAGCATGCTTGAGGTTAGCCTACAATCAGTTGAGACTATAGAGACTTATAGAATAGTAAAGACCGTATAGATAGACTTTGATGGGACATGCTAGAGGCAGTTTTGAATGTGATTTGGATGAAGGATTTTGAAATTATCTTAGGCATGGACTGGTTGAGCGCTAACCGTGCCACCATTATGTGCCATGAGAAAGAAATTGTGTTTCAAAAGGATGGGGAAGAAGTGTTAAGATTCTATGGGTTGAAAATTAAGGAGCTTCCTCGCCTTATCTCGGCTCTACAAGGGGAGAAACTCTTGGTGAAGGGAAATAGTATGCGATATCTTATTAGCCTTTAAGGCGAATCTGTAGATGAAGTTGTGTTGGATTCTGTGCCTGTGGCGTGTGATTACAAAGATGTTTTTCCCAACGATTTGCCAAGTGTTCCACCCGGTAGGCAAGAGGAATTTGCCATTGATCTAGTACAGGGAGCTGCCCTCGTGTCTAAAGCCCCATATCGAATGGCACCAAATGAGTTGCAAGAGTTGGAAGGTTCAACTGGAAGAATTGGTTGAGAAAGGTTTTATACGGTCAAGTGTGTCTCCGTGGGGAGCACCCGCTTTGTTCGTTAAGAAGAAGGATGGCAGTATGAGGATGTGCATTGATTGTAGAGAACTCAACAAGTTGGCAATAAAAAATAAGTACCCTCTACCAAGAATTGAAGGTTTGTTTGACCAGTTGAAGGCCGCTTCGGTTTTCTCGAAGATTTATTTGAAATCCGGATATCACCAGTTGAAGATCAAGCTGACAGATGTATTGAAGATAGAATTTAGGATACGATATGGGCATTATGAGTTTACAATGATGCCTTTCAGTCTCACGAATGCACTAATAGTGTTCATGGATTTGATGAATCGAGTCTTTCATCAGTATTTGGATAAATTCGTCATTGTGTTTATCAATGACATTTTGATCTATTCAAGAGATTCTTATCGGGATGGAAAACATTTAGGGGCCGTTCTGTTTGTTTTGTATTTTCTGTTTTCATTTTCAAAAATGTTTTGGTGTTTTCTATTTTCAGTTGTTGTTTTGAGAAAATTGAAAATGTGTTTGGTTTGTTGTTTTAAAAAATTATTTTCGAGAAAAGAAAATAGAAAACGTGTTTGGATTATACTTTTAAAAAAATACAATTTTGTATCATAAAAATTACAAGATGGTCCTTAAACTTTTCAAGATTTGCAAACAAGCCCTCATCTTCACCAACCTATCCCCACCCCACCCTACCCCCACCCAGCCCCCTCCGTCGGTTTTGCAGGCCGCCATGGCGATCGATGACCACCAAGAAGGTGGAGAGCCACCTTCGCAGGTGGTCGAGGGTGGTTCTCCACCCTCGAGAAGGTGGAGAACCACCATCGAAGGTGGTTCTCCACCTTCGCAGGTGGAGAACCTTGGTGGTTCTCCACCTTCTCCACCTGCGAAGGTGGAGAACCGTGGTGGTTCTCCACCTGCGAAGGTGGAGAACCACCTTCCGATGGTGGTTCTCCACCTGAGAACCACCGTTGCGGTGGTTCTCAGGTGGAGAACCACTAGATCTAGTGGTCAAACCACCAGATCTGGTGGTTTGACCACTTACCGGCGGTTGGAGTCGGTGGCCGGCGGTGGTGTTGGTGGTTGGGACTAAAATGTACAAAAATGAAAATTTGGGACTCAAATGTAATAAAAGTAATGTTTAAAATCCGAAAACGCGTTTTCGTTGTTTTCGACATTTAACATTGGAAACGCCGAAAACGTTAAAAAGACGTTTTCATGTTTCCTATACAAATCTTGAAAACGTTTTCGAAAATGGATTTTTGAAAATAACGATCGTAACGCTGCTTTTCAATATTTTCAAAACCGAAAATGAAAACGGCAAAACAAAGAAATGTAATCGGGGCCTTAAGGATCGTACTTGATGTATTGAGGAGAGGAGGCTATATGCAAAGTTCAAGAAGTGTGAATTTTGGCTTGAAAAAGTTGGATTTTTCGGTTATATTGTAACGGCTAAGGGCATTGAAGTTGACCCTTCCAAAGTTGAAGCCGTGATGAATTGGTCTACTCCTATAAATGTTGGAGAAGTAAAGAGGTTTCTCGGATTAGCCAGATACTAACGACGATTCATTGAGGGTTTCTCCAAGATTGCTAGCCCCATGACTCAGTTGACTAAGAAGGGTGTTAAGTTCCATTGGACCGATCAATGTGACAAGAGTTTTGAGGAGTTAAAGAGTCGATTGATTTCGGCACCAGTGTTGACTATACCCGACGTTACTGAAGAATTTGCTTCCAAGTATTGATTGGGATGTGTATTGATGCAGAAAGGGAAAGTGATTGCCTACGCCTCGAGAAAGTTGAAGGCGTATGAACAGAATTACCCGACACATAATTTGGAACTCGCAGCAGTAGTGCACGCTTGGAAGATTTGGCGTCATCACTTGTATGGGAGTAAGTGTGAGATTTATACCGATCACAAGAGCCTCAAGTACTTCTTCACTCAGAAAGAGTTGGATATGAGATAGCGCCATTGGCTAGAGCTTGTGATAGATCATGATTTCACCATTCTCTATCATCCTAGTAAGGCCAATAAGGTGGTAGATGCATTGAGTAGGAAGAGTATTGGACAGTAATCTGTATTGGGTACTATATAAGATCAAATAATTCGGGATTTGCAGAATTTGAGGATTGGAGTGCAAGCTTGGTCGAGTTGCCGACCAAGCAATGAGCCAAAGGAAGGATAAGTTCCTTGAGAAGATCAGATCAGAGGTTGGGACTGGTAAGAGAATAGGCTTTGATATTGCTTCAAATGAAGCACTTGTGTTTAGAGGGCGCCTATGTGTGCCAAAAGATGAGCAAATAAGAGATGAGATTATGACAAAGGTTAACTCAACTCCTTATGTAGCACACCCTAGTGGAACGAAGATGTATCATAACCTACGGGATACCTTTTGGTGGAGGATATGAAAGGTTGCATTTCACGATTTGTGGCTAGATGCTTAGTTTGTCAACAAGTTAAAGCTAAACATCAAAGGCCATCGGGATTTTTGAATCCTTTGGAGATATCAAAGTGGAAGTGGGAGAAGATTACTATGGATTTAGTGACGGGTCTACTGAGATCCCCCAGAGGACATGATGCTGTATGGGTGATTGTGGATCGACTTACGAAATCTGCAAATTTTCCACTAGTTAGGATGGCTCTCAGCGTCGACTAGTTGGCACAGTTATATGTTAGAGAGATTGTTTGACTCCATGGGGTACCTATGTCTATCGTCTCAGATCGAGATCTGAGGTTTACCTCGAGGTTTTGGGAGAGCTTACAGAGGGCTATGGGCACGAAGCTCAATTTCAGTACCACCTGTCACCCTCAAATAGGTGGTCAATCTGAGCGTACCATTCAGATATTGGAGGATATGTTGAGAGCCTGTGTTCTAGACTTAGCCGGGAATTGGGAAACTCCCCCACTTGTAGAGTTGTCCTACAACACACATTTTTCAAGCTACGATTAGGATGGCGCCTTACAAGGCATTGTATGGCCGACGGTGTCGATCACCAATCTATTGGGATGAAGTTGGAGAGAGAAAAATGTTGGGGCCGGAAACGGTAGAGAAAACTATTGAGACTATAGAGAAGATCAGGGTGAGGATCAAGGCCACACAAGATAGACAGAAGACCTACGCCGATAAGAGAAGAAAGGACCTCAAATTTGAGGTTGGAGAGAAAGTGTTTCATTTAAGTGTCTCCAATGAAGGGCACCATGCGCTTTGGGAAGAAAGGAAAGTTGTGACCATGGCTCGTTGGACCGTTCCAGATATTAGAAGGAGTTGGGGCAGTAGCTTAGCAATTGGCTTTGCCACCTGGGCTTTCATCTACGCATAATGTATTTCATGTCTCGCAGTTGAGAAAGTACGTCCATGATCCAAGTCATGTGGTGAACTTTCAATCTTTAAATATTCAGAAAGATTTCTCGTGACCATCATAGATCAAAAGGTTCATGTTTTGAGTAACAGAAGAGTTCCTCTAATCAAGATCGAGTGGGGTAGTCATGGCAACATGGGACAAAGAAGAAGAAATTCTATCCAAATGCCCGAACCTTATACATCAAGTAAGTTAAAATTTCGAGGACGAAATTATTTTAAGAGGGTAAGGTTGTAGTGACCGCAAATTTCTTAGAAAAAAATATTTTAATTAAATAAAAAATCTCAAATGTTTCGCTACGACTTTACCTATAGAATTTATTAGCGTGAGCTCGTCTAGTCGAGATATATATTATTTATTATTATATTTAATTATTACGAGAAAATAATTTATAAAATTTATTGATTAACAAATTTACTTTTGAGGACTAGACTTTTAAAATTTATTTATTTTAGTCCCCAAAGTTTTATTTTACTAAAACCCAATTTGTAGTCCAATCTAAGTGTAGAGTCTATTTAACCCATTTATAGCCCAATTACGGCCCAATTGTATTCTAGTCCAATAAGAGCACCCTTTATACTCATTGTTGGGGAATTTCTCAAACCCTAGCCCCATCAATATCCTCATTTTTCCTCCATTATCATCATTAACCTCATTTCACCCATTTCTATTCTACTAATCAAGTAAGTTTCAAGTGGTAACATTTCTTAACCTTTTTATTTACATCTCTATTCTAATACTTTTTTTTATCTAATATTACACTCTCTTGATTAGTTGTTAGTTCTTTATTTCTTTTTCACTTGATTCACCACCACAATATCGCCACCAGGCCGCCACCGCTAGCCACCACACAAAACACGATAAAATGTTCACACAGCATAACCACAATAGCCTCGACCCGTCCTTTACCTCACCATCGAATATACACACAGACGGGGAATACATACATACGTACATGGCACCTCTGTGTATATATACAGATCGCCCACCCCCAAATTTAACTTCCCAACACAAAATCATATCTACACCTTCCCCTATCTCCCTACAACATCATAGAACCGTTTAATTTCGAAAATGATTAGAGATTAGGTCGAATTTTGAAAATGCCCAAAATTTTCATCAACTTTTAACACCTAAAATCAAACTCGATAATCCCTACTTCTTCAATTAAAAACCAATGTTGAAGCCACCACCACAACCACCACCTTTGTCGCCGGCCAATTTCCCTTTTCCCGATTTTTTCGGCGTGACTTCTCCATTTTTCGGCTCCATTTTTGGGTGAACAGTAACCATAGAGACAGAGGCTGTGTTGCCAATGGAATTTTAACAAAATTCATGACTAAATTGAGGATTTTGCAAGCCAAGTCCTTAGATTTCATTATTTAGTTTAAGTTGGTCCTAAAGTTTTATTTAATTTATAAATCCTTCACTTTTAGTTATTGAAATTTAGTCCCTAGATTATCTTTGCAAACCTAGTCCCTCACTTTATTTATTTTATTTAAGTAAGCCCCTAAAGTTTACTTAATTCTAAGTTCTTAACTTTCAATTATTCCAATTTGACCCCTAAACTTTTATTCACTTTTAATCCTTCAACTTCATATTCCTATTTAATTGCACCTAAGCCCTCCATGTTTTAAAAAATCTTATAATTGAGTCCAAAATATTTTTAGTTTAATTTTATTGCATAATAGATCCTCAAACTACTCGATTCTTTCAAATTGACCCCAAAACTTTTACATTCATTCAACTTTGGTCCAAAACTTCTATATTATTTGTAAATATTTACAATTTAAAAGTATTTATGTAAATTCTCGACTAGAGGGGACGTACGAACAGCTAGAAGACTGATTCTCACCGCTTAGTAGGCTCAAAACATGAGAGAGAGTTACGGCCTAGACTTGGCCTTTGGGCCCAGAGTTGCCTATGGGAAAATTACTTGCTTCGGGCCTAGAGTTACATTCGGGTATTATATTAAAAAGTTTCCATATCTATTTACCTTATATACTTTTATAGATTGATTAACTCGCGCAGAGCCTACGGAGTATTATTTAAATACTCACACCTTTCATTTTCAACAAATTACAGGTCGAGGAGATTGAAGGCGTGGCGAGTTGTGGGAGCTCTCTAGGGTTATTAATGAGAAATTTCATTTCTGTTGTCATTTTAGAAGTATATTATTTTAAATGTTTCGAAGGAATTAGTATTTTATATTTAATATCTTGAATTACGAGAGATCGAACTTATGTACGGTACTCTAAAGTGGTTGTCATTTTTAAATGATTTTCGCGCCTTAATTATTGATTATGTTTCTGCATTTAATACTATTATAATTATTATGAAAAAAAATTTGAAATAGTTTTAAAGAAAGAATTACCATTCCGGGTTCTTAGAACTCTGGGCGTTACAATGTCACAGCTTATTAGTTAAGAATTTCACTTAGCCAGAACACATTTAGAGAGAAAGAGTTCTACATCAGGGAATTGTATGTCTCATAAAATTTGATTCAGATGGAGATACGTTCACGAACATGAGTGTCTTGACATTGCCACCAAGTGATTTACTCGTCAACATTTTTAATTTGTGGTTCCTCTGTGGAATATGTTGATTACTAGAAGACAATGCATCAATTAGAGCCTCAAGCAATGAAAGTGATTTGTTGATAGTTTGAGATTCCTTTAACTGATCGCCAGAAGAGCTAGACTTTTTGACTCTTTCTGAACCAATCCACAAAACTTAACTGGACATATTAATCATCAAAATTTAAAGTGAAAGTAGTAACATAAACAATATTAAATATGCAAAGAAAATAATTTTCTATCAAGACCACACTCATGAGACGTCTTAACTAAATTTAGAAGCTTACACAGAGACCAAGTTTTTTCTAGATCAAACAACGCCACAAAGATCAAGAGCGGAAAGAAAGGGAGGAAGTTAAACAAACCCTTCAGAAAAATCTAGTTCCACAAAATTACTAGATAAATCTATTTGGCAGTTCCCAATATTCTTGGCACTGTAGGATGAGCCACATTTATGAATCCTTCTTTGAGGGTATAACTGAATATCAAAGAATCATTATTATTCTCATATCAATTAATGTCACATCTTGGGATTCCTTATCTAGAATGAAGCTGAAGCTACTAGTACACTGATTTCATTAAGACATAGCAAAAACAGACCAAAACAGGTATGTAGAAAAATAGGTAACTATGTTAATACCTTTCCTCTAGCTACTGATTGTGTTTCAAGATTGGAACTCTCTATAACAATAAAAAGTATAAGATGAGATCTTGAACTTTGCTCATTCATTAGAGTCCCAATAGTGTGACGCTGTTCAAAACCATTTTGGATGATGGTTCTTAATTCATCATATGAAGAATTGAGCACAGTTGCCCCATTTTCCACAGTAACCACATCCTACATGCAAGGAGTAGCTAAAATTCATCATCAAGAAATAGGTTCAAAGAAATGAATAATTATAATGTTACAAACAAAAGGAAAAAAAAACCATGCTAGACACATTGTTATCTAATGTGTATTTGCCAATAAGATTTGAGGATAATTACCTTTGGATCTTTTTTAATATAAATTTTCAGTCATTTCCCATTGTTTGGCAGTAGAAAATCTATGAATGTATCTTGATATAACTCAACCACATATGCTTGCAGACATATAGAGCATGAAAAACTAGCTATATTCACAACTGATATCATGTACTTCATATTATTATTGAAAAGAAAAGGACAATCAGGAAAGAAATATTATTTTACTTTTTCTTTTTGGCATTTTGTCTCCTATATTTACTTAAACTATATATTGATCTTCCATTTTTAACAACTTATTTTGGAAAAACACACATCTCCATCAACTATATTTGGTCACTATGTTTCTTGTTTGAACGAGAAATAGAAAACTAACAAGAAATTTTAGAACTCGGGAGTAAGTTCAAGGTAACGCATGGAGGAATTAAAGCATTTTATAGTTTCATCAAATCCATACAACCAGAAGTTACTATAATGAGCTACCGTCATGATTTTCCATTTAAGAATCATTACCTTCAAAGCAAATGAAAACTTATTACCATCTCTTTTCATTGTTCTAAATAGTTTCCATAGGACTCTTGGTCTCAATCCGGGATGGTACTCAGATCCATAAATAGTGTAAGTCTTCCCATATCAAGTTTGTCCATATGCAAATATACAGACGTTCCATCCAACAGCGGTAGATTGTACCAAATGCTGCATTAACAAAATAATAATAATAATAATAATAATAATAATAATAATAATAATAATAATAATAATTCTATTGAAATTACCTTTGCATCTTCGAATATTTCTTCGGGTGTTGTATTACCATCAAAGACATGATCATACATATGTTGTTTTGCATCATCTTTCCACAAATGCTTTATCGTGAATTCGTAAATATTTATTAATGCTGATCTTTCTTTCTTGGAGATCTCTTTTTAACTAAGAAGTCTCAATTGACAATACACACGGACTTTTCCTTTTGTCTTTGAGAAAATAAATGATTATCGCACACAATTATCTATTAATTCGATGAAATGGTGACTTTAAATAAAGGACAAATCACATATACAACTCTAAAAAGCATTCGAAAAAATTTCAGGAGAATAAAGAACAATATTAAGTTAAAAAAAGAGATCAAAATAAGTGGGACCTTTAGTGATGTTAAAATAACGTTTCCTTAGGATCTGCTCTCTCTAGTAAAGTGCCTCCATTTCAGCCTATTGAGCATCAGTACAAGGCATGGGTTTATCCATGGGGTTCATCAGTACAAGGTAGAAATAGGAGAAAATCAACACATTCACCTCTTTCATTTCCTTGAGCTCTTCCAATTCCCTCAGATTATTTTGTAAGGAAGTAACCTCAAGGTCTTTAGCTCCAAGTGTTGCTCGTATAGCCACTAAATCTTTTATTACCTCATCGAATTTCTTCTCAAGTTTAGAACTATGAAGCTTCAAGGTGTTGCATTCCTTTTAAAAGTTTTTCTTGGTTACTGCAATCTACAGTCGAAAAATCTGAAGAAAATCATATTCCATGTGATCTATAGATAAAGCTATTAAAATAATGATTCAGATTAGATTCTAACCTCATCATTATTCTTCCTTTCCAGCCTTGCAATTTTTTCTTCGAGAGATGCCTTTTCAAATACACAATTAGTTATTAATTCTTCTACTACATGTAATTCAGCATTGCGTGATTTCAGTTCTTCTTGAACCATCTACAGGACCTATGCCTGACATAAAAAAAGCTGAGCAAAATCAAGAAATAAATGTGAACAGTTACAAAATATGTTAGGGGAAAGAAGAAAATGATGAGAATACCTCCACCAAGTAAATATACAAATATAAAATCATATTCATAATTATACCTAGTCATTTGCTTCTTTCAACTCCTTTCATACATTACTCTCCAATCCATGGCTTCTTGTACTTGCCTTAGCAAGCCAGCTTCAATGTTTTATTTCTCTAACATTGCAGCCTACAAGAAACATCATGATGAGTAGCAAAGACAGATACAAGTTTCATTCATTTGGGGTTTCATGCTAATTACCCAAAGTGCTTAATTCTTTTCATCATATAACGCTCTTTGTTTATCACGTTTGTTGGTAATCTCTTCCAAGTGTTGCTTTAGAGACCTCAATTCTTCTTTTAAACCTTCCACTTCTTCTTTAAACTTAATTTATTTTTTTGGCTTTTCATGCACTTCTTCATGTAACTATTTAATTACACAAGAACTTTTGTTATACAAACTTGCAAAAAGAAAACTCAAAACAGCAAAATGTCACTCATTCACTCCTTTAGTAAAACCAGCCAGAGTTTGAATACATACACATTTATGGACTTGTGTTCATTTTATTTTAGTAACTCTATCAAAAGGCAAATTCAAATTTGGAAGGAGTTGCAAGGTAAGGTGAGTGCATGCCAAGATATAATTTACATTCATGGAAAGAGATGAATTTTTACATTGACATCTTGTTTTATATATTCAACAGTGATATTTTTACCATACAAAAACAAAGTGTAATTGATAGTCATATATTCCCATGGTTGAGACAAATGAACAATAAGAATAATAAAAGACTGCAGTCTGCAAGCCAATACTAGTGTTTTAGCACAAATAGCAGGTAGACATGGGCGCAAATAGCACATCAATACTTGTTCAAGTGTAAGACACTTATGCGAATTACTATTTCTAGTTTTACAATAATGATCAAGTTCACAACAAAAATGGGGGAAAATACAGTGAATAACTAAACTGGTATTTTTCATGCATGTGTAGGTGGGCTTCCAACTTGCTATTCAGCTTAAGGACATTTCATTTCAAAAAATATCATTTATATTCCATTGTCATAACTGTAAACTTCTCTCTTTGTGAACTAGCAACATACTTACTTGGTTGGCCTTCCTCTCTGATCCTTCAAGACATTTAGACAACTCCTAAACAAGCCTCTCATTGACATCGACAATTGGGGGTCTAATGTGATATGAAATATGGCGATTACTTGAACCATTAGCGATAGTGTGTGCCTTGGAGTGGTGACATAACAAAACATCATTTATATGTGTTCAAAGGGCCACACAAATTTCTTCTACCCGCATGTCATAAATATCTATGATAAACTCACAGGATACATGGTAAAGTCAGTTCCGAGTGAGAAATACTTAGTTGCCCATTATAATACTTGTTTAGTTTCAAACGAAAATATGTGCAAGATGCCAGCAACTCTCATCTTTAAAAATACAGCATTGTTTCAATTGCGAAAATGAATTATGTCCCTCAATTTTGCTGAATGTAAATACTCTTTTGGAACTGGGCGAAAAAAATGCACCTGTTGACAACAAGGAATCAAGGTTAAGGCTTCTGCTTCAGCTGTGAAAGTAAATTTAATACGCATAAGAAAAATGATTATCCCTAAGCCCATGCTTGTTAATGCCTAGAATTACTTTTCTTGGTAAGAGACCAATGGGATCATCAATCATTTGAACAGAAAAAAAAAGGGAGTTCCGATAATGAAGTGTTCTTAAGATTCGCATAAATTGTTGTGCATCACCAAGTTTGGTCAAATTTTCCTATACATCAACCAAAATATAATGAAATTTCTTCATTCATAATTTGATTCTCGTGCCTTCCATAAATTCTTAAAATAGTACATGATATTATCCGGGATATCCTCCAACATCATTTGAAGGCTTTGGAGTTTATTTGGGCATAAAAGGAAGTCATCAAGTCAAACACCGAACAAAAATGTTCAGAATGAGCATGCAAAACAAATGTACGGCCATACATTTGCTTTGTATGGCTATAATTTTGGTCATAGGGTCGTAAGGCCCTTTCATACGGCCGTATATGAAGATCTAGAGTTCTGGCCAGAAATTTTCTAAAATAATTTTGTGGCCACACTCTTTTTTTACACAGTCGTACCTTGTTGTTGTTTGATCTTGTTCTAATACTTCGAATCTTGTAGTTGTTGTGAGTTGTTGTTTGATTATTGTGTGTTTAAAAAAATGACTAAATTTTCAAAAAAAAAAAAAAGAAACTTCAATATGATGAAAAGAGCATGGAGTGTAAAGTTCAAAAAGTTTAATTCAACTTTGATTGGTACACGTAGTTTTTAGAGTTTGAGTCATATTGTTCTGGAGTTAGATGTGAGTTTGTTTTGTTTTGAGTCTAGAGTTGTCAGGAATGTGAATATCAATGTTTAAGATTTCTCACTAGCATTGATATTTGAAAACTTGTTATGAGTTTATGTTGAGTTTAAAGTGTGAGTTTTGTATTGTTAGTTGTTATATTGAGTTGTAGTCAAGTGTTGTTATTAAGTTGTAATTGGGTTTGTATTCTTGGACCGATTACATTGGGAAGTGAGTTGTGAAAACAAGAGTGTAAACAAAAAATTTCTCCTCGTATTAATAAGAAATAATACAATGAAATTTTGTTACAAATTGAATTTGGGAAATTAACGATCGGACTGATCTCTTATTTGCGATCTTTGAATCCTCGATTAACGATCTGCTTTGAGTATCGAGGCCACGTGTTTGATTCCTAACGGGCCAAAGATTTTATTTGACTTGATTTTAATCTTTGTAGAAGACTGTGTTCTACAAAGTCTTGAATTTGACTTTGAATTGGAGAAGACTGTGTTCTCCAAAACTTTGTTCTAATCTTGGATTTGATTTCGAAATTAGAGAAGACTGTGTTCTCTAATTTCTTGCTCTGATTTTGACTTTCGTTTTGAATTAGAGAAGACTGTATTCTCTAATCCACTTTACTTTGATTTGATTTCGATTTGGAAAAGACTGTGTTTTCCAAATCGTTGATTTGAGTTTGAGGCTCAAGAAGATTTTGTTCTTCTTGATTGGTTTTGATTTGAGAGAGTTTGTTCTCTCGGATTTTTTAGAGAATTTCTAAGTTTTGCACTTAGGGTTCTCTTTCTTCCTTTTTCCTCCTCCTCCTCCAAATGAGTCTAAGGGTTCTATTTATAGAGAAGTTTCGATAGGCCTATCACTATCAACCCATTTAATTTGAATTTGAATAATTTGAATAAAAAATCCTTAATTATCCAAAATAATTAAATATAATATATTCCAATTACATTTAATAAAAGTATAATGGGCTTTTGTTGGGCCTTGTCTAATTAAATTTAATTGGGTCATGGACATTTGTGATTTAGGACTTAATGGGCCAGCTAACTACAATCAACCCTACCCAAGAAATTAAAAGGCCAATTAAAATTGACCCATTCCGTAAGCACTTAAAAATTTTTAGTGTCTACACAATGCCCCTCAAGATTTATTTATTTATTTGACAAATAAATGGATAAATCTTGAACTTAAATTTAAAATTTGATTGAAAATTTTAACCTCGAATCTTTCCCAGGCTAAAAAGATTTTTTTTTTTAATTTTGAGTTTTACTCAAGATAAAAAGACATTTTTTTTAAACCTCTAATTTTACTCAAAAAAAAAAAGATTTATTTTTAATCTTGAATTTTTCTCAAGATAAAAAGATTTTTTTTTAAATCTTGAATTTTGCTCAAGATCAAGAGATTTTTTTTTTTTTTAATCTTGAATTTTGCTCAAGATCAAAAGATTTCTTTTTTAATCTTGAATTTTGCTCAAGATAAAAAGATTTTTTTTTTTGTATTTTGCCTTTTATGGTTTTAACCTTGAATTTTGCTCAAGGTAGAATACTTGATCGGAAGTCGAACACACGATCAATGGATTGGAGCAAAAGTATTTTTTGACCTTGCTGTGCATATCTTCACCTGAATTCAATTTGCACAAGACTTCAATCCTTTTAGGCTTCTTGTGATGCGCATGTACACGTGAATCCATATAGGTCAACCTCACTAAAAATTTGAAATTGTGGGAATTTCATGGGATAATGACAACTCTTTTAAGGATAATGGCAAATCTCTTCTACTACAATCAAACTTGATCAACCCAATTAATCTCAAGATCCCATGGAAATTGTCAAAGCTTGTCAATTTGGTCAAAACAAAGTCTCCACCGCTTACACTTTTGGCGTTTGATTTGTTCATATCCAACTAAAACTCTAACATGGCTTCATCATCTTTGTCTTTACCTAAATTGAACTAAATAGGGATTAGGCTTAGAGGTTTATGAGATAAAGACAAAAATCCTTTGAACTTATCTTTCAACAAGACTAAACTAGCACCCCCACCATTTAATTTGGCTAGACATGCATTTTGACCCCAAGATTAATATGCATGGATAACGATTGGAAAATCTTCGCATCCAAGTCCTATCCACGACCAACATCCACTCACTCTTTATTAGAGTCGAAAGTTGCCATTGTATTAAAACTAGTATGTCACACCCAAAGCCGAAAGAACACAACACCATTGAACACGATTTGCTATTAAAATTGGGTGAGGAAAATTTGACCCCAAACGTAATTCCCCTTCATGAGGAATCCATAGAAAGAACTTCTTTAAGAGAACCCATTACTGCTCTTCATCGCCTAGTGCTTCACAATACCCCTTCCGTGGTTTAGCCATTGTCATGCTACCAAGGTCGGCAAATCAAAGCACAAAGGGGAGGTTAAACCGGATTTTCGAGCCACATGTTTGTCTCCACCCCATGAATTTACCAAGACTTGAAATTTGGCTTTGTTTGTCCTCTTTGCTTAGACCATATGCCATCGGAATCCGTTCTCCGGCCGACGCTCATTGGCTTGAATCATCGGGCAACAACTTGGTGTTATAATTTTCTTCTTTCTTAGGAGTTCGCCTCCCCATCTGCGTTTGAGGGTCCCGGATTGCATCTTGCAACAATCTCGCCACGTTCGACTTCTCGACCTTCCTTCGCCACTAGAGTTAATCTTCACGCCTTTACCTAGGAGCGGAGAAAGGTATAAAAACTTCAATCCCAATTTGTCATAACTATATACACCGTAGGTAATGGACGATGATGGAAGCTTGTGTCTTGTTTGTTGTCCTTTGTTCTTCCATCATTTTCCATAATAATAGTGTAGAGGAGTAAAGATGAAGCGGTGCGGAGTCTCTGAAATTCCTTTGGACCTTTCAATTCTTCCTATCATTTATTTATTGCTTTTCCTTTTTGACTATTTATTGCTTTTCCTTTTGACTGCCAGACATACACGCTCTGTATGCATGCATATATTACATATATGAAACATAAAAGGCCAAAAAAAGATTGGTGGTCAAAAGATATCATGGCATGCCTTGAAACTAAATGTTTTGGCCATATGTTTACGTGTTTGCTTGTCCCTTCCCCTTTCGAGAATCTTGTTTCTATGGACACTAAACTCCCTTTTTTTCTGATTTTTTTAGGCTAATTTGAAGATTTAGCTTTTGTGGAGCATTTCAATTTCGCCAAAACATTTGTCGCAAATAGAAGATCAGTGAAGTGCCGAAATCAATTTGTCTCATTGACACCAAGTACGACTCTTAATGTCCAAAACATTTCTCGTTAAGGACTAGAACTCGTACTTTGTAGAAGCTCAAAGTGGAGCCCACCGCACATTTGAAGATTTTAGATTTTGCCCAAAATTTTGGAGAGCGCCGAGGATTTTGTTTCCATTTGCATAAGCTCTGTGGTTGAAGATTTGGATATTGTCTCGTGCAGAGACCAAGTATTGGGACTCTTGAGACCAAACATTTGTAAGGGTCGAGCCATTGCCAAATTGAAAGTGTGGCTTGTCCGGTATTTGAAGATTTGAACTTTTACTCAAGATTTGAAGAGCATTGGAGGATTTGTTTGTCAATTTGCTTGGAAACATTTGTATGATTTGAAGGTTTCACCGCACATCTCATGTGAGACCAAGTGTCCGACTCTCAAGGCCCAAACCTTTATGTTGAGGGTTGAGGATGGATACTTTGTAGAATTTGAAGTCAATCCCAATTGGATGCTTGAGTTTTAGATATTGCCTTAAAAATTTAAAGAGCGTTGGAAACTTGTTTGGCTAGCATACTTGATTTATGAACACTTGTATTGAAGATTCGATAAGTCGCCTCATGTCAAACCAAGTCGGATTCTTAAAACCCAAAGTATTTAATATGAGTGTTGAGAACTGATACTTTGTAGAATTTGAGAGTATAGCTCTGTGAAGACATTTGAAGATTTGACACTTGCCAAAAATTTGAAGAGCAAGTGGTGGACTTTGTTTGCCTGCTTGCATGAGCTCCTGTTTTGAAGATTTGACCACCGTCACGCAGAGACTAAGTGTTTGAGATTCTTAAAACCCAAAACATTTTAACGCAGTTGAGAATCGACACTACAAAATTTGTGAGTGTAATCCCAGGTTGGACATTTGCAGGATTTGGATTTTTGTCCAAAATTTGAGGAGATCGGGGTACTTTAACGCTTAAGATCCATCGCAAAATAAGGACTAAATCCTTTTAAAGTCCAATACTTTTAGAGTAAAGGACTAAGGTTTAGTTCTTTCTTCTTTTTTTTTTTTTTTTTTTTTTTTTTTCTTGAAGAAACTTTAAAGTGATTTTCCCCAACAATCAAGGATTAGCTCTTTAAACGATCCGAGATGTTTAGTGTCGAGGATTAGGGCTAATTTTTCTTTCTTTTTTAAAGAAAATTTTGAGCCTCTTTATTTTCTTGGGACCAGCCCTTTCAAAAGTCCGGGCGATTAGTGTCGAGACCAGAGACTTGGTTCTTTCTTTTAAAGAAAATTTTTGAACCTCTTTATTTTCTTAAGGACCAGCCCTTTCAAAAGTCCGAGGCGCATTAGTATCGAGGACCGAGGACTTGGTTCTTTCTTTTTAAAGAAAATTTTGAGCCTCTTTATTTTCTTGGAACCGCCCTTTCAAAAGTCCGAGGCGATTAGTGTCGAGACCGAGGACTTGGTTCTTTCTTTTTAAAGAAAATTTTGAGCCTCTTTATTTTCTTAAGGACCAGCCCTTTCAAAAGTCCGAGGCGATCAGTGTCGAGGACCGAGGACTTGGTTCTTTCTTTTTAAAGAAAATTGTGAGTCTCTTTATTTTCTTAAGGACCGGTCCTTTCAAAAGTCCAAGCGATTAGTATCGAGTGACCGAGGACTTGGTTCTTTCTTTTTTTAAAGAAAATTTCAAGGCTTCAAACTTTGAATTAAGGATCAATACTTACAGTCTAACGGTTTTAGTGCCAAATATCAAGGTCCTGACCCTTTTAATGGAGCACATTTTTTCCTCTTTTTTTTGTTAAAGAAGGCATTTAGCGACCAAGGATCATTTCTTTGTAGGCCCGGACGCTTAGTGTCGAGGTTAAGGTTTGATTCTTTCTGAGTTCTTGAAACCCCAGATTTTGATTTCTCCACTTTTGGAGTATAAAGTCAAAACAATAAATGCCTTATATTTGAAATCTCGACATTTTTTTATTTTGATAGTAAATCTCAAAAGAATTTACCCTTCTTTTTTATTTCGATGAACTTGAATTTATATTTTCATCCAAATCGCCACGCATTCTTAAAAGGATCAAGTCAAACGTAGTTCATTACAAATGAATTTCTTTGCATTTGTTTTTTTGTTTTTTGTTTGTTTTTGCCGTCACAGCTTATCCTCTTGCGGGTCGAGTGGAATAAAGAATTTCTTTCTTGGGAAACCTAACAAAAGAACCAAGAGACTTTCAACAGAGAAGCGCTCCAAAAAATTTTCTATTGATCGGTTCAATATGTAGTCCATTTTTATCCATGGTATCATACACTTCATTGCTGGACAACAACATATGGGTCCAGTCCCCATTTTTGGTAGAACTTGCCCTCGACTTCCTTATGATTATAATTGGCCTTTGCACTGAATACACCGGATCATCTCCTTGGAAGGATCTTAGCCTTACTTTGTCGTTGAAGGATTTTGCCATTCGTGCTGTAGCATTCTCGCCGAAGCTTGAGCCTCCAACCTCTTCTCGCCAAAGCTTCCAAATTTTGTGGACTCGGAGACGAGCCCTTTTTGGATGGTAATCCGTAATGTGGAATCTAGCACTCCAAAGTGAGTCCAACTCAACCCACTAGAGAAGTATTAAGTCCGACAAGGATATGAGAGTGTTAGCCAGAAGATTCTTGAGTTATGGGTCCAGTCCCATCCGATCTCCACCTATCAAGTGATCAAGACACTCTGTGGGATACAATGGCTTTGGCAAATATTAGATGAAATTTGTGTGAACTTGGAGGGCTTCACATTTCTTTGCAAAGTCCACAAGGTTCTATACCGTGGTCCACCAATAGTACCCCCATGATTTTCACTTGGAAATGAAGTTTTGACAAAAATTGGCGAGCTCCACACACTCTTGGAGTGAGCTTCTTCATTGTTGGGAATTTACGGTATTGAAGAGAATCAATGATGGATCGTGTCAAATCTTTCTTCTTCATCATTGGCTTATATAGTGATATTTTCTTCCATATTTTTAGGTGATAATCAATGGAATCACCTCTTCTAGATAGTTGACACCGGTGGATTAAATTTTTAGCTTACCTGAAACAGCAACACCTGATTTGCTAGGGCATCGCTTTTCGATTTTCACTCATTAGGACGAATTTGACTTTGACTCAAATTGTTCTAGGAGTGCAAATGTGTATTTATGACATGGCTTTAGAAATTGAATTTGATTTGATTTGTTGGAGACTTTGACTCAGAAATCTGCATTCAGGGCTTGCGCCTTACTTTACGTTGTTTTGAAAAACTTGCCCTTAAGATTTAGCTTGGCTAGGAATCTTGAGATTTAAACTTGACTTCTTGGATTTTGAGAAACTTTGATCTCCGCCTTTAATTTAACTTTGAATTGGAGAAAAAAGCGTTATCCAAAGCGTTGATTTGACTTTGGATTAGAGAAAATTTACTCTCCAAAACTTTGATTTGAGTTTTGAATTGGAGAAGACTTTATTCCCCAAAGCTTCGATTTGACTTTGGATTGGAGAAAATTCATCCTCCAAAACTTTGATTTGAGTTTTGAATTGAAGAAGACTTTATTCCCCAAAGCTTCGATTTGACTTTGGATTGGAGAAAATCCATCCTCCAAAACTTTGATTTGAGTTTTGAATTGGAGAAGCTTTGATTTGACTTTGGATTGGAGAAAATCCATCCTCCAAAACTTTGATTTGAGTTTTGAATTGGAGAAGACTTTATTCCCCAAAGCTTCGATTTGACTTTGGATTGGAGAAAATTCATCCTCCAAAACTTTGATTTGAGTTTTGAATTGGAGAAGATTTTATTCTCCAAAACTTCGATTTGACTTTGGATTGGAGAAAATTCATCCTCCAAAACTTTGATTTGAGTTTTGAATTGGAGAAGACTTTATTCCCCAAAGCTTCGATTTGACTTTGGATTGGAGAAAATTCATCCTCCAAAACTTTGATTTGAGTTTTGAATTGGAGAAGACTTTATTCCCCAAAGCTTCGATTTGACTTTGGATTGGAGAAAATCCATCCTCCAAAACTTTGATTTGAGTTTTGAATTGGAGAAGACTTTATTCCCCAAAGCTTCGATTTGACTTTGGATTGGAGAAAATTCATCCTCCAAAAACTTTGATTTGAGTTTTGAATTGGAAGACTTTATTCTCCAAAACTGATTTGACTTT
This sequence comes from Jasminum sambac, assembly GCA_018223645.1. Lineage (NCBI taxonomy): Eukaryota > Viridiplantae > Streptophyta > Magnoliopsida > Lamiales > Oleaceae > Jasminum > Jasminum sambac. Next base: position 32,004,718 of record CP073640.1, read on the forward strand.
GGATTGGAGAAAATTCATCCTCCAAAACTTTGATTTGAGTTTTGAATTGGAGAAGACTTTATTCCCCAAAGCTTCGATTTGACTTTGGATTGGAGAAAATCCATCCTCCAAAACTTTGATTTGAGTTTGGAATTAGAAAATTTATCCTCCAAAACTTTGATTTGAGTTTTGAATTGGAGAAGACTTTATTTCCTAAAACTTCGATTTGACTTTGGATTGGAGAAAATTCATCCTCCAAAACTTTGATTTGAGTTTTTGAATTGGAGAAGACTTTATTCCCAAAGCTTCGATTTGACTTTGGATTGAGAAAATTCATCCTCCAAAAACTTTGATTTGAGTTTTGAATTGGAGAAGACTTTATTCCCCACACTTGATTTGACTTTGGATTGGAGAAAATGCATGCTCCAAAATTTTGATTTGAGTTTTGAACTGGAGAAGACTTTATTCCCCAAAGCTTCGATTTGACTTTGGATTGGAGAAAATTCATCCTCTAAAACTTTGATTTGAGCTTGAATTGGAGAAGACTTTATTCCCCAAAGTTTCGATTTGACTTTGGATTGGATTTATTCTCCAAAACTTTGATTTGGACTTCAACTGAAAATATTATGTTCGCCAAAGTGTTGACTTGAATTTGGCTTCAAGAAGGTTTCTCTTCTTGAATAATTAAAATTTGAGAATTTATTCTCTTTATTAAAGGTTTTTCCTGGCCTTTATGTTGGCGTGGCATGTTGAGGCTCTCCCACTGCACTGGTTTCGGATTTGACTCTGCTTTCCGAGGCTTCTTGAAACAATGTGATCAATTGACACCACATCTTTATCTTCATTACTCTTTTGAAGTCAGTATTTTTTTTTTTTTTTTTTGGGTCTTCTTTAGACTTTTGGGATTTTTTTCCTTTGGACTCGACTATCATGGATAAATGCCATGTAGCCTTTGGAGGATTAAGACACTCACATTCTTATTTTGAATTCTTTCAATTAGCTCTTCCTACTTTTCTTTTCAAATCTCGCAAATTGAACCATGATTTGGGTTTGAGGAAACCCTTTTTGTGAGCTTTGGGGAACTTGAATTGTACCCCAATCTATAGTTGCCGCAAAAGTCGTGTCCACTTGAGAAAAATAGAGTCAAGGCCGCCAACTTTTGGGTTGTCCTTTTTCAAAATGCGCCGTTTCTCCAACAAATTCTTCCTTACTTGTGCTTATTACATCATTTGAAGATTTTCTTTGGTTTATCACCATTTTCAAACCTGAAAGGTTGGCAATGACGAACTTAAATTCATGGAATTTTGAGTTGCTCGATGCACTTGTTGTGGCCTTGAAGTCTTAAAACTTTCATGAGTTCACTCCACAAGCCCTTTGGTGGTGGCAACAAATAAGGAATGTCAGAATTAAGAAAGTCAGCTTTGTTTGCAATCTTTTAGCATTTGTTGGCATATGTTGGGATTGTCTTCTCAAAAGGATTCCCAGGATCATGCTTTGGCCTACCTATCTCAAATCGATGAACCGAGATTGTGACTTTGACTCTACCTCTACTTATATTGTTAGCTTTTGGCAATCCAATTGGATGACCATTTTTCAAGAAGAACTTTGTACCTACAAAGTATGCTTCTTTCGAGAGAATATTTTGTTTCAGCTACAATACATTTAACTTCTAAGCATCTTAACTATACTTGAAGCCTTGGTGCCAAGTTGAAGGGACGAATCCGGCCTCGTCAAGAAGACACGCCCAAGGAGTAGTTTGTAAGGCATTTTGGTGTCAATGAGATGGAAGAGAGCCGAGGAAGTCACTCTCCAATATATTTTCAACTCAACTTGGATTGTGTCAATAGCTCGTTGACTCTCTTGTTGACCCTTGATCATGGTGTTGTTCTTAGCAAGGTCAAATCTGCATATCCCAATCTTTTTCATTTTGTGGATGACCAAGCTTGATGGCGGAATATGATTGATTACGTCGAATTCTATACTCCCAAATATAATTACCGCGCATAACGCCGCTTGAGAACGCAGCTGAAAATCATCATTCGAAGTGATGATAGCATACAATCTTGGCGTGTGGATCGGCGATGGATTTGAAGACCTTTACTTTCTCCTCTTCTTATCTTCCTTGAGCCTCCTTAGGCTTGTCAGCTTTCTTTTTACATTTGTGGCGTATGAAGCCATGGGTTCATCCTTGAAATAACCGAAAGAATAATCTCCCAAGGTTACTTGTTTTGGTAGAGTTGGTACAATCGCTTCAGCTACTCGCCTTCTTTGACGCATTTCCTCTGCGGTGGACCTTTCCCTTTGGTTGTTTCTGGTCATTTATTTTCCTTTTGTTTTTTTTCATCACGATTGTTATAGCATGGGATCTTTGATTCTTTGTTGTGTCTTGTTTCCAAAAGGGTCTATACTCCCGTTTATCATTTGATTTGCTTCTTCAATGACTCCTGACTTCTTCATGTCGCTACCCCAATGTTTGATCTGCGGCAGTGATGTGGGAAATGGTTCTTTACCATTTTCTTACCCAACCTCCAGTAGTCTTTCAAAGATGAAGAGCTTTTTACTACCGGTGATTATCCGATGGTCTCTCGCAGCATTTCTGATGATCACCTCGACTACCTAAAATTTCACAGATTCCAAAGACATCCGATTGGGTACCTATTTTCTTCAAATATCTTCAAACTTGGGGAAGCCCTTTCTTTGGACTTGAACCTTCTAGGCCAACATTCTTGCTTGAGCCTTGATTCACTTAGTTTCGTTTGAAGGCGATTTTTTTTTTTTGTCGAGTCCGAGAAATGACCACCTGTTTTTGTTTGACTTACTTGGTCCATTGTCCTTTGACTTTCTTCTTCAACTCCTTTCGCACTACCTTTTTGGTCATGTATATCCCATTTTTGCTCGTCTTCATGAGCTTCGGATCTTCACTTTTAGAAAAGCTCTTGACCTTTGGGATCATATTCCTTCACCGACTATTTCTTCTACAACTAATGTACGAGAGCGACAGAATATGGACGACCTTCTCTTATAGAGGATCTGCCAATTTTTTCCGCCCGAAGTCATTTGTTAGAGTTTGTCATTGATTCATGACCCACTCTAAAGTGACCAAGACGCTTTGGGTGACTTTTCAAAATTTGTGTAATCTCCCCATTTTTAAGCGAGAGACAACTTTAGTTGATCCAACTCCTGGAGCCTTTGCTTGAGGCAAAATGGGTCATGGGTCTCTTGAAAGAGAGAGACTTATTGGAAGAGTCTTACTTTGCCTAGTGAACAAGAGCTATTTTTCTTGAGATTAAGGATTTTCCTTTAACTTTCTTAGAGAAATCTCTCAACGATGACCCTCGAGACCTTCGGCTCTGCCTCTTTGAGGCACGAAATTTTTGTAGATCGAAAGATGAGAGGCAAGAGAGTCCCACTGGGCGTGCCAGAAATTTGTGAACAAAAAATTTCTCCTCGTATTAATAAGAAATAATACAATGAAATTTTGTTACAAATTGAATTTGGGAAATTAACCAGGATCGATCTCTTGATCGCGAATCTTAATGTCAATCCTCCGATTAACGATCTGGCGGTGAGTATCGCGTGGCCCTTGATTCCAACGCCAAAGATTTTATTTGACTTGATTTTAATCTTTGTAGAAGATCGTGTTCTACAAAGTCTTGAATTTGACTTTGAATTGAGAAGACTGTTCTCCAAAACTTTGTTCTAATCTTGGATTTGATTTCGAAATTAGAGAAGACTGTGTTCTCTAATCTCTTGCTCTGATTTTGACTTTCGTTTTGAATTAGAGAAGACTGTATTCTCTAATCCACTTTACTTTGATTTGATTTGATTTGGAAAAGACTGTGTTTTCCAAATCGCTGATTTGATTGAGGCTCAAGAAGATTTTGTTCTTCGATTGGTTTTGATTTGAGAGAGTTTGTTCTCTCGGATTTTTAGAGAATTTCTAAGTTTTGCACTTAGGTTCTCTTTCTTCCTTTTCCTCCTCCTCCTCCAAATGAGTCTAAGGGTTCTATTTATAGAAGTTTTAGATAGGCCTATCACTATCAAACCCATTTTCATTTGAATTTGAATAATTTGAATAAAAAAATCCTTAATTATCCAAAATAATTAAATATAATATATTCCAATTACATTTAATAAAAGTATAATGGGCTTTTGTTGGGCCTTGTCTAATTAAATTTAATTGGGTCATGGACATTTGTGATTTAGGACTTAATGGGCCAGTTAACTACAATCAACCCGGTCCAGTAAATTAAAAGGCCAATTAAAATTGACCCGGTCCAGAGCACTTAAAAATTTTTAGTGTCTACAAAGAGTGTGGGTGGATTTTCGTATACAAGCTATTTGTGTGAATTAAACACGAATGGCAAACACTTGAGGACAATTAACACAATTTACACAACTACGTGATAATGGAAGAACTGAGGAAAATGTTACAAGAGAGTCATCAAGAAGTTAGGGCTACGGTTGAAGAGTCAATAGCCGGATCGGGGATTGAGAATTGCGAGGTTTGAAGTTCAAAGGGGACGACGTCGGGAAAGAGATGCTAGTGTTGGTTCCAGATGGACGGGATGAAGATGAATTCGAAGTGGAACATAGAAGAAACTGTGGAGGGGATAGAGATAGAAGGGACAGTAGGGAATGAGACGAAGATGAAGGAGATGTCAAAAATTTGAAGATTGAGATTCCTTCATTTCAAGGCAAGGTTTATTCGGATGCTTATCTAGATTGGGACAGTCGAATAGACCTTGTGATCTAGTTCCGTCGGATCCCAAAAGTTCCAAAAGTTCAATTGATTGTTAAAAGAATTTATGGGTTATGCTCTAATTTGGTAGAAGCTATTAACAACTAGGAGAAGAAGGAGCTTATAACATCTCATGAACACTTGGGATGAGTCAAGACTTTGATGAGAAAGAGGTTCGTACCAACATACTATTATAGAGAGTTGTTTCAAGATCTCCAACATTGTCAACAAGGTAGCAGGCCGATTCAGGAATATCATTAAGAATTGGAGATGCTTATGTCCAAAGTCGACATTGTAGAAGAAGAGGGAGCAACCATTGCTCGTTTCTTGAGTGACTTGAATTGAGAAGTGGCTAACTTGACCGAGTTGCAAGAGGTATGCCAATCTTCAAGAAGTGATTCACAAAGCCATGAAGGTTGAAAAACAAATCAAAAGAAGTTTTGGAAAATCTCAAGTTAGTGGTAACTATGGAGAAGCAAGGTGGACCAATACTAGAACTGACAGAGGTCCATGGTAAGGGAGAACTGAGCCACTAAAAGTTACCCCAAAAGTGGATGACAAGGGCAAAGGGAAGATTGAGAGCAACCAAGTCGAAAACGTGATATTAAGTGTTTCAAATGTCAAGGCCTTGGGCTCATTTTGCCCGAGTGTCCAAAAAGGCGAATAATGATTATGAAGGAAGATGGAGAAGGGGTAACTAACGAAGAGAATGATAACTTTCGCCGTGTTGATGAAGAAGATGACGAGGATGAGAAATTTGTTGCAACAATTCCCTTATCCTTTATTACGGGGCTAGCATTTAACACATAAGCAAGCATGGATGAAACCATTCCTCAATGGGAGAACATTCTCCATACTTGGTGCTTCATCCGAGGTAAGCCATGTAGCATTATTATTGATGGGGAAAGTTGTGCCAATACTACTAGAATGATGTTGTTGACAAGACCCTAAACCCTACTGTTTGAAATGATTTGTGACTCAGGTAGGCTTAAGGTTGATCAACAAGTTGTGGTGCCATTGTCAATTGGGATGCATGTTGATGAAGTTGTGTGTGATGTAGTTCATATGCACGGCACACATATACTATTGGGAAGGACATGCCAATACGATAAAAAGGCAATCCATTATGGGTTTAGGAATCAATATAGCTTCAAATGCAATGGAAAGCCGATTATATTTGCTCCATTTTCTCCTAAGCAAGTACATGAAGACCAAACAAAGCTTATAAAAGAGATGAGAGAGAGAAAGAAGAGAAGAGATTGAAAGAAATGAACTTCAACTTAAGGTGCAGCAAGTTGAAGTAAATGAAGTGGGAAAAGAGATTAAAGTGGAGGTGGGAAAATTAGTTGAGCAAGAAGGCAAGAAATTGATGGGGTTGGAAGGAGTTGACATACGAAATGAATACAAGGATCCATTCGTTGTATCGTGTGAACTAATGAGCCCTCCCCCGTTTTATTTCTATCACTTTTTCAGGTACAAATCATGACAATAAAATTTGCTCAACAAATTGTTCTTTAGTTGCACCTTTGGCAGAGTGTAAAGTTCAAACTCCAAGTCTGCTTGTGACTCGCCAATGGAAAAAATTTCCAGAACCACAATCTCAATACAGGAGTTACAATTCCATTTGATCCGGGTAGAGTCTTAATGATGTAACTCTATTCTAGGATGAATCTTTTTGAAGAGGGAGGGGACGATATGGTCTGGGATACTCTCCAACATCATTTGAAGGCTTTGTAGGTCATTTGGGTGTAAACGGAAACTATCAAGTTGAACATAGGATGAAAATCTAAAGAATGAGCATGCAGAGCAAATGTACAGCTATACATTTTCTTCATAGGTCGTAAAGGCCTTTCATATGGCCATAAAGATATTGAGTTTCGGCCAGAATTTTTCAAAAATAATTTTATGGCTGTACTCTTTGTTTTTGTGGCCATACTTCAGATTTTACGACCGCACCCTCTATTTCTATAGCCGACCTATAAAGTTGGCAGAAAAAGTTATTTAGACGTTTTAGTTGGATTTTTTTGGTTTTACAAATGTTTATACACTCGTACCGCTGTAATTGGACCATGTAGCACCTAGGACATTGAGGATAGTATATCATCCCCATCCCCCCGTTTGTATCATAATCATTTAAGAAATGAAAAACCTAATATGCTTAAGAGTCAAGAACGTTTCCTCTTGATCTTCATTGATCAATTTGGCTTATAGAGGAAGTGATCAATCCTCGTGGCATCACAAACCATTGATTGGATATTCCCATCCCCGTTGAATTGATTCCACACACAGTGAGTCGAAAACAACCGGATCACAGGGATCATATAACGGGGTTTTTAGCCTTTCTAGGCATTGTTCTAATCTCCTGGTTGTTGCATTGGCACTGTTCCAGCATGGTTCATATCAGCACACCTCCATGAATGAATTCCGAAAAACAGAGCATAAAAAAATTGATCGGATGCCATGAGGAATTAGTATCGTGTCACATGCAATAATTCGTTTTGATAAACTAATAGAACGAATCACCTACTGCACGGTTTTATTAGGAAAATGTTACTTCATTGTTTTTCAATTTTCCTTCAGGTATATTGCCTCTGGAAATGGAATTGCATATTAACAACTCACCATTGAGCAACGACGAGATAGAATATCTCACTCCCAGTCCCTGTTTGCTCGAGTAATGGTAATTTGTTGAGGTAAAAATCATTCTAGTAGAGATGTCCAGTCCCTAAGCACATAAACTAAACCATATATAAGGAAATAAACTCTTTTTATGCCTTCTTAAAAAAATATCTATGATGACTTGACATTATAGAATGAACAAGAAACCAAAATCAAATGAATTAAAAACTAACGTGCATGATTCAGCAGAAACAACATATCTAATCTCAAAATTTTTGAAAATGTTCGTTTGAAAAAGTTCTCTAAACAATTTGCGAGTCTACGGAATCGTAAACCCGCTCTGGCTACGTCGCCCCGATCTCTTTAAGCTCAAATGTCCCTAAATAAGTCCTAAGTAGCTCCAAACATTCAAAATACACACTTCAATAGTTTTAAAGTACTCAGCATAACAACGAAAGTAAAACTATTTATTTAGTAGTTCTAAGTAGCTCCCATGCCCCATTATGCCTCCGACTCCCAAATCTGCAATTTGTTCATTGGATAGAGAAAACGTTAGTATTTTAAAATACTCAGTAGACCTCGAGCATAACAATCAATATATGTTACAAATTAAATGCATACAAACATTATTCATCATAAAATACTAACAAGTATATATTACAGGTTCGTTCATTATCCCTTTTAATCGTCCACTTCATCATAGTGTTTAAAAGCACATTGTTATTACTTATTAGGCTGGAAGCGTATCATCATAGTACTATTAAAAACGTCGTAGTTAAGCCTATCATCATAGTGTCGTATAAGCACATTGTAATTAGGCTTAAAGCCTATCGTCCAGTGTGGAGTAAGCACATCGTCATATAGCATTTACATGCAAGCAATTATAGCAATATCAATAGTAAATGTGCACATTTGATAAGTAATTTTTAGAAAATGAGTCTACCTTAAACCTTTACCCGAGCATTGAGCTTATTAAGTTGTGAGAATCGGCCCTATTGCTATTTGTACGCCTCGTCTTGTCAATAAAGACTTTACTTTATCTTAATAAATTTAAATATTAAGTATTTATTGATAATATAGAATTTATGGACCAAAATTGAAAGAATATAAAAGTTTGGGGGGCAATTTGAAAGAATTGAATAGCTTGAGGATCTAATATCTAATAAAGTTAAATTAAAAATACTTTGGACCAAATTATAAGATTTTGGAAACATGGAGTACTTAGATGAAATTAAAGTTTGGGGTTAACTTAAATAAAGAAGGAAAGTTGAAGGATTAAAGTTGAAATAAAAGTTTAGGGGTCAAATTGTGAGAAAGGACTTAGAATTAAATCAAATATAAGGGCTCACTTAAATAAAAGAAATAAATTGGAGGGCTTAATTGAAAATAATAACTTAAGTGTCCTTTAGATCAAAGGAATTAAAAGTTCAGGATATTAAGATTAAATATAATATAGGGACTGACTTAAATGAAGCTATATAAACCAGGGACTAAATTTGAAAATGCCTAAATTAAATCATGAAATTCCCAAAATCCGTCAGTATTTATTGGTTGTTTCTTCTCATCTCGCTCGTTCACAGCTAGGAAAGCTCATGGCGGCTTCTAGCGGTGGCGGCGACGGCACCCGCAGTAGACGAGGCTAAAGGTGGTGTACGTGGTGCTATTGGTGAAGTTATTTGAAGGAATCGATGAAGGTAGAGCTCGAATTTGCGTATTGAAGATTGAGGAAAAATTTGTGATGTCTTCAAATTCAATCCGTTTTTCTTCATTTTTCTTGATTTTAATGGTTCTATATTGTTTCTAGAAGGTCATGTGAGGTGCAGGAGGTCCGATTGTGGTTGGTTTGTGTTGGGTGGATATATGTATATACGCATATGTATATGTGCGACGGTGATGTGATGAAGAAGAAATGGCGGAGGCTGGTGTGTTTGTGCTGTGTGAACTGCGCGTGTGTGCGCGTATTCGGTGATCTGCGTGTGCGGTGGAGTTGTAGCCGAAAAGCTAGTATGTGTGTGCTTTGTGAGCTGCCTCTGTGTGTGTGCTCGGTGGTCTGCGTGTCTATGTGTTCGGTGATGTGTGTGTGCAACGAAGTTCTGGCTGAAAAGCTGCTGTGTGTGCTATGTGAGCTATGCGCGTGTGTGATGAAAACCAGTAGAGGCTGGGGAAAAAATGCAGTAAATACAAGTGGGAAATGTATACTATTGGCTATAATGGAAAATTAAGTGAAACGCAAGTGAAAAACAATTTCGCTATCGTGTGTGATTGAATATTAGAACAATCAAATAGAAATAGAGTTAAAATGGACAAAAGTTATGAAATTACCCATAGAAAATTTGTTATCGCTCTTGCTTGATATTGAATGAGAATGGAGTTCAAAGTGATAACGGTGAAGTGTGGAGGATAGAGTTGGAGCTAGGGTCGGAATGAATCCCGACTTAAAGTATTTAAAGGGTACACTAGGTAAGAACTTGATTAGGGTATTTTTAATGGGTTAGAGCACAAATGGGCCTATAGTGGGTTTCTAATTGGATTAAGTTGCTTTTACGCTCAAATTTGACTATAAATTGGACTTTATGAGTAAATTAAAAATCTTTGGGGACAAAAATGAATAAATTTGAAAGTTCTTTCTTGAAGCGTAAATTTGAAAAATAAATAAATTTTTATAAATTATTTTCTTATAATAATTAAACATAATAACAAATAGTATAAAATTCAACTAGCCGAACATACCCTATTAAATTCTATAGGTGAATCCTTATTAAATTGTTACTACAATTGTAGTGTGCGATGGAGAGGGAGGCTCATTCCCATCACACTACCAGTTTACATCTACTTTTAGAGAAACAACCCTTGTTACATATCTATTCCAATTTGAAATAGAAATATATATTCGTGAAAATGAGTGGCCGAGATTTGTGAAGTGCATGCGTCTCCCATGTAATATATGAAAGTGATTTATTTGACTTAAGTCTATTATGAAAGTAGGATTTGTTTACTAATGCAGTCGTAATGGTCATGAACTAATGTTGGTATGTATTATTTTTACTTATTACTGTGCTCCAAATCCAATGGTTATACATTAAATTTTAGCAAAACTGAAAACCTGAATAATATAAAAACGTTTGCATATACCAATATTTCACTTATCATTATGGCCCTCATGTCGTTAAGCTCAATCACAGGTTACATCAATATGGCCCTCATGTCAACCAATTGTACCCACACTTAATATAAATATAATTTTAGTTGATAGCATGGACCCATTGCATTTTCTATGAAATGAAAACAATTTATTTATTCAAAAAATGGTTAAAGAAAAGGCAATCACGTCCTTTTTTTATAAATATCAAAACCTAGAACAGAAGAATTTCAATAAGTAACAACTGTCAATGATATGTTAGACTAGCAAAGACAAATTGCATAGTTGTCAAATAAATCAAATCTCGCGCGTGAACAACCTCGGGAGGGGAAGAACTAAGAGCATAGTACGTCAACGGCATCGACTACAGTTGTGGTCATATCATATGTAATCTCTTTGAAAGTTTCATCCAAAGAGAACACTATAGTTGTAAGCTGCCTACTAGTCAAAAGAGCTTCAATTTCCTCAGGTCTACGTATTACATGCTGTGGTCCAGCCTTAACTAAACACGTCAAAGCATTTGACAGATTCATTGCAAGTATTTCAACCTCAAAATCACTACTAATACCGTGTCCTATATTATTTACATACTTAGACAATATCCACAATTTTCTTACTAGGAGGCATGCATGATGCACATAAGGACATTAAATCCTGTGCTTTAACCAATGATTGCTTGCAAATCATGAAACAAAATAAGATAACTCAGATAATCAAGAAATTAATATCTGAACAATGAAACTGGTTTTGAATCTAATAAAGCTAGTAGTCAATGCACATAACCTTAAACGAAAAGTGAATGAAGCAGTTGTTGCGGAACTTCAAAAAGTATTAAGGTTCATAGTTCATACCTATCAGGGTTTTTTCTTGTTTGCTTTGAAACTTGAATAAAAAGTTCATCTCGTAATTCTGATCATTTCATGTTGCGCTTATATAATTTGCTAACAAGCTAAGTGCACCCATCCGGGAAATCAAGTCCCATATACTAGAAGATAATCTGGAGCCACTTAACTGCTCCGCTAACACGATCATTTTTCAGTCTCAGCAAAGAAGTGATTGTAAAGAACAACCAAGAACGTCCGCTTTGATTCCTCTTGAGAGGATACGCAGGTAGCTTAATTTTTGGTAAGAAATTAAGTTCAAGTATTATATTATTTTAAATTTATTTTTCTTAATTTTGGTTGGGGTTAAGACCTAAGGGTGGTAAAAAAAAATTAAAACTGCGAACCGACGGTTTTGGAACTCGAACCGCCAGTTCAAGAACAGAATTGGAACCGTGCTATGCATGGTTTTGGCTCGGTTTCGATTTTTCGGAACTGTGAAATGATAGTTCTGGAACTGTGGTTGGGTCTACGCTCAATTATACTTTCTCATAAAGATGGACACAAAACCTATACTCATTCGTTGGATCCTCCTACTTTAGGAATTTCATTTGTAAATCAAAGCCAGAGGCTGTGAATGCTATGGCAGAATATTTTGTGGACAAGATGTTCAAACCAAATTATTTGGAGGTGTGCACCAAAGTCATAACACAAATCGATCCTTACATTTTGCCATTCATATACTTATGGAGGGCATTTCACACAGAGAAGAACAACTCAGAAGGTACTGGAAAGTGGATTCTACTGGGCAACCCTGTTCAAAGCTGCGCATATGTCTTTTGCAAATCTTGTGACAAGTGTTAACAATCAGGTAACTTGTCCCAACGAAACCAAATGCCTCAAACTCTTATCATAGTTTGTGAAAATTTTTACGTTTGGGGCATTCATTTCATGGGACCATTTCCAAATTCATTTTGCGACACAAATTAATGATGCTAAAGTAGTTGCAGAACTTGGCAAGTCTAACATCTTTAGCTGGTTCGAGATTTGAAGAGTTATGATCGGTGACATAAGTATGCACTTTTGCAACCGGAGCATTGAGTCTCAGTTAAGAAATTATGGAGTTCTGCATAACGCATTAATTGTGTATCATCCTCAGACTAGTGGACAAGCATAGCTCTCAAACATAGAAGTAAAGTCAATTCTAGAAAAGACAGTCGGTCCAAATCGAAAAGGCTGGAGCATCCGACTGGATGACACTCTTTGGGCATATCAGACGCTTACAAAATGCCAATTGGAATGTCACAATACCGATTGGTATTTGGAATGCCATGCCATCTATAGGTTGAAATAGAGCACAAAGCATACTAGGCCATCAAACAATGCAGCATGGACTGAGGGGCAATAGGAGATCACAGGAAGCTCCAACTGCAAGAATTGGAAGAAATGTGGAACGAAGCCTATGAAAATGCAATTATCTATAAGAATAGGACAAAAAGAGCTGAGAAGCGGACAGCTTCCCAGGTAAGCTTCGCTCTTGATGGGTTGCACCATTTATCGTTGCTGAAATTTTCCCCATTGTGCAGTTGAGATAAAATGCTTAAGAACAAATAAGGTATTTAAAATGAATAGGCAACATCTAAAGCCGTACTACGAAGGATTTCATACAACAAACGTTGAAGTAATTACATTAGAAAATCAGAAAGAAAAGTGCTAATCATGCTATAACTGTGTCGAGCTAACGATTATAGACAAAAGTGCTTCTTGGGAGGCAACCCAAGCAATTTTTCACTTTTATTTTCTCCTTTGATTTTTCGTCAATCTTGTCTTGTTTTTATTTTTTAGCTTTATATCTAGGGCGTTTAGAAGCCACAGACAAAAAATCCCTTCACCCCTTTGTGAGTATTTCTTTCTATCAGTAATAAGGAAACCTTCATCTTCATATACTACTTATTATTATTTTTTTATTTTCTCATTCTATGGACGAGTGTGATACTTTCTTGTCCATATTTCTTTTGTGCATGTTTATTGAATCTGTGTTTCAAATTTTATTACTTTTCTTTTCCTTTTTCCATGGCATTTTGTGTTAAAATATGCAAAAGCGTGATAATCTGCTATACATAGAGATTTCAACGGTTTTAATCTTACAACATCTATTTTTCTTTTTCTTTCGTGGTGTTACACTAAAGAAAAAGTCAAGCCAATGACTATAAACAAAGTTGCTACTTAGGAGGCAACCTAAGCATTCTCTTTTCCATTTATTTTACAAAAACTTGAATTGTTAATTTTATTTTTTTTACAAAATAGATAATAAACTCTTGAAAACCCACAAATATTACCCATCGCTACCCTTAAATGCTGTGAAAAAGATTTGTCATTCTAGGGTAGGGCGGTTAAAAATGTTGATGGAAAAATGGATGCCTGAGAATATTCGTTGGCTGATTGAAGCTAAGGTTCGATTAGGATGGGAAATATCACCTGTTTGGAATAAATATGCACCAGGGTTAGGCAAAAGTAATTTTTCCAAGAATCGAAGAGCAAAAAGAATGAATGTGTGTTATAAATGCACTAGATTGCCTTATAACTGCGCTTGATGGACTTGTAACTCAGATAAATGTTCAGTTGGATTTATGTCTACTAATTGGGAGGATAAAATGTGTCTCATTAACGATGGCTTGAGTACGGAGACCTTGGATGATATCCATTAAACTCTTGAGACGCATCCTAGTGAAATGATGGAAATCGAACTTTTTCATTTGTGGACTGAATTTAAAGCGGAACGAGAATGTTATAGTCTTGGAAATATGACTTTAAAAGACCATGTTTGCCAGTCTATAAGAAAATTGCATGGGAAGCCTATGCCGAACTCGTAGAAGGCATTTAAGCCTATCCCGAACTCCTAGAAGGCATTTAAGTAGTTTTTGGACATAAAAGCAGAGGAAGATGTGAGTCACAATGACAACTACGTGCACATATTGTGATTTTCTAACTATTCTTGTGTAGTATTTAGTGTGCACAGTCGACTCTTTTTGGAAGCTGCTTCCGTCACAGTGGGGACTTCTATTCAAAAATTGAAAACCATATGTCCTTTTGGTGGACTTAGTTTGTGAACAACTGAGCATCTAACAGCAGCAATGACAGGTTGAATGACACTTGGAAATTGAAAGATTAACCTAATATACGGAGGAGGTCTTCGATGGCTGATAGGCAGTGCCTCTCAAGCAGCTTACGCAGGAGCATCAACAGTGGTAGGCGTTACCATACCACCTTTAAAGCAGTCGTATGCTAGAACAACCAGCACTGAGGTAATGCCAAAACATTGTTTGAATCCTTGACACATATAATAATGAATTCAGATGCTTTCATCGCATTACATGGGGGTTTTGAAACATTGGAACAAATCTTTTGCATAATCTCCCAGAAAGAGTTCAAACTACATTCTAAACCAATTGGTCTTTTCACCATTCTATTTTTCTTTGACATTTTATTAGCATTTCTAGATTTTGCAGTTACATAGAAGCTGGTTTCTCCTATTGTGTGAAAAATGAATCAAATTGCACCATCAACTAAAGGATTATTGGAGAAATTATAAGCTTATGTACCACATGTGGATGTAAACTTGCCTAGAATGAATTGGCCACAGCGATTAGGCAAAGAGGGAAAGAGACCCGAATGAATTGGAGTTTCTTCCCTCTTTCACTTTGTTTGGTCTAACCAAACATGAGTTATACCTTAGCTCTTGTGGTAGGGTGGATGGGTTTTAAAGTAGCTAGTGTCATATTTGAGTATGTTTTGGCTAAGGCTTTCAGTTGGCACCAGTGATATTGTGTAACTCTAGTAAAGTGAGGAATTCTCCCCAAAGGCATAAAACTACGAGTTCATTAATTTGAATTGTGATTCTTGGTTGCGAGTGTTGCCATAAACTCTAGGTGGTGTCTGGTCCCACCCCTGACATTAATGTGTTGGGAAATACCTTAGCTTTAGGTGTTGCCTTCCAAATCTACGTATAATGCTACAATAAATGACTTGAATGGTTTAAATTGAAAGGCCCTATCCAAATTCTTCTGTTTGATCTTCTACACTTCACAACTCTTCTTGATGAGCAAGTATGAGATTCCAGGGTCTTGATTTGCGTAGATTCTTGATGGTTAAACCATTGTTCTTTTTACATCCAGCCAGGACATGGAGGACCATTTTAGTAAGGTTACTTGTGAACTTGCCTTTTAGAGAGTATACTAATTCATTAATAGTTTCCATGTGGGCCAGCTTTGATGGAATCATGTCATTAATTTGATATGAATACTACTACAAGATGTCCAGAGGTTTGCCAACTCCCACAGTCCTTTATTATTATAAAGAAACATAACATCAAATTCCATTGTCGTTGTTCTTGTTCTGCAAAAATGTTAATTGCACCGCTCCTCACTCTTGGTTTGTTGGACCAGTCATACGAGATGCTAAATTGTAGAACAACTACCCCCAAATGACTCAACTCAATTCCTGTGCCAGGGTAATTTTTAACTTTTTCTCCTTTTGTGAAAAATATAACTCCACATTGAGGACAATACAGAAATTAAGTGTGCGGGAGTAGATTAGTTGTAATTTGTTTGTTCCATTTTTGGTTATATCCTATTATTTTATGCTTTGCATGAGATAGCAACTTTTAAATATGATTGAGCTTCAATTACGTGACTCAGCTGAAATTAGGATCTCGAATAATGATTTTTTTAAATTCTTTTCCATGCCAATTTATCAAAGCCCGTTAATAAGGTGCTTTTCCATCATTTTCTGGAACAAAATTGAAGGTTGAACATTGTTGATGATATTTTTGCCATCGTGGATGAACTGTTTATCTATCCATATGTTCAGCTCAAAGTAATTTAAAAACATTATTTGTTAGCAAGGTCGAGTTAAGATCGTATGATCTCTTTTTTTTTGTGTGTCTCTTGTTGGCAAAGTTTTAAAGTTTGGAAAGAGTACTGACCTAAACTAAGAATCATTTTTACTTTTGTGCTTTAAATAATGAGAGGGACCAGGGGACCAAGCTGGCTGCCTTAGCAAGTAAAAGGTCGTCACCTCGAATGAGTGAAGAAGGACACCTCTATGGGGTCACAATGCGAACTACCTATGGCGTAAAAGGTGAAAAGAAAGTTACAAAATTCTAATCTTCATATATATATAATCTTCATATATGTCTGTGTGTGTGCGCGTGTGTGTGTATATATACACAAGACTGAGGATAGATAAATAAATTTACTCAGTGGTTTGAGGTGCTCAATCTAATACTCTTAAAATCGAAGACACATTGACGGTAAAATGCTTATCATGTTTTTTTTTTTTTAAAACTCTAGAATGCTAAGAGTCGGTGATTTTTGGTGAACAAAGTTATTTATAGGATCTATAGGTGCTATTGTAAAATAAGAGAGGAATACAAGAGACGAAATGACATATTTGACCATTTTGGGCTGGGATTTGAGATAGACCATAGAAAGCTTTCGTTTGTGTCTAGACGGGGGTGGAAAGTTAACCTTAATTGCACACACAAAAAAAACTATTGTGTATTTGAAAAGAAATGTGTAAAAAAAGGAAGGGAAAATACTTATTAAAGCAAGTCACTATCCTGCACTCGATATAAACATTCAAGTCAATTATCTCGTGTAAAACTAGTGTGTTGTTTTGTGTTTTGGATTATTATTTAGATGGTTGTTGTTCGAGGGCAAACAAAAGTCAAAGCGTGGCAATTTGATGAGTGCTAGAAAAGCACTTAACTAATTCTTCTATTTCGTGTATTTTAGTATTTTTATTTTTTTTGTATGTTCACTTTTACATATTTTTTTATTCTTGTGTTTAGGGTCACAAAGAGTCAAAAGCAGCCAGCTATGGACTAAAATGGGAGCAGATCAAAGATGGAGGACCTTCGGTGCAATTTTTTGAAAAATTGGTTTAGCGATTTTCTCAAGCGAAAGTCAAAGAGCTTAAAAAGAGAATTGTCACACTTTTTTTCAAATCGCAAATCAGAGTTTTCTCATGAAAGTTATGCCCATTTGAAGAAAATGACTAAAAGCATCAAATCCCAAAAGCATGGGGACCAAATCGTAACTTTACAAAAGTTTGGGGATGAAAGTCGTACTTTTAAAAAAAGGTCGAGGGCCGAAATGAACAAAAAGTTGAAAGTTGAGGAACTTGGGCTGCAATGACTTGGTTGCACGCACCATGACTCGAGTGACTCGACTGATAGCACCCCTGACTCGAGTCACCGTCGCAATGTCGTAGGTGTGACTAGAGTCACTGCCACAATCGCCCAGGCACCTTTCGAGTAGCACACACCTTCAAGGCATGACCTGAGGCTGCTTTTCAGAATATTCCAACATGATTTTGATGTGATTTTCACCTAAATTTTGACCCCAATGAAATACTACAACATGGGCGCAAGATAATAGACTCATTGAGGGGTTGCATATAAATTTTTTAAATTATTTTTTCTTATAAATCTTTGCCCATAAATCGAGGCAAAAAAGGAAAAGGAAAGATACACCAATGTAAAGAGAATTAGATGATCTTCCCTTCTACTTACTTATTCAATAAAATTCTCTTCTTCATTGTTCTAAGTTCTTCCTTAAAAGCGTTTATTTTTTCATATTCCGGTGGAAGTAAGAACTAAACTAAGTAAACTAAAATGAATGAACAATACTTCGGCCGTGAATATGATTAGTTGAGCATTTCTTCACTAATTTCTTCTACTATTTCTTATATTATTTATTGAGAGAAATATAATATCTCAGATTTCAGTGGAGATACAAGGCGATTACATTGCTAAATAACATTTAACCCACAAATATGATTAGTTAGACATCTTTATCTAGTTCAAGGGGGACATTGTGTTAAACTAACATGTTGTTATCTTTTCCATCCTTTTAGTGATGTTTTATCCATTTTTCTAATTCAATTTGTTGATTTATTATACTTTTATTCTCGTTTTTGAGTTTATTTTATTGCATTCATTTTGGTCAATCGAATCATTTAAATCTTTTAAATTCAAGTTACATGCTAAGATTAGAACTCCTGATTCATAATTATCATTAGATTTTGAACCAAAGTAGCAAACAAATTTCATGCATATTTAATAACAAATCAACTTAGATGAATTAATTCAAGTTTGTGAAATTAATCGTCTAATTGAACTCATTCTTCTAGTTCATTTCATATTAGCATTGCGTTAAATCCTTAAATCTTGTTCAGGATTATCCAATAGCTAGATGTTCAATTATAAAACTTACTTTAATTTAGTACACTTGAGAAAGAATTCGTTAATCATATCGTTGTTTAACTGTGCATTTTCCACAATTATTTATATCTCTAAATGTTTAATTTATCATTAGATTGAGCGGATATCTACTTATTTATATCTATTTATTCTGTTTTTAAGTTATATCCTCGATTGGGATGAGAACAAGGAGAAAACATATCAAAAGTGTCACATTTGCAAAAGTTTGGGTACGAAAATGCTACTTCCTAAAAGTTGAAGGACCTTCGATCCGATTATTTTAGGACCTTTTTGTAAGAAAAGTCAAAAGTTAAGGACGAAAGTGCAAGAGTTGAAAGTTGGAGGACCTATCGTGCGATTTCCAAGATGGATAAATGACCAATTTCGTTCAGAGAGTGTCTTATGGCCGCAAGTTTGAGGGTACGACAAGAAACCCCCCAAAAAGAATCTGCAATTGGCGTGGAAAACATATTCTTTTATTTTTTCCCCCTCCTCCCTCTTTCTCACTGAATGGAGGGGTCTTTTGGGAAAGGTGAAAACATGGATGAGGGCCTAATATACACACCATTTCATCTCCAATTCAAACTTTCTCCGTTATCCTTAGTTTAGGTTTAGCTTAAGTCTCTGTCTTCCCTGTCTCTTGTTCTTTTCTTTCTTTCTTTTTCTTCTTCTTTCCTTTTTCTTTTCTTATTTTGGGCTTGAATCGGGGATCATCACTTGGAGTAGAAGAAGAGGAAATCAGAAGGAGGTGGATAGAAGTGAAGAAGCAAGACTTTACTCTTCAAAAGGGAGATTGTCTTTAATCTTTGTTTTGTTTTTCAATTTCTATTTTATTTATTCTTTGTATGTATATATTTCTATGATTTCCTACACTATGGGCTAGTATTGTAAAGTTGGGATGATTGATGGAATTCAACATGGTTTAATTAATGATATTTGTTTATGGTTTTGAATTATTGTTCATTCCATTGTGTGATTACTTTTGAGCTTGATTTCATTTGAATGATTGATCACCATTTGAATGCCTTGTGATTTTGTACCTATTCATGAGAAACTGCACACTTTAGACCCTGGAGTAATCGCCCTAAGTTCTTATAGAGGATAGAAATATACTTCTGACCCCAAGTGACCCTGTGAGGCAGTTTCACAACGAGTAATATAGTTAGTTGATTTCCAATTGACACAGAAATATAGCAGGTTGAATCAATTGATTATGGGTAGTATGACATTTGAAAGAGGAACTATCCATTCATGTTCATTTCATGCATTTCTTTTCTTTGCTTTAGTTAGTTTAGTTTGCTCACTTCCATTCTTTTGATTCCGCATTTTTAATTGCTTTCTCTTCTTCACGCTACAATAGGTATCTTATCACAAATATCAATGCCTGTAGGTACGACAACTCAGACTCTAACCAATCCACTTCATTACTTGCTACGACCTACGCACTTGCAGAGTTTTCCACTCGTAGCTCATACCTAACAATCGTCTTCATTAATTGGGCTTGATAAATTGAAGAAAGAATAGCATCACATTACATAAAAAGATTAACAAAAGTTATTGACACACTCTAACCGCGAGAACTAGATATTTCTTTCAATTGATTTATTTCATCGTTCTTGTACTTGCCATTTTATTTTCGAATTTCATTCAATTTTCACATAAACCCTCATTTTCTGTTCTAGTTGATAAAATAATTAAATTAAATACCATTCCTCTTAGGTTCGACCATTACTTTCCACTTGTAGTGACCGCGAATTTCCTTAAATTAAAATATTTAATTAAAGTAAAATCTCAAACGTGTCGCTACAACTTCACCTATAGAGTTAAACTGCGTACGCTCGTCTAGTTAAAATTTTATAAAATTTACTAGTATATTGAACTATTTAAAATGAAAACAAAAATAATAATTTATATATTTATTTATTTATTTTCAATTTACGTTTGAGGACCAAACTTTAGAAATTATTCGTTTTAGATCCAATTAGAGGCCCATTTGTAGTCCAATTCTATTTCTTACACTCTCAGAATGCCCATTTAGAGTGTAACCTAGTTCTTACCCTACTTATACAACTTAAAGTTGTTTTTCAAAGACCTAGCCCCACTATCCTCCCCTCTCTCCCACAAATAGAACACTTTAGATCATCTCACTCTATCCCATTCAAGGAACCAACCACCACTAGAGGTAATATTTCTTACCACTTTGTTCATATTTCAATTTCTAAATTTTATTGTTGTAAGTATTAATCATCTATTTGTGTTGTCACTTGATTTTTCACACAAAATAGCAATGTACATACACAATATACGTACATACACTATACACGCATACACAACCGCTTCGGCCACCACCTCACCACCGCCAAGGCCACCACCTTCACCACCAAGCAACACCAACATCATCTTCATCTCGACCCAAAAACACATACACACGCCAAGATATACATACACAATACATACACAAACTCGCATATGCCTCGGCCCAAACGATCACCTCATCCAAAACTCGACCTTAATTCACAAAAATCACACCTACACCTTCATCTCCGTCCCTAGAACATCGTAGTATACTTTGATTTTGAAAATAGTTAGCAAATCGAACCAATTTTGAAAATACCCAAATTTCTATCTAAGTGTTCAATCCTTGATTTCTCCCTCAATACTCAACCATTTTTCAATCTAACAACACCACTAGATTCACCACACCTCAATCTACCTTCACCTCCATTTTTACCGGCGAAAAGTCGCCGGAATCGAGTGTGTGTGTGTGAACCGAGAAGTGTGTGCGTGAACGAGAGAGGGAGAGCCGAGAAAGCGGGTAGAGATGGTGAGATCCGGTCCAAGCCCAAATCCATTTAACTTTACGGAATTTACACTTTAGCCCCTCTATTTTGATAAATAGTTTAAGTTGGTCCGATAATTTATTTATTTTACAAGTCCTACACTTTTAATTGTTACGATTTAGCCCCTCAAGATTATTTACAAACTTAACCCCCTCTTTTATTTATTTTATTTAAATAAGCCCTCAAATTTTATTTAATTTCAAGTCCCTAACTTTCAAGTGTTTCTATTTGGCCCCTAAACTTTTATTTCACTTTTAATCCTTCAATTTCTTTTTCCTATTTAATCTACCCCCAAACTTTAATTGCATATTAGTCCCCCATGATTTAAAAATCCTATAATTGAGTCAAAAATATTTTTAGTTTACTTTTATTGCACAATAGGTCCTCAAACTATCCAACTCTTTCAAATTGACCCCAAAGTTTTATATTCTTTCCATTTTGGTCCACAAACTTCTATATTACTTATAGATACTTAATATTTAAGAATATTAACATAAATTAAACTCAAGTATTGACTAGACGAGGCGCATTGACACCTAGAGGACTGATTTTTCACCGTTAGTAAGCTCAATACTCGGCTAAAGGTTAAGGTAGATCCCTTTTCTAAAAAGTTTCTTTTAAATGTGCGCAATTGCAATTGATATTATTATAAATGCTGCATGTAAATGTTATGTGATGATAGGCTTTAGCCTACTTTTGACGTGCTTCCTCAAGACTATGACGATAGGCTCTTTGCCTAATTACGACGTGATTTAATAGCATTATGACGATAGGTTTTTGACCTAATATATTATAATGACGTGCTATTAATCACTATGATGACGCACGATTAAGAGGGATGATGAACGAACTTGTATTTTATACTGTCAGTATTTTATGAAAATGATGATTATGTGCATTTATTTTGTAATATATATTAATTGTGGTGCTGGGATTCATCGAGTATTTAAAATACTCACGATTTTCTCTATCAAATGAACAAATTGGTGATTAAGGAGCCGAGGCTTGGCGAGGCGTGGGAATCTCTTAGGGACCTTTAAATAAATTCGTTTTAATTACATTGATAATTGAGTACTTTTAACTGTTGAAGTAATGACTATTGAATGTTTTGAATTTACTAGTACTTTAATTGGATGTTTTTGAGGACAGTGTTGAAACTATCGTGAGACACTCTTTTGATTTTATTAATTTAAATAAATTTCCGCATTTTAGCTATTTGTTATCTTTCCGCATTTATTTATGTAAAAAAAATTGTTAGTTTTAATCAAAGAACTAGCGTTCCGAAGTTCTTCAATTCGAGCATAAATTTTGGTATCGAGCTGGTCTACTGCTCAGACTTGCAAATTGTTTAAAGAATTTTTTTTCGAAAGAAACTTTTCAAGATTTAAAAGTTTTATGTCCTAAGAGCTACCACGACCATCGTCTCTCCGCCAACTCCGAGGTAAAGAAAGAAAGTTTTTAGATTTCAAAGATTGACTTATTGAGTTTCGAAGTTCTTTTGAGAAACTATGTTTTGACACAGAGTGAAAGAAGAAAGTTTCAAGAAATTTTTCAGATATAATGAGAAAGAGTATTTACGAATGCCGGAATCACTTCAAGAAAAAGTCTATAATAGATACAATGTTAAAAGTTATGTGAATGTTTGTATCTGTTTAAAGTCAAGAGAGCCTCTTTGAAGGATTTTACGAGAATTAAAAGTTGATACGGCATTTAAATATTTTGCAAGTAGTTGTATCTGAATTGAGGGATTTCATATCTAGAAAAGAAAGAGTAAAGAACGTTTTTGATAGAGAATAAGAGACCGAGTTTGAGCTTAAGGTGAAACGTTCATCTGGTGAGTAAAGCATGAATTAAATTATATTTTGTAATATTTCTAGACCTCGAAATTGAATTCATGATTATAAGGATTCATTGACTATTGTGTATGGGTATTGTTGTTCTCTCTTGCCTATATCTAATGATGATTTGTAATTGCTGGTGGTAATTGGGACACCAAGTCAGTGTAATGCATTGAGGTAAGGTTATCATGGATTGTGATTTTAATGGGGCTTTTATTCAATGTCATTGGTTAAAATAGGGTTGCAATGGAATGATGGATATGATTAAGATGGAATTAGACCCGCTATGCTAGATATTCAAATTCTTGAGTGTAAAGGATGAAGGACAAGATGAGTAAGGATCTTTAATGCAAGTTAGTGTGTGATATTAATTGATCATGGACATTGTTGATTTGATTTTTGTGCACTCGAGATGAGATTATTGGATTGCATTGTTATGAAGTTTTAACGTAATAGAAGATTTTATCTGATCGCCTATGTTTTGGGTCGTGAATATGCTATTTTATACTCCAAGTGAAGTTTGTGAGTTCTATACTTGCATGTTATAGTCTCCTCAATGAAAATCATTTGAGATCAAAGGTTATAAATTGAGGATGAGTGGTGAAAGTTATGTACTGAGGTTATCCTGTTACGGGATTACCAATAAATGTTAGGATTCTCGATGTAAACTTATTTTATTATCAGATTTGAAAAGTTGATTAGTGGTGAAGAAGTTTAGATCGTATGAATTGAAGTTAGATGCATCTATTGACCGATAGGTGACTACAAGATGTATTTATTCTGAAATTTGGGTGGCATGTTTACATATATATATTATGTTGGGAACTTCTAATGACAAAGTTTGACGAATTTTGCTAGATTGAGGTTGGGAGAGATTTTGAAGAATTCATATATAATTTTTATGAAATGAGTTTTGAGGATAACAGACTTGGATTTAGAGGATTAACTATATAAAATGTGATTGTGTGATGATTTTGAGGATGTAGCGCGATTTTGAGAGTGTGATTGATTTTAAAATCTATTTGGATTTTCGGGATTTGAGGATTTGAAATGTGAGGTCAAAGGTTGTACGGTTGGAGGAATTGTCTGAGAAAGGTTTCATCCAACTAAGTGTGTCTCCATGGGGAGCACATGTATTTGTTAAAGGAGAAGGATGACAATATGAGGATGTGCATTGATTATAGAGAACTCTACAAGTTGACAATAAAGAATAAGTACCTCTACCCAAAGATTGACGATTTGTTTGATCGCTTGAAGGGTGCTTGCTTTTTCTAGAAGATTGATTTGAAATCGTGGTAACACCGCTTGAAGGTCAAGTTTGATGATATACCAAAGACAGATTCGTGACACGATAGGGGCTACGTGTTTACAGTGATTCCCTTTGGTCTCATGAATGAACCTATAGTGTTCATGGATTTAATGAATTGAGCTTTTCGTCAGTATTCGGACAATTTCGTCATCGTGTTTATTGATGACATATTGATCTATTAAAGGGATTCTGATCGACATGGGGATCTTAACGTTTGAGGATTGTACTTGATGTATTGATGAGAGAGTCGTTTTTAGGACATTCGACCCATACATGATCCAAACGAAAATATTGTTTTTATGCAAACTCATGAAATTACTTATCAAGTTTTCACCAACTTTCACCATCCTTTCCAGCTTGATTGACCAAATTATTTTTGAATTTTCTTAAGTTGCATTTGATTCAAAATACATTTCTTGTTGCTAAAGAAATAGAAATCGATTTCAAAACATGGTTAACATTGGAAGTATTATTATTATTATAAGGTTGTGCTAGATCATACTTTTATTTGACTTACTTGTTTGGTAAGCAAGAACGCTTTGAGCATAAGTTAATGCAACATTATGAAATTTTCTTTAGCCTTCGATTGAGGATGGAATGTTCCTCTTTTAATGTCATATGATTCAAATGATATTTCTCATTGAGAAGAATGGAAAGAAAATTTTAAAACTTTTACTTTTTCAACATTTGGCTTGTTATGCAAGGGAAATGTGTTAAAGTGTTGATTTTTTTTTTTTGGGATTTCGACCTATATTTGTAATCAACCTATCTCTATAAACTCAACAAACAATTCTTGTGAAGAAAGGATTTGACAAAAATTTCGCTTATTTAGACTCCCGAGTTCAAATTAATGAATGTTCCATCTATTTTCAACAAAATTAATTCCATTCCTATCGAGCGATAACTATTGGATTGGGTGACGATCACATTTTAAGGGATTTTTATAGTGGAGGATATATTCAGGGAAAATATTTGTGGCTCATATATAGTTGGAACATGACCAGAGTCGTAATGGTTTTGAATTCGAGACTTGAAAATTTTTGGAAGAAAAAGAAAGGGTTACGATTATGATATTGTTGCCAAATTTCTTTGGGTTGTACTATTTGTAATTCAAACGAATTTACATAGATGATAACGAGGTCCTTTAGGCTTACTCACGGACTAACTATGAGGTACATACTCGATTATTATTATCTAAGTGATAACGTATGTATGTTATTAAGGCTTTGCTATGAGGAGCACAATATGTTATGATCGAAAGGAGATTGATATTTTCAGTTAAGTAGAACGGTCACTTGAGTACAAATCGTAAAGATAATGTTGTTTTCAAACGAGAAGATTGCCATCGATTTTGTGACGAGTCTTCCTAGATCACCGAGGGGTCATGATGCTGTATGGGTTATCGTGGACCGACTTACGAAATATGCACACTTTCTACCGCCTGACCACTCTCGGTGTTGACCAGTTGGCACAATTGTACGGTAGAGAGATTCTTCGACTCCATGGGGTGCCTGTGTCCATTGTTTCAGATCGAGATCCGAGATTTACCTCGCGATTTTGGGAGAGCTTACAGACGGCTATGGGGACGAAGCTCAGATTCAGTACCGCATACCATCCCCAGACGGATGGTCAATCTGAGCGTACCATTCAGATATTGGAGGATATGTTGAGAGCATGTATTTTAGACTTAGCCGGGAGTTGGGAAACTCATTTGCCACTTGTAGAGTGTGCCTACAACAACAACTTCCAAGCCACGATTGGGATGGCGCCTTATGAGGCATTGTATGGGCGACGGTGTCGATCGCCCATCTATTGGGATGAAGTTGGAGAGAGGAAGATGTTGGGACCAGAAATGGTGGAGAAAACTGTGGAAGCTATAGAGAAGATCATAGTGAGGATTAAGGCCGCTCAAGATAGACACAAGAGCTACGCCGATAAGAGGAGAAAGGACTTGAAGTTTGAGATTGGAGAGAAAGTATTTCTCAAGGTGTCTCCCATGAAGGGCACCATACGCTTTGAGAAGAAAGGGAAGTTGAGACCACGGTTCGTGGGACCATTCGAGATACTAGAAGAAGTTGGGGCAGTAGCTTATCGTTAGGCTTTGCCACCCGAGCTTTCATCAGTGCATAATGTATTTCACGTCTCACAGTTGAGGAAGTATGTCCATGATCCAAGCCACGTGGTGAGCTTTCAGTCTTTGGATATTCAGAAGGATTTGTCATACCAAGAGACACCCGTGACGATCATAGATCGGAAGGTCCATGCCTTGAGGAATCGAAGAGTTCCCCTAGTTAAGGTTCAATGGGGTAGTCATGGCAAGGATGAGGCAACATGGGAGAAAGAAGAAGAGATCCTATCCCAATACCCAAACCTTATGGATCAAGTAAGTTTATATTTTAAGTAAATTTAAATTTCGAGGACGAAATTATTTTAAGAGGGTAAGGTTGTAGTGACCGCGAATTTCCTTAAATTAAAATATTTAATTAAAGTAAAATCTCAAACGTGTCGCTACAACTTCACCTATAGAGTTAAACTGCGTACGCCCGTCTAGTTAAAATTTTATAAAATTTACTAGTATATTGAATTATTTAAAATGAAAACAAAAATAATAATTTATATATTTATTTATTTATTTTCAATTTATGTTTGAGGACCAAACTGTAGAAATTATTCGTTTTAGATCCAATTAGAGGCCCATTTGTAGTCCAATTCTATTTCTTACACTCTCAGAATGCCCATTTAGAGTGTAACCTAGTTCTTACCCTACTTATACAACTTAAAGTTGTTTTTCAAAGACCTAGCCCCACTATCCTCCCCTCTCTCCCCCAAATAGAACACTTTAGATCATCTCACTCTATCCCATTCAAGGAACCAACCACCACTAGAGGTAATATTTCTTGCCACTTTGTTCATATTTCAATTTCTAAATTTTATTGTTGTAAGTATTAATCATCTATTTGTGTTGTCACTTGATTTTTCACACAAAATAGCAATGTACATACACAATATACGCATATACACTATACACGCATACACAACCGCTGGCCACCACCTCACCACCGCCAAGGCCACCACCTTCACCACCAAGCAACACCAACATCATCTTCATCTCGACCCAAAAACACATACACACGCCAAGCATATACATACACAATACATACACAAACTCGCATATGCCTCGGCCCAAACGATCACCTCATCCAAAACTCGACCTTAATTCACAAAAATCACACCTACACCTTCATCTCCGTCCCTAGAACATCGTAGTATAGTTTGATTTTGAAAATAGTTAGCAAATCGAACCAATTTTGAAAATACCCAAATTTCTATCTAAGTGTTCAATCCTTGATTTCTCCCTCAATACTCAACCATTTTTCAATCCAACAACACCACTAGATTCACCACACCTCAATCTACCTTCACCTCCATTTTTACCGACGAAAAGTCGCGGAATCGAGTGTGTGTGTGTGAACCGAGAAGTGTGTGCGGGAACGAGAGAGGGAGAGCCGAGAAAGCGGGTAGAGATGGTGAGATCCTCGCAAGCCCTAATCCATTTAACTTACAGCACTTACACTTTAGCCCTCTATTTTGATAAATAGTTTAAGTTGGTCCGATAATTTATTTATTTTACAAGTCCTACACTTTTAATTGTTACGATTTAGCCCCTCAAGATTATTTACAAACTTAACCCCTTTTTATTTATTTTATTTAAATAAGCCCTCAAATTTTATTTAATTTCAAGTCCCTAACTTTCAATTGTTTCTATTTGGCCCCTAAACTTTTATTTCACTTTTAATCCTTCAATTTCTTTTTCCTATTTAATCTACCCCCAAACTTTAATTGCATATTAGTTCCCCATGATTTAAAAATCCTATAATTGAGTCAAAAATATTTTTAGTTTACTTTTATTGCACAATAGGTCCTCAAACTATCCAACTCTTTCAAATTGACCCCCAAAGTTTTATATTCTTTCCATTTTGGTCCACAAACTTCTATATTACTTATAGATACTTAATATTTAAGAATATTAACATAAATTAAACTCGTTATTGACTAGACGAGGCGTACGGACAGCTAGAGGATTGATTTCTCACCGTTAGTAAGCTCAATACTCGGCTAAATGTTAAGGTAGATCCCTTTTCTAAAAAGTTTCTTTTAAATGTGCGCAATTGCAATTAATATTATTATAAATGCTGCATGTAAATGTTATGTGATGATAGGCTTTTTAGCCTACTTTTGACGTGCTTCCTCGGCACTATGACGATAGGCTCTTTGCCTAATTACGACGTGATTTAATAGCATTATGAAGATAGGTCTTTGACCTAATATATTATAATGACGTGCTATTAATCACTATGATGACGTGCACGATTAAGAGGGATGATGAACGAACTTGTATTTTATACCTGTTCGTATTTTATGAAAATGATGATTATGTGCATTTATTTTGTAATATATATTAATTGTGGTGCTGGGATCTCATCGAGTATTTAAAATACTCACGATTTTCTCTATCAAATGAACAAATTGCAAATTAAGGAGCCGGAGGCTTGGCGAGGCGTGGGAATCTCTTAGGGACCTTTAAATAAATTCGTTTTAATTACATTGACAATTGAGTACTTTTAACTGTTGAAGTAATGGCTATTGAATGTTTTGAATTTACTAGTACTTTAATTGGATGTTTTTTAGGACAGTGTTGAAACTATCGTGAGACACTCTTTTGATTTTATTAATTTAAATAAATTTCCGCATTTTAGCTATTTGTTATCTTTCCGCATTTATTTATATAAAAAAAATTGTTAGTTTTAATCAAAGAACTAGCGTTCCGAGTTCTTCGAATTCGGGGCGTTACACCACTGCTATATTACCTTGTAGTTTTGAAACCTAGTAATGAAAATAGAATAAATTTTGGTGCAGTGCGACAAGGAATCCAGGACGATGACGACGAGAACTATGACAACTATAACGATCGTAACAACAACAACGACGACGACAGCTCTAACGACTATGATAATTTGGAAAACTATGAAACTATGGTGACTACAACAACTCTGAGGACTACAACCACTGCGGCGAGTATGACACTACGACAATGGTGACGATGATGACGATGAGGGCTAAAATGACTACGATGACTATCTCGGCTACAATCAATGTGATGACTACCAATGACAACGATGACGATAACTATGACCACTATGGCGACTATGATGACTGTGACGAGTATGACAATGACATTGAAAATGGTTATGCTGGCTATGACGATTGCGACGACAACGATGATGGCGATGATGGCGACTAGGACAACTACAGTGACGATGACTGCTACTACAAATACGACTGCTACTACGACTAAGATGACAACGCGGATTATGACAGTGTGACTACTATGAGAACAACGATGATAACAATGACGACAATAACGACTACGTCGACTACAACGACAACGACATCTATAAGGACGATGATGACTATGAATACTACGACGACTATCACGACTCTAGCGATTATGACAACTGCAACAACTTTGATGACTACGACAACTATTACGACTTCGATGACTACGCTTACTATTACGACTATCACGACTACAATGATTCATGACTATGACAACTATGACGACCACGATAACTACAACGTCTTTGATGACTATGACAACTACGACGACTATATCCCATGATGACTGCGGCCACTATGATGACTATTGTAATCATGACTACGATTATGACGACTAGACCATTATACCACCTAGAATTACTACGACCACTATGATGACTAAGAGGACAGTGCCAACTACAACGACTAAGATGACTACGATGACTATCACAACTATGGTGAATTTGGCGAATACGACA
Source organism: Jasminum sambac (assembly GCA_018223645.1). Lineage (NCBI taxonomy): Eukaryota > Viridiplantae > Streptophyta > Magnoliopsida > Lamiales > Oleaceae > Jasminum > Jasminum sambac. The sequence continues at coordinate 32,035,123 of CP073640.1, forward strand.
CTGACCATGATGAAGCTATAATTACTATGACACATACAACAACTGTGCTGACTATGACGACTTTGAAAACTACAAGAACTACAGCGACTACGATGACTTTTACGGCTATAATGGTAATTACGACAACAATGACTATCACGACCATGGCGACTGCAATGACTACGACCACTGCGATTCCTAGAAAGACAACGACGACTGTCACGACTCTGACGAATACAACGAAAGTGATGATTATGATGAAAACTACAACGTATGACAACAACTATGACAACTACTTTGACGACCATGATGACTTTTACAACTATAAGAACTACGTCAAGTATGACGCCTATTACTACTACGATGACTATGAAGACGACGATGACAGTTAAACTGTGATGCGTACGACGACGTCGCTACGACTGCGCCAACTACAATCACTTCGGAAACTATAACACTATGATGCTCACACGACGACTATGGAGACAATGGCGATAACGATGGCATCGACGATAGTGATGACTATGATGACAACAACAACAACTATGATGACCATGAGGACTATGACGACTACAACGACTATGCTGACTATGACAACTTTGATGATGATGATGATGATAATGACAACTACGATGACTACAATGACTTTGACGAGTATGATGTCGGTGACGGCGGCTCTACGCAAACTATGGCAACTACGACAACTATGACAACTGTGGAAACTGCCATGACAACGGTGAACCCTATGATGACTACGATGACAATGAAAATTGCGATGACTGCATCGACGATGACAACTATTATGTATACGACCACTTTGACGACTATGATGATTATGACGACTGCGATGACCACGAACACTCTTGCGACTATTATGACTATGATTGTGATGATTGTTATGACTATTAACACTACGACGACCATGGTAACTGTAACGACTAGGACTATTATGACCATTATGGCTGCTATGACAACGATGAGAATGACGATGACGGTGACGACTGTGTTGATTGTGACGATTATGATGTCAACGTCTATGTCGATTGTCACCACTATGAAGACAAGACAAGTGCTTCAAGACAATGATGATTGTGATGAACGACGACTCTGACGACTATGTTGACTACAAAAGGGATGACGATTACAAAAACTATGATGACAACGACGACTATGACTATTGCGAAGACTATGACGACAACGATGATTATGATGATTGCCATGGCTATGCTGAGGATAAAAATGACTACGACTCTGTGGACTACAACGGCAATGACGATGATGACTATGCTGATGACAACGTCGAACATCACAACTACGACCATTATCATGCCTATGGCGACAATGACGACTTTGCCGAGTACGATGACTTGAGTAACCATGAGGAATATGACTGTGATGACTACGGTGACTACGAAGACTATAACAAGTATCACGACTATGACGACTACAACGATTCCTGACTACGACGACTGCGAAGACTTTAACGAGTATGACGATGACGGCTATGACAACTAGAACGACTGCGACGTATAGCATGACTAATACTAGTACGACGACTATGCCGAATACAACGACGACCGTCTTGAAAACTAGGGTGACTATGATGACTGCGATGACTATTATGACTATGACAACCGTGACGCCTACGATTAGTAATACGACTATGATGAGTTTGACGAGGACTATGGTGATTATGACAACTGCCACGATTATGACTACTATGACTACTACGACGACTACCACGATGACAGCAATGACGATTAATATGATGATGGGAGTAACATCTATGTTGACTAGGATGACTAAGATGACTACGACGACTACAATGGCTATGAAGACAACGACGACTATGAAGACTATGATGAGTAGCGCTGGGCAAAAAACCTTGAAACCGACAACCCGACCCGCCCAATTCGGGTCGAGTCGGGTCGGGTCAGTTTTTTTTCAATTTCGGGTCGGTTGTCGGTTCCAGATCACATTAAACTGATGCGGGCATGCTCGGGTGGCGGGTTGCATAAGTTTGGGTCGGGTAACCGACCAGACCCGACCCACATAAGTAAATTAAAAAAAAAAAAAACAAAACCTGACTCACCCACCCAATGACCCAAAGTCCAAACACCTCGGTAGTCAAACAGGAGCCAGACATCACATTTCACAAATCACAACCCTAATTCCCTAAATTAGATCTCGTTCTCTCTTCTCACTTCTCAGTCGCCAGTCGTTCATTCTCGTTTCCCTCTCGTCGAGCGGCTACTTATCGCACCCCACCACCATCCACCGGACGACGCGTTGCAGCTTAGGTGATCATCCCCCTCGCTGTATTTTCATCGTAACCTCCATCTCGATACTCGAGCTCGGAGTTTTCGCGGCCACCAATCACCATCTTCTTGCTTTCATTTGAAACTTTCGAACTTGGAAATGGATTCAGGTCTGTTTTAATTTTTGTTTGATAATGTGATTTTTTTTTTTACATTTTTTAAACACCAAGCGGCAAAGGTGCTTGCCTGCTGATTTTCTAGCATCTTTCTTGTATCAGCTTTTTCTTTTCTTACGTGTATTATACCATGAAGTTCAGATTACTGAAATTTGAAACATTTATTTGCTAAGAATTAATTGCTGATGATGATGGAGAACGAACTAGGAACAACAGAAAAGATGATGATGGAGAACGAAAAATTCCCTCTTTCTGAAATAGAATATTTATTTTATGCTTTTTTGTCTAAAAATGTTCTTCTATCAAACAAGCTCTTAGATTGGATCGATGATGTTGAATGCTGATATTGCTTATTGCTTAAGTTTGATATACTAAATTATTCTCATATATATTGTGTCACCCTTGTTGGAAAATCGATTGTCCGGTCTCTAATACTATGATCTGTTTTCTGTGTTATGATAGTCCACGTGCACAAATTTTAGTTATTTTTTATTAATTTAGACTCTATGCCCATGTTTGTTGGTTAATGACTTAATGTTAAATAGAAATCTTTTTTTTTTCCTATTTCATTTGTCTTTTCTATTTTTCATAGAATTGGATACTGAACTTGAATTTCAAGAGGAATTAAGAACTGCGGCACTTCCTCCACGTCCGGATAAAAGCAGTAATAGGAGGACTTCGGAGGTGTGGGATCATTTCAAAATTATAGGGAATCCAAAAGCCGAAGATGTGAGGTGTGAATGTATTTATTGTGGGAAAAGTTATGCTTGTGGTTCTAGGAAGTGTGGGACAAGTACATTGAAACAACATTTACTCCAAAATTGTAAGAAGTATCGAGCAAGTATGGCACAAAAAAGTAAAAGACTTTGAGTTTCCAACGAACTAGTGATGGGGGCACCAATCTAGTTGTCGTGGGGTTTAACAAAGACGTTTGTAGGGCTGCTTGTGCGAAAATGATAGTTATTGATGAACTCCCTTTTAGTCATGTGGAAGGAGAGGGGTTTAGGCTATTTTGTACTGCAGCATGCCTAAATTTTTTCCACCGTCTCGAAGGACAATTGTTCGAGACATTAACCAACTTTTTATGGATGAAAAGTTGGCACTTTGGAAGTACTTCACTACCCATCATCAGAGAGTGTCACTCACTACTGACACATGGACATCTATTCAAAATGAAAATTATATGTCTTTGATGGCCCACTACATTGATTATAATTGGAAACTTCAAAAAAGAATTTTGAACTTTTGTGTGATTAAAGATCACAAGGGTGAAAGTATTGGAAAGTTAATTGTAATGCCCCGAATTCACTTAAATCCGGGACGTTAACCTTTCTTATAAATCTTATCAAGCGGAAGAATAAATAAGATTTTTCCTATTCAAATTCTCTTCAACCTTTCAGAAATTCCCAAAAGTTGACGGTGAATAAGAAGATGAAAAGGTAAATAAGGTTTTTGTCGAAATTAACTCAGTTTTTAAATAATAGAACTTCACTTCGTAAATGAATTTAAATATTTGAATTTTCAAACAATTTAACTTTTAAAATTAGAAGCTTCAATAATTGAAGACTTGACAATATGTGAAGAGTAATTCTACTAAAAATAAATAAATTAATCTCATAAAATAGTTTTGTAAATTCTCTAATCGGTTTCCACTGCCACTTGCCCCATCGCCGATTCCATAATCTGCAAATGTTTTATAAAATTTGAAAATATGAGTAACGAATTACTCAGTAGGTCCACAAATAAGACGTTAGTCGATCAGTAATAAGATGGTAGGTACATGCATACATATTATGAATTACTTGAATCCGGACGAACAATAAACGTGCACGTAAACATTTAACATTCTTGTGCCCGTAGGCTCCTTGACATTCATGTGCCCGAAGGCTTCATAGCATTGTTGAACCCGAAGGCTCCATTACATTCATTATTCATAAAAATGACATAGGCAATGTACACTACACGAGCGGTTATCGTAACAAGTGCGCAAGTAGAAAAACATAAAGCTTTAGTTTAGAGACCTACCTGATTTTCTGAGTTTGAGAGTAGCTTTGGGTTGGTTTTTAACTCTCTAAATCCCGTGCGTCGTCTACAATTAAAGGAAATTATTAAATTAGCGCTAGATATTCGGCTTATAAAATAAATGAGTGAATTTGGCTAATGTGTAAAATATTTTTAGCTTTACTCATTTAAAAGAAGTAAAATAGTTAGAATAAAATAAAATAAGAATTATAATTTAAATAGAAATAAGTTAAATAAAATCAGATAATCATTCTCATAAAATAAACAGAGTTAAATTTAATAAAATAAGTTGAGCATGATAATAAAACTAGATAAAATAAAATAAATTAGAATATAATAGGATTTTCCACGAAACTAAATAATTTTAGATATAACGATTTAAAATAGGGGACAAAATTGATCAAGTGAAAAACTTTGGCTTCGTGACTATTTGTAAAAATAAAGCAGAAACGAGGGGCTAACTTTGATAAAAGGGAACTTTAGGGTCAGGGACTAGTTTTAGAAGGAAAACTGAAATTGGGTCAACTAATAAAGCTTTATGATGAAGGAGGATTTATTGTGCAATATCCTAAATAGATCCCCAATTTAGAATTGATTTGCAGCAACTTCTTCTCCATTCTCTGCAACGTTCGAACCGAGATTGAGCAAGGCGGATTTGAGGTGGACTTGAATCACATGGTCGGCGGCTACACCACGGCGATCGTGAGTGGCACCATCGCCATGGGCGGTGGTGGTGGTCTCGTGGCTTGGTCATGGGAGTATGCAAGTGTTAATATGTATGTATATATATATGTGTGTGTGTGTGTGTGTGTGTGTGTGTGTGTATATGTATGCGTATATATGAGTGTAATTGTGGGTTCGTGCGCATGAGTTTTGTGTGGGCTACTGGTGGTACATGATGGTGATGGTTATAGCGGTGAATGGTGGTGGTGATGGACGATGTTGGTGGAAAATTCAATTTGCCGAGTCGAGTTCTCGACTCGGTTTGTAACTTGGCTCAATGGTTTGTTTCTGTTCATCCCCCCTCCCTCTATAATTTCATGGACTAGATCAAGAGGGTGATGGTGGTGCGGTGTGGTGGTGATGGGGGTGGGCTGCGTGGTAATTGATGGGCGTTGGTTGTAACTATATGGTTCACGAGCCGAGTTCTCGGCTCGGGTTGGATTTTGTTTCAACAGCTCGCTTCCTCTCTGTTTCCCTCTTTGTAAACTTTTATGGTTTGGAATCAAGGATGCTAGGATGGATTTATTGTGCGAGTAGAAGAGTGTTACCTGCCCGAACGCCGATGTTTATTCCTATGCTAATGGAGAACGCTTGAGATGGAGGTAATAAGGATGGAGTTCAGATGGCTTTGCTGCTGTAGATTGAGTTGGAAGCTTGGGTTGCAGGTTAATATAGGTTACGAAAAGCGGGTCATTAAGCTTGCAAGGTTCATGCGTGTGGGGAATTAGTTTGGAGTGGAGTTCTTTGGCCTAAAGAAGACTAGTTTGGTGGAGTTAGCGCCCCTTCAAAAGGCTATCTCACGTGGACTAGGAGAGCAATTGGGTGAGGGGAAAATAAAATAAAAATAAAAATTAAATAAAAAAATAAAAGAGTGGAGCCTAGTAGGAATAGGATAAAATATGTATATTTTAAATAAAAGGTTAATTATTCAATTTAATTTATACTTTAATACATTTAACTTAATTGAAGACGGGCGACGCTATTTTTTTTTTGAGCAACAGTTTAGTGACATACTAGTTAATATATATATATATATATATATATATATATATATATATTTAGCTTATGAAAAGTTCGGGTCGCTACATTAATAGAAGATTGTTTGCTTGAGTGGGGGATTAGTAAGATTTTTACAGTGACTGTGGATAATGCTTCGGCAAATAACAAAGCAATTGACTATCTTAGGCGGAAGATGAATAGTTGGGGTGATGGGCTATCGATTTTGGGTGGTAAGCATTTGCATATGAGGTGTTGTGCGCATATTGTGAATTTGATTGTTTGTGAGGGTTTAAAAGAGATGAGTGAGTCCATATTAGGTATTCGTAATGCAGTGCGATATGTGAAAGCTTCACGGGCTCGTTACAAAAAGTTTATGGAGTGTGTGACTAAGGAGATGATAGAAGCAAAATCAATTGTGTTTTTAGATGTGCCCACTAGGTGGAATTCTACCTATTTGATGTTGGAGGGTGCATTAAAGTATGAGAAAGCTTTTGAGCGGATTAAAGAGGACGATGGACATTTTTTAAGCTACTTTCAAGAAGACGATTGTAGAAAGAAGGTTGGGCCTCCTACTTCAATTGATTGGGAAAAAGCTTCGGTGTTTGTAAAGTTTCTTAAAAACTTTTATAACATGACTTTGAAGTTAAGTTGTTCATTGCAAGTGAGTTCCACTTCTTATCTTCATGAAATTTGTTCACTATTTTCTATACTAGAAGAATGGAGTGTGGATGGAGATTATACACTATCTGAGATGGGTATTAGGATGAAGTCAAAATATAGTGAATATTGGGGAGAGATGGAGAAAGTGAACCAATTCTTGTTTGTTGCTATAGTGCTCGATCCAAGATAAAAATTGGATTATGTTGAGTATTGTTTTAGTGTGATGTACAGTAACCATTTGCGTGTTTGCTCCTTGGTTCGTTGTGTGAAGGACCTCATAATGGAAATGTATGCTTGGTATGTGAAGTGGGAAAATCAAAAGGAAAGTAGTGAAGCATCGAATAATGTTAATTCATCTAAAAGTGAGCTAATAAGTGAATCATCCCAATCAAGAAATGGGTCATCTCAATTAAGAAGTGGGTCTTCTCAACCAAGCAAATCAAGTTCCACTTCTCATTCCATTTCGTAGTTCTCTAACAACGAGGATGGTGGAAGTGTTGGTTTGCTTGCAAAATTGGCTACGATCTACTCCAAGTGAGGAAAAGTCTTATTTGGAAGACGTAGAGTATTACGACGCTTTGGATGAAGGTAAATTGACATTCAAATATTTATGTAAGTCAATTGGTTAGATGTAGTTAGTTATTTTGATTATTTGTAACTAATATAATTCTTTTTTTCTTTGTGTTTTGTAGAGCTTTCAAAATCAAGTACCTCCAATGAAGATTTGTCAAACAAAGAGAAATGATTGGTAATTTGGTATGATATCAAGTTTTATATCATTAAATGAGGTTAAAGATTGAGGTTTTAGTTAAAAGTTTAAAAATTAATTAGTATGAGATTTAATTAAGAATGCTATCTACAAATCCAAAGTAGTAACTTTTAATTTATTTGTTTAGTCATTTAGTTGTAATAATGGTATTACTTAGGTAAAGAAGGTCATTCTTTTTTTAGGTGTTACTTACTACTTTGAGCTTCTCATGATTAGCATTATTAACATGTGATGATTCTCAATTTGTGCTATGACTTTTGTATAGGTTGATTCGATTTCCGAACTTTTGGATTTTGGACGTCTCAAGGTTATGGAGCTATGGGATTTGGATGAGATCATGATCCAAGAGACAACAATATTTGAAACTTTATTAGAATTTTTCGGCTTGTTATTATTTATATGCTTATATTTGCAATTTGTAATATCTAATGTGTGATTTCACTTTGATGACTTGTATGCTTTTGTAATATGTGGAGTTGTGACTTGTGGTTGTTTTTGTTTGGTATGGTTTCTTTTGTTTGTTTGGTTTGTACTTGGTGCTATTTTTAATTTGTTGGTAATTTGGCATGCTTATTAGTTCATGCCTAGAATAGAATGGTTGGTTGGTAACATTGGTATGCTTTTTTGGTTGTTTTTGTTAGCTTAATATAGTGACTAGTGTGAATGTTGGTAAAGTCTTGATATTGATGACTTAATATTGGTATAGCTTAATATTGATGACTTGATATTCTTGTTGGTAATGTCTCTCTTAATTTATAGTGAGTAGTGTAGGTGTAGGTAATAAATTTGAAGGTACTATATTTATTTGACATTGGTATAGCATAAAATTTGCATTTATTTTGAATTGGTGGTGCAGGTAATAAATTCAGATTTTATTGTTTGTATAATTAACATAAAGATGGCTTTGGAGTTGAAATGCTATTTTTAGAAAATTAACCTTAAAAATCCCAATCCAAAAAAAAAAAAACCGACCCAAACCGACCCGACCCGAGTCGGGCCGGTTCGGTTCGGTTTGGGGTAAAATTTGCCAACCCGACTGCAATAGATTCGATTTCGGGTTGGATCCAAACCCGCCCCAACCCGAACCGTGCCCACCGCTAATGATGAGTACGAAACCACGTTGACAACGATGACTCTTACGCCTACCCCGACTATGATGGCTACGACTAGTCTTACAACTGTGAGCATTGTGACGCCGATGACGACTATGATGACCACAACTTCTATAACGACTATGATGACTTCCTCAACTATGACGGCTGCGAAGACTATGATAACTATGGCGATTATGATGATGACGACAATGACTACGATTATTACGACGACTTGGCTATGAAAGCTATTGCAACTGCGATGATTGCGGCAACTATGAGACGACAACTTTGGCAGATGCTTGATTGTGATGACTATGGCTACTATGATGCCTTCCACGACTTCACTACAATGACTATGACAGCTATGAAGGCGACCACCACTACGGCCACTATGACCACTATGATGACTATGACTGTGATGACTATAACGGCTACAATGGCAAGGACGACTATGATGACCACAACGATTGTAATGATTATCATGACTATGATGACTGTGACGTCTATGTCAACTTTCATGAGCACTGCTTTGACGATCAAGACGACTGTGACGACTACGAGGACTACGACAACTATTATGAGTACAACGACTATGACGACTATGGCTCCTACTACACTATTTTGACTATGAGGATTGTGACAATATTGAGGACTGCCACAACTACAACGACTACGATGACTTTACTGACTACGATGGCTATGACAACTGTGACGACTACAATCGCTATGAAGATTGCGACAACTATGATGACAACGGCAACTATGGCGACTACGATGACTTTAACGAGTGTGACAACTATGACAACTACAATCATTACAATGACCATGACGACGATGAGAACCAGGACGAGTACGATGAATGTCACGATTATGGCGAATACGATGACTACGACGAAATGGTGCATTTGACGAATACGACAACTATGGCAACTATGATTACTACAACGGCTGTGATGACTATGACAAATATGATGACAATGGCACATAAGATGAATATAACGACTATGCTGCTATGACGACTTCGACGACTATGACAACTATAACGACTACGATATCTATATTGACTATGACAACTTTGATGCCTATTACGAAAACAACGATTTCCACAACTCTGACAAATACGACAAAAAAGATGATTATGTCGACGACTATAATGTTTGACGACAATTGTGATGACTTTGACAAGTATGACGACTATGACGAGTTTGGTGACAATGACGACTATAACAACTACATTGACTATGACCACTACGACAACTATGTTGTAGTGACCGGAAAATTATTCTTAAATAAAATATACTTAATTAAATAAAATTTAGAACGTGTCACTACGACCTTACTTATAAAATTTAAATGGTGTACGCTCGTCTAGTCGAAATTCATATTATTTATTGTTATATTTAATTATTTATAAAAATTTATTTATTTTCAAAATATACTTTTGAGGACCAAACCTTGAAATTTATTTATTTTAGTTCCCAAATATTTTTAGTTGCTAAAGGCCAAATTTAAAGTCCAAATACAATCCAATCCAATTTGAAACCCGTCTAGAGGTCCATTTGCAAATGCTATTCTAACTTTTACCCTTAAATACTCTTTTTGAGTATGCTTAAACCCTAGCCCCATTCTCCTCCATTGTTATCCTCAAGATCAATCTATCCATTCTTATCCAACAAATCAAACCCGAAGTGGTAAGATTACTTTATCTTTCCCATTTTAACTTATTTCTATTTTCTTGTTTTAAGTTCGTAATCAAATTTTTGTAGTGTTTACTTGGTCATTAGTGTAAGTAGGATAGATACATACATACATACATGATACACACATATACACGCTTAGATACACCACCACCGGCCACCACACTCCACCGTCATCAACATCATCACCTCCAAAACCCATCTACACACACGCATATACACGGATATATAATGATATATACATACACCATCGCATACATACACGCATACACGCATAAACATCGGCCAAAATTTCAACCACGCTCAAAAATCCACTTCACAACGCAAAAATTATACCTACACCTTCCTCTACCTCTATAGAACATCGTGGTATAGTTTAATTTCGAAAATTTTTGAAGAATCGGTCGAATTTTGAAAATACCCAAAATTTTCCTTTAATGTTCTAGCTTCAATTTCTCCCAAAATACTCAATATTTCTTCAAATTGACAGCACCACTAGATTCACCACCACCACATTCACCTTCGCCGGCCTTTTCGCCGGCCAAACCGCCGGAAAGCTATGAGAGAGAGAGAGAGCACCGAGAGGACAGAGAGAGCGTACGGGAGAGAGGAAAAGCGGGTGAGGATGATGAAGTAGACCCGGATCCTGCCCAAATCAATGTTTAAATCCGGATTTTTGCACTTTAGTCCCTTCATTTTCTTATTTAATATAAGTTGGTCCCTCTAATTTATTTAAATTACAAGTCCCCAACTTTTAATTGATACAATTTAATCCCTAAATATTATTTACAGCTCTAATCCCTATTTCATTTATTTTATTTAAATGAGCCCTCAAATTTTATTTAATTTCAAGTCCCTAACTTTCAATTGTTGCAATTTGACCCCTAAACTTTTATTTCACCTTTAATCCTTCAATTTCTTTTTCCTATTTAATCTAACCCCCAAACTTTTATTGCATATTAGTCCCTCATGTTTTAAAAATCTTATAATTGCATCCAAAATATTTTTAGTTCACTTTTATTGCACAACAGGCCCTCAAACTATTCAATTATTTCAAATTGACCCCCAAAGTTTTATATTCTTTCCATTTTGGCCAACAAACTTCTATATTACTTATAGATACTTAATATTCAAGAATATTAACATAAATTAAACTCGTTATTGACTAGAGGAGGCGTACGGACAGCTAGAGGACTGATTTCTCACCGTTAGTAAGCTCAATACTCGGCTAAAGGTTAAGGTAGATCCCCTTTCTAAAAAGTTTCTTTTAAATGTGCGCAATTGCAATTAATATTATTATAAATGCTGCATGTAAATGTTATGTGATGATAGGCTTTTTAGCCTACTTTTGACGTGCTTCCTCTGCACTATGACGATAGGCTATTTGCCTAATTACGACGTGATTTAATAGCATTATGACAATAGGTCTTTGGCCTAATATATTATAGTGACGTGCTATTAATCACTATGATGACGTGCACGATTAAGAGGGATGATGAACGAACTTGTATTTTATACCTGTTCGTATATTATGAAGATGATGATTATGTGCATTTAATTTGTAATATATATTAATTGTGGTGCGGGATCTCATCGAGTATTTAAAATACTCACGATTTTCTCTATCAAATGAACAAATTGCAGATTAAGGAGCCGGAGGCTTGGCGAGGCGTGGGAATCTCTTAGGGACTTTCAAATAAATTGGTTTTAATTACATTGACAATTGAGTACTTTTAACTGTTGAAGTAATGACTTTTGAATGTTTTGAGCTTATTAGTACTTTAATTGGATGTTTTTGAGGATCTGTGAAAACTATCGTGAGACACTCTTTCGACTTTATTAGTTTAAATAAATTTCCGCATTTTAGCCATTTGATTATTTTTCCGCATTTATTAATATTATTATTATGTTTCAAAAATATATATATATATATATATATAATAAATAAGTAAGTGTTTTCAAAGAAGAACTAGTGTTCCGAGTCCTTAGAATTGGGCGCTACAATTGGTATCGAGCTTAGTCTACTGCTCAGACTTGCAAATTGTTTAAAGAATTTTTGAAAGAAACTTTTCAAAATTTAAAAGTTTTATGTCCTAAGAGCTGCCACGATCATCGTCTCTCCACTTAATTCAGAGGTAAAGAAAGAAAGTTTTTAGATTTCAAAGATTGACTTATTGAGTTTTGAAGTTCTTTTGAGAAACTATGTTTTGATTCGTAATGAAAAAAGAAAGTTTCAAGAAATTTTTCAGATACAATAAGAAAAATTATTTATAAATGCCTAATCACTTTAAGAAAAAGTTTATGATAGATACAATATTAAAAGTTATGTGAATGTTTGTATCTATTTAAAGTCAAGAGAGCCTCTTTGAAGGATTTTACGAGAATTAAAAGTTGATACGGCATTAGAATATTTTGCAAGTAGTTGTATCTCAATTGAGGGATTTCATATCCAGTAAAAGAAAGAGTAAAGTGCTTTTTGGTAGAGAATAAGAAACCGAGTTTGAGCCTGCGTGAAATCTCCTAGTGATTAATAAAGCATAACTTTAAATGTATTGCACGATATTTCTAGTCCTCGAAATTTATTTCTTGATTTTCAAGCATTGACTATTGTGTATGGGTATTGTTGATCTCTCTTGCCTATATTGAATGGTGATTTATAAATGCTGGAGGTTGGGACTTTAGTTCGATGTTATGCATTGAGATGGGAGTTGTAATGGATTAGTGATTGATTGTAATGGAACTTCAATTCAATGTCATGGGTTAGGAAAAGGTTGTAATGGAACGACAGACCCGATTAAGAAGGAATTGATCTATGTTGTGCTAGATATACCGAAATTCTTCAGAAAAGGGTAAAAGACAAGACAAGTAAGTTTATTCACGAATATCGGTAGTGTGTGATACAAATTGATCATGGATATTGTTTAATTGATTTTGTGCACTCGAGATGAGATTGTTGCATTACATTGTTATGAAGTTTTAATGCAATAGAAAATGTATATATCTCATCGTCTGCATTCTGGGTCGCAAATATGCTATTTTATCCTCAAAGTAAAGTTTGTAAATTTTATACTTGCATGTTATCGTACCCTCAACGGAAAACAATTTGAGATTAAAGATTATAGATTGAGGACAATTAGTAGAAGTTATGGCTTTAGATTTTTGGGTTTTATACTGAGCATTAAATGTTAAAGGTTGATTTGAATTGTTTTTAATGTTGAATTTGGAGGACTTGATTAGTGGTGAATCAGTTCAAATTGTATAAATTGAAGTTAAAGGTATTATTTACGAAATTTGGGTGGCATGTTTATATATATATATTATGTTGGGAACTTCTAATGATAAAATTTGACGAATTTTGCTAGATTGAGGTTGGGAGAGATTTTGAAGAATTCATATATAATTTTTATGAAATGAGTTTTGGGGATATCAGATTTGGATTTAGAGGATTAACTATATAAAATGTGATTGTATGATGATTTTGAATTTAAGGATATAGCGCGATTTTGAGAGTGTGATTGATTTTAAAACCTATTTGGATTTTTGGGATTTGAGGATTGTACTTGATGTATTGATGAGAGAGTCGCTTTGAGAACATTCAAGCCATACATGATGTAAATGAGAATATTTTAATGCAAGCTCACGAAACCATTTCCAAGTTTTCAATCGACTTTTGCCATCCTCTCCAAGGTTGATCAATCATTTATTTTCAAATTTCTAAGTTGTGATTGATTCAAAACACATTTATTATTGCGAAAGAGATAGGGTTCAATTTTAAAAATCGTGTTCAACATTGGGATTATTATTATAAAGCTATGTTAGAATTTTTATTGAATTTCTAGTTTGATAAGTGAGAATGTTTTGAGCATAAGTAAAGGCAACAGTATGACGTTTTCTTTGGCTTTCCGTTGAGGATGGAATGTTATTTAAATGTCTTGTGTTTAAATGATGTGTCCCATTGTGAGAAGAAAAAAAGAAAATTTTAAAAATTTTGCTTTTTCAAACAAATTTTAAATAGCGTTTTCTTTGGCTTTCCGTTGAGGATGGAATGTTATTTAAATGTCTTGTGTTTAAATGATGTGTCCCATTGTGAGAAGAAAAAAAAGAAAATTTTAAAAATTTTGCTTTTCAAACAAATTCTTGTGAAGAAACAATTTGACAAAATTTTGTTTTCTATTGAAACTCTTGAGTTCAAATTAATGAATGTTCCATCGATTTTTCACACAATTACTTCCACTTCTATCGAGAGATGACTATTGGATTGGGTGACAATCACATTTCAAGGGATTTTGATAGTGGAGGATATATTCAGGGAAAATATTTGTGGCTCATATATAGTTGGAACATGACGAGTCATAATGATTTTGGAATTCGAGAATTGAAAACTTGGGAAGAAAAGAAAGGGTTACGATTATGATATTGTTGCCAAATTTCCTTGGGTTGTACTATTTGTAATTCAAACGAATTTACATAGATGATAACGAGGTCCTTTCTGCTATTACGGACAAACTATGAGGTATATACTCGGCTAAAGGTTAAGGTAGATCCCCTTTCTAAAAAGCTTCTTTTAAATGTGCGCAATTGCAATTAATATTATTATAAATGTTGCATGTAAATGTTATGTGATGATAGGCTTTTTAGCCTACTTTTGACGTGCTTCCTCGGCACTATGACGATAGGCTATTTGCCTAATTACGACGTGATTTAATAGCATTATGACGATAGGTCTTTGGCCTAATATATTATAGTGACGTGCTATTAATCACTATGATTACGTGCACGATTAAGAGGGATGATGAGCGAACTTGTATTTTATACCTGTTCGTATATTATGAAGATGATGATTATGTGCATTTAATTTGTAATATATATTAATTGTGGTGCGCGGGATCTACTGAGTATTTAAAATACTCACGATTTTCTCTATCAAATGAACAAATTGCAGATTAAGGAGCCTGAGGGCTTGGCGAAGGCGTGGGAATCTCTTAGGGACTTTCAAATAAATTGGTTTTAATTACATTGACAATTGAGTACTTTTAACTGTTGAAGTAATGACTTTTGAATGTTTTGAGCTTATTAGTACTTTAATTGGATGTTTTTGAGGACTGTGTGAAAACTATCGTGAGACACTCTTTCGACTTTATTAGTTTAAATAAATTTCCGCATTTTAACCATTTGATTATTTTTCCGCATTTATTAATATTATTATTATGTTTCAAATATATATATATATATATATATATATATAATAAATAAGTAAGTGTTTTCAAAGAAGAACTAGTGTTCCGAGTCCTTAGAATTGGGTGCTACAAATTTGGTATCGAGCGAGTCTACTGCTCAGACTTGCAAATTGTTTAAAGAATTTTTTCAAAGAAACTTTTCAAAATTTAAAAGTTTTATGTCCTAAGAGCTGCCACGATCATCGTCTCTCCAATAATTCAGAGGTAAAGAAAGAAAGTTTTTAGATTTCAAAGATTGACTTATTGAGTTTTGAAGTTCTTTTGAGAAACTATGTTTTGATTCAGAATGAAAAAAGAAAGTTTCAAGAAACTTTTCAGATACAATAAGAAAAATTATTTACAAATGCCTAATCACTTTAAGAAAAAGTTTATGATAGATACAATATTAAAAGTTATGTGAATGTTTGTATCTATTTAAAGTCAAGAGAGCCTCTTTGAAGGATTTTACGAGAATTAAAAGTTGATACGGCATTAGAATATTTTGCAAGTAGTTGTATCTGAATTGAGGGATTTCATATCCAGAAAAGAAAGAGTAAAGTGCTTTTTTGGTAGAGAATAAGAAACCGAGTTTGAGCCTAAGCGTGAAATCTCCTAGTGATTAATAAAGCATAACTTTAAATGTATTGCACGATATTTCTAGTCCTCGAAATTTATTTCTTGATTTTCAAGCATTGACTATTGTGTATGGGTATTGTTGATCTCTCTTGCCTATATTGAATGGTGATTTATAAATGCTGGAGGTGGGGACTTTAGTTCGATGTTATGCATTGAGATGGGAGTTGTAATGGATTAGTGATTGATTGTAATGGAACTTCAATTCAATGTCATGGGTTAGGAAAAGGTTGTAATGGAACGACAGACCCGATTAAGAAGGAATTGATCTATGTTGTGCTAGATATACCGAAATTCTTCAGTAAAAAGGGTAAAAGACAAGACAAGTAAGTTTATTCACGAATATCGGTAGTGTGTGATACAAATTGATCATGGATATTGTTTAATTGATTTTGTGCACTCGAGATGAGATTGTTGCATTACATTGTTATGAAGTTTTAATGCAATAGAAAATGTATATATCTCATCGCTCAGATTCTCGGGTCGCAAATATGCTATTTTATCCTCAAAGTAAAGTTTGTAAATTTTATACTTGCATGTTATCGTACACCTCAACGGAAAACAATTTGAGATTAAAGATTATAGATTGAGGACAATTAGTAGAAGTTATGGCTTTAGATTTTTGGGTTTTATACTGAGCATTAAATGTTAAAGGTTGATTTGAATTGTTTTTAATGTTGAATTTGGAGGACTTGATTAGTGGTGAATCAGTTCAAATTGTATAAATTGAAGTTAAAGGTATTATTTACGAAATTTGGGTGGCATGTTTATATATATATATTATGTTGGGAACTTCTAATGATAAAATTTGACGAATTTTGCTAGATTGAGGTTGGGAGAGATTTTGAAGAATTCATATATAATTTTTATGAAATGAGTTTTGGGGATATCAGATTTGGATTTAGAGGATTAACTATATAAAATGTGATTGTATGATGATTTTGAATTTAAGGATATAGCGCGATTTTGAGAGTGTGATTGATTTTAAAACCTATTTGGATTTTTTGGGATTTGAGGATTGTACTTGATGTATTGATGAGAGAGTCGCTTTTGAGAACATTCAAGCCATACATGATGTAAATGAGAATATTTTAATGCAAGCTCACGAAACCATTTCCAAGTTTTCAATCGACTTTTGCCATCCTCTCCAGGTTGATCAATCATTTATTTTCGAAATTTCTGAAGTTGTGATTGATTCAAAACACATTTATTATTGCGAAAGAGATGGGGTTCAATTTCGAAAAATCGTGTTCAACATTGGGATTATTATTATAAAGCTATGTTAGAATTTTTATTGAATTTCTAGTTTGATAAGTGAGAATGTTTTGAGCATAAGTAAAGGCAACAGTATGACGTTTTCTTTGGCTTTCCGTTGAGGATGGAATGTTATTTAAATGTCTTGTGTTTAAATGATGTGTCCCATTGTGAGAAGAAAAAAAAAAGAAAATTTTAAAAATTTTGCTTTTTCAAACAAATTTTAAATGACGTTTTCTTTGGCTTTCCGTTGAGGATGGAATGTTATTTAAATGTCTTGTGTTTAAATGATGTGTCCCATTGTGAGAAGAAAAAAAAAAGAAAATTTTAAAAATTTTGCTTTTTCAAACAAATTCTTGTGAAGAAACAATTTGACAAAATTTTGTTTTCTATTGAAACTCTTGAGTTCAAATTAATGAATGTTCCATCGATTTTTCACACAATTACTTCCACTTCTATCGAGAGATGACTATTGGATTGGGTGACAATCACATTTCAAGGGATTTTGATAGTGGAGGATATATTCAGGGAAAATATTTGTGGCTCATATATAGTTGGAACATGACGAGTCATAATGATTTTGGAATTCGAGAATTGAAAACTTGGGAAGAAAAGAAAGGGTTACGATTATGATATTGTTGCCAAATTTCCTTGGGTTGTACTATTTGTAATTCAAACGAATTTACATAGATGATAACGAGGTCCTTTCGGTTATTACGGACAAACTATGAGGTATATACTCGGCTAAAGGTTAAGGTAGATCCCTTTCTAAAAAGTTTCTTTTAAATGTGCGCAATTGCAATTAATATTATTATAAATGTTGCATGTAAATGTTATGTGATGATAGGCTTTTAGCCTACTTTTGACGTGCTTCCTCGGCATTATGACGATAGGCTATTTGCCTAATTACGACGTGATTTAATAGCATTATGACGATAGGTCTTTGGCCTAATATATTATAGTGACGTGCTATTAATCACTATGATTACGCACGATTAAGAGGGATGATGAGCGAACTTGTATTTTATACTGTCAGTATATTATGAAGATGATGATTATGTGCATTTAATTTGTAATATATATTAATTGTGGTGCAGGATCTACTGAGTATTTAAAATACTCACGATTTTCTCTATCAAATGAACAAATTGCATTAAGGAGCCTGAGGCTTGGCGAGGCGTGGGAATCTCTTAGGGACTTTCAAATAAATTGGTTTTAATTACATTGACAATTGAGTACTTTTAACTCGCTGAAGTAATGACTTTTGAATGTTTTGAGCTTATTAGTACTTTAATTGGATGTTTTTGAGGATCTGTGAAAACTATCGTGAGACACTCTTTCGACTTTATTAGTTTAAATAAATTTCCGCATTTTAGCCATTTGATTATTTTTCCGCATTTATTAATATTATTATTATGTTTCAAAAAATATATATATATATATATATATATAATAAATAAGTAAGTGTTTTCAAAGAAGAACTAGTGTTCCGAGTCCTTAGAATTCGGGGCGCTACAACTTGGTATCAGAGCGAGTCTACGGTTCTGTAGACTTGCAAATTGTTTAAAGAATTTTTTCAAAGAAACTTTTCAAAATTTAAAAGTTTTATGTCCTAAGAGCTGCCACGATCATCGCTCTCTCCCGAATCTCGAGGTAAAGAAAGAAAGTTTTTAGATTTCAAAGATTGACTTATTGAGTTTTGAAGTTCTTTTGAGAAACTATGTTTTGATTCAGAATGAAAAAAGAAAGTTTCAAGAAATTTTTCAGATACAATAAGAAAAATTATTTACAAATGCCGGAATCACTTTAAGAAAAAGTTTATGATAGATACAATATTAAAAGTTATGTGAATGTTTGTATCTATTTAAAGTCAAGAGAGCCTCTTTGAAGGATTTTACGAGAATTAAAAGTTGATACGGCATTAGAATATTTTGCAAGTAGTTGTATCTGAATTGAGGGATTTCATATCCAGAAAAGAAAGAGTAAAGTGCTTTTTTGGTAGAGAATAAGAAACCGAGTTTGAGCCTAAGCGTGAAATCTCCTAGTGATTAATAAAGCATAACTTTAAATGTATTGCACGATATTTCTAGTCCTCGAAATTTATTTCTTGATTTTCAAGCATTGACTATTGTGTATGGGTATTGTTGATCTCTCTTGCCTATATTGAATGGTGATTTATAAATGCTGGAGGTTGGGACTTTAGTTCGATGTTATGCATTGAGATGGGAGTTGTAATGGATTAGTGATTGATTGTAATGGAACTTCAATTCAATGTCATGGGTTAGGAAAAGGTTGTAATGGAGCAACCAAACCGATTAAGAAGGAATTGATCTATGTTGTGCTAGATATACCAAATTCTTGATAAAAGGGTAAAAGACAAGACAAGTAAGTTTATTCACGAATATCGGTAGTGTGTGATACAAATTGATCATGGATATTGTTTAATTGATTTTGTGCACTCGAGATGAGATTGTTGCATTACATTGTTATGAAGTTTTAATGCAATAGAAAATGTATATATCTCATCAAATGCACGTGCAGGTCGCAAATATGCTATTTTATCCTCAAAGTAAAGTTTGTAAATTTTATACTTGCATGTTATCGTACCCTCAACGGAAAACAATTTGAGATTAAAGATTATAGATTGAGGACAATTAGTAGAAGTTATGGCTTTAGATTTTTGGGTTTTATCTTGAGCATTAAATGTTAAAGGTTGATTTGAATTGTTTTTAATGTTGAATTTGGAGGACTTGATTAGTGGTGAATCAGTTCAAATTGTATAAATTGAAGTTAAAGGTATTATTTACTGAAATTTGGGTGGCATGTTTATATATATATATTATGTTGGGAACTTCTAATGATAAAATTTGGCCAATTTTGCTAGATTGAGGTTGGGAGAGATTTTGAAGAATTCATATATAATTTTTATGAAATGAGTTTTGGGGATATCGATTTGGATTTAGAGGATTAACTATATAAAATGTGATTGTATGATGATTTTGAATTTAAGGATATAGCGCGATTTTGAGAGTGTGATTGATTTTAAAACCTATTTGGATTTTTGGGATTTGAGGATTGTACTTGATGTATTGATGAGAGAGTCGCTTTTGAGAACATTCAAGCCATACATGATGTAAATGAGAATATTTTAATGCAAGCTCACGAAACCATTTCCAAGTTTTCAATCGACTTTTGCCATCCTCTCGAGGTTGATCAATCATTTATTTTGAAATTTACGAAGTTGTGATTGATTCAAAACACATTTATTATTGCGAAAGAGATAGGGTTCAATTTGAAAAATCGTGTTCAACATTGGGATTATTATTATAAAGCTATGTTAGAATTTTTATTGAATTTCTAGTTTGATAAGTGAGAATGTTTTGAGCATAAGTAAAGGCAACAGTATGACGTTTTCTTTGGCTTTCCGTTGAGGATGGAATGTTATTTAAATGTCTTGTGTTTAAATGATGTGTCCCATTGTGAGAAGAAAAAAAAAAGAAAATTTTAAAAATTTTGCTTTTTCAAACAAATTTTAAATGACGTTTTCTTTGGCTTTCCGTTGAGGATGGAATGTTATTTAAATGTCTTGTGTTTAAATGATGTGTCCCATTGTGAGAAGAAAAAAAAAAGAAAATTTTAAAAATTTTGCTTTTTCAAACAAATTCTTGTGAAGAAACAATTTGACAAAATTTTGTTTTCTATTGAAACTCTTGAGTTCAAATTAATGAATGTTCCATCGATTTTTCACACAATTACTTCCACTTCTATCGAGAGATGACTATTGGATTGGGTGACAATCACATTTCAAGGGATTTTGATAGTGGAGGATATATTCAGGGAAAATATTTGTGGCTCATATATAGTTGGAACATGACGAGTCATAATGATTTTGGAATTCGAGAATTGAAAACTTGGGAAGAAAAGAAAGGGTTACGATTATGATATTGTTGCCAAATTTCCTTGGGTTGTACTATTTGTAATTCAAACGAATTTACATAGATGATAACGAGGTCCTTTCGGTTATTACGGACAAACTATGAGGTATATACTCGGCTAAAGGTTAAGGTAGATCCCCTTTCTAAAAAGTTTCTTTTAAATGTGCGCAATTGCAATTAATATTATTATAAATGTTGCATGTAAATGTTATGTGATGATAGGCTTTTTAGCCTACTTTTGACGTGCTTCCTCGGCATTATGACGATAGGCTATTTGCCTAATTACGACGTGATTTAATAGCATTATGACGATAGGTCTTTGGCCTAATATATTATAGTGACGTGCTATTAATCACTATGATTACGCACGATTAAGAGGATGATGAGCGAACTTGTATTTTATACTGTTAGTATATTATGAAGATGATGATTATGTGCATTTAATTTGTAATATATATTAATTGTGGTGCGCGGGATCTACCGAGTATTTAAAATACTCACGATTTTCTCTATCAAATGAACAAATTGCAGATTAAGGAGCCGGAGGCTTGGCGAGGCGTGGGAATCTCTTAGGGACTTTCAAATAAATTGGTTTTAATTACATTGACAATTGAGTACTTTTAACATGTGAAGTAATGACTTTTGAATGTTTTGAGCTTATTAGTACTTTAATTGGATGTTTTTGAGGATGTAAAAACTATCGTGAGACACTCTTTCGACTTTATTAGTTTAAATAAATTTCCGCATTTTAGCCATTTGATTATTTTTCCGCATTTATTAATATTATTATTATGTTTCAAATATATATATATATATATATATATATAAAATAAATAAGTAAGTGTTTTCAAAGAAGAACTAGTGTTCCGAGTCCTTAGAATTGGGCTCTACAATTATCGAGCGAGTCTACTGGTTCGTAGACTTGCAAATTGTTTAAAGAATTTTTTGAAAGAAACTTTTCAAAATTTAAAAGTTTTATGTCCTAAGAGTCACACGATCATCGTCTCTCCATGACTCGAGGTAAAGAAAGAAAGTTTTTAGATTTCAAAGATTGACTTATTGAGTTTTGAAGTTCTTTTGAGAAACTATGTTTTGATTCAGAATGAAAAAAGAAAGTTTCAAGAAATTTTTCAGATACAATAAGAAAAATTATTTACAAATGCCGGAATCACTTTAAGAAAAAGTTTATGATAGATACAATATTAAAAGTTATGTGAATGTTTGTATCTATTTAAAGTCAAGAGAGCCTCTTTGAAGGATTTTACGAGAATTAAAAGTTGATACGGCATTAGAATATTTTGCAAGTAGTTGTATCTGAATTGAGGGATTTCATATCCAGAAAAGAAAGAGTAAAGTGCTTTTTTGGTAGAGAATAAGAAACCGAGTTTGAGCCTAAGCGTGAAATCTCCTAGTGATTAATAAAGCATAACTTTAAATGTATTGCACGATATTTCTAGTCCTCGAAATTTATTTCTTGATTTTCAAGCATTGACTATTGTGTATGGGTATTGTTGATCTCTCTTGCCTATATTGAATGGTGATTTATAAATGCTGGAGGTGGGGACTTTAGTTCGATGTTATGCATTGAGATGGGAGTTGTAATGGATTAGTGATTGATTGTAATGGAACTTCAATTCAATGTCATGGGTTAGGAAAAGGTTGTAATGGAGCAGCGGACCGATTAAGAAGGAATTGATCTATGTTGTGCTAGATATACCGAAATTCTTCAGAAAAAAGGGTAAAAGACAAGACAAGTAAGTTTATTCACGAATATCGGTAGTGTGTGATACAAATTGATCATGGATATTGTTTAATTGATTTTGTGCACTCGAGATGAGATTGTTGCATTACATTGTTATGAAGTTTTAATGCAATAGAAAATGTATATATCTCATAAATGCATTCGGGTCGCAAATATGCTATTTTATCCTCAAAGTAAAGTTTGTAAATTTTATACTTGCATGTTATCGTACCCTCAACGGAAAACAATTTGAGATTAAAGATTATAGATTGAGGACAATTAGTAGAAGTTATGGCTTTAGATTTTTGGGTTTTATACTGAGCATTAAATGTTAAAGGTTGATTTGAATTGTTTTTAATGTTGAATTTGGAGGACTTGATTAGTGGTGAATCAGTTCAAATTGTATAAATTGAAGTTAAAGGTATTATTTACGAAATTTGGGTGGCATGTTTATATATATATATTATGTTGGGAACTTCTAATGATAAAATTTGACGAATTTTGCTAGATTGAGGTTGGGAGAGATTTTGAAGAATTCATATATAATTTTTATGAAATGAGTTTTGGGGATATCAGATTTGGATTTAGAGGATTAACTATATAAAATGTGATTGTATGATGATTTTGAATTTAAGGATATAGCGCGATTTTGAGAGTGTGATTGATTTTAAAACCTATTTGGATTTTGGGATTTGAGGATTGTACTTGATGTATTGATGAGAGAGTCGCTTTTGAGAACATTCAAGCCATACATGATGTAAATGAGAATATTTTAATGCAAGCTCACGAAACCATTTCCAAGTTTTCAATCGACTTTTGCCATCCTCTCCAGGTTGATCAATCATTTATTTTCGAAATTTCTGAAGTTGTGATTGATTCAAAACACATTTATTATTGCGAAAGAGATAGGGTTCAATTTGAAAAATCGTGTTCAACATTGGGATTATTATTATAAAGCTATGTTAGAATTTTTATTGAATTTCTAATTTGATAAGTGAGAATGTTTTGAGCATAAGTAAAGGCAACAAAGATGACGTTTTCTTTGGCTTTCCGTTGAGGATGGAATGTTATTTAAATGTCTTGTGTTTAAATGATGTGTCCCATTGTGAGAAGAAAAAAAGAAAATTTTAAAAATTTTGCTTTTTCAAACAAATTTTAAATGACGTTTTCTTTGGCTTTCCGTTGAGGATGGAATGTTATTTAAATGTCTTGTGTTTAAATGATGTGTCCCATTGTGAGAAGAAAAAAAGAAAATTTTAAAAATTTTGCTTTTTCAAACAAATTCTTGTGAAGAAACAATTTGACAAAATTTTATTTTCTATTGAAACTCTTGAGTTCAAATTAATGAATGTTCCATCGATTTTCACACAATTACTTCCACTTCTATCGAGAGATGACTATTGGATTGGGTGACAATCACATTTCAAGGGATTTTGATAGTGGAGGATATATTCAGGGAAAATATTTGTGGCTCATATATAGTTGGAACATGACGAGTCATAATGATTTTGGAATTCGAGAATTGAAAACTTGGGAAGAAAAGAAAGGGTTACGATTATGATATTGTTGCCAAATTTCCTTGGGTTGTACTATTTGTAATTCAAAGCAATTTACATAGATGATAACGAGGTCCTTTCGGTTATTACGGACAAACTATGAGGTATATACTCGGCTAAAGGTTAAGGTAGATCCCCTTTCTAAAAAGTTTCTTTTAAATGTGCAATTGCAATTAATATTATTATAAATGTTGCATGTAAATGTTATGTGATGATAGGCTTTTTAGCCTACTTTTGACGTGCTTCCTCGGCACTATGGCGATAGGCTATTTGCCTAATTACGACGTGATTTAATAGCATTATGACGATAGGTCTTTGGCCTAATATATTATAGTGACGTGCTATTAATCACTATGATTACGTGCACGATTAAGAGGGATGATGAGCGAACTTGTATTTTATACTGTCAGTATATTATGAAGATGATGATTATGTGCATTTAATTTGTAATATATATTAATTGTGGTGCGCGGGATCTACTGAGTATTTAAAATACTCACGATTTTCTCTATCAAATGAACAAATTGCAGATTAAGGAGCCGGAGGCTTGGCGAGGCGTGGGAATCTCTTAGGGACTTTCAAATAAATTGGTTTTAATTACATTGACAATTGAGTACTTTTAACTGTTGAAGTAATGACTTTTGAATGTTTTGAGTTTATTAGTACTTTAATTGGATGTTTTTGAGGACTGTGTGAAAACTATCGTGAGACACTCTTTCGACTTTATTAGTTTAAATAAATTTCCGCATTTTAACCATTTGATTATTTTTCCGCATTTATTAATATTATTATTATGTTTCAAAAAAAATATATATATATATATATATATATATAATAAATAAGTAAGTGTTTTCAAAGAAGAACTAGTGTTCAGAGTCCTTAGAATTGAGCGCTACTGACAGTATCGAGCGAGTCTACGGTTACGTAGACTTGCAAATTGTTTAAAGAATTTTTTCGAAAGAAACTTTTCAAAATTTAAAGTTTTATGTCCTAAGAATTTGCCACGATCATCGTCTCTCCGACTCATTCGAGGTAAAGAAAGAAAGTTTTTAGATTTCAAAGATTGACTTATTGAGTTTTGAAGTTCTTTTGAGAAACTATGTTTTGATTCGTAATGAAAAAGAAAGTTTCAAGAAATTTTTCAGATACAATAAGAAAAATTATTTACAAATGCCGAATCACTTTAAGAAAAAGTTTATGATAGATACAATATTAAAAGTTATGTGAATGTTTGTATCTATTTAAAGTCAAGAGAGCCTCTTTGAAGGATTTTACGAGAATTAAAAGTTGATACGGCATTAGAATATTTTGCAAGTAGTTGTATCTGAATTGAGGGATTTCATATCCAGAAAAGAAAGAGTAAAGTGCTTTTTTGGTAGAGAATAAGAAACCGAGTTTGAGCCTAAGCGTGAAATCTCCTAGTGATTAATAAAGCATAACTTTAAATGTATTGCACGATATTTCTAGTCCTCGAAATTTATTTCTTGATTTTCAAGCATTGACTATTGTGTATGGGTATTGTTGATCTCTCTTGCCTATATTGAATGGTGATTTATAAATGCTGGAGGTTGGGACTTTAGTTCGATGTTATGCATTGAGATGGGAGTTGTAATGGATTAGTGATTGATTGTAATGGAACTTCAATTCAATGTCATGGGATAGGAAAAGGTTGTAATGGAACAGCCATTGCATCTGATTAAGAAGGAATTGATCTATGTTGTGCTAGATATACCGAAATTCTTCAGTAAAAAGGGTAAAAGACAAGACAAGTAAGTTTATTCACGAATATCGGTAGTGTGTGATACAAATTGATCATGGATATTGTTTAATTGATTTTGTGCACTCGAGATGAGATTGTTGCATTACATTGTTATGAAGTTTTAATGCAATAGAAAATGTATATATCTCATAAATGCACGTGCAGGTCATTAAATATGCTATTTTATCCTCAAAGTAAAGTTTGTAAATTTTATACTTGCATGTTATCGTACCCTCAACGGAAAACAATTTGAGATTAAAGATTATAGATTGAGGACAATTAGTAGAAGTTATGGCTTTAGATTTTTGGGTTTTATCTTGAGCATTAAATGTTAAAGGTTGATTTGAATTGTTTTTAATGTTGAATTTGGAGGACTTGATTAGTGGTGAATCAGTTCAAATTGTATAAATTGAAGTTAAAGGTATTATTTACTGAAATTTGGGTGGCATGTTTATATATATATATTATGTTGGGAACTTCTAATGATAAAATTTGGAATTTTGCTAGATTGAGGTTGGGAGAGATTTTGAAGAATTCGTATATAATTTTTATGAAATGAGTTTTGGGGATATCAGATTTGGATTTAGAGGATTAACTATATAAAATGTGATTGTATGATGATTTTGAATTTAAGGATATAGCGCGATTTTGAGAGTGTGATTGATTTTAAAACCTATTTGGATTTTTTGGGATTTGAGGATTGTACTTGATGTATTGATGAGAGAGTCGCTTTTGAGAACATTCAAGCCATACATGATGTAAATGAGAATATTTTAATGCAAGCTCACGAAACCATTTCCAAGTTTTCAATCGACTTTTGCCATCCTCTCCAGGTTGATCAATCATTTATTTTCGAAATTTCTGAAGTTGTGATTGATTCAAAACACATTTATTATTGCGAAAGAGATAGGGTTCAATTTCGAAAAATCGTGTTCAACATTGGGATTATTATTATAAAGCTATGTTAGAATTTTTATTGAATTTCTAATTTGATAAGTGAGAATGTTTTGAGCATAAGTAAAGGCAACAGTATGACGTTTTCTTTGGCTTTCCGTTGAGGATGGAATGTTATTTAAATGTCTTGTGTTTAAATGATGTGTCCCATTGTGAGAAGAAAAAAAAAAGAAAATTTTAAAAATTTTGCTTTTTCAAACAAATTTTAAATGACGTTTTCTTTGGCTTTCCGTTGAGGATGGAATGTTATTTAAATGTCTTGTGTTTAAATGATGTGTCCCATTGTGAGAAAGAAAAAAGAAAATTTTAAAAATTTTGCTTTTTCAAACAAATTCTTGTGAAGAAGCAATTTGACAAAATTTTGTTTTCTATTGAAACTCTTGAGTTCAAATTAATGAATGTTCCATCGATTTTTCACACAATTACTTCCACTTCTATCGAGAGATGACTATTGGATTGGGTGACAATCACATTTCAAGGGATTTTGATAGTGGAGGATATATTCAGGGAAAATATTTGTGGCTCATATATAGTTGGAACATGACGAGTCATAATGATTTTGGAATTCGAGAATTGAAAACTTGGGAAGAAAAGAAAGGGTTACGATTATGATATTGTTGCCAAATTTCCTTGGGTTGTACTATTTGTAATTCAAACAATTTACATAGATGATAACGAGGTCCTTTCGGTTATTACGGACAAACTATGAGGTATATACTCGGCTAAAGGTTAAGGTAGATCCCCTTTCTAAAAAGTTTCTTTTAAATGTGCGCAATTGCAATTAATATTATTATAAATGTTGCATGTAAATGTTATGTGATGATAGGCTTTTAGCCTACTTTTGACGTGCTTCCTCGGCACTATGACGATAGGCTATTTGCCTAATTACGACGTGATTTAATAGCATTATGACGATAGGTCTTTGGCCTAATATATTATAGTGACGTGCTATTAATCACTATGATTATGTGCGATTAAGAGGGATGATGAGCGAACTTGTATTTTATACTGTTAGTATATTATGAAGATGATGATTATGTGCATTTAATTTGTAATATATATTAATTGTGGTGCGCGGGATCTACTGAGTATTTAAAATACTCACGATTTTCTCTATCAAATGAACAAATTGCTGATTAAGGAGCCGGAGGCTTGGCGAGGCGTGGGAATCTCTTAGGGACTTTCAAATAAATTGGTTTTAATTACATTGACAATTGAGTACTTTTAACTGTTGAAGTAATGACTTTTGAATGTTTTGAGCTTATTAGTACTTTAATTGGATGTTTTTGAGGACTGTGTGAAAACTATCGTGAGACACTCTTTCGACTTTATTAGTTTAAATAAATTTCCGCATTTTAGCCATTTGATTATTTTTCCGCATTTATTAATATTATTATTATGTTTCAAATATATATATATATATATATATATATAATAAATAAGTAAGTGTTTTCAAAGAAGAACTAGTGTTCCGAGTCCTTAGAATTGAGCGCTGACTTAATATCGAGCGAGTCTACGGTTACGTAGACTTGCAAATTGTTTAAAGAATTTTTTCAAAGAAACTTTTCAAAATTTAAAAGTTTTATGTCCTAAGAGTCACACGATCATCGTCTCTCCAGACTCCGAGGTAAAGAAAGAAAGTTTTTAGATTTCAAAGATTGACTTATTGAGTTTTGAAGTTCTTTTGAGAAACTATGTTTTGATTCGTAATGAAAAAGAAAGTTTCAAGAAATTTTTCAGATACAATAAGAAAAATTATTTACAAATGCCTAATCACTTTAAGAAAAGTTTATGATAGATACAATATTAAAAGTTATGTGAATGTTTGTATCTATTTAAAGTCAAGAGAGCCTCTTTGAAGGATTTTACGAGAATTAAAAGTTGATACGGCATTAGAATATTTTGCAAGTAGTTGTATCTCAATTGAGGGATTTCATATCCGAGAAAAGAAAGAGTAAAGTGCTTTTTGGTAGAGAATAAGAAACCGAAGTTTGAGCCTAGCGTGAAATCTCCTAGTGATTAATAAAGCATAACTTTAAATGTATTGCACGATATTTCTAGTCCTCAAATTTATTTCTTGATTTTCAAGCATTGACTATTGTGTATGGGTATTGTTGATCTCTCTTGCCTATATTGAATGGTGATTTATAAATGCTTTGGAGGTTGGGACTTTAGTTCGATGTTATGCATTGAGATGGGAGTTGTAATGGATTAGTGATTGATTGTAATGGAACTTCAATTCAATGTCATGGGTTAGGAAAAGGTTGTAATGGAGCAGCAGACCCGATTAAGAAGGAATTGATCTATGTTGTGCTAGATATACCTAAATTCTTGATAAAAGGGTAAAAGACAAGACAAGTAAGTTTATTCACGAATATCGGTAGTGTGTGATACAAATTGATCATGGATATTGTTTAATTGATTTTGTGCACTCGAGATGAGATTGTTGCATTACATTGTTATGAAGTTTTAATGCAATAGAAAATGTATATATCTCATCGTCTGCATTCTGGGTCGCAAATATGCTATTTTATCCTCAAAGTAAAGTTTGTAAATTTTATACTTGCATGTTATCGTACCCTCAACGGAAAACAATTTGAGATTAAAGATTATAGATTGAGGACAATTAGTAGAAGTTATGGCTTTAGATTTTTGGGTTTTATACTGAGCATTAAATGTTAAAGGTTGATTTGAATTGTTTTTAATGTTGAATTTGGAGGACTTGATTAGTGGTGAATCAGTTCAAATTGTATAAATTGAAGTTAAAGGTATTATTTACGAAATTTGGGTGGCATGTTTATATATATATATATTATGTTGGGAACTTCTAATGATAAAATTTGACGAATTTTGCTAGATTGAGGTTGGGAGAGATTTTGAAGAATTCATATATAATTTTTATGAAATGAGTTTTGGGGATATCGATTTGGATTTAGAGGATTAACTATATAAAATGTGATTGTATGATGATTTTGAATTTAAGGATATAGCGATTTTGAGAGTGTGATTGATTTTAAAACCTATTTGGATTTTTTGGGATTTGAGGATTGTACTTGATGTATTGATGAGAGAGTCGCTTTGAGAACATTCAAGCCATACATGATGTAAATGAGAATATTTTAATGCAAGCTCACTAAACCATTTCCAAGTTTTCAATCGACTTTTGCCATCCTCTCCAGGTTGATCAATCATTTATTTTCGAAATTTCTGAAGTTGTGATTGATTCAAAACACATTTATTATTGCGAAAGAGATAGGGTTCAATTTCGAAAAATCGTGTTCAACATTGGGATTATTATTATAAAGCTATGTTAGAATTTTTATTGAATTTCTAATTTGATAAGTGAGAATGTTTTGAGCATAAGTAAAGGCACAAAGATGACGTTTTCTTTGGCTTTCCGTTGAGGATGGAATGTTATTTAAATGTCTTGTGTTTAAATGATGTGTCCCATTGTGAGAAGAAAAAAGAAAATTTTAAAAATTTTGCTTTTTCAAACAAATTTTAAATGACGTTTTCTTTGGCTTTCCGTTGAGGATGGAATGTTATTTAAATGTCTTGTGTTTAAATGATGTGTCCCATTGTGAGAAGAAAAAAAAAAAGAAAATTTTAAAAATTTTGCTTTTTCAAACAAATTCTTGTGAAGAAACAATTTGACAAAATTTTGTTTTCTATTGAAACTCTTGAGTTCAAATTAATGAATGTTCCATCGATTTTTCACACAATTACTTCCACTTCTATCGAGAGATGACTATTGGATTGGGTGACAATCACATTTCAAGGGATTTTGATAGTGGAGGATATATTCAGGGAAAATATTTGTGGCTCATATATAGTTGGAACATGACGAGTCATAATGATTTTGGAATTCGAGAATTGAAAACTTGGGAAGAAAAGAAAGGGTTACGATTATGATATTGTTGCCAAATTTCCTTGGGTTGTACTATTTGTAATTCAAACGAATTTACATAGATGATAACGAGGTCCTTTCGGTTATTACGGACAAACTATGAGGTATATACTCGGCTAAAGGTTAAGGTAGATCCCCTTTCTAAAAAGTTTCTTTTAAATGTGCGCAATTGCAATTAATATTATTATAAATGTTGCATGTAAATGTTATGTGATGATAGGCTTTTTAGCCTACTTTTGACGTGCTTCCTCGGCACTATGACGATAGGCTATTTGCCTAATTACGACGTGATTTAATAGCATTATGACGATAGGTCTTTGGCCTAATATATTATAGTGACGTGCTATTAATCACTATGATTACGTGCACGATTAAGAGGGATGATGAGCTAACTTGTATTTTATAATTGCTCGTATATTATGAAGATGATGATTATGTGCATTTAATTTGTAATATATATTAATTGTGGTGCGCGGGATCTCATCGAGTATTTAAAATACTCACGATTTTCTCTATCAAATGAACAAATTGCAGATTAAGGAGCCGGAGGCTTGGCGAGGCGTGGGAATCTCTTAGGGACTTTCAAATAAATTGGTTTTAATTACATTGACAATTGAGTACTTTTAACTGTTGAAGTAATGACTTTTGAATGTTTTGAGCTTATTAGTACTTTAATTGGATGTTTTTGAGGATCGTGTGTGAAAACTATCGTGAGACACTCTTTCGACTTTATTAGTTTAAATAAATTTCCGCATTTTAGCCATTTGATTATTTTTCCGCATTTATTAATATTATTATTATGTTTCAAATATATATATATATATATATATATAATAAATAAGTAAGTGTTTTCAAAGAAGAACTAGTGTTCCGAGTCCTTAGAATTCGGGCGCTAAATTAGTATCGAGCTTAGTCTACTGCCTCAGACTTGCAAATTGTTTAAAGAATTTTTTCGAAAGAAACTTTTCAAAATTTAAAAGTTTTATGTCCTAAGAGTCCGCTTACGATCATCGCTCTCCGCCTCATTCGAGGTAAAGAAAGAAAGTTTTAGATTTCAAAGATTGACTTATTGAGTTTTGAAGTTCTTTGAGAAACTATGTTTTGATTCGTAATGAAAAAAGAAAGTTTCAAGAAATTTTTCAGATACAATAAGAAAAATTATTTACAAATGCCGAATCACTTTAAGAAAAAGTTTATGATAGATACAATATTAAAAGTTATGTGAATGTTTGTATCTATTTAAAGTCAAGAGAGCCTCTTTGAAGGATTTTACGAGAATTAAAAGTTGATACGGCATTAGAATATTTTGCAAGTAGTTGTATCCGAATTGAGGGATTTCATATCCGTAAAAGAAAGAGTAAAGTGCTTTTGGTAGAGAATAAGAAACCGAGTTTGAGCCTAGCGTGAAATCTCCTAGTGATTAATAAAGCATAACTTTAAATGTATTGCACGATATTTCTAGTCCTCGAAATTTATTTCTTGATTTTCAAGCATTGACTATTGTGTATGGGTATTGTTGATCTCTCTTGCCTATATTGAATGGTGATTTATAAATCTTTGGAGGTTGGGACTTTAGTTCGATGTTATGCATTGAGATGGGAGTTGTAATGGATTAGTGATTGATTGTAATGGAACTTCAATTCAATGTCATGGGTTAGGAAAAGGTTGTAATGGAACGACAGACCCGATTAAGAAGGAATTGATCTATGTTGTGCTAGATATACCGAAATTCTTCAGTAAAAAGGGTAAAAGACAAGACAAGTAAGTTTATTCACGAATATCGGTAGTGTGTGATACAAATTGATCATGGATATTGTTTAATTGATTTTGTGCACTCGAGATGAGATTGTTGCATTACATTGTTATGAAGTTTTAATGCAATAGAAAATGTATATATCTCATCGTCTGCATTCTGGGTCGCAAATATGCTATTTTATCCTCAAAGTAAAGTTTGTAAATTTTATACTTGCATGTTATCGTACCCTCAACGGAAAACAATTTGAGATTAAAGATTATAGATTGAGGACAATTAGTAGAAGTTATGGCTTTAGATTTTTGGGTTTTATACTGAGCATTAAATGTTAAAGGTTGATTTGAATTGTTTTTAATGTTGAATTTGGAGGACTTGATTAGTGGTGAATCAGCCCAAATTGTATAAATTGAAGTTAAAGGTATTATTTACGAAATTTGGGTGGCATGTTTATATATATATATATTATGTTGGGAACTTCTAATGATAAAATTTGACGAATTTTGCTAGATTGAGGTTGGGAGAGATTTTGAAGAATTCATATATAATTTTTATGAAATGAGTTTTGGGGATATCAGATTTGGATTTAGAGGATTAACTATATAAAATGTGATTGTATGATGATTTTGAATTTAAGGATATAGCGCGATTTTGAGAGTGTGATTGATTTTAAAACCTATTTGGATTTTTGGGATTTGAGGATTGTACTTGATGTATTGATGAGAGAGTCGCTGAGAACATTCAAGCCATACATGATGTAAATGAGAATATTTTAATGCAAGCTCACGAAACCATTTCCAAGTTTTCAATCGACTTTTGCCATCCTCTCCAGGTTGATCAATCATTTATTTTCGAAATTTCTGAAGTTGTGATTGATTCAAAACACATTTATTATTGCGAAAGAGATAGGGTTCAATTTCGAAAAATCGTGTTCAACATTGGGATTATTATTATAAAGCTATGTTAGAATTTTTATTGAATTTCTAATTTGATAAGTGAGAATGTTTTGAGCATAAGTAAAGGCAACAGTATGACGTTTTCTTTGGCTTTCCGTTGAGGATGGAATGTTATTTAAATGTCTTGTGTTTAAATGATGTGTCCCATTGTGAGAAGAAAAAAAAAAGAAAATTTTAAAAATTTTGCTTTTTCAAACAAATTTTAAATGACGTTTTCTTTGGCTTTCCGTTGAGGATGGAATGTTATTTAAATGTCTTGTGTTTAAATGATGTGTCCCATTGTGAGAAGAAAAAAAAAAGAAAATTTTAAAAATTTTGCTTTTTCAAACAAATTCTTGTGAAGAAACAATTTGACAAAATTTTGTTTTCTATTGAAACTCTTGAGTTCAAATTAATGAATGTTCCATCGATTTTTCACACAATTACTTCCACTTCTATCGAGAGATGACTATTGGATTGGGTGACAATCACATTTCAAGGGATTTTGATAGTGGAGGATATATTCAGGGAAAATATTTGTGGCTCATATATAGTTGGAACATGACGAGTCATAATGATTTTGGAATTCGAGAATTGAAAACTTGGGAAGAAAAGAAAGGGTTCACGATTATGATATTGTTGCCAAATTTCCTTAGGTTGTACTATTTGTAATTCAAACGAATTTACATAGATGATAACGAGGTCCTTTCGGTTATTACGGACAAACTATGAGGTATATACTGCTAAAGGTTAAGGTAGATCCCCTTTCTAAAAAAGTTTCTTTTAAATGTGCGCAATTGCAATTAATATTATTATAAATGTTGCATGTAAATGTTATGTGATGATAGGCTTTTAGCCTACTTTTGACGTGCTTCCTCGACTATGACGATAGGCTATTTGCCTAATTACGACGTGATTTAATAGCATTATGACGATAGGTCTTTGGCCTAATATATTATAGTGACGTGCTATTAATCACTATGATTACGTACGATTAAGAGGGATGATGAGCGAACTTGTATTTTATAATTGTCAGATATTATGAAGATGATGATTATGTGCATTTAATTTGTAATATATATTAATTGTGGTGCGCGGGATCTATCGAGTATTTAAAATACTCACGATTTTCTCTATCAAATGAACAAATTGCAGATTAAGGAGCCGGGAGGTTTGGCAGGCGTGGGAATCTCTTAGGGACTTTCAAATAAATTGGTTTTAATTACATTGACAATTGAGTACTTTTAATCGTTGAAGTAATGACTTTTGAATGTTTTGAGCTTATTAGTACTTTAATTGGATGTTTTTGAGGACTGTGTGAAAACTATCGTGAGACACTCTTTCGACTTTATTAGTTTAAATAAATTTCCGCATTTTAGCCATTTGATTATTTTTCCGCATTTATTAATATTATTATTATGTTTCAAAAATATATATATATATATATAATAAATAAGTAAGTGTTTTCAAAGAAGAACTAGTGTTCCGAGTCCTTAGAATTCGGGGCGCTACAGCTTAGTATCAGAGCGAGTCTACGGTTCTGTAGACTTGCAAATTGTTTAAAGAATTTTTTCGAAAGAAACTTTTCAAAATTTAAAAGTTTTATGTCCTAAGAGTCACATACGATCATCGCCTCTCCGCCTAATTCGAGGTAAAGAAAGAAAGTTTTTAGATTTCAAAGATTGACTTATTGAGTTTTGAAGTTCTTTTGAGAAACTATGTTTTGATTCGTAATGAAAAAGAAAGTTTCAAGAAATTTTTCAGATACAATAAGAAAAATTATTTACAAATGCCTAATCACTTTAAGAAAAAGTTTATGATAGATACAATATTAAAAGTTATGTGAATGTTTGTATCTATTTAAAGTCAAGAGAGCCTCTTTGAAGGATTTTACGAGAATTAAAAGTTGATACGGCATTAGAATATTTTGCAAGTAGTTGTATCTCGAATTGAGGGATTTCATATCCGTAAAAGAAAGAGTAAAGTGCTTTTTTGGTAGAGAATAAGAAACCGAGTTTGAGCCTAAGCGTGAAATCTCCTAGTGATTAATAAAGCATAACTTTAAATGTATTGCACGATATTTCTAGTCCTCGAAATTTATTTCTTGATTTTCAAGCATTGACTATTGTGTATGGGTATTGTTGATCTCTCTTGCCTATATTGAATGGTGATTTATAAATCTTGGAGGTTGGGACTTTAGTTCGATGTTATGCATTGAGATGGGAGTTGTAATGGATTAGTGATTGATTGTAATGGAACTTCAATTCAATGTCATGGGTTAGGAAAAGGTTGTAATGGAACGACAGACCCGATTAAGAAGGAATTGATCTATGTTGTGCTAGATATACCGAAATTCTTCAGTAAAAAGGGTAAAAGACAAGACAAGTAAGTTTATTCACGAATATCGGTAGTGTGTGATACAAATTGATCATGGATATTGTTTAATTGATTTTGTGCACTCGAGATGAGATTGTTGCATTACATTGTTATGAAGTTTTAATGCAATAGAAAATGTATATATCTCATAAATGCACGTGCAGTCGCAAATATGCTATTTTATCCTCAAAGTAAAGTTTGTAAATTTTATACTTGCATGTTATCGTACCCTCAACGGAAAACAATTTGAGATTAAAGATTATAGATTGAGGACAATTAGTAGAAGTTATGGCTTTAGATTTTTGGGTTTTATACTGAGCATTAAATGTTAAAGGTTGATTTGAATTGTTTTTAATGTTGAATTTGGAGGACTTGATTAGTGGTGAATCAGTTCAAATTGTATAAATTGAAGTTAAAGGTATTATTTACGAAATTTGGGTGGCATGTTTATATATATATATATTATGTTGGGAACTTCTAATGATAAAATTTGACGAATTTTGCTAGATTGAGGTTGGGAGAGATTTTGAAGAATTCATATATAATTTTTATGAAATGAGTTTTGGGGATATCGATTTGGATTTAGAGGATTAACTATATAAAATGTGATTGTATGATGATTTTGAATTTAAGGATATAGCGATTTTGAGAGTGTGATTGATTTTAAAACCTATTTGGATTTTTTTTGGGATTTGAGGATTGTACTTGATGTATTGATGAGAGAGTCGCTTTTGAGAACATTCAAGCCATACATGATGTAAATGAGAATATTTTAATGCAAGCTCACGAAACCATTTCCAAGTTTTCAATCGACTTTTGCCATCCTCTCCAGGTTGATCAATCATTTATTTTCGAAATTTCTGAAGTTGTGATTGATTCAAAACACATTTATTATTGCGAAAGAGATAGGGTTCAATTTCGAAAAATCGTGTTCAACATTGGGATTATTATTATAAAGCTATGTTAGAATTTTTATTGAATTTCTAGTTTGATAAGTGAGAATGTTTTGAGCATAAGTAAAACAAAGATGACGTTTTCTTTGGCTTTCCGTTGAGGATGGAATGTTATTTAAATGTCTTGTGTTTAAATGATGTGTCCCATTGTGAGAAGAAAAAAAAAAGAAAATTTTAAAAATTTTGCTTTTTCAAACAAATTTTAAATGACGTTTTCTTTGGCTTTCCGTTGAGGATGGAATGTTATTTAAATGTCTTGTGTTTAAATGATGTGTCCCATTGTGAGAAGAAAAAAAAAAGAAAATTTTAAAAATTTTGCTTTTTCAAACAAATTCTTGTGAAGAAACAATTTGACAAAATTTTGTTTTCTATTGAAACTCTTGAGTTCAAATTAATGAATGTTCCATCGATTTTTCACACAATTACTTCCACTTCTATCGAGAGATGACTATTGGATTGGGTGACAATCACATTTCAAGGGATTTTGATAGTGGAGGATATATTCAGGGAAAATATTTGTGGCTCATATATAGTTGGAACATGACGAGTCGTATTGATTTTGGAATTCGAGAATTGAAAACTTGGGAAGAAAAGAAAGGGTTACGATTATGATATTGTTGCCAAATTTCCTTGGGTTGTACTATTTGTAATTCAAACGAATTTACATAGATGATAACGAGGTCCTTTCGGTTATTACGGACAAACTATGAGGTATATACTCGGCTAAAGGTTAAGGTAGATCCCCTTTCTAAAAAGTTTCTTTTAAATGTGCAATTGCAATTAATATTATTATAAATGTTGCATGTAAATGTTATGTGATGATAGGCTTTTAGCCTACTTTTGACGTGCTTCCAAGACTACTATGACGATAGGCTATTTGCCTAATTACGACGTGATTTAATAGCATTATGACGATAGGTCTTTGGCCTAATATATTATAGTGACGTGCTATTAATCACTATGATTACGTGCGATTAAGAGGGATGATGAGCGAACTTGTATTTTATACTGTCAGATATTATGAAGATGATGATTATGTGCATTTAATTTGTAATATATATTAATTGTGGTGTGGATCTCATCGAGTATTTAAAATACTCACGATTTTCTCTATCAAATGAACAAATTGCAGATTAAGGAGCCGGAGGCTTGGCGAGGCGTGGGAATCTCTTAGGGACTTTCAAATAAATTGGTTTTAATTACATTGACAATTGAGTACTTTTAACTGTTGAAGTAATGACTTTTGAATGTTTTGAGCTTATTAGTACTTTAATTGGATGTTTTTGAGGACTGTGTGAAAACTATCGTGAGACACTCTTTCGACTTTATTAGTTTAAATAAATTTCCGCATTTTAGCCATTTGATTATTTTTCCGCATTTATTAATATTATTATTATGTTTCAAAATATATATATATATATATAAAATAAATAAGTAAGTGTTTTCAAAGAAGAACTAGTGTTAGAGTCCTTAGAATTGAGCTAAAGCTCATTATCGAGCGAGTCTACGGTTACTGTAGACTTGCAAATTGTTTAAAGAATTTTTTCAAAGAAACTTTTCAAAATTTAAAAGTTTTATGTCCTAAGAGCCACGATCATCGTCTCTCCACTCAGAGGTAAAGAAAGAAAGTTTTTAGATTTCAAAGATTGACTTATTGAGTTTTGAAGTTCTTTTGAGAAACTATGTTTTGATTCAGAATGAAAAAAGAAAATTTCAAGAAATTTTCAGATACAATAAGAAAAATTATTTACAAATGCCGGAATCACTTTAAGAAAAAGTTTATGATAGATACAATATTAAAAGTTAT
The DNA here is from genome assembly GCA_018223645.1 of Jasminum sambac. NCBI lineage: Eukaryota > Viridiplantae > Streptophyta > Magnoliopsida > Lamiales > Oleaceae > Jasminum > Jasminum sambac. The sequence continues at coordinate 32,074,276 of CP073640.1, forward strand.
GTGAATGTTTGTATCTATTTAAAGTCAAGAGAGCCTCTTTGAAGGATTTTACGAGAATTAAAAGTTGATACGGCATTAGAATATTTTGCAAGTAGTTGTATCTGAATTGAGGGATTTCATATCCAGAAAAGAAAGAGTAAAGTGCTTTTTTGGTAGAGAATAAGAAACCGAGTTTGAGCCTAAGCGTGAAATCTCCTAGTGATTAATAAAGCATAACTTTAAATGTATTGCACGATATTTCTAGTCCTCGAAATTTATTTCTTGATTTTCAAGCATTGACTATTGTGTATGGGTATTGTTGATCTCTCTTGCCTATATTGAATGGTGATTTATAAATGCTGGAGGTTGGGACTTTAGTTCGATGTTATGCATTGAGATGGGAGTTGTAATGGATTAGTGATTGATTGTAATGGAACTTCAATTCAATGTCATGGGTTAGGAAAAGGTTGTAATGGAGCAGCAGACCGATTAAGAAGGAATTGATCTATGTTGTGCTAGATATACCGAAATTCTTCAGAAAAAAGGGTAAAAGACAAGACAAGTAAGTTTATTCACGAATATCGGTAGTGTGTGATACAAATTGATCATGGATATTGTTTAATTGATTTTGTGCACTGAGATGAGATTGTTGCATTACATTGTTATGAAGTTTTAATGCAATAGAAAATGTATATATCTCATCGCTGCATTCGGGTCGCAATATGCTATTTTATCCTCAAAGTAAAGTTTGTAAATTTTATACTTGCATGTTATCGTACCCTCAACGGAAAACAATTTGAGATTAAAGATTATAGATTGAGGACAATTAGTAGAAGTTATGGCTTTAGATTTTTGGGTTTTATACTGAGCATTAAATGTTAAAGGTTGATTTGAATTGTTTTTAATGTTGAATTTGGAGGACTTGATTAGTGGTGAATCAGTTCAAATTGTATAAATTGAAGTTAAAGGTATTATTTACGAAATTTGGGTGGCATGTTTATATATATATATATTATGTTGGGAACTTCTAATGATAAAATTTGACGAATTTTGCTAGATTGAGGTTGGGAGAGATTTTGAAGAATTCATATATAATTTTTATGAAATGAGTTTTGGGGATATCAGATTTGGATTTAGAGGATTAACTATATAAAATGTGATTGTATGATGATTTTGAATTTAAGGATATAGCGCGATTTTGAGAGTGTGATTGATTTTAAAACCTATTTGGATTTTTTGGGATTTGAGGATTGTACTTGATGTATTGATGAGAGAGTCGCTTTTGAGAACATTCAAGCCATACATGATGTAAATGAGAATATTTTAATGCAAGCTCACGAAACCATTTCCAAGTTTTCAATCGACTTTTGCCATCCTCTCCAGGTTGATCAATCATTTATTTTCAAATTTCAAGTTGTGATTGATTCAAAACACATTTATTATTGCGTAAAGAGATAGGGTTCAATTTCAAAATCGTGGTTCAACATTGGGATTATTATTATAAAGCTATGTTAGAATTTTTATTGAATTTCTAATTTGATAAGTGAGAATGTTTTGAGCATAAGTAAAGGCAACAAAGATGACGTTTTCTTTGGCTTTCCGTTGAGGATGGAATCTTATTTAAATGTCTTGTGTTTAAATGATGTGTCCCATTGTGAGAAAGGAAAAAAAAAAAGAAAATTTTAAAAATTTTGCTTTTTCAAACAAATTTTAAATGACGTTTTCTTTGGCTTTCCGTTGAGGATGGAATGTTATTTAAATGTCTTGTGTTTAAATGATGTGTCCCATTGTGAGAAGAAAAAAAAAAGAAAATTTTAAAAATTTTGCTTTTTCAAACAAATTCTTGTGAAGAAACAATTTGACAAAATTTTGTTTTCTATTGAAACTCTTGAGTTCAAATTAATGAATGTTCCATCGATTTTTCACACAATTACTTCCACTTCTATCGAGAGATGACTATTGGATTGGGTGACAATCACATTTCAAGGGATTTTGATAGTGGAGGATATATTCAGTGGAAAATATTTGTGGCTCATATATAGTTGGAACATGACGAGTCATAATGATTTTGGAATTCGAGAATTGAAAACTTGGGAAGAAAAGAAAGGGTTACGATTATGATATTGTTGCCAAATTTCATTGGGTTGTACTATTTGTAATTCAAACGAATTTACATAGATGATAACGAGGTCCTTTCGGTTATTACGGACAAACTATGAGGTATATACTCGGCTAAAGGTTAAGGTAGATCCCCTTTCTAAAAAGTTTCTTTTAAATGTGCGCAATTGCAATTAATATTATTATAAATGTTGCATGTAAATGTTATGTGATGATAGGCTTTTTAGCCTACTTTTGACGTGCTTCCTCGGCACTATGACGATAGGCTATTTGCCTAATTACGACGTGATTTAATAGCATTATGACGATAGGTCTTTGGCCTAATATATTATAGTGACGTGCTATTAATCACTATGATTACGTGCACGATTAAGAGGGATGATGAGCGAACTTGTATTTTATACCTGTTCGTATATTATGAAGATGATGATTATGTGCATTTAATTTGTAATATATATTAATTGTGGTGCGCGGGATCTACTGAGTATTTAAAATACTCACGATTTTCTCTATCAAATGAACAAATTGCAGATTAAGGAGCCGGAGGCTTGGCGAGGCGTGGGAATCTCTTAGGGACTTTCAAATAAATTGGTTTTAATTACATTGACAATTGAGTACTTTTAACTGTTGAAGTAATGACTTTTGAATGTTTTGAGCTTATTAGTACTTTAATTGGATGTTTTTGAGGACTGTGTGAAAACTATCGTGAGACACTCTTTCGACTTTATTAGTTTAAATAAATTTCCGCATTTTAGCCATTTGATTATTTTTCCGCATTTATTAATATTATTATTATGTTTCAAATATATATATATATATATATATATAATAAATAAGTAAGTGTTTTCAAAGAAGAACTAGTGTTCCGAGTCCTTAGAATTCGGGGCGCTACAGCTTGGTATCAGAGCGAGTCTACGGTTCTGTAGACTTGCAAATTGTTTAAAGAATTTTTTCGAAAGAAACTTTTCAAAATTTAAAAGTTTTATGTCCTAAGAGCTGCCACGATCATCGTCTCTCCGCCGACTCCGAGGTAAAGAAAGAAAGTTTTTAGATTTCAAAGATTGACTTATTGAGTTTTGAAGTTCTTTTGAGAAACTATGTTTTGATTCAGAATGAAAAAAGAAAGTTTCAAGAAATTTTTCAGATACAATAAGAAAAATTATTTACAAATGCCGGAATCACTTTAAGAAAAAGTTTATGATAGATACAATATTAAAAGTTATGTGAATGTTTGTATCTATTTAAAGTCAAGAGAGCCTCTTTGAAGGATTTTACGAGAATTAAAAGTTGATACGGCATTAGAATATTTTGCAAGTAGTTGTATCTGAATTGAGGGATTTCATATCCAGAAAAGAAAGAGTAAAGTGCTTTTTTGGTAGAGAATAAGAAACCGAGTTTGAGCCTAAGCGTGAAATCTCCTAGTGATTAATAAAGCATAACTTTAAATGTATTGCACGATATTTCTAGTCCTCTAAATTTATTTCTTGATTTTCAAGCATTGACTATTGTGTATGGGTATTGTTGATCTCTCTTGCCTATATTGAATGGTGATTTATAAATGCTTTGGAGGTTGGGACTTTAGTTCGATGTTATGCATTGAGATGGGAGTTGTAATGGATTAGTGATTGATTGTAATGGAACTTCAATTCAATGTCATGGGTTAGGAAAAAGGTTGTAATGGAGCAGCGGACCGATTAAGAAGGAATTGATCTATGTTGTGCTAGATATACCGAAATTCTTCAAGAAAAGGGTAAAAGACAAGACAAGTAAGTTTATTCACGAATATCGGTAGTGTGTGATACAAATTGATCATGGATATTGTTTAATTGATTTTGTGCACTCGAGATGAGATTGTTGCATTACATTGTTATGAAGTTTTAATGCAATAGAAAATGTATATATCTCATAAATGCACGTGCGGGTCGCAAATATGCTATTTTATCCTCAAAGTAAAGTTTGTAAATTTTATACTTGCATGTTATCGCACCCTCAACGGAAAACAATTTGAGATTAAAGATTATAGATTGAGGACAATTAGTAGAAGTTATGGCTTTAGATTTTTGGGTTTTATATCTTGAGCATTAAATGTTAAAGGTTGATTTGAATTGTTTTTAATGTTGAATTTGGAGGACTTGATTAGTGGTGAATCAGTTCAAATTGTATAAATTGAAGTTAAAGGTATTATTTACGAAATTTGGGTGGCATGTTTATATATATATATTATGTTGGGAACTTCTAATGATAAAATTTGACGAATTTTGCTAGATTGAGGTTGGGAGAGATTTTGAAGAATTCATATATAATTTTTATGAAATGAGTTTTGGGGATATCAGATTTGGATTTAGAGGATTAACTATATAAAATGTGATTGTATGATGATTTTGAATTTAAGGATATAGCGCGATTTTGAGAGTGTGATTGATTTTAAAACCTATTTGGATTTTTTGGGATTTGAGGATTGTACTTGATGTATTGATGAGAGAGTCGCTTTTGAGAACATTCAAGCCATACATGATGTAAATGAGAATATTTTAATGCAAGCTCACGAAACCATTTCCAAGTTTTCAATCGACTTTTGCCATCCTCTCCAGGTTGATCAATCATTTATTTTCGAAATTTCTGAAGTTGTGATTGATTCAAAACACATTTATTATTGCGAAAGAGATAGGGTTCAATTTCGAAAAATCGTGTTCAACATTGGGATTATTATTATAAAGCTATGTTAGAATTTTTATTGAATTTCTAGTTTGATAAGTGAGAATGTTTTGAGCATAAGTAAAGGCAACAGTATGACGTTTTCTTTGGCTTTCCGTTGAGGATGGAATGTTATTTAAATGTCTTGTGTTTAAATGATGTGTCCCATTGTGAGAAGAAAAAAAAAAGAAAATTTTAAAAATTTTGCTTTTTCAAACAAATTCTTGTGAAGAAACAATTTGACAAAATTTTGTTTTCTATTGAAACTCTTGAGTTCAAATTAATGAATGTTCCATCGATTTTTCACACAATTACTTCCACTTCTATCGAGAGATGACTATTGGATTGGGTGACAATCACATTTCAAGGGATTTTGATAGTGGAGGATATATTCAGGGAAAATATTTGTGGCTCATATATAGTTGGAACATGACGAGTCATAATGATTTTGGAATTCGAGAATTGAAAACTTGGGAAGAAAAGAAAGGGTTACGATTATGATATTGTTGCCAAATTTCCTTGGGTTGTACTATTTGTAATTCAAACGAATTTACATAGATGATAACGAGGTCCTTTCGGTTATTACGGACAAACTATGAGGTATATACTCGGCTAAAGGTTAAGGTAGATCCCCTTTCTAAAAAGTTTCTTTTAAATGTGCGCAATTGCAATTAATATTATTATAAATGTTGCATGTAAATGTTATGTGATGATAGGCTTTTTGCCTACTTTTGACGTGCTTCCTCGGCACTATGACGATAGGCTATTTGCCTAATTACGACGTGATTTAATAGCATTATGACGATAGGTCTTTGGCCTAATATATTATAGTGACGTGCTATTAATCACTATGATTACGTGCACGATTAAGAGGGATGATGAGCGAACTTGTATTTTATACCTGTTCGTATATTATGAAGATGATGATTATGTGCATTTAATTTGTAATATATATTAATTGTGGTGCGCGGGATCTACTGAGTATTTAAAATACTCACGATTTTCTCTATCAAATGAACAAATTGCAGTTACAGGGCCGGAGGCTTGGCGAGGCGTGGGAATCTCTTAGGGACTTTCAAATAAATTGGTTTTAATTACATTGACAATTGAGTACTTTTAACTGTTGAAGTAATGACTTTTGAATGTTTTGAGCTTATTAGTACTTTAATTGGATGTTTTTGAGGACTGTGTGAAAACTATCGTGAGACACTCTTTCGACTTTATTAGTTTAAATAAATTTCCGCATTTTAGCCATTTGATTATTTTTCCGCATTTATTAATATTATTATTATGTTTCAAAAATATATATATATATATATATATATAATAAATAAGTAAGTGTTTTCAAAGAAGAACTAGTGTTCCGAGTCCTTAGAATTCGGGGCGCTACAGCTTGGTATCAGAGCGAGTCTACGGTTCTGTAGACTTGCAAATTGTTTAAAGAATTTTTTCGAAAGAAACTTTTCAAAATTTAAAAGTTTTATGTCCTAAGAGCTGCCACGATCATCGTCTCTCCGCCGACTCCGAGGTAAAGAAAGAAAGTTTTTAGATTTCAAAGATTGACTTATTGAGTTTTGAAGTTCTTTTGAGAAACTATGTTTTGATTCAGAATGAAAAAAGAAAGTTTCAAGAAATTTTTCAGATACAATAAGAAAAATTATTTACAAATGCCGGAATCACTTTAAGAAAAAGTTTATGATAGATACAATATTAAAAGTTATGTGAATGTTTGTATCTATTTAAAGTCAAGAGAGCCTCTTTGAAGGATTTTACGAGAATTAAAAGTTGATACGGCATTAGAATATTTTGCAAGTAGTTGTATCTGAATTGAGGGATTTCATATCCAGAAAAGAAAGAGTAAAGTGCTTTTTTGGTAGAGAATAAGAAACCGAGTTTGAGCCTAAGCGTGAAATCTCCTAGTGATTAATAAAGCATAACTTTAAATGTATTGCACGATATTTCTAGTCCTCGAAATTTATTTCTTGATTTTCAAGCATTGACTATTGTGTATGGGTATTGTTGATCTCTCTTGCCTATATTGAATGGTGATTTATAAATCTTTGGAGGTTGGGGACTTTAGTTCGATGTTATGCATTGAGATGGGAGTTGTAATGGATTAGTGATTGATTGTAATGGAACTTCAATTCAATGTCATGGGTTAGGAAAAGGTTGTAATGGAGCATGCAGACCGATTAAGAAGGAATTGATCTATGTTGTGCTAGATATACCGAAATTCTTGATAAAAAGGGTAAAAGACAAGACAAGTAAGTTTATTCCACGAATATCGGTAGTGTGTGATACAAATTGATCATGGATATTGTTTAATTGATTTTGTGCACTCGAGATGAGATTGTTGCATTACATTGTTATGAAGTTTTAATGCAATAGAAAATGTATATATCTCATAAATGCACGTGCAGGTCGCAAATATGCTATTTTATCCTCAAAGTAAAGTTTGTAAATTTTATACTTGCATGTTATCGTACCCTCAACGGAAAACAATTTGAGATTAAAGATTATAGATTGAGGACAATTAGTAGAAGTTATGGCTTTAGATTTTTGGGTTTTATACTGAGCATTAAATGTTAAAGGTTGATTTGAATTGTTTTTAATGTTGAATTTGGAGGACTTGATTAGTGGTGAATCAGTTCAAATTGTATAAATTGAAGTTAAAGGTATTATTTACGAAATTTGGGTGGCATGTTTATATATATATATTATGTTGGGAACTTCTAATGATAAAATTTGACGAATTTTGCTAGATTGAGGTTGGGAGAGATTTTGAAGAATTCATATATAATTTTTATGAAATGAGTTTTGGGGATATCAGATTTGGATTTAGAGGATTAACTATATAAAATGTGATTGTATGATGATTTTGAATTTAAGGATATAGCGCGATTTTGAGAGTGTGATTGATTTTAAAACCTATTTGGATTTTTTGGGATTTGAGGATTGTACTTGATGTATTGATGAGAGAGTCGCTTTGAGAACATTCAAGCCATACATGATGTAAATGAGAATATTTTAATGCAAGCTCACGAAACCATTTCCAAGTTTTCAATCGACTTTTGCCATCCTCTCCAAGGTTGATCAATCATTTATTTTCAAATTTCAAGTTGTGATTGATTCAAAACACATTTATTATTGCGTAAAGAGATAGGGTTCAATTTAGAAAAAATCGTGTTCAACATTGGGATTATTATTATAAAGCTATGTTAGAATTTTTATTGAATTTCTAGTTTGATAAGTGAGAATGTTTTGAGCATAAGTAAAGGCAACAGTATGACGTTTTCTTTGGCTTTCCGTTGAGGATGGAATGTTATTTAAATGTCTTGTGTTTAAATGATGTGTCCCATTGTGAGAAAAAAAAAAGAAAATTTTAAAAATTTTGCTTTTTCAAACAAATTTTAAATGACGTTTTCTTTGGCTTTCCGTTGAGGATGGAATGTTATTTAAATGTCTTGTGTTTAAATGATGTGTCCCATTGTGAGAAGAAAAAAAAAAGAAAATTTTAAAAATTTTGCTTTTTCAAACAAATTCTTGTGAAGAAACAATTTGACAAAATTTTGTTTTCTATTGAAACTCTTGAGTTCAAATTAATGAATGTTCCATCGATTTTTCACACAATTACTTCCACTTCTATCGAGAGATGACTATTGGATTGGGTGACAATCACATTTCAAGGGATTTTGATAGTGGAGGATATATTCAGGGAAAATATTTGTGGCTCATATATAGTTGGAACATGACGAGTCATAATGATTTTGGAATTCGAGAATTGAAAACTTGGGAAGAAAAGAAAGGGTTACGATTATGATATTGTTGCCAAATTTCCTTGGGTTGTACTATTTGTAATTCAAACGAATTTACATAGATGATAACGAGGTCCTTTCGGTTATTACGGACAAACTATGAGGTATATACTCGGCTAAAGGTTAAGGTAGATCCCCTTTCTAAAAAGTTTCTTTTAAATGTGCGCAATTGCAATTAATATTATTATAAATGTTGCATGTAAATGTTATGTGATGATAGGCTTTTTAGCCTACTTTTGACGTGTTTCCTCGGCACTATGACGATAGGCTATTTGCCTAACAACGACGTGATTTAATAGCATTATGACGATAGGTCTTTGGCCTAATATATTATAGTGACGTGCTATTAATCACTATGATTACGTGCACGATTAAGAGGGATGATGAGCGAACTTGTATTTTATACCGTCAGATATTATGAAGATGATGATTATGTGCATTTAATTTGTAATATATATTAATTGTGGTGCGCGGGATCTACTGAGTATTTAAAATACTCACGATTTTCTCTATCAAATGAACAAATTGCAGATTAAGGAGCCGGAGGCTTGGCGAGGCGTGGGAATCTCTTAGGGACTTTCAAATAAATTGGTTTTAATTACATTGACAATTGAGTACTTTTAATCTGAAGTAATGACTTTTGAATGTTTTGAGCTTATTAGTACTTTAATTGGATGTTTTTGAGGACTGTGTGAAAACTATCGTGAGACACTCTTTCGACTTTATTAGTTTAAATAAATTTCCGCATTTTAGCCATTTGATTATTTTTCCGCATTTATTAATATTATTATTATGTTTCAAAAAAAATATATATATATATATATATATATATAAAATAAATAAATAAGTGTTTTCAAGGAAGAACTAGTTTTCCGAGTCCTTAGAATTCGGGGCGCTACATATGTTGACTACGATTACCATGACCACTGTGATGACTTTTACGACAAAGATGACTATGACGATTACGATGAAAATGACGATGAAGATGACGACTACAATGACTGTCACAACTGTCATGATTACCACGACTATGACAATTATGTGTAGTACTGTGTCGACTTTGATGATTAAAACGACTATGATGACGACTTTCATGACTTTGATGAGGATGATGATAGGAACGATTGTGACGACTCTTAAGGCTACAATGATTACGACGACTATGATGACTACTACGAGTACATCGACCATGACGACTCCGATGACTATGAAGACTATGACAACTACAACGATGACAATGACGTGGACAATGTTGACTATTACAACTAGGATGCCTACGACGACTTCACCACAATTGTGCTGACTACAACCACTGTGGAAACTATAACACCACGATGATGATGACGATCATGACAACTATGTAGACTATGATGATTACGATGACAACGACGACTGTGACTACTATGATGACTACGACAACTATGACAACTATGATGACTAGGCCCACTATGAGGATTGTGACGAATGTTGCAACTATGGCAACTATGACAACTGTAACGACGATGATGACCATGACAACTATGATTACTTTTATGAGTACGACGTCAGTGATGGCAATGACTCTGAAGGCTATGATAGCTACAACGACTATAAAGACTATGACGACTACATCGATGATGATGACTTTGATGACTGTTGCAAATACGACGACGACGACCTCTACGATGACTGTGATGACTATGGTGACTACGATGATTATGAACACTTTTACAACTAGTACAACTATGACTTTTTAGACTTTTACAACTATTAGGATTATGACGACCATGATGAGTATAATGACTACGGCGAGTATGACCATTGTGACTGCTATGAAAACGATGACATTGACAACGACGGTGACGATTGCGTCGATTGTGTCTATTATAATGTCAACGACTATGTCGATTATCGTGACTACGAAGGCAAGGACGACAACTATGAGATGGTGATGACTATGACAACAACGATGACTCAGACGACTACGTTGACCCCAAAAATGATGCCAACTATGACTATTATGATGACTACGATGACTACGACTACTTCGACGACTGTGATGACTTCAATCACTATGATGATTGCTACAACTACGTCGATGATAATAATGACGATGGCTATGTCGACTACAATGACAACGACTACTACAACAACGATGATGGCTATGAGGACCATGATAACTATCACGACTAAACGACTACGCCAACCATCACAACTAAACGACTACACCAACCATCACGACTATCACGTTTATCATGCCTACGGCGACAATGACAACTTTGACGGCTACGATGACTATAACGACGATGAGGAATGCGACAATTACAATGATAATGGTTGTGACGACTACGATGACTACGGAGACTATAACGAGTATTTCGACTATGCTGACTTCAACGGTTCATGACCACAACGACTATAACGATCGTGACGCCTACTATGACTATGACAATAGCGCCGACTTTAATGAGTACGATGATGACAATTGCAATGACTACGAGATATATGACGAGTATGACGACATGCCGAGTACGATGCGAGCCATTGTGATAACGAGGACGACAATGATGACTGGGACGAGTATTATGATTGGGAGGACTGCAATTCCTACGATTGGTAAGAGGATAATGAAGAGTTTGATGAGGACTATGGTGATTATGATGCCTACGACGACTGTGACGACTACGATGATCATGATGAGGACTATGGTGATTGTGATGCCTACGATGACTATGAAAACAATGACTATGATGATTGTGACTACTATGACAACTACGACGATGGTGGCAATGATGATTATGTTGACTATGACCACAAGGACCGCGACTATGAAGGCTATGATGACTACGCCAACCACGTTGATAGCAACGACTCTTACGACTATACTGACTACGACGACTATGCAGCTACAATCACTCTGAAAACTACAATGACTATGATGCCTATGATGATTATGATGACCACAACATCTATAACGGCTATGATTACTTCCTCGACCATGGCAACTGCGAAGACTATGACAACTACGACGATGATGATAACGACAACTATGGCGACTACGACGATTGCGGCAACTATGACACTCCGATGATGACAACGATTACAACTATGGCGAATGCGAGGACTGTGATGATTACGATAAGTAGGATGTCCTGCACGACTTCACTACAATGACTATGACGGCTACAATCACTCTAACAACTGCAATGACTATGATGCCTATGACAATTATCACGATCACAACATCTATACTGCTATGATTACTTTCTCGACTATAACAACTGCAAAGACTATGACAACTACGACAACGATGATCACGACGACTATGACAACTACGACAACAGCGATGATTATGACACTACGATGATGACAATGACGACAACTATGGCGAGTGTGAGGACTGTGATAACTACGACAACTATGATGTCTTTCACGACTTCACTACGATGGCTATGACGACTATGAAGACTATGACTATGATGACTATGAGGTCTACAATGACAAGAACAACTATGATGACCACAAGGAGTGTGATCGTCATGACTACAATGACCATCACGGCAATGACGATTACAACGACTATGACAACTATGACGTCCATGACAACTTTTACGAGTACGAATTTAATGATGATGATTACTGTGACGAACTACGATGACGACGACATTGACTAGGAAAACTATGAGGACTGACGATAACCGCGACTGTGATGACTGTAACGACTATCACGGCAATGATGGCCACAACAACTACGACGAAGGCTATCACAATACAATGATGACAGTGATGACGACTAGGACGACAACTGTTACGACAATGAATATGACAACTATGAGACTGCTGCAATTATAGAACTACGACAATGATGTCAACAACGGCGAGTATGAGGATGACGACGATGACAATGGCAACTATGACAACTACTATTATGACTACTACGGCAATGTCATCTACGAAGAATGTGATGGCTATGACCACTAGGGCACTATGATAAGCCCGATGGCTGCAACGACCATGACCATGACAACGACTATGATGACTATGGCGACTATAATGACTTTGATGACTATGTTGATTAGGATGACATCAATATGGTAGCTGTGACGACTATGACGACTGTAAGGACCGCGATGACTATGATGACTCTCACCATTATGACGAATATGAGGAGCACGACAGCTATGATGACTATGCCAACTATTACGATTCATGCCTATGACAGCCATGACGGCGGTGAAGAAGTGGACGAGTGCAATGCGAACGATGGGGATGACTATGGCGACTGTGACGACTATGACTATTACAATGACTATGTTTACGATGTCCACTATGAAGACTCTGATGACTGTGACAACCACAACAACAGCGATGACTATGGTGACTACGGCGACTGTAATGACTATGACGACTACAACGATAATGACGACTGCAACGACTATGAAAATTGTGACAACTATAAAGACTACGACAATATATAGTCAGGATTCATGATTTCGCTCAGTCCAGTCTCGTCAATCCGTCGTTGAACTTAAAAATTTCTCCATCTTCAATGTTAGATCTGGTTTCCTTATATAACTAGCTCCTCTCTCAAATGTCAAGCTATCCATAGTCAGTTGGCTCAACCTACTACATCTCTATGTAGATCTATTACCCATCAACCGGAAAGGGTGAAAACAGCTCAATGGATCAACCTAGGGTTAGGGTTATAACTCTATCCCCTACAAGAACCTAGGGTGAATACTCTCGGGTCTAACGTGCACATTCTTCTCTTGAAGCCTAAACACGCTACTAATGCACATAATTGTTGATCAAGCAACCACATTTAGCAAGCTCAAAAGCATTCACACAAGAGTTGAATAATCTATACAAATCAATTCCAAAAACTCAAATGGATCAAAAAAATATATATTAAGCTCAACCAATCATCCCAACTTTACAATATTAGCTCATGATAAAGAAATTACTCGGAAATAATACATATTAACCAACAATGGAAGAGAAATGGGAAAGTTCAAGAACGAGGAAGTGATTCTCCCTTCGAAGTTCCAATTCTTGATGCATCCATCTGCACCATCATATCCTCTTAATTTCTTCACTATCTTCCCCAAGAAATATCCCAATTACAACCGCTAAACTAAAGATAAGAAAAGAAAAGAGAAAGAAGAAAAGAAGAGAAGAGAAGAAGAGGGGGAAAAAGATGAAGAAAAATCAAACCTAATCTAAAACTAAGGATGGGAGTTGGGGGTGATTGAAGCATGTATATTGGCCCCAAATTCGTGTACAATATGTCTCCAAAGGATATCCCCAAAAAGGTGGTGAAGGCAACGGGTAGAGAAGAGAAGCCAAAACGTATTTTTACTTGTTCTGGTGTAAGTTAAATCCGTACAAATATCATTTCCCATCTTACTTTATGATCTTTCCAATTTTTTAGCATGCATAGTATTCAGTATTTGGGCCATAACTTTTGATTCCGATATATAATTGAGCCGGTTCAAATTGCGTTGGAAACTAGACTCGATGACCTACAACTCTTTTGTTGATTCTGTCCCCCAACTCGACTTGTATCTTTAACAAAAAATGCTCCTCTTTAGGTCAAAAGGAAGTTTGGTCTTCGATTAGCTTGAAGAATCGAACCATTTGTCATAGTTGTTGTAGTCGTCAAACCCGTCAGCTTTAGCCGAAGTGGGATGGACCATTCAATTTATTGATGACCATGGAAATGGACATATGCTCAATGGGGTATGAATAGTCACGCTCTCCCATGATCTTTGAATGTCGTACACCTGAAATTATATCACCATTGAAGAAATACAGTGAGAAATCATCTAAGTTTTATGCTTTATTGTTCTACTATAGCATGTCTCATACTTTGTGTGTTTATAAATATCATGAATAGCTTCCTTCCTCAGACTACGGATTCATTAAACTACATCACAATTACAATCCTTGACTTATAGGTTCAACAACACAATTACAAGCCTCGATTTATAGGTCAAGCATCATAATCACAAGTTTTTCCTTATAGGTCCAGCATTGTAATCAAAAGCCTCCATGTATAGATTGAACATCATGATTACAAATCTTGGCTCATAGATCGAGCATTGTACATCAAAGTCTTGACATATAAATTGGCCACCATAACTTTAAGCCTTGACTTATAGGTCGACCATCATGACTAACGTCTTGACTTTGAAGTTGAGCACTATGATTAGAAGCCTTGACTTATAGGTTGGCCATTACAATTGAAAGCCGTGACTTAAGGAATGAGCATCATACACCGAGCTTCATTTTTGCAATCGCATGTGAAAACCTCAATTTTAACAAATTGGACATCGTAACTTGTAGCCCCAAGATAAAGTCCGTGTAACACCGCAATTTTGGAAATCGAAGTGTTACTAAAACCATGTGACTTCGAGAAAAATATGGTAAATTTGACAAACAATTTTTGTATTATAATAAACAGTTTCAATAATAATAATTTTTAAGAATCAAGTACTAAAATTAAAAAAAAAGAAATCCAATAGTAGGAGGATTGAAATTCATCTACTAAATGAAACAACAGAAATTCCAAAGTTAACATGAAAATTTAAAATTTAACAACATATAGGGAATTAAATAGTTCAAAAAATGAAATGTTGAAAATAAAATTTAAAGTCTTTGACAGAGCCCCGCTCGATGCCATTTCACCGATCTCTTAATTTGAAAGGAAAAATATGATCGATGGGGTGAGCATAGCACAGATATGCTTAGTGGGGCATAGCAATGTTCCATATCAATTTCAAAAAAGTGACACAAATAGGGAAATCACACTAGATAAACAAAAGTCTAAATAAGGAGGGACATTCACACTCCGAAGGACATTCACACCGCCTAAAATTTAAGCAAGGGACATTGACACCCTCAGATGGACATTCACACCATTAATAATAATTAACTAGTAGTGAAAACCACTTTCGTTCCACATATATCTAAAGGGCATGAAAGTAAATTCATGTTTCTTCTTGAACCTTATGATTGAAACATTATGCATCAATCACACTTATTCATGTCTGTATGATCTCATTTATGTGTATGTTCTCTAGAACCTACTGTAAACCAGTTGAAACATGCATCAACTTGGCAATGACTTGTAGGTGACAGAGGCACTTAGGACGTAGCCCAATTGCCAAATTATTCTATGTCCTTTCATTTTTACCCCCTAGTTAACCCTTTGACCCAAAATAAGAGTATTCTTTCATTAAATCGTGCATTCGTACCCGGAAACTTCAAACACTATATTCTATAGAATTGGTAGAGCATTGATGAGATCTTGGTGTTGAAGGTTGCTTGTTATTGATGGTTACATGATTGAGTGATTTAAGTTGGGGGTGTTAAGTTGGAAAAAAAAGAAGCAAGGAAAAAATAAGGAGAAAAAAAGAGTTCCCAAAAAAAGGGCAAAAGAAAGGAAAAGAAGGGTTATGAAAGCGGAAAAAAGAGAAAGTTGAGTGTATTCGTTGTGGTACTACTGATGTTGTTAATACAGTACCACCCTAAAAAAATTATTGATATAAGGCTCTAGTAAGAACAGGATGTGAGTTTCACGCGATTCATATCTCTTACATCTACATGTGCCCTACTAGTTCCTTGAATCCGTTGTATATCCCATGGCCTTTCCTTCTTTCAACCTTAACCTTCAACCCCGTTACAATCCTATATAAAGACCTCTTGATTCAAGTGATATCGTCATATGGATAGTTGAGACTCGGTAAACAAGCAAGCATATGGCGGCACCTCTAATGAGAACAATTGAGTGAAACACTAACCCTAGCAAGTTAGGAGTGATTTTATTCCGAGTGACATTTCCACTAGTGAGACTTGAAGTTGAGGTTTATTTGAGATTATTGGTTTGTGTAGAAATTGGGGCAAAGGATGTTTACTAATATTGACTGAGCTATTATTGATGTTTACGAATTAAACTTTGTGGTGACAAATATTTAGAAGTCTTGCTCATTCTTGTGGTCACCCGTTTAAAATTGTGACTCTTTGCCAAGCATTTTTTATTATCTTTGAGCAAATCATGGGAAGCAAATAAGTTAGAGGTTGTTTGTGGTTTCATAGATTGAGTTTGATATTTCCTAAGTCGTTTAAATTTCTAGAGACTAGCAATAAGCTAGTTGGCGGTGTGATTAATGCTAAAAGTGATGTTTATTTTGTATTAATTTATATATTCTGGGCAACTGGCCTTAATAAGTAAATGATTTTTACACTATTTTATCAGGTTGACCACTTTTACAAGAGAAGGAGTTTTAAGACAAAAGGAAACAATTGATATTCACTTTGATACTAGTTGATGGGCCCATTCTTTTATACATCCATATGAGACATGATGCATGAAGAGACAAGAAAGGGCCGCTGAGTACATGCATAAATTTGGGCCTTGGACTGAAGAAAGTGGGCTTTTAGATGAATTCGGCTTGTTCTTGATTGCAACACATTAGATATACATATACGTATGCATAACACACGGGAGGGAGAAAAAAAGGGACAAGATACACAGAGGAAAGAAGGTAGAGAACGAGAAGAGGAGAATGGCTCTAAGGATGAGAACTGCCATTGTTGTTCGACGATTCACTTCCAAAACTCTTCCTAAATTCTTATTTTGTATTTTCTTTTCTAAGGTTAGGGGAGAAACCTACATTATTTACATGGTATTATCGATTTTATTTAGAAAATCACTTTTATGCAATTTTCGGTTTTGGTTGTTGGAGTTAATATTGGGTTGGTTTATTGATGGTGGTTACATAATCTAATTCATAGGTTCAATCAATTTTTTCCATTGTTTAGTCAAAACAACCATTCTTTTGAGATTTTGAAGACCCAAGTGATTGATTAAAATCTCGGCCGAATTATTTCTTGATAGATTGCTGCCGTAGTTACAATTTACGCTAGAGATTAATTTCCTAAGAGACTATTTGCGTGCATTATGTAAATAACCATTAACTAAATTTATCCGTTCAATGTCTATTCTTATGTAAGTTTTAAGAAAATAATTTAATCAACAACACGGAATTGATTATTGATGGTGGAGCCGGACACCTTAGTGTTTCTCTCTTATTAGTTTACTACAACTCAAGTTCTTTTTTTTCATTATTGCAATCTCAATTGAATCATTCTAACTATTTTATTTTTTTCTTATTTTTTTTAACAATTTTGCGATCTTTTGCATTGCCCCTGGTGGAACGACACTCGTACTCCAACTTATGCTACGACGCGACTCCTAAATATAGCAAGTAATTAATGGAAAAACGCACATATGCAAACACATAATAAGAATTAATCATCTCTATACACGTTTGAAAATAAAAATATTTGTAGATTGAGATCTACCTTAATCCAGAAGTTTGAGCTATAAAACTGTAAATCTCTAGTATTGTCGCGCCTCGTCCAGTCCTAAAATAATTTAAATAACTCCAAGGGCTCTTGGGTACACAAAGTCTTAAAAATAATGGAAATTATTAAAAGTAGGGTTTAAATCTAATAAATATGAAATTTATGGATTTAAATTGCTAAAATTTGAAGGCTGAGGCTAATTTATAAAACTAGAGAATTCTAGGGACTAATTCGGAAGTCACACAATAGTTGAAACGCCAAATCTGCAATTGACCGTGTTTGAAAACTATTGGACTCAATTGAAAAATCAATTAAAACTTCGGGGATCTCTTACGGATATAAAGTATGGGGACTAAGTTGAAAGTCAACCGAAAATTTGTAGGGTTTAAAATGACATTGGCTTGAATTGAAATCATAGCAGCAAATTGAACATAAATTAAAACTTGAACCTTTGAATTAAATAAAATAGGGGGACTAACTTAAATGATTAAAGGGAAATCAAGGACCATGGGTGTGAATTATGAAATAAGCCGAAAATTTCTTCTCCATCCATTATTCAAATGTGAACTCATTGGGAGGAAGGAAAAGAAGGGCTCTCGGCTCTGCTCAACTTCGGCTAGAGTCACGCCGGCGATTGCCGACATGCGCCGCCATCGACGGCGGCGATTGCGAGAGGGACCAAGGGAGAGAAAGGTCATGGGAGGGAGAGATAGAGACGATGGTGGAGGCCGTGACTAGTGGCTATGCTGGGAGAGGTGAA
The DNA here is from genome assembly GCA_018223645.1 of Jasminum sambac. Lineage (NCBI taxonomy): Eukaryota > Viridiplantae > Streptophyta > Magnoliopsida > Lamiales > Oleaceae > Jasminum > Jasminum sambac. The sequence goes on from CP073640.1 coordinate 32,092,990, forward strand.
AGGGTAGGTCCCTCCACTCTATTCCTCAAATTTTACTCCTTGTACACTCTTTTCTCTTGATAATGTATGCATAAATGGAAATTGAAAGAGAGAGATAGATGAGAGATTACGAAAACTTGTGGGTTTGCTGTGACTGACAAACTTGAGTTACTCACTTTTTATATAGGAGCTTTAGGGTAGTAATTAAGGAAAATAGGATAATCTAATTAAGGAAGATAGAATAATTTGAATTTTGGTAAGTTCTTGAGCACCAAGATTAGGGTTTTAAAATTGGGGATAAATTAAAATTACTATTTAATTAAATTATGGTCAGACGGGAATTTGGAAAAGTTAGTTAAACTGACTTTTACGGCAAAAAGTTTTGGATCGCTACACTTCTTCTGTGTCCTTTCGAAAAAATCCCCATCTCCTGTACTATGATAAGTTCGTTTTACGCGCTTATTTAGGGTCGTTGAGCTCCAATTAATTGTGTTTTCAATTTATTTCGTGCCTAAGTTTTGCAATTTATTATTATTTTAGGAGAAAAATTAGATATGGAAGAAAGTGGAGGAATATTGGAGTGGAGAGGGCCAAAAAATGGAAGAAATATGAAGATAAGGAAAGTTTCCAAGTTTGGGGACGATAATGAAATTATGCTAAAGATTGAGGACGAATTTTCACCTAGAAAACTGTCGAATTTGGGAAAGGCTATTTCTGTATTAATTGTAGACACTTTTGTCTGGTTTCCACAGGATTTTGAATCACCTCAATCGGACGTGGGGCGAGGAAGTTATGGCCAAAATAGTCAACACTGCCAGACTGTCCTGTTTTACGCGCGAATGCCTAATGTGACTAGGACTTGGAAATCCATTATACTTGGACCTTATTCATGACTCTGAGGAGGAAAAACACTCTATTTAAGGGGATTTTTCAGAGAAAAAGAAAAGGAGAGGAGATCACCAGAGAGAATGGAAGCTAAAACAAAGCAAGTTGGGCGGAGAAATTGTAGAACTCAGGAGATTGAAGGCTTCAACTTACTTCTCTCAAACCCGGTTATGTATTTAGTTTTATTTCTTGTCTTTAGTTTTTATTTCAATTCCATGAGTAGCTAAACCCTTATTACTTGGGATGATTTATGGATCCTAATTGTGAACTTTGATTCTGTATGAAAGGATCCGAATTTCTAGTAATTCATTGTGCATTTATTCTACGTTGTTGGATTATTTTATTTACCTTTCTGATCAATTGGTGAATTTATCTATTGGTTTATGTTTGATTCGGGAGAGGAGAACATGAATTAGATATAGACAACATAGAACACTAATTTAGACAAGATTTAGAGATAAACTTGTGGTTAGTGCGATCACGTTGGTGGAATTTCGAGGAAACCTATTAGAATTTCTTGTGTGAATGAGTTTATGAAGGTTGATAACGAATTTGCTTAGAGATAGGTAAATTAGCCCGATTGAATAGATTTAATTATCATCAAGAGAGATAGTTATATAATTTAGAAAATTCGATCGTTAGCACAAGTTAATTATCTTGGATCCATGAACATAGGGTTAAGGGGGTCAATTGGGTGAAGTAAAGAGTCCCAAGTCTTTAAATATTTTGATTTAATCTACACATTCTTTTAATTCTTGCATAATAGATTTAATAGAGTATTATTCTCCTAGTATTCTGTTTAAATTTAGCATTATTACGCCCATTAATTTGATCCATCAAATAAAGTGATAAATTGACAAACTTCGATACTCAAAACAAGTCCCTGTGGGATCGATACGTGGACTCAAATCCCCTTTACTACTTGTTTGACACCATACACTTGCGGGTCGCATTTTAACAATCATATTTAAGTGAACAAGTTTTTGACGCCATTGCCGGGGACTTCGTAATTGATATCGATACTAGTCAATGATTGCTTTAATTTGATTTTATTTTTATTAGTCATTTTAATTTTACTTGTTTTGTATTGCAGATTTACATGCTAAACACGAGATCATCCGCATTATTTGAGCTTGTGCCTTTTGATCCTGAGATAGCGCAGATTTCGGCGTACATCAAAAGAAGCAAAAGAAGCTAAGAGAAAGCAACAAGAACAGGAGATGGCTGAAGAAGAAGAACGGTGTGTAGCTAACCAAGCTCGTCCACTGAGGGAATATGTCACACTGACGGTTGGGAATAATCGTACTTGCCTGGTTCCCCCTGCGATTCCTACTAATAACTACGAAATCAAGCCGGGAACCATTCAACTTGTCCAACAAACCGTACAATTCCATGGATTGCAGGACGAGGATCCCCATGAGCACATAAAGAGGTTTTTAGAAATCTGCGATGTGTTCAAAATTAATGTAGTGCCTTAAGAAGCTATTAAAATGAAGTTCTCATTTTCTTTGGCTGGAAAGGCGAGAACATGGTTTTATGCCCTACCCGCCGACTGAGTTACTGGTTGGGCTAATTTATGCCAGAAATTCTTCGACAAATTCTTCCCTCCAAGCAAGATGTTAAAAGTAAGGCGTGAAATAACCTCATTTTCCCAACACCGTGGAGAATCTATATTTGAAGCATGGGAAAGATTCAATGACTTGCTGAGACACTGCCCAAATCATGGCATACCCGACTGGCTTATCGTGCAGACATTTTATAATGGGTTGAGTGATGAGAACAAGAAGCATGCAGACTCGGCTGCAGGAGGCTCACTCATGGATAAGACATATGACAAAGCATCCTCTATTTTCGAGAAGATGGCTGCAAATAGTTACCAGTGGTATTCAGATCGCTCGCTGCCAAAGCATGTTGGAATTCATGAAGTGGATGCGGTGACATCACTCACAGCACAAGTGGCAGCTCTTTCCAAGAAATTGGATAATATGACTTTGCCTACAGCTAACATGGCCCAGTCGAGTGCTATATGTGATATTTCCTGTGCTATCCATGTTCCTACAGAGTGCCCCGTGGCCCATTCAAACTTACAATTGATCAGTAGGCACTCTTCGCTGGAAATAATCAAAGGCCACCATATGGGTCATACTCTCAGACGTATAATCAGGGATGGAGACAACACTCGAACTTCTCTTGGAAGGACAACAATGCAGGAATGAGGCCACCTAGATTTAATCAGCCACAGGAAAGGAAAAGCTCGTTGGAAGAAATATTGGCCAAATACATGGAAGCAAATAACAACTTCATGCAAAAGACCGAGCACACTCTCCAAAACCAAAATGCTGCAATCAAGAATTTGGAGACTCAAGTTGGGCACTTAGCAAATGCAGTGGTAGCACGCCCCCCAGGTACTTTGCCAAGTGATACGGTGACCAACCCAAATTAAGTCAATGCCATCACCACTAGAAGTGGACTTAATTGCCTGAGATAGAAGTAATAAATAAGGAAGGAGTAATCGAACATAGGACCAAAGGTGGACAAAAATGAGGAAACGAGCCCACATCCAATCAAGGCTTACGTTCCCCCGATTCCCTATCCTCAGAGGCTGCAGAAGAGTAAATTGGACAAACAGTTTGGGAAATTTCTTGAAGTATTCAAAAAGCTGCACATAAACAAACCTTTCGCAGATGCCTTAGGTCAAATGCCCAGTTACGAAGTTTATGAAAGAGATCCTATCCAACAAAAGGAAGCTGGATGAACATGAGACGATGATGCTCACCGAGGAGTGCAGTGCAATTCTACAGAAGAAACTACCTCCGAAATTAAAATACCTAGGGAGTTTTAATATTCCTTGCACAATAGGCTCATTTTATTCTGGTTTAGCATTATCTGACCTTGGTGCTAGCATTAATCTAATGCCATGGTCTGTGTACAGGAAGCTTGGATTAGGAGAGTGCAGACCAACCACCGTTTCCTTACAGTTGGCTGACAGATCAATCACTTACCCAAGAGGGATCATAGAAGACGTGTTAGTGAAGGTTGACAAGTTCATTTACCTAATGGACTTTATCATTTTGGACATGGAGGAAGACAAAGAAATCCCCCTGATCTTTGGAAGGCCATTTTTGAGAACGGGAAAACCATTGATTGGTGTTTATGAAGGAATGCTCACCCTAAGGGTGGACTAGGATAAAGTGATGTTCAATGTGTTTGACACTTTAAAGCGTCCATCCTTGTCATCTAAAGATGCTTGCTTCCAAATTGATGTACTTGACCGAGCAGTTAAGGAGGTTTTTGCTGAGACTTTCCCAGTAGATCCACTTGAGGCGTGCATTGTGGGGTCAGGAAGCTCCCATGTAGAGAACGAGGAGCAAGAGGAGATGGCTCGTCACATGGAAGCCTTACATGCTATGGGTTACAAAAGGAATTGGGTATTTGAGTCATTGGGAGAAGCTCCAAGAAGAGTCCTCCCCTCCATTGAGTCTCCACCTATGCTTGAGATGAAACCCCTTCCATCACATCTCAGGTATGCTTATTTAGGAAAATCTTTTACATTACCTGTGATTATTTCTAATCAATTGGCGGAAGTGGAAGAGGAGAGGTTGTTGCAAGTACTGAGGGCACACAGGACTGCTATTGGATGGACAATAGCCGACATTAAAGGAATCAACCCATCAATCTGCATGCACAAGATTTTGCTTGAAGATGGAGGAAAGACTTCTATTAAGAATCAAAGCAAACTGAACCCCACTCTGAAAGAAGTTGTCAGGGCCGAAATAGTAAAACTTCTAGATGCAGCTATCATTTACCCCATCTCCGACAACCCATGGGTAAGTCCAATCCATGTAGTGCCTAAGAAAGGAGGAATAACAGTGGTGAAGAATGAGGATGATGAATTAATCCCCTCTAGACAAGTCACATAACGGAGGGTTTGTATTGACTATAGGAAACTCAGCACTGCTACAAGGAAAGACCACTTCCCATTACCCTGCATCGATCAAATGGTAGAGCGGCTCGCAGGGTACTCCCACTACTGCTTTTTGGATGGATACTCGGGATACAATCAAATCCCCATTGCACCCGCTGATCAAGAGAAGACAACTTTCACATGTCTATATAGAACATTTGCCTACAGAAGGATGCCGTTCGGTCTATGTAATGCACCGGCCACATTTCAGCGGTGCATGATGGCAATTTTCTCCGACATGGTGGAGAATTGTATGGCGGTATTCATGGATGATTTCTCTATTTTTGGTTCTTCTTTTGATGAATGCCTCGGCAATCTATCTCTAGTGTTACCACGGTGCTAAGAAACCAATCTCGTATTGAATTGGGAAAAGTGCCATTTTATGGTAAGTGAAGGTATAGTGTTGGGACACCGTATTTCAGCCCTAGGAATTGAAGTGGACAAAGCTAAGATTCAAGTTATTGAGAAATTGCCCCCTCCCACCTCGGTTAGAGGCATTAGGAGTTTCTTGGGGCATGCAAGGCTTTTACGGAGATTTATTAAAGACTTTTCAGCTATCACAAAGCCATTGTGTAGGTTGCTTGGAAAAAGCGTGCCCTTTAATTTTTCAATGGAGTGTCACAATGCTTCAACACATTAAAAGAAAAACTGGTCACTACGCCCGTTCACCCGATTGGTCAATGCCCTTTGAAATTATGTGTGATGCCAGTGACCATGCAGTGGGAGCAACTCTGGGGCAAAGGAAGGACATGATATTTAGAGTTATCTACTACGTTAGTAAGACTTTGAACTCAGCTCAAGCTAATTATGCCACCACACAAAAAGAATTGCTAGCAGTGGTGTTTACTTTTGATAAATTCCGGTCCTACCTAATTGGTTCAGAAGTGATCGTCTTTACTGATCACTCAGCCTAGAGGTATTTGTTCGAGAAAAAGGATGCGAAGCCCAGATTGATTAGATGGATATTGCTCTTCCAAGAATTTGACATAGAAATTCAGGATAGAAGGGGCACGGAGAACTAAATAGCAGATCATTTGTCCCGACTCGAGCAATCAGATGGGCTTCCTATGGAAGGGGAAGAGATAAATGAGGACTCTCCTGACGAACAGTTGTACAAAGTTCAGGAAGCTCCGTGGTTTGCAGACTATGTGAACTATTTAGTTGGGGGCATCATCCCATCGGAGTTCTCCTATCAACAAAAAAGAAAGTTTCTCCACGACCTTCGATACTACTATTGGGAGGAACCATTCCTTTATCGGAGAGGGCCTGATCAAATCATCCGCCGATGTGTACCAGATGATGAGATGAGTGACATCCTAGATCGGCTTCATTCTTCGCCCTACGGCAGACACCTTAGGCCATCTAAAACAGTAGCAAAGGTACTCCAAAGTGGATTTTATTGGCCTACCTTATTTAAAGATGCTCACTCATTTGTGAGGGCCTGTGACCGTTGCCAATGCACGGGAAACATCTCGTCGAGACAAGAAATGCCCCTCAACAGTATCCTTGAGGTAGAAATTTTTTATGTTTGGGGTATAGACTTCATGGGACCCTTCACGCCCTCTTATAACAACCAGTATATCCTAGTGGCAGTAGATTACGTGTCAAAGTGGATTAAAGCGCGGGCTTCACCAACGATGCTAAGGTGGTGGTGGAGTTTGTAAAGAAAAATATTTTCACTAGATTTGGAATGCGGAGAGCTATGATAAGTGATGGGAGCACGCATTTCAATAACATGCTCTTTAAATCCGTCTTAGCTAAGTATGGAGTCCATCATCGTATGGCGACACCTTACCATCCACAAACTAGTGGACATGTTGAAACTTCGAACAGACAGTTAAAACGGATATTAGAAACTACCGTCAATTCATCCCGAACGGATTGGTCAAAGAAGTTGGATGATGCCCTTTGGGCATATCGTACAGCCTTTAAAACACCCATCGGTATGTCACCCTATCAATTGGTGCTTGGAAAGGCGTGTCACTTGCCCGTTGAGTTAGAACATAAAGCATATTGGGTAGTCAAACTACTCAACATGGACATGAAGGCCGCTGGAGAGAGAAGATGTTTACAGCTTAACGAACTGGATGAGTTTTGGTTAGGCGCATACGAGAATGCCTCCATTTTTAACGAGCGTACTAAGAAATGGCATGATCGTCACATCATACGATGAGAGTTCCAAGTGGGCGACCAAGTTTTACTCTACAATTCCTGTTTAAAGCTTTTCCATGGTAAGCTCAGATCCAGATGGTCGGGGCCGTTGACAATCTCCAAAGTAGCTCCATATGGGACTATCGAACTCTCACACCTAACTAAGGGGACGTTCAAAGTGAATGGACAACGCCTCAAGCACTATTTTGAAACTGACTTTTCGAAAGAGAAGTCGGCTCTGGCCTTACTCGAGCTGCCATGATCATCCAAAGTCAGGCTCGGGACTATAAGCAAGCGCTAGGGGGAGGCAACCCACCCGGTACACTCGTTCCAATTTTACTTCGATTTTTCGCTTTCTTTGCATTTTTCTTTCTTATTTTCCTATTTTTAATAAGTAAATCCTAAAAGAAATTTCCTTAGCATGTTAATTCTATTAAATTTTAAAAATATGTAATAATAATAATTATTATTATTATATTAAAAAAAAAGAGAATGCGCGGATCGCGCCTCAGGGCGAGGTGCAACCAGCGCTCCCCGAGGTCGCGGCTAGTTGCGCCCCATTGCGGGCCGCGACTAGCAAGCCCTCTGGAGGGTGCGCCAGGTCACGCCGCTGTCTAGGGGAGCGACCGACGCAACTCCCGGAAAAAAAAAATTTACTAGCTCTTGCTTACACGAATTAAAAAAAAAAAAGGAAAAAACGAAAAAAAAAAAACATGAAACTTGGTCTTAAAACCAAGTTCCCCTCTCTAGTTCCACTTTCTCTCTTCCTTTAACTTCCTCTCTCTTTCCTTAACTTCCCCTCCCACAATCACTGGCCATTACCAATTGCATGTGTTAAAAAGGTTATTCCCCAATTGATATTTGCTTTCTCCAAGTGTTTCCCCCCACAAAAAAATCAAACACATTCCAAGAGGTAAGTGATAAATCATGTTTTACTTGCATAAGTTGATTGATGATTGATTTGAGTTCTTTGCTTGTAATGGGATGTGATTACCAAGTGATTATGGTAATACTTGCTTAGGAATCCTACATATTTCTTGCTATGGGTAATTACACCTTTCGAACATTCTTGATTCATCTTTCTCCTTACTATTGCATGCTAGGTGTTCGATAAATTGTCTAGACCAATGTCCTTTTGTTTTGTCCCCATTGCATGCTAGGTGTTTGCTATATTGCTTGAACCAATTCCCTTTTCTATTGTCACCACCTTGCTATGAGTTTAGTTAACAAGCAAGTTTGGGGGAACACTTTGATATATATGAGCATCTTTTCGTTTTGCTTGTCCTTGATATACTCCCTCTATATGCAATCTCATTCCATGTATTTGGTGATTTATAGGATCATGACGGATAGGACAAGAGACTTGGCATGGGCAAAGAAAGGAAAGAGTGTTGCCACGAGCTCCACCACTTCCAAACGGTCTAGGAGTGACACTACAACATATGAACCATTCATCTTTGAGGAAGCATAGGACCGCTTTGATATAATCCAAGGACAACACTTGATTTATGAGCGTATGGTTGATTTGAAAGAAGTGGAGTCTCTCGGAGTCAGTGAAATTATCCAACGGAAAAAGTGGGGTAAGTTATTTGCTAAACCGCACACCGTATACCCTAACGTAGTATATGAGTTCTATGCCAATCTAAATCCCGACATCGAGGAGTCGACAGATGAGCTTGCATATCATACCTTTGTTCGTGATGTCTGGGTCCCCTTTAGCCCTGCCGTTATACCTGAGTATTACTCTGTCTCTTCCACGCTTGGGACACCAGAGCTGCCACCAATCGATGATGAGTGGGATGAGATCATTCAAGATTGCTTTCGGGATGACAGTTCAAAGAAGTGGGCAAAGCATAAAAAAGTGGGACATGGGCAGTTGAGCCTACGGTACAAACTCTTTCACTATATCATGTGCCACAACATCGATCCCACCTCTAACTTGACCGACATCTCACACATTAATTTCAATCGTGGGGATCGATAAAGATCCAATCGGGAAGCACTTCATTTTTCCATCTTTAATTTCTGCCCTTTGTAAAAGAGCCAAAGTCCCGATAAGCTCTTTCAAAGGAGAAAAGACACGACCACCCACCATTAACTGGGGCACGCTCATGCAATCTAAATCACAAAGTCAACGGTTCAAGGCCCCATCCATACCCCCCGAGGAAGAGAATGACCAAGATGATGAAGTACCTCCTTTGACAAATGAGCTCCCAATGGACTTAGAAATGAGACTCGCCCTTGATCATATACAAACACAATTACAACAAGACCGAGCATACAATGAACAATAGTGGCAATGGGTTCGTCATTCTCTAGAAGCTCAAGAGGAGGCTCGGGCCCGAGATCATCAGAAGGTTATGAAGATGTTTGAGCAGCTCCTACGGCATCAAGGGCCATCCGACCCTTTTAATGGATGATTTGGTGAAGATAGCACGCATTGCTACCAACTACGCGCCCGGTACTATCTTTCCATTTTATTCTTTTGATACATTGGGACAATGTATGTGCTAAAGTTTGGGGGTGTGGCAATGTTTGTGGTTGTGTGTCGATATGTCTTTTCGTGAATTTACTTTTTGCAATTTTTGCATGTGTGTTTAATTATGAGTCGTAATATTTGTGTCGTTTTTTCTTTTCTCTAGTAAAAAAAAAAAAAAGAATGTCTTGTCTCTGTTTGTCAAGTAGCGTATCGCCAATGATTGTTTCTTTTGGGAAAAAATTGAAATAGAGCGGCAGTTGGACCTTTACAACATCACTTAATCCTTTTAAACTTTTCATATCACTTAGTGGTGCACGACTGATCTTATATGAGCACATGGTCATGGCTTGACTTGAATTTAAGTCTGAATTTGATCTAGATGTCGTATCCCTCATATTGCCTGTAATGCACAACTCGGCTAGTAGAAATAGGCAATTTCCCCAAACTGAATTGTAGGACCGAATTAGCTAAAAGGTTCAGTTTGGGGGTGGTAAGATTAGTGACTTTATATTGGGGGAATTACAACTTGATGCCTTGATGTTTTTGCTCTAAGTTGAAGAATGTTTGGTTGGTGAGTTTGCCCTTGCGCTGACCAATGCTATCAGTCTCCCGAACGAAAAAAAAAAAAAAAAAGAAGAGAAAAATCATTTGCATTCACTGCCCTATTCTCTTGCCTCATTGATTCGAGTGATTAAGTCTGAGGGATATTTTACCTGGTGCCTTGAGTGACGAGCTCGGGAGTCATCGACCTAAAACTTGCTAAACGAGTCCTTGAGAAAGCATTATTGTTGGGGCATTGCATTGCATTACATTCTGCATTTCATTAAAAAAAAGGAAAATAGGGAGCAAAAAAATTTAAAAAAAAAGGGGAACAGAAAAGAGGAGAAAGAAGAGTCGGGAAACAAAGATTGATAGGGGTTTGAAGTGTTGGGAAAAAGCTCAAGAGCTAGAGATTTGGAAACTTGGAAGTAGAGATGGATGGACGGATAACAGAAATTTTTTTAACATCCAGTCACTTCTACTTAACTCTTGTGTGGGAAAATACATTTATTTTTAGAACATCACATCGAGTGAAACACCTCGGGGAGTTGAGAGAAAAGTATAAGGAGTGAACTCCACGAGCGGGGCGAGAATAATCTTACCACACGGGGTAATGGGCATGGTTTTGTATTGTGCAGTCTGTGATTAGACTTTGACGTGGATTTGAGTCGAGCCATGACTTGCAAACACATTACAAAGTAGTGTGCATGTTAAGTGAATAGCTTGGTGCATGTTTATTCGGTCCAAGTGGAGTTCTGTACGGTCCAAGTGGAGTTCTGTAAGTATTTAATTAACCTGAGGCGAATGGCACATTACTTGACTTGTTTCAGTCTTGTCTGTGGTTAGTGTTTAGTGCATGATTGTTCCATTGTGTTGCCCGAGTATCTTGTTCGAGGGCGAACAAGGGTTAAATTTGGGGGCGTTGATAAGTGTGTTTTACGCGCTTATTTAGGGTCATTGAGCTCTAATTAATTGTGTTTTCTATTTATTTCGTGCCTAAGTTTTGCAATTTATTATTATTTTGGGAGAAAAATTAGATATGGAAGAAAGTGGAGCAATATTGGAGTGGAGAGGCCAAAAGAATGGAAGAAATATGAAGATAAGGAAAGTTTCCAAGTTTGGGCACGACAATGAAATTATGCTAAAGATTGAGGACGAATTTTGACCTACAAAAATGTGGAATTTGGGAAAGGCTATTTCTGTATTAATTGTAGAGAATTTTGTCTAGTTTCCACATGATATCAGACGTCGGACGAGGAACTTATGGCCAAAATAGTCAACACTACCAGGCTATCCTGTTTTACACGCGAATGCCTAATGTGATTAGGACTTGAAAACCCATTATACTAGGGCCCTATTCACGACTTTGAGGAGGAAAAATACTCTATTTAAGGGGATTTTCCAGAGAAAAAGAAAAGGAGAGGAGATCACTAGAGAGAATTGAAGCTAAAACAAAGCAAGTTGGGAGGAGAAATTGTAGAACTCAAGAGATTGAAGGCTTCAACTTACTTCTCTCAAACCCAGTTATGTATTTCGTTTTATTTATTGTCTTTAGTTTTTATTTCAATTCCATGAGTAGCTAAACCCTTATTACTTGGGGCGATTTATGGATCCCAATTGTGAACTTTAATTCTTCATGAATGGATCCGAATTTCTAGTAATTGATTGTGTGTTAATTCTATGTTGTTGGATTATTTTATTTGCTTTTCTAATCAATTGGTGAATTTATCTATTGGTTTATATTTGATTCGAGAGAGGAGAACATGAATTAGATTTGGACAACATAGAACACTAATTTAGACAAGATTTAGAGATAAACTTGTGGTTAGTGCGATCACGTAGGTGGAATTTCGAGGAAACCTATTAGAATTTCTTGTGTGAATGCGTTCATGAAGGTTGATAACGAATTCGCTTATAGATAGGTAAATTGGCCTGATTGAATAGATTTAATTATCACCGAGAGAGATAGTTATATAATTTAGGAAATTCCATCGTTAGCACAAGTTAATTATCTTGGATCTGAGAACATAGGGTTAAGGGGGTCAATTGGGTGAAGTAAAGAGTCCCAAGCCTTTAAATACTTTGATTTAATCTACACATTCTTTTAATTCTTGCTTGATAGATTTAATAGAGTATTATTCTCCTAGCATTCTATTTAAATTTAGCATTATTACGCCCATTAATTTGATCAACAAATAAAGTGATAAATTGACAAATTTCGGTACTCAAAACAAGTTCCTGTGGGATCGATACGTGGACTCAAATCCACTTTACTACTTGTTTGACACCATACACTTGCATGTCGCATTTTAACACTCATATTTAAGAGAACATAATACCAGCACAACAAAAGGGAAACAGCATGGGGCTTCTCTGACAACAAAATTATAGTAGACACCTCAAAGTTTTCGATGGCAAAGCACAAACTCTGGCGGTCGAGTAAGGTTTGGAACAATTGGAGCAGATGTACGTTCGAGTGACTTTTGATGGAAGTGTGCGATGTTAGAGTTTTAATGGGTCAAGAGACAATTAAAATGGGTAAAGAAAAAAGGACATATTTACTTGCCTAAATTACACCTTAAGTGAAGACCACAAAATGACAAAAAACGGAGGTTAACAACATAAATAACCAAATTTGTTTGGGGCGGTCTGCTGACAATTAATTATACTTTGGGGTTGTAGGAGGATGAAAAAAAGAGTGGGGTTGGAATTGTTACAAAGTAGATACTTTGGGGTCCATTTACAAAAATAACCCATCAAACTTTGTAGCCAATGGTTACCTTTTCCCACAAAAAGAAAAAAATACTTTAGAGGCTTATGTTTTTTGCTACAAATTTTCCATAGAAAAAAAAATTCATAGGAATATGATTTTTTCTACAATTTTTCAGCATTTGTGGCCATATGTTACATTTTCCTGCAAAAACAATCTTCTCGACCTATGATTTTGTCTACAAATTTTTCGCTGGCCAATTAAACTTTGTAGTCGATTAATTGCAAGATTTACAGTTAGATATCTTATATATTATATCAATGAAAATGAGAATGAATAACGATAAATTAAAGTAGCCTAGTGGTTGAGATCTCCACCTCCCAACCGTAAGATGCATTGTATGTTCTGGAAGCCAATTATGTAATTAACAAGTTGAATTGAGTTGGATTAAAAATGGGTTAGTGGGTCTAATAAAAAAATTATATTTTATTTATTTTTGAAATATTTATCATTTCCGAGGAAAGACATTAAGAGACAAACCATATTTGTCACCTCTAACCTTTCCCCGCGCACTGCATTTGTCTTGAAAAGGTTCGTAGGATAAATTCACCTCAAAATTTCAAAGTTATTTCACCTTTAACCTTTCCCTATAAACTCTATTTGTCTCCAAAAGATTTGCAGTGGTAAACATTAGCCCTCGAATTCCTTACAATTTGTAGCCTATTATATTTCCTTTCAAAGTTTGGCCCACAAAGCTTGATATAATTTTTTTTAGTCTCCTAAGATGTAGCAACCCAAACTTTTTATAAGAAAATTTTAATTTACGTGTCGCTAAGCCGTTACTTAAAGTTACAAAAAAAAATCCGCATCGCCCCCTATAGTTAAAAATTATAAAAATATATATATATATATATTGATTTATAATTTAATTATATATATTCCATCCTTTATTTATCAAAGAAAATCGTAATAATGTTATCCCATTAGCTTATTATATTTATATTTTTTTTTATTTTTACTTTCCAATATATATTTTCTTTATTTTCTTGAGAATCAAGTCGTAGACCTCATGATAAATGCCACCAATTATAGTCCGTAATGGATTTCCTTTTCTACTCATGTAGTACTACTTCAAACCTTAGAATTTCTCTAGATACCCAACTCTCTTTTTCCCCTCACTTTATAAACCCATAGCCAACCAACTTTTCCCTTCTTCACCACCGTCATCAACGTTCAAAGCAACAGCAATTTCTTTGGCATCTCGTGACTTATACCCCCAGCAGCAACCCAACAGTCACCACAATTCACGTTCATCCTCCAGTACCCCATAATCGATAGCCTCTAGCCACCATCCTTGGTCCAATCTCAGTCAGGTATGGTCTCAAACTTGTGTACTCAAACTTGCCAATTGGTGACCCTCGGATTTGTGAACGATGGAAATTTTAGGGAGGAGGTATATTTGAATTAGAACCAAAACCATTGCCGAGTGGACGACTCGACTCGGGAACTAGGTAGCCACAATCCCCATCGTTCTCCACGATCACCACCACCACCACCACATGACACCACCATCATCCTCGAGCTACCCATACACGTTCACAGTTGAAACTTACACCATTACAACCACAGACGATTACATATACATACATACTCACATGTTTGTATATATATATCGATGTATGTATCTATATGCATATACTCCATGGATTTAACACCTAGACCTCCAATAACCAATGAGTAGGAGTAGAACTTGGGGGAGGAATCGGGTCTTTAGTCAAATCTCCCTTTCCTCCTTCTTTGTTTGTTTGTTTGTTTTTCTTTTTTGGAGTGTACAGAGCCGGGAGAAGAAAGCTACTGCAATTGGGTTTCAAATTGAGGATTTTAACTTCGATTTTACACCCTTAGTCCCTCATCCCTCTGGAAGATTTAAGTTGGTTCCCAAATCTTACTTTCTGTTTAAGCTAGTCCCTGATCCAAAGTTTCACTTTTAATCAAAGTTAGTCCCTATATTTTTATGTCTTACCTTTATAAACAATCCCAAAAGCCAAAATTTTCCGTTAGCCAATTGCATTCCCTACTCTATTTTATTAATTGGTTTCGTCGTAATTTTTATTACGCATTATTTTACATAATTCTATTTTAATGGTAAGTTTATCTTATTTAGTTTAATTCTATTTACCCATATTATGATAATTATTTTATTTCAGTTAAATTCCATTTAACTTTATAACGATGCTTGTTTTAGGAAATTCAAAGAAATTCCATCTAATTTTCAATATAAATCTTATTTTAATTCGTTTTACCCAAAATCATTTAGTTTCATGGCAACTCCTATTATATGCTAATTTATTTTATTTTATTTTACTTTTTTTTATTTCATTCTATTTAGTTTATTATAATGAATATCTAATTTTGTTTAACTTAGTTTTATTTAAATTACAATTCTTATTTTATTTTATTCTAATTATTTTACTTATTTTAAATGAGTGAAGCTAAAAATATTTTAAACATTAGCCAAATCCACTCATTTATTTTATAAGCCGAACATCTAGCACTAATTTAATAATTTCCTTTAATTACAGATGACGCACGGGATTTAGAGAGTTAAAAACCACCCCCAAGCTACACTCAAACTCAGAAAATAAGGTAGGTCCCTAAACTAAAGTTTTATTGTTCTTGTTTGCGCACTTGTTATGAAAACTATTTGTGTAGTGTACATTGCTTATGCCATTTTATGAATAATGAATGAAATGGAGCTTACGAGCTTAACAATGCTATGAAGCCTTCGGGCACATGAATGTTAAGAAACCTACGGGCACAAGAATGTTAAATATTTACATGCACGTTTATTTTCCGTCCGGACTCAAGTAATTCATGATATGCATGCATGTACCTTCCATATTGTTATAGTTTGACTAACGTGCACAGTGGACCTACTTAGCAATTCATTACTCACAATTTTCCTATTTTTATCAAAACTTTACAGATTAGGGAGGCAGCGGGGGAGAAAACCACAGTGGCAATCGATTAAACAAGCTCTATAATTTCCAGTTATTATTTTATTTTAGCGACATTTAAATTATTGCTTATAAACTCTAGTTTATGACTCTAATTTTTCAACTCCATTAAATGCTAGGCTTTTTTTTTATTCAACATTACTTATTTATTCATTTTTTTTTCTATAACTATGATTGGAGATGCAAGCAAGATTGGAGTATTTAAGTCATTTTAAAAATATTTAGTTTCCACATTATTTAAGTTCACGACATTTAGGAGCAAGTTTAGCGACCTGAATCTAAATAGATTTGGGGAGTTACATAAGACATTTCCCCAAAAATAAATACCTTTAGCTACAAAAATGCTTTGTGCGGAAAAGTTAAAGAACGCAGACAACTAATTAGTAAAGGAAGTATTGCATTAAATACTTTCACCTGTCTGTCTGCTCCATTAAATTAAAATTAGCTAATGTTATAAAGTATTTGTGAAGGCAAGGACACTGTGTTCTACATATAAAGAAGCCGATATTGCAATTATATTTATAATTCTATTATTGGATTCATGTAATGCACTGAATGTCATTAATTAATACGTGTGTTTGACCAGGAATTATGCATGTGAGTTAAGGCTGGGCATGATTGCACTTGGGTTGGGTTGTGTTTGGGGTTAATTTAAACCCAACCCAATTAAATCAGATTGCTGAAAATAGAACCTAACCCAACCCAACCCACTTAAAGAGCAAAACCAATCAATTCCAATCCAACCAAGGTCGGTTTGTGTTGGGTTGGTTGGTTTAAATTTTGGCGTATGGTTATTTAGCATAATCTTTTAGCATTTAAATTGATGTAAAATTGGTCACTAGCTCAATTTAATTCTAGGTTGTACATTGACGATTTTTAAGATCATATACTTTAAAATTGGTTACTAGCATAATTTTTTACTCATTTTTTAAAAATTTGTTGCTTTTTCAATTTTTTATTTTATTTATATTTAAATTAGTCGGTGGGTTAGGTTAGGTTTAATTGGGCTATCGGAGAACCCAAATCGAACCCAACCCAATTCAAAATCAAAATTTCAAACTCAATCCAACACTATTACAAGCCGAATTTTCATTTATTTAAATTTTAACTGCTACTTGGTCCAAACAGGTAATTGTAGGTCAACGTCAAAAATTTAAAAGATCTCAACTAGGTCCACTGAAAGTTTATGGATTTAATTGATTTAATTAAAAATTCATGGACTAATGGTGCAAAATAAGTTCTTGAGGACCAACTTAAATTGCTTAGATATGAGGACTTAAGTTGCCCATTTAAGTTAGAGGTATAAACCAAACAAGCCTTAGTTCCAAGTCCTTTTCGTGAGCTACAATTGAGACCAGAGAGTAGCGCTGAGAATACGGAGTGAAAAAAGAGAAAAAGAAAGGGCAAAAAGAAAAAGGGACAAGGAAAAAGAAAAGCGTGGTTCCGTTGTGGAGTTAGTTGGTAAGCCTTATTTCTTTGATTGTGCCCTATAAGTTCGAGGGAAGTAGCAAAATTAATTTTCGGTTTTTGGCTATGCAGACTGTGAATTCGAAATTTATCATTGTCTTTGTTTAATTAGATGTTATTAAGACATTATCAAGTTCTAATTGGTTATCGTGAGGTAGAATTAGTATTAATTGAGGAAGTGGGGATGGTGCAATATTAAATTCACATTAGCTAGCTAATTGAAATTTAGAGCTTCGTTATATGGGACACTTGGGTCATTTTAATGGTATCAATTATGGTAGAATCAATGAAAGAAGGGAAGTAAACAATTGAAATGGCTGGGACCTTTTGAATGATACAAATAGTTGGAACCAGGGGTACATGTGGTTATACCTATGGATTGGAATTTAAGTATGTTAAGTGTAATCAGAATACCACTGTTATCTCAGGTGGAGATGAGACGATCGGAGGAGCTTACTAGCGGAACTAGGAGCAATTTGTAGTTCTGTAAGTGGAAAATTATATTTTTCTTAAAATAGCACCTTTTAAATTTCAGTATGCTTTTGTAAAGTTTATTATGGTATTTTTGTCATAAGTAAATGTTTCAAAAGTTATATACTATATTGAGTAGCATTTTGAAAAGATTATGTGATTATTTTTAAAACCATCAGAAAGTACGTGTTCGCTTTACTCCGCTTTGAAATAGAATTATAGAGATCTTTGGTGTCCATGTTTCCTAATGTCAATAAGCAAGTGCATGTATATCAAACAAGTAATTAACTGATGAGTGAGTATCGTTCCCACAAGGATTGTGCATTAGAAAAATATTGTGGAAATTAATGAAAACTATAGTTTAAAACAAGTAAAAGTAATTGAAATGTGGTGAAACGAGGTTTAAAGAAGTGAACAAAAGTGGCTTAAGTAAGACAAATATGACAAAAGTAGTTAGGATTGCTTCCTGGATAATTATGATACTACACATACTTTGCAGTGATTTTGTTCTTATTTTACTCTAGTAAAATATTCTAGCAACTAGAATTCATTAATAACATGATTTTTCCGAATCGGTCAAATTTAATCATGCTTGGAGGTTGACTAACACATTCCTATGTTAATCTAACCCTATACCTCCCAATAAAATATCCCAATTCTATTTTTATTGTATGGGACAACTATATATTCTTATATTAGTTGCAAGATTTGAACTTTAAACTAGGTTAAGTCAAACCCATCATTCAAGCATTATCCAACCTCAATTGTCTTTTCCAAAGCTGATTTAGGTTTTAATTTTCTAAAATTGGTGATCAATCAATAACAAAAATTAAGAAAATTTCACACAACTTCAATAACAAGAACATTTGCCAAGCAAAATCAACAAAGTAAGAACTATTGATATGTAGATATCGTAATCATCCCTTCAACAATCTGAACTTAAAGAGTTTAGCGAAATAACATTTTGAAATTAATTACAAGCTTCAAAAATAAATTTACCATAGTCGCAAAATGGAAATAAAGAGAGAGAGTAGAAAAAGGAAAGAGAAAACGCTATATATGGATCCTTGTCTTTTTCTCCTCCAATTTTCACTCCAAGAATGCCATTTTCCTCCTCAATCTCTTAGGCTATTTTCTCCTCTTTTTGCCTCCTTTCCTCTTTTGCAAGATATGGAATTGTAGGTATAAAAGGTGAGTCTCCTTTTAACCCTAAGTAGTCTTGGCATCTCTTTACTCTTCTGTCCTCCTAGGATTGTACAAATGATTTGGCACCTTTCTTTAGTTCTTTTCCATGTTTAGGTGGCCTTATAGGTTGACTTTGACTCTAAAATTCGCCTACATCCGTGTATAACATAAAAGAGAGTTCAGTATATTTTTTGACTCATTTCTTATCAAACCCCTCCAAACGTAGAGCTTTGCTTGTCCTCAAGCAAGTCACATCTCCCAAGACAAACATAAACTCAAGTAAGTATAAAGCCTTGTCAATACCAAAACATGATCAAAAGGCGTAGGAGGTCTTTTGTCCTAAGGATTAACCATTATCCACTCAAAGATGCACTTCAAACCAATTATTTCACATGGGAGTTCACACAATTTTAAGCAACTTCAAAATATAGTTCTCCACGTGCGTGTGTGAAGTCCTAAATGCTCACATGATGAACCCCCAAATTAAGCTAAGTCACGATCCTCAAGCCTAAATGTTGCCTCCATAAGTTTGCTTTTTGACCCCCTCTCTACTAGTTAAAGGAAAAACACAGTTAATTATCAAAAAGACTTTCATTAGCTTGTAATGTAAGGCTTAGCTTAGGGTGGGATGTAGAAAATTCTGTAGCTCAATTACCATAAGTACAAGCATTAAACAAGGACCTCATGAGAGCTATTAGCACAATAAAAGAGTACACCCCAAACTTATTCGCCAACACTTCTCAAACTTTGGATTGAGTATCAACCGTTTCAACTTTATGGAACTATTTACAAACACCTTTTTCTTTTTTTCCTCAGTTTTGGCTTTTTTCTTTTTATTTTATTTTTATTTATTTTTATTTTTGGGGATATTTTATCATAACATACAAATATAAAACAGTGGCATATTTATACAATTAGCCATTTTCCTATTTTTTCACACTAGCCACTTCTGTCGCAACCCCCAAGGGGGCAAAATAACTTTATTTTAGTCCTTGAATTAAGATTCAACTGGTGAAAGTAAAGAACGGTCATTTGCAAATAACTAGGCTTCGAATGTTGGTTCATCAAGAAAAATTTGTCAATTTAGGTCCAAAAGTGGAGCGCAACTGATACATTAGTATTCCAGGTTACCTAGAAATGCTCAAACTATCCAAAGGTGGCCTAGATCATTTTACCAACTATGAGCGTCCTCAAATTTCGCTTCAAGGTGAAGTTCAAACTAATTCTGGAGGCTTAAACTCTCCCATAAATTCAACTCTCCCTAAGTTCACCCCAAGTTAACACTAGGACTTGTGCTCAAGATAGATAGAGAACACATTTCATTATTGCTTACTAAAGGTTGCAAGCCCATGTGATTCAATCAATTATTCACACTTCTAAAAGCAACTTCCTCCTAATAATTTTCATCATTGAAGATGTTCGACACCCAAATTTTTCTTTTTCTCATTTTTTCATTTTTTATCGACACAAGAAAAAGATACTACATATAAGAACAACATCACACTAAATAACAACTAAATGAGAAGAAAAGAACATGATGACACAAATAAAGAAAATAAACACACAAAGTAAGGAAACACCCCCCAAACTTAAGGCTTGGCGGTGCTCTCACAGCCATAAAAATGATATTCACAACAAGCCTAACCACAACATTTAAACATCCCACATAAAAGAAAAGCATAAGGAAATTTAGATTTAAAGAAAGAAAAAGACTTCCCTAAATTGGTGTGGTGTTGCTGCTAAACGTAGTCTCTCTTGTTCCTTCAATTCTTTTGATTTCTTCTACAAAAAAGGCACAAACACATCACAAAAAATGCCACAAATGCATCACATTAATAACTAACACAATCTAACTCAAAAAATTCATCTAAACTAAAACTAAAAATTCAAACTTTAAAGAAAATAAAGCTAAAAAGAACTTGAGTTGCCTCCTAAGAGCGCTTGTCTTAAAGTCGACGACCGACTTTCCCTCATTAAAACTTCTTCTAGTAACATGGCGTTTGTTGGCAATCCACTTCACCGCCAATGTTTGACCCTTTGCCCATTCACTATGAAAGTTCTTTTGGAATTTTCTTCTATTAATTTAATAGCCCCGAATGGTAGAAGTTGATTTATACAAAATAGACCGGACCACCTCTCTTCAATTTTCACTGGAAAAGTTTCAATCTTAAATTAAGGAGTGGCACTTGTTCCCCACCCCAAAAGTTCTTGGGAGAATCTTCCTATCATGCCACAACTAGGTTTTCTCCTTGGAAATTCGAGTATTCTCATATGCTTCTCTTCAACGTTCGTCAAGCTCATTCAATTGCCAGAAATGTCTTTGCCCGGCCTCGTGAAAATCCAAATTCAACTTTTGAAGAGCCCAAAATGTAGGATTCTCAAGCTCTAACGGTAGGTGGCAAGCTTTTCCAAACAAAGCTTATAAGGACACATCCCCAAAGTGTCTTGAAATCTGTTCTATAGGCTCACAACGCATCATGTAATCGAATTGCTTAATCCTTTCGAGTTGAACTCACAGTCTTTTCCAATATCCTCTCAATTTCCCAGTTAGAGATTTTAGCTTGACCATTTGTTTGAGGGTGATAACTCTTGAAAACCTTGTGCTTTACTCCACACTTGGAAAGCAAACTCTCAAATTGCTTGTTACAAAATTGGGATCATCCATCACTCATAATTGCTCTCGTAGTGCCAAACCGAGTGAATATGTTTTTTTTTCAAGAATTTTACCACCATCTTAGCATCATTAGTGGGAAATGTGGCCCCTTCAACCCATTTTGAAACATAATCTATGCCCGCCAAAATGTATTGGTTTCCAAAACTTGATGGAAATGGCCTATTGAAATCAATCCCTCACAAATCAAAGAGCTCTACCTCGAAAATATTGCTAAAAGGCATCTCATGCCTTCTTGAAATATTCCCCATCCTTTGATATGGATCACATCTAACGACAAAAGTACGAGCATCCTTGAAAAGTGTCGACCAATAGAAACCTAATTCAAGTACTTTCGAAGCGGTTCTTGTTCTCCCAAAATGTCCTCCATATGGCTCTTCCGAAATCCACCTTCTAATCATTTGACCCGAGCATTGCTTGAATGAAAAAGGCTCATCCCAATAGTAGAACTTCCCGTCATGCAAAAATCTCCTCTTTTGTTGTGAATTCATGTAGTGACAGCAAATTTTCTTAAATAAAAATATTTAATTAAATAAAAATTTTCCAGGTGTGTCACTATGACTTCACCTAAAAGAATTGAATAGCGTATGCTCGTCTAGATGAACTTTATATTATTTATTATTACATTTAATTATTGTGAGAAAATAATTTATGAAAATTTATTTATTTTTCAAACTTACATTTGAGGACCAAACTGTCAAATTTGTTCATTTTAGTCCCCAAAATTTTAGTTTTATTCATTGGAGTCCAATCCTAGCTTCAAGCCCAGTTTAAACGTTAATTATAGTCCAACTTGAGTGTAGACTGAAACTAAAATTATAGCCCAGTTTAAAGGTTAATTATTGCTCTAAACCCTAGCCCCAACTTTATCCCCTACATTTCACCATTATCATCTTCACTCCTTCATTTTCATTACATCCTCCAGTGACACTCTAGAAGACAACTTGAATTTCCATCAAGCAAGACAATCAAACAAGTTTCAATTGGTAAAATTACTTAACTCTTTATTTTCATCTCTATTTTAATTCTTTTATTTTTGTATTTCATCATTATTTTATGTTCATTCTCTTAGTCCATTAGCAAAACAGTAGCAAGCACAGCACCAACAGTTCAGGAAGGCATAGTAACACAACACATGCACACACACCAACTCCCCACTACAGACACACACATACAGGCAGCTAACAGCAAGGCTGCTGCTTCACCATCTTTGCCGCCACCTCCGCTTCCAACACCACCACAGCACCACTAAATAGCAATCCATAACATCACTACCATATCATCGTACCTCCTTTACTATTAACAAGACAGGCAACCAACAGAGAGCACCACCATCTCTGCTGATTTCATCATAACATGCATGCACACAGGTACACTATAAAAATAACACACACACTCGGTTCTTATACCATAATTGGATCTCTTGCACCCACAAACCACCATATGGACCTTTTAGAGACTCCAAAGAAAAAGAAGAGGAGAAAATAGGGATTGAAGCAAGAAATTTGCAGTCTTATTTTTCAACTTGACGAAGGATTTCTTTCCAACAAAACCATCATTTCTTCAATTAAAAACCACCCTCATGACTGCCACCTTAGCCACCACCCTCGTTGGCTAACTGAAAAATTTCCCGATTTTTCTTTCCCTTTCTCGAATGTGGATAGTCATGACTGAGATGAGAAGAAGCCTGTATGCATTAATTTGGGAATTTTAACAGAGGATTTCGCTATTTAGTCCCCATGTTTTATTATTTCTTTTAAGTTAGCCCCTAGAATTTATTTAATTAGTAAATCCTCAACTTTTAATTTTTATAATTTAACCCCTAAGTAATATGTGCAGATTTAGTCCCCCATTTATTTATTTTATTTAAGTAAGCCCTTAAAATTTACTTAATTCTAAGTCCCTAACTTTTGATTCTTACAGTTTGACCCTAAACTTCTATTTCAATTTGTATCCTTCAATTTCTCATTCTTATTTAAGTTAACCCCCAAACTTTTATATTCTTTCAATTTTGGTCCATGAGTTCAATATTATCCATAAATACTTAATATTTAAGTTTATTAATGTAAATTAAACTCCTTATTGACTAGACAGGGCGTACGAGCAGCTAGAGAGCTGATTCTCACCGCTTGTTAAGCTCAAAACTTAGGAAATGTTTAAGGTAGATTCCATTTCTAAAATTTCTTTTCAAATGTGAGCATTTACAATTGATAATCGTTATAAATTCTTGCATGTAAATGTTATATAACGACGCGCTTTCTCGACACTAGGGGGATAGGCCTTAAGCCTAATTATGAATAACAACGTTTTTATTAACACTATGATGATAGGCTTTTAGCCTAATAAATAATAACAATGTACTTTTAAACTCTATGATGACGTGCACAATAAAGAGGGATGATGAATGAACCTATATTATATACTTGTTCGTATTTTTATGATGAATGATGATTATGTGTATTTGATTTGTAACATATATTGATTGTTGTGCTTGGGGTTTCTGAGTAAAATACTCATGTTTTCTCTATTTAACGAACAAATTGCAATTAAAATGTCGAAGGCGCAATGAGGCATGGCTACTACCTAGGGTTATTAAATAAAATCATTTTATTTCCGTCGCTACTCTAAGCACTTTTGAACTATTGAAGTATGTATTTCGAATGTTTTGAACTTGTTAGTACTTTAACTTGGATGTTTTGAGATGTTTGTGATCAAATAGTTGTAAGACGCTCTATCTTATTTGTTAACTTCAATAAAATTCTGCATTTTAAGTGTTTTTTATTTTTATGCATTTATTATTATTATTACATAAAAATTATGAAATTTTTAAAAGAAAAAACTAATGTTTTGGGTTCTTCAAACTCAGGGCATTAAAATCAAGTTGGGAAGCAACACTCCACTTACCAAGTAGTTCACAAAGTCGGCATACCATGGAGGTTGAACTTGAGATAGTCCAAAAAGCTGCTCATCGGGAAACTTTTCATTGATCACCAACTTATTATCTTCCCCTTGCTCTAGCCTAGACATTGATCGGCTGCTTGATTCTCAATCCCTTTCCTATCCTTAATCTCTAAGTCAAACTCTTGCAAAAGAAGCACCCACCGGATTACTCTTGGTTTTGCATCCTTCTTTTCCATTAGGTCCTTGATGGCTTAGTGATCGGTGTGCACAATTACCTTATTCCCCACTAGATACGACCGAAACTTGTCAAAAGCAAAAACGACGACAGGCAACTCTTTCTCCATGACAGTGTAACTGAGTTGTGTCCCTTGAAGGGTCTTACTAGCATAACAAATGAAGTGAAACACCTTATTCCTTCATTGCCCAAGAACAGCCCCTAAAGAAACATCACTCGCATCACACAAAAGCTCAAAAGGCAATGACCAATCCAGGGCTACAATAATAGGTGCCGTGAGGTCAAGAAATGCCTTCAAACACTCTTTATCAAGGCAAAAGATCTTATCTCTCTCTCTCTACTAAATAGAAAAGAGGCTTGGCAATCTTGGAGAAATCCCAAATAAAATGTCTATGGAACCCAGCATGCCCAAGAAAACTTCTAATCCCCTTAACGAAAGTGGGAAGTGGTAACTTCTCAATCGTCTCAACCTTACCTTTATCAATCTCCAATCCTTCATCAGAAACTTTGTGAACTAAGACAATTCGCTCCTTCACCATATAGTGGCACTTTTGCCAATTCAAAACAAGATTTGTTTCCTCACATCTTTGAAGAACCTTAGCTAAATTACCCAAACAACCCTCAAATGAGTCTCCAAAGATCGGGAAATCTTCCATAAAAACCTCAAAAAAAAATTTCCACCATATTGGTGAAGGTGGCCGTCATGCACTTTTGAAATGTAGTTGGTGCATTGCACGGCCCAAATGACATTCTTCTAAAGGAAAAGGTTCTATAAGGACATGTGAAGGTCATCTTGTGTTGATCCTTGGGGGCTATAGCAATTTGGTTATGTCCCAAATAATATAATTTATTTGTAAGGCATGTGTAATGCACAAAACATTTTGTGTAATTAATGTTTTATTCATTGGTGCATTACACTTTATATATAAAGCACGTGTAACTCACTATACAATTTGTATGAATGAATGATATGATATGAATAATTATATATTCTACGTAATTTATTTGTAATATATAATTCATTGTGTATTAATTGTAGAATATGTAATTCGTTACGTATTAGACCAATGAATTACATGTCTAATATACTACACATTTTGTGTGAAATCAAGACGAGAATTTATAAGAAAAAGACTAAACAAATATGTGTTTAAAATGAAAAGAATAAAATTTATGAAAAATTACATAAAAAAAAATTAAAACCAATGCGTGTGTAATGATATTGTAATACATTATACAGAGTATGTAAAGCATTGCACATTGTATGCAGTGTACAATAACTAAATTAAAGGGCCAAATTAAAAAATTATACAATACAAACTAATGAATTACACATTCTGCGTAACGAATGTGTAATAAAGTACACCTTCTATGTAATTAATGTTTTTATTCATCTATGCATTACACATTATCTATAAGGCATGTGTAATGTATTATACATTTTGT
Source organism: Jasminum sambac (assembly GCA_018223645.1). NCBI lineage: Eukaryota > Viridiplantae > Streptophyta > Magnoliopsida > Lamiales > Oleaceae > Jasminum > Jasminum sambac. The sequence goes on from CP073640.1 coordinate 32,119,091, forward strand.
GTGAAAGAGAGAAAATTTTTCAAACAAATAAATATTGAACTTCTTCATTATGCTGAAGGATAATGGCATTGGGATTGATATAGAATTTTAAGGAACTATAAAGAAGAAAAGTTTGGAGGAAAATCTGTGCCCAGTAAGCAAGTGAATAAATAGCTCAAGCATAAAGATCTGTTTGCAACTGAACTTTCAGAAAAATGATAATAATAATAAATAAAAGTAAAGGAGGAGGAAGAAGAATTAGAAAGAAAAGGAAGAATCTTTAAGCGCCACCAAGAATGAAAAGGAAAATGTGAGCATAACTATTTTCGACAAATATCAAAAAATAGATGGGAACATACAATGAAGCCCAGCAGTAGATTTCTCAGTTCTATAGATATAGAAACTCAAAGTTCACAAGCCTGTTCGACAAACTCTTGAAACGCATTATCAATCGCAACCACCAATAATCATATAGTGATCAACAACACTCTATTTGGACAATCAAAACTGAATTCTTGGGCAAAAAACACTAAAAAAACAATCTATCAATCCATCAACCTCTTACAAGCCCAAGAGGATTTTTTTAAAAAAAAAGGAGTTGCAACGGGCTAAACGACATGAAATTTTTAATTTTTCTGATTTTTTGATATTTTTAGGTTATACCACTGTTCAAAACTAAAAAGCGTGCTCGGGAGTAATAGAATTACACTGAATTTGAAGATGGCAGTGCCTTCGTTGAATTAAATTCAAAATGCAGGCAAGAGGATTTAGGCAAAAATGTGATTTAATCTATTATTGTATTCAATAGGTGAATTATTAGAGAATTGACAAAGGGCACAGATTTAATCAAAAGGAATTGTAAAGAAGAAAGGCACAATGGCCGAAGGATGAAGAGCCGCCGAAATAATTGACTCCACCGGTTCAATTTTCCCTATTGTTTGTAATTTATTTCTAATCTTTTAGTTAAGCGCGTAATTATTGTGTCATTACTGGATTTATGTAAAACAAAACCTAAAATTCTATCTAAATGTAAAAGTCCCTCCATTGATTCTACAATAATCCAAACGATTGAGCCACCCAATTGTACTACATAATAAAGTCCTAAATTTTCAGTATCTGGATAGGGTGAGTTTCTATCCACTTTATCACCCACTACTCAATTGATGTCAATTCCATTTCAAAATAATTAATTAGGGCAATATAACATCTCATTAATCCAAACCAATAGTAAATTTCGAATCCCCAAATATTTATAGGTAAAACCTTAAAATTGATTTTAGTACTTACCTCGAATTTAGTAGGGTAAAATTGAACAAAACATGCTTGCCACGCGAAACCACGACGAATCCACGTTTTCCCTTCCTTTTTCCTTTTCTTTTTACTCTTCTTTTTCTCTTTCTGCTCGTGTGACTCGGCCCCTTGGTTATCAATTTCTACCAAAAACTATATGGCAGCTAAGGTTTTGTTCGTTGATATATAAATATATAAATATATGTATATATATATATATATGTATTTGCAACTTAGCCCCTCATTTGTTAGTTAATATAAGTTGGTTCTCATGAGCTAATATTGTACCCCATGCATTTCTAATTAATTAAATTAAGTCCATAAACTTTCTACATACCTACTTAAATTCTTTTAAGACTTTGACTTTGACCCATAATTAACGGCTTTGACCAAGTAGTGGTTAAAATTTAAATAATCGAAAATTCAGGTAATAACATTCCATCACTACATTGAAGCAGCTTGCAACACGTTTAATTTGTGTGAAATGCATGTGTTGTATTGCATGTACCATCAAATGGTTTAATTGAAACTTTTATATTTGCACTTGTTCGAGCTCTTGATAATGCTATGTAAAGTTGATCATGAGAGAAAACTGGTTATGGTAGATATCCAATAGAATCTAATGTTTGCCCTTGTGCTTTATTAATTGTCATTTCAAAACACGATCGAATAGGGAATTGTGTTCTTTTAAAAGGCACATATCTTTTCTCGCTATCTAATGGTATAAATGGAATTATTGGTAGTAAAACGAGCATTCCAAGGTGTTCTCCAGTTGCAATTTTAGCGTCAATGGCCGTTTTATTAAATTCTTTATATAATAATCTAGAACCATTGCACAATTCTTTAGAAGGGTAGAAATTGCAGAGTAATAGAACATGACAATTCACTTTTAGTAGAAGTTTATGAGGTGGCATCCCATTCGGTGTTAGTGTATTAAGATAATCTTCATGAATATCATGATTTGTAGTATTGATTGATTCATTATAACTGTAATAGGTTTTTTTTTTGTCTCCATCAAGTTTTTCTAATAAAATGCTATTGAGAAGATCAACGTTTTCATACTTTGGTGTTAAAATAACTTTATTAACAATCTGGGCCTTGTTGATAACTTCCCCATAAGTGAGGATGTAACACCCCGTTCGAATTCGTCCCAAATTCGTATATGTTTCATATGTGATTTTGTGTACGATTTGAAATATGGTTTGAAATGATACGAATGTGTCGTGAGATGGTGATTATGTGTATGATATGTTTATGGCATGTTTGGAAGTGTATTTGATGTAAGGAAAAATGCAGGAAATGGATATTTACGGCCGTAAATGTTTTGGTTATGGCCGTAAGGGTTTAAGTATACGGCCGTAATTATGTGAATAGAAGAAAGGCCAAAAAGTTTCAGAGAGCTAGATATGGCCATATAGGGAATTTATACTGTTGTATTATGTTCTTTACGGCCGTAAATAATAAGTATACAGCCGTAATATTGATAAGGAAGGAACATGAGGTTTTAGGGCCTTCGGTACGGCCGTATGTAAGTGTGTGAGACGACTGTTTGATTGTGGTTTATGGCCGTAAGGGTTATAGTTACGGCCGTAATTTTGGGATTTATGGTCGTAAATTTATTAGTTACAACCATAATTATAAGTCAGCAGAAATGTGAGTCTAGGCTTTTCTTGGCTTTCGGGATATATAAGTCAGCAGAAATGTGAGTCTAGGCTTTTCTTGGCTTTTGGGATATATATAACCTATCAAACTTGTCCCTAACTCATATAATACACACAAGACACTCTCCAAATGCTCTCTAAGCTCTCTAAACCTTGGGTGATACATGGGTATCCATTTCTATTCATGTTGATGTGAAGTAAAGAAGAAGAAGAAAAGAAGGAAAAAGGAGAAGAAGAGAAGGGGAAGCCACCAAACCATTTTCATGCTTGTTTTCTTCTACATAGAGGTGGGTAATGGATGTACTGAGTATGGATTAAGTATATAAAGAAGTTAGTCTTTATATGTATTTGCTTGGATTTATGACCATAATTATATGGCTTTGGAGGATGAAAGCTAGATAAGAGTCAACATAAGCGTTTTGTGAATATGTTGTGCTCATTTATACTGATGAATGTATTCCTATGAGTTATAACATCTCCAGCATCCATAAGTCATGTAAGTGTAAAGAAATATATGTAGATGAAGAGATAAGACCAAGTATTGGCACATCTATTGTGAATAAGTGATGCACTTGAAGTTATGATATGTGTAAATGAGTTTGGCATTAGATTGCACTATATGTGATATGTTGGACATAACGAAAAGGGTCATAACGGGTTATAAGAATACTAGGGTAAGTAACTGCTTATATGTGATTTGATTGCTTTCAATGTAAATGGAAGCCGAAGTTCTTGTGCCTACAAGCTCACTACTAATCAATGAACCTATGTGCTTGTACTTCATTTTTGGATGAATTAGGTATCCTAATGCGTGATGTATGATACGTTGATATGTGTCGTATGTCAAACGAGTAATTCTTGTCAATATGCGATGAACACGTGATGAGGGTATGATTTTAAAACCTTGTGTATACGAAAGGAATTTGTGATGATGAGGAACTATGAATGACTGTTATCAAGGCTCGAAGAGGTAAGATGTTTGCACAATCATGTCATGAAAGCATATTTGCATGACATGAAAACATTTGAGTGTGACATTGCCTATCATGTGTTTGCAAATATGTAAATGAAAAGATGGTCTCTCGAGGAAAAGCTCACATGAGGATAGAGACCTTTGGCCTCGAATGGTGGTCTCACGGGGATAACCCTGCAAGAGGATTGGGACCTGGCCAAATATGTACGTTATGTTATGTTATGGCGCTAATGTAAGCACATGATTCGTAACAGGGCCCAGAGAAAGAAAGAAAGAAAGAAAAATGTGACATGTGCACAACATGCATTTACATCTGCATCTGTTTTCCCACTGAGTCTTTATGACTCATTATGGGTTTGCTTATGTGTTTTGGAAATGCAGATCATGTTAAGTACGTGGAGTAGGCGGAAGATGTGTGAGGCGAAGGAAACCCAACGATCCTATGATATGTATGAAACGTAAGTCCGAAATCCCTTGAATGCTTTAAAATATGTATGAAACGTAAGTCCGAAATCCCTATGATATGTATGAAACGTAAGTCCGAAATCCCTTGAATGCCTTAAAATATGTGAACGAAAGTTTTACGGTGGGTAATGAAAGATGTTTCTTGAATAACACATGAACTCGGGATTTCGTACTTGAAATATATATGAGTAACATTGCCTCTAGTTCCATATATGCATCCTGTATCATGTTATGTTATGATGAAGTGCACAAGGATATAATGTTAATGAATTATCCGTGCACGAGATGTAAAATGAGATGATAACTTATGAATAGTACTATGGGATTAGAAGGTGTGTTACAGAGGAGCTCAAGAACACCCATGATCTGTCGGATTTCGGGGCATATACCCATCTCAAATTAGCATGTCATCATCTCCTCTAAATCAACAAACTGGGGTGCAAAACTGGGTAACTCCTTGAGCTTCCTCTCCTAGTCAATAATATCCATGTCACCCTACTTAAAATCCAAGAATTCCCTCTCCTTCTTACCACTAAGGGCTCATGGAAAGTACCTCTTCCTTAATCTCTCCTTAAACGGCTCCGAAGTAAAGGCCTTTTGTTGTTCGGCACTCCTAGTTCGGTATCTGATGCCCAACAATGGCCAGCATTGCCCTTTAGCATAAACTCAGCACATAACACGTACCTTCTAATCGTCAGGGCATGAGATATGTGTAAAAATCCTCTCAATATCTTGAATCCACTCCTCAACAACTCGAGGACAACTCTCATCGTCGAATGTGGGTAGACTGTACTTCCTAAATTGAACCATCGGTGATATGGTGCGGATAACTAGAGCAAGCGGAGGAAGAGCCTGTGCCAAATTCTAAACGCACTGCCGGGTCAATCTAATTAGGATCAGCCCCATTCATGGTAGTCCGATGTGGTCGAGCCATCTCTTTTTCTAGAAAATAAAGATCACACAACATTACGCCATATTATAATCCCATTACAATCAATCACGATCCATTACAACCTCATCTTAATGCATTACATTGAACTACAATCCCATTTGCCAGCAATTACAAAACATCATTCATATGGGTAATGAGGGAGAACAATATTCTTACATAATAGTCAATGGGTTCTTAGAATAAGGAAGTCAATTCCGAGGACTAGAAGTATCCTGGAATACATCTAAAGTTATGCGTTATTCATCACTCGAAAATTTCACACTTATGCTCAAACTCGGTTTCCATCTCTATCAAGATTCATGTACTTCATTTCTAACTTACATTAAACATTCTATCTTACATAAAATATTTCATCTTATGTATCTGAAAAATGAATAATAAAATCTTCATAAATAACTTTTTTACCTTGGAGTCGACGGAGAGGCGATTGTCGTGGTAGTTCCTAAGACTTAAAACTCTTAAAATTTTAAAATTTTTTGAAAAAAATACTTTAAATAATTTACAAGTCTATAGAAATGTAGACCCGCTCTGAGACCACGCTATAACGCTCCGAGTTCTAAGAACTTGGAATGTTAGTTCTTTCTCTAAAACGTTTCCCAAATTTTTTTTATCATAATAATAATAATAAATGCGAAAAATAACGAATATTTAAAATCCGAAACATCATTTACAATAGCAAACACATTATAATATCTTACAACTGTTCGACCTCTAATAGCTCAAAACAATCAAAATAAGATACAAAATAGTTCAAACATTCGAATTACATACTCCAACAGTTCAAAAGTACTTAGAATTGCAACGGAAACAAAACTATTTTATTTAATATCACTAGATAGCCACCACGCCACACTACGTCTCCAATTTCTTAACCTGCAATTTGCTCATTAGATAGAGAAAATGTGAGTATTTTAAATACTCAATAAATAGACCCCGTGCAGAACCATCAATACATGTTACAAATTAATTTCACATAACCATTCATCATAAAAATACAAATAAGTATGTAATGCAAGTTCGTTCATCGTCCCTCATAATCGTGTATGTCTTCATAGTATTTAAAAGCACATTGTTATTTTTTATTAGGCTACGATCCTATCATCATAGCACTAATAAACACGTCGCTATTCGAAATTAGGCTTAAAGCCTATCATCATAGTGACAAGGAAGCGTGTCGTCATATAAAATTTATATGCAAGTATCTATAACAATATCGGTTGTAAATGCACATATTTGAAAAAAAAAAAAAGCAATGTTTAGAAGAGGGGTCTACCGTAAACCTTTCGAGAATATTGAGCTTAGTAAGCGGTGAGAATCAGTCCTCTAGCTGCTCATTCATCACATCTAATCAATAAGGAGTTTAATTTATATTAATACACAGATATTAAATATTTATAGATAATATTGATCTTATGGACCAAACTTGATAGATTATAAAAGTTTGGGGGTCTGTTTGAAAGAATTAAATAGTTTGAGGACCTAATATGCAATAAAATTGAACTAAAAGTACTTTGGACTAAATTATAAGATTTTTAAAACATGGAAGACTTAGGTGCAAATAAAATTTGGGGTTAACTTAAATAAGAATGAGAAATTGAAGGACTTAAATTGAAATAAAAGTTTAGGGGTCAAATTGTAAAAATTGAAAGTTAAGGACTAGAATTTAAAAAACTTTGAGGGCTTACTTAAGTAAAATACATAAATTGGGGACCTAATTTGAAAATATGGTTTAGGGGTTAAATTATAGAAATTAAAAGTTGAGGACTTGTGATTTAAATAAAGTATAGGGACTAACTTAAACTAAAGGAAGACGGTAAGGGACTAGCCTTGAAAATCCCCAAATAAAACCGGAAATTGGGTCATAATTTCCATCAGATTAACCGCTGCTTCTTCGTTCTCGTTTCTAGCTTATATCTAAGGGAAAATTTGTAAAATTGGCCTGTCGATCTTGGGGGGAAAGTGGCGTTGACTGGGGTTGAAGGTGGTGGCTATGGTTGCAATGCTAGTGGCAGCTGAAATATAAGGAACCAGTTAATAGAAGAGTTGAAATTGGTGGTTGGACTCGAGGGGAATTCTGTGGTTTTCTGGTTTCTATTCTTCATTTCTTCCTCTTTTATCTTCTCCTTAGCTTCTACATGGTGCTAATGAGGTGGTGGAATAGAAATTTTGAACGTTGGATTGTGTTTGTGTGGGACTTATATATATACGATATATGTATGTGTGCGAGAGGTATGTAAGCGTATGTCTGTGTGTTTTTGTGCTGCGCTTGTGCCACTGCGGCTGAGAGATGTGGTGCTCAGTGGAGGATCCTGGTGGTGGTGATGGTTAAAGCACCGGTTGCAGTGGTGACGGAGTGTTTGCCGTGTACTGTATGTGCATGTGTGTATGTGTGCGCGTGTTTGCCGCGTTGTGAGTGTGTGTTTGTTACTTGGGGCTGCTGTTGCTGTGTTTGCTTGGGCCGATAATGTTTGGGTCAAGTTGTGTACCGCCAATGATAACAGTCTGGCTAACTTTTCTAATAAACTAATAGTTGGATTTGAAATATCAATTGAAAATTTTCAAAAATTTTTTCTTATCACGTATGTGTGCATGACTATTTGAAAGAGTACATAATCATTGTTTAACTCTCATTCTTGTTAATTTATCACATAGATGCTATATTCTCCTATGATTGCCTGTGACTGACCCTTTTATACTTAGAATCAGGTAGTTCTTCTCAAACTCTATTTTGGATTCCAACTGGCCCAATAGCCTAGTTTGGGGATGGTAAGATTAGTGATTATGTTGGAGGAATTATTGTTTGATGTCTTGATAGTTTTGCTTTGAGTTGAAGGATTTGTGACTAGTAAGTCTGTACTGGCATTAATCGATGCTATTATTCTCTCGATTGAAACAAAAACAAATGATAAAAAAAATAAAAAATGAAGTAAAAGAAAGAGACAAATCATGCATTCATTTTTTTTTTTTTTGCCATGTTCTCTACCCTCATTTACTCGTAATCAAGTGACTAAGTTTTGATGGGTATTTTAAAACCTGGTGCTTTAAGTGATAAATTTGGGGGTCATCGACCTAAAGCTCGCTACATGATTTATTGAGAAAGTATAATTGTTTGGGGCACTGCATTGCATTTCATATGGAAAAAAATAAAAAAATTAGGGGAAATCGAGATTGATAGAGGTTTGAAGTACCGGAAAAAGACTTTTAAAACTAGAGATTTTGAGACTTGGGGCCGAAGTGGATGGATGGATAGCTGTAAGTCTTTTAACATTTAATTACTCTTCTTGACATCTTGTGTGGAAAAATGGATTGAAAATCTTTAAAAACCATCAGTTATAAACACCTCGGGAACTGAGAGAAAATCATCAAGAGTGATTCGTGAGTGAGTTAAGGATATTTGCTACTTGGGAATAGGGGCATGGTTTTGTTTTGAGCATTCATTGGTGACTTGTTGAAAAACATTTGAGTTAGGTGATGACTAACGCGCGCGCACACACACTAGATAGTCCAGCACTTTGATAAGTGAAGTCTTTACTGTAATTGTTTTGTTTGTCCAACTTGAATGTTCACTATCATTTCGTTTGCCCGCGTGTGGTGCGCAGTTTGATTGTTGAGTCTTGTTTGTGGTTGTGTTTAGTTTGTCGACTTTATTTTCTTTCTTTAGTTTAGTTTTATTGTTCGAGGACGAATAATGATTCTGGTTTGGGGTGTTTGATAAGAGCAATTTATGCACTTATTTAAGTCCCTTAAATTATGTGTTTATCTCATTTTTAATTAACTTCGCATTTAATTTGGGTTAAATTATTGATATCTCAGTTTAAAACCAGAATTTGGAGAAAAGATAGCAACTTTAGACTAAAAGGAGCCAAATTGGAACTTGAAGGACTCAATTGGACGAGATGAAAGTTGAGGGAAACAAAGAAAAATAAAATTAGAGCTAATTTGAAGAAATCAAAAGCTTGTTTACTCAATCGACCAAGTTTAGAAGATAAGGACCATCGCTGCAAATAAACCTTGAAGACTAAAATGAACCTCGTACCAAAGTACCGTGGGATCGCATGAAGAGTTCACGCAATTGCACGCTTGGCCCTCCGGATCGCATGGTGTATTCTATGTGCGAATTTATTATTTTTGGTAAGTTTTTCATTCCTACTTCCATTGGGACTCATCTAGGGCTTATTTAAAAGACAAATTGCAAATGTTTGAGGGACTTTTGGAGGAAGAGAATCACACTTTGCACTTGGATATTCTTGGGCAATTGGAGAAAAAGTGATAGTTTTGAATATACAAGTCTAGATTTCATATTTCTTCATTCAGTTATGGCTTTCTCTTCTCTTTTTTATTCTTTTCTTTATAGCATGCCAAACTTGATCTTTTATAGCATTAGGGTTAAGGTGAAACTTTGATATTAGTTTTATTCCGGGTGGCTTAGTTGATATTTTGATAATTTTAATCTTAAGACGATTGTTTCGATTTTGAGTTTTCAATATTATTATTCTTTATTTTATAACTTGCGGCCAAGGCTGGATTGTGATCTATTCTTTAAATTGAGAAATCGTGAAAAGGTTATGCCGTTATTGAAAACCATAAAATTCCATAAGGGATGAGAATACATCTATGATTTGTGCGATATTTCATGAAAATTCCCGTGATTGAATGCGTTTTTATGTCGTTGTTGGCATAGAGATATAGTTAACATGTCGTAGGGATAGGTTAATTTCTACTTAAGAAAGATTATTCAATAATTTTACGAATTTTTATTGTTGAAACCAACTTTCGTTGTCGAAATGATAATCCGGGTGAAAACTAGTTGAAAAGTGGATTCAAAACCTTAATGCTAGCTTTTTGCATATTTGAATTTTAAAACAAAAATATCCTTTTAGTTGTTCTAATTCAATCCACAATTTCTAGTTTTTAGTCTTGCACTTTAAATTTTAGCACTTCAATTTAGTACTGTAATTTACATAATTTTAGAAGATAATCAATCTGAACTTTATTTATTTCAGTAAAGGTTAGTTAAATTGAATGTGAGAATAATACAGCCTTCGTCGATGCGATATTCAGACTCTAGAAATCCACTTTATCACTCATTCGACCCTCGTACACGTGCAGTAGTATTTAGCAGCAACACATACAGTTGGCGTCTTTTTTCGTTTTCAATATCTTTTCTTGAAGCATAAATTTCTCTACATCACTTATTAGCAACATCTTTTGATGGATGTTGCAATTCACTATTCATTTGAAATCGCCAAGACTATCAAGAAATCAAAGATATTTTCCAAAAATAAAAAATAAAAATCAAAGGACGCAAAGAAATTGTAAAACTAAATTTACAAAGGCGTCATCGGTTTCTCTTGAAAGTAGAAACTACATAAGAATTTACATAATTATTTTGTCTGTCGATTAACTCACTACTCGAGTGCATTACAGAGACAGGTGGATGACCTGTCAACACAATACCCTTTTTTTATGAAGCAAATACAAAAAGTAAGTAAAAGTTAAACTCAATAATTATAGTAAGTAAAAGTTAAACTCGATAATTATAACAAGTAAAAGTTAACTATAGTAACCTACTTATTTTAGCGCATATTTAACTATAGGATATCTGAATAAATAATTATTATAAAAAACAAAATAAAGTGCTCTGTAATTCAAGGGTAAAAAGGAATTACACGAAACTAAAACTCACTATTTGCATTAGATCATCCAAAAAATGAACAAAAAGCAAAAGGCAAGATGACATTGCAGTAAAATCATACTTGATTTGAGGTCGCCCATTTTTTCTTGCAATCTGGCAAATTTTATTGGCTGTGAGTTATTTAATCTATTTATAAATGTTAATTTCAGCAATGGTTGAGGCTATACATTTATTATTTAGTTCCCAATAGATTTCAAGCTGAATAGTTAGATGTTAACCATCCTCCAAAAAGATGTGAACCAAAGAAAAAGGAAAGAAAGGTAAGAGGGAATTAAAGGGAATCAAATTTCAATATGTGTATAATACTTGAAAAAATGACCAAAAAACATAAGCCAAGATAAATTTTGTTTGTTTGTTTTTTTTATAAACCCAGTAGCTCAGCTGCTCAAGAACACTTGAATACAAAAAGGTTGAAATCAGCATACACATTGGCAAGACAAACTAGATTGCTATAAACTAAATATGAAACTACAATAAAGGGGAAAATAAGTTTTGAAAACTATTTTTGAGCTTACGAAGAGAGTAGAGCCGAATTCTGGGACACAACTCAAAAGAATTATTTGAATTGTCCGCCTTAAAAAAAGCTGAGATCTAAAATCCTTAGGGGATGATGTCTGAATCCTTAGGGGCAAGGAACAGAGCATGATGGTAGCTAAGCAAGAACATGGAAAAAAATGTAGCAAGAATGCTTACTGGAGAAAGTTTTTTGTCAGAGGAATATGGTAGAGAAAGGGAGGGAGTCACCAAGGTAGAGAAAGAAAGGGAGCAACACCAATGCACCATTGAACGGGTACAACCTAGGGTATTTTTGAGCTTAGGTCGAGCGAAGTCTGGGGCCTATTAACTGCATTCATAAACCCGATGAGAGATGACATCATTTTTGCGGTAAGAGAGCCTAAACAACATCATTTTAATTTCGTTGTATGAACAGTAATAGCAGTTGTCCAGCCTTATAAAGTAGAAGAGAAACATAGTACACCACAAATTTTTCCCCTTCTACTTTCTCATCTGCACCAGTGGACCAACCACCATTCTTAAGAACTTCATCTTTAACTCTTTCGTCGAATTCACGTAAAAAAACTTCTTCACCTACTTGAAGAATGCTTGATTCCTTTTTCCATCTCTTTAAATGGGCCATCAAAAACACTAATTTTCGCTTACCTCCAAACAAAAATAATTTCAAGGTCTCCAGGAAATGAACATACAGGTGATCATGGTACACCAAATACGACCTGATCATTATCACATCAAACTCTTTCCCAATGAGTTCGGGCACTTACAGTGGGCGGGTGCGGAGTTTCAGGGTTCTCATGTTAGCGTCTACGTTGTACTGCATATTAGGCAGCACATGAGGGAGGTTGCAATGCCAACAACACCAATGTCTGAGCCAAGCTCAAGAATGCAAATGTGGTGATGGGTTCCATTGAAGATAGTGGAGAGAGGGTAGCAATGCAACGTTGGTGGCGGTCAACAAGATTGACGAGAGTGGTGGCTGTAGGGTATAGCTGGAAGGAGAGCCCTTGTGAAAAAGTTGCCTGATTACTATGGTGAGAGAGAAGGGTTGGGAGAGGTTTGTGGTGTATGCATCATTAGACAAGGAAAAAGAACCCCCTCAAGTAGGGGTTATTTAGGAGAATTTTTACTAAAGGATTGACCTAAAAAAAGACTAATATAAGTTCGCATCTCAATTATTCTGTTTCCATCCTTGCTTCTTTCTTCTTTCTTCTTTCTTCTCTATGCTTCTTTCTCCTCTTTTTCTCAATTCTCTTGAATTGCATATGCTCTTCAAAAGCTCCATTAACCATGTAGTTAGAACCACTACTGCAATGGTATACTAGTTTTATTATTTTATTTTATTTTTTAAATGCGAAAGGGCGATTCTAAATGCACCCCAAAATTTACTGTCTACACTCACCCGCAAATTTTTTCTGATTTTACCATTTCTTTCGGTTTTCAGCCTGCACAGGCAGAACACCTACAATACTTAAAAAAATGTTGGGGAAGAAGCTGGCAAAAATGCCAGTAAGTTGTTGGATTGTGCTGCCATTTTCGACAGCAAATGTTGCCGGAAATGGCAGCTTGAAGCTTCTTCTCCTTCCCATTTTCTTCCTAAAGGGCAAAATTGGGCAAGTATGAAAATGGGGTGTACTGAGCAAAAAACACTGGGTGCATTTAGGCTATTTCCGATGGGGATGGGAATTGTATAATAATGTGGAGGAGAGAGATGGAGAAAAGATGATTATTTTAATTGAAAATGAATGGAATGGAAAGAAGTGCAAGAAAAAAAAGAGGAAAAATTAAAATAATGAGAGAGATAGAAATAAATTCAATAATAATAATATAATAATAGTAAAATAATTTTAAATGAATGTTTTGAAATAGATATGATACGGGGAATTTATATAAAAAAAGGGAAAAGAGTAAGATGATTATGAGAAAAGTAATTAAAGAAAAGATAAACTAAATGTTAACATAGTTATTAAAATACATTTTTCTCCTATATTTTAAAATTCAAATTTGATCAAACAAATCACATCCACATATCTCGTAAGATCCACTTCTAATATTAAATCTCCATGAATCAACTCCACTAATTCTATCTCTTCCTATTCATTAAAATACATTATAACTTATACGCTGACACCCTCAAAATTAAAAAAAAAAATACGGCATCCCAGCCTGGCATGTTATCATACTCATAAAAATACATTCTTTCTTATACTTTTTAAAATTCAAATTTGGTCAAATAAAGTTAAATAAGTTACATTATATATCTCATAGAATCTATTTGTACTATTAAATTTCCACTATCTAACTCTACTAATTCTCTACTCCCACTTATTAAAACTAGTCATAACGAACGTGCATTGCATGTTATTTTAGCTATCTTCTAAGTAATTCTAATAAAATTGAAATAATGTTACAAAAAAAATTCATAACAAAAAGGAAGATATCAAAACATGATTTAGTGCGTTTTAACATTAGGAAAATAACCTAAGAAAAGAAGAAGATATAGTGTGAAAGTAATAAGTATGACTCTGCTTTCACTTTTGTCTGCCTTAAATAATAATTTATGAAAACTTGGTGTTGCCTTGGTTCGAATTTTTATTGATTTCTAAGCGTTGAAGCAAACATTTTTTGCCTTTCGGTATATAGTGTTTTTTTTTTTTTTTTTTTGGAAAACAATGAGAGAAAACTACAAACTCACATTAGCATATAGGTAGCCATTGATATTTCTCTTTTTATAGATCCAACGAAAACACTTTTCCCATTAACTGGCCTTAAATTCCCACTTTTGTTTTTTGCACATTCTCTTTATTTATTATTTATTTATTTATTTTGAACAGTACACATCCCCATTTCATATAAGGTAACATTTTTCCTTTTAAGCACACCTTCAGATTAGTCAATTGCATTGTTTATATATTACGTTTTTTTTCTTTGGAATGAACAATTAGGATTAAAAAATTCAACCGCCAATGCCTTATATTAATTACATGGAATGAAATAAATTTTTTTTCCTTATTTTGTGATATATATATTAGGGACAAAAAAAATAATTATCAAATTTTGGTAATGGTGTGGTCTAAAAAATATTCTTACCTTTTAATATATTAGATTAGATAGAGATCAGAGATTAGGGATATAGACTAAAAGTAAAATTTTATATCTATAAAGAATTTAATAAACCTATTTTAATTATATTATTAGAGGTTAAATAATAAATACACATAAAAATTGAAAATATTGTGAACGAGAGAGTTTTCATTTTAATTCTCGTTATCGAATTCATTACAAATGACTCCTATTTATAGAAAAATATTGGGGTGCATCGTATTATAAATATTAATTTGGTATACAATAGCCGTTCACATGATAAAACATAATTATTACATATACTTTTTCTTTCGGTGCCTTTTACTCAACTTTTACAATACTCGCCCTTGAATGACTATTTATGCAACTGTCTTTTAAACTTGTTTGGAGAAAAATTCAGTTGGAGAAAATCTTCCAAACTGATTGTAGGAGAGTTTGAATGATCATACATTGCTTCAGGAAAACCTTGTAGGATAAAACCTGAGTGAAGAGAGAAAGGTAAGTTGCTCTCCCGATGACGGTCACTCTTATAGGAGTACTCATGTGCTACCTCATTAAAACCTTATCAAGAAAATCCAATGAGACAAAAGTTGATCGAAGGAAAGAGAGACCATGACTCCATTTGATTTTCGTATCTTGAGGACTGATGTGTTCACCTTTAGCGAAAGATTTATAGGCTATCATCTGACTCAAGTAATATCTTCATTATAAACTGATCCAATAGATTCATTAAGTCGATTTCTCTTGTAGTCATCAATATATCATGAATATGCCTCGTTAAAACCTTATTAGGAAAAACCCAGTAGGAAAAATCCTAATGAACGAAAAAGAGTACATTATTCATGTAAATACGCCATAAAAACCTTGTTAGGAAAATCCAGTGGGATAAAACCTTAGTCAAGGAAAAAAAAGAGTGCAACATGTATTTTGTAAAAGTATGCTTTAAGCATATCAAAATTCTTCAGATATTTATATAAGTACCATGTTTATCACTGTGTCATATTCAATACTTATTTGCAATCGACAATCTCGATCTTAAATTACGACTGTATCGAGATATATATCGGAATCTCGTCTCGAGATTTTCTATTAATTGTGATTAAGCTGCCTCGTTAAAAACCTTATTTGGGAAAACCCCTTGGGGATAAAAACCTCAAACAAGGAAAAGAGTACAGCGTGTGAGTTTTCCTTCACAACAATATCATTGTTTTGAGCCATTGCAAACGCCGCTATTTGGAATCTCTTCAAGAGTTTCAATTTCATTCTTTCTTATTAAGCCCGCATATTGATACTTCTATTATAAGAGTATATATTTCAATATTGGTATTCTTCGACATCTTACAATATCCTCATTATCATTGATCGTATGTAGCGCTACATTTTCATGATGTGTCGATACTTTTTGTAACGACCCGACCCCGTCATGGCTCACCCGAATTTGGCCTGCTATGCCTCGGGGAGGACCATACGGATTTGGATTCGGTCCGCTACTGACCCGATCCACTTTGGATGATATTGTCCTCTTTGGGCCTAGCCCGCACGATTTTATTCTTGGGCTCACCCCAAAAGGCCTCATGCCTAGTTGGAAGTGTCTCTTAACTTATAAACTGGACTCTTCTCTTATACCCAAGCGATGTGGGATTGTGGGTGTTACAACAAGCGTATAGAAAAGGCCCCCAAGATCAATATTCTTTTCTTATTCTAAGTGACACAACAATGGAGCCTTGTCATCAGTGAATATTGAAAGGTGTGTGGTCGGCTCAACATTATTGTAGATAAATATGTAGAGTGCCCCCAAAATATTCGGATGGTCATCATAGGTAAAACCCATGGGGCATGGCCATGTATAATCTGATCCATATAGAAATCGTGCCATGTCAGTAATGTCCTCATCCAGGGGCACTGGTTCAACTTCATCATGTGTGATGCCAAGTACTGCATCAATTATCTCGAGCTGAATGTGTGCGGCTAGGAACTGCTTTAGTAATCATTTGTTCAATCTACGTGTCCCTAATATCATTGAGAATAATTTCCCTGTCCCCAATGTAGAACTCCTTCTTCTTCTTCATCAATTTCATTGGCCATTTTTCTTCCTTCGGTCCAAAACTATGTGGCATTTCAGGACTAGCAGCATGTTATTTTGTATTCTCCCTAGACACTCCCTTTGTCTTTCAGGATCGTCCTTCACCATCATCCCTTTGCTTGCTTGGATTCTTGGTGTGAACCATGGTACCTAAGGTCCATACCACATAATAAGATCAACACAAATTTGGAAAATTGAATCACAATTCACATAGGGGTGCTCAGAATCTTGTATTGCACTTCACAGCAGCGTCACATCCAAGTTCTTGCAATTAGGCACCAAAAATCAACTAGCAAGCATGGATTCAACAGGAACTAGATTAAATTCACACGACGTTCATTAACTAGGGGATAAAAATAATCATAATTTCGAATTAAACACCAGAATTTCGAGTTTACTGTGAAGCATGCTTAATATTATGAAATAAAGTTTGCAATCGCATATCTGGCCTTGAATTTCACTAGAATACATGAATGGAAGATGAGAATGATGAATCAGGCTTGAACGCTATATAAACCGCACATAGACTCGTGAATGTAGCCAAAGATTTTGCAAAAATTACTTGTGGATGTCGTGTAACCCTCAAAATGAAGTTGAAAGGAGGTCGAAATGCTTGAATAATTTGTTTTTAATGGTTGGAGTTCAAGGGTGGAAATTTAGGGAAAAATGAATAAAGGTTCAAGTTCGTGAGTTTTAAAATTGAGGGCTGGGTTTTGTGTTTTAAAATATGATCTTCGAAGCCCGTTAATGGCATGCGTGATCGTACAGTTTAAAAGAGGGATGTCCAGTTGCTGGTAACGTATGCGACAACGCGTACAATTGCATGCTTCTTTATCGCCCTATTCTAGGCTGCTATGCCATGTGACCACGTGGGCGAGCACATGGTTTACCAAAAAAATATACCCTGTACTTTTTTTTTGTCCAAATGTGTTCTGTGACTTGGGACTTCTCCAGATAACTTCATATGATACTTTTAGACTGTTTTTGCACGTAGGATCAATTAAAACATGGGTTTTGACAATTTTTGTTTTGGATTTTTGACATTAAAAACGCAAAAAATGAAAAAAAAATCAACTAAAAATACGAAAATGCAATGCAAAGTGCAAAACTTGATTCTAAACTAAACGCTAGACCTAAAAATAAAAGTAAGAAAAGGATACGGGGATGAGCTGTCTCCCACCAATTGCTCTGTTTAGAGTCTCAAGCCCGACTTTCGGTAATATTGATCATGGCTGTGTTGAAAGAAGGCTACTAAGATTCCCTTTGGAAAATCAGGGCCCCAATATGGCTTCGACCACTGTCTATTGACCTTAAAAATGGCTTTACTCGTGTGATGAACCTCAACAACTTCATTCGGGAAAACTTTGGTCACTGTGAAGAGTCCCGACCACTGGATCAAAGTTTGTCTAGAAAGTGCTTGTGCCTAGAATTGAATAAAAGAACTTGTTAGCTCACCACAAACTCCTTCAACTGAATATACTCGTTTTGCCACTTTTTTGTTTTCTCCGTGTACAACTTGGCATTCTCATAAGCATCGAAATGAAACCCTTCCGTTTCATATAACTAAAGAAGCCTTTTTTCACAACAACCTTCAAATCAAAATTCAACTTCTTCACAGCCTAAGATACCTTGAGCTTTGATTCAACAGGCAAGTGACAGGCCCTACCAAACACAAGGTGGAATGGAGACATGCCTATTAGAGTCTTAGAAGCTATCAAGTAATCCCATGGAGCATCATCAAGCTTTTTGACCAATCCTTTTTATATGGAGAACTTTTCTAGCTTATAATTGTTGTAATTCCTTATTCTTGCTAAAAATTGAGTTGAAAAGCCTTTTGTATGTTATAATTGATGATGGATTTGAGTGTTGATCCAATGTTAGGGGGTTAAAACATGATTTTAATTGTTATTTGGTGCTCAAAATGTGGCTAATTAAGGTCATAAACTTGTAGGGACAATTGTTGAATTTGGAAGTGATGTTGTATCAATGATGCAGCAATGCTGTAGCAATGATGCTGTAGAAAATGTAGTTGTGAACGTGTTTTGATTGTCAATGTCAACTACAAGGCCACTTAAATGAAGGGAATACTTGGAAAAGAACCACGAAAGGTGCCAAATCCATTTTGTACAACCTTAGGCGGACGAAGGGGTAAAAAACAACAAGACCTAAATATGGTCAAGAGGAAGCACACTTTCTTAGATCTAGAATTGTCTATCTTGCAAAAAGGGAAAATAGGCCAAAATAGGAAAGGAGGCTACAAGATTAAAGAGAGAATAAGGCACATTGGAGTGTAAAATTGGAGGAGAAAAAGAACAAAATTGGAGATTTTCCACCTATTGGAGTTTTCCCTTTCCTTTTTCTTTATTTCTATTTTGTAACTATGGCAAATTTATTTTTAGAGCTTGTAATTAATTTCATGATATTATTTTGGTAAAGTCTTGAAGATAGGGTTGTTGAAAGGATGATTATGATATCTATATATCTATAGTTGTTGCTTTGTTAATTTTCCTTAGCGAATGTTCTTGTTACTCAAGTTTTGTGAAATTTTCTTAATTCCTATTATTGATTAATAACCTATTTTAGAAAACTAAAACCTAAATTAGCTTTGGAAAAAGAAAATGAGGTTGGATAGTGCTTGGATAATATGGGTTTGACTTAAATCTTGTTTAAAGTTCAAATGGTTCAACTAAATTACTAATATAGGAATATATAGTTGCCCCAGTCAACAAAAATAGAATTGAGCCCTTTTATTAAGAGCTTGGGGTTATATTAGCATAGGAATATGTTTAGTCAACCTTCAAACTAGATTAATTTTTACCAATTTGGAAAAATCACATCATTTGAGAATTCTAGTTGCTTGAATAGTTTGCTACAGCAAAATCACATCAAAGCCACAGCAATATAGATATAGTGTCATAATTATTTTGGAAGCAATCCTAGTTACTTTTTGTCGTATTTGTTCAATTCAAGCAATTTTCTTCACTTCTTTAAGCCTTATTTCACAACACTTCAACTACTTTTATTTGTTTTAGTTTTTAATTTACTTTAGCACCTAGAAAATAAAACGAAATCGGCTCTTTTTAAAATTTAGTTTCCGTTAATATCTACAATATTTTCTAATTGTCCAATCCTCATCGGAACGATATCGCTCATCACTTTATTAGTTGTTTGTGATAAGTGCACTTGCGTGTTGATATTAAGCAACGCCTTTCGAGAGTTGTTCACTATAACATCAAGAATTCTTTTCAATTCTCAATTAGATATTTTGATCTACCCACTCGTTTCAGGATGATATAGGGTAGCAACATGATGTCGAACACCATACTTAGCTAAAAGCGATTCAAACTATTTGTTGCAAAAATGCTTACCACCACCACCACTTATAATAGCGTAAGGTGCATCATATCTGGTGAAAAACATGCTTGTTCAGAAATTCCATCACAACATGATCATCATTGGTAGGTAATGCAGTTGCTTCCACCCACTTAGAGACATGATTGACTACCACCAAGATGTACTGATCTGAGAGTGGGGAGGGGAACAGACCAATGAAGTCAGCACCCCAAACATCGCAAAGCTCAAGATATTTTCAGTCCGCTGGCACCAGTCGCATGTCTTCGCAAATTGAGAAGCACCTCTAAAGAAGGTGGGCCAATAGAAACTTGTCTATGGGATCTTAGCCACGGTTTTAGAAGGATCACAATGTCCTCCATACACAGATAAATGGTAACACTTGAGAATATGTGGGATTTCTTCCTCCGATACATGTTGGCGAATGATCTGATCGGGTCCACGTCGATAAAAGGCTGGGTCCTCCAAAAAATAATGCTTTAGTAGGCAAAGAATTTCTTCTTCTGATGAGTTGAAAGCTACAGTGGTGTAACTGATCTAGCCAAATAGTTCACAGAGTCTATGTACCATGGTGTGGAAATCAACAGCAAAAATCAACCCATCTGGAAAGAGTTCATTAATCTCCACTTCGTCACCTTCTTTCTGCGCTAATCCCAGATAGATGGTTGGCTTCCATAATTTTGCTTCATTTCTTATCCCCTATCTCCAAATAAAACTCTTGAAGTAGAAGCACTATCTAATCAAGCGAGGCTTCCTTCTTCTCCATCAAATATTTCAAAGCAGCATGGTAAGTATGATTGTCTTCGATCCAATGAGATAGGATTGAAATTTGTCGAATGCAAAGAGAACAGCAAGAAGCTATTTTTCGATTGTTGTGTAGTTCAACTGGGAATTTTTCAGAGTTTTGCTAGCACAATAAATGACTTAGAACATTTTATCCTTTAGTTGGCCCAATGCTGGTCAAATGCATAGTTGCTAGCATCGCACATCAGCTCAAATGGAAAATTCCAAGCTGGTGCTACAATAGCTGGTGCTGAACTTAATTTCTCTTTTTAATTGTTGAAAACTAATAGACACTCCTCAGAGAAGACAAATGGAACATCCTTGACCAATAAATTGCACAATGGCTGGGTGATCTCAAAGAAATCCTTGGTAAAGAGTCGATAGTAACCTGCGTGACCAACATCCCCGGGAACTCCTTTAACCGAAATCGAAGGCGGTAATTTCTCAATCACCAGAATTTTTTCCTTATCCACCTTTATACCATTAGCTGAGATTTGGTGCCATAATACGATATCGTATTGCATCATGAAATGACACTTCTCCTGGTAGAGCACGACATTTGTTTCTTGGCATCGTTGTAGAACCAACTCCAAATGCTTCAAATACTCATCAAATGAAGAGTTGAATACAAATAAGCCGTACATGAAAATCTCATTAAATTCTCCTCATATTAGAGAATATCACCATCACACACCACTAAAATGTGGCAGGTGCATTGTAGAGACCAAATGGCATCCTATTGTAAACAATGGTACCATAGAGACAAGTGAAAATGGTCTTCTCTTGATCCTCGATGGCAATGGCTATCTGATTATAGCCAGAGAAACCTTCAAGAAAGCAATAGTGTGAATATTTGGCTAATCTCTCTGGCATCTGATCAATGAATAGAAGAAGGTAATGATCATTTCTAGTAGTTGTGTTGAGTTTATAGTAGTCAATGCAAACTCTCCACCCCATGATAGTTAAAGTTAGGATTAACTCATTATTCTCAGCCTGCTCCACTGTAATTGATGTGTGATTAATTAATGTATATTTTGTATTTTGTTACCCTTTGTATTTTAATGTTTTCGTGTTTAGTGCATAAAAAAATCATCATATGTTTACTCATGTGATTCAATTGTATAAAATACATATTTTGGAGTAAAAAGATAAGAAATAATAAAATAAGAAATGTATGCATTTTGTGTGAATACTTATATGATGTATTTTTCACATTTTAAGACAAAATCAACAACTCGGATTCACTGACATACTTGCGGTATTTTGACCATAACCGGAGCTCCGGATATTGGAATTACTTGATTCAAGAATGCGGGGAAAGATAGCTCGATTCTCTACAAATGTTATTTCTGGCCTTGAAGTCTAATTAGGTGTGAAAATAAACCAAAATTGGATTTGAAGGAAGCAGTTTTGGAATCAAAGGCATCCAATGCTACTTTTAGGTGCAAAGGCAATAACTTGGCATACAAAGATCCAATTTTGGTCATTCAACATGCACTTAAGAGACAAAGCAATGTGCTATACCTTGGTGGAGGAGCCAGAGGCATATTTAGCGAAGAAATTGAGCAAAAGTCATGTGAAACTAGAGTTAGTGCTACGAGATTGCAATAGCGGAGATGCTTTTGGTGCCTATAAAAGGGAAAGTCCATGAGCCTCTTCAACACACCCCTCTAAATCAAGAATACTGTCTTAGCTCTACTTCTTAGTATAGAATACATAATAGCTTTTCTTGGAAGTTAAATAGCTTGGAAAAGGAAGGCATTTTCCAACCACGTTAGTGATCATTAAAGAAGCTCAACTTTCACTCCTAAACATTTCTCTTCTATTTATGTTATTGATGTTATTTTGCAACATGTCGAGCTAATTTAATAGTTAATTGAGGAATTATGTTGAATATCTAGACATGGATAGTTGATTGTCAATTAAAGTTCATTTAGTTTATCAAACTTAATTGTATCTATATTTTGTTGATTTACTTCCATATTATTCTCTTTTTGCAACTTAAATGACCTAATAAGTAATGGGGAAAGAATGATTAATGTTACATTTGGAGTCTTTACTCGTAATCAATAAGTTTTCTCAATGATTAGTAACAAATTCAATTTAACTTTTGCATGCGAAATGTAGCATATGTTTAACAAACCAAGCTTATAAGTTTGTTGCCTAGGGTAACATATTATTAAAATTCTATCGTCCATCAATCAAATATATGGAGCTTATTCTAGTTTGTTAATTGGATAGAGTTCGGGTAAACAACTTGTTTTATCCAACGACTAAATAAGAACAATTGCCACTTAGCCTTACTTATGTGCTTTTCAAGGGTTATTACAATCAACTTTGATAAAGGAAATGACTTTGTTTATAGATTGTTATCTATTATCTAGAGTGCATACTAATTCTTAATCATCTTTTATTTATCTGTATTCTTCAAATTTACATTTTGTATGCTTCATCAAACAAAACAGCCCCCCAAATCTATTTTAAGCAACTAAATAGACAATCCCAATCCTTGTGGAAGAATGACTCACACTTGTTATTATGCATTCCAAGTTCAAAATATTTATAAGTGAAGCGAGTTCGGATTTAATCTTAATGCACTTAACCATATAGGAAAAGTACTTCACATCAAATTTGAGCACTGTTGCCGGGGATTGTGTCATTAGTTTATTAGTTGCATTATATATTCGTATTCTTTTCATTTTGATTTTTTTTATATTGTAGATTCTTAATGAGGAAAAAGCATGTTGAATCACATTACAACTTAAGACATAAAAAAAAAAAAAAGAAAGAAGAATCTAACAATCAAGTCTCTACCAGTCAACCCGGTAACTCCTAAAGTGAATTCTAGAACGATCTCAATGATCGTTCTAAGAGAGATTGTTGAAAAAGAAATGAAAAATCCAAATCATACACAACTCGCTACACCATTGTTACAACAATAATCTTTGTGCATTAAGTACCCACAATAGGTGCAGCTCTCGAGCTAAAATCAGGAATGATCCATTTGCTACCCAAATTCCATGGACTATTTGGGGAAAATCCCAACAAAATTTTAAAAATAGTTTTATGTAGTCTGCTCAAGCATGATATCATCTGGGATTACTGAAGAACAAATAAAACTGCGAGCTTTTCCATTCTCACGAGATTGTAGAGCACAAAGAATGGCTATACTACCACCTCTCAGGATCTATCACCACTTGGGATGGATGGCATGCAGAAAATTTTTATTGAAATATATTTTCCTGCATCTAAGGCCACAAATATCATAAAAGAAATATGTAGCATCCAACATCCCCAAGGAGAAAGTCTCTATGAATATTGGGAAAGATTTAAAAAATCGTTTGCCAGCTGTCTACACCATCAAATCAGTGAGCAATTGCTTCTCAAATACTTCTATGAAGGATTACTTTCAATGGAAAGAAGTATGCTTGATGCAGTTAGCAAAGGTGCCTCAGTAGACAAGACTCCAAATCCAGCATGAACTCTTATATAGACTGTGGCAGCCAGCTTACAATAGTTTAGCCATTTGGAAGCACTAGCAAAGAAGGTAAAAGAGGTCGACACGTCAAAAGTCGAGCAATAGCTGTCTAGTTTGACCTCATTTGTGCATTAGATGGCACTTGACACAATTCAACAAGTGAAAATGTGTGGAATAATGTGTGGAATTTGCTCCACAATTGGACATCCCATAGACACATGCCCTTTATTACAAGAAAGGGTGCCAGAACAAGCAAATGCCATTGGTGGATTCCCAACACAACAAAGACAAAGGTATGATCTCTATTCCAACACTTACAACCCAAGATGGAGACATCATCCTCATTTCAGTTATCGAAGGAATCAACAAACCCCAGCTACAAATCCGACAATAAAGCACCCTCCGGGATTCAATCAACAAAGACAATCGCGATAGTATCAGCCCGCCAGCAATCCAGCTAGGAGATGTCTCTTGAAGACATGGTCAAGTCCTTGAGATCCATTCTATACAATTTTCAGTAGGAAACAATGACATCCATTAAAAACTTGTAGACACGAGTGAGCCAATTAGCTAACTCTGTGGGTAGGTTAGAAGCTCAAGGATTGGGAAAACTTCCCTCACAGCCAATCAATCCAACAAAAATTGGAAGTGTTGTGATGTTTAGAAGCGGAAAACTACTCAAAGAGAATACTAGAAGCCCAAAGAAACTGCGAAAAGTCCAGAAGAAGACACACCTATGAACAATAAGGTTACAACTATACTAGCTAAGTCGAAATTGACTCCAAAGGTAAAGTCAAAACCCTTTATTCCTACTTGTATAGCTTCTATGCCATTTGCTCGCGGGTTTGCTAGATCAAAGAATGATGAACATGAAAAAGAAATTCTTGAAACCTTCAAAAAAGTACAAGTCAATGTACCACTTTTGGACGTCATCAAGCAAGTTCCATGCTATGCAAAATTTCTAAAAGAATTATGCAAAACAAAGACAAAGCTACAAGGAAATGAAGTGGTGAGTGTGGGGCAATGTATGTTACCAGTCCTACAAAGAAAACTTTCCCCAAAATGCAAAGATCCATGTAGTTTACTATTCCGTGTAAAATCGGAAACACCATATTTGAAAGAGTTATGTTAGATCTTGGAGCATCAATAAATGTCATGGCATATTCTACATACAACTTACTTAATCTAGCGCCACCGAAGGAAACTGTTGTTATCATTCAACTTGATAGATTGACTGCCCATCCAAATGGAGTCGTCGAATATGTTTTGATACAGGTGAACAAACTTATATTTCCTACTGATTTCTATGTGATAGACATGAAAGAAGAAGTGACTATGAAATCAACACCACTTTTCATTAGGAAGATGATTCATGAAAACTGTCAGAATACAGATAAGGTGTCCATAAACGCACATTAAGCACATCAAGCAGTGAGTTTGAATGAGAAGTTATATGCTTTAATATTTTTGAAGCTATGAGGTATCCAAGTAACTTAAATGCTTGTTTTTCTATTGATTTAATTGATCAACTTGTGCAAGAAACATCTGTGAGCTCCAGTCATGAGAAATTAGAAATGTGATGCAACGCAGTGTTGACTCAAAGACTACTGAGCCCAATTTGCAAAATGATCAATGAGTGAAAGAAATTTTGACCATTCTTGAATCCCAAGTTACATAAATTAATGTTTCTTTCTTCTTGATTTACTTGTAACTAATGAGAAATTTTACCTTCTAAAGTACAAGCCCTTGCTACTCAAACCTCTTCCAGAGCATTTAAAGTATGTCTACATAGGAAAGAATGATACCTTACCTATCATCATCTCAAGTAAACTTACAAAGATACAAGAAGAGAAATTGATTCAAGTATTGAAAGATCATAAAACCGTTATTAGATGAACGATAGCTAATATAAGAGAAAGCAACCCTTCTATGCACATGCATAGAATTCTATTAGAAGACGAAGCTAAACCAACTCTGGACTCTCAACGCCGACTCAATCCACCCATGATAAAAGTTGTGAAAAATGAAGTTTTAAAACTTCTCAAAGTCGGTGTCATTTACCATATCTCTCATACCAAATTGGTGTTGATGTTGTCCCAAAGAAGAATGAAGAATGAAGAGGATGAACTAGTTCCAACTCGGGTCCAAATGGGTCGGAGGATTTGTATTGATTACAACCTGAAAGATCATTTTCCTTTGCCCTTTATTGATCAAATGCTAGAAAGATTAGCAGACCATTGTCACTATTTTTTCCTTGATGGTTGTTCAGGTTATAATCAAATTGTGATAGTACCAAATGATCAAGAAAGGCCTACATTCACTTACCCATTTGGTACATTTGTTTACAGGTATATGTTATTTTGACTATACAATTTGACTGTGCAATGCTTCTACAACTTTTCAAGTGCGCATGATAAGTATATTTTAGATTAAGTTGAGAGCATTATAGAAGTCTTTATGGAAAATTTCAGTTATATGGAAACACTTTTGGCAACTGCCTGAACAATCTGGCTCCTGTGCTGAAAAAATATGTTGAAACTGACCTAGAACCCAATTGGGAGAAATGTCATTTCATGGTGGATCATGGCATAGTGCTAGGTCGTGTTATTTGATATGAAGGTACAGAGCTTGATAAATCTAAGAGTGACTGAATCCACTCTTTGCCACCTCCCACAAATGTAAGGGAAGTTCATTCATTTCTTGATCATGCAGGTTTTTATCAAAGTTTTATCAAGGATTTCTCAAAGATTACAAGACCTCTTTGCAATTTGCTACAAAAAGATGTAGCATTTCACCTTGATGAAGAGTGCAAGAAGGCATTTGAAGTAATGAAAGAACACATGGCATCAACCCCAATCATTCAACCCCCAGATTGGAACCATCCTTTTGAATTAATGTGTGATGCAAGTAACTATGCAGTAGGGGTAATCTTGGGTCAAAGAATTGGAAAAACTTCTCATGCCATTTATTATGCCTTGAGGACTCTTAATGAAGCTCAACTCAACTACTCCACAATTGAAAAAGTGCTTTTAACAATTATCTTTGCTTTGGAGAAATTTCGTTCATATTTAATTGGAACCAATGTAATTGTATTTTCTGATCATGTAGCTATTGGTACCCGTTAACAAAGAAAGATGCGAAGCCCAGATTAATAAGGTGGATTGACAATCCTAGTCGACTCATACATGATAACGAATCAATTCGATTGCAAGAAAAATTTTCAGATGAACAATTGCTTGTCGCAAAAATTGAGATTCTTTGGTTGGCAAACATTGTCAACTACTTGCCTACCCAATAGATTCCAAATAACTATGGCGCATATCAAAAGTACAAGCTCAAGAAGATGGCTAAATATTATGTGTGGGATGAGCCATACTTATGGAAGCATCGTCCAAATCAATTGATAAGAAGGTGTGTACCTAAATTCGAAACTCATTCTATTCTAACCTTCTATCATTCATATGCATGTGAAGGACACTTTGGAGCAAAAATGATGACTTTGAAAGTGTTGGAAAGTAGTTTCTATTAGCTAACTCTCTTTAAGGATGCCGATCTTTTCTGCAAGGAATGTGGTCGATGTCAAAAGACAGCTAATCTAGGTGTCAGTAATCAAATGCAACAGACACATATACTTATTATAGAAATTTTTTATGTTTGGGGCATTGATTTCATGAGACCTTTTCTTCATCTTATAGACATAAATATTTTTTACTTACGGTTTATTATGTTTCAAAAAGGATGGAAACAATTTCCACTAGAACTAATGATTCCAAGTTGTAGTGAATTTTGTCAACACTAACATTTTTGGAAGATTTGGAACACCATAAGCATTATCAGTGATGGAGTAACACTGCTATAATCGCTCTTTGTGAGCATTATTGAAGAGATACAATGTCACTCATAAGATTTCTACAGAATACCATCCATGAACAAATGGTCAAGTAGAAGTATCAATAGGGAGATCAAAGCAATTCTTGAAACGACTATTAATCCAAACTGAAAAGATTGAAGTATGAGCCTTGATCATGCCCTATGGGCATATCAAACACCATATAATGCACCAATTGGTATGTCATCATACATGCTTGTACATGGAAAACCATGTCGTCTTCCAGTTGAGCTTGAGTATAAAGCCTATTGGGAAATCAAGCAATGCAATGTGGAAATGACTACAATAGGAGAATAGAGAAAACATCAATTGAATGAACTTGAGGGGCTAAGAAATGACACGTATGAAAGCTAAAAATTTACAAAGGAAAAGACTAAGGCATTTCATGATCAGAGGAAAAGACTTTATTGTTGGACAAAAAATTTTGTTATACCACTCACGCCGTAAGCTATTTCCAGATGAATTGCACTTTCGTTGGATCGGTCTATTTATTGTTAATAATATGCTTCCTCATGGTGCAATTGAAATTAAAAAAATGAAAATGGACAAGGAATTCAAGGTGAATGGTCTAAAACCCTACTATGAACCATTTAATTCAGAAAATTTGGAAGAGATGCCTCTTCATGAACCCTCAAATTATGATGATTAAACAGAGATGAATATCTAGCCTAGGACATTAAACCAAGCACTGGATGGGAGGTAACCCATCAAATTTTTTTCTTTCATTTCCCCATTTTCTTTTCATTTATTGTCTTGTCTCTTTATTTTTATTTAAAATAGACACCTTCTAGAAAGCTGATGAAAAAAAATTAAAAAATAAGAAAAGGAAAGCGGGGGATAGAATGGCGACACACATTTATCTCGAGGACCCAGTGTTAGCTTGCACTGACAACTCCGCGTTTGGTGGTGGAATCACTTGAAAAACAAATTCTCTTCTTCCCTCTCCGTGAGTATCTCTCCTTTCATAATTGAGGTAATTTTATTCTTCTTCCTCTTCAATCATTCTGATAATTTTTCCTTATATAGACGATTGTGACTCTTTCCTATACATATGTCTTTTACTTTTTTTTATTGAAAGTTGGAAAACGTGTCGCGATGCACCAAATAAAGTATTCCTTATTGAGCTTTTAAAATAAATGTAGTAGTGTGAGTAATGGTCAAAGCCATGAGGAATGGTGTTTTGTCTAATTGTCCTAACAATTAGAGTGATTGGGAGGTTGGTTGGCCAAAGAAATTAAAAATAAACAAGTAATAATAAAAATAATAAAAATGACATTAGAGAATTCAATAAGAGGTAACCTAGTTCTCGGGTTCGGTTGTGGCGCCAACTATTATTGTTCGATTCCCTTGTAATGTGTCCTACTCCTATTCAATGTACCAACCCTAGATACCCAACAAGCACTGACCATCTTAATTCTTCCTTAACTGTATTAATTCAAAAGAAGCTCTTTGAACTAGCATCTAACTAATGGATAATCCTAAACAAGCTCTTAAGGTTTAATGCCCTGCTAGTATAATGATCTAGAAGAATGAGTTGAATTAGGCAATCAATCACAAAAGATCGGATTAATTTAACCTAAGTTGATTTCTTATTAAATCTGTGCAAGACTTAATTGCTACTAATGGATTAGAGTCTAAGATAATTGTGGATCAAAGATCTAATCCTAGCAAATATTATGAATTTATAAACTAAATGACACAAATGCCAATTTGAATCAAACAATTATACAAATTCAACTCTGGAATAAAATATAACAAATCAACAAATTGAATATAGTAGGAATAGATACAACGTTACTTGAACTGGGAAAAAGAAGTACAAAGTAGGAACGACATAACTTCCCGGTTGAACTAGATCGAGAAACTTAGCCGCTCATGTTGGTGATGAATCATTGAGTTTTGGCTCTTGAATACATCTTGATCTTCAACTCTTGTCGTCGATTCTTGATTTTCTTCTTGCAGTTTCTTCCTCTATTTCTAATTGTCTTTTAATTGAGGTTAGACTCCCATTTAAACAGGTGTTAAAAAGGTCTCCGAAAAGCCCAAAATTCGTGCACAAGAAACCACCAAAAATAGAGTTTGAATCAAATTAGGAAAATTGGGATCGCACAGCGTGTGCCTAGACAAGATCTCCGTGCGTCCGAACAGGCTCTTCAGATTGACCCGTGCACTTGCACCGATTTTTCAGTTTTTCTAGCACGCGCACTCTTTAATATTTTGGGCACAACTTTTGATTCCGATCCTTGATTGAGCCGATTAAAATTGCATTGGAAACTAGATGCGGTAGGCTACAATTACGCTAGAAATAGTGACCTTGAAATTTGATTTGTATCTTTATGAAGATGTCAATGCAACAAACTCCCAAACTTTTTTTCTTCACTATTTTCACCCCAATTCCGCTTCTTTCCACTCTTCTTGGTTCTTTTCCACTTCTTTTCATTATTATTGATCCCAAACACCAAAAACAACAAAAACACATAAATGACACCTTTATATAAATATAATGCAATTAAAACACAAATGGGAGATCATTTGAATGCTTTTCAAGCACTCATCAAACCCCCCCACACTTAAACCATTGTTCGTCCTCGAATAATGACACAAAACTAAAACAAAAGAACACAAACATTAAAGTCACAACTCACTTCTCTTAGCATAAAATTTTCTCTGCATAATTGGAGTGTGTTAGTGTGTGTTAGAGATGTAGTTTCCAATCTTCTCTGAATAGACAAGAAAATTCAGACCCCCTTGGTTCACTCCCTTACCCAATGTGGTCTATATCCTCTCACTACTCATAGATTCTCTCTTCAATTCATTCATAGGCTCCTACAAGGGTGTTAGTTTCACCAAAATCAATTAAGTGTTAGCATAACAATGTGAGATATCCATGGTAAGCACTTTTCTAGCATTACATCCTCAGCCTCGAGTAAAAAAAGTAGCACCTAGACCGAGCAATTTAAACCACTCATAAGTGATGATATGGGAGAATACCCTCACAAAGTGTTCGCTCATGTAACGCCCCGATCGAATTCTTCCTGAATGCAAATATGATTTCGTATGTGAACCGTATGTGATTTCGTATATAATGTGAAACGATATGATGAATATGTATACGTTATGTTTACGCGATGTCTACAAGTATATGTGATGCCTTAGGATCTGTTACGGCCTTCAAATTCATGAGAAATGGAAAATTTTAGCAGAGATGGAATTACGGCAGTAAATGTTAGAGGTACGGTCGTAAATGTCAGGTTACGGCCGTAAGTGAATATTGGTACGGTCGTGAATGGTTAACAAGGAAAAGTACCAAAATTTTCAGAGAGCTAAATACGGTCGCATGATATCGGGATACGACCGTATGGATGGTATTACGGCCGTAATTATAGATATACGACCGTAATTATAGAAAAGAAAGATGGATGGAAATTTACAGAGGCCTTTTTACGGCCATAAAAAAATGTGATATGGCCGTATGTTATGAGTTACGACCGTAATTTTGAAGGATATGACTGTAATTTTAAGTTGGCAGAATGGGTATTTCTTGACTCTTCTCGCCATTTCTTGAGTTTTATCCATCCAAGCTCGGTTTTAAAGGTCCCAAAACATTCCCAAGGCCCTCAAGAACATATGTAAACTCCTCAACCTCCCTATATCATTTATGTAATCCATGTTTGAACTATGTTTTCAAGAAGGAAAGAAGAAAGTAAAGAAGAGGAGAAGACGAGTGAGGAAGGGAGGAAGGAGGGGACACTCTCAAAGCTTGTTTGTACCTGATTTAAGGTGGGTGATTGATGTTTTACATGTGTGAGGTAAGTATATGATTATGATTGAATTAATCAAGAAATGGATATGTTTATGATGTTTATGAAGCTAAAGAGCATGCTAGAATACATTAGCCTTGCTTTATGATTATGTTATGTTATGATATGATAATGATATATATATGTTATATATATATTATATATATAATATATATATATATATATATCTCACTTCATGACTTGTTTAACTACAAGAACCTATGAAAGTATGAAAGTAAAGAAATAGAATGAATGATAATGTATATGGAATGAACCAAAGAAGTAACGCCTTATGTGATGAGTTTGGAACTAAGACATGTTTTATGCAATGAATATAAAGTACTATGTTCCCATATGTGATGAGGATATGATTGTGACGTATGTGTTAATGTGAATAGATGATGATAAGTTATGAACGTACATGATATGTATGAATGATGTGGTATTACCAGACGTTATATGTGAAATGTCCAATGTATTGAATGCGTACTGCCTTATGTTTATGATGAGGATATTGATTGTCAAGCCTTGCATATATGATATGTATCAATGATGATAAGCAACGAAATCAAGGCTTAAAGAGGCAAATGTTTGCACGATCATATCATAAAGGCACATTTGCAAGTCATGAAAATCTATGTATGCGAGCTTGCCTATCATGTGTTTACCAAATACGAAAGTTATGTTGACCCAGTGGGGGATCTATATCCCATATATGATGACATGGCCTTATGTGGCAGCCTATTGGGTGAGTGAAGCCCTTGGGCGATAGCTGAATGGGGGATCTAAGCCCCAAATATAATGAAAGGCTGGGCCAAAGATGAAATGAAATAAGATGGCGCCAGTATATTCACATGATTCGCAACAGGACCCAAAGAAAGAAAGAAAATGTGACATGTGCATTACACGCATTGCATTGCATCTATTTCCCACTGAGTCTTATGATCATTATGTGTATGTTTATGTCTTTGAAGGTACAAATCATATTATGTGTTTGGGAGATGGCGAAGAGTCCATCTAAGTCTGATGTGTGAAGACATGTGAGGGGAAAATGAATTTAACGATCCGGCAATATGTTTAAGTGTAAGTTTGAAACCCTCTGAGTATGTCAATACGTAAGAAAAGGACGAACTCAAGGTTTCATATATGCGATGTCCACGAGTAACGTCGCCCCTAGGGTCCCGCTGTAATGAAAATTCGTGTATGAGGCTATGATGTTAATGAAATATTCGTGCACATCATGTCAAGATGACGTATATGTATGTGGAACTAGAGGGGGCATGACAGCTCAACTCACTCAAAAGTGCATAAGGGTATGATTTTTTTTTTTTTTTTACTCAATGCACTGCATGGAGAATTCATTAACATAAACTACCAATATGTCAAAACTGGAGAAAACAAGCACACAAGTGCAAGTAAATGTCTTAACAGGTTGTAATGGGGATTTGGGCCAGGTAGGATAAAAAGGGGTTTTTAGGCTCAATTGGTGAAGAAATTTCACAAGCGAAATGTATTCAACGCCATACTTTTCCTTCATTGGTTCACTTTTTCCTTTTCAATCCATATGTCCTTACACTTGGCCAAAACCATCCTCCTAAACCACCAACATGAGAGCAAACCACTCCTATTGATCTCCTAAACCACTCACCTCACTCCATTTCCTCACACAACACAAGAAAATAAACAAAAGTTCTCTCAAGATCTCTTTCTCTCGGGTTACACACGAACACACAAGGCCCCAAGTTCTCAAGGCTCTCTTCACAAATTCGAGCTCTTCAATCCCTCTACATCAACATTCAATCAAGAAGGTGGGTAATTCAGCAAGTGGTAGGTTTAACCTTTGTGTAAAACCAAACTTGAAAGTGCAATCATACCCTTTAATCTTTTATGTGGATTTCTTGGTTTCCACTGCATGATTGTGATATTATAAACCCCAAATTAGTGTGAGATGATGATGAGATAGGAAGATGAAAAATGTCCCTCCCTAAACCGAGAGCATGGCCGAGAGTGAAGGGTGATGTTTTGACAAATTTTCCTTCAATTGATTGTTTGTTGTCATGATCCTTCACTAAAATTTGGGAGAAAATGAGACATTTTTAATAAATTGCTTAAGTTGAGAAATTGATAACAGGCCCATAGGTTTAGCATGTTGCATGATTATGTTCAAAGTTTCAATTGATTCTTAAACTCTAATATGTTGATGATAAAATGGAGTTTAAAGCATTTTGTGGAACTAAATTAGAGAAAATTGCAGAATTGTGAAAATCCCCCAAAATTTAGGCCCCGTTCTCTCTGTGTTCCTATTTTCTATTTTTAGTTTTTAATTAAATTCATTTTGCGTTTTCTGTTTTGAGTCTACTTTGAGATTTCTGAATATGCGTTCTTCTTGTAATTCTAAAAAATTGTTTTTAAAAACAGAAACTTGGAAAACTTGTTTACTTTGTACTTTTTAGAAAATCATTTCAAAATAAAAATTTATTTAATAAATTTGATTAATGAATGATAAGAATGGCAATTTGACAAATTCATGTTAGAATAATAACTTGTTTCTTGTAAATTTATTAAAAATTTATTTAATAAATTGGTTTCAATTTTCCATTTACTTTAAGAATAAATTGTTTTCCCGTAAAAAAAAAGAATAAATTGTTCTTTGCAAATTAACATAATAATAATAAGAACATCAATTGACACTGACAATAAAGATCATGAATTTAGTAAAATATTATCATAGATTTCATAAATCAATACGATATAATAAGTACTATTGTGACACAAATTTAACATTCTTGAATATACTTCATGTACCTTAAAAAATCTAGCAGAGTACGATTACATGTTTATAATGTACTGAAAAATAACAACAACCAATTAATTGATAGAATCGTGCATGCCTCCTTGAATAGTCATTCCACATTTTTTTCGCAATTTGATCTCTCACACGTCCCATTTGAGCCATTTGACTAGCATCAAAATGTATGACGTCTTGTTAACCTAACTGTGGCGCATCTTCAAACACCATATTCTTTACTGAATATTGAACGAATAACCTGTCTAAAGCACCCTCTTGTCGAATGAAGTTATGAACCGCACAACATGTGGTAGGGATTTGTCGCTGCCTACTAAGGAGGAAATTGGAAATCAATTTCAAAATAAGAAATCTTACCTTTAAAACACCAATGCAACATTCAAAAATGTCATGACATGAAGAGTGTCTATAGTTGAATAGTTCTTCATTTCCATGCAGTCTTCCTCTTCTAGCGTAATCACGCAGATGATATCTTCGCCCTCGATAAGGGCAAGAAAACCAGGTATGTTTTGATAACCAGCTGAAATTGATCTGTCAAATAAATTATGATTTACATAGTGTAATACTTTAAAAAATAATAATAAGTCAAACTAATTACAGTATAAAGAATACACCCCCTCGTGGCATTGGAAAGCTATTTGAATTTCTGGTGACTACATCAATGAATAGACGTGAATAATTAGTAGTACCTTCCTGATACGATCACGGGCCGCCCTCGACTCGAATCGATCCTCGCGGAATGAATACAACGCCAGAAAAGCCCAAATATCCGGTAGAACGATCGGAAAACCCGGAAATCCCTCGACCGACGACGTAGCAACAAAGGGTATATCGAACCCTTCGCCTCAAACGGTGCGCAAATCGAAGAACGAACGGGGTTGAGCGCCACGCGAGTCGATCACACTCACTATAAGCTCGGGGTTGTGTTTAACGAGCCCAAACACGGGGGACCGGGTGGGGAGAAAGCTCGACCCGAATATTGGCTTTCAAGCTCAACATCTCATTCAAAGCTCAAAAGTTCCTCTTACAATGAAGGTTTTGCCTTCATATACATGCCCAACTCGAAAATAATGATAAAATAATGAAAATATCCGAAAATATCTACATTTGACTCTAAGTTGGTCTAGAGTTACGGCCGTAATTTTAGGATTTACGGCCGTAAATCCTCGGTTACGGCCGTATTACTCAAACGTACGGTCGTAAAAAGCTTTCTGCTTCAAAGCTGCCAAAACTTGATTCTTGAGTTACGGCCGTATGGACAACGGTTACGGCCGTAAAATCTGGAGTACGGCCGTATTATGGAAAAGTACGGCCGTAATTTGCTCTCTGCATATTTTTGGCCCAAAAGCTGGAAATTGAAGTTACGGCCGTAAGGACCAATGATACGGCCGTAAAAATACCGATACGGCCAGAAGACTTATAATTACGGCCGTAATTATTCTTCTTGAAATTTCCCGCTTCACCGCTGGACAACCTTCATTGTTTTGGCCATAACTTTCGAACCCGATGTCCAAATGAGGTGATTCAAAGCTCCATGTTATCTAGACTCGACGGGCTTCAATTCTTCAAAAGACTCTGCCTTCAAACTCTCGCTCGTTCCAACGATGTATAGCTTTGAACCCAGTCGAACATCCCAAGTTGCGTGAAATCTCTTCATTTACGCCTCCACTTGGCTTGAACTTGATTTCACTTAGCCTAAACAACGCTCCAAGCTTCCCCTGTCACGCATGGGGCATCCAGGATCGTGACAGATGTTTACGATCAGATCATTGGTCCTTACTACCGTAACTTCAATTTCGACTTTTGGGCCAAAATATGCAGAGAGAAAATTACTACTGCATTTCTTTTCCATAATACGCCAGTACTCATTTTTACGGCCAGAATCAGTTGTCCATACTAGTAACTCAAGAATCAAGTTTTGGCAGTTTTGAAGCAGAAAGCTTTTTACGGCCGTAAGTTTTAGTAATACGGCCGTAACCGAGGATTTACGGCCGTAAATCCTAAAATTATAGCCGTAACTCTAGACCGACTTAGAGTCAAATGTAGATATTTTCGGATATTTTCATTATTTTATCATTATTTTCGAGTTGGGCATGTATATGAAGGCAAAACCTTCATTGTAAGAGAAACTTTTGAGCTTTGAATGAGATGTTGAGCTTGAAAGCTAATATTCGGGTCGAGCTTTCTCCCCACCTCGTCCCCCGTGTTTGGGCTCGTTAAACACAACCCCGAGCTTATCGTGAGTGTGATCGACTCGCGCGTGGCGCCAACCCCGCTCGTTTCTTCGACGGCGCACCGCTTGAGGCGAAGGGTTCGATATACCTTTGTTGCTACGCCGTTTGGCCGAGGATTTCCGGGTTTTCCGATC
Source organism: Jasminum sambac (assembly GCA_018223645.1). Taxonomy (NCBI): domain Eukaryota; kingdom Viridiplantae; phylum Streptophyta; class Magnoliopsida; order Lamiales; family Oleaceae; genus Jasminum; species Jasminum sambac. The sequence continues at coordinate 32,156,261 of CP073640.1, forward strand.
GTTCTACCGGATATTTGGGCTTTTCTGGCGTTGTATTCATTCCGCGAGGATCGATTCGGGTCGAGCGCGGCCCGTGATCGTATCACATACGGATACGGCCGTAAGACTTATAATTACGGCCGTAATTATTCTCTGCTGAAATTTCCCCAGCTTCACTGCCTGGACAACCTTCATTGTTTTGGCCATAACTTTCGAACCCGATGTCCAAATGAGGTGATTCAAAGCTCTATGTATTCTAGACTCGACGAGCTTCAATTCTTCAAAAGACTCTGCCTTCAAATTCTCGCTCGTTCCAACAATGTACAGCTTTGAACCCGGTCGAACATCCCAAGTTGCGTGAAATCTCTTCATTTCTGCTCCACTTGGCTTGAACTTGATTTCACTTAGCCTAAACAACGCTCCAAGCTTCCCTGTCGCGCATGGGGGCATCCAGGATCATATCACTTCCCATCTAGACTATACAAATATAAATCTCATATCAAAATCGCAAGCCAACTGTTCCTAGTATAGCGGCATATCATAAGTTTTCAACTTTTAAAACAATCTATTGAGATGAATGATTTGGAAAACCATCCCCCAAATGCAAATTTAATCTCAAATTCCATGAAAATTTTGCAAAATCAAAATTGAGTGTAACGTAAAACAAGCAAGATAACCAACAAATGATCAACTCATGGGATAAGCACAAGACATCGTGATTAACACATCAAGTCTGAACCAAAGCTGGTCATAAGACATTGTGATATTAAACACCCACCTCCCCCCCCCCTGGCTATAGTGGTTAGAGGTGCGAACACTCAATTGCATGGAAATTTTGCCTGGGGTGAAAAGAAACGGATTCGCCAAACTCAAAATTCAACAAAGTATGCTTGCATATCAATGCCCTCTTTAACTCTTGCACCAAAATTTGCAAACCCCAAAATCAATAGAACCCTAATTTAAAAATAATTTACAAATCCCTAAAAATTACCACTAGAAGAATCCTAGAAAGGGTTTCGAAAAGTGAGAGAAAGTACCTTTGAGATTAGGCCTGAGAGCACTGGAGATAGTCCGGAGATGGAGATGGAGAGCCTTGAAGGTGGAGAGAGTCGCCGGAGATCGAAATCAGGAAGCGGGGAAAAGAAAGATAAACGATTGGCTGAAATTAGAGAAGTACCATCTTTTAAAAAGTCTGGATATTTTTTCTGCATTTTGGGTGTTTTCAATTTAGGGCCCAAAACGCGGAAAATGTATTTTTTTTCCCTTTTTTATTTTCTATACAAATTTTTTACTTGTTTTTCCAAGCACTTTTCAAAAATAGATAAGTAAATGCATTTTCGATATTTTTAGAAACTTAAAACAGAAAATGGTTGGAAAATGATATAGAGAATAGGCCTTTAGGTTAGTTAATCAATTAATTAGAAGATTGATTTAGAAAGTTGAGGTTTTCTTAAAGTGTTAAGTTGATTATTCTTGAGGAAGTGACCCGTTGGGAATAAATTCTTATATGAGGTTTTAATAAAATATAGTTTACCTTCTATCATTTATAATGAGTGAATGTTAGCAAAATGCTAAGATTAACAACTGTAAACGAATGATGAAGAAGAAATAAGTGTTGTGTTGAATTTAGTTGATCTTTGTGGCTAATGATGTATTTGAAGAATTTGAAAATTTTGGCTAAGGCATGAAAATGTTAAGTTAGAAGTATATGTTTGAGTGTTGAATGCTTCTATGTGATATGTTTGAAGTTATGGTGATTGAACCGAATTCTTGTGGGTTTGGTGGCCAAAAAAACTTTTTAAAGTATCTGAAAACTTTAGCAAGGCATCAAAATGTGAAGCTTGAAGCATGTTGACAAAGTATTTGGTAGTTTTTTGACAAGTCGTTGAAATATGTGATGTCCATGAATGAAATTCTTATGCTAAGTTGATATATGCTTTGTGAGGATGCTCAAGTTATAAGTATGGTTTGGCTACTATAGCTTCATTCCTTGTTCATGGTATAGTAGAAAAGAGGAAATCATGTTACATGAGCATCCATCTTTGCATCAAGTTTTGAAGTAAGTTTTTGAAAAATGTGTTTGGTTGGTTGCTTGCACTATAATTTATGATGATGGTTTTAATAGGATTTAACGCATGCCGGGGGTTTAGCATTGTTTTATTTGTGGCAACGGTGCACCGGGTGCACCACAATGGTGATTGTTATTATTTGCTCAAGCCTTTTTGTCCGATCTTGTGGCTGTCACAAGGATATGCGACTTGTGAGTTTTGAATACCCCCGTGGTAGGTCACCATGGATTGAAATAGAATTCTTAAATACGTTTGCAAAGCATCCATTAGCATCGCTTCATGTCAGCATCACTTCATGTCATGGCACATAGTTATTGTTGTTGTTGTTGTTGTTGTTGTTGTTGTTATTATTATTATTATTATTATTATTATGATGTTATTGTTGTTGTTGTTGTTCATGCCTAATATCATTGAGTTGAATTATCTATTGCGTCCGTTAGTACTCACTTTATATTTATTTATGTTTGTGTTGATAGATGGCCACACGACATCTCCAAGAAGGAAGGAGCGTGACATGACATAGGGCGGAAGATAGGCTTGCCAAAACATGTGTGACCTAAAATGATGTTGGGGCCCTTAAGAATCAAGGGTTGACTTTAAACACTATTTCACCACTTTTGTTATGCTTGAGGTTTATAAAATTCATACACTTCAACATCTTTAGGAAAGTATGTGAGTTTTATCCATGGAACCTCATAATTGGTGACCATCCTCTCTTCCGTCTCTCTATTGCTTGACTCGACTTATGTCACGTCATATATATATATATATATATATATATATATATATATATCTTAGTATGAGGTTCATTGGCTTAGACCATCTGCAGCGCACATGGTAAAACGGCAAAATTTGGGGGCTTGCTACAGTGACACTCCAAATTTGGTGTGTCACTGTAGCACATTTCAAATTTTAGGGTGTCACTTTTCATTCCAATTTTGACCTTGACATTGTATTAAAAATCTTATTATTCCATTTGTGTCCCTTTGTATTTAATTAGTATTATTATATTTAAATCAATTGGTGTAATATTATCTTATTTAATTTAATTATTTGTGTAATTTCTTAAAATGTTTTGAAACTAATATAGTAATACTTGCGAAATGCATGATTGGTTGTCAAATATTTGTTTAAACAAATCAATGTGATGAAAAATAGCTTCATTTCATGTGGCATGAAAATATTTTTCTTTGTTAAATTTTACAATAAATATGTAGTCGGGTTGACTAAATATAACGCTTGGGATAGAATTAATTATTGAATTGGATTGACAAAATTTTTATGAAAACTAACCAAAGAAATCCATTAATTTTATTTCTTGCAGAAGTGGTACAAAGAGAACATGAAGAAAACGCAAACATCAATGTTTAACGAAATAAAAATTATAATCAAATATCAACTAGTACAGAAGACGTACAAACACAATAAGATAGACATGCAAACAACGTTCGACAAAATGAAAACTAAAAACCATGAGCAACTCGATGGAAAAAAAGGACCTTAAAAAGGCGGTAGGTCAGCGCCAGATCCTCCAAGCTCAGTCAAGAAATCTCCATAAGGATATGCGGGGTTTTGTTGTTCGTTCTCCCATTGTTGGCATGGTTTACAAAGAATTTTAAGTTGTTCCATGCGAAATTCTTTGCGCAATTCTTGATCTCAAATACTATCCACGTCTCTTCCTAGAACTACGTTGTCCGACACATATTCGCTTATCATATGATTTTGTATCCGATCATCGTTCCCTTCAGTAATAGCTGCTGTAATCTCTTGTTGTCCCTGAACGAGATCAGCAATCACTTTTTAACACTCTACTTCACTTTTTTTTTGCTTTGCCTTTTTAACCCCAATTGGTCATTGGCTTGAACTACCACCTGGACTGTCTTCGTTAATGTCAATAGAAAATGAAGACAATCTAGCAGTAGTTAGCGCTTGAGAATCTGAAGAAGTGTCGTCTACGTGTAATCCTTCAGACTGGATAGAATGTGTTTCATACTGTGGAAAATCCACTTCAACATCTTTTCCAAATGTTTGACAGTTCTTAAGAATCGACCAAACATTGTCAAACCTAAAGCCTTTTTTGAAGGTCATTTCTTGCATCATCATAATTTTGCCACGCTCAAACTACAAAACAACAAAAAATGGTTAGCATTTGTCAACTACGATTTATAAAGTAGAGCATAAGGTAAACATTTTTATGATGTCTTGATCATTTGCTCCACTCGGATGTAGATCCTCCACTTGATCGATACAGGCCCGTAGTTTCATAATAGCAGTTCTTATGTCACCCCAGCGATTTTCCAGTGATCTTAAAGGCCGTTTCCTCAATTGTGCTGGTCGTGAAGAGTTGTATTCCTTCTCTATACGACTCCAAAAGCTTATTGGATTGATTACTTCCTATTATCGGGTTTTGGGAAATTTCAAGCCACACAGGTTAGATGCATATCTTTTTCAGGAGACAAGTTGGAACCTCGGTTGCTGGAACTCATTATGTATTTTAGAGATAGAGTTTTTTTCTAAGAAAGTGGTATTTGGTGAGAAAAATGCAAAGGTGGGCATGAATTTGTAAAAGCTAGTAGCATAAGATGTGGCCAGTTTATGTAAAACGAGAAGATATGATGAAAAGACTTGGTAATCTCATCTGACGGCTGTAAATTAAAGCAATTCAATCAGCAGTTTTGTTTCACTCAAATTGAGATATGGTTTCCGATGATAAGATACGATATTATAATCTAACGATAAAAAAATAGGCGTGACCTGTTGAAAGTTAGTGGTCAGTTTACATAAAACAAGGAGATTACAATAGGCTAGGATACGATATTAAATTATAACGGTCAAAAAAAATAGGCCTGGCCTATTGAAAGTTAGTGGTCTGTTGAAAGCTAGTCAGTTTATGTAAAACGAGGAGATTACAATAGGAGATGGTAATCTCATCCGACGCCTACAAATTAAAGTGATTCGATTACCAAATCGAGATATATTATCTGATGAGATGTATTGGTCAGATTGCGTAACTCAAGGAGGTTTGTTAGAATAAGATAACGAAATCCCATCCAACAGCTGTAAACGGATGCAATCTGATCAATGGTTTTAATCATTACACGCAAAAAAATGAGATATTTACATTTTCACTTATATAAGGTAGGTAGTTATGTTGAGATAATCATTCACATAACCATTCTTCAGCTTCATATTCATTTAGATATTACCAGCAAGCTTATTCATTGATAAAATGAATTCCAACAATGGTGGTCCTTCTAATAATTACAACTTTGATATCATCGAAATTCAAGTGCAGCTCGCGAATGAGCTTGAAGATATTGAAACCGGTCAAGATGCAACCATTCACCCGTATAATCACAATACCATCCTTTTAACACAGGTGCTGGAACAACAAGGAGTCCCTCATGCACCTGAGGGATCTCATACACCGCTAGAAGTCGTTTATCGTAATCGTGAGGGTGCTCATCTCCGATTGTGGACGACTTCTTTTTCGAGAATGCACATTATAATGATGCAATGTTTCGTAGTCATTTTTGTATGTCTAGGCCATTGTTTTTACGCATTGTGGAAGCTGTGGAATCCCATGACAAATATTTTCGACCAAAAAAAAGATGCACTTGGCCGACTGGGGTTGTCTTCCATACAAAAGGTAACTGCTGCATTTTGAATGCTTGGATATGGTGTTCATGCACATGCCACAGACGAATATGTTAAAATAGATGAGTCCACAGCAATTCAAAGTTTGAAGAAGTTTTGTCGTGCAATTGTCGAGGTTTTTGGGAGTCGATATTTGAGGTCACCAAATGATGACGATGTAGCATGACTTTTGCACATTGGTGAACAATTTGGATTCCCAGGAATGCTAGGCAATTTGGATTGTATGCAGTGGAGACAGAAAAATTGTCAAACGGCTTGGGCAAGCCAATATTCAGGCAGAAGTGGAGCGCCGACAATTATCCTGGAGGTCATCACAGATTATGATCTTTGGATATGGCACGCAAACTTTGGCATGTAGAGTTCCAGTAATGACATTAATGTGCTGGACAAATCTAAACTATTTCGAAACTTAGCTAAAGGTATTGCACCATCCACTAATTTCGTTATACAAGGACACGAATACAATATGGGATATTACCTAGCTGATGACATATACCCGAAGTGGGCCACTCTTGTTCAAACAATCCATGAGCCACGTCGAAAACAAGAACAATATTTCGCAATTCGGCGAGAGAGTTGTAGAAAAGATGTCGAACGAGCATTCGGAGTTTTGCAATCTAGATTTGCAATAGTTGCTGGTCCATCGCGATTTTGGGAAAAACGCGTCTTGCACGATATCATGAGCGTGTGCATTATAATGCACAACATGATCATGGAGGATGAACTTGATGTTGAGGCTCCAATTCGAGAATGAGTAGAACCGCCTAGCCCTCAAGTTGAGTTGGTGACAGATGAAAATACTCGTTTCAATGAGTACATGGGTCTCTTCCGAAAGATCAGGGACAAAGAGGCTAATTTTGCACTCCGAAATGCCTTAATTGAACATTTGTGGGAAGAGTACTCCAATTCAAATAATTAAAGAACTATATCCAACATATTCTAAGTATTGCTAGCAATTCAATGGTGTGTGGTTAATTAGTTCTCGGTTCTTTTCATTTATGTTCTCTTTTTTAAAAATTATGGTTGTATTTTATGTTTTCGTGTGTACGACCGTGTGTTGCATTTCAATAAATGAAATATTTTATGTACTTAATAGTGAATTTTACTCCAATAGCTAATTAATTAGTTGAGTTAGTGCCCAAATCTATTATTAAAATCAATTAGTAACTAAAATAGTGAAAATAATAAATACTATTCAGTTGATGTGACATATTTAGAGTTTTGGGTTGGAGAAGAAACTATAAACTAGAGGGGAAACTGTATTTTAGAGTGTTAAAAACTGTATTTTAGGGGGATGCATTGTAGTTGCTCTTACATGCTCGTCACGATGCTTTATTTGATTCGGCATAGTTAACGTTTTGCTGCGTGACTTGCACCTCTCGTCAAAGCTTCATGTGCATCCCTTATTTTGTTTCCTAAAGATATGAAGCTAATCATGAAGATGATGAAGATCGAAAAGAATGAAGGCCTAAAGGGTGAAAATGGACACTATGCTCGTGTTGTGTGTTGTCTTGTAAGTTGTGTTTGTGTGGGTGTTGAACTTGCTATAAGGCTTTCCACTATATTGTAGCAAGCTTAAAGTACTCTATGGTGATGTAATGAAGACTTTATGGTGTTTATCGATTAATCTAAGTGCTTAGTTGTGTTTAAATGGTCTAGTGCTACAAAAGTGACTTAACAAAACAAGGGGCAGCTTTTGTTTACTAACGTGCTACTATAATGTGTGTGCATATTAATATGCTACTAAACAAATGTTGGCTTGTGTTTGCATATTAATATGCTACTAAACAATTGTTGGTCTGCATACTAACACGGTGCTACAGTATTATAATATGCTATTAAGTAGAAGGTCTTTGGCATGTTGTCTTTGGCATGTTTTGGCGAAGCGGATGTGAATTAATTGAGCATGTACGACACTTATTAATTAGTAAATGGTTAGCTATGATGTTTATTGAGTTCTTCGCCTTGTTATATATAGCAATCGAATATGGAATCTTCGTTTCTATGTTGAGCACATAAGTTTCAAGTAATGGGTTACACGTAGCCACCTATTAATAGTAATGTGTTACCTAAAATTTCCACATCATATTCATGTTTTTGGTTGTCACGTTGTCTGCCCTCGTGCGCTAGTTGCATAAATATTATTGTTAATTGACGTGTGAGACTTGGGATTTGAATAGTAAAAAGGGCGTGACAATGCATTTTTATGCTTTTAGAAAATTGAAATTAAAACAATCCTAAAACAACCAAGAAAGCACAGAATGGCACAAAGCTTCACTGCAATTTTATGCTGTTAGCAGACAATGCCAACACCTAAGGAATGCTGATAATATTCTGAGTTAGGGCAATTTGACGGAAAATGAAAATATTTTTCATTAACATTTTTCCATTTTGTGCTTGATGCAAAGTTGAATATGAAATTTAAATTCGTTGTGTTAGACTTGTTTTCGATCCTAAATGTGGAAACCGAATAATCGATAATTGACCCAAGAAACTTACCTCCAACTACCGAAGTTTCGATTTCTTATCTCGTATTTCCTATCCATGTTCACCTTTGACTCTTTCCAAACTCTAATCACTCTATTGGATGGTGTAAGGTACTAAAAGACTGTTGGTTTTATGTAGTTTTATGCCTGAGTTTGGGGACCAAAAAGTGTCTTAAGCTACCATCAAGCTTGCAAGCCACTTCTGGGTTGTGAGAATTCTCAAGTTGCTGACACAGTCCTAGATGGGTAGTTTACCTACCACGTGAGAAAGATGCTGGAAGGTTGGACATGAGAAAGTGTTAGTGGGTGGAGGTTGGACCACCTCATGCAAGTAATACTAACACATTGTACAATCTGTCAAATCCAGGGAAAATGAATTTTCAAGAGGGAGTTGATTTCTAGTTTCTAAGTTATGTGAAATTCAATTTATTTTTAAAATTTTCAATCAAAATTACTAGTACTTTTAATGCCAAAATATATAAACAATAATTTTGGTTTTTTTTATTTTTATTTTAGGGAAGTCATTTCCATATCTTGTCACACAAACATGCTAATATGTATATGTGTGTATATATATCTATCTATATATATATAAAGGTGTCCGCTTTGTGAAATTGCAAGGGAAATCCAAACAAAGAACTCTAGTAGTTAGGATTTGGACAATGATATTCACCTCTTGGTGAATATGATTGCAAGATCCGTTATCCATGCTCGCTAACAATAACTTGATATCATGCAAAACGGTGGAAAGAGGATGCAACATTGAAAAAAAATGCAAGCTTTAAATAAGACATTGGCAGTCTGATTCCACCATGAGTGGTGTGGGTGGTTGAGCAGAGCGAAGCAAAGACCTTCAAGCAATGCCATTCCTTCGTTCTTAACCAATGTTGCTGCCACCAATAGTGCTTGGATCTTTCTTGCAACCACATCTACTGCAGCTAGTTTTCCCACAATTTTTTGCATGTCATATATGATAGTATGTTGGGTTATGTATAGTTGATTTGTGTGGGCGATTGTCATATATGATACCATATTGAGAGTTAAGTCATATGAGCATTTCTAATGTTTGGGTTCCCTTTCTTAAAAACCAAAATAATATAAAGGTATAAAAACCCATATTTAGTTTGATTTGGGGTGAAAAAAAACCCAAAGGAGGTGTCAAATTTGGCTCCTCTGACACCTCCTTTGGGTTTTTCTACCGTTATTCCCCCTTTCCCCCATCGCCTTTTCGCCCACCATTAGAATTGCCCTAAGGCGGATCAAGTTAGTCTTATATGATAATGTATACGGCCATCAAGAAAAATAGGTAAAGCCGATCAATTACCATGGTGGGGTTCGGGGCCATTGATTGAGATTGGGATAAGAGCATGAGCATGCATATGCGTATGCGCCACCGTACTTACTCCCTCCATTCCACATATATAGGTTTATTTCACTTTTCATAAAAATTAAAAAAAAATGGATATATATATATATATTGCAAACCGCATTCACAATTTACCCTTATTTAATTAATAGAATTTAAAATTGATAGTTATAATTAAATATTAAGTAGTGGTTTATACATATATAAGTAAAATATTCTAAATTATACTTCTTAAAAAAGAAATAAGCTTATATATTTGAGACATCTAAAATAAAAAAACAAAATTATATATATGGGATAGAGGGAGTATCACATGCACTACCATATTTATTGAACATTTTGTAGAATGTAAATGTTCACGTTCGACATTATTGTAGTATAAATGCTAAAAGAATTTGACCCAACATTCTTGTAGTATAAATAGTAAAAGAATTTGACCCAAATACGTTGCCAGATGCCCACCTCATTTTTTTTTTTTTTTTAATATAAGGTAGGGATCATAGGGGTCGGATGGTGTCTTGAACCCGAGCCAGTCACCCAATAAATGGGTGCTTTTTCCACTAGGCCAACCCTCTTGAACCACATGCCCACCTCACTTCTAGAGGGTAAAATTATTTCTTTTGCAGAATCATACTACATAAAAGCATATAATCAAAGGTGCATTGATTCAGAGACTCGTTTACTTCGGAAGAATTGTTTGTGTTGTTTCCTCAGGTCGAATATCGTCCATCAAATACTCCCTCCATCCCATTTTGATAGGCAAAATTTAACTTTCACACGAATTAAGAATTTGAAATTAATATTTATTGGAAAGATAAATTTTGCTTGTGTATTTCTCAATATATCCCTATATTAAATATGACAATTTACTTTTATTGATACTATACAAATAAAAAAAATAGCCTATATTTTGAGACGAACGAAAAAGGAAATCAAGCCTATCAAAATGGAACGGAGAGAATATCTCTTACAATTTTAATAAGCCATCAACGTGTTCCCCTGATCGAGTTTCTCCGAAACAATAAAATTGGGAAATGATTCTTTATGACTATTATCATATATAATATAATAATTTAATATATCGCATATTGGTATCTTGAACAAGTTATCTTTCTCAATTAAAACACTATAAATACCGTGCTTTAGTTGCTCTATTATTTTTACTCTCAAAAATTTTCCTACATTTACTGGTGTTATCTACCTTTTGAAATCAATGAAAATGATACATTCTCAATACTGAAACTTTGTTAAAGTTCCAACGTTTGACATGGCGACTATCTCTTGCTATCATGTAACAACAGGGTCCAGGGTCCACTTACTAGCCCCTGCTATTGTGTGGAACCACAAAGATGCGCCACATCAGTATCAGAATTTTAACAAATTCCAACGCTAAGAATATATCGTTCATGTCGAAATCAAATATGTATTTATAAATTTTAAAAGGAGAAGCAAACAAAAAGACAGCTCTAGATTTTGAAGTACGTGTGCCATTTGAAAAATGGGGACATTTTACCAAGCCTAATACTGCATGAAAAAATATTTATAAGGAAAATAAATAAAAATAAATAAAAAAATAAATTTAACCAAACCTACAGCAGACAAGGGTGGTTGATTTTCAAGAAAACGTCTGTATGATCGTTGCATATACTACAAAATGCTGTCTCGTGGAGCTCCATTGATTAATTTATTGAAGCAATTACATTCAACACCCTGCAAATTTAGTTGGAATCTAACTTTAAATGGGGTACCTGATGGCCCATTTATCTATTTACTACACCCTATATTCCAATTATAGAGGCCTTTTATTCCTTTTTCGGTTATCCCAATTATATAAACCTCCTTTTATTTTATTACTAGTATGCCCCTATTTAATTGACACACTTTAAAGTCATTTTATTGTTTCAACAATTTTTATACTTATTAATAACTGCAAAATAGGGTACATAACTGTAGTATTTACATTTCCAATGAAAATCTTAATCCACGTGAAAAATGATAGATGGCCGCCCATATATTTGTGACCGAGGGAGCATCAAATAAACTACCAAGCCCGCCAGTCAGCCACTTGATATTATTCATGCACAATCCGGCTCCGGTACCCACAGTCGGGGAAAAAAAATTTATGGGGATCGGGTGAAACCCCCACCATCGAGAAGCGATTATGTATTATTAAATCTAACACTTGTGAATACCAAAAAAAAAATTACGTGATGGCGCCAAGACCACTCCTGGCGCCATGTAGGCGTGGAGATTAACTTATGTTCCCCATTGTGAGGAACAGAGCCAATCCGTATTCATGCATAACATAAATTCTAGAATATTTGTATCCACCAAAAAAAAAGAAGATAGAAAAACATCAATTTCGACACACATTCCAAAATCGATCCCCTTGTTACCTGCATAATCGACAAGCAAATACAATGCCCCCATACTAAATAACAAAATCCTCAAGTACAATCTCATGCAAATTTAGCCAAAAATAAATAGCAGGACAAAAATATGAAAACAAATCCCAATCCGACCAGTAAATACATGAATACACGGTAAATAATCATCACTTGGGCACAGAAAAGCACCTTTTGTTGATTAAGTTGGACGGCATGTGAAGAACCACCTTTTGTTGATTAAGTTGGACGGCATGTGAAGAACCACCTTTTGTTGCATGTGAAGAAGCCTTGTGATTGTCAAGAATTGGTACCTAGGAGGGTCCAGGCTTCTGGTAACACCGGTGAAAAATGGCAAAATCATATATTAAGTTAATCATCAAGGTAATAATAAGAGCCAGCAGACTTTTGCTCCCTGTCCTTGGTTGAATCCAGTTTGTTGATTCTGGGCCGGTAATTTGTTGGGTCTCGTCTAAATGTAATGTCCAATTGCTGCAAGCAGACCAGACCCATTATTAACAGGGGCGGTTTACAGTTAGTAATAATAATTGGTAATTAGGGTGAAAAATGAGGAGGCTCACTCACAGATAAAAATAGGTTCATCCCGGTCAATAATGATTGCGGTGCATTGGCAGTACAATCTACCGATGGCTGCCCCTCATACACAATGACTCTATCGGCAAGGTATGTTGCCATGATGAAGTCGTGCTCCACCACAAACGCAGTTTTTTTTGCATGAAGTATAAATCTCTTTATCACTTTAGAAGCAACTATACGCTGCTCAGAGTCCAGATATGCACTTGGCTCATCTATCAAATAGATATCCGCAGGCTGCATCAAATAATGATCTCCATTTAACAGTGAAAATTTGAAGCCAAAATCTTTCATACATGATAGGGAAAGCAAGAATCAATTTTCCATAGATAATGAGCCAAACAGGAAAGATGGAATTCAGTTCGGCATTTTCCATGCAAATTATATTTAATACCTTTCCAAGGCATAGGGTGAGAGCAACCCTTTGCAACTCTCCACCGGAGAGGTTGGCAACCTCTTGATCCATTAACTGCTCAATTTGGAGTGGCTTCATGACATCAGACACAAACTGAGGATGCATATACGAATCACGAATTTTTGAATGTAGCAGGTGCCTAACGCTATTTTGAAACTTGGGACTGATCTTTTGTGGCTTGTAAGAGACATTGAACTCAGGAATCTCCACATCGGAGCCTTCGACAGAATCGGGTTTCAATAGACCAGCCTATATGTACATACATTAAGAAATATAGTATTAACTCAATTTGCTTGCAGCATATATACTTTTTTTATAGGAAGCATGAACAAATATTAGAGACTAAGGAAGAGTACCAGCATACGGATGAACGTTGTCTTTCCCGTTCCATTCTCACCAAGCATAACAATGATCTGAGAATCAGTAAATTCACCCTCAATCACCTTAAGCTTGAAATTGCCCTGGGTTTTTGTCATTGTTGGGTACTTGTATCGTGCATATGTCTCAATCTCTTCAGCACTTTCCTGTGGAGTCTCGGCAACCTGAGAAAGAGAGGAGAAGAGAGAGAATCGGAATCAGAATCAGTTGTGTCTCCCTTACATGAAAATAAACTATGGCCATCCATTCATTCATAAGAAAGAAAATATGGTTTACCCTAAAAGTAAGAGATTCATCCCGAAATCTTAGGTTTTCTGTGGGGACAAATCCAGCCAGAAATATATTAATTCCTTCTCTGACAGAAAATGGAAGGGTTACAACCCCGTATGCACCAGGCTTGCCGTAAAGGCAGCAAATGAAGTCCGATAAGTAATCCAGCACACTGAGATCATGCTCTACGACAATTACATAGCTGAAAAGTAAAATATCAACCATGTAAAACTTGACGTAGAAAGCTTAAACAATCGTAGAGGAGGCGCAAAGGAAATCGATGCAGAGACAAGAGAACAGTTTGAAACCTATTTGGTCTGAGCAACGATCGGATAACTTGGGCAGCTTTAAGCCTCTGTCTCACATCAAGGTAACTTGAAGGCTCATCGAACATATAAATCTCTGCATTCTGTATTGCAACAACAGCAATAGCAAACCTCTGAAGCTCACCACCAGATAAATCTCCCACATTACGGTCCATAACCTGATTCAGCTCAAGATCAAGACAAAGTTCTGCTTTCATGTCTCTCTCATCTTTCTGGTCTAACACTTGGCCAACATTGCCTTGCACGGCTTTTGGTATGTGATCAACATACTGCGGCTTGATGATTGCCTGCTCAACAAACATTTGTATCACAATTACAACTTACAGAAATATTCACAGGCAACTTATATCAACAATTCCATTTAAAAAAATTATATCAACAACTATGACATGTCATAAAGCGGTATTGTTACGAAAGCTAGAAAGGAAGCAAACCGCCATCAATTGAACTTTGATGAGCTTTGTCATCACGAAAGTTATTGTTAATTTCTCGCACCAAATCTTGGTCCTCGTTGCAAATTAGTCATCAAAGTTAAATGATAGAAGGATTATATCAATAGGTAAATGATTGTAGGCAGTTGATTATTCCTGCAATTACTCATCAGAAATATATGTAGATTCTGGAACAACATTGCAGAACAATTTCAGATATCAAACAAGCCAAGCAAACATATGAAACCATGGAGCTTGTTTGCCAAAAAAGAGGGATGAAAAGGTGGATATTACATGTTGATGGTATGAAATGTGTTGATAAAAAGCAGTTTGACCAGAAGCGCCCGAAAACGAAAACATTTATAAACACTTCCAGGACAAGACCTTGATTTTTAATCAATCTTTTGTGTTAGTATGCGTTTGGGAGAGAATATGGAGAAAAATGATTTTTGAACATGTGGCTGAAAAGAAGAGACTAATACAAAATACGAAAAGTTAGTCACATTAATGAAACGCGTGGTTTGAAAATGACGTTTGAGAAAAATGATTTTTAAGAAAAGTAGGAACACAAGCTCTTAGCATCATCTAATAGAAATGTAAATGGATATGCTACATCGTGGCATATAATGTAGTTCTTATATTTGTTATTTCCAAAGAAATACTGAGCAAATTGTTGTTGAAAAGAAACCTTCCATTCCATAGAGTTCATTGTAAAAACCAGCCTTTAACACTTAAATCAGACCAGCACAGGAACAATGACACATAAAAATTGTAAAATTTTAAGTTCCTAATTACATAGAGGCTGAAGTGCAAGCTGTAAAATATTATGATAACTGATAAGGCACCAAGTTCCTAATTAACAGCTGATCCTGGCTCGCTACTATGTCAGCATAATCAAATGAAGTTTATCTAAAGTGAGACAGAAAAACCACAGGCACACAGAAATAATATTTAATATAACTAACATGTGCAAAATAAGCGATTGCTGAATACTGGAAGTAAGATGTGAGATCTTTGGTTCAAGTCTGAAGGTCAAATGTAATACAGTCCGCAGTTATTGAGGTGTCCTTAACCAAATCAACTCAGAATCATAAATTTCCCAGGCCTAATAGCAAATTTGGGCTAGGCAAAGGATATAATTCAAATTAATTAGTCTGGTAATCTAAATCTAAAACCAGAAAACATGCAAATGAAATCATCTCATCAATAACTAGAAGAAACCAACACGAACATACAATCATGAGATGATCTGGCCAATGAGAAACACGGAACAGAATATAAAAGCAAAAGGCAAGCATTTTATAGTCAGCAAACATCAACATTAAACAGCAATAGCAAACATTGAATGTAATTATCAGAATGGACCTTCAAATTATCTTCCAGAATGCGAGTAAAGTAATTTTGCAGCTCAGATCCTCGGAAGTAAGTCAAGATCTCTTGCCAATCGGGAGGGTTCTGTATGGAGAATTTGTGCGGAAATGGTATTTAGTGCACTAACCTCATAAAGTTCAAACCCAAATCAATATGCTCAAAAATAAAATTACATTGAAGCGCCCCAAATTAGGTTTCAATTTCCCAGCCAATACTTTAAGGGCAGTTGATTTTCCAATGCCATTTGTTCCAACCAAGCCAAGTACTTGTCCGGGTCTTGGGACAGGTAACCTGCGAGGAAATTTGCAACAATGATAAGTTCTATGTATAGCTAAAAGTCAATTATCCCAGAAATTGCAATTAAATCTTGACCTATGCAATTTAAAGGTATTAGGACCATAACGGTGGGTGGTATCCTTATCCAAGTCTTTCGGTAGATTGATGATCTGGATCGCTTCAAATGGACATTTCTGTGAAATCAAATCATGCATCAGTAAAACAGACCATCCAGCAATATCAACATTAAGCAATGAGAGCCAGATGCCCAGATGTAAACATTTTGTATCAGACAAACCTTCACACAGATACCACATCCAATGCACAACTCCTCTGAGATGAATGCAATCTTGGAGGCAGCAGTAACCTCAATGCAGAGTTTTCCTACAACCACAACGCAACATCAGTATGCAAACAAAATACACCACCGATGGAAAACCATTTTCAATTCCATTAATGAAGAATCGTCAATCAAGCACTCAGCGTTGCACAAGCTAGAAACCGGTTTCACATCTGTAAAAGTTTTTGCCCTTTGGTAAACAGAAAGCCCAATAGGGGGAAAGAGAAAAACAAAGGAACCAGATATTCAATCCAAGATATTGAACTCGACTAGAAAACCCAAACAAATTATTTTTTATTCACTTTCAGGAAAATGAAGGAAGCCAAGTGCAGATATGAAATCCTTCCGCTGCCACAAGACAGTCCAAGATTTCAATTATAAAGTATTTACTCAATTAAAGATATCCTTATATTCGTGCTTCATAGGTTGCAGGATAGTTTCATATTCACAACCAAAAGAGAAACCTTCAAAATGAATCCAGGAGTAAACAAATAAAAGCCGTCATCATTAACAAAGTAAACAAAATTTTACAGAAAAAGTACATGTCGAAAAAAGGCCAAGGCTATAGGAAAGTCACCAGTTTTGACAACAGGGCAGCTCTTTTTACACTCCTGGCGGCATTTTTTCGGTTTGCACTTGTCGGAGCTCACTATGGCAATACGCGTCAACTTCTGATCCGACATCTCTCTTTGTTTCTTTTGTATAGCATCAATAATTTCGAAAAACAAACATAAAATAAAATAAAATTTCGTATCGAAATCTCTATTGATTGACAAAATAAGCAATCTGCAATTACATACATAGATCGATAATACAAAAATTACCTAAGTGACGGAGAAAAACGCTGGGCGGTGGATTTCGTCGGCGAAGAATGGCAGAGCAAAGGAGCAGTGGCAATGTGTGGAACCCTTAAACGAAAGTTACGAAACCCAATGGAGCAATCGGTAGATGGGCCGGGCCAAACCCGCTAATATGATGTCGTCTCGACCTGCACTGAAACGCATCTTTTTGGCCACGTCGCCAAAAAATTTTTTAAAAAATTTTTTTAGTAGCTACACTAGCATTTTCACCCGTGCGTTGCACGGGAGCGAATTTCCAACTTATATTTATTTTGGCGATAGAATAATTGTCAATCAGAGATGCGTTGTGATCTAATTCACATTGTTACGTGCATTGAAATAGTAATCATAGTTGGATGATGTAATTGAAGCTATAAAAACAATAAAACATGTCTAAACAAAATTGAGCATAGTCTCCCCCGTAATTGTTATATACTAATCCTGGAGAATATCCCACTACAAAGCAAGCCGTATTACCTCAAATAATAACGAATACACAAACACAAAATACAATCAATGTTTTCAAATCACGGATATTAAAGTAGTCTCTATTGAAAAATAAATAATAGCAATACAATCATTTCTCATACAACATAATTCGTCACCGCATGCTTTGTTGACGTGGGATCATATGCCTTTCAACAGTATCAAAAATCGTAGATACACCGTCGATGTTGAGATATAATTCTTCATTACTAACAAAAAATACAATTGAATATTGAGAAAGCAAATTGGGTTACCTTCATGGATTCCCTCATTGATAGAATAATTGGGTTGCTAGTATAACTTCAAGAACAAACGAATACAAAGATTATCCCTAAACAAATATAATAGCACAAAACAAAAAAATATATAAGTATAAAAGAACCACATCAATACATAAACACAACAGAATTATAAAGAATGTATGCAACTAATAAAACAATGTATACTACATACTTGGCAAGATCAATATGAACGGGGACTATAAATTTGTGAAGACTTCTTTGTACAGACATTTGTAGTTGTGTTGGTAGGCCGACCTTCATCATCGTATATCACAAATTTCAAACCCCTCCTATTTGTCACACGAGACCGCAACATAGAGTCAGCCCATGAGTGAAGACCGCTTTCAAGAAAACTCCAACATTTGTAAGTGTTTGTCACGACTCTTATTGATGGTCATAGCATAACAAACCATCAAAGGAAATTGTCTCCTCTCGAAAAGTGAACGGCAACCTTATATCGACTCATAAGGTTAACCTAGGAATAAGGAATTCCTTTCCTGCTTATCCCATTCAACACCCTCGCCTCTATTACATGATCGCCAAGCCTCATGATTATAAGCGAGTACCATTACACGTGCCGATCGTGATCAATATTACGCATCAACATAATAGGCACACCTACCTTCAACTTTAACACATGACTGGGGACCCCTGAGCAATTAATCCCATTCAAGAATTCGGGAGTATGAATCTCTCGAAGCAAATCAATGTCAGAGTCATCGGACTTACATGTGGTATCAGAACTATAATAGGTACGCATATCGGAGTCATTCAAACTAACCATGAAATCATTAATCATGCTAACATCTTCCAGCGTGGGGGCAAGAATGGCTCTCCCATTTAAGAACGATGGGGAACGCCCATCGATCAAGAAATTTTGGTATGTGCTATCTACTATAGACCTAATAGGATCCGATAAAATAGGAGCCAATAGATCATCAGAAATTTCTATAGCAGCCTCTCCATCATTCAGTCCTCCTATTTCTCCATCTCCACTATTCAAAATCCATTCTGAAAACAAACGTAGATCATCAGAATGCTCATTCCCAGGAAGATTACACAATCTCATGTTCTTCGTCAGTCTAAGCACTGTGCAGTGATCCCACAGAGATGATGCGTTCAAAGATGCATTGAAAATTTGTTGCCTCGATCCCTTTGGTATAACTGGAAGAATCTCTCTAAAATCTCCTCCAAAAACAACAATCTTGCCACCAAATGGTAGTTGGCATCCACGGGGGTTACTGAATCTAGCAATGTCCTGCATTATTCGATCCAATGCCTCGAAACAATACTTGTTCATCATAGGGGCCTCATCCCATATTATCAACTTAGTATGTTCTATAAGCTCAGCCAAATGACTTCCCTGCTTGATATTACATGTGGAATGTTCATCCACATTCAATGGAATGGAAAACCTCGAATGAGCAGTTCTTCCACCAGGAAGTAAAAGAGAAGCTATAGCACTGGATGCTACATTCAGCACTATTTCACCACAAGACCTGATAGCAGCTGATAGAGTCCTCCACAAGAATGTTTTTCCCGTACCTCCATATCCATACAAACAGTGCCGGTCCTGTAATTTTCGGAGCCTGAGGCGAAAGTTATAAAATTCGCCCCATAAAATATAATAATTACTAAAATTTATAAGTGCAGTATGAAAATTAATAATTACCTAAAAATAGTACAATAATAAAAAAAATTCTATCATATCGTATTTCACATTATAATCTAATAACAATTTCAAAATTTAATATTTGTTGTTTTGATAAAGAAATATTAATCAAAATTTCAATAATTTAGCCTTTTTACCTTAGAACTCACAATTCTAAAGTGAAACTTTCAAATTCATAAAGTGTTGTTTGATCTCTATAGTTTATGACATTTTACCCATATATGATATTATTGATATGTATAAAACTTATATTTTTTGTTATTAAATAATTGTCATGAAATTTATAAAATCTATTTTGAATGTTTTTCGTTCTTCATTTTAGTAAAAGGTGAAGATGAAGATGGTGAGTCAAACTGAGATCGATTATATCAGTTAAGATCTAGTACCCACTATGGGTACCTTGCGGTACCCATAGTCTTCCAAAAAAATTCGTGGGGGCTGCACCGGCCCCTCCACGATCATGATGCAGTAATATATTATTTATCTAACTTAACGCAGATATTAAAAAAAAATTTTTAAAAATTGGCCCATGTAGCGCCCTATCAGAGCGCCACGTGGTGTGGAGATGGTACCCACGTTGGGACCTGAGCAAATCTGTTGATTATATATATTGATAAGGGAGTACTTTTGCCATTAGAAAATGCACCATAATATATTTTTTTCAAAATCTTTTATAATTTATTTATGTTTTAAACCAACACGATTCGATTATTCTGAATACATTTTATTTGATAATATGAAATTTTAAAAACTAGATGAACTATTTCAAATTCTATTTATAATTAAGCTTGAGCAAAATTTTTTTAGATGATGCTAAATAATAAAGAATTAATATGAGTTTTGCAAAATTTTAAGTAAAAAGCGCAACAATAATAAATAATAAAATAAATAAACAATAATAATATGAAAAGTGCACATGGAGGAGTCGAACTTGGATGAAAGGGAATATACAAACTAAAACTCTGCGACTAACCATCACGCCACGTGCAAAGTTGAACAAAACAGGCAATGTTTCAATATATAATGTAATCTTTTATGTATGACAACAACAAAAAAAAAAAAAAAAAAAGTCGCCCGCCTCCGATTTTGCGCCCGAGGCGAAGGTCTCACTCGCCTCAAGAATAGGACCGGCTCTGCATACAAAAAGAATACTCTACCATCACTGCCATCAACTCTATCGTCACTACCATCAACAACGGTCATTATGGTGTCATAAACACCACGCTGCTCATCTGTCAAATCATCCAACAACCGAGAATGTTCTTCAGCTAATGCATCCTTGTCATAGTCCAATTCATCATATATGAGAATGTTGTCAGGAGATGTGAAAAAGGAGCAATCTGGAAATGGCATGTAATAGTCTCGCAGGCTTTTTCCCCGTTGACGAAGCAATTTCTCAATCTCAACCAATGCATAATTCTTCTTCTGATCGTCACTTAATTGAATGTCTGTAACAAAAATTTCATAGTTAGAGAAAATTTGGAGTAAAAATATAGAAAAGAAATCATTCTACAAAAATAACAACACTAAGCATGGCAAATAAGAAAGAAATTGCTTTAAAACAACACAAGCGTAAATACATAAGATACATACCTGGATTATTCAAACTCTTTTGTTGATTGCGTTCAATATTGTTGGAAAGGTATTCCCAACATTTTTCCCACAACGCCTCAGGCCTATCCATGCAATCAAACACCAATATAGTGACAAACAAATTTCGTAATGAATATTCAGAAGCCCAATGGCTTGCCTCTACTATTGCACCAACATACTCCTTCTCATCATCCAACCGACCTCGAGCATAGCAAGCATCTCTAAAAGTATTGTACACGACTCCATCAACTGTCTTAATGTCTTCATAGCTTGTGGCACCGCGGACATAATTCAATAACATGCGAAGATAGTACCTGAGAGTAATGAAAAGGCTAAATATTATTAGCAAACAACAAATCATGTATCAGTAAAAGTAAGCACATAAATTATACCTTTCTCCTGAGCCTGGCCTAACAAAAAACAATCTTCCTATAGCGGAACCATTCTTCCTCTCCACCCACTCCCGCATATCCTGCTTCCAAACGAATTTACTGGGAAATTCTGCATAAGTCAATTTCCTGGCATCGGGATATTTTGCATTAGCCCTCATCCATGCGATAAACTTGCTTGCCTTGACAGTGCACTTCCTCAATGCATCTTCTACCTCATCACCTTCGGAATACACAATAATTTGCTCACCAGGGAGATGGAAATTTAGACGTTCAATGGGAATGTCTCTATAATGGATCTTGTACCCAAACATACGCCATGCTACCTCGCAAGCAGATATGTATCGACAATCGCAATATGCACTGATTTCATCTATCTTCTCCATAGAATCAGCATTCCTCGAAAATGCAACAGTAATTCGATCATTGCCCTTGGTTATATACTTGAATAGGTACTTAATTGCTCTCGTCTGGTTACACCATTTGACATTAATATGTGCTCCATATTTTAAAAGTAAGAACGGGTTGTAAGGGATCACATATCTGTTGTCTAAGGGAATACCATTCTTCTCAACCGTTCGTCCATCATCTCGTCGCATATAGACCGGAAACCCATTCTTATCAATGCTGGTTTGGGAAACAAACTTCTTGGGGAAATTTTTTGTACATTTTCCTTTATCCATGCAAGGAGAATCCTTATTGAAAATACCACATGGACCATGAATCATCAGATCTTTTACCAGATTATAATATTCAGGATACACCTCCTTGTCAGGGATCTCAGCGGATATAATTCGATCAATATGTTCTGGAGTATGATGGTGGGTATTCCAGGCCATGAACAACACAATATGGGCATGCGGTAGTCCACGCTTTTGAAACTCGATTGTATATATAACTGTGATCCAAACAACAAACCATTATTAATAATAATTTATTTAGAACAACAGCAATATGGGAAAAATAATGTATTCAAATATGATATAAACAAAATGTTATATATAAAAACAGTCATCAAACACAGTGTAGTGTACCTGCTTTGGTTTTCCCGAATATATGCTTTTTCTTTATATCATCAATCAGATGATTCAACTTCATCTTGAATACCCTAGATATAATATCTGGTCTATCTTCCGGCCGCAATCCTCTACTCTTGGTGAAACGTGTGATCTCTGGCCATTTAGGGTTGCACGTAAAAGTGATGAACAATTCCATATATCCAACACTTCGACAAATAGCCATCGCATCCTGATAATTAGAAATCATATTACGGGGGCTCCCGATATAAGTGTCTGGCAACACCACAAGCTTTCCCAGCCTCGCTAGATTTGTCTCACCACGATCAGCAGCATCAGCAAGTCCACAATACAACTCGGACCTCAATTCCGGCTGATGAGTACTGATGTAATTGAGGCGAGACGTCTCAATCATGGTATAACCGTCAACCAAAAACTGTTGGAATAACCTTCTACAACGAAGAATATATGGTGATTCATTTAATCTCTCCTGTATCCGATAAGCAAAATATTCCCTAGGACTTACATGCTTCCTGCCCTTAGAAGATGATGACTCAAGAAGACGTGTAAGATCAACATCTTCCCTATATCCGTCCTGTCCAAAAGGAAGGAGCAGCGGGTACTGTAAGCCAAGAAATGAAGGATTTAGATGGCTGACACGTTGGAGTCCCCCACCC
Source organism: Jasminum sambac (assembly GCA_018223645.1). Classification (NCBI taxonomy): domain Eukaryota; kingdom Viridiplantae; phylum Streptophyta; class Magnoliopsida; order Lamiales; family Oleaceae; genus Jasminum; species Jasminum sambac. The sequence continues at coordinate 32,179,556 of CP073640.1, forward strand.
TTTTTGTGAACAATCACGTCACGTTCGATCCGGTTGAAGTCAATGTCACCTCTAATCAATGCAGCTACCTCATTTTGTTGTGGGATGTTGTATCTTCTACCGTCTCGATTCCTCCTTCCAATGAGTTTCATCGTAACATCAACGCAAGCATCCCTATTCAACCAATCCCTTGCCATCCTGAATGTTTGAGCATACACATTATGCTGATCTAGCATTTCTTTCAAAGAAGAAACAATCTCCGCATGCAAATTTTTCACTCCTTCATACCTGTTGGACAAACAAATAGTAAAACAAATCAACAAATTACTAACTTTCCATAATGGAAAAAAATAAAGTAAAAAAATGGAAATGTGTGGACGAAAAACAATATGGAGAGAAAATAAATAAATTTATGTCCATAACACTAACCTGACTGCCTCTATCCTATTAATAATTTCATTGTGAGTGTCCTGTATGTATATTTGCAGAAACTTTGGTTTTTCACCATCCTCTGGGAGCAAACTTCCAATGCTATGATGGTTTTGGCCGTTCATTTTAAATATACGCGGGCCTTTGCCTTTGTTTACACCCCGATCTATCTTACCACCCATTGAAGTGAAAGAAAACATGAGTTATAAGATCATATGTTGTCCATAAAATGTTTACTCCTACGATCATTTCCAAATATCAAATCCTTCAATAGTTGAGGAGGATCGAGCATTAACGGAAGCACAACATTCCCTTGATTACAGCATAAGGACCACTTGGGATTGTTCTTTGTGGAAATGCTCTGCAGGCTCGCCAAAGAAACCAATAAAAGGCACCACAATGCTCGCATGAATAAATGGGATCTCCAATGTCTACGTACACTACAAATATTTTACAATTTCCATGTCAATAAAATACTGACGAAAATAACAATGAGATAGGCTTAATAAAAAAACGTTAGTCACCCGCATTCAAGAAATCTGTGTTCCCAATGTCATCCCCTAAAACCATACAAAATATAATAATTAATACTATAGTTGAACAAATAAGATAAAATGGACCAAAATAAGTATTTCTAATACTATACACCACCAAAGAAGTCACCACCAACACAATCGCCAGAAGAGTCATCAGGCAATTTGGCAAATACAGCAACCAAGGTTGAAAACAACATACAAAACAATTAGGATGGAAATAGATAAATTATTTCGATGTAGCAATTTCTAAATATGGTACTCACATGCATTAGAAGGATTATTGTCACCATCCCCATTTTGAATATTGCACGAGCCTAAGTAATCAGTCTTACAACAACATACTGTAGAAGTAGATAAATTACCAACTCCATTTTCATCATTGTTGCCTAAGTGATCGAGAAATATTATATATACACAACAAAATGAATTTGAAATTGAATAGACACGAAAATATTATTTACAAAGATGAATAGTACCCAATTAAATTCAAGATTAAGTTATATTTGAAAAATCATAATAACAAAAAACTATTAAAAACAAAATAAGAAGGCTTGTACAAAATTATAAAACTACAAAACCATTTCCAATTTAAACAATATACTTACATTGTGTTTGCTATGAATTTTCATCATCAACGTCCAGAGCCCTGCTTGGTCCGACTTCAACAAAGGTAGCATGACGTACATTATTCTTAGTAATGGAATGGCCAGGGTCAACCATCATATTCGATTCATGGACTACATTATAAAAGAAAACAAAAGGGACAAATTTATAGAAGTACAAATGGCATTTAATATACCAATATTAAGAAGAACTATATGGAAGGAGTATAGACATCCTATAAGATATTTTAATATCCAAATTTTCCCTAAAGAAGATGGTAAATAAGTGAATAAATAATTATTAAAAAAAAACTTACATATAGAAGAATTATCACGTTCACCATACTCATTACACAAACGTCTCAATGCACTACTATCATTTGTTGCGCGACAGTGGTCTGAACCAATCAAACTGTGAAGATCATCCTGATATGTCATTTTACCCAACGTGCGAACAACATTGTTATCCTCCAAATCTTTGATTGGGATACCATTAATGTGGGTTACATAAATCAATGGTGTAGTTGCACTAAGGGTTCTCAAGACATCCCCTAAACCGTAATTATCATTATCCTTCAGATCTTTAATTGGGATACCGCCAATATGAGTAATAGAACTCAGAGGCACGGGGATGCTCCAAGGAATCCAAATTTCCTCATTTGTTTCTACCAATTCATGGCTTGATGGATCTACTCGAGTTTGAACACCAGCTGTAGGGGGAAAAAAAGTTCAACTAAAACATGATTTAATTATATTTTTTGTTCATGTAAGGTCGAAATAGAAATTGGAAAAATAAAAAAGATGTGATTATTTAAAAATCTAACACAACACTTACAAATAATAGTTTTGTTTTGTTTAATTTCTTTATGGTATGCACCACCTGCAACATCCACAGAAGTACTAACCAAACCATGCCGGGATTGACGTGAATTGCTGGCTGATTCTTTACTTGGGATATTGCTTGAAACTACCTCAAACCAACAAAAAAACCAAAAAACAAAAAACAAAAAAAAGAATTAAGTGAGTTGAATATTTTATCCCATTAACATATTTTTCGTAAATGGAAAAATAAAATACCGTGCAAATGCTTAATGATCATAGCAGTTTTAAAGCATACACACGAATGAAACTCCCTTTGTGATATATATTTAAATAAGAGAACTGGTTAACCAATGTACCATTTGTGATATCGGAGAACGGCGTGCAGTTCTTCAAAGCATCAAATAATCCAACATACCGAGTGACGTTAGGAGCATTGTCCATTTGAGAAGAGCGTGATTTCTTACTTTGCAAATCACTTCTATCTGTAACAATTGAATTATTAGTAAAATAACAAAAACTACTACTAATAATTATAGCAACTTGTGAGAAAATTACCATTTTCATCCGGGGGCCGTTCCCTTCCTTTTGAAATGGTTCTTGATTTCGTCAATTTCCTCATTTCGCCGTTAATTTAACGGGAAATACTCAATGGCGTCTTAATGCAAACAAATGAAAATTAAATTTATTACTAAATTTCATCACAATGACTAATAAGGCAACAATTCATTTAATAAAAGGCTTCGTTATTCAAAGAGTAATCGAACATAATCCACCAAAGATAGTAGTCTATTTCATATTTCAAGCATCCATTAAATCTAATTCTGGTACTCAACATAGGTTGTTTATTTACTGAAAAATTCCTAAACCCAAAGCAAAATTTAATGTACAATAGCTACTATACTCGAGATAATGATTTGGACGATGGATTGCGTCAATTAAAGAAGACTACAAATTATGATTAGAATGCATGTGCACTTGTATCCACGATGAATAATTGTCAATAGCCAAGTAAGAAGAGTATATGCATATATTATTATATAAATTCCAACGATGAATAATTCCAAAGACATAAATTATGATTAGAATGCTTCAAACGATGAATAATTGTTAGTTGCTAATTAAGAAGACTATATGCATATACTATTATATAAATTCCAACGATGAAGAATTTCAATGATGAATTGTAAACTACAATACAATCTAATTAAGAAGGCTATATGCATTTATTATTTTATAAATTTCCTTTGATCAAAAGGTATTGGAATATATCTATGGAAACAACCATACCGGAGATGGATGGACCACGATTACACGAAGCCAAGTTTTACAGTGTCAATTGGTCCACGCAGTCGAGATGAAGGTTGCGTTGGGAGCAGATATTTGTACTCGTCAAAAGAACAATGCCAATATAACAGCATAAATTTCCTTTGTATAATATATGGTGTTCGTTATTTGAGCAAGAATAAGATTATCTTCATAAGAGGGAAGATAATTTGCCGTGTAATTTGTTCAAAAACATTAAAAACGTGTTAGAAGGAATTCAAAATTGTAGGGATTACAATCATAAGAAGTTTCTATATTAGAGACTTTACCTATTATAAGATAAGGAGATTGCAATTGTATTATGGTAAGGAGCAATAATAATCCCATTATTAGATTAAGATGGGAATTATTAACAATATTCTTGTTTAAAAAGTCATTTTTAATCATCCAAGAAGATTGTATATAATAGACGTCTTCTTGACATATATTTTTCAATTGAAGAAAAATCTACTTTCACTCCACAGTAATTAAATAAATAAATAACTAATAATAAATTTGAGACTTAACAAAGTAAATATGCCTTTAAATTAGCGCAGTGATACTGCGAAATATTTATCAATTTACAGTGCTTAATTTTAAAAAGAATATAATCAGATGAATAATGTTACAACGATCTTATATGATGTTAAAAATGATGTATGTCAACTTGCAAATTATATTTCAACTTATGAGAGGGCTACAAATTTAGTGTACTTAAATTCAAAATTTAAATAAAGAAACAAATAAATCAATATAAGGTGAATGAAGGGGTTGTAATGAAAGCCGTCAATAGAAGAAGTATTTTCGAATTTAATTAGTAGTGATTAAGGTGATCGTGGAAGAAAAAGTAAATTAGTCAAATAAAATATAGATAAGCAAGTAAGACAGAATATTTTTTTTATGGATTAAAAGGCATTTTATTAATTGAAGCGAACACGGAAGAATGTCCAAATTACTTAAATAAATTAAAATATAAATAAGCAACTAAGATGACAAAAACAAAAAAAACAGTTATCCTAAATAAGTGAATCCAATTTATCCGTCATTTTCGATTGTAATATCGACGCACAGAAGGTCGAGTGAAAAGATAATTTTCAAATGAAGCGAGAGTTAAACTATTAGCTATACTATTCCTAAAGTGTCAAACTCCAAAGGAATGGAAAAAGTCCCAAGTACAACTCCAATCAAACTTTAATGTCTTCATAAGATTAGAAGCAATTAAAGTTAGTATGTAAATTGAAAGTAAAGCTCAAGTTGTTATGTGCTTGGAGTGGTTTTGAATCTTTTGTGATTAGGTAGATTGCTGCGTGCCTATGTCAACAACCAATAAGATAAAGAAACAACTCCTTATGCCAAGAGCTCACATTATAACCACACAACTTTAAAAGTTATGATTTTCAAATCTCTAACATAAAAAATTATTCCATCTGATGAATTCAAAAACAAAAATCCAAAACATAAATTATAAATGTCAAAGCTAAGTAGCTAACTAATAAGTTATGTAGCAGTAGCCAAAGCAAATTGCATTAACCACACAACTTTAAAAGTTATGATTTTCAAATCTCTAACATAAAAAATTATTCCATCTGATGAATTCAAAAACAAAAATCCAAAACATAAATTATAAATGTCAAAGCTAAGTAGCTAACTAATAAGTTATGTAGCAGTAGCCAAAGCAAATTGCAAAACATTATTCTCAAAACCAAACTAAAACGAAAATAGGATTGTTTTTTGGGCAGACTGAATAGATGAATAAACAATGATCTATGGCTTTTCTTTCTTTATTGTCTTGAGCTTCTTGCTTGTGGATGACCTGCTGTTTGGTGTATCCTCAAAAACATCATCATTGTCATCCATATGACGCTTAGAGGATGGTGTGTTAGCAGGCTCATCAAGTTCTTCAATTATTTGAGTCCCATTAGCATAAAATATAATGCAAAAAAAAAAAACACACTTGAATTAGACAAAGACGATGTAACTAAATCATTCGCTAGAAGAACATACATCACTGTCGATTAGAAAAATTACAAACCTGATTTGATTCCACCATTGTTTCCATTGGGAGCATAAGATCCAAGTTATCATCGGAATCATTATCCTGTTAGGAAAAACCAAAAATGCATGACATTAGTGTTTAGAATGTTTCTAGTATGGTTCCAACATGTGCATTACCTCCACCACAACTGCATTTTTTGGCTTATGCATCTCAAGAATCTCAGCATCATTGCAGAAAGCACTTATTGTATAAGTACTTCCACCTCCAATGTTTGGACCATGATTACTGATTTTAAAGAAGTAACCTTCACCTACTAAGTTGTTTATCTCATCGGGTGTAACCGGTACTCCCTCAACCTTCCAAAAAATAAATAATCACTAAATTACACACTTATCAATTGGGATAAAGGAGCGATTGAATTTCAGATTTTTTAATGATTCCAAAAAAGATACTACCTGATCTACCAAGCTACGCAACTCCAACGCAGTTTTCCCAAGAAGCAGTTGGCATACTTCATCCCACAACAACACAGCAGCAAACTCATTGTCATGCTGAACAGATAATTTCATGCAATATTTGTACAACGGTTTCGTAGTTGTCTGGTGGCATTTACTACATAGAAATTCATCATCGACGGAGTCCACTTTCTTTGCACAAGAATTATCTGGACAGCTGGGATAGCACCAATTGTTCCTCGATAGGACACGTTCTATTTCCCCGTAAAACCAATAACCTTTTGGCTATGGAAAAAAATATTTCATTGAAGAATGCACGAAGATTAAAAAAAAGGATCCAATATAACTTAAGAAAAAAAGGGAAATACATGTTGAATGGAAATAAATGCCTCTTTTGAGCTCTTTAACTTTTCCAACGTGATGGTAGGTCCGAAGGTTGCAGCACTTCCAGAATATGATGAAACGCCCCCATTGGCTTGTCGAGTACTTTGATAAGTTGCCATAAATCTAGGAATAATAAGAACAAAAATACTAATTATATTAGCCACAATAATATACTAATGAGAATAATAATAATAATAATAATAATAATAATAATAATAATAATAATAATAATAATAATAAATAATCGAAATAATAATAATAACATTAATAATAATAGTAATAAGATATAAATGTTTATTTACCTTATGCGGAAATCCTCGATCTCGGGTAGATGTTCATCGATAATGACTTTAGAAACATGGAAGGATGTTTGTATAGAGACAGAATCCTCTAAAAATATTCAATATAATATAATAATTGTTCATAGCATAATAATTGTTCATAACAACCAAAAAGTGCATGATGGATTACAACAGGGTAGTAAACACATAAAAAAACATCAATGAACAACAATAAACACAAATACAATTGAAAAATTCAATTTTTCAGCCAAATCAATATAAGTTTTCAAACAGCTTTATGAAAATTTAACCGCACAATAAAAAATACAAATTCCAACCGCAATACGAATAAAACAGAGAAATATGTGTCTATACATGAGATGAAAAACATATGATAATAAATGGGGAAAAACGAGAGCAACCCAACGATCGATATCATCAAAACCAAAGTAAAATAAAATCTTCAATGATTACAGACCAAGCAATATATACAAATGAAAGACGAATCGCCAACCCATACACATATAAAAATGAAAAGCATCTCAAGAGATTACAATATTAAAAAAATGAATACCAAGACCTAAAACTAAGCAAGGAAGGGATGGAAGATACCTTTGTGTAAAAGGATTATGGTTTCTACTTCATCAGCATTAAACAACCCAAACAAAACCCAAAAAAAAAATCTGTAATATAGAATTAAATAAGAAAATATGCATAAACATCACCAGAAGAATGGAAGAATACCTCAACTAAGTGGAAGGGTGCAATACAATATCGAAGTCTTTTCGTGTCTATATTTATAGGAACCCATCGATGCAAATAACAGTAGGAGAATAATTCTACCATCAATAGAATTATATTATAATGTTGGAATGAAAATCCCAAGTCCATAATTAGATAAATTGGCAGAAAATAATTAAATTAAAACAAATCAATTAGAGCTAGGTGGACTCTAAAGACCACGCGATCTACGGTAGTGGAATTGTAATGAGTTTATATGCAATCGAATTAATCAAATTTATTGATGAAGATATGGGATTGTGTAAGACTTTCTCGGTTTCTCCAGATGCAGCCGGATATTCTGGACAATTTTGGGTGATTTAAGATGATAATAAGGCAAGAGATATAAGCTAGTGGGCTATATGCATATCCATGGAAAATTGTGTAAGACTTTAAAGACCCAAATTTGGATTTGACAGTTTGCATTTTCCTTTTTTGTTTCCTTTTTGTTTCCTTTTTCAAGAACCAACCAAATTTTAGCTGGCATTTTCTTATCTTTTTTTTCAAATCAAAAAATCTAATTGGATGCATTACTTTAAGCGGGAAAAGAATAAAAAAATCCATTAAAAACATTTTTGTTCCAATTCTTTTTCTATATTATAGATGCAGCCGGATATTCTGGACAATTTTGGGTGATTTAAGATGATAATAAGGCAAGAGATATAAGCTAGTGGGCTATATGCATATCCATGGAAAATTGTGTAAGACTTTAAAGACCCAGCTGGATTTGACAGTTTGCATTTTTCCTTTTTTTTTGTTTCCTTTTTTGTTTCCTTTTTCAAGAACCAACCAAATTTTAGCTGGCATTTTCTTATCTTTTTTTTCAAATCAAAAAATCTAATTGGATGCATTACTTTAAGCGGGAAAAGAATAAAAAAATCCATTAAAAACATTTTTGTTCCAATTCTTTTTCTATATTATAGATTAGGTTAGATGAATAATACATAATTGTCTTCTGATGATGGGGGCCAATGGGGCTCACAAGAATTTTTTCCCAGCGTGGGTACGGGATCTATGAATGCATAAATGGAATATATAATCAATTTATATAACTTCACCAAATTTATGACGGGAACATTATACCAAAATAAATATAAGAGTGCAAACACAATAATATATAAATACAATCTTTTACTTTACATATCAAATCATGAATGACATAAAGGATTTGTGTAAAAAAAATTGAACAACGTACCTGGTGTGATTAATAAGTACAAAACTATAAGTTTAAACAATTCTTTATAGACGATATTTATAGTCATGACAGTTGGACGACCATCATCATCATATATCACAAACTTTAAAACCTTCCTATGCATCACCCTCGAAGCTGCAACGTACCCTTCCTATTCAAACCCTAACTGTTTTACCCATGTATTGTGTAGGGGACAAATTTTTTTCACATCTGTTTGTTTCATATATATTGATTGAATATTGTATTATCATAAGAATTATAATATAAAAATAATTAATAATCACCTAAAAGCATATTTTACTACCTTATTATGGTTTGATTCATACTTTAAAATTGTAATAACTCTATATGAATTAGAAAAATAAAAATAATAAAATATAATGTAATTTATCTCTTTGCAAGTCGATCAATTACAAAGATGATGGTATAAGTACGAATAAGATAATTATAATATTAAATCAAATCTTTGCTATTTAACTCAATCAATATGTACTTTTAATTTTAAATCTCTCCTTTTTTTAGTCAACAATTCATTATGATACAATTAGAATAAGAACACAATTCATACTTTTAACTTTTCTACTTCAATATTGCGTAACTAATAATATTGATTCATGATTAATGTATCAAATGGACCAATGAGGCACTAATTTACTAAATTAAAACGTGAATATTTTGACACAAAAAATAAATGTTCGACTTAAAAAAATGCGAAGAAAGTACAATTAATCAACGAATTCACCTTTACAATTTAAAAAATTATTTCTATTCAATCAAAAGGTATAAAAAATTAATGATAAAAAAATGATCAGTAAGAAGAAATAATTATTATTTTAGCAATTTAGAGCAAACAATCCATCAAAGTAGGTCAATTCATGTTTTAATTTATTTTATACTTGTAAATAGTAATAATTGTATTGCAAATTAATCTAGTGTAAAACAATTAAAAAGTTTATTGGACTCTTGCAATTGTGACAAATTATTTGAATTAAAAATTTTAATCAACCATACAAAAAAGTATAATTAATTTTTACAACGAACATATTGGCATAAGAACTAAATGATCCTCAATCCACATATTTATCTTAATAGTTTAAAATATTATGTCAACTCGTACTAATGGTTTAAAAAATTGATAATACAAAAAAAGAAACAAATTTATTATTGCGAAGAAACTATAATTATTTCTTCACATGAAGTGAGTTCGGCGCTCTTTGATTGGAACGATCTTCCACTACTGAAAAGCATTTTCCATGTAGGCACATAAAATAAATAATCCAAGAAAAAATTTAACACTGCAAAGAAAGTACGATCGATCCATAGATTTACCTTTAATATTTAAAAAATCATATTATCTCATCCTAATAGTATAAAAATTAATTAAAAAAAGAGAAGAAACTTGCCAGTGTGAAGAAAGAAATAATTGTTTCAAAATTGCCAAAAACAATCCATCGAATTGGGTCTATTAATATTTCAATTTATTTTATACTTGTAAATAGTAATAATTGCATTACAAATTAATTCACTGGAAAAAATTATAGAGTGTATTGGACTTTTACAATTGCAACGAATTATATGAATTAAAAATATTAATCAACCGTACGAAAGAAGTATAATTCACAATGAATATATTGACATAAAAACCAAATGATCAAATGAAAAAATTAATAGTGTGAGAAAAATATGATCAATCCACCGATTTATTTTAACAATTTAAAATATTGTATCGATTCCTATTAATGGTTAAAAAAATTAATCATATAAAAAAATTTTAATAGTGTGAGCCCAACACTCTTGTGATTGGAACTCTTTCACTATTGAAAAATATTTTTCATTTGGACACAAAAAATAATTGATCCAAGAGGAAAATTTAATCCTGTGAAGAAAGTACAATCAATCCATAAATTTACCTTTACTATTTTAAAAATTGTGTCGTCTCAATCTAATGGTATAAGAAGTGAATGAAAAAAAAAGAGAGAGAAAATAAATTATCACTTTCAAGAAAAAATAATTGCTGCAACAATTTACTGAAAGCACTCCATTGAATTGGGTTGATTCATATTTTAATTTATTTTATACTTATAAATAATAATAGTTGTATTACAAATTGATTTATTGGAAAAAATTATAAAGTATATTCGACTTTCTAACTATAACGAATTATGCAAACTAAATATATAATCAGCCATACAAAAGAAGTATAGAAGTATAATTAATTTTCACAATGAACATATTGTCATAAAAACTAAATGGTCCAAGGAAGAAAAATTAATAGTGCTAAAAAAGTATAATAAATCCACGGATTTACCTTAATATATATATATATATATATATATATATATATATTATAGTATAAAGCAACTATAATTATTTTTTTATAATAAGTGAGTCCAACACTCTTTTGATTGAAATTCTGTTTCACTGTTGAAAAGTATTTTTCATATAGATATAAAAAATAAACGATCCAAGATAAGAAAAATTAATAGTGAAAAAAAAGTACAATAATCCACGTGTTTACCTTCAATATTTAAAAAATTGTGTCGTCTCAACTAATGGTATAAAAAATTAATTAAAAAAAAGAGAAAATAATTTATCAATGCAGAGAAAGAATAATTATTTCAATAATTTATCGCAAATAATCCATCGAATTGGGTCAATTCATATTTTAATTTATTTTATACTTTTGAATAGTAATAGTTACATTGCAAATTGATCAACTTCAACTTTATAAAAAAATTATAAAGTTTATTGGGCTTTTGCAATTGTAACTAATCATCTAAACTAAAATATTAATCAATAATACAAAAGAAATATAATTAATTTTCACAATGAACATATTGGCATAAAAACTAAATGATTTACGGAAAATAAATTTAAGGGTATAAAGAAAGTTCTATGAATCTACTGATTTACCTTAACAATTTTAAAAATGCCGTTAACGACACTCATGTAATCGTTGTTCATTGTTTTGAAAAATTACTTTTTTGATATCTTTTTGGTACATTAATCAATAAAATGTCCTTATGACAATTTTCACTGTAGTTTATGGTGGAATTTTAATATTGGCCAAGAACTACATATTCAATACCAAGAAGAAATATAGCTTAGCAAAAGACTTAACTTGTATTTACTTTCTAGAAAAAGCTTAATCAATAAAAAAGAAATATTCAACATTTGAAGACTATAAGTTCTTCTAATCAAATCAAAATAACAAAAATCATGAAAATTGATGAGAATTATAACTCAAATTCGATATAAACTATTGAAATGCAATAATAGTGCTCAAAGCTGATCGACTACTAATCAAATCTAATAACAAAACCATCCTAACTAATCTAAAATTCGTTTAAAAGATATAACTATTAAAATGCAATATTAAAACCCATTTTCCATTAATTATTTCCACTAAAGGATATCTGCAATTTAAAAGATATAAATATAAATTCAATTAATTAAAAATATTGGATTAATGTTACAACTGAATGATTAATTAAAAAAATTAATGTTACATGTTTCTTTTAGTTTTTGTGTACAAATTTGATGAATTGTAATTTTTTATCACACCAAAATGAAATCGTAAAACCTTGCTACTTTTAATTAATTTTCATTTTTAGCTAATTTTATTTTTGAAAATAATTAACTATTTCTAAAATTAAGTAAAGGGACCGATCTAATCATGTTACAAATTTCTTTTAATTTTTGTGTAAAGTTTTAATAATTTTTAATTTTGTATCACACAAAAATTAAATTTTAGAGAAATTGCTAATTTAGATTAATTTTCATTCCTTAACAAATTATTTATAAAAATCAATATTTAGAAAACTGGATCGGATCGGCCGATTCAACCACGAACCGATGCAAAATCTGGTCCTATTATAGCTTAAGATCGGACTATTAGAAAACCAGTCAACCGACCAATTCAATAGGTTACCCGGTAACGGTTCAATCGATTTTTTTATTTTATTGGTTTTAATTTATTTTTTAATTTTTTAATTAAAAACGGTTCAACCCGGTTCAACTGTTTGACCCTTGAACCGTTGCCTTCTCCTATTTGCTAACTGGTTCGATTTTCTAAACATGATAAAAATAATTAATGATTTAAAAAATTAATTAGTGGATCGAATCAAATTTTTGAATATTAATGTTATACTTTTCTTTTAATTTTGTGCAAAAATTTAATGAATGCAAATTTTGTATCGCACAATAATCAAATATTAATGAAATTATCAATTTTAATTAATTTTGTTTTCTTAAGAATTAATTTTCGTCCAATAGTTAATTATTCATAAAAAATCTTTTATTCTATACATAAATATAAATCTTTAGATTCAGATTAAAAGGATATAATAAAATAAAAATTATCAATACTTATGCAAGGAAATAAAATTTAGATTTAATATTTAGCATTTAATATAAATAATAATTTATTAATTTTTTGTTAGGATTCATTATGAATTAATAAAAGGCAAAAAATCAAAAGACAAAAAATATACAGAAAATAAGTTCAAATCAGTGGAGATTTGAAAAATTCTAATTTTGGTGAGGATAAGATTCAATATAGATAATGATTAGTTAATTAATTGTTGGAGATCAATTATTAATTATTAAAAAATAAAAAAATCAAAAGACAAAAAAAGACTTTATTTTATATGGGAAAACTAATTAATCTAATTTAAAAAAAGCTGAAATTTCCCTACTTTTCTATATATCGAACTATTAGAAAGCCGGTCAGCCGACCAATTCAACCGGTTACCCGATAACGGTTCAACTGATTTTTTTGATTTTTATATTTTATTGTTTTTAATTTATTTTTTAATTTTTTAATTAAAAACGATTCAACCCGGTTCAACCGTTTGACCCTTGAATCGTTGCCTTCCCCTATTTGCTGACCGGTTCGGTTTTCTAAACATGATAAAAATAATTAATGATTTAAAAAATTAATTAGTGGATTGAATCAAATTTTTGAATATTAATGTTATACTTTTCTTTTAATTTTGTACAAAAATTTAATGAATGCTAATTTTGTATCACACAATAATCAAATATTAATGAAATTATTAATTTTAATTAATTTTATTTTCTTAAGAATTAATTTTCGTCACATAGTTAATTATTCATAAAAAGTCTCCTATTCTATATATAAATATAAATCTTTAGATTCAGTTTAAAAGGATATAAAGCATGAATGGATCCTCTTTTTCTCATTTTTTACCATTTTTTACCACTTTTTTCAACTTTTTTCTCTCTCCTAAATCAATCACATCCACATATCTCATCACATCCACAAATCTCAACCACTCACCTCCACTCATTCTCTCTCTTCTTTCACATTAAAATCCATTAAAAATCATTAAAAGTTACTCCCATTCACCCTTATAATAAAATAATAATTATCAATACTTATACAAGGAAACAAAATTTAGATTTAATATTTAGCATTTAATATAAATAATAATTTATTAATTTTTTGTTAGGATTGATTATGAATTAATAAAATGAAAAAAAATCAAAAGACAAAAAATATGCAGAAGATAAGTTCAAATCATAGGAGATTTGGAAAAATTTAATTTTGGTGAGGATAAGATTCAATATAGATAATGATTAATTAATTGATTGTTGGAGATCAATTATTAATTATTAAAAAATAAAAAAACAAAAAAAAAGGACTTTATTTTATATGGGAAAACTAATTAATCTAATTTTAAAAAAGTTAAAATTTCCCTACTTTTCTATATATATAGATAGATTGCAGTATCCACGCTCGTTCCCACTTCCACTATCTTCCCATTCTAAAATTTAAATTTTTTCTCTATTCTCCTTTTCAACTAGACGTATAATTATTTTATATTTTTTAATATATTATTTTTGATTTTCAATCACACAATTTATACACAATTCGAATAAATTATATTTGTGCTACAAAGAACAAGGCGAATATTGTTAGGAACACCCTCCATTTTTATTTTTATTTTTTGGTCTTACAATGAAATCTGAATATTTTAAATTTGATGATATTAAAATTGATTAAAAAAGATAAGCGTTGATTTTTAATACGTGGCATCCCAGTGGCAAATAGGGAATTTATATCAATTCCACAATTCACTAGCGAAAAAGGGAATAAATTTGAAGAATAGGTTTTACAAACTAACTAGCTTCCCTGATTGCTACATCACTATTGAATTTATAATACAAAATGTGCTTGATGTGTTGATGATATAGCGAGTCAAGTAACATCTTCATCCCACAAAGATATGCTTGCATTCAATTTTTATCTGTCCTAAAATATAGGTTATGTTCCATTTTATTTGCATTCATTTGTTTTAGTTTCCAATTTTACTCTTAATATACAGTGCTATAAATAGCAATGCATTAGCATAATACCACAACATAAATTATCAAGTTCAAACTTGAACTAGCACTCGCCTGGTTGGCCGACCCATGGGTTGGTAAAATACGAGCCATTAGCGAGCTTCACCAATGACCATCAACTCTTAGCTACCTGTCTTAAAATTTAGCGGATCAATTCACACTCAAATTCTTGTCCACGCCAATCTTAAATTTAGAGAAAATTACATGAAGTGCTAAAAAGCTACTGTTGCAAAGCCACCGAAAAGGAAAAAGAAAAAGGCACCAAAATGAGGATTAAAAAGTAATGATTATATTTTATCGTGTGAATGACTATTGTATACTGAATCTCTATTTGTAATACGATGTTCCCCAATATTTTTCTATAAATAGGGGGTCATTTGCAATGGATTAAATAACGAGAATTGAAACGAAAACTCTCTCGTTCACAACACATTATCAGCATGACAACTCTACTTTCTTTTCTCTTCTGAATCTAGATCTAAAATTCTCTTCATCTCCAATTTCACATTGTTCCCAGTATAAACAATCAAACAATTGCTCGCCTTCACAATTGTGTTTTCTCTCTTATAATCATCTCCAATCTTCAATCACAGTTCCTCATATCAAGATGAGCAGAAAGGAAAGAAACTCCACACCATCCTTTTCATACCATTATAAACATCTCTCTATACATTGAACAAAACTCTAGCAGATAATCATTCGAATTCAAAGCAATCTTTAAACGTCTGAGAAAATCATCACCCTTTTCCTTCTTGAAAGTTCTTTATGCACATAACATCAATGAAATCCTTTAAAAAAATGATAGCCTAATCAACTGCATCATATTATTTGGCGCCTGAGCTAACAAAATCCTAACAGCTTCAACAACTTCTATTTCAACATCTTGAAGCCATCGATCCTCAAAACTCCTGAAACTATCAAATCTCTTAACAATGCCGACAATTCCTGATCTTCAATTTTAATTCGATAATTTGTTTCCATAGCTCAATTTCAGTTGACTGGAAATTAGCGATGCCCAAATTTGGGAGTAAGATTTTTGATTTTATGGAAATTAATCAATTGAAGACAAATCCCTATGCTTCATAGAAAAAGAAATCATTTAGAACTTTTTCTCTGTTTGACTTTTTCTTCTCCCTTTCAATTATTATGTTGGCAAATCTAATGACACAATGATGGCACAATATTTTTTTTGGAACAGGATATTATTTGGTCTTTTCCTATTGGTAATTCAGGTTCTGTACTTTCTCTATAGTCATCTCAAGAGTACTCAAAGTGGCACCCATGGCGTAGACAGTTTGGTTGAATGATTCTCTCAGATATCAGGTAATTATCTCTGTTAAGTTGGATTAAAAATGATTGTTTAATTATTTAATTGCTAAATATTGAAATAGTAATGCATGCTTGAAATAACTCTCAATTGTTGAGTGGTCGGTATAATTGAAAATCAATTAGTAAGTAACAATAAATGGAGATTAAAATAATATCATTTTAGTATTAAAATTGATGTAAATCATTGGCAAATAGAAAGGAGAAATATGATGATCATATTTTAGAAAATGATTATATGACTTTACGATCACGGCAATAAAATGTCTTAAACGATTGCACAATCTTACCCTTATAGACGACTGGAATGGATGATTTTGCCTTTACGGATTAGAATGAACAATTTTACTATTACAGACATGTGCACTTCTAAAGAAGTAGCTAATCTTTATGTAACTTAATTCTCTCAATTTAAATTTACATTTATTACTATAATTTTTATATAGTCAGTTATATCGCATATTGGAATTTAAATATATATTATGATAATTCTCATATGGTAGATTTTACCACATATTTGGGAGAATTTAATAACTGCAATTTAAGTTTATGTACTTTATATTTTCAATGTGGTAGATTATACCACATGATTGAATTCAATATTGCCAATGTGATGGATTATACCACATGATTGGAATGTAGATTACCAGCGTGGTTGGATCAAACCCCACGACTGGTGCTAAATAAAAATAATCGATTTGTATATATTCGATAAGAATGTCATTAACGATGGAATTTAAGCAAGTGAAGCCGAACTTACCACTATATGTATTAATAAAATAAAATTGTTCAAAGTATCTCATGGTGATGAAAGATGAAGAAAATATACCATGGTGAAAAATCTAGTTATGAGATTAATATATTGTGAAATATCAATCTGATGAGAAATACTTTTTGATAAAGAAAAGTTCGTTCTCGACACCTATTGAATATTAATGGAGAAAATTGAGTAAAAGGTACCAAAAATTACCATTGGATAAATAGATGAAAATAAAATGCTCAATAGATCTCAATTGATAAATCAACAAAAGTATATCGTACGGTGGGATCATATGAAATAATCTCATTGATTATATGAGATCGTATTGATATGAGAATAAAAATGCTCTTGAAAAAACATAATCACTAGACTTCTGTATTTGAATAATGCCAACGTGATATCATTATTATTGCTCTAAAAGAAGCACAAAACAAATTAAATTAGAACGTATTGAGAATATCACAAGGTGGTAATAAACATTTGAAAATATAGAAATATGAAAAAAATACATATTGAGCCTATAAAGAATGGATGCATCTCGAGAATATAAATACTTCGTAACTCTGTCACTCCTAACATCAGAGTTCATAAAGAGAGATCTAAAGGATCCGAGTTTTTTTTCGCTTGACACCGATGGTCTGTGACCGACAGATTTGGGCTTTCACAGACTCTTGAACATATGATTGAATCTTTATGAGTAGCTCAGTAACTGTATTGGAAAAAATAGGTATTTTTCTCTTAGAATGAGAAATAAACTTATTATCAACACTCTGATCTAGAAATGCTAATACGCTATCAAAGAAATAATTAATATTCAACAAACCTATTGGTTTGGTATGAAAGTTTCACTATATCCATGACGCTATATTGAATATTTTCTCCAGCGTGTTATAGCCGCTTGGAAGGACAATAAAAGCATCACTATTGTTCATCATGTACATCATGCAGTCTTGAATATATTGCATTTGTAGCATCAGTCCAGTTGAA
The DNA here is from genome assembly GCA_018223645.1 of Jasminum sambac. Taxonomy (NCBI): domain Eukaryota; kingdom Viridiplantae; phylum Streptophyta; class Magnoliopsida; order Lamiales; family Oleaceae; genus Jasminum; species Jasminum sambac. The sequence continues at coordinate 32,197,759 of CP073640.1, forward strand.
CCCATGGCCGTACTAACTCCAATTCGATTACTGACTCCAGTTCGATGAAAAGGTATCACACTTGACACTCTTCTACCCCATAATTGTGTGGCCATTGTAAGACTCCTTAAAAGTTTGTTGTTGGTCTCTCCATACAGTACATTGAAGTTTAGTTTCCCTAACTCTCTTACAAGTTGATTTGTCATATCCATATATTGATATGACCTACCAGTCTAACCCAAGAAGAACAAATATAATTTTAATATGGCGAGATGAAGATTGACTTACGTGAGATGATTCTAAAATATCTATCTCCATCTCCATCTCTCTCTTTACACTAAATTTTCAACGTATGAATGAAAGATACATGAATCTCTTTATTTAAAGACAAACCAATAAGTGATTTCACTATTTATTTTTTGACAATATGAAAAAAAAGAGAACGGTAAAAAAATTTAAGTGAAATGACATACACCTGTCGATGATTGAAATATATATACACGTGTATATATATTTCAAAAATCGAAAAAGGATATTTACAATTACGAAAAACACATTGATCTACATCAATTTGCCTTGCATTGATGTGGAAAAGTTATAATATTAAGTTTTTCTACTAAATTTACAAACAGGATCTTTTAAGGTAACTTTTTCGAGACTGTAATGTGCTTGTTCATCTTTTAATTTGGCTCATAAGGCCATAAGCTCACTTTGTGCGTGTCCAATAGGATGTGTCTCAAGAGCCTGTTGAATATCATCTAAAAACTCCTTACTCAATCCATCCTTAATGAATGTTATTTTATCTTCTCGATTTTTGGACAAGTATCCCACAGATTTATATCGAGTGTCACATGTTCACCAAATCCATTTGTAGCATCCTCCTAACATTTTTACTTTCCGTTAATTTGAAAAATTTATTTTTACCCATACCAAATATATATTTAGAAGGAATTGAAACCTCACCAGATAATCAAACATGTACTTCAATCAACTATTGGACATCTTGTGGGATGCCCCTATTCATTAATATCCTCAACCTTTCGAGCCTACCTCGATAAATTCTTTTTAGCATCTTGATTGGTAGTGATGGATAGTATTTTCGAAGATTTGAGAGCACATTATCAATTATAATATATGGACTCTTGTTAGAGTGAATTTTATAAGTGCCCGGGTGATTTATAAACGCGTATGAGGTACGATTCTACTTTTAAACTGTGCTGTAACATGAAACGTATGGGTTAAGATTCCAAGTTTAAATAGTAATGCATAATAATGCCGCCAAAAGATGATAGGATATGTTGGTGAGCTATGATGAAAATAATAAATCATGTTGAGTACTATATAGATTCCGATTCGATTGATATAAATAATTTATTGAAATTAGGAACCAGAAGAATTTTTCAAATAATTGTTCTCGATAAATGATGAAATCATTAATAGCCAATATTGGGAATAAATTTCAAATACATCTGGAACATATATAAGGGATGAGGTATATCGATCCACTCACCCTTCATGTGGACTATTAGATGATATGATATAGATCTACTATGTAGTCAAATGTATAACTGAAAATTTACGAAATAATTTGCTCAAGATATGAGAATGAGTTCCATATCTAATGATAAAGATAGTAAATATATATCCCAATAATTTGAATAAGGCCGTAAATGATTGGATATGAACATACGAGTGGAATATAATTGACAAAATATTTAAAGTCCTCCAATTGATCTGCTAATATCGAGAACAAAATACTAATTGAATAAATTCTCCCATTAAGGCTAAATACTGAGAATATATATGATGAAATCATGCAAACTGTATTGAATTTGGTTCTTAGCATGAGGGGGAGTGTTAATAGTTGGAAATAATATATGAAATGTATTATGATTGAAATATGAATTTGAAATTCAAGGATGCACGAAAGATTATAGCGATCTAATATACTAGCTACAGATACTAAGATAAATTAGCAAGCCTGAAGCATCGATATTATGTAAATAAAAGTTCTCCAAATACGTATATTAAAGCAAATGATAAAAGATGGTTTAATAAAGGAGGCATACACTGTTGAAGAGTATATAGACTCAAGTATATTGTGTAATCATAAAAGAGGATCGACAATGAGATATCTCGATAAGTTATATTGTTATGGAGAAAGAAATGAAATTGAAAAGTGCCGACTAGTTATGAAAATATAACGCTACATACGATTAATGATAATGTGGATATTGAAATATATCAAAGAATACTAATATTGAAATATATACTCTTATCATAAAAGTTTTAATATACGGGTTTAATAAGAAGGAATGAAATTGAAACTCTTGAAGAGATTTCAAATAGCGGTATTTACAATGGTTAAAAACAATGATATTGCTGTGACGGAAAGCTCGTACGCCGTACTCTCTTCCTTTTTTGAGATTTTTATCCCAAAAGGGTTTTAATGGGGCAGCTTAATCATAATTAATAGAAAATTTCGAGAAGAGATTCGGGTATATATATCTCAATATAGTGAGAATGTGAAATCAAGATTGTCGATTGCAAATAAGCACTGAATATGACATAGTGATAAATATGATGCATATATAAATACCTGAAAGATTTGATACACTTGAAGCATACTTGTACAAAATACGCATTGCACTCTTTTTTCCTTGACTAAGGTTTTATCTCATTGGGTTTTCCTAATCAGGTTTTTAATGAGGCAACTTTTATGTCGTATTCACATGAACAATGTATTCTTTTTCCTTCATTTGGATTTTTCCTACTGAATTTTTTTTAATAAGGTTTTAATAAGACATATTCATGATATATTAGGGACTACAAGAGAAATCGACTCAATGAATATATTGGATCAGTTTATAATGAAAACATTACTTAAAGTCAAATGGTAACCTCAAAATCTTTCACCAGAAATAAATATATCAGTGCTCAAGATACGAAATCAAATGGAGTAGCTGTGCTCTTTTGTCATTCAATCAAATTTTGTCCCATTGAATTTTCTTGATAAGGTTTTAACGAGGAAACGCATGCGTACCCCTATATGGTCGTCATCAGGGGGAGCAACTTACATTTTTCTCTTCGCTCAGGTTTTGTCATACAAGGTTTTCCTGAAACAATATATGATTACTCAAAGTCTCCTACAATCAGCTTGAAAGTTTTTTTCCTACTGAATTTTTCTACAAACAATTTAAGAGACATTTGTATAAATAGTCATTCAAGAGGGAGTATTGTAAAGCCACCGAAAGGAAAAAGAAAAAGAGCACCGAAAGGAGTATTAAAAAGTAATAATTATGTTTTATTGTGTGAATGACTATTGTATACCAGATCTATATTTGTAATATGGTATGCCCCATTATTTTTCTCTAAATAGAGGATCATTTGCAATGAATTAGATAACGAAAATTGAAACGAAAACTCTCTCATTCACAACTATACTATTTTAAAAAATATTTAACCTCTTAAACTATTTCATAAAATAATCCTAATTAGACTAACCCTAATTTTCACTCACTCCCTCTCCCCCCTCTTCCACCACCACCATTTGTTGTTGGCCGCCTGCTACCGCCTAAGTCAAATCTGGTTATAGTGGCAACCAGAACCACTATTGACCACCAATAGTGGATGCAACAATGGGACGGTAGCCTTCGTGGTAAAATTGTTTACCCTGTTTTTGTTAAATAAAATTGTCAAGTTAATTATTAATAAATATTTTTAAAAATAATTTAAGATCCAAAGTAAAGCTGAAATCAATTTACTTATTTGGCTAGCCCATGAAAGAGCCGAGCCCAACCAAACATGGTAGCTTGCCGGATCCATTTGTCACCCCTCCATGATATAGACCAAATCTTGTCCGCAAATGTAGGCCTTAACAGGCATTGTTCTAAAAGGCCCGCCTAGGCTTCGCCTAGGCCTCGCCTAGGCTTGAGGCTTGACTAAAACGCCTCGCCTCATGAAAGGCTTGGAAAACGGCGGTCAACTTAAAGTTGACCGCCTCTTGCGTGTGTACTATTATAACGACGTGTTCATTTTAGTTGTTCTGCTGGTCATTTCTTAAATTTAGTTTAAAAATATTAGCTTACAAGATCACATCTCTTTTTCAGATTTCGATATATTATTTTTTATTAACTATCAAAATATTAATTTGGATGAAGATGATATTTAATTGAATTTCGATAATTCCTAATTTCGAACATTCAATATTCATGTTTTATTTTAGTTGAATTGGTCATGCTTGTATTTTTATTTTTATTTTTTGTTAAAGTCAACTATCTCCTTATGTTCATTTCAAATTCAATTGCACGCGGTTGTTACTAAATAGAAAATAGTAAGCAATATTTTAGTTTTGAATATTTTAAGGACTATGTTTTTATTGGAAAAAATTTAGAAAATATGTAATAGTTAATGTATGTTGATTTGTGTATGAAATTTCGTAAATATACATTTTTATACTTATTTATCACTCTAGAATAAAAAAAAAAATTGAAAACGCCTTTTGACGCCTAGGCGTCGCCTAGGCACGCCTAGGCCTCCAAGGCTTGAGGCTCGGCCTTGCCGCCTCGTCACGCCTCACGCCTTTTAGAACCTTGTTAACAGGAGAGATCTTGAAAGGTTGCCAGTAAAGACCCAAGGCATCGCCAATTAAACGAGTTCATTTTTTAAAATATCTAATACATGGAGAGTTCGTTTTTTGCCTCTGATAAGTAACAATCCATAACATGCGATGCGTCCAACTAGAAGACCAAACATTAACACAAATATGTTCCTTGTGCAAGATAACAAGTTTTAAAAATGGAAAAATGTTGATTCAGATACCCAAAATGGTTCTTATCTGATCAGGAGGATGCCTAGCGAGCGACTTGGGATCAGGATAGCGATTCCTGGGATCAATGATTGCCTTGTAAATGAGCTCGTATGCATCGGCGAGAGATTTAGCAACACCAACACAAGCTTCTGACCTAAGACTAGGGACCTGCATTTGGTAAAACTCAGGGAGGGAGCTTTCGCTTCCTCCTAAAATAAGCCCAAAGAATGCCTTCAAACATTCTGAAAGCGAAGCAGGAGATGTATCTTCTCTATCAGCCAATGCCAATTCCGCACCAGAGAAATGATGCATCTTGCTTGACAAGCCACACCTTTGCAAAATGGCGTCTACTTCATTTTCGACAACATCATGCATGTGACTATCAATCATTACTCCCATCTTTTTCACATATTCAGATGCAACATCATGCCCGAACAGTGGTTGCCTGATCGCACATAAGCAGTTGATCAGGAAAATCTTACAAGGGATTTCACTCATCTGCATCAATCAAACACACAAAATGTCACCTTTTTCTCCAGAAACATGTCCGAAAACAAACAACTTTTTATCCACACATTTCTCCAAAAAACTGAAAAATCATACCTGAGATGAAGAGGCAGTAGCAGTGTTTTCCAATATAGCATCTACAGATGATTTACGCAATTGATTTGTCTCGGAATTCAACCTACTTCTTCTTGATGACTGTATAACTCCCTTGGACTTGTATGTCTCTGCTGCTTGCTCGCATATCTGCAAATGTACGGCATATAACAGGACAATGAAAAGTTAGGAGGCAAATAGTAAAGAATACAGCTGTTAAAAACGATTTTTTGAATAAGATGAATCAAACAAGCTCTTAGTTCCTCCTACATGGACAAGTAGTACCTGTTATCAGAACCTGTATGACTGAATATTGTAAGACACACTGATTTATACCATAAGTTCCCTAATTAACGTATATGTTGAGGCCTAACTGAAAGCAACCTTGTGAAAATATGATGACACAGCATGAGAAAAGGATATGCAACAGAACTATCACTAAAAGAGGCTATAAAGTAGGTATGCAAAAGGCTGCTAAGAGTGATTCAACAGAATGCTTAAGAAACTCTGACTCAGGGCTAATTTGGCCACAGTGTTGAACTTAAAATTTGGAAAGCAAATTTCAGTAGTTTGAAGCAAATCCTCTAACAGCCAAAGGACGTATTCCAAGAAGGTGAAGTGAGATGTAAGATCAAACATTGTGGCAAACTGGCAATGCTAGCTTAAAGAGTGATTCAAAATAAATTAATGTGTGTATTAGGAAAAGATTCAGAGAAGTCCATGAGTTGCTTTGATTTTATGCAAGTCAGCTTAAGCTTCAGTGCTTGTTATTATTATATTTTTTCCCTTTGGCTTCACCGCACTTTTTAATCACACATTTTTAAAGATTAAGTTTTTGCAAAATCAATTTCTTAAGCTCCATCAGATAGGCCGGCAATTCAATTTGTTTTGAAATTGGGTAGAGTCTATAAATTAACATGCATTTAGAATTAATATGCATTTAGTGGACGACTATGAATTCTGTCATATATGGAAGTCATTGTTCAGTTAGAATTGTACAGTAAGAGGGAAGAGGGGAAGAATCCTATTTTAAGTAATGCAGCTGATTTCATTACATCCATTGCCTCCAACTTCAAATTCAAATTTTGTTGGAATCTTCTCCCTCGAATAAATTTGGACTCAAACAGTGATTCAATACAGAAAGCATGGTCAGTCATGCTGCTAAACAAGGTGGTCCAAGTAAAGTTGGAATAACACCACATAAGATATTGCAGAAACAAGGTCATTGGTTCTAATTCAACATCAATGATTGCAGCATTCATAGTTAAATGACAAATATCAATAAAACCTCAGGAGACAACAGACCTGGATGATAGGGTCTAGCAAGGCAGATATGACTGGTTCAAACGCAGGTTTTTTGCCAGATGCAGGAACCATACTTCTGTCATGTGTTTCAATTATTTCAAGCAGCACCGAGACTCCTTCTCTAACTGCTGATGGTGGAGAAAGATCAATGGAAACGAGTGGAGGATAGCGCAAAAGCTTCTCTTCTCGGGTTTTTAGAATGTCATAAAAGGTTTTCTGAGAAGCATCCTTGAGAGTCCAAAGTGTGTTACAGAGAGCTGTTTCTCTTCCTAGCAAATCTGACATCTGAGCAGATAAGACAATTAAAGAAGATTTTGATAATGGAGAAGATAACAGACATGTAAAGTAAACTCACAGTGTAGCAGTAGAACTCCAGTGTATTACTAAGTTTGTAAGAAATAATAAGATTAGGTTGAGACTGCAAAACTTGTTCCACTCGCACTTTGAAAGGCCGACAAACTCCTTCAAATATCCGGTCCAGAACAAATGTCAAGTCTGATTCTGTCTTAGCTTCATCACTCTCCACGATTTTAGAGGATAGTTCAGCATTTCTTCCGGTATCGGCCCCTGCATCAGGATTGAGCAGTGCAACAACAAATTCCCTTTCAGATGCCAAAGCCTGTCAAGAAGGAACATGGATAATGGTAAATAACATAAAACAGTGGCAAAACTATTATTATCAAAATGTACCAATTACAATTGCAATAATGATGAAATTGCACCCCCCAACCCGAATTACCTACCTGATGTAGCCATCCCAGCATGTCACCCACATATCTCAAAGGATCATGAGCGTGAACTTCAATTGGCCTGGGTAGTCCACCTGGTCCTCCACGTGTGAGGGCACTAATGAACCTTCTGAATAATGTATTGTGCCTCATATTGGCCACCTAAGGAGGAAATTACATGTTAAAAAAGTTCTAAGGCGAAAAGAGAGAGTTATTGATGGAATATTGAGCTAGTTGAGGCTCTCCATCTCTTAGCTCTTTCAGAGATACCTCTTCAGCACAATACTTGAAAAGTACAGGCCTTTCTTTGAGGCATCGAACAGCTGTTTTGAGGAGCTCACCAACTTCAGGATTATCAACATCTCCTAGTCTTTTACACTCTGTTTGAACCCATCTGAAGTGGCGGAAGCACAATAAAGTTGCCAGAAGAAAAATAAATAAATGAAAACACTGCATTTTCAGACTTTGATACGTTTCACATTTACAGCATTTTTCAACATTATGAAATATATATTTTCAAAATATGTGATTAAACCATCATTAGAGATTAATTTTCACCCAATAACTTTTCTTATTTCCTTTATCACCTGATATCTTTTCTTATTTCCTGATCTTGTCATGTTATCAAAATGCGACACACTCCTTTCTTTCTTGATTATTATTATTATTATTATTATTATTATTATTATTATTATTATTATTATTATTATCCTTTTTTTTTTTAATAAGAAACATATTTTTTTATTCATTAAACAACATCAAAAAATTAGACCAACTAAAAGAGTAGGCAAGTCGTCCACTAGGAAAGAAAAATGCAAGATCATACAAAGAAGCTAGAAACAAAGTAGGAAACTAATGCCTACTAGAAACTATGTTACATAAAGAACTACTAAGGTCTAAGTGAAACAAAAAAATTTCTGAAAATCCCAGCTGCTCTTTCTTTCTTAATTCTTAGATTGAGAATTTCAGAGTGATGAACTAAAATGAGTTTTCTCCAAAACGAGTTTTCTCCATCATAATTTTCGACCATTCATTTTATTTTATTTTTTTATATTATTTTTTTTATAACTGAGGGTATCGGGGGCCTCACCCCCACTAATCTCACGAGATCCTAGCAGTTCGATCGAGAGACGCCTCAGTGGCCACACGAGGCATTGTTTTTAAGCTGCGGGGAATCGACCCTGGAACCGTGCAACTAAACACACAATTCCAAGTTCGCCCTTACCGCTGCGCCAACCCCTTGGGTTTCAACCATTCATTTTAGTTGATGTCACAACTTTTTCATATTCTTAAAATTTCCTCTACTTTTCGATCACACATTTAAAATCATAGTCTCAAAAATCTTTCAATTTGACATAGATTTTTGAAAAAAAAGAAAAAGAGAAAATCTTTGACTATGTGGTTAGAAAGTAGAGAGTCTCACCCATTACAATAAATAAGTTATCAAATTAATAAAATGAGTAGTTAAAAATACTATTGAAAGAATGGTTTCTTTAAAAAGAAAGTCACAGCATCAAGCTCCTAGCATTCTACTTTCAACCCAAAAAATGAAATTCCCCAAAACGCTGGGGGTGCAAGTGCCCCCACTGCCTACCTTTGCTGCCCCCGGTGCCCATCTAGGTCACAATGGGGATGCAAATGAAGTGGAAGAAGTTTGGTGTCCATCTGGATCACAATGGGGGTGAAAATGAAGTGGAAGAAGTTGAACTCATATGAGAAGGCCAAATGTGAGTGCAATGGTGTTATAGTGTTATAACTTAAAATAAAATCAGTATTCAAACGATGAAACACAAATTACTTCTAGTAGTAAATAGAATAACCTAATTACCAAGCAGAAGGATGAGAGATCGATGCTGTCAGAGCAATTCAAATGTTATGGGGAAAAGGAGGGGGGAAGAGAGGCCAAATTTAGCCCTTCATTTACCCTTCATTTACGCGCCCCCCCCCCCCCCCCCCCACCACACCCAAAAAAAAAAAAAAAACCCACCAAAAATGGGTTTTTACCCCTGCTATTTGGCTTTGTGCGGGACGGGCCCCAAATTTTATTTTTTTGGCCCTAACACTATAAATGCTCTTAGTATTGGTTTTTACACACACACATAACCCACTCACAAAAAACCTCTCGGAAAAATAAGGTGTGTATGCCATACATGAACGCCTTAGGTCTATTAGAAGTCTTAAGTTACAAGAAAAGTTAAGCAACATAAGAAGCACAAAATAGGAGCTTGAACGGAATACATAAACTTCGCATTTCAGATTTTGTGACTGTAGACAAACTTTTTTAACTCCGTATAAGCAACGCTCATGTGAATATCAAGTCAAGATATTATAAAAAAGCGAAAGACCTCAAATAGAAAGTTTTCTTCCAATTCTCTTGGAAATTTGGTGTAGGCCAATCCTATCACAACTAGGATAAACTTATTTTTGTTTTCTATTTCTTTTAGATTTTATTTCGGTTTCAATTTAGGATTATTATTTCCTTTTCTTTATAAGATTAGTACTTTATTTCCTTTTTCTATAGATTAATGCCTTCTTAAAGTAGGATTAGATATACTTATGGCTACATAAAGAGAGGCATTATACATATTTTTCATCATTCATGTAATTATTCAATTCAATACTATTCAATTTTTTGAGTTTTCTCCATAGACTCTTTGAGTTTTCTTTTTCTTGTTTTTCTAATAAAACAAGGCATGCTTCCCCACCATAATTGGTATCAACGCAAGAATTTAACCTTACCTGATGGGCTAACGACGACTCAAGTGGAGGGCAACCCACCGACGTCGAATAGAGGGTAGAAAACATCAAGCGACGACTTGATGGGTTCGAAACAACGCTTCAAGAAATTTAGCAGAGCCTGGCTGCTCTTACTCTTGAAAGCAAATTCAAGGGCAAAGAAAAAATCAAGATTGAACATTCAAACGATTCTAAATTCGACAAGCTTCCGTCGGAGCATGAGGAGGATCCACGCAACCAAAAAGAACACGCAATTAAAGAAAAATAATTAGGTTACCACAACTTGCAACATCGCGATCAACACATCGTTAATCCAAGAAAACCAAATAGCAACTTCCAGGGTGTAACGACCATAGCCGAATTTTAGACTTTCAAAGTGAAACGTCCTTGTTACGACGTAACCTATTAAAGTGAGTTTACTTTAAGCGCTCGTCGAATAGAAAAAAAATTATTTTAATAATTTGATAGGGTCAGAATTTACTTTTGGGCCATTAAAAATTTGTCTTTGGGTTTTAGCCCAATTACTAAATCAAATGCCCATTATAATTCCTATTGGGCCAGCTTTAAGGCCGATTATTAAGTTTGAAAACACATTCCATGGGCCAGTTTATACCACTTTTTTAACACAACATCAGCAGTGGTCAATCCAATTCAGATTCTACCATATTGCAGGAAATTCAAGTGATAACAAAACGTAGGTTAATCTGTTCAAAATTCTTTCTCCACTATACCTCTCCAAACCCCACGTCTCTCATTCTCTGATTCATATCTCTCAAAACTCCCCAAACTCCATTATTCTCACGTAGCAAAATTCTCATAATCTCACAGAGTTCTCCATCTCATACAGAAATCCACGGGCAGTCGCAGCAAATCCACATAAGACAATTATAGCCAACTAAACCATCAACTCTTTTCTACCGATGAAATTGATACTATATCATATATTGCTTGAATCGAAACAATTAATCCGCTGTGATTTTCATCTATTTTACACTACAATTTATGGAATATGGACTCGCACGCATACTGCGTGTTCATAAACCCCATGCGTACCCTCCTCACAGTAAAAAATAAAAAAAAATAAAAATAAAAAAAAGGAAGGATTCAATCACATCTTCCCTAACATAAAACATTCGAAGGTAAATTTTTCAATCCATCCACCACGAGTTGCACAGGCTATGTATCGATCATCTTCATCCACTGATTGTATTAAAAGAAGAAAAAAAAAAAGGAAAGAAAATAGGGGCGACCAGCAGCTCAACCCAGCCAAGAATCGGCCATGGCTTCTTGTAGTCAAACCTTGAAATCTCTCCCATAATCCACTCCCATAATGATAGTCGTGTATAGTAGAACCTTATACTCGAGTTTAATTGACCAAATCTTGGATAGAATAGCTTTATTTTGGTCGTGTAGTAGAACCTTATACTCGAATTTATTGACCAAATCTTGGGCAGAACAGCTTTATTTCCGTGAATTTCGCGCACCCAAAACCCAGTCAAACGCCGTCTTTTTCCTTTTTTTTTTTTTACCCGGTTGGATGGCTTCGTCGCCCACGGGCACTTACCGACGTCAGCTGCAGGACACGCCGGCCGGCGGCAGTGCAGGGGACGGAGCAGCTGCACTTGAGCCCCCTCCCGTCGTCTCCATGTGTGCGCCGATCGTGTATGCATGAAGAATGGGGGGCTAAGTCTCAATTTTGACTTCTAACTGAGGAATTTGCAACCTCGGTCCCTCAAAATTCGAGTTCTCATTTAAATTAGTCCCCTATTTCCAACAACCTTCTTAATTGGCACCTAAAGTCGATTATTTCCTTCAATTTAGTCCAATCGGGTTTCAAAAGCTCACTTAAGTCCTCAAAATCGTGAATCTATTTCAATTGCCTTCAATTTGATTCATAGTATTCACAATCAAGTCCTCTTATTCTGACTTAACTTCAAATCAGTCCCTGAAATCATTAATTTCTCTCAATTAAGTCCAAACTAAGTTTCAAAAGTTCAATTTTAGTCCCTAAAGTTTTATTGAGCTTTAAATTAGTCCTAGTTGACTAATAACTTCAATTTTCACCCTCAAATCAATACTTCTCTTTCAATTAAGCCAAAAGTAACTTTTAAAGTTGTCAATTAAACTCTAAAACTTTAAATTAAAATCTTTAAGACCCGAATAAATTATTAAAGTTCAATTTTATGATTTAATTACTAAATTTATGCTTAGTTGTCCTACCAGACAAGGGTCACAAGTTCGTAAAGGCCCGGGCATCACATCAACTCTAGTTTCAAGGAATTTACAAGAACTAGTGGGGTTTATTTCTTGAAAAATGTTTTTATTTTTTTTTATAAGAAACAAAATATATTATTGAATTAATAACTCTATGGATATTACAACAAAAAAGGTGGACAGGGCTTCCACCTATAGAGTATAACCAATTGCTATGCTAGATCAAGAATCAACACAAGAGCTTCATGAACTACTTGGAATTACATTATAAAGAGAGCTCATAGGGTCAAGGCGAAACAGAAAACTATCTAATTCAGTGAAAATTCCGGCCGCTCTAGTCCATAGACCAACTATCTAATGTTTTTATTTTAAAAGCGATTGTTTACTTCAAAATCATGTCATATTCCTTTACGTGCAAATATGATTGTGGTGTATTTACTATCCGACATGCATGTGATGGTGCTAAGTACCATCTTCTACAGGATGGTGTAGGGGCTATTAGGAGAGCCAAAGCGTCCTTCCCCCATGTTGGACGGGAGTTTCAAACATTCAACTTTTCTATAGTTTGGTTGCCTATAATTGTAACTTATGTACTGCCATGTGATATGGCCAAAACTTTAAACTACACCCCACTGAGTATGACCACATTATATTTACCCCAATTATTTTCAAACTTTTCTTTCAAATTAAGTAGCTAGGCGGAATTGCGTCAAAAGGGGCGACATCATCTACCTTAACTACAATGCTTCTTCAGTATTTTCTACTTAGAGAAACATTATATTTATTTACAAGCAAGTTGTTACATTACATTGGATTCTGCATTTAATTTAGAAGATTAAATTTTATTTATTTATTTGTTTTTGGAAATGAATTTTTGGCTATCCTATTGATGAAAATTGTTTCATTTAGTTATGTCGATTTTAAGCCTTAGTGTTATTATTATTATTATTATTATTATTATTATTGTAAATGCTATTTAAAAATTAAAAAATTTATTGCCAAAATTTCCATATTTTACTAAGTCACAGCTATTTTGGTAATACTTCGATATTCAAAAATCGAGGCATTACACAAGGCTTGCGCAATCGAACAATGGTAGATCGTTTTATGCAAGGAGAAGATGAATTAAGAGGCTCTGCCGCCTAGCATCACCAGCCTTTAGTTGTTGAAAGACACAAAGTAGATATCGATTCATTTGATGAAGAAGAAACTTGGTTTGCTAATCCACTTTGTTAGATTGTATTATGATAATTAGGGTTTAGTGTGGGCCTAACCCAATATGATAATTGTAAATATTATATATATGCCTTTGTATAATGAATGAAAAATAACCTTTTCACAAAACTCTTTAATATCACATGGTATCAGAGCTTTAGTGAGAAAAACACCTAGGGTTTCGTTTCTTTCATTGGTTGTGCTTCATCCCAACCATCTATTTGCCAGAAACCCTAGCCGTCAAATATAAACCCTAGCCACCGCGCTGCCTCTGTCGATCTGCTCTTCGACCTCAACTCCGATCTTGAAATTGACCACACCAGTAGGCTCGCCTCCCGATCGCCTTTCAGCCGGAGAAATTTCGCCGGCAGCCGTTGACCCACGCGCCTCCACGCGCAGCTTGTTCTCTCGGTCAACAGTCCCTTCTGATCGCGCGTGCCGGCCCGTGAGAGTGCCGGAGACCATCCGGCCACTGCCGGTCGACTCGCCTCAACCTGTGTGACCTTCGTGTGGTGTTTGTTTGACTATATCTCAGTTCATTTGTGACGATTGCCTCTGTTCTCTTGGTTTTTGGTTCACCGAGGCACTGTTCACTGCGCTACTGTTCATCGCGGCACTATTCACTGCGCTACTGTTCATCGCACCATTGTTCATCTCGGGCCGCAGCTTTTTAGTCTCTTTTTGTGGTATTCTTTTGGTATTTCATGGCGGACTTTGTTAAAGGAGTGTATCCCCCGCGCTGCTCTCACTATCATAAATTTGGTCATACGGTGGATCGATGCTACCAACTTCATGGTCGACCTCGTAAGAGAAGCAAGCAGCTTTTGTCTGTCACCTTGGGAAATCCAACTGAGAGCTCCGTTGCCTACATCTCACAATCATCACCTCTTGGCCCTTGGGTGCTTGATTCGGGTGCCTCTGATCATATGTATGGTAACAAAAATTTATTTTCCCATATTTCTTACTCAAACATTTCTTCCACTGTTACCTTAGCTGATGGCTCTCAAATTAAGATTAAAGGCATTGGCCAAGTAAGACTCTCACACTCATTATCATTAGATTACATTCTCTTTGTCCTGGTTGTCCCTTTAATTTAGCCTCTCATTAGGAAGTTAACCCAAAACTCTATTGATTACGTTACTTTCATGGCTAATTCGGTTCTTGTCCAGGATCGGAACACTGGGAGTACGATTGGAGTAGGGCGTGAGTATCGTGGGTTATATTACCTTACACCATCGCCATCGCCATCACCGTCACCTATCACGTGTTGCGGCCAATTCACTTTCCATCCTTCTTCACCGTTTGGGACATCCTAGCCTACAGAAATTACAAAAGATGGTACCATATCTTACAGGTCAATCTACTTTAGAGTGCGAGTCCTGTCAATTGGGAAAACATGTTTGCAGTTCTTTCCCCAGTCGTGCCAATAAACAAGCAGAGTCACCCTTTGCCTTGGTTCATTCAGATATTTGGGGTCCCTGTCGTGTCCAGTCCACCTTGGGGTTTAGTTACTTCGTGACGTTTGTTGATGATTTCTCTCGTTGTACCTGGCTATTTCTGATGAAAAGCCGTTCCAAGTTATCCTCTATCTTCCAAACATTTTGTTCAGAAGTTAAAACCCAGTTTGGTACTACAATCTGTGTTCTCCGTAGTGACAATGCACGCGAGTATTTCTCTACTTCGTTCCAAACATTTATGGCATCTCAGGGTATCATTCATCAGTCGTCTTGCGCCTATACTCCTCAACAAAATGGGGTGGTGGCGTAAAGCAGACACTTGGTCGAGACGGCTCGCACTCTCCTAATACATACTCACGTTCCGCTTCGTTTTTGGGAGATCTTTGTTCTTACCGCATGCTATCTAATTAATCGCATGCCGTCCTCATCTTCTGAGAATCGGGTTCCTCACTCTATGTTGTTTCCTACTCAACCACTTTACTCTGTTCCTCCTCGTGTATTTGGGTGCACTTGTTTTGTTCATAACCTCACCCTGGGGAACAATAAGTTGCAGGCCAAAGCGCTCAAGTGTGTCTTTTTGGGTTACTCTCGCTTGCAGAAAGGTTACCGTTGCTTCTCTCCTGATCTACGGCGATACCTTGTCTCTGCAGGCGTCACCTTCTTTGAGATGACACCCTATTTTCCTTCCGTCACACGTGCCTCTGACCTCTCACATGTTTTACGACCTTTGGTCCTCCTCTCCCAGATATCTCGGCTACTGATTCTCCTCCTCCAGATATCTCCTCCCTCGATCGTATAGCTCATCCTACAAACTCACCGCCTCCTCTAGTCACTTACCATCGCCGCCTCGGCCTAATCAACTTCCCCATCGAGCCACCGCCGAGCCCAATTAGCACACCCACATCTGCCTATACACCAGAGCCTGATCCTTCTCCATCACCCGAGCCAGCTACTGCCTCTGGCCCTTCGGACTCCCCTTCTACTCCGGTTGTACCTTCAGACTCCGATCTTGCCTTGGATCGTCCCATCGCTGAGCGTAAAGGTATTCGTTCTACTCGTAATCCATATCCTATTTACAATTTTGTCAATTATCAACGCTTATCTCCATCATATACCGCCTTTGTGGCGTCTTTGTCTTCTGTTTCTATTCCTAAATCTGTTGCAGAGGCTCTTTCACACCCAGGTTGGCGTCAGGCCATGGTTGATGAGATGTCTGCCCTACATACTACTGGCACTTGGGATTTGGTGCCTCTTCCTCCTGGTAAATCTACAGTGGGTTGTCGTTGGGTCTATACCATCAAAGTTGGCCCTGATGGCGGCGTGGACCGTTTGAAAGCACGTCTTGTTGCAAAGGGATACACCCAGATTTATGGCCTTGATTATGGTGACACCTTCTCCCCGGTTGCTAAAATGTCCTCAGTTCGTCTCCTCCTATCAATTGCTGCCATGCGTCATTGGCCTCTCTACCAGCTGGATGTTAAGAATGCCTTTCTTCATGGTGACTTGAGCGTAGAGGTTTATATGGAGCAACCACCTGGGTTTGTTGCTCAGGGGGAGTCTGGATTGGTATGTCGACTTCGCCGCTCCCTCTATGGATTGAAACAATCGCCGCGAGCTTGGTTTGGGCGTTTTAGTTCCATCGTCCAACAGTTTGGCATGATTCGTAGTGAGGTTGACCATTCAGTATTTTACTGTCACACCTCTCCTGACTGTTGCATCTATTTGGTTGTTTATGTGGATGATATCGTTATCACTGGAATGACCAAGAAGACATACAAAGGCTAAAGCACCATCTCCTCCATCATTTTTAGACTAAAGACATGGGGAAACTCAAATATTTTTTAGGGATAGAGGTTGCTCAGTCCCAAGTCCCAACAGGGTGTTCTTATCTCCCAACGGAAATATGCCCTCGACATTTTGGAAGAGACGGGCATGTTGAATTGCAAACCAGCAGAAACCCCAATGGATCCAAATGTCAAGCTCCTTCCTTGTCAGGGGGAGCCCTTATCAGATCCTAGCAAATACCGGAGACTTATTGGGAAACTCAATTATCTCACCGTGACGCGTCCTGATATCTCATCGTTGTGAGTGTTCTGAGTCAATTCCTTAGTGCTCCGTGTGATAGTCATTGGGATGCTGCTATTCGTGTTTTGAAGTACATCAAGAAAGCACTAGGTAAAGGCTTACTATACGAAGATAAAGGGCATACCGAAGTGGTTGAATATTCAGATGCTGATTGGGCAGGCAGCCCACATGATAGACACTCAACCACTGGATATTGTGTCTTTGTTGGAGGAAATTTGGTGTCTTGGAAGAGTAAGAGGCAGTCAGTTGTTGCTCTATCTACCGCAGAGGCAGAATACCGGGCTATGGTTAAAGCTACGTGTGAGCTTATATGGCTGAAGCAGTTACTTCAGGAGCTGAGATTTATGGAGTGTCAGCAAATGAAATTGATATGTGATAACCAAGCCGCTCTCCACATTGCTGCCAATCCTGTCTTTCATGAGAGGACTAAGCACATCGAGATTGACTGTCACTTCATTCGAGAGAAGATTCTTTTAGGGGATATAGCTACTAGTCATGTTCGATCAAATGACCAGCTAGCTGATATATTCACTAAGGCTCTCGGGGGTCCTCGAGTCAATTATATTTGTAACAAGTTTGGAACCTACAATTTGTATGCTCCAGCTTGAGGGGGAGTGTTAGATTGTATTATGATAATTAGGGTTTAGTGTGGGCCTAACCCAATATGATAATTGTAAATATTATATATATGCCGCCTTTGCATAATGAATGAAAAATAACCTTTTCACAAAACTCTTTAATCTCACACTTTATGCCCATGGACACTTCAATTCCCAAGCTTAAGGTCAAATCCAAAATCGACAAGATTTTAAGATGAGGATGGAATTACCCACTTTTGTGGGCAGATTACACATTGAAGATTTTCTCAATTAGATTAATAATGTTGAGAATTTCTTTGATTATTTAGAAAAAATTCCCGAAGACAGTCAAGTTAAACTTGTAGTTTATAAATTAAAAGAAAGAGCTTCCGCTTGGTGGGAACAATTACATTGCAATCTCCAACATCAAGAAAAACAACAAATCTGTGCATTGCCCAAGATGA
The DNA here is from genome assembly GCA_018223645.1 of Jasminum sambac. NCBI lineage: Eukaryota > Viridiplantae > Streptophyta > Magnoliopsida > Lamiales > Oleaceae > Jasminum > Jasminum sambac. Next base: position 32,215,930 of record CP073640.1, read on the forward strand.
AAGGGTTATTGAAAGAACAATTCCTACCACCAGATTATGAATAGTTTCTTTACATCTACATCACAATTGTCAGCAGAACAATCGAAGCGTCAATAATTATGCTAAAGCATTTTACTGACTGGGTCCTCGAGTTAATTTATGAGAAACAACGGATCAACAAGTAGCGAATACATTGGAGGACTGAAATTCGCAATCCAAGACAAATTAGCACTTCAACCTATTTGGAGCCTCACTGAAGCAATCAACTTTGCATTTCCTAAACTTGAAATGGATCGCTGAGCGTAGGTGGCAAGCAATTATATGGATACGGTTGCTTTACCGTAGACGCTTCTCCAGCTCTCGCAAGAATTGTATGGGAGTCGTCCTCGGAGGGACTTCCCAAATGACCGTACTGAGGAATTCTACCATACTCCGTGCAGCTATTGTTGTTGATCCTGCAGGGTCTACCCAAAGGTTCAAGCCAGATTGTAGGAAGTGGTTGATACCTTTTTGTATCTCCATGAGAAGTTCTATGGCACCCACGATTCCCAATAGTAAGTCATCGGCATATCACGCATAACAAATCCTTATTAAAGGTTGAGAACCAACTAAACAAAATCCAAAGTTGCACTCAAAATGGTTCTAGGAGATCTAATCAAGACTTGTTAGTCGTTTCATCTACTAAACCGAATGGAAATCGCAGTAAGGTTAGCATATCAAATACTAGAACAAGTCAACGACTGGCCGTAGGACCGAGAGGAAGTAACACCCGACCACGGACAACACAAACGACCACTGATACCCACACACGACCAAACCTTAAGAAATGCTTTAGGTGTAATTAGCCGGGTCACCTTTCCAATGCCTGCCCAAATAGGCGTTCAGTTAATTTGATCGAAGAGGGGGGAGAAGAAGATATCATTTAACAGCTAGAGGAGGATGAGGATTACGAAGGTGGTGAAGTTGCAGCTTGGGATGAAGGAGAGCCAATTGCTTGCATTGTTCAGAAAATTCTTTTCGCACCAAAGAAAGAAGATGACGGTCAACACCACAAGATCTTTCGTACTCAGTGCACAATCAATGAAAGTGTGTGCAATGTTATTATTGACAGTGGCAGTGAGAATGTTGTTTCCAAAGCACTCAACTTGAAGACAGGACAACATCCGACTCCTTACAAAATTGCTTGGATTAAGAAAGGCCTAGAAGCACGGATGATGAAAGTTTGCAAAGTTCCCTTGTAATTGGGAAGTATTACAAAGATAAAATAACATGCGACGTAGTTGACATGGATACTTGTCACGTCCTCTGGGGAAGACCATGGCAATTGGACGTCAACGCCACTTACAAAGGACGCGACAACACATATTTTGGTGGTATGACAAGAAGATTAACCTACTACCCCTCCCAACGCCAACTAAAGGTAGTACACCTTTTACAAGCAAAGGCAATTGTTTACTACTATACCCGAATTTGAGTTCTCAGATCTATCCTGAGCAAAGTTACCACACGAGTTACCACCTACGCAAGTTGTTAAGCATCACATTGACCCAGTGCCTACAGACATGACTATTTCATCTACTTTCAATGTGGCATACAACTTTTGAGGACAATTCGTCACTTTTCAATGTCATGGAAATACGAGACTACTTTCCTCCTAATTGATGATTGACTCCTTTTCTTTCACGAAAAACTCGAGGTCAAGTTTTCTTCAAGAGGGGGAAAATTATGTAGGACAAATTCTATCACAACTAGGATAAATTTATTTTTGTTTTCTATTTCTTTTAGATTTTATTTCGCATTCAATTTAGGATTATTATTTCCTTTTCTTTATAAGATTAGTACTTTGTTTCCTTTTTCTATAGCTAGATTAATTCTTTCTTACAGTAGAATTAGATATAATTATGCCTATATAAAAAGAGGCGTTGTATACATTTTTCATCATTCATTCAATTATTGAATTTAATACTATTCAATTCTTTGTTTTCTACGCTCTTTGAGTTTTTGTTCTTGTTTTTCTAATAAAACAAGACACGCTTCCGCACTAAAATTTTTCATTTCCTTACCACAAGTGCAATAGTTGACCAACGACCATGAAAGTTGATATTTCCATTAGTACACTTTTCCTACAGAGGATGTGTCTGGTGTTGTCCAATTGGGCGCACATCGACGATCTTGTAATGGACATGAAACGATAAATTATAGATTTTTTACCTGCAGAGGCGTTCATAAGCTCCTTCTTGGTACACAGCCATCATATCCATAAGCTCCAAACCAGCCCTCTGCAAACATGCTTAAGTGAATTCCAAAAACATACGGATCACGAAATAATAATGATAGTAATAATTAATATTATCATTAATAAAAATAAAGAGTGTGAAAAATAAACAACGCTCAGTAAGAGCTCCGAACACAAGATAAGGTGTTTCACAAGCAAGTATGATTGTCGTAAGTCAACCAAAGATGGCTGATGATAGAAAGAAATGTTGGATGGGAGAAGGCTCACAGTGATAGATACTCATCTAGGCTACTACTACAAGGTTTGTTGCAAAATTTACAAAATTATAAAATTTAAAAATAAAAAATATATACACTAAGTCAGTCATGAATTTCTAGGCAACTGATTGAAAGGCTTAGTTCTCTCAAAAGAAAAAGAATAACCACTCGGGGGTTGTGAACATAATCAGGGGGGGTGGTGTAGGGACTCAAGGTTAGAAAGATCTTTTGACCCAACCCATGCCAGTTTGATCAAATATAATAAGATGATCTAAAACCAACCCATTTTGCAACAAAAAGATAGGAGTTACAATCAAATGTATAATTGCACGCACTATAATAATAGGTATAGAAGGTGGCAGTTAAGAGCAAGATGGGCTGATAAGCTTCTTAACAAGAGGCCTTATAGATCTGCGGAAGGATACATATTCAAACATAGGACTTTCTAGAAGAATCTCTATAATACTTAATGAATCTAGCTTACAAGAAGGCCATTAAAGCCATCTCCAATGCAAGCCTCAATTGCCATTTTGCATTTTATAGAGCAAAAGGCACAACAATTTAACTAGGTTCCACGGTTTTTCCAATTTTCTATTTCTTTAATCACTTTTCTCTCATTTACCCCACTTTTTCTTTATAAATTTCGGTACCACGTCCAAAAATATACACCCGTCTAAAATTCTTATACTACTATTTTATTATTATTTTTAACTTTGTTTCTACATCTCTCATCTTTTTCACTTTTCCCTCTTTTTTCCCTACACTTCTTGCCATTTTTAAATAAAATAATCATATTCTCTTTATCTCTCTCCTCCACATCATCCCCAATCCACAACATGCATTGGAGATGGCCTAAGCTCTGCGTCCCTAACATTGAATTTAAGAGATTTTAGAATTCCACAACATTCCACATATCTTCAATTTGGAACTTCGTGGAATCCATTAAAGTTTGATGTCCTACATTTGGACCAATGCATTCCATAAAAATCCAGTACCCTAAAAAAGCCATGGATTTCATTGAATTCCGTTCATGAGTGGATTTGAAAGAAATTTTTATATTAGAAGCCATAAATATAAATACAACATTCTTCAACAAATATGGTTAAGGCCCTTTGAATCCCCCTCCCCTTCCCCCCTTCTGCCCCTCGAGAAAAAGGGGCAGGGGATCTCTCATCTACCTTCCATCTCCATCCCTCTCATGACACATGACAAGACTAATTTCACGCATTGTAACCATCAATTCTAGATAAGATAACCTAATTTTTCCTTTCGAGACATAGTTAATACGTAACCAAATTATAGAACGAACGAACATTATTATAATTCCTTTGCATTGATTTAATATGGCATTAACAAAATTTCTGCTCAACTGTTCAAATGGATAAAAAGTTTGTAAATATTACTCTACTCCTACCAATTAGGCCACTAGATTTCGGTGTGATGAGATGCTTTTTGTATTATGTTCTTAGAGCCTCCAATGCAACATGTTGTAATTGTGTTTTATTGTGTGAGAGATAAAGACACAGCAAATACAATATGTCCCACATTCTCTTTTTACTCACTTTTAACCCATTTTTCTTCATTGCTTCCCATGTCATGCCTAAATCCACATCCATCCACACATCTTTCACTATTATTTAATAATTATTTTTTGAAATCATTTCTATCTCTCTCTTCTTCTCCACTTTTTCCACAATTCTTTCCTCAAATTTCTCTTCCTAGTCAGTTAAAATAATATTTTTCTCTATTTTTTTTTTCTCTCTTTCTCTCTTATATATCATTACACACAACAACCTTGATTAACATTTCCATTGGAGATACCCCTACAAGTCTTCAAAAATTTGATTCACGGAAAGAAAACTAACTGTACCGATCATGATGTACAAATTATTAATTAAAGCTTCTTATGCATATGCATGAAATGTGTATTTTGTCCAACTTTTCTGCTTTATTGATTTTGAATATTTTATTTTTGATTTTTGAATTACCTAGTTTCTTTAAGTTTCTATGATCTTATCTTCTTCTATTTTTTTCTCCAAAATTGTGGTGGTGGAATTAATGAAGAAGAATAACAGTATCCCCCCAAAAATGATCAACTCTCATAGATTGATTGTTTAGGGTTATGTCGTATGTAGATAATTTTACAAACACTTTGTCCTATTGATAGGGCAAGATATAATAATAACAATTAGAAAAAGAAAAGAGATGAGAAAGCGAAGAGCGTGAATGAAATAACTTGGAATACAAACAACTTGTCTATAGAAAATTAAAAAAACTGGAGACACACATTTATTATATATCAATACTTCCCAAAAATAGCTCGTGTAAATAGGGTATAGAAATTAGGTGATTTATTCTGTAAATATTTCCTTTCCTTTTTATGTTTTTTCCCAAACTGTATATATTCATATCATTGTAAGTGTATGTTAATAAGCAAGCAAGCAATAAAAGTGTTTTTTGTTTTCGCGTTCACTCTACCCTCTCTTGTTCAACATGGTATTAGAGCCATGGAAAACCTAGAAGAAAACTTCGACCACTTCGATAACAAGACAGAAGGGTCACCAAATATATCAAACATCGGAAGCCTCGATCATTCTCCCTTCCAAATCACTGTTGAAAAATTCAACGGAAAAAATTTCCGGGAATGGGCTCAATCTGTGAAATTGATATTACGAGGAAAAGGGAAGATTGGCTACCTCACCGGAGAAATCCCTCGCCCAGAAAATACCAATATGGTGGCACTGGAAAAGTGGGAATCCGAAAATTCCACAATCACAGCGTGGCTTGTGAATTCGATGAAGGCAACAATAGGGAAAACTTACCTGTTTCTACCCACAGCCAAGGAGGTATGGGACGCAACCCATCAGACGTACTCCGATAGTGAGGATTACGCCCAGATCTTCGAAATTAAAACTCGCCTATGGAGGATGAATCAAGGAGACAAGGACGTAACCGAGTATTATACGGAGATGGTGGCTTTATGGCAGGAACTCGACCTGAGCACCGACGAGAAGTGGGACTCTCCTGACGATAGCGCACGATACAAGAAGAAACTTGAGTCGGAAAGGGTTTTCGAGTTTCTTGCAGGCCTCAACCAAGAATTTGACGACGTAAAAGGTCGAGTTCTCGGTTGACCACTTCCGTCAACTCGCGATGTCTTCTCGGAGGTACGCCGTGAAGAGCAGAGACGAAAGATGATGGTGAGAAGTGAAGCAAATACGCGTGATGTGAATGGATCGGCCCTAATGAACTCCTCGCTTAATGGACCTCGTAACAGTTCTGGGGCGGCTCAGCTTAATGGGCCTGAACGATTGGCTTTTACTTCACGTGGACCACAAACCAACTCAAGTTACAACCAACAAAAAAGACGTCCCTGGTGTGAGCACTGTCAAAAAAATGGTCACACAAAAGACACTTGTTGGGAAATTCATGGCAAACCTGCAGACTGGAAATCAAAACAGAACAAGAATCGTAATAGTTATCAAGCTACTGCTAATCCTGTTGAGAAACCAACAGATGTGCCTCATGGAGTCTTCAATGCCGAGCAAGTAGAACAACTATACAAAATGTTTGCTAGTTTCCAGTCATCTGGTCAGTCCTCATATATCCCATCCAGTTCTTTAGCTCAAAGAGGTACTTTTCTGAGTGCACTAAATATCTCTAGAAGTAAAACTCATTGGATAATTGACTCAGGCGCCACTGATCATATGACTGCCTCCTATCATTTATTTACCTCATACTCACCTTGTGTTGGAAATTTAAAAGTCAAAATTGCAGATGGAACCCTCTCACCCGTTGCAGGAAAAGGAAATATTAAACTTTCTAATTCTATTATTCTTGAATCGGTACTTCATGTGCCAAGATTGTCCTATAACTTATTGTCTATTAGTCAGTTAACTAAAAACTCCAAATGCTCTGCTAATTTCTCATCGTCTTCTTGTGTGTTTCAGGACCTATCATCGGGGAAGACGATTGGCAGTGCTAAGGAAAGTGAAGGGCTCTACTACTTTGGCTGCCTTAGCGTGAGTGCAGTGATATCAAGCTGCTAAGATTAGTTCAACTCCTACTACCTCTAGGGATAGTGATGTTCTGTTATGGCATTTTAGATTGGGACATCCCAACTTTTCATATTTAAAACGATTGTTACCTTCTATTTTTGAGAATAAAGAGAAGTTTGAATTACAATGTGAATTTTGTGAACTTGCAAAACATCATCGCACTTCATTTCAAGCACACCCATATAGACCCTCTCTACCATTTGCTCTAATTCACAGTGACTTGTGGGGACCTTCCCGTATTCCAAATCGAACCCTCACAACGTGGTTTGTCACGTTTATTGATGATCATACTCGCGTTTGCTGGGTGTATCTATTAAAAGACAAAACAGCGGTTCGGGATACCTTTATCAACTTCCACACCATGGTTCAAACTCAATTCCAAACTCGGATTCAGGTTTTAAGGACTGACAATGGCACTGAATATTTTAACACTACCCTAAGTAACTATCTCCAACACCACGGAATAGTCCATCAAAGTTCTTGTGTTCATACCCCGCAACAGAATGGGGTGGCAGAACGGAAAAATCGACATATCCTAGATGTCGCTCGGGCCTTGATGTTTACGGCAAATATGCCTAAAATGTTTTGGGGGGATGCCATATTAACTTCAGCCTACCTTATAAATCGTATGCCTAGCCGGATCCTCTCCTTTGAGACTCCAATTCACAAACTCTTACATGTATTTCCTCACTCTCGTCTCTCGTCTGATCTTCCTCTTAAAGTATTTGGCTGTACTAGCTTTATTCATATTCACAAACAGGCTCGTGGAAAACTTGACCCCCGAGCTCTCAAATGTATCTTTATTGGGTATTCACCATCACAAAAAGGCTACAAATGTTACGATCCTTCCACCAAGAAAACCTTTGTTAGTCTTGATGTCACTTTCTTCGAAAATCAATCCTTTTTTTCCCAAACCTCTCTTTAGGGGGAGAATTGTGGTGAAGATAGGTTTGTTGGATGTGATCTAAATCATGGCGGAGATAGGTTGTTTGAGTATAATCTCTCTATCCCAAACATACCCCTCAGGGAAACCAATCCAAACACTACTATTCCTATCGTTCCTATCATTCCTTCCGATTCTAGTATGCCATCTACAGAAGAGAACTCGAATAGAGAAGGAGATACTGACCCACAACAAAAAGGCAAGGAGATACTTGTATACTCACGGAGGCCGAAGGCAAAGTACCAGGAAAACCTCACCTCCGAAGCACTAAAAGAGTCCGACCCGGTGATAGCTCCAAACTCTTGCAAGTCTCCTTCCAACAAAGGTAATCTCGAATATCCCAGTACTGACGATTTACCTATTGCTCTTAGGAAACCAACTCGGTCATGTACTCTTCATCCTATTTCAAAATTTGTCTCGTATCATGCTCTGTCATCCAGGTTTCGTGCTTTTACCTCCAACCTTGATAAAGTAGATATTCCAAAGGATATTCAAGAGGCATTGAAGCACCATGAGTGGAACGAAGCGGTAATGGAAGAGATGGGAGCCCTGGAGAAAAATGATACATGGGATATAATTAATCTGCCAAAAGGAAAAAAAATCTGTCGGCTGCAAATGGGTGTTCACAGTGAAGTACAAGGCTGATGGTTCTGTTGAACGCTACAAAGCCCGTCTTGTGGCAAAAGGATTCGCTCAAACCTATGGCATTGACTACACTGAAACTTTTGCACCAGTGGCAAAATTGAACACTGTCAGGGTTCTTTTGTCGTTAGCAGTCAATTTGGACCGGCCACTTCAACAGCTTGATATTAAAGTGTGTAAACTGAAGATTGGAAGATTGGACCGGCCACTTCAACAGCTTGGACCGGCCACTTCAAATGCTTTCCTCAATGGAAGATTGGAAGAAGAAGTCTTTATGAAGATACCGCCAAGGTTCAGTAGAAAGCGAGAAGAAAATAAAGTGTGTAAACCGAAGAAATCTCTCTATGGACTGAAACAATCGCCTAGAGCATGGTTTGATCGATTTGCGAAGGTGATAAAAGCCCAGGGCTACACTCAGGGACAGTCCGATCACACTTTATTTTTTAGACATGCTGTAAACGGATCGAAAACTATATTAATTGTATATGTTGATGACATAATTCTTACTGGTGATGATTCAATCAAGATGGAGAGACTAAAAACCGTTCTGGCTACAGAGTTTGAGGTAAACGACTTAGGACCAATACGGTATTTTCTCGGCATGGAGATTGCTAGGTCAAAAAGGGGGATTAGTGTTTCACAGAGGAAGTATATCCTTGATCTTCTCACAGAGACAGGAATGCTCGGATGTAAACCATGTGACACCCCAATTGAACTTGGCAAGAAAATAGGGGACAATGGGAAAAATGTTGAAAAAGAAGGTTATCAGAAATTAGTCGGGAAATTAATCTATCTCTCTCACACACGGTCGGATATTGCCTTTGCAGTCAATGTGGTAAGTCAACACGTGCACTCACCCAAAAAAAGGCACTTGGAAGCAGTATACAGAATCCTAAGATATCTCAAGGGTTCTCCAGGTAGAGGACTGTTATTCAAAAAGGGTGAAAAACAAAGTATAGAAGTGTTCACATATCTTTGACTATGCGAGGCGATAGAAGATCGAAGGTCAACGACGGATATTGTACATTTGTATGGGGCAATTTGGTAACTTGGAGAAGCAAGAAGCGAGCGTGGTAGCTCGGGCGATCGAAGGCGAGTTTAGTCTTTGTTGCCCATGGCATTTGTGAGGGCCTTTGGTTGAAAAAACTCTTGGAAGAATTATGAATGGGGATTAATCATCCAATTAGATTATTTTGTGATAATAAAGCCGCTATCAGCATTTCTTTGAACCCTGTTCAACATGATCGAACTAAGCACGTTGAAGTGGATAGACACTTCATCAAAGAGAAAGTACAAGATGGAATTGTCTGTTTGACTTACGTCCCTACTGAAGAACAGATGGCAAATATCTTTACGAAAGGACTACCTCGAGCAATTTTTGAGAACTTTGTGTACAAATTGGATCTTATCAATATCTACGATCCAACTTGAGGGGGAGTATCAATACTTCCCAAAAATAGCTCGTGTAAATAGGGTATAGAAATTAGGTGATTTATTCTGTAAATATTTCCTTTCCTTCTTTATGTTTTTTCCCAACTGTATATATTCATATCATGGTAAGTGTATGTTAATAAGCAAGCAAGCAATAAAAGTGTTTTTTGTTTTCTCGTTCACTCTACCCTCTCTTGTTCTACATTATATTGTTCGAATTTTTTTATGCCATGCCTTGATATATGCAGACAACGATTTTACAAATGGAAATTCGCAAGGAAAATGCAGAAGTGGGTAAAAGAGAGCTCTTTGTTGTTAGAGCTGGTGGTTGATGCCCCCAATCAGGAATGATATGTGTCATAGCACTGGGTTGATTACAAACTACTGAAAATAGTACTTCCTACTTTGAATGAAAAGCTTGGCTGTCAACATACATTTTCTATGTATCAAAGTCGAAGGAAATTAAAGACACGAGAGACCAAGAATTATTATATTTCCACTCATTTTCTTAACAAACGAAGAGGATACATAGTGCAGAGGGACGAGAATTCAATCCCTGAAGATAAGATCTGGAAAAGATTTCAAAATATCTCTATCTACCAACTATACAAGAGTCCTAACTACCAAAGAGTCCCAAGGAAAGCAAACTACATAAAGTAAACTAAATAATTACATAATTACAGTAAAATGCATGTATTTCTACACCCCCCCAAAGTTGGATCGTATATGTTGATGAGATCCAACTTGCTAATGAGATAATCAAAATCTTGTTTAGGAAGTCCTTTAGTGAGGATATCAGCAACTTGGTCCTTGGTTGGGACATACGTCATGCAGATAGTCCCATTCACCACCTTTTCTTTGATGAAATGTCTATCCACTTCCACGTGTTTAGTTCTATCATGCTGTACCGGGTTGTGCGATATACTTATTGCTGCCTTATTGTCACAATAGAGCTTGATTGGGAGTGTCGTTTCAACCTCTAGCTCTTCCAGAAGCTTCTTTAACCATAAAGCCTCACACATTCCCTGAGCTACAGCTCGAAACTCTGCCTCAGCACTGCTGCGGGCCACCACATCTTGTTTCTTACTCCTCCATGTTACCAGATTCCCCCATATGGATGTGCAATAGCCCGTGGTAGATTTTCTATCTTTAGCCGACCCTGCCCAGTCTGCATCGGTGAATACTTCTATAGTCTTACAGTCAGTTTTCTTGAAGAACAAGCCTGTACCGGGCGACCCTTTGAGATACCTGAGGATTTTATATACTGCCTCTAGGTGTTGCTCCCTTGGTGAGTGCATGTGTTGGCTCACCACACTTACAGCGAATGCAATATCAGGCTTGGTGTGTGATAAATAGATTAGTTTACCAACCAACCTTTGGTACCTGTTTTTGTCTACAAATTGTCCGTCATCTCTTATACTCTTCTTTGCGTCAATTGGTACATCGCTTGGCTTGCACCCCAACATTCCCGTTTCTGTTAAAAGATCAATAATATACTTCCTTTGGGAAACGCTGATCCCCTTTCTCGATCGTGCGACTTCCATTCCCAAGAAGTATTTCATTTGACCCAAATCTTTAACTATGAACTCTTTAGCCAATGCACTTTTTAACCTCTTGATCTCACCCATGTCATCTCCAGTTCGTATGATGTCATCAACATACACAATCAAGATTGCCTTCCTCCCATCTCCTCTCTGTTTGTAGAACATGGTGTGGTCCGACTGCCCTTGTCGGTACCCCAGACCACTCATCACTTTAGCAAACCTATCGAACCAGGCTCTCGGAGATTGTTTAAGCCCGTAAAGCGACTTCTTGAGCTTACAGACCTTATTACTCCCATTGGCAAATCCTGGCGGAATTTCCATATAGACTTCTTCCTCTAACTTACCATTTAGAAAGGCATTTTTTATATCAAGTTGTTCGAGTGGCCAGTCTAAATTCGCAGCCAAGGAAAGGAGTACCCTTACTGTGTTCAACTTTGCTACTGGAGCGAATGTCTCCGTGTAGTCAATTCCATATTCCTGTGTGAAGCTTTTTGCCACCAGGCATGCTTTATACCTTTCTATCACCCCATCTGCTCCGTATTTCACAGTGAACACCCACTTACAACCAACAGTCCTTTTTCCCGCAGGCAGTGTTACTAGTTCCCACGTTTGGTTATCCTGCAAGGCCCTCATTTCCTCCATTACAGCATTTTTCCACTTTGGAATATCTAACGCCTCGTGAATATCTTTAGGTATTTTCGTACTGTCAAGGTTAGCGGTGAAAGCACGAAAGACAGTAGAAAGATGAGTATAAGCCACGAATTTAGAGATGGGATGTAAAGTACATGACCTGGGTTCTTTTCTGAGTGCAATAGGCAGATCAATATCAGGAGGGCGAGAGGTACCTAACTCAGATGGTGGCATATTTACGCTTGGAGCTATCACCGGGTCGGACTCTCTTGGTGCTTCAGGTATGAGGTTCACGTCTGGCTTTGACTTCGGCCTCCTAAAGTATACAAGGAGCTCTCCGCGATTTGTGTCCAAATCCTCCCCCGAGTTCAAGTTTTCTAGAGTGTGCGACACTTTTGGAGAGGTGGGAGGAGTTGGGTTAAATCTGTTCGGTGTCGATGAGTGGAGCACCAATTTCAGTGCTGATGTATGGCATATATTCCAAGAGTGGGACCCCAGAGATGCCCCCCCCTGGAGGTGAGGTATTTTGGAAGAAAGGAGCATCTTCGAAAAATGTAACGTCGAGACTTACAATGACTCGTCTTGTGGATGGGTCATAACACTTGTATCCCTTCTGCGTGGGAGAATATCCAATAAACACACACTTGGTTGCCTTGGGTTCTAATTTGTTCCTGGCATTCGAATGTATGTGGGCAAACACAGTACAACCAAAGATCTTTAGAGGTAGGTTGGAATATAGCCGAGACTGGGGAAAGGAACTTGATAGGATTTCTAGGGGAGTTTTGAAGGATAGAACTCGACTGGGCATTCGATTAATGAGGTAGGCTGCGGTGAGGATGGCATCACCCCAAAACATTTTAGGCACGTTAGTGGTGAACATAAGAGCACCGGATACCTCAAGCGTCGGTTTTTTCGCTCAGCCACCCCATTTTGCTGGGGGGTATAAGCACACGAGCTTTGGTGTATGATTCCATTTGTGTTGAGATAATCCCCCAGTACAGAGTTAAAGTATTCCGTGCCATTGTCAATTCGTAGTACTTGGATTTGAGTGTGGAATTGTGTTTGTATCATGGAGTGAAAAAGTTTAAATATTTCTTTTACTTCGGTCTTCTCCTTAAGTAAGTAAACCCAACAGAATCGAGTGTGATCGTCAATGAAGGTGACAAACCACTTTGTGTGACTTTGGTTCGGAGTGTGAGAAGGTCCTCACACATCACTGTGAATTAATGCAAATGGTTTAGATGAGTGATATTTAGACTTTGTGTAGGATGTACGTTGGTGTTTTGCTAATTGACAAACTTCACAATGGAATTGAGAAATATCTTTATTTAAGAACAAATAAGGAAACAACCGTTGCAAATACGGGAAACTAGAATGACCCATTCGGAAGTGCCACAACATGACATCATTATTACTAGAAAGCGAAGCGGAATCACAAACTGCGGTGTGTAACTTGTTACTCTGGTCGGCATCGTCAAAGTAGTAGATCCCCTCATACTCCTTAGCACGACCAATCGTCTTCCCCGATGATAGGTCCTGAAGAACGCAATAAAAGGGAAAAAAGTGAACAGAGCAGTTTGAGTTTTTAGTCAATTGGCTAACAGACAATAGATTACAAGTTAATTTGGGAACATGAAGTACAGAGTCTAAAGTGATTGAATTAGATAGAGGGACATTCCCTTTCCCAGCAACGGAGGAGAGGGAGCCATCCGCAATTTTCACTTTCATGTTACCAGCACAAGGGAAGTACGTGGAGAATTTTTTATAAGATCCGGTCATATGGTCAGATGCACCGGAGTCGAATATCCAAGGACACTCAGTTTGTGAAATGAGAGCGTTTAGAGTATTACCTTTGTGGGCTAATGTGCCAGAGGAAACGTTGGAAGGCTTACTGGAATTTTGGAAACTAGTGTACACTTTGTAGAATTGCTCCATTAGTTCTTGGTTAAATCCAAAATTCGCTTGCAAATTTCCCTGATCAATATTGCTATTATGGCTCTCAACTGTGGTTTGGTACCCATGGTTTTTTCCGCCCTGTCTCGGTTTCCAATTAGCTGGCTTGCCGTGTAATTCCCAACATTCTTCTTTTCCCCGGGTTTTTTACAGTGATCACACCAAGGCCTTTTCCTTTGTTGATTTGGGCCCGAATGACTAGCCCGCTCCCTTTCGCCCACATCCCTGGCGGTCCATTCATTTTATTAGTGGTTTCTACCTCCTTTTGTCCATAACTCGGCCCAAGCCCATTTTTCAGCCCAATTGCCGCCTCCTCTCTGTACGCTGAGAACCCAGACTCCACAGGCCCGTTCCTTCCATTGTCTCGCATCATCACCGAGCGACGAGACTCCTCCCGACGGACTTCGGCGAATGCTTCCCTCGTCGACGGAAGCGGCTTCTTCCCCAGAATTCTGCCCTTCACGTCGTCGAGGGTTTGGTTGAGGCCGGCAAGAAATTCGAAGACCCTTTCATTTTCGAGCCGTTTCTTGAACTTTACACTGTCGTTGGTACACTCCCACGTCTCTTTGCAGTCAAGGTCCAATTCCTGCCACAAAGACTTCATCTCCAGGTAATATTCTGTCACCGTTCTATCTCCCTGCTTCGAATTCCATAATCGAGTCTTCAACTCGAAAAGATGGGAGAAATTCTCCGGGTCTGAGTATGTCTCTCGTACTGCATCCCAGATGTCCTTTGCAGTTGGAAGGAACAGATACGTTTTGGCGATGGGTGGAGTCATGGAATTTATTAACCATGCCATCACCATGGAGTTCTCGGATTTCCATCGCTGCTGTGGTGCGCCGTCTGTGAGTGGCTTCTTCGTCTCACCAGTAAGGTACCCTAACTTTCCCTTACCATCAATCACAAGTTTGATTGATTGTGCCCACTCGAGGAAGTTCTTCCCATTCAATTTCTCAATTGTGAATTGGAAAGACGAGTTGTCGAGGCTGTGTGAGTTCACTGCCTCCTTTTCTTCTGAGCTTGCTGGTCCTTTACCGTCGTCATCGTCGGCCATGGCTAGCTAGGATAGATGAACCCTAGCTCTGATACCATAAAGACACGAGACCAAGAATTATTATATTTCCACTCATTTTCTTAACAAACGAAGAGGATACATATAGTGCAGAGGGACGAGAATTCAATCCCTGAAGATAAGATCTGGAAAAGATTTCAAAATATCTCTATTTATCAACTATACGAGTCGTAACTACCAAAGAGTCCCAAGGAAAGCAAACTACATAAAGTAAACTAAATAATTACATAATTACAAGAAATGCATGTATTTCTACAGAAATATTTCAAGCAAAAGTATAAAAAATACTCTGATGCTCTAAGCGATATAGCTTTACAATTTCTAGAGTTAGAAACTTTTCGTCGGTTTAGTTAGAAAGCTATGAATCTTTTGTTAAAAAAGACAAGGTTAATGATTTTGTTATTTAATGAAAAACTTTGAATTTTTTTACTTTCATTTTTAACTTTTCGTGATCGAATAACAAGTTACGTGACATATTTATCTCTATGTGCCTCACTAAACATCCGTGTTAAACTTGTGAACAGAAGAAAATGCTAATCAATGTCTAAATCTAGATATCATCATGATACATGTAAATTCTACTGGACAAAAAGGTAAAAGTAGATACTTTTTTCCATGTATTCACTCTCTTGTAATTGGCTTGTAAACCAACTTTATCATGTGGATTGTATGACTATAATATCAAACTCTATCATCAAACTCCACCAAAATTCAAAAAATTCAACTAAAATCCGTTGAAATCTGCTAAAAGATCTATAGCATCGAGTTCTATTAGAATCTCTAGGACTCCATGGATCATAATCCATGGAAATCCAACATTGTTCACAAATCCCACCCAAATCAATGCACTCGTCAACCGCTAATTTTTCCGAGTGAATTCACCCCACCGACCTCCTACTCATGATCGAATTGAGCCTTCTCTACTCAGGCTCGGTCAGGTTCCCATTTCTAGGAGTATTTTCAAGAAATTCTCTCTCTAATTTCCTTTCCTGCCTCCGAACCTCAACCATGCCCCCACTGGCCATGGTGGTGAAAACACACAAATCCTTCGGAGTTCAAAAAAAGTAACACTAGCTTTTCGAGATTTAGAACCAGATACAAGGTCTTCACGATATCATTATCTCAAGATGGCAGTTTTGTCAGGATTATTGAAAGGACTACGCGAATTGGGTATGATATATCAGTCACTGTGGATGCTGCAATATGGCTACTCGAGTCTATAGAGGCTTACGCAAAGATGGAAATACAAGGAACACCAAGAAGCATTTCAGAAACAATCAGCTGCGTTTATGGTTGGAACACTTCAAGAATATTAGAGGGGAGTTCTTACGGATTTCCACCTTAAGAAATAGTAGGGTGAGGAGTATCATAGTTCCAGCAGAGGAGGAATTAAAAGGATGGAGGAATATGGAGGAGGGCTTATAGAATGTAATCGGGAGGAAGAATAAGCAAGTAAAAAACTTCTATTAGCCAAACCATATCCCAGCAGTTTATGGAAAGCATTCATGGACCAACGTAGTTAGAAATGGAAATCTAAAGAGGAAGGAAAGGCCAAAGGGACAGAAAGTTGTGAGGAGATGGATTCAATTACCAAAAGGAAATAATAATGTCAATTCGAAGAACATATCCTCTCAGGGAAGATGCATGCAATGTAGCAGTTCTAGGTATGGTAACGCCAGAAACAAGTTCAAAAGAAGTAACCCTTGCTGTGCTGATGTTCAGGAAAGACAGTCATACCCCTTGGGAAGCCATTTAATACGGATTGCGGGATACATTGAATAAGCAATACGAGATAAGTCAATTGTTTGACGATAGAGCAATGATATGGTGTTACAGTGAAGCAGAAAGAGATAAATTGGCCAATATCGGAAAATTAAAAATCCCAACTATAACGTTAGTAGCTTACAGTGAAGCAGAAAGAGATAAATTGGCCAATATCGGAAAATTAAAAATCCCAACTATAACGTTAGTAGCATTCCTTCCATGGAGTTGGAAAAACCAGAATGATAGCAGGAAAATCGAGCCCAGATGCAGCTGGATAAGTGTTGAAGGATTACCTCTAAACATATGGAATCTACATGCGAGGTCGATAAAGATACAACAAAATTGAAAGTGTCAACACATGCTCGTTTGAAGCTGAGAGCTAATCAATATGGCTTTATTCCATAAACAATTTCATTACCTTATGAAGGCTCAAGGATCGAATTGAAATTCATCAAACTAAATGATGGAAGATATAGATTTCATGGAATTTTCGAAACTCTGTGGCACAAAGAAGGGCTCACGAAGAAGGAAGGTGCAGATTCTACGAGCAATGATTATTCAGCATCAACAGAGGTGGAAGATGATGATGTGGCAGCCTCTAGTCCGCACGTAGGACAAGACGTGGCAGAAATAACCAATGAATTTGAGACAAGAGGCAATAAGGAAAAATGTAATAAGCAATTCAAAAACTCTTATTACGAAAGTTGGGAGTAACGTTGATTCCGAACTAGATCAGCCCTCGATAGAATCAACTGCCAACACAAATGAAAGAGTCAAGGAGAATACAATCAGCCTACAGAGGATCTTCAAGAGAATTAACGAAGGCCTGACCTTGGGAAAATAAATTTCGTCGCAGCAAATAGGGATTAACGTTTCTTAGGATATTAGGCCTAACTCCTCCTAACAAAACCGGCTTGTTAGGGGAGGTTTACCATCACCTTATATATTGGATCTTATATATTTGATTACCCGATGTGGGATTCTAATACGTCCCCTCACGCACAGCGTGGAATATGACACATAACTGTGGAAATATATATTAGCGGTACCCAACATCATAACTAGGCCTGGCTCTGATACCATCTTAGGATATTAGGCCTAACTCCTCCTAACAAAATCGGCTTGTTAGGGGAGGTTTACCGTCACCTTATATATTGGATCTTATATATTTGATTACCCGATGTGGGATTCTAACAACGTTTTCCCTCTCACGCGATTATTATGAAGTCGTCAGAAGTGTCGGGAGAAATACAGATACCTTACATCTCTGGTCAATTAAATGAGGGCCCAATATTAGATTGGGTTATTAAGAGTGAGCAGAATGACAATGTTTCAGCCTAAACAGCTACTAATTTTGACTATGGGTCAAACAAATTGGGTTTTGAGAAGGCCCAATTAGAAGGTATTTTAACTAAGGTGGAGCATGGAAGCCCAAACGAATCTGGGTTATTTTTCTTTTAGGGGCTGATTAAGGTTGTTAGACCTAAGGAGAGAGGTTTTTTTAGACAACCTGACATTGTGTCTTGGCTCACATTTAAGGCCCAAAAATCAGACAAAAAATCATCGGTGTTGATTATAGGAAGGGAGGAAGACGATGAGGAGAAGAATCGAGAAGAAAAATTATTTTTTAAAGTCTACTCCAGAAGAAATCCCCACTTGCGTAGAAGGCCAACACCCACTAGAATCGATGGAGGAGTTAATACAAGAAGATAACAACCATAGCGAGAATCTTTAGGAGTTCGTATTCATGGATGACGAGGTTGAAATTTGCACCCTTGAAGAAGATGTCGAATCTATCACATCAGTGGAGGAAACCATGGAAGAATCAGTTGTCAATATCAGAGATCTGTGGACTGATAAGTCTGAGGAAAAATCTAGCTTCATAGAGGTCGAAGAAGTCTTTGAAGAAGATAGGGTGAGGAGCTTGACGGCTATAGTTGAGGATATTGAGGTTTCTAACCAGCAAGCTGCAAACTTTGAGGTGAGTGAGTTCAACATGAGTTCTCTTTCTGTTTCCATGAAAAGAAAGCAGAGATTGGTATACAAAGATGAAGATTCTAACTTGGAATGTGAGGGGAACAGGGTCGGTGGAGAAAAGAAGAGCCATTAAAGCAACTATCTGTAAAGTTAATCCTGATCTAATTGTTCTTCAAGAAATTACAAAAGAACAAGTAGACAGAAGATTTGTGAGGAGCATTTGGAGATCTTGTTTTAAGGAGTGAATACTTCTTTCAGCTAGAGGGAAATCAGGAGGAACTCTTGTACTTTGGAACACCAAAAGTATGTCAGTACTTGATTCACTAATAGGGGAACACACTGCTTCAATACATATACAGGCTGAAGGTAAAGAGTCGCGGTGGTTCTCAGGTGTTTATGGACCAAGCTATGTAAATGGAAGATCTGATTTTTCGGATGAGTTGGCTGGGCTAAGTTCCATATGTGGAGAGAAATGGTGTTTGGGGGGAGATTTCAATGTAGTTAGAGGGGTTCAACAAAAATTGAACAGTAGTTCAATTACAAAAGTGTGAAGATGGTCGATGAACTAATCAGGGATTAAAGTTGGTTGATCCCAAGGTAAACAAGAGCAAATTCCCATGGTCGAACTTCAGGGTGAACCCTATATGTTGCAAACTGGACAAATTTCTTTTTACAAACAAATGGACTAAGATTTACCCTGATGTTAGGCAGGAAGTGATTGTCAGAGCTGTCTCTGATCACAGTCCTATCATTTTGGACTCAAATCCCCCTTTTGGGCGCCCTAGCCCCTTTCGTTTTGACAACATTTGGCTGGAGAATAAATCATTTAAATCTGAGTTTGAAAGCTGGTGGACAAATGCCAACGTTGAGAGATGGCCAGTGTATAAGTTCATGAGTAAGCTGAAGCAATTGAAACAAAATATTAAGACATGGAGTCAACTTGTTTATGGAAACAGACGAGTAATTAAACAAGCGCTGGAAAAGAGGATGTCTACTCTTGACAAACTAGAGGAGGATGGGACGTGGAACCACCAACTTCAAGAGGAAAGAACCAACATTAGAAAAGAATGGAATCAGATTGTTTTTGAAGAAGAGAGAGGTCACTGGATGAAATCAAAATGCAAGTGGGTTAAAGAAGGAGATGCTAATTCAAAACTATTTCATAGCCTTTTTAAGTGCCCAGAAAGCAAAAAACTTTCATCTCCAGGATTGAGAAGGAAGATGGATCCATTCTGGACAAGGAGGCAGTTATCGAAGCTGAAATTCTGAGAGCCTTCTCTAGGTTGTATAAATCAAATGAGAGGCTTTTGGTAGGCATAGAAGGAATAGAGGGGAAAAGTATTCCCGACTATATGACCCAACATCTCGAGAGGCCATTTGAGGAAAGCGAGATTAAGACGGCTGTGTTCGATTGTGATGGAGATGAAGCACCATGTCCAGATGGATTTACTATGGCTGTGTTTCAAAAGAACTGGAACCTAATTAAGGAAGACTTGATGGAGGTGATGAATGGATTTGCAAAAGATGGAATCATACATGGAAGCACCAATGAAACCTACATTTGTCTTATCCCAAAGGAACTCAACAGTTACAACATAAGGGATTATAGACAAATCAGCCTAGTAACAAGCTTGCATAAGATAATTGCTAAAGTCCTATCTCTGCACTTGAAAGAAGTCCGTCCAGAAACCATATTAGAAACACAAGGGGCTTTTGTGGAAGGAAGGCAGATTCTAGATACAATCTTGGTGGCTAATGAAGTGGTTGAATAAGAGTAAGGGGAAAAGTGGGTTGGTATTCAAAATAGATTTTGAGAAGGCATACAATAACATAGAGTGGGATTTTCTGGATTTTGTTTGGGAAAAAAAGGGCTTTGGATCTGTGTGGAGAAAATGGATCAAAGGGTGCATTTCTACAGTGTCATCCTCTATTTTTATCAACGGCAGGCCTAGAGGGAAGTTTAGATGTTCTGGAGGATTAAGACAAGGAGACCTTCTATCCCCATTTTTGTTCACTATCGTGGCTAATGTTTTGGGAAGAATGGTGGATAAGGCCAACAGTTCATCTCTATTTAAAGGTTGTATCATTGGAAAAGACAAGGTTGTAGTGAGTCACCTTCGATTCGTGGATGACACTATTTTCTTTGTAAAGGACGACAGATCCCTTCAGGTTCTGATGGATATTCTGCAGACATTTTGTGGTATATCAGGGTTGAAGATCAATCTGTTAAAGAGTCAATTGCTAGGACTGAACATTGATGAAGCAGTAATGGAACAATATGCAAAGGAAATTGGTCGTGAGATTGGGCATTGGCCCATAAAGTATTTGGGAATGTCATTGGGGGGAAACCCTAGAAAATTATCATTTGGGGAGCCCGTTTTATCCAAATGTGCCAAACACCTAGACAGTTGAAAATGCCCTTTTCTATCTAGAGGTGGAAGATTGACACTCATACAATCAGTACTCTCAGACCTTCCAACTTGCTATCTTTCGTTATTTAAGATTCTTAAAGCTATGGCAAGATTGTTGCAAAAGATGATGCGTGATTTCTTTTGGAAAGGTGGTGATCTCTCGGTAAGGAACACTTAGCAGCTTGGGAAATAGCCTGCAAATCCAGATTTCAAGGTGGCTTAGGCATTGGCAACATAGAACTCAAAAATAAGGCATTCCTAATGAAGTGGCTGTGGAGATTTCCATTGGAAAGCCAAGCATTATGGAACAAAGTAATTAAAAGTCAATATGGAGAGGTGGGGAACCTTTGGGATACCAAAAAGGGGGAGAGAATGACTTATAGAAGCCCTTGGAAGGGGAGTATATCGGTGTATGATGAATTTCTGAATCTGGTCAAATTCAAAGTGGGAAGGGGTATGTATGGATTGGGGACACTACCTTTAAAGACAGATTCCCATATTTAGCTAATATATCTGATGCAAGAAAGAAGACTGTCAAGGAGATATTGGATAGGAATGTTGGACTGGGGAATCTGAGCATGGTTGGAACCTTTCCTTTTAGAGGAATCTGTTTGATTGGGAGCTCCCCAGCTGCTTGGAATTGTTGAGTTTGATAGAATACTTCTCTTTGTGCGAGTTGCTGGAAGACAGTAGAAGCTGGATTCAAGACGAGTGGAATATTCTCGTGCAAATCAGCTTTCTCTGCATTGAGTCTAGACAACCAGAATCTAGAGAAGCAATGGGCTAAAACATTGTGGAAGAGCCTTGCCCCATCTAGAATCAAAGTCTTTGGATGGCTCATGGCTTTGGGGAAATTGGGTGCACATGAGAATATACAATATATTGATAGAAATACAATGGAGTTAAAATCCTTAAATCCTGCCAGACTGAGATTAAGAGGAAACGAGCAAGGGTATATTCCAGAAGAAGTTTCACTGCCCTATGGAGGAAGAAGAATTACTTTAAAATTCTTTAAACTGAATGATCGTAAACACAGATTCTTTGGAACCCTTGGGACACTGAGGAAAAAGTTAAACAACATGAAGAGAACAAACACAGCTGGGGAGGAAGATGTCTCTTCAGATTCATCAAGTGAGGAAGATGATGATGTGGCAAAAGCTAAGAAAGATATGGGACATGACGTGGCAAAGACTCCATACATCATTGACATGGGTGGCAAAACAGGAAAGGACAAATCAGTAACACCGTATGCAATTAATACAGACGGCGGTGGAAATCTTGAAAGGGAGAAGGATCAAAGATCGAAGAACCTGGCTCATAATACTCCTGCAGCAAACGAGGAGAAAATAATCAGCATTCAAAGGATTTTTGAGAGAATCAATGGAAACTTGACTTTGGGAGTAGTACCTGCAGAGGATCATCTGAGAATTACGGCTTCTCCTCCAATCGAGATGACAGAGGTGGAGGGTTTTAAAAAATTTACAGAAGGTGGGGCTCTATCTAAAATGGGCTTTTCAGAGTGGGCCTCGAATCAGGAAGAGGAATCAATTTCAAGAACAGATCTTACAAGAAGCCCAATTAAATTTTCAGGTAAAATATACCAAAGGAAAAAGTCCTTTGAGCCCGATTGTGGATCTGTTAAGATACTAGAAGCCCTAAAAGGCTTTGATTTTGGGCAACTCAATATCAACAGCCCATTTCGTCCAGATCTAACACAGTGGCTAAGAAATACCCCCAAACACAGACCAATTTCTACTGGGCCTCCCAAGATGAATTCGATAGAACTGCGTATAGCAAAGCAACATATCAAAGCTTCAGTCGTTCTCGTCAATAATCAAATCTTCATGTGTGGTGAAGTTTTTAACGGTGAAATAGGGGAAATCAAGCAGACGAAAGACTGCAAAACTAAATTCAGAAGTAAATCAGTCCTGCGTGTTGACGACAATGAAAAGTATGAAGTTTATGAAGAAATAGTTGAACAAGTGGAGGAACTAGGGAGATATATGCAAACGAGAATGAAGGAAACAACTCAAGCTGCTGAAACAGACGATTTTATTGATATAGGGCAGCATATTGAGGATGAGGAAAACATGGAGAATCAGTGGAATTTTGTTGCAGATACAGAGGAGTTAGAGAACAGCGAGGGGGATAATTATGTGTCTGAAACAGAGGCAGACGAGGAAGACATTGACATCGGGGACTTGTTCATTGAAGCAAAAAGACCTAATCTAAATAACAATGACCAAGGAATACCGATATCAAAGACACAATCTGCAAAAACACCAACGAAGCCACACAATTCTGAAGAAGAAAATATCAGCAAACACACTAAAGAGCTTGATCCAAACTCAGAAATACTTCCTACTAAGCATTCTGATCTTCCGGATGCCTCCACAACACTCAGATATCTACTAAACCAGGTTCTATCTATCCCTCTTGCTCTACTCTGGTAATTTCTGAATGTATCCCATATCCCTGCACTGAAAGTACTCGTGTGTTGGGTAAGGGGGGATTAACGTTAACTATTACGACCAATGATTTGAATGGACAATCAGCTGTTTCTAATTTTCTGGTGGCTAGTGAATCCGATTCTTTGGGGCTGCCATCATTTTTGTTGGGAGATAAGGAAAACAGAGAAATTCTGATCATTAATGGGGAAAATCCAAAGTTGGAAGAAGTAGAATAAGGTAGAATTTGGTGATGTGAGATTGGGAGAAAAGGCAATCATGAATAGAATCGAGGAGATTGATAAGGAGGAAGTGAGACTAAACATAAGTGAAGAGGTTAGAATAGAAAGAAGGACGCTAAGGAGGAAATTAGGAGAAGTGATCACTAGAGAAGAAATTTCTTGGAATCAGAAAATGAAAATCAAAGGACTCAAAGAATGGGATAACAATACAAGGATGTTCCATCGAACTGCAAGTGGTAGGAAGATAAACAACCTGATAAATAAGCTGGAAAGTAGAGAGGGGACTATACTGAACAAGGAAGAGGAAATCGAGAAGGAAATCATTGACTTTTTTGAGAATTTATTCCAGAAAACGGGAGTCAATTTTGGTATTGAAGGACTAGAGTGGGCACCTATTAAAGTGGACTGTAAAATGAAGCTGGAGGAACCCTTTGAAGTTGAGGAGGTTAAGAAGGCTCTTTTTGGTTGTGATGGAGATAGAGCACCGAGACCAGACGGTTTCTCAATGGCAGCCTTGAAAGAGGGTTGGGAAGTAATCAAAGAGGATGTTATGGAAGTGTTTAAGGAATTTCATGACAATGGGATAGTGAATGCAAGGGTTAATGAAACGCTCATATGTTTAATCCCCCAGAAACTTAGTTCAGTGTCCATAAAAGATTTTTGGCCTATTAGTTTGGTTACATCTCTGTATAAACTTGTTGCTAAAGTTTTATCCTTAAGATTGAAGGAGGTTATGAGTGATACTATTGATGTGGCCCAATGCGCATTTGTAAGAGGTCGACAGATATTGGACTTGGCTTTGATCGCAAATGAAATTGTAGAGGAATACAGAATGAAGAAGAAAGAAGGTGTGGTCTTTAAAATAGATTTTGAGAAAGCTTATGATCATGTGTGTTGGGAATTCCTTGACTTTGTTTTAGAAAAGAAGGGTTTTGGGGAAAAATGGAGAAAATGGATCTAGGGATGCTTGTCATCCGTGAATTTCTCAGTAATGATTAATGGTAAGCCAAGGGGAAAATTTGGAGCTTCTAGAGGATTG
The DNA here is from genome assembly GCA_018223645.1 of Jasminum sambac. NCBI lineage: Eukaryota > Viridiplantae > Streptophyta > Magnoliopsida > Lamiales > Oleaceae > Jasminum > Jasminum sambac. The sequence continues at coordinate 32,240,555 of CP073640.1, forward strand.
AGACAAGGGGATCCTCTCTCACCTTTCTTATTCATTTTAGTGGGGGATGTGTTGAGTAGATTGGTAAACAAGGCGCGTGAAAGGGAGGTAATGGAAGGCTTCAAGATTGGAAGGAACAATGTGAGGGTCTCTCATCTCCAATTTGCGGATGATAGCATTTTCTTTCTGGAGAACAAGGATGAAAGCATCAATAATCCGTTGGGTATTTTGGATATTTTCTCTAAAACCGCAAGCCTAAAGCTAAACATGGCCAAGAGTACTGTGGTGGGCATCAATCTTTCGGAGGGTAGAATGGAAGACATTGCTAGTTAACTGGGATGTGTAAAAGGAGTATGGCCACTAAACTATCTTGGGCTACCTTTGGGAGGAAACCCAAGAAGCCTTTCCTTTTGGAATCCGATGGTGGAAAGAATTGTTCGTAAGTTGGAGGGCTGGCACAAAGGCTGGTTATCCCGAGGAGGACGATTAGTACTCTTGCAATCTGTTCTCGGGAGCATACCCACATATTTCATGTCAATTTTCAAAATGCCTAGGAAGGTGACAAAGACGACAGAGAAGATAATGAGGGACTTTTTTTGGGAAGGTAAAGGTTAGAGTCATAGTGATCATTTAGTCAAATGGGAGATTGTCACGAAACCGAAACAACACGGTGGTTTAGGGATTGGGAACTAACACTTGAAAAACTGGGCACTCTATTATTCTGAGCAGATATGGTCTCCATTCAAATGGTTGGGATGCTAATTTTGACGTCAATTCCACTCTACGAGCACCTTGGAAATCCATTGCGAAGGTATGGGATAGATTTGTAGAATGCACCAAATTAGTTGTTGGGAAGGGTGATAAAATTAGGTTTTGGTTAGATAAATGGGTGGGCGATCAATCACTCCAAGATTTATTTCCTCGACTATTTCGATTGTCAATTCACAAGCACTCGGTTATTAACGAAATCATTCACTTTTCACCCAATTCCATTCAATCTTGGAAACTTGAATTTTGCAGAAACTTTAATGACCGAGATGTTGATGATTTCATTTCTCTTTTGAGTTTGCTTGACACTACTAGTTTTGATCCCTTTGTTCCGGATAAAAGAATTTGGAAGGGCTACTATTCGGGTAATTTCTCGTGCAAAACTTTCTTAGATGCTTTCTATCAACCATCTTGTGCTTCTAATTTCCCACAATTCAAATTCATTTGGAAAGGTGTGTTTGGAAAGGTGTGGTGCCATCAAAGGTCAAAGTTTTTGCTTGGTTAGTGTCTTTGGAAAAGGTTAACACTTGTGATCTTTATATTATAAAAAAAGAAGTGCCACGTTGGCAGCAGTGCCAATGTGGCACTCATTAATATTTTTTAAAAAAAATTATAAAAGTCAATTTTGTAGTTAAAAAATAAAATAAAATTCTATTTTTGGAAATAACTAACATTAATTAATAGTTTTAAATAGGAAAATTCTTTAAATATAATTATTTTTTAATGAAACATAAATTTATCATTAAATGTGATAAATAAAATTTAATGAGAAAAAATTATTTTTGGAAAAAATTTAAATGTCATTTCATTTTTCAAACTTCTAATCAAAAACATTAAATAATAAGTATTTTATTTATTTATTTTCACCATGTTAAAAAATGTTATAGTTTTAGACAGTTTTCATTTGTAATGTGCATTAGATTATACAAATAGTGGATTATTCTTAAATCAAATAGTGCGTTCTAAAATTATAATTGAATTTGCACTGAATAATTTATTTATTTTTAAATAAAGAGTAATTTATGAATCTTTATCTTTATATTTTGAATTGTTGTATTATCATACCATTAATCTTTATATTACAGTTTGTAAAGTGTCACGTAGGCAAAGATGCCAACGTGACACACATTAAATATTTTTTAAAAAATTATAAAATTAGTTTTGGAAATAAACCAACATTCATTAGTAGTAATTAAAATATAATTGAAAATAAACCAATATTTAAAACAAACATTCAATGAGAAAAATTTGTTTTAGAAAGACTTTAAATATAAGTTCATTTTTTAAAGGTCTAATTCAAAATATTAGATAATAAATATTTTTTATTTTTTATTTAATTTTATCATGATAAAATTGTAGGTTTTGATAGTTTGTTTGGTTACTTGAACTGGCCTGTTAAAAAATAGTGGGCATTTTTTACTTTTTTCCTTTTTAAAATTAAATTGTGAGTGGTTAAAATTATAGCTGCATTTATGTTGAATAATTTATTTATTTTAAAGTAAAATAGTAACATATTAATCCTTAAATTATTATAATTGAAGTGCCACGTTTGGCGAACGCCTTATTGGCAGTGCCAACATGACACATAGTTTCTAATAAAAAAATTTAATTGATGTTTTTCCTTTTTAATACGGTTGATGTGATATGCTCACTAATTGAATTTTGTATTGCACGTTTTTTGCATTTTCTAAGTACATAAAATTTAAAATACAAAGTTTTTCTTTCTACAATTAACATGCACTTTACGTAAATGGAAAAAAATCAAATGACTTATGTAAATACGGAAAATAATCAGTATTATTAGAAATTTAAGTTACTGAAAATTAACTATAATACTTCTTATACAATAGAGTTAAAATTAAAAAGTAATTACAGCTAATCACTAAAAGAACGCATAAAATCATAAAATTTAGAGTGCATAATATCCATTTCAGAAAGAAAAAAAGTGTTCAATATAAATTTGATATGTACAAACAAGAAAGACACTTTTTGATAATCAAAGAATTTTTATATATTCATTTCCAATGGTTCGTTTATAATTAATTAATCTCCACGAGTATTGTTGTGCAATGCTATACACGGCAATTAGAATTAAAGTTATACGTTTTGATAAATTTCTTAATTATGTGATACACGTGAATTTTTATAATTTACAATTGTAAATTTACTCTGTATTTTTTGCATTGATTATAATATACAATATTATAGATTTTAATAATTATTTACAATTATGCAATCTCCTATGCATAAATTACATTAATTTTATAATTCAACATTTATATTTATAATTTTATATCAATTGTTTATCGTACATAAATTTAATTATTACCGTGCATCGCACGGGCGTAATACTAGTTTGTTACAATTGAGAAGGCCGTTTTTGTATATTTCCCCATCATATTGCATCATGTGTAGGAGAGGGGATGAAAACATTTGGATACATTGCAAGTTTGCTAAAGAAATTTGGAGTAGAATCTTGCACTTATTTAAGATTGTGGGTGCACTTCCAAGGCGATGGGCAGGCCTAATTCTTATGAGATGGTCCTTTAGAGGCAATGGAAAGGCAAAAAAGGAATTATGGAAACTAATCGTAATGGCAGCAGCTTGGATATTGTGGAACAAGAGAAACAAAAGGATTTTCGACAATTTGGAGCAATCCGTTAATGATATTTGGGATAGCATTTTGTGTTCGGCAGGGCGTTGGGCTAAAGAAGCCGGGGATCTTTGGTGAAGCAGAAAATTTTTTATTTTGTTTAGACCCTTTTAGTTATCTTTGCACTATAGGATTGAGTAACGGATAGACACTCATGTTTGGTTGTTGTTTCATTGATGTTGTTTCGGTTTTTTGGTGGATGACTTATATACTTTTTTGTAATATTTTTCTTTTTTAATAAAATTATCCTGTTTCTTATAAAAAAAAAAAAAAGAATATACAATATAGGCATCCATATCAAACACTCTCTCCGGAACGGTGTGTTTGCTGTAAGAGCAACAGGGAGATGGTAGCTCACTTATTTCTGGAATGTGCTATGGTCAAGAAACTATGGTCCAGATTATTTCATGAACTTGACATTCAATGTGGTATGCCTCAATCTTGTAGTCTACTCTTAGCAAGCAAGTTAGATGGAGGACAGAGGATTTCAAGAATATGAACAACATCAATTCTTGCAATATGCTGGGCGGTTTGGCTAGAGAGAAATAAGAGAATCTTCGAAGCAGTAGAAGAACCAGTTGAAAGGATATGGGAAAAGGTCAAGTTTTGGGTTGCAACCTGGATATTTAACACTAGACAGTTTGAAGGATTATCCTTTTGGGAGATTAGTAGAGAATGGAGGAATTTTTGTAACTAGTTTGATAGGCTTTTTAACATTGCTTTCTCCAGAACTTGTAATGAGATAGCATTTTCTGTAACTTCATCAAAATAGTAATAAAGTTGTTTCTTTTTCAAAAAAAAATCCACGAAAATCCATAATTCTAAAGAAATCCTTCAAATTATGCGTTCGGGAAACCCCCAAATTAACAATTGCATGCACTACACTAACATGCGCAGAAGGTGGTAGTTATAAGCCAGGTAGACTGACGCCCATTTCAACAATAGGCCTTGCTGGCCTCCAAAAGGATACATAATGAAAGAAAGGACTTTCTAAAGGAATCTCTTTAATACTTGGCTAATCTAGCTTATAGGAAGGTTGCTAAATTCTATGGGCAAAACTACTATCAATTCTTTGAACCACATCCTCTAGGCAAGATCCTTCTGTTGTGCGCGAGTAACATTCGTTTAAACGGCTCACTGTCTAACACGAAATTTGGTTGGCCCTCACCCAAAGTTTCCTAAGTCTCAAGGACAGTATTTACTGAAGGCTACAGTCTCCAATTGAATGATGGACAACCCCAGTGCGTTTGGCTTCATAGAGTAATAAGGAAACACATAAAACAAAAAGTGAACAGAAGCACCAATATACAAAGGAAAAAGCCAAGTGCAAGGATGAATATACCTTTCTCCCGGTCAATTGCCGGTTAGATTTGGTAAAAGATTCAACCCCGAGTTTTGAAGTAGGTCATTTGTGAATGCTAGCACCAATAGAAGCAATAGCAGCAAATTTTCCAGACATTTCACATGTAGGGGTTCTAGTAGTTATGGACATTACCACCTTCTTAGATTACTTGGACTTGTAGGGAACCGTAGATGCAAACCCAGCTTCTAGAGCAAAAGTCGCTCAGGAAGGATTAAGAGGAGTCATATCAAATAGTGAAAACCTTGATCAACAAATGTAGAAAAGATTCTCTCCCCAACAGATGACCAGAACCGATCAAATAATGGATGCATAAAGGAATAAGGAATAGAGGGAGAGAAACAAAAAGATCTTGCCGGCACAATTCGCAGCATTACTAGCGAGGAGTTACCACAGTGAAACATTCATGAAAATTGATAGCATGAAAAAATAAGGGACTATAGAGAATGTGCCAAGACTAAGTGACATGCCACAAAATTGTGCTAATGCACCTAAGACCTGCTTCGGCATTGGTGCAAGTCAAAAATTAATGATAAAGCTCGTGCCAAACAGAGAGTTTAGTCCAACGCTAAATGTTAAATTAGTTCTCATTAGAACTAGTGGGTGAATTTGGGCCGCATTGGTTTGCATGCAAAGGGAAAAAGTATGGTAAAGACTTTAGGGTATATGTTGAACGACCTGAATAATTTTAAATTTAATGATAAGATTTGATCTGTATAACTGTTGTATTTTATATGTATAGCCATAGCATATTTAGAGGAATAGATAATCATATATTTAGTATCCCAGATTACTGCTGAGCTCCCTATTTTAGAGGACCTATTAACGTGTGACTCTCTATAAATAGTCTGGTACATACCCAATTATGAGCAATCAAGAAAAGAATTTAGGATTCTTAATTGCATTTATGGTATGAAAGAATTGAAATGCACTTTCAAGGCTCTTTCTTCTTTTCTTTCCAACGCACATTACAAGTCTTCATTCTCGGCCTTCATCATGTCGGAATCCACAACTACCAATCCTATTACCACTTTTGCTCCACCCACCACCAACTCAACTTCCTTCGTCGACTAACAATCCAACCCTCCAAATCACAACCATCAAACTCAATTGATTGAACCATCTTCAATGGTCCCCATCTGTTAAGATGTTCAACACTGTGCGCGGAGAAATGAGATTTGATAGGGAAAGTGAAAATCCCAAGCCCAAATGATCAAGAGAGGCTCAGTTCACATGGGAAACTGAGAATGCCATGATAACGGATTGATTAACCAATTCAATGTAACCTGAAATTGGTCAGGTAAAATTTCTTCCTTTCTAGTGTGAAAGACATGAGATTTTGTTGCTGCCACCTATTCCAACCACGGCAATTGTATTCAGGCATTTGCTGTGCAAACAAAATTGAAGGATATTCGACAAGGTGACCGTGATGTCACTCGGCATTTCAACCATTTAAAGACATTATGGCAAGAGCTTGATCAGTCTATTGTCAAGTGGGAGTGTCCAAATGATGCTACTTGATTTCAACAATTGGTTGAGACAGATCGAGTTTATGACTTCTTTGGAGGTCTAAATCCTGACTTAAATGCTGTTAGAGAACAAGTTCTTAGTGGAGATCCATTCCGAAGCATACTAGAGGTTTTTGCTCATACTGAACGGGACAAAAGCTGCAAAGAGCCCATGAATGGGCCAAGGCCTGAATCTGCTCTTGAAAAATCTACTCTCCAAGTTGATTTCATTGATATGGGTCCCGCTGGTAGTTCCACGAAATCTGGCCTCAGACAACCAAACCAGAAAATAATCCGTGGTGCGATCATTGCAATAAACCAAGATACACTGAGGCCATTTGTTGGCTTCTACATAGGAAACCAACCAATGGTCCTACCCGTTCAGCAAACCAAAGGTGAAACACCAATAATCTTCCTGATTTTCGCCAAGTATACATTGATGGACCAGAAAATCAAACCCACCAAGATGCCCCATTCACCAAGAACGGGTTTGAGTTGCGTCAACTAATCAACAAGCTCACTACGCCCATTAAGGCCACTAGGTCTTCTGCTTGTACTGCTGCCCATTAACGAAAGTTCCCTGGATCATCAATTCCGGAGCATCTAACCATATGATGGGCCAATATTACATTATTCAATTCCTTTTTTTCCATCTTCAACTAGTCATCAAGTGAGAATAGCTGATGCATTCATTTTCCACCATTGTTGGCAAGGGAACTATACCTCTCTCTAATGATCAATCCTTTTTTTTTTTGTGATAAGAAACTAAACTTGTTATTAAAATAGTAAGTACAAAAATTAAAACGAAACAGGGCGGACGAGACTTCCACCAAAAACCTACCAAAAGCAATGCAAAAACAAAGTCTAACCAACGGCCTTAACCACTATTGGGAAGTAAAGTACAAAGAGAGCTCATAGGGTCTAGGCAAAACAAAAAATTATCTAATTCATTAAATAAACCCCCAGCTCTAGCCCAAAGTCCAACAGCGAAGACAATGTTGTCCCAAATGTCTTCAATCGATCTCTTGAGATTGTCAAAAATCCTTCTATTTCTCTCCAACCAGATTGTCCAAGCTGCTCCCATAATAGCCAATTTCCACAACTCCTTTTGTTTCCTATCTCCCCCGAAACACCATTTGTTAAGGATCAAATCAGCCCATCTTCTAGACATAGCATCCGATACTTCAAACATGTTCATAATTCTGCTCCAAATTCCTTTTGCAAATTCACAATGAATCAATAGGTGGTCAATCGATTCATTTTCCCTTTTACACATAATGCAATATGATGGGGAGATGCACCAAGAAGGCCTTTTCAATTGTAACAAATCGCATGTGTTAACCTTCGCCAAAGAAACCAACCACTCAAAGACTTTAACTTCAATTCTTGCACCCCTTCCATTTAAGTGAAGGCCATACCGACTAAGGATGATTGAGTGCCAAAATGAGTCCAATTCAATAGGGAACAGCCAAAGCCATTTACCTAGCAATGCCAAATTCTTCAAATGAAGATTCCCAATCCCCAATCCTCCATCTTGCTTTGGTTTTGTGACAATTTCCCACTTAACCAAATGGTCACTATAACCCTCCCCTTTGCCTTCCCAGAAAGAGTCTCTCATCATCTTCTCAATCAACTTCACCACCTTCATAGGCATTTTAAAGGCTGGCATAAAGTATGTAGGTATGCTTCCCAAGACCTATTGTAAAAGTACTAGTCTCCCCCCCTTTTGATAGGCAACCTTTATGCCACCCTTCAAGTCTTCTAGCAATTCTCTCCACCACCGGATCCCGGAATGAGGAAGTGTTGAACACCACCCCTTCTTTCTTTTTTGTCCTATATTCCTCAACGATTTCATTTGCAATCAAAACGAAGTCCAAAATTTGTCTACCTTTTACAAAAGTACATTGTGCTCCATCTATTGTCTCTTTCAATACCTCCTTTAGCCTCAATAATAGAACTTTTGCCACGATTTTATACAATGAGGTAACCAAACTGATCAGCCAAAAATCTTTGACGGAGACGGGGCTCAGTTTTTTGGGGATAAGACAGATGAAGGTTTCGTTAACACTTGCGTTAAGAGTGCCATTCTCATGAAATTCAATAAATACCTTCATCACGTCCTCTTTGACTATTTCCCAACCTTCCTTCAAGGCCTCCATGGAAAGTCCATCGGAAAAACCTCCCGAAAAGGAACTCTAACGATTCCTCACCATCTGTTTTACATGTTCCAAAGCTCTTATGTAATCGTTTGTCAATTATTAGATTCACGAAAGACAATAACTGTATTTCTAAATTCTTTCGATCTTACCCTAAATTTCAGGATTTGAGTTCACGGAAGACAATTGACGATGCTGGAGAAACTGGTGGGCTTGATTAGTTCAATGATGGTACTATTCAAGAACAAACTCAGGCGATTAATAAAGTTCCCTTTGTGATGGAACAAATTAAGTCATATGGCATTGACATTTAGGTCATCCTAGGTTCCCTTATTTACAGAGGTTATTTCCTTCTTTCAAAACGGCTAAACACCGGCAGTCTATTTTTCGGTCCAAACAGTATAAATGTTCATTTCCTTTAACTCTAGTGATATCAACCCATCAAAGGTACCTAATCTACCTAATACGCGATGGTTCATACCTTTATTGACAATCGTTCTAGATTAAGTTGGGTTTATCTCATGGAAGACAAAGTTGAAACTTGCTCAGTATTTAAGCAATTTTATTCTATGGTGTGATAGAAACCCAACTCCAGACAAAAGTACAAATGATTCAATAGATAATGGGACCAATTACTTCTCTAATATCTTAGGGTCATATTTCACCAAAAAGGGAATTATTCATCACTCTTCTTGTGTCGATACCCCTCTACAAAATGGGATTGTCGAAAGGAGAAATCGACATTTACTTGAAGTCACTTGTACACTCATGTTCAGTAAACATCTACCTAAGCAGTTTTGCAAAGAGTTCTTGATCAATCGTATGCCATCAAGAGTTCTCAACTTCCAACCACCAATACATGTCTTCAAAAATGACACAAACAATAAGCTAAAACACTCACCATTCCCTAGAAGGCAGTTTACATTTTACGTCTAATACAAATCCATCCAAACTATGCGAAGCCAAGAGCAAAAGCTGCTGAAGAGTTTACACCGTGAATCTTCACACTTGAAAACCTCGTCAATCACAATGCAAGCAATTGAAATAAAGCTGGAACTATCAAATTATTTGCATGAAAATCCACGATATGTGGTTTTTTGAATAACTCACTTCTCAGTGATCGTTCTTGCTTCACGAATAGCAAAAGAATCTCATCAGACAAATTAATTATTATAGATATGCTTATAATTGAGGAACGTCCAGAAGAAATTATATCCACAACTGAATGGCTTACTTTGATTTTTGAGATGTCCGCTGATATTTGCCTCTTACCAAATGTCCAATGCTTATTTTATAATCTCCCCCGAACTAACATAAAAAGTTGAAATTTTAAAAAGAAAAAAAAAATCAAAAAGGAGGAGGAACTTTAGTAAAAACCTCAAAAGGAAACCATCCTTGAATTATACATACCACCAGAACAATAGGTGTAATGCCACTTCCCAAAAGCCCTAAGACTTTCAACACAAAGTTCAAGTCATGAAATTCTTTATTTACCAACTTTTCCCGACAACTAACCATCTACATATCATACTCCGGAAAACTAAAATGGGTGACCAATTGGGTTGAATTTCAGAGCTTCTTTGGTTAAGATTTTTTTCAAAAATCATTTTTTCTGCAAAATCTTTTCCAAGCACACCTCTTCGTTAATATGTTAACTTTGTCATTCTTTAAAATTTTTTTTACTTTCTATAAAGCACAAAATCATTTCGTAAAAATCTCTACGAAACAAAAACTAGACGATGAATTGAAGAGAAAAAAATATATATAAAAGAAAATTCATAAAAAATTTCCTAACACTATGACCCACCATTGAAGGACACCAACTCTAGTATCCGACATCCACTGCAAGTTGTGAATGGCGAGAAGAATATAATGTAGAATTAGTTATCTGTTTCTTTGTCTTCTGCCTCAAGCAAGATAATCATATTGAAAAACTCACTAACAATAGGTCAAACCCAAACTAATTCAAATCCTACTTAATTGCTTTCTTTTCATCTCTATTATGTTCCTTCACATATACATGTGTGCCTGTGTTAGAGCACCTTAAGGAAGTTTATTTTTTCTTTTCTAAGGTGGGGATGAAGGTGGTGGAGTGGATGATGTGCGTATGCATGTGCAAGTGAGAGAGGATGTGAGAGAAACCTGGTGATGAGTCCTCAGCAGTACTTTACAGTTAGCATGGATTTCATGAACATGAGCAAGTGCCTTGAAAAAATTTCCATTCAGATCTTCATCCCTTAGGGCATTTATCTAGCAAAAGGAAAATACAAAAGCATTCGTGAATAAGAATAAGCAAAATTGCGATAAACATCCGAGGGTCTTGGACAGAATAAGTACTATATTTGATGATCAAAGACTACCTCGTCATTAGAGAGTTGATAGTCGCGAAGAAAGTATGATACTATCTCTTGTCTCTGTGTAGTATTTTCAAGTTCCTGTTTGAGCCGTTCAGTTGTACTAACAATATTGCCAGTTGTAGCATTACAATTGTTCAATGCCTTTGCAATTCTACAAGGTTCAAACAAAAAGTTAAAAATGGTTCTCTGAGCATACCTTTTATATATCTACTAGAGCGCAAGCATAGAGTTTTGAAATGTGGGTGTACAACATTTTTTTTTTCAAAATTCCAAAACTTGGTTTCACATGTGCTGCATTGACCATTAAATTAGGGTTCCATGTCCGACACTCGGAGAACACTCTGCAATTTTTTTCTTTAGCAATTAGCAATAGTGTTATTAATTATTATGATATAATAAATACATACTCTTACTTAAAATATTTTGACAACAGAAATTAATGATGAGTATAAAACTAAAGCTACACCATATAAATGGAGAATGATGTCACAACACGTCTTGTTAATAATTTTTTAGAGAATTGGGTGGTAGTGTATCTGACAATTGTCGTGTCAAACACGCATTCCATGATGTCCTGTTGGTGCAGCAGGGGTTTACCAAAATCCTTTTCCTCAAATTGTTTTTTTCTTTGAAAAAGAAACAAGGTAGTATAAATGAAAATATGATTACATGGAAACCAAAACAGGAACCAAAAGCAACAAGTTCCTAAAACGGCTGATCTAGTCTAATTACATAAAATATCTACATTCCCTACAAAGAGAATAGTGGTGGCAAGGGGGTGGATTTAGGTCAAGGACCCCATTCCCTATCCCCATCCCTTCAGGATTTTTCATCCCCCATCCCAATCTCATCACAGTTGGTCGAGGTAGAGACAGGGTCGGAGTCATACAAATTGAGTACAATTTTAATCCCGTTTAAACCCCATTCATTTTAATCCTTCTTTAAGTTGTTGATTCCATATGCCACTCTTCTTTAAATCCTTTTTCTCAAATATGGCACATAAAAGGCAATAATGAAATAAAAGTTTTGAACTCGAATGTTAAAGATAGGACAAAAATAAATAAACTTCACATCAATGCTGGGAAGAGAATAGTGATGGCAAGAGGACGGGTTTAGGTCAAGGACCCCATTCCTTTAGGATTTTTCATTCCCCATCCCAACCTCATCACAATTAGTCGAGATAGAGACAGGGTTGGAGTCATGCACATTGAGTACAATTTTAATCCCATTTAAATCCCATTCATGTTTCTATTTGTGTTCCCCCCCCCTTTCATGTTTCTGGTTATATTAATCATATTTTTTTTTTTGATAAGAAACTGAAATTTTATTCACATGGTATCAAGGAAAAACGTGGACAAGATATCCACCAATACAAGACCACAAAACAAGAAAAAGCAAATAGCAACCTAAACAATCTTATGAGTTGCTGGCACTATCAGGACATAGTAAACTAAATGGGTTTAGTCTAAACAGAGAAATCTCTACATCACAAAATATTTTCACTTTTATGACGAGCCCATAATCCCTAAAAATAAAAATGTTGTCCCATACATCTTCTAAAGATCGCTCCATGTCGTTAAAAATTCTTTTTATTCCTCTCATTCCAAATCACCCAAGTTGCCATCACTACTAATTTCCAAAGCCCCATTTTTTGTTTTCTCGTTGCCTTCAAAAGACCACTTAAAGAGAATTAACTCGCCCATCGTGAAGGTAAAATACCTACCACATCAAACATCTGTTGATTCGGTTCCATTTCTTTAGCAAATTCGCAATGTATGAGCACATGGTCGATGGTTTCCTCTTCTGCACATAACACAACATGATGGAGATATGTATAAAAAGGTCTTCAATTGTAACAAGTCACAAGTATTAACCTTCCCGTGAGTCACCAAACCAAGCCAAAGACTTTAACTTTTGATGGCACCACACTTTCCAAATGAATTTGAATTGTGGGAAAGTTTGATCACAAAGAGGTTGGTAGAGGGCATTAAAGAATGATTTGCATGAAAAAAGACCGGAGGAATGGCCATTCCAAAATCTTTGTCCGATGTGAGGATCAATCTTTGCGTGTCAAGCAAGGTCAAAAGAGAGGTAAACTCTTCCAAATCTCTATCAACTGAAATTCCCGCTAAATTGATGTTCCAAGACGGGTTAGAATTTGGCGAGAAATGAAGAAAATCACTAATCACCGAGTTTTTATGAGTTGACAATCTAAAAAGGCGAGAAATGATAATCGAATGGGTTGGTTACCCACCCATTTATCCATCCAAAATCCGATCTTATCCCCTTCCCGACCACTAATTTGGTGCATTCTACAAATTTATTCCATAACCCTACAATGGATTTCCATGATGCTTTAAGATTGAATTGACGTCGATATTGGAATCCCAACCATTTGAATGAAGGCCATACTTACTAAGAATAATGTGAATGCCAAAGTGAATCCGGATTCGATGGGGAACCGCCAGAGCCATTTTCCTAACAAAGCCGTATTCTTGAGGTGTAGATTCCCAATCCCTAAACCACCCAATTGCTTCTGCCTTGTAACCAAATCCCATTTGACAAGGTGATCACTATTACCCTCACCTATGCCTTCCCAAAAAATCCCTCATAATCTTTTTCAATCATCTTAACAACCTTCATAGGCATCTTAAAAATCGACATGAAATATGGGAATGCTCCCAAGGAGCTTTGTGAGTACTAACCTTCCTCCTCTAGATAGGCACCCTCCTTGTGCCATCCTTGCAATCTTCAGGCAATTCTTTCCACTACTGGTTCCCAAAAAGGAAGGCACTTAGGATTCTCCTGCAGGTAGTCCAAGGTAATTAAGAGGCCATGTTCCTTTCACACATCCTAGCCATCTAGTTATCTCCTCCATTCTCCCTTCAGAATGTTTATGCCCACCACAATGCTTTTTGACATGTTGATCTTTAAACTCGCAGTCTTCGAGAAAATGTCCAATATCCCCAAGAGATTTTTTGATATCGCCATCCTTGTTGTCAAAAAAGAAAATGCTATCATCAAGAAATTGAAGGTGAGATACCCTAACCCCATTTCTTCCTATCTTGAAACCCTCCAATAGGTCTTTTTCACATGCTCTATTGATCAATCTACTTAACACATCCCCAACCAATATGAAAAGGAAGGTGAAAGAGGGTCTCCTTTGTCTCAAACCTCTTGACGCTCCAAACTTACTCTCTCGGTTTACCATTAATCATCAATGAGAAACTAACTCACGACAAGCATCCCCCCATCCACTTTCTCCATCTTTCTCCAAAACCCTTCTTCTCTAGCACGAAGTCAAGAAATTCTAACTCATGATCATAGGCCTTTTCAAAATCAATTTTAAAAACCACCCCTTCTTTCTTCTTCATTCTATAATCCTCCACTGGTTTCATTAGCAATCAAAACTAGGTCCAAAATTTGTCGTTTCTTTGACAAATGCACATTGAAAGCCACATCAATGGTACATCTCAAAATTTTCTTTAATCTCAATGATAAAACCTTTGCCACAATTTTATATAAAGATGTGACCAAGTCTGACAATAAATCTCTTATGGACACTTTGAACTTAGTTTCTTTGAATTAGACAAATGAGGTTTCATTAACCCTTCCATTCACAATGCCATTGTCATAAAATTCCTTAAACACCGTGATCACATCCTCTTTAATAACTACCCACCCCACTTTCAAAGCCTCCATTGAAAAGCCATCAGTCCTGGTGTTTATCTCCATCACATTCAAAGAGAGCACTTCTAACTTCCTCTTCTTCAAACGGTTTCTCCAATTCCGTTTGTAACTGAAGCTAATGGCTGCCCATTCCAGGACCTTCAATACCAAAACCCGACCTCTTCCTTCTTTTTGAATAGATTCTCATAAAATCAATGATTTCTTTTCTATTTCCTCTTCCTTATTCAAAATGATTCCATCTCTACTTTCAAGTTTGTTGATCATGTTGTTTGTCTTTCTTCCACTAGCAATTCTATGGAACATCCTTGTGTTGTTATCCCATTCCTTCACTCCTCTGATTTTGGTTTTTGGTTCCACGAAATTTCTTCTCTAACAATCAATTCTTCCATTTTCCTTCTAATGTTTCTTCTTTCCACTCTCTCTTCTTCACAAATACTATCCCTCGCTTCCTTCTCATCTATCTCCTCAATTCTCCTCATAATAGCCATTTTTTTCTTGTCTTACATCACCAAATTCTTCCTTATTCCACTTCTTCAATTCTTCCTTTATTCTTTTCAATTTTTCCATAAATGTAAACCCCGCCCACCCATCCACACCACACTTCTCCCACCATAGTTTCCAATTCTTTTGAAATCCTTATGTCTCAACCACATATTTCGAATCAAACGGGTTGGGCCCCACTTAAACCTGCTTTGTGTCCAAATAATAGGACAATGATCGAAGTCATTCTAACTAAAGCTTCCCTAACCTCCTCTACCATACATTCCCACCCTTCAGAATAAAAATCACACCCTCGAGCACACCAGTCTCTCTCTTATATTGACCATGTAAACTGTGGCATTTAAAAGTCTTGAATCCCTCAAACTGTGATCTCAGTATGAACTGAAGCTTCTCATGCTTCTAGTGAATCTACTCTCTTAGTTTTTTTGTGATGGGTATCTCACCATTAAAATCTCCTCCCATGCACCATCTTTCTCCACACAATCCATACAGCACTCCCTAACTCCTCCCAAAAATCTTTCCTCTCTTTCGGATTGCATGGTCCATAGATTCCTGGAGAACCACCATTCTCCTCCTCCCCTACTACTTCTGCCAGATAGAAACCGAGAAATTTCCCAAGATTACCTCTTTGCCTCTCTCAAAACCCAGAATCCCATATCACCACTATCCCCCGATTTCCCAAGAGACGGTAAATAAGCCCATTCTTTAAATCTTATGCCCCACACACTCCCCACCGTTCCTTCACAATTTCGTCTTTCTTGGTTTCTTGTAAAGTCACAATATCGTTTTTCTTGCATATCAATTCCTTAACTAATCTCTCTTGTCTCTCCCTCCCAGCCTCTCTCACATTCCAAATTACTACCTTCATTGTACACTCTTTTTCCCCACATTCCAATGCCTGTGATTTCCGCCCTCATAGTTGATATTACTTTGAAGATTCTTGAGTCTCTTCTCCTTTACTAGCCCTTGTCTTGGAATAGGCTGAACTTTTCCTATTGTGAAGAGATTTTGTGCAAGATTTGTCCTTTAAGGAACTAAGGTTAAGTTCAGCCTATTTAATATAGGCGCCACTTATCAAAGTCTTCCTTCGCCTTCCTCTCCATTTATAACCACTATTTCTCCATTTTCTCTTGTGTGGATAGAGATAGACGACATCTCCAAAGAATCGATTCATTTGTATTTTGAACATTTGAAACATCTTTTTGGCCATTCATTCCCATGGTTTTATCATTCGACGTCAACTCCTTTTACAGCATCCCATTGTTTCCATTGCAAGGAGATGAAACACAATCAGAATTAACCAAATTAGAGCAAGAGGGGTAGATAATACCTGATTCAATGGGCATCCTGGATGTTGTGGAATGGCCTGGGATAGTAAAAGGTTTCTTGTAACTGAAAATCAGCTCACCAGATTGTTTACTATTTGTTTTCCTTTGCAGAGTGTTTGTGTTGTTGGTGTCTTTGCAGATTATTGTGCCTCGTTCCGCAAAGTGTTCCCTGCTCATTGCTATCCCGACAAGTTTTTTTCCATCCCCAACAAGTCCCCTATGTGAATTACTTCCTCATCCAGACAATTTCTGTTGCATAATCCTCTGCTTCACTTTCCTCCATCTCGCTTCCTTTGCAAAATGATTCCACTGCTTCTCCATATACTCCTCATCTTCGACTAGTTCACCCAATTCCACAATATCGTATTTCGCTCTCACGCTTCTATCTCGCTCTCTCTTGATTGTTCCTTGTCCTCACAATATTCCAATTTCTTCGATTCTTCATGATTTTCCAATTTCTTCAGATTCTTCAACTTCTTCCGTGGTGTCGAAACATATTGTGGCTTTACCTCCTTTTTTCTTGTCGTGGCTTCCTAATAATACACTCCTCGCTTTCACCGTCAAAATTTGCCCTTACGCATGAAAATCTGCTGTCGGCGATAATCACGCAGGCTTTAATTGATTCCTATTTAGGGTCATCTCTATCAGTATTCATCCGAGAAAGCCCAATTGTGTATGTCTTTTTGGTGTCGCGTTATACTGGTTTGTTGTTTCTAATTGATTTGGCCCATTTGTTGATATAGGCCCAAAATTAAAACCCTTTAAAGCCCTTAAAATCTTGCCCGATGTAGTTTTGGTTGAAACTTAAACCGCCATGCGATAGACTTGGTCATCTTGGTCTCGCCCTTCTTTTTCTCTCGTTTCGTGACATTTGTGAGCCCGCCGCAGCTTCCTTTCTCCACTTTGAGTAATGCCCATCTGGTTTAGGAGCCCAATTTAACTCATTCATCCATCTTCATCATTAAAACCCCTCTTCGAGTCAGGCCCATCCGGGTTACACCCAATTCACTCCGTCCATCATTAAAACCTTCTCCTGGTGGCGGCGAGCTTGAATTCCCGAGGTCGCTGCCATGTATCCTATCAAAAATTCTCACGATATTGATTGACGCTCGTTTGTCGCCCTGGTGCAAGTTTTCATATTTTCCAATAAATGCTTCTCCCGCATAATCAATGCACCGCTCTCATCCGCTATATTCAAAATTTCACCATCTGCTTCTCTTTCTTTCCCATTGACACGTGCACCGGTTGTGTCGTAGATATTTTCCACATTATCTATCTTACATCACCGATCACCAGCCATGTCATCATCTTCTTTGTTTGTTCTTCTCGTGGAAACCACGTCTTCAAATGACCATGGTGTTCTTCATGCTTCCTTTTTGTATTCCGGTAGAGTCCCAAAAGTTTCATGGAAGCGGTATCGCTCTATCATTCGGGCTTTGAAGAATTTCACCGTGATTTTTGATCCAAAGATAAGGCAATGACAAAGATTCCTGGGATAAAACCTTGTTTATTTCCTTTCGCCTCAATCGAGCATGATTCAAATACATCGATTCAAAGTGTTTTTATCCACGCCCATTAGGCCACCACACATGGATCCGATTACTTTGAAAACATGGATGTTCCACGCGATTCGATGGTAGGCCTTCCACTCCAATCCAACTATAGCGGCACCAATTTTATGCCTTCAGATTGATTTTTCCAAACCCATGAGACAAAAGATAATCGATGCAGCTCCTGGAATTTCCAAACTCTACCATGGAAACTAACTCAGCTTTTCTTCTTCACTACGGCACCAAATAATAGCTCTCATCATAGAGAGACCTCATCGACTGTATTGCTTCCTCATCGCTTTATGCAACCCATATAGTAACGCTTCCCATGGTACGCGACTATCCTCCCTAAACATTATCACACCTAATGTCCATCCTCTTAATGCCCTCGCCACATGATGATCTTCCATTTCCTCGCTTCTAAATTCTTCTTTTCTTTTCCTCTGCGGCTTCCATTTCCATATTT
Organism: Jasminum sambac; assembly: GCA_018223645.1. Lineage (NCBI taxonomy): Eukaryota > Viridiplantae > Streptophyta > Magnoliopsida > Lamiales > Oleaceae > Jasminum > Jasminum sambac. The sequence continues at coordinate 32,258,871 of CP073640.1, forward strand.
AACTATACCGCCCAAGAGCTTTTTGTTGTTTGATTCTACCGCTGCATACTTTTGATTCACCCGAGTGTTTTGCCTTGAGGTGTTCTGTCTTCCCAGTACCAGTTTAAACATTCTTCTAATTTTCTCCATCCCGTGGCATCCTCTTCTGCAGGGACTATGACTTGTTTAACTATACTATTCCTTAATGTGGATATTTTCAAGAACTTACCTCTTTCATTCTCGGGAAAGCTTCCATCCATATCCTCATGCTTTTGTTTCAAACTGCTTATGAATGTTTAGTGTATCCACATGTTTGCAAAGAAAATCTCATCATCTCTAATAGCCAAATTCCAACGTCAATTGTCACAAAAATATCATAACTCCTAAACCTTGTTCTTTCAATCAATCTGACTGAACCTCCATCTTGCGACAATATGAGTTTGAACCCCTTGAATCTAGTGCTGAAACTCCAATCTTTGTTGATGATCTTCACGTTGTTGGCGAAATTACAATATTTTTCCTTACTATGGCCAGTGGGGCCATAGTAATTGTAATACGAATAAGTCATCAGTCTACATTCACTCTAGAGAGAAAATTCTAGAGAGAGAAAAAGGTTATATTAATCATATTAAAAAAATGTTTTCAAATGAAAGGCACAAATTGCTTGATACAACAGAACTATTCAAGAAAATATGCAAGACCATAACGTTGGCTGCGTGTCCCGTTCGAACATCGACATTCTTGGACCCTTCATGACGTGTATTCGATAAGCCACATGCAGGAATCTTAGCATGTGTTTGCATACTCACTATTCTTCATACTTTCTCCTACTTTTTAAAATTCAAATTTGATCAAATAAATCAGATCCACATATCTTGTATAGTCCACCTATATTATTAAATCTCTATTATTCAACTCTACTCATTCTTTTTCTTCCTACTCATAAAAATACATTAAAATAGTATACAAACACCCTCTTACACTATATACATTCTAAATACTCATAAGATGCTATAAGGACATTCCTCCAGCAAGCATCAAATATGCATGCATTGTGTCTTACATGAAAAGCAAAAAAGGCACAAAACGAAAATTTTATATATTAAATAACTCAAATCAACGTGTCCCCTACGTGTCCATGTCCTACTTTTTCAGGAAATCACTCGTCAACATCTCCAAGTTGTGTTGTGTCCGACACGAGTGTCCGTGTCCGTTTCGTGTCCATGTCAGTGCAACACAAATCTCACATGCACCACTCTCCACACCTAACTTTGATATCTCACTTTAAAGACTTAGCCTGTTTTCATTTTAATTTTTTCTACCTCAAAATTAACTTTTACAACTCAGTCAAAGCCAATTTCAATATTAATCACAATCTAAAATAACTAATTATAATACGTCTAGTAGTCCCCTACTACTATTCCTTTGAAAAAGTTACTATCTAACAATAAAAGTTTCCCAAAAACACACTTGGTAGCATATAAGCTAGATTTTTATAATTTTTTTCTTTCACTTTTGCTTGTATTATTCTTGTTGAGGATAGTAATTAAATAATCTAAATTGGAACCGATTTATCAGCTTAAACTTTTAGATCAGATGGTTCCATAACTTTAACATGGTATCAGAGCAGACAGAGGTCCTAAGTTCGAATCTCACCGCCACCCAGTTAAAATGAATTGTGCACGTGTTAGACTTTGTTTAGGAAAAATAAATCTCGCCTACACGTGAGGGGGCGTGTTGAGGATAGTAATTAAATAATCTAAATTGGAACCGATCTATCAGCTTAAGCTTTTAGATCAGATGGTTTCATAACTTTAACAATTCTAATTGAGTTTGACTCAAGGAGATTTTATAACATAAAACCACTGGTTTAATTAACATCATGATTGTTGCCTAGTGACAGATTTATAGTACAATAGATGATCTAGCTGATAACGAGATGCAATTGCTGAAAAATTATAAACAACTTCGGGAACTTTACAGGTTGATAAGCGAAGTCTAAAAAGGAACAAAGCCTGTTGTAATGGGAATGCTAAGCACGAGAGCTCAAGTATTTGTATATCAACCATCATTGTCCATCCTTACCCACCCAAACAACATTTGCAATTTGTGAAGCATTAGTATTTGAAAAACAATATCATGGATAACAGTAAGATTCCTTGTTAGTTTATGCAACAATTTATTTATCAAAGCGGTTCTCTGTATGAAACATATTTGAAAGACAGAGAGGGGATAGGCTTACTTGTCACAACATTCAGCCAATGCATTAACCTCATCCTCAACTTGGTCCAAGGCCTGTAGCACCACCCACCAAACACACAATTGTCATGTTCTTGCTCCAAGGAGACAAGTATGGAAGTATGCCACGTGGAGAATCATCATACAATATCACAAGTATAGTACACACTAACACGGGTCAAAGAAATATGCGAGTAGACCATACTTCAAAATTTACACAATGAATGATTTCTATGGCATGATGGACTTCCTCATGATACCAAAACAATAGTAGTCTATAATAAGGCAGATCGACAGAAACACCCATGACAAGCATATAACATCTCGGTCATCCATTTAACACTATATAGAGTAAGATGTTATGTTGAAAACGCATGCCTTACCAGCCACAAAAGCACGCTTATCTTATATCAGTACCTTCATGTAGTATTTGGAAATGCTTTAAAAAGGTACTAAGACATTTTATCTACGTGAAGCAATGCGTAAGCCTCAAAGATCCTTGATTAAGCCTCAACATAAAATAATAAAACAAAAAATATCAAAATGTGTTTGTAAAAAATCCATAATAACACTAATTAACAAATTCAACAGTCTAACTTGTAAGGAAACATAAAATAGATCAAGAAAATATAAAACAATTGCCAATTTTTAATCAGGGTGGAACAAATTTATCACTAGCTCAAGATTTTCATATTATCGCTGCTAACATGATCTTTAAAGAATTACCAACATCATGCTCATTCTCATTACAAGTTTCCTTAATTTTTGGTCATTATTCTACAAACAATGGTGAATTCTCCTCTTTTCGTTCCGTATAAGATGAAAGGGGAAAAAGAAACAACAAAAAATTTAAGTTACAAATAAAGGCTAATAATTTAATCTTTGAAAGATGATGCAAGTCAAACATGCAAAAGCTTCAATTGGTTTGAGACATAAGAATCACTAAGTTAAGGAGTAAGCCTCAACGAAATAACGAATAAGCCTTACAAACAGTCTTATAACTTTTAATTATTTAACCTAATAAAAAATATTTATTTCTTAAACATTTTTAAAAACAAAATTAACAACTCTAACTAACTAAACTATAAAATAAAGATGTGACTACTTTAAATGTCCATTTTTTATTTTTGATGCATAACATAAATACTCATTTAAATGTCGAATCAAAACCTGAATTGATATATATATATATATATATATATATATATATACACACACACACACACATACACACATATATATATTCCCATTAGAATCTATTACTAAGATGAAAATTTAGATGTAAGTTAATATTACATAAACACTAATCACCATTATAATAGCAAAAATGACACAAACAATAAACTCATAGAAACTATAACAACCTTATGATATCACATAACCAAATCTACCTCTATGTTAATTCTAGACAAATCAATTCAAATTTGATTCAAAGGAGAAATATAATATATCTAATAAGCAAAAATTGCAAATCAATTATATAAAATGAGATAAATAATTAAACAAAATAAAGAAAGTCAATTTTCATGATAGATGACAAAGAACTGTTCATGGTGCTTTTTAAATTGCGATACAAATTCCCATTTTTCCCAGCGTTTTTTTTCCCCTTAATTAGCTTTCATTTCAAATTTAATGCAAATTGAAAATCTGTTTTAAGTGTCCAACTCTCCAACTTGGGCCTTGTTCTCCTCAACTTAAATTTAATTTACTCGAATTTCATGTTAGATGTGGTTGAAGATTGCAGAAGATATACTAAAAAATATAAACAAATTGTCAAATCAATGTTTGAATGGTTGAAAAGTATGAGAGAGAAAAAAGTAGATGTAAGTTGATAAAATTTAATGTGTATAGAACAAGCTCTCATTATATTGACATGAAAACAAAAGTCCAAAATGGAAATGAAATAAAGGATCACTAGAGTCGTCAAGATAATTAGAATCAATGAAACTCAAAGAACTTAGCAACAGGTCATTTGTAAGGTTGCAATACTGAGTTTATTTCATCTTCCTATTGAAGTAATAGCCAGTTTTTAGCTGCTTTATTTTCCAGATGCTATCAGTTGTTTGGTTGAGAATTAGGCTCTATCAGATGCTTGCTGGTGCATTTACCAAGTTTGTTTAGGAGGTGATAAGGAAGTTCAGTGAAAATGCATCGAACATGCAAAATTAGAACACTACAGAAACAGAAACTCACAATTATAAGCTTTCTACCGCAATCTTCACACAGCCCAACTTCCACACAAATGCTTTCGAGGATCTCTACAGAAATGATTTTCTACAAAACCGCCATGTGTGCCATTGCTACCATGTTGACAAATTGGCTAGTATTTATCCTTCAAGCCGAGTAGCAACTAAGTTAAAATCATAATTTCTTATCCAAAAAAAATTTTGGAATGGCCTAGAGAAAACAATTCAAAACGCATAATAAGTTAGCTTAGTTGTTCCATGCCCTCATTAAAGTTCCCAAATTTCCTCCTTGCAGTCTTCTCCTCCATAATTAATCGGCTGCCAACCTTTCAAACACCCAAGTTTGGCAAAACTACTTTAAATAAACAAAGTCATTCTAATATGCTCATTGACAAGGAACTTCCTCCAAAGATCATGAAAGCCTTGGAACGTGTATCATGTTCGCTCGTCATTTTTCAACTCATTTTTTCCCCCTTCTGGGAAGGGGTACCCATTCTTCAAACCCGTTGCCTTCATTTTCCACAACAACAGTTAACAAGGACAATTGGCAATTCATCAATGTTATTAACATCGGGAATGTTCACAATTAATATGATATAATGTATAAAACGACCAGACCAAGGTCCACACAACACAAGCAGGTCGCAAAACAGCGTATGCATCTTACCTAGATAGTGAATTATGGTACATTCTATTAAAATGCCTTAGAAGAGTATCGTCAAGTATCAGATCAGAGCACGAAGAACCAGCGATAGTACCTTGCCCTTGATTCATGAATTTTACCTGCTGAGCGGCAGCGGAAGCGAGAAGGAACTCTTCGTTTATGGAAAGGGCGCGCTTTTCAATGGTAGATCGGAGATTACGACGGGAATGAGGGGTATTGACGGTATAAAAACTGGAGAGGGTATTAAGCGATGAAAGTAGATCGGGATTGTCCGTACGCGTCTCAAGCACCTTCTTCAGCTTCCGTGATAGCCCCGGCGCCAGTGCCGTCGACGTCCCCATCTCTTTCTGCCCCACTCTCTACAGCTACTACTCTCTGAATTACGCAGTGAAACTACAGTTGAATGAACTTTTCTCGCTGAAGATTAACGAGCAACCACAGAGGATATTGGCGTGAAGGGCTTCAGTGAAAATTGAGAAAAGATTTCGCATTGGGTGCGGCTATCTACACCCCCACCATCCTCTCGTTACAGCACCCCTTCCCAACGGCTTTCATCAATACCAACTCGGCCAATTACTAATTTACCCCTCTATTAATTATTATTTTATTTTTTCCCTCTATTAATTATTATTTTATTTTTTCATACGCCGACTACACACCCCGTGTCCCTCTCAACTCAGCCTCTGTAACAAAAGCTCCAAAGAAGCTCGACTTGAAAGATCTCTTTGAATTTACTTCGGAAATTATCTAAACAAGTGACAAGTGAAACACCACAAGACCTACATTTCGATAAATATGAACACTGTAAGTGATTTTTAATATTTGTGTAGTATAATTTTTGTTTTCTTGTATTGTGTAGTATAATTTTGCTTCCTCCTTGCACTGTAAAATTTTTGTTTTTTGTGTTTGGTATTTGCGTAGATGTACAAATCATTACATCGTTAGGATCGAAAATAAAGGATGACGGTCAACGAATGAGGGTCGAAAATGAGACTGAATTTTGACCATTGAGGATCGAATTGCAGCAATCATTTCGACCATTGGGGGGTCGAAACGCATGTTGCAATTTCAACTACACATAGTCGAAATTACAGCTGTAGTCGAAATTGCAGCTACAATTTCGACCCCCAGTGGTCGAAATGGTTGCTGCAATTCGACTCCATATGGTCGAAATCGCAGTTGCAATTTCTACTGTTGGGGGGCCTGTGGGGGTTGAAATTGCTGCTTCAATTTCGACTATCAACAAGAGTTGAAATTGCATTTAATTAAAAAAAATAAATAAAAGTAAGAGCTTAGGGTAGTAAACAATCAAACAAATAGCCATAAGTCGAGCTCTGTATTTTTTGGCTACCAATGGCTTACTCCCGTCTCCTCATTTTTTTATTTTTTTAAAACAAAATGATTAATTTATTTTGTTTTTTCAATAAATTTGTAATAATAATTTGCACCCATTGTATTTATTCCTTTTCAAATTTTTTTTTTTTAAATTTGTAGGAGCTGATGTTAAATTTTTTTATTTATATATAGGAGTTTGATAGTGATAATGATGATAGCGTCGTTGGTCCACTCACCATGGACGAGTTGGCTATAGATTACACCCCTCATTTTACTGTAAATAATTATTTTACATCACGTGAGGAATTAATTGGTTGGATACGTACAATTGCAAAGCAGCTTGGTATGGTTGTGGTGGTGAAAAGGTCAGACAGTGGAGAGGGTTGTAAGCCTCCTACATTATTACTGTCTTGTGAATGAAGCGGTAAATACCGTGAAACGGATGTGGGTACAAAGAAACTCACGGGATCAAGAAAGTGTGAATGTCCATTTACATTGAAGGGAATATATATATATATATATATATATATATATATGTCTGGCGAGGGACAATGGGGTTTGTAGCTTGTGTGCGGTGTAAATAATTACCCGTGTGCACAGTATTTGGAGAGTCATTCCTATCCTAGTCGACTAACACCTGAGGAGGAAAAGTTAGTTATTGACTTATCAAAGGGTAATAGTAAACCCAAGGATATATTGCATATATTGAAGGAAAGATATCCTGAAAATACGTCGACATTGAAGACCATTTATAATGCACGACAAAGGCATAGATTAGTCGAGCAAGCACGACGATCACAGTTGCAATACCTGATGGCCAAACTGCAGGAGCATGGATATTTCTTCCACTATAGTCGATGTGAGAAATCCATTAAAGTTAAGGATATATATTCTATGCTCACCAAGTTAGTGTTGACTTGCTACGTGCTTTTCATAATGTATTGTTGATGGACTGTACGTACAAGACTAATCGATACAAATTGTCGGTGTTGGAAATTGTTGGCGTGACATCGACAGGAATGACATTCTCTGTTGCATATGCATATATCGAGCGAGAGAAAGAAGATAACTACGTGTGGGCATTGTCCGTATTGAGATCATTATTTGATGAATCATCTTTACCCACTGTGATTGTGACTAATCGAGAGCTCGCATTAATGAATGCCATCACGAGTAAATTCCCGACTTCGAGACATTTCTTGTGTCGGTGGCATATTAGTAACATATTGGCCAATTGTAAGAAGATGTTCAAGACGAAAGAGTTGTGGGATGGTTTTATATAATCGTGGAATGTGTTGCTGGTCTCTGCATCTGAAGGATTATTCTATGAGTTGCTTAGGAAGTTCCAGGTAGACTATTCAGATCATGCAGATGCCCTCGAATACGTGATGTGCCAATGGATTCATCCGTATGGCCATAGATTTGTGTCTTGCTGGACAGATAATGTCATGCACTTCGGTAATACCGCGACAAATAGGTATACCAACATAAATAGTATTTTACTGAGCATGGTCAATATTGATTGCTATTTTAGTAATGATCTAATGCTATTTAATGTTTGTTATTGTAGGGTGAAGAGTGCGCATGCAAAACTGAAAAGTTACCTTGGATCAAACCAAGGTAATTTTGAGACATGTCGGAGTAAGATTCATGCCTTAACTGAGATGTTGTACATTGAGATTAAGCAGTCATTTGAGAAGAGTACACATATAGTCCAACACCGACATATGTCATCCGTTTTGAAGTCCCTACGAGGTATGGTTTCAATTACTGCTTTGGATATGCTATTGAGTGTTAACACGGTTGTGGTTGATGTTTTGTTGTGTCGATGTATATTGCGGAAAACACATGGCTTGCCCTGTGTGTATGAAATTGCCAAATATGTATCTGAGGATATAGCAATCCCTTTAGATGCAATCGATAGTTTTTGGAAAAAGTTAGATATGGAGCCAACTAAGGGGACAGATATTAGTGTTGGCGATGGCATTGGAAACCGTTGGGATCATCTTATTTCAGACGTGAACGATGCATTTGCAATGGCAAATGAGACAGAGAGGTTGTTATTGTTTAGGAGGATGAGTCAGATTGTGAATCCGGCGACAAACTCGTTGCTTGAGCCTAATGTCAGCACTCACACTTGTGGTCATCCTAAAATAACAAAATCGAAACGAGACAAATCAACAAAGCGTGAACCCAGTGCTTTTGAATCCAAGACAGTTGTTCACCATCGTTGGTGGTTACAATTGGGAGGCAAAAACAAAAGGTAATATTGGTGAATTACTTTGCACGTGTGGAAATACTGTGACCATCTTTGTAGTAATTGATTCTGATACCTAACTTTTCATTAGGTTGTTCGACGCTGCTCACATGAAGTGCTTGCTATTGGCTACATTGATCAGCTACCATCTCACTTCTGAGACTATGTTACTAGTACCACAGATGTGGTGACTGATGGTCACTATGGTTTCCGTGCAGTCGCTACTCTTTTTGGTTTTGGGGAGGATGCGTGGTCTCGGGTACGTCGTGATCTTATAGAAGAGCTGATGTGTTTCCAAGAGCTATATGTAAGTGTATACAATAAAAATGGAAGAGTCCAGAGCTTAAATCATGAACTTAACTATTTCGAGAGGTCAGCGCCGCGTTTGCATTGGATGACCTTGCTAGAGGCTGGGTATCTCATAGCATCGACCTATAATGTCACCCTAGTCACTTTATCCGACCATATGTGCCTCACATACTTGCCCCTGCGGACTTCTGTTGTCAACCCTCCTAAGTGTATCTGCATCGGGTTTGTAAATGGAAATCATTTCATCCAGGTACGACTCTACATTATATTTCAAGGATATAAATATATTGATTCAATCCAATTATACTTCAACGATGTAATTAATTCATTTCACATCTATATAATCCACAAGTGTTTCTACGTGATGGACATCCACTATCCCCTGTTATCCACAAGTGGTATGGATATCATTATCGGTGTGCAACAGGATGGGCCGTTGTCTATAGTCAATCACTTCTTATGTACAATGCTATAGTACCAAAAAGTAGTGTGACTAGTAGCGTTTGGACAATTGAAAGTAATGAATGATTAATGCAGGTAAATTAGATTTACGTTATGGGTACACATATAATAACAATAATGTAATAACACAATGATTACACAATTACATGATTGCTATTTATCTGCATAAGTGTGATTGCATAATGATTTCGTAATTATATGATTGCATAATATTGCGATCAATGGTTACAAATAATTACATAATTACACATATAATAACATTATGATGACACATAATTACATGCTTATATAATTATATATACACACATATAATTATATGATTAAGACGTATAATTATATATGGTTATAAGTATACTATATAACAATTAATAATTTCACGATGACATGGTTCAACAAGTGCATGATCACATAATGATTTCATACATAATGATAAAATATACAAACACATATTCATTTATATCAAGGATGTCAAATGATATCAAGCATTCGAACGTTATGGCATCTATTACTTTGAGATAAAAGACCGTATCCATGTAAACAAATGATGGCATTCATTATGTAAACAAATTATCTAAAAACAACTAAGGTGGTCCACCCCTACGTGGTAGACCCTCGGTGTGCGATGGCTCGATGATTAATCCACCCCTCGTTATCGGCCCCATTCTCATACGCCGGAATTCTTCAAGTGTCAACCCTCATAGCTCAAGATATGCATTTTACAAAACTGGCAGAGGATCTTCATACCTCACAGTTGCATCACCTACTATGTATCTCTGTTTGTACAGCTCAAGAATGTTGCGTGCATTTAGGTTCCGCTCCGAAACTTCTATGGCGTATCCAGTAGTTGACCTGCAATGATATGCAGAATGGTGTTCGGTGTTCTAGACGATTGGGTGGGAAATCTCTGTGTACCAGTCCATATAGTCATCTTCGCACTCCCATTCGGGATTGGCCTCTATTCTATGTCGCTCTTCCACCAATATATGATACCTCCAATTTTGAAACATATTTCCAAGTGTGCCCCACAAAAGCTTGTACTTAGTAGATGATCGGCCTCGTCTAGCCACTGTTGGAGCAAGAGGGTCCATCGGAATCGATTGTACATACCCGAACCGTCGCAACACGGGATCCAGATGGTACGGCTCCACAACATCCAACGCACTAATACATCCATAGTAGAATGCGATATCGGGCATTGGAAATTGATCTCTAAATATTGCATATGGGTTAAATGTAACTTGGAACATATTAAAACAATGGCAGTTACTCAAAATGTATATACAAAATGCAGAAATGATAGATTAAATATTTTTTTAACTCACATCATGTGGCGTCAATGCATCCAATATCTCCCTGAAAGCCACGACACTTTCAATAGATGGTGTTCGGCATGGTACCTGTGCCCACCTCATTGCAAGTGGTTCCCCATTAGCGTAATTGATGTAATGCGGAGGCCTCATCGATGGAAAGTGTTCGTATATCCATGCATGCAGTAATGACATGCTGTACATAATACAAATCACAACTACATCAAAGGAATCAGCTAAAATGGAAATAATATTTAACTACTAATTACCTCCAAGAAGATCGAATAGCCTGCAATTTGCTTCGCCCCCGATCTAGACGCTAACCCTAAATGCCTGTATGGATATGCCAGGGTAGCAATTCCCTAAGCATATGACTACACTTTTCCAAGATCCCCCAGAAAATATAAATAATCGGCTAAAACTCGCGTGCCGGACTTGTCAATAAATATCGTGCAACCCAGGATATACAATAAATAAGCACCTCGGCACGTATTGTAGTATGAAGGTTATGTGAAGAAGTGTCATCCTTAAATGTGTCGTGCAGGCATTCCAATTTCACTAAGGAACCTTTCTCACCACTAAGACTGCATATGGCCTAACCCCCTATAGCCTACAAAGAAGTTGGACTCTAGATTCGTTTGGCGTTTTCGTGGGTTGCAATGCATCACAAATGACTGGGAAACCAAGAAGGCAATGCATGTTATCCAACGTGACTATCATCTTCCCCACCGACAGGTGGAATGAATTCATCTGCGGATGCCATCGTTCTACGAAAGTATATATCAGATCTTTATTAAGGCTGTGATATAATGTATACTGGAACATATCAATATCAGAATTTCGAAATACTCGCAACCAGGCCCCACACTCATTGGCTTTAATCTCCCACTCTAGTAACTTCTGTGTATGACTAACAACGCAGCAACGCTCTTTCCGGACCATACCATATTTTCGAAGCCACGTGCACTGCAAAACTTTCTAAAAAGCTAGGATCCTGGGGACCGCAAGGAAATGGCTCAATCAATATCTCATCATCTATTGCATTCTGGGCCGACTCCTCAACGACGTCATCAACATCTATGACCTCTTTTGTTCATGGAACTCTATGCCTTGGCTTTCTACATGAAGAAGTCTCTATTGTAATACAAAATAATGGCGTGTTAATTACATAAACAAAAATTACTTCACATAAAATTCACATACACAATTTTTTATACAACTACAAAAATATTACATAGATACGTTAGCTTTGCGCAACCATGTACATATGTAACTACATATACAGACTACAATGTAACAATAATTATAAATAAAATCACATAATTATTATATTGTATATAATATAATTACATAATGGTTACATATGAAATTACATAATAAATATTAATTACACACATAATTACATACTTACATGATTATATAATGACTATCTATAGTTACATGTTTAGGTAATTAAATAATTACACCACATATCATTACATGATTACACATGCAACCACTTTGTTAAATGATTACACACATATTTACACATATAACATAATGATTAACTGTAATTACAAAATATCTAATTACATGACATGATTACATATAATTATATAATATATTCCACATAATAATTACACTATTGCATATAATGATTACATAATTACATGATATATTGCATAATTACACATATAAGTACATGATTACACATATAATTACAGTACATAATTACATCAATGATTATATAAAATTACATAATCATTACACATATAATTACATAATAATTGCATTTATAACTACATTAGCTAATAAGTTAAGTTACAGTTAAAAATTACACAAAATTCACAAAAGTTAACATATAATTAGAGCAAAAAAAAAAACATATAATTACAGCTATATATATATATATATATAATTACAGAAAAAAACGAAGCACGGTAACATTAAAAAAAAAAAAAAAAGACAGTTTCGACCGATAGGGGTCGAAACTCCTGATGGTCGAAAGTACATGCTTACTTTTGACCCAAGGTGGTCGAACCTCCATAAGGAGGTTCGACTGAAGTGGGTCGAAAATGCTGATGGAGGTTCGACTGTTAGTGGTCGAAAGTCCTTAAGGACTTTCGGCTACTATCGGTCGAACCTCTATAAGCAGTTTCAATATTGTGGGCTCAAAGCCCCTCTCACCTACTCCAACCTCACCACTAGGGTTAGAAATACGCTGAAAAAATGAAAAAAAAAATTACAGCAATAACATAACTATACTAACCTTGATCTTCCATTGTTGTTTAAAAATTTGTTGGGATAAAGAATATATGATGGAGAAACTGAGATGTTGTAAGAGAAGTGAGATGAGAAGAAAGGTGAAGGAGAAGTAGATCTGGAAAATTAAGAATGAAGATGTTGCGTATATTTCCTTTATATTTATTTTTTTTATTTGAAGGTTAAAATGGGAATAGGGGGTGTGTTAAGAAATTTTGAAAAACTCAAATGGTCAATGGGGGTTAATTAAGCAATGGGGTGCAAAAAGAAGATTTTGGGGATGCCTTTAGCTGCACCCTTTCGCATTAGGTGATTGTGAGTAGGGTGGGTGTTAGCATATAAATTATAACGTATGTTTAACTTTATCTTTAATTTTAATATATTAAAAGTTCCATGTGATGAGAATCATTTTTTGGATCAAAATATCCTTTCTCATAATCTGGATTTTTCAATTATATTTATCCTTCATATATTAATTTAAAATTACTCAATTTGTTCACTGTATTCTGATTTCTAATGTAGTCCAATAATGTGATCCTTAAAATTCTCCTTCAGGTTTCAACGCTATTCAATCCACCCCTAATCTTCACGAACTTTTATTAATGAGGAATAGTTATCATTAAGCCCCCGCTAGGGAGTAGATTATAATGGTTTTTAAAGTTGTATTATGTAAAAGAAGAGAGAGAATGAGTGGAGTTGAGTGGTTGAGATTTGTGGATGTGATGAGATATGTGGATGTGATGAATTAGGATAAAGAAAGAATGGATAAAAAAGTTGTAACAAATTGTAAAAAGTGGTAAAAGTGGTTGGTGAACGGGGGCTAATTAATTGAAATATTATATATGCCTTCCACTTTATGCACTCATCATCAGTTTGTTCATCACTTCATCCAACATTATCAAATGATGCCCTTTTGTCTCAATGCACATCCTTCATTCAATATATATACATATATATATATATATATATATATGGATTGATCTTTAATTTTGGTGTGGTATATGAAATGTTTCGTGCTGCTGCGATTAAGGAAGCAAATTGGTCGGATGGTGAACAAAGAAGAACCAATGGACGGTAGTACTATGACTCTTCTAGATTAAAGAAATGGCAAATCAATTTCGAATTCATGAAATGAAGTTGTCGAAGAAAGCTCTTCACAATTTTAGATGGTCATGAGAAACATCAAAAGAAGATAGCATCTACACATCTTATGGATCTTTCTTCAAATCGATGCATCAATTGTTGAAAAGTCTATATAGAATCATATATTCGTTGTTTTCCTTTATATTATGAAGATTCTAAATATGATATGATTGTATGGTGATAAATGTAAACATGATCAGTTTATGTTTTATTTTACTTGAGAATTGCATTGAAGTTAACTTAGTAGCCATTATTAATTGTGGTTAAGAGCTCAACAGATTATCGGAAAGGACCAGAGTTCAAGTCCCATCGCCGCCCTTATGTGCCCTGTCAAAATATATATATATATATATATATATATGTATATTAATCTTATATACCTATTTTTAATTTCCTTCTAGATACATGTGTTATCCTTTGTGATTTTAACCTTTTACTTTTTTTTGTTCTAACCATTTATGTTTAAGAGTGGTCCTTATTAATGCATGTATACTTACAATTAATTTTCTGTTGTAAAATTTGAGCAAAAGGCACCGAAAGAAAAAAGTATATGTAATAATTATATTTTATCGTGTGAATGACTATTGTATACCATATCAATATTTGTAATACAAAGTACCCCAATATTTTTCTATAAATAAGGGTCATTTGTAATAAATTCGATAACGAGAATTGAAATGAAAACTCTCTCGTTTACAATACGTTATCAAGACAATAACTCTACTGTCTTTCTCAATAAATCTGTAATCGTTCTATCCCCTTATTCAATTTCTGCAGTCGAATTCTTGTAGATCTGTGCAAAATCTCTCTCTCTGAACAAACCCATTCTTTTCAGTTTTCAATGATTTCACCATCTCTACCTAAAAATCAAACCCAAAAAGTTTTAATTCAACCACTCTCTTAATTCACAGCTTTAAAAGGGAATCAGAAAACTAATTTTTTTTTTAAATACAAAACCACCTTACGAAGGCAGAGACTTCTACGTGAGGATGAAGCTTCTTCAATTTTCATAATCCGTCTGTAGATCGAATTTGTTTGAAGATAAGGATTGGCTTGTATAAACAGTGGCAAATCTATAATTGCTTCAGAATTGTAATCACATGTGCTAATACATGTATTAAGTTTGTCTCATTATAATTCTTCAATTTCCCAAGAATCTGCACTGTAGCCATTACCGAAGATGAAGTGCTTGACAATGATGTCTATGGGGTCCACTCAAAGCGCGTTTCAACATGAAAATTGTAGCTAGACATACTCGTCTGTTGCTAAGGTCGAAGAGAAGCATGGTGATATTGATATTAGGTCGAATAATTATCTACCCAACTTGGATATCAGGTAATTTTTTTTCCGAATTCATCATCTTAATTGCTAAATAGTGAAGTAATAAAGGACGCATGAAATAATTCCCAATTATTCAGTAATTTGTGCAAATAAAAACAAATGAATAATTAACAATGAATTAAGATTAAGACAATATTATTTTAATTCTAAAAAATAGAAGTAAAATAAGTGGAAATGAAAAACATGATAATTATATTTTGGGAAATGACTGTAATGGATAATTTTACCTTTGTGGACTGGAATGGATAATTTTACTTTTACAGACTGGAATGGACAATTTTACTCTTACGGATGTGAAGGACATGTATACTTCTAAAAACGTAATTAATTATTATGTAATTTAATTCTCACAATTTAAACTTATATTTATTACGATAATTTCTATATGGTAGGTTTTACCACCTATTGAAATTTAAATTTACATTTATCACCATAATTTCCACATGGTTGGTTATACCATCTATTGGAATTTAAACTTATATTTATTGCGATAATCCCCATATGGTAGGTTCTACCACCTATTGGGGAGAATTTAATTTCTTTAATTTAAGTTTATGTACTTTATATTTCTAATGTATTGGATTATACCATACGTCGAATTGAATATTTTCAGTGTGGCGGGTTATACCACACAATTGGAATATATATTACCAATGTGGTTTGATTAAACCCACGATTGGTACTAAATAAAAATAATCGATTTATATATTCGATAAGAATGTTATATTGATATTAACAAAGGGATTTGTGCAATTGACGCCGAAATTTACCTTTATATATATTGATAAAATAAAATTGCTTAAAGAATCCCATAGTAATAAATGAGAAAGAAAATATACCATGGTAAAAAATCTCACTATGAGATTAGTATATTGTAATATATCGATAAGAAACTATACCATGGTGAAAAATCTCATATGAGATTAGTACATTATATATATCGATACGATGACAAATGCCCTCAAAGAAGCAGTTGATAAAGAAAAGTTGTTCTCCACATTTACTGAATATTATTGGAGATATCGAGCAAGTGGTACTAGAAGCTACCACCAGATAGTTCAATAAAAGAAAATTGCTCAATAAATTCCATGCTGATAAAATAAATAAATAAATAGCATGGACTGTTATGTCAATTTTATATATTCTCAAGCGTGCGAATCGATTGAAGTGTTGAAACGTGAGTAATGAGGTCGATCCCACGACGAGTGCAAAAATGATTTTGAAAGTGGAAAGTAGCCTAGTTTAGTTTCACTTCTAGTTAATTGAGGAAATATCAATTGTTTCAAGTGAAATGATAAATTAGATAAAAATAACCAAAAAAAGATATAAAAGTCTCAACGAGATTTAATCAGATGAGATTTACTAAGGTTTTGGAATTCACCACTATTTGACAATGAAATAAATAGTTATCTATCAATTCTTAAATTCAAGCAATAAGTCGAAATCAATCTATTATTGATACGATCACGGGTCGGCCTCGATCCTCGCGGAATGAATACAACGCCAAAAAGCCCAAATATCCGGTAGAACGATCGGGAAACCCGGAAATCCCTCGACCGACGACGTAGCAACAAAGGGTATATCGAACCCTTCGCCTCA
The DNA here is from genome assembly GCA_018223645.1 of Jasminum sambac. Taxonomy (NCBI): domain Eukaryota; kingdom Viridiplantae; phylum Streptophyta; class Magnoliopsida; order Lamiales; family Oleaceae; genus Jasminum; species Jasminum sambac. Next base: position 32,275,932 of record CP073640.1, read on the forward strand.
AACGGTGCGCAAATCGAAGAAGGAACGGGGTTGAGCGCCACGCGAGTCGATCACACTCACGATAAGCTCGGGGTTGTGTTTAACGAGCCCAAACACGGGGGACGAGGTGGGGAGAAAGCTCGACCCGAAGATTGGCTTTCAAACTCAACATCTCATTCAAAGCTCAAAAGTCCCTTTACAAATGAATGTTTAGCCTACATATACATGCCCAACTCGAAAATAATGATAAAATAATGAAAATATCCGAAAATATCTACATTTGACTCTAAGTCGGTCTATAGTTACGGCCGTAATTTTAGGATTTACGGCCGTAAATCCTCGGTTACGGCCGTATCACTCAAACGTACGGCCGTAATAAGCTCTACGCTTCAAAGCGCCCAAACTTGATTCTTGAGTTACTGGTAGTATGGACAAAGGTTACTGGCCGTAAAATGAGAATGCTGGCCGTATTATGGAAAAATGCAGCCGTAATTTGCTCTCTGCATATTTTTGGCCCAAAGTCGATAATCAAGTTACTGGCCAGAAGGACCAATGATCTGGCCAGTAAAAATACTTATACTGGCCGTAAGACTTATAATTAGGGCCGTAATTATTCTCTGCTGAAATTTCCCCAGCTTCAATGCCTGGACAACCTTCATTGTTTTGACCATAACTTTCGAACCCGATGTCCAAATGGGGTAATTCAAAGCTCCATGTAATCTAGACTCGACGAGCTTCAATTCTTCAAAAGACTCTACCTTCAGATTCTCGCTCGTTCCAACGATGTATAGCTTTGAACCCAGTCGAACATCCCAAGTTGCGTGAAATCTCGTCATTTCTGCTCCACTTGGCTTGAACTTGATTTCACTTAGCCTAAACAACGCTCCAAGCTTCCCTGTCGCGCATGGGGCATCCAGATCATATCATCCTCCCTCTTCAAGATGATTCGTCTCGAATCAACATAGGCGTACTTAACAAAGTCATTCCGGGGTGATACAATACTTCGGCCTTTTTTTGCTTGAATGACCATTCGATTCCTCCCGGGTCGAATGGGAAAGAATGGTCAACTTCACGAATGAAGCACGGGACCGGCTCGTGGAGTGAAGGGACTTCTTCAAGAAGTGGTTGACGCTCAAACTTCTAAAGCTTAAGGACAATAAAATTCCTTTCGTTAGGCCGGCATCAACACGAAAAAGAAAGATAATAAAATTGGGGTGGGGTATGTTAGAGGTGTGAGATACAAGGAAGGGATCCTCATACTCAAGCTCGTGATCTCCTCGACCACCCTTTTCTCACGTGATATTTCATCTTTCTCCTCTCCTCTTTCAACTCCTACTCCTCCACTCTCCATTTCTTCTTTCTTCCTCGGGTCAATGTCAGGGATGTCAACAAGTTCATCCACAACTACAACCTCTAGCTCCTCTACAACTTGCTCCAGAGCACTCAACTCCTTTCTCCTCCTCAAGATCAATTGGATGTTGGAAATCAACAACCAATTCCAATGACTCCCTTTCCATGGATTCCCTAGTCTCCTCCTCAATTAAATTGGCTTTTGAACAATATGGACTAGGAAAATCAACACTCACTTCCGAAGGCTCTTTTGCAACTCCCTTTGGACAATGTTGTTCAAACGGCTCAACAACCACTTTAACACTTGCATTGTCCTTCTTCAATGCAATTGTCGCCTTCTTCTCTTCAATTCCTTTCTTTCTCTCATCTCTTCTCACATCGGCCTCATCTTTTAGCTTCATTTGATCTATACCTACTTGCTCCGGAGATAACGGATCAAGTATAATGGATTTCCCGTTCAACTTGAAGCTAAAGCGATTTCTAAAACCGTCATGCAATACCTTCTTATCATGTTGCCACGGTCTTCCCAACCAAACATGGGTAATATGCATAGGTACTACATCACAAAGCAACTCATCCGTATAAGATCCGATCGAGAATGGCACTAGCACTTGCTTGTTAACCTTAACATTTCCCGAATCATTAAGCCATTGCATTTGATATGGATTCGGGTGTTTAATCATATGCAACTCCAACTTCTCAACAAGCATAAGACTAGCTAAATTTCTACAACTTCCCCCATCAATAATAACACTAGAAGGCGTACCTTTCACCAAGCAACGAGTATAGAAAAGATTCTCTCGTTGTAAATTCGACTCATCCTCCCTTGCTTGAGTACCAATGGCGGGCCTTACTATCAACGCTTTGGGAATTGTTGTAGAGCTTTTGTCAACAACCACCAACTCCTCTTCGTCTTTGGTTGAAGACTTCTCTTTCACCATCTCCTTCTCGGGAACCATTTCTTCATGCCCCGGTATCACCTTTGGTTTAGGGCGTTCGGATGAAATAGAATCAACCCCGTGACATTTAGAACATAGCTTGTCTCGGGTTCGACTTGTCTCTTTACCAACTCTTCCTTTACCCTTATCACTAAGCTCAGTGATACTTTAGATGGTTCTTTCCCACTCTTCCAAGCCTTTCGATCAATCTCGCGCCGGTCAATGTAATTTGATCAAAGCCACTACGATTCTTGGTTTGGAATAGATTTGAACTTCTTCCTTAATTTGCTTCTCCACCTCCACCGCCTTGCAAACTAATTCCTCAAGATTCGAATAGTCTAGCAATTCAATGAAGTCGGCAATATCTCGGTTCAATCCTTAAAAACCTAACCATAATAGCTTCTTCATCTTCAACAATATCGTACGAGTCATCAATCTTTCAACTTCTTGGAAGTACTTCTCAGCAGTTCGTCCACCTTGAGTTAGGTTTTGTACACTCAGATACAAATCCCTATAAAAATGCGATGGGACGAATCTCTTCCTCATCAACCTTCTCAAGCAATCCCAAGTGTCAACGGGTTCCTCTAAATTTCTTCGCCTAGCAAGGGTGGTTTGCTTCCACCAACATAGGGCTTGATCCATGAACTCCTTGACCAACAATGGGACCTTCTTCGTCTCCCGGATTTTATGAGTTTGGAACATGAGATCCACTCGGCTTTCCCAATCTAGGTAAACATCTGGATTGGCTCTTCCTCGGAATGAAGGTACGTCAATGCCCGCATTCTTCGCATCCCCTTCATACTCACTTTGCCTCCGTTGTTCCCTCTTTCTAACCCTCCGAAAGAGCTATTCCCATCCTCATATTTTCCATCTCCAACCCTATGACCCCGAAGACTTGTCTTACTATACACTTGAGCAACGGATCGTTCATCACGTTCCTTCAACTTTTGACTCAAACGATACTCCAGTGTGATCTTAGAATTGTGAGAGTCTTCCACAGTCATAGCTTTTGGACGATGTCTATCATTGAATCTCAACTCCGGCATTGTGTTCTCAATTCAAAATAAGAATCTAAACTATAAATTACAACTCAAACAAAATGACACTACTACGAAACAAACTCAACAACAAAACACCACGAATGACTCCGACAACAAATTAACGCCACTTAACCAACACCTATAAACTTGAAACCCTAACAATGTAACTCAAGACAATAAAATTACAACTCACACTACTAGGATAACAACACAACACAAACAATGAAAACCAAGTGTAGCCAAGAAGCTCGACTAACACTCGATTCACAACAACATTTGGAGCCATTTGGTTTTTTTTTTTTTTTTCCCAATATTTTCGACCCTCTTTTCTTTTTTCTTTTTTTCTTTTTTTATTTTAACAACAACAACACAAAGCGACAATACAACAACAACACAATACTAGAAGATTAGTGGATTCTAAGCACAAATAGCAATTTGCACCAAGAACACCAAGAACACACACTAATCTCTACAATTCTAAAAATCGAAAATCGATAATCTAAACCGATAAAAACAACAACAACAATAATAAAAGAACTATTAATAAAGGATAGATGCGGATAATTGAATTCTAGCTACGATGCAGAGATGATACGATAGCGGGCGGCTCGACTCGAATCGATCCTCGCGGAATGAATACAAGCGCCCGGAAAAAGCCCAAATATCCAGAGAGCGATCGGAAACCGGAAATCCCTCGACCAAACGGCGTAGCAACAAAGGGTATATCGAACCCTTCGCCTCAAGCGGTCGCGCCGTCGAAGAAGGAGCGGGGTTGGCGCCACGCGAGTCGATCACACTCACGATAAGCTCGGGGTTGTGTTTAACGAGCCCAAACACGTGGGACGAGGTGGGAGAAAGCTCGACCGAAGATTGGCTTTCAAGCTCAACATCTCATTCAAAGCTCAAAAGTCCCTTTACAAATGAATGTTTAGCCTACATATACATGCCCAACTCGAAAATAATGATAAAATAATGAAAATATCTAAAATATCTACATTTGACTCTAAGTCGGTCTATAGTTCTGGTAGTAATTTTAGGATTCTGACGTAAATCTCGATTCTGACGTATCACTCAAGCGTGCGGCCGTAATAAGCTCTCGCTTCAAAGCGCCCAAACTTGATTCTTGAGTTACGGTAGTATGGACAAAGGTTCTGGTAAGTAAAATGCAGATCTGGCCGTGTTATGGAAAAATCGGCCGTAATTTGCTCTGCATATTTTTGGCCCAAAGGCGATAAGCGAAGTTACGGCCGTAGGACCAATGATCTGGCCGTAAAAATACTTATCTGGCCGTAAGACTTATAATTAGAGGGCGTAATTATTCTCTTTGAAATTTCCCGGCTTCAATGCTGGACAACCTTCATTGTTTTGACCATAACTTTCGAACCCGATGTCCAAATGGGGTAATTCAAAGCTCCATGTAATCTAGACTCGACGAGCTTCAATTCTTCAAAAGACTCTACCTTCAGATTCTCGCTCGTTCCAACGATGTATAGCTTTGAACCCGATCGAACATCCCAAGTTGCGTGAAATCTCGTCATTTACGCTCCACTTGGCTTGAACTTGATTTCACTTAGCCTAAACAACGCTCCAAGCTTCACACGCGCATGGGGGCATCCAGGATCATATCATCCCCTCCCTCTTCAAGATGATTCGTCTCGAATCAACATAGGCGTACTTAACAAAGTCATTCAGGGGTGATACAATACTTCGGCCTTTTTGCTTGAATGACCATTCGATTCCTCCCAGGGTCGAATGGGAAAGAATGGTCAACTTCACGAATGAAGCACGGGACCGGCTCGTGGAGTGAAGGGACTTCTTCAAGAAGTGGTTGACGCTCAAACTTCGCAAAGCTTAAGGACAATAAAATTCCTTTCGTTCGGCCGGCATCAACCTGAAAAAGAAAGATAATAAAATTGGGGTGGGGTATGTTAGAGGTGTGAGATACAAGGAAGGGATCCTCATACTCAAGCTCGACAGTCTCCTCGACCACCCTTTTCTCACGTGATATTTCATCTTTCTCCTCTCCTCTTTCAACTCCTACTCCTCCACTCTCCATTTCTTCTTTCTTCCTCGGGTCAATGTCAGGGATGTCAACAAGTTCATCCACAACTACAACCTCTAGCTCCTCTACAACTTGCTCCACCGAGCACTCAACTCCTTTCTCCTCCTCAAGATCAATTGGATGTTGGAAATCAACAACCAATTCCAATGACTCCCTTTCCATGGATTCCCTAGTCTCCTCCTCAATTAAATTGGCTTTTGAACAATATGGACTAGGAAAATCAACACTCACTTCCGAAGGCTCTTTTGCAACTCCCTTTGGACAATGTTGTTCAAACGGCTCAACAACCACTTTAACACTTGCATTGTCCTTCTTCAATGCAATTGTCGCCTTCTTCTCTTCAATTCCTTTCTTTCTCTCATCTCTTCTCACATCGGCCTCATCTTTTAGCTTCATTTGATCTATACCTACTTGCTCCGGAGATAACGGATCAAGTATAATGGATTTCCCCGTTCAACTTGAAGCTAAAGCGATTTCTAAAACCGTCATGCAATACCTTCTTATCATGTTGCCACGGTCTTCCCAACCAAACATGGGTAATATGCATAGGTACTACATCACAAAGCAACTCATCCGTATAAGATCCGATCGAGAATGGCACTAGCACTTGCTTGTTAACCTTAACATTTCCCGAATCATTAAGCCATTGCATTTGATATGGATTCGGGTGTTTAATCATATGCAACTCCAACTTCTCAACAAGCATAAGACTAGCTAAATTTCTACAACTTCCCCCATCAATAATAACACTAGAAGGCGTACCTTTCACCAAGCAACGAGTATAGAAAAGATTCTCTCGTTGTAAATTCGACTCATCCTCCCTTGCTTGAGTACCAATGGCGGGCCTTACTATCAACGCTTTGGGAATTGTTGTAGAGCTTTTGTCAACAACCACCAACTCCTCTTCGTCTTTGGTTGAAGACTTCTCTTTCACCATCTCCTTCTCGGGAACCATTTCTTCATGCCCCGGTATCACCTTTGGTTTAGGGCGTTCGGATGAAATAGAATCAACCCCATGACATTTAGAACATAGCTTGTCTCGGGTTCGACTTGTCTCTTTACCAACTCTTCCTTTACCATTATCACTAAGCTCCCGTGATACTTTAGATGGTTCTTTCCCACTCTTCCAAGCCTTTCGATCAATCTCGGCGCCGGTCAATGTAATTTGATCAAAGCCACTACGATTCTTGGTTTGGAATAGATTTGAACTTCTTCCCTTAATTTGCTTCTCCACCTCCACCGCCTTGCAAACTAATTCCTCAAGATTCGAATAGTCTAGCAATTCAATGAAGTCGGCAATATCTCGGTTCAATCCACTTAAAAACCTAACCATAATAGCTTCTTCATCTTCAACAATATCGGCACGAGTCATCAATCTTTCAACTTCTTGGAAGTACTTCTCAACGGTTCGTCCACCTTGAGTTAGGTTTTGTACACTCCGATACAAATCCCTATAAAAATGCGATGGGACGAATCTCTTCCTCATCAACCTTCTCAAGCAATCCCAAGTGTCAACGGGTTCCTCTAAATTTCTTCGCCTAGCAAGGGTGGTTTGCTTCCACCAACATAGGGCTTGATCCATGAACTCCTTGACCAACAATGGGACCTTCTTCGTCTCCCGGATTTTATGAGTTTGGAACATGAGATCCACTCGGCTTTCCCAATCTAGGTAAACATCTGGATTGGCTCTTCCTCGGAATGAAGGTACGTCAATGCCCGCATTCTTCGCATCCCCTTCATACTCACTTTGCCTCCGTTGTTCCCTCTTTCTAACCCTCCGAAAGAGCTATTCCCATCCTCATATTTTCCATCTCCAACCCTATGACCCCGAAGACTTGTCTTACTATACACTTGAGCAACGGATCGTTCATCACGTTCCTTCAACTTTTGACTCAAACGATACTCCAGTGTGATCTTAGAATTGTGAGAGTCTTCCACAGTCATAGCTTTTGGACGATGTCTATCATTGAATCTCAACTCCGGCATTGTGTTCTCAATTCAAAATAAGAATCTAAACTATAAATTACAACTCAAACAAAATGACACTACTACGAAACAAACTCAACAACAAAACACACGAATGACTCAACAACAAATTAACGCCACTTAACCAACACCTATAAACTTGAAACCCTAACAATGTAACTCAAGACAATAAAATTACAACTCACACTACTAGGATAACAACACAACACAAACAATGAAAACCAAGTGTAGCCAAGAAGCTCGACTAACACTCGTTCACAACAACATTTGGAGCCATTTGGTTTTTTTTTTTTTTTCCCAATATTTTCGGCCCTCTTTTCTTTTTTTTTTCTTTTTTTTTCTTTTTTTATTTTAACAACAACAACACAAACGACAATACAACAACAACACAATACTAGAAGATTAGTGGATTCTAAGCACAAATAGCAATTTGCACCAAGAACACCAAGAACACACACTAATCTCTACAATTCTAAAAATCGAAAATCGATAATCTAAACCGATAAAAACAACAACAACAATAATAAAAGAACTATTAATAAAGGATAGATACCAGATAATTGGATTCTAGCTCTGATACCAGATGATACGATAACGGGCCGCGCTCGACTCGAATCGATCCTCGCGGAATGAATACAACGCCAGAAAAGCCCAAATATCCGGTAGAACGATCGGGAAACCCGGAAATCCCTCGACCGACGACGTAGCAACAAAGGGTATATCGAACCCTTCGCGTCAAACGGTGCGCAAATCGAAGAAGGAACGGGGTTGAGCGCCACGCCGAGTCGATCACACTCACGATAAGCTCGGGGTTGTGTTTAACGAGCCCAAACACGAGGGACGAGGTGGGGAGAAAGCTCGACCCGAAGATTGGCTTTCAAGCTCAACATCTCATTCAAAGCTCAAAAGTCCCTTTACAAATGAATGTTTAGCCTACATATACATGCCCAACTCGAAAATAATGATAAAATAATGAAAATATCCGAAAATATCTACATTTGACTCTAAGTCGGTCTATAGTTCTGGCCAGTAATTTTAGGATTCTGACGTAAATCCTCGATTACGGCCGTATCACTCAAGCGTCTGGCCGTAATAAGCTCTCTTCAAAGCGCCCAAACTTGATTCTTGAGTTACGGCCGTATGGACAAAGGTTACGGCCGTAAAATCTGGAGTACGGCCGTATTATGGAAAAGTACGGCCGTAATTTGCTCTCTGCATATTTTTGGCCCAAAAGCTGATAACTGAAGTTACGGCCGTAAGGACCAATGATACGGCCGTAAAAATACTTATACGGCCGTAAGACTTATAATTAGGGCCGTAATTATTCTCTGCTTGAAATTTCCCAGCTTCAATGCCTGGACAACCTTCATTGTTTTGACCATAACTTTCGAACCCGATGTCCAAATGGGGTAATTCAAAGCTCCATGTAATCTAGACTCGACGAGCTTCAATTCTTCAAAAGACTCTACCTTCAGATTCTCGCTCGTTCCAACGATGTATAGCTTTGAACCCAGTCGAACATCCCAAGTTGCGTGAAATCTCGTCATTTCTGCTCCACTTGGCTTGAACTTGATTTCACTTAGCCTAAACAACGCTCCAAGCTTCCCTGTCGCGCATGGGGGCTTCCAGGATCATATCAATTATCGCCTATAGATTTAACATTTAAGCTCAACTAAATAAAATTCTAAAGTAGGTTCTTCTTTGCTTCTTTTGGAAAATTTTCTAAGCATTCACCGTATCAAATTAAGAAAACGATGAATCAAAGATAATTACTTTAACAACTTAATCAAAGCAAGTAGTAATCAACTAAATTCTAACTATCAATAGTACGTGATATTAAAGATGAAAGATCGTTTTGAATTGATCACTAAGTACGCAAGAACCATAAACGTTTCACACAAATGAAACTCATATGAGACCAAAACTATTACATTGTCAAAAAAGGTTTCATCTTCAACCTTAGTGTAAAATATTTAGAACATGATTAAAGTAATAAAACAAAGAAAGATAGAACAGAGCATAGATTCAAGTAGTAATCTATGGATTCTTCAGTGTAAATGCCTCTACTTTCGTCTAAGCTTCTCTCTCCTTTCCCCTAGGATTTTGTCTCCCAAAGTTCATGTCCTCAATGGCTGAAGGAATGCTCCTTATATAGAGGAAATCACGCCACTTGAGCCTTGCAACTTGATCAATGTTCATGCATAAACTTGGTTGACATTTCAATGTTTTACAGCAGAAATATGCAACTTCCAGCTGTCTTTTGGCCATTTTGCTCATTGAATCTTAAGTTGTCATAAACATAAGAGTTGTTCCCACTTGAGTTGGCTATGTTCTGTAAAAATTTCAGGTCACTTGGAATTTTGTAGGCCGAGATATGTTCAAAACACTAGCTGCTGCCCATCTGTCCAGTTTCTGTTCCGAGAATGTACCAGCTTGCATCTTGTTGGAGATTTTTTGGGCTCCTACGTCCAGATTCAGAATTTAGGGATAAAGTATGACTTGTATACCTTTTCCTTATCTTTCCATCGGTTTAAGAATCACCTAATTGGGATAAGTATAGCCAGAGATATGCTTAAAATACCAACAGCTGTACAGGCGGAAAATTTGACTGTTCAACCTCTTGATCTTGTTCCATCTTGCAAGCTGATTTTGGCCCCCTTAATCTATGAATTCTTGAAAATGACAAAAATAAAGTTGGTAGATTTATCTCTTATTTTCATTCTCCAACAAGAATCATCCCAATCCAAATTATAAAATGCCTGGTATGATCAAAACAATTTGAGGCCGCCACCTAGTCAACATCTATCCTGAGAAGAATATTACTTGCACATTCATGACAATTTTTGGCAATGTTCTGGGTCGAATTGGAGATGAACTTGTAGAGCTTTGAATGTACTTTCCAACCCAACTTGAATAATCCAATTACGAGTTTAACAGATCAAGTTATCATAGTTTTTCTAAAGGCAGTACATTGGGCCGCAACGTTTGACTTTCCACAAATTGCTTCCAAGTTGCAACCTTTATCTCCTCTCACTTGTAATGCATTACAAATACACCAATAAGCAATGGTTTTCACATATAAAACTTGTCATTACATATATAAATACATACTTTGATTGATTGTATTGTGGACCATGTATTTATACAAATTGAACTTATGACAGGAAACTCGATATTTTTTTTTCAAATGACAGAATTTGTAGAATATGAATGTGTAATGTCTTATAAATGATATATCAACTATGCACTTTTTGACACTAATCATGGACGAAGCGTATTAATACTAAAATAATCTCATTGGTACTATGAGATCGTATCGACATGATAAGAAAATGATATTGAAGAGGCACATGTCACAGATGTTATACTGATGGTGCAATAGACTTCTATATTTGAATAATGCCAATATGATTTTAGTATTGGTGCCTGAGAAGAAGCGCAAAACATTTGAAGTGGAACATATTGAGAATATCAAAAGGTGGCAATAAACACTTGAAAATATAGAAATGCGAAAAGAAAATACATATTGAATCCATAAAGAAGGGATGCGTCTCGAGAGTATAAATACTATGTACTCTGCCACCCCTAGTATCAGAGTTCATAAAGAGAGATCTAAAGGATCCGAGTTTCTTTTTCGCTTGACACCGATGGCCTGTGACCGACGGATTTGGGCTTCCACAGACTCTTGAACATATGATTGAATCTTTATGAGTAGCTCAGCAATCGTACTGGCGGAAATAACTATTTTTCTCGCAGAATGAGAAATAAACTTATTATCAACATTCTGATCTAGAAACGCTAGTAAGCCATCAAAGAAATAATTGATATTCAACAAACCTATTGGTTTGGTATGAAAGTTCCACTGTACCCATGATGCTATATTGAATATTTCCTGCAGCGTGTTATAGCCGCCTGGAAGAATAATAAAAGCATCACTATTGCTCATCATGTACATCATATAGTCGTGAATAGATTGTGTTTGTAGTATCAATCCAATTGGACTAATGACATTTCTAACTCCAATTCGATTACTGCCTCCAATTCGATGAAAATGTATTACACCTCTTATTCCTCATGATTGTGTCGCCATCGTAAGACTCCTTAAAAGTTTGTTGTTGTAACGACCACGGCCAAATTTTAAAAATTTCTAAGTAGAACGTCGTCGTTACGACTTAACCCCTTTAAATTAAAAATTTATGCTAAACGCACGTCTA